>JADMNL010000034.1:29385357-30650714 GCA_016271365.2 Neoceratodus forsteri | reverse complement strand
TTATTTGTAACATTAGCTCAGCTCAATTGCTGCAAGCACGCAGAATTCCTGTGTCCTGAGCACAGAAAACAGGAAAAGACAGTATCAGGTTTTCCCTAAAGGACTATCTCCAAATATCACTATTATTACACAGTGAACACTAACTAGGTAACACATGACAATTACAATATTCAGACCACTTTATAACAAAGACTATTTCTAGCAATTTTCTAGCATCAATAAATACAGAATTTGGATCAGCATATCCCAAATCAGCCTCATGCAAAAATCTGAGATCTCGGAGTTACAGTACTTTGTTTAAGAACTCTAAGTCATTTTGCAACCCTAATTTCAAAGCCTGTTCAAAAAAAAAAAATAAATAAAAAACTGTTTCAGTGAAGAGCTACTGATCAGTCCTCCTTTCAGGTTACCTTATAGGACTCATATTTTCCTTGTAACATGGCATTAATGACATAGTGGAAATCGGCAGCGGCGATAGGCGGAATGGCATCATGGGACCCGGGTCGGAGTGGGCATTAACCCAGGGTATATGCCGTGCCTGCCGAGGTAGTACAAACAGCAGCCAGATCGCCAGGTTAGCAGCACTGGGTCCTGTGACCGAGTGAGCGCAGCAGCGACAAGAGCGGTGGAGCGCCAGCCTGACTAGCTATCCGAGGTCGGAAATGGGGAAGGAGGACCAGAACCCACAGTGGACAGCGGCGAGAGGTGGCTCTTCACCAGTGAGAGATGGAATAATGGGTGGTCGCGTTGCTTTTCATTGGCAGGAGGCATCCTGATGGAGCAGTGGGTGGATGAGCAGTGGTGTGGGGCAGGAGCATCCGGTAGCGAGGCAGAGTGAACAGTGCCCACAGACCGCACAGCAGAGTCAGGAGCACCACAGACAGCCAAGGTGGAGCACAGCAGCGCCGGAGCAGGCAGCGGGAGGCAGCAGGAAATGAGCGCCACCGATATGCAAAGCGCGAGCTGAATCCTCCTCATGGCACTTGAACCCTGCACCGGAGACCTCCCACGGCGGGTATCAAGGCAATACCTGCACTGATCTGGACAGTACCAGGGCACTGATGTTGGCTGCAGTCAGCTACTCAGTTCCAGGTAGAACAGCTACTCACTGCATCTGTATGTAGATAATGTTGTACACCGTTGTGTGAAACTGCAGTAAAAGTTTAGAAATGTTGCAGCGTCTCCGTGTTTTATTTTCCATCTCGCAGACTGGGCACCCTCCAGATGCTGCCACCGATCCGCGGCACATGTTACAGCAAGATATTACTCCGCCAGTGGCATCTATCGTGATTGATGCATGGGGAGGCTGGTGGCCCTTGCCTCTGGCCTTGGGCCACAAGCCCCCCCCATGCATCAATCTAGCATTAGATGCCACTTTCGTCGTGGCTTAATGCTTATGTAAAACCCACTTCATTTTGTAGTACTAACATTCTCCATATTACAAGTGCTAACTGAGCAGTATTTCAATCTAGTTACTCCCCACCCACCTGCCCAGCGGTCACAATTGCATTGTCGCAGATTAGCAGATCATAGAAGGAGGGTACCAGCAATACAGATAAAAGACATGTATTCCAAAATGAGCAAATTAAGTAGCCCACCTGACTGGGCCAGTGCATTTCAACTATCACGCTTCCGGTAGCAACTCGACAACTGGTGGTGTTCTTGATAGTGAACAAACATAACAATTACCTCAAAAGCCAGACTCCTGATGCCTGAGGAACGACGGAATAAGAATTAATCAGAGACCGTGTAAAGTTGTAGTTGTCTGAAATCACTTAGTTCTGTTTGCGATCGGTAGAGTATGTTAATCATCGTTCCCATAATGCTTTGCTGCTCAGTTCAACAGAAAATGAGCAAGTTATGAGCAGTATTGAAAAATAAGTAGTTTTTATGAAAATTGTGAAATCCACCATTTATTACCGTGTGTTACTCTTCAACAATTTTTATGTGTCAGTGGCACAGTAGTACGTAGCAGCCACAATAGTGAAGAATGTTGAATGTATGAAAATGAATTATATGCAGTAAAAAAAAGTGTGATTAAGAGAAATGAACATGTTTGTCTTTCTTTCAAAATCCTAATGTGTGAAGTCAATTTTTGTAGCACTTGTCATGTTTCAAGCACATTAATGCACTCCAGAGTCAGGCTCTACTAGGGAATTAATTCCCAGTTGGTGATTGGAGGCATTGCCTATACGAGCCCTCCTCTGTTGTGTAGTAATGCTTACATATTACATTAAACTACAGCTCTAGTAAACATTTGAAAAAGAAAAGATGATACTGGGTGGGTACAGTGCATGCATTTCCATAATGTACAGATGCAAGGTAACTTAAGAATGTTACAGGGGTCTGGAATGCAGTGGCAAACATGGCTTTAGAATGCCATAGTTGTGTACAATTTTTAGAATACTGCAGGGGTGAGATTTTAGAATGCTACAAGGTTGCAACTGTGAACTGCAGCAAACACATGATCTCAGAAAATTACTGGGACACACAATTTTGGAATATGGCAGGGACACTAAAATTCAGAATGTGATAGTGTCATTCATTTTTACGGTTGTCTGGGCAGAGCCCTGCAGATGTTTTGCAAGTTCTAGGAGAGAGAAAGGGGACTGTGGAAGCACATGACCAGATTCCTCAATCATGTGCTTCCATAGTGCTGTGGCAAAATTCCAGTAATCTGCTGTCAGTGTGCCTCTCCTCTCCCCAGCCACTCAACTTCCATGCGCCCCCGCCACCCTCCGTTTGGGCACTATTTTTGTGTGGCTGTCACTTCCAGAGTTGCAGGTGGAACGAATAACCTATTATGCCCAAGATGGCCAATGCAAGCTTAGTGTACATATGTGAGAGTCACGCATGCGCACCGATGTTGCAGATGCCATCTTGGGCACGGGAGTCTCATTCTGGTACATACACGGTGATTATCGGGCACTGCACATGTACAAGAATTGCACAAGTATGGTGTCAGCTGTGGTTGGAGCTCCGAGTACTCTTTGACTCTGACTCACTGCTCTGCAGCAGCCGTGGTGGCTCTGACCAGAGTTTGTTAGAATACAGCAGAGATTCGCAGCTCACAATGCGGGAGACACAAAGTTGCAGAATGTGACAGGGATATGCAGTTTTGTAATGTGTCATAGATGTGTAATTTTGGCATTTTGTGGTAATGGAAAATCTCAGAATGTGGTGGGGAGGCTTGATTTCATAGAGTGGTAGCAGCATGCAATTTCACAATGTAGCGTGGGAAAAAAAACCTGATACAAGTTTGGGTGCAGTACATGCATTTCCAGAATGTTCAGATGCATGGTACTGTACATACACCTGGAAATGAATGCATTGCACACAACTCTTAGTCATTTTAATTTTTAAAATGATTACCACAAGTACAGTTTCATAAAATTTGGAGAAATATAGTTGCTGACGGGGAGGACTAGGATGTGAGTTTTTTTTAAATTTATCATGGCTGCTTTCTACCCACTAACTGCAGCACATACACTGGCATGGGGCATACAGCCGCTGACCCTGCCCGCTCGGAGAGTTGTGTAGCTCAGACCGTACCCAGTAGGATCCAGAACAACCATTATGCCATCCTGCTTGAGGGTCCCCCTTTGCTGCTCTCAGCCAGGACCCTCCCGGACTGGACTCTGCACAAGTGCTCTGGGCAGCATAGGGCATGGCCATTAAGCTGCTCAGGTCATGCCCAGCCTCCTTTTTCCACCTGTTTATTGCCACTGGGGCATGGTCGTGCAATGACCTGAGGCACATCATGCCAACATCTGCCACGCCCCTCCCTAATTCTCACCACTCTAGGTAGTACCCCTGGGCATCCACAGAGGTCACTACTGTGCGATAAGTGTGCCCCAGCCCACCCCAGGACTAGGAGAGCAGTCAGCGGATGCTCAATCCTAGCCCTCCCTTGCCAACCCCAATGACCTGGGCTCGTTCCCGAACCCGGGTCGCTGGCATGGCGCGAGGTATGGCATCCAGCATCTCAACCCTCAGCAACACTGGGCCAGCCAGGATGTGAGTTCTGGTTAGGACAACAACAGTAGCTCTTCACTGTCTGGCTTTCTTGAACAGGGAGTGAAATCAGGGTTACAAAATGTCTCTTAACATTTAAACAAAGTAACTTGCAAATCTAATTTTTGGTATGAAGCTTATTTGGGATATGCTTATTCTAATTTGCAGTGTAACACATTAAAACATAATCCTAGCAACTGAATGCAAATCAACAGTTAGCATGCACTTAGCATACAGGTTAAAAGAAAATGGATGGAAATTACTAGGTCTGAAAAAAATAACTGTAGTCCTCCTCCCCTGTGTCTAGGAGTATGACGGTGGTAAATCCATGGGGAGGGGGCAACCCCAATGGAAACTTTAAATGCTGACATACTTTTTATTCTTCTAGACTTGGGTGCAGAGGCTAGAAGGCAACTGGGTTAGTAGCATGACCACATGCATGCATTAATCAATACAAACACTGTTAAGAACAGTAGAAAACATTTAATGAATCTTGATTTAATAAACTTGATTACTCCATGGAGCACTTAAAGAAACATGATATCCCATAGGGAAACACTGGGCACCGGACCACAGGGTCCCCAGCTCTCAGTTCTTGCATTTTCCATAGCTCCGTGTCTATTAGTGCAAAATTCACATTCTATACCAAATGTCATTCCCCTTACTCTTGACCAAGTCTCCAAACACAATATAACCCCTTGTGGGAGCTTCCACTGTACTGTCTATTTGCAGCTTTCACTCCCCCCTTCAGCAGATTTGAATCAGCTTCCATCCGCTGCCTACTTTCATAACTGTGTCAGGATCCTACTGCATCTGTACCATTTCTCTGGCTCACTTCTCTCTCCCAGGTAGGGCACCCCTCTTTCTGGCAGTACCCACTGGTGGCTACAACTCCACAGGTTCGATTCCCATTTCCGGACTGCAGTTCCTAAACTGTCATGGCTGCAGACCCCTTGTGGCACTCATTTCATATTCACTATGGTCCCACTGGAGCTAATTCACTCCTCTGAACACGGATGGCATGGAACCTTTGGAAGCCATCCTCATCAATGCTCCCATATGCATGTTTGTGAAATAGTGGTGGTTCCCACCGTGGACATTCAGTCCCTTCTTTTCTTTCCTACAGACTCCAGCTCTGTCCTCCATTACTCCCAGGGGATCTGACAAGGGTGGACATTTCCACTGTGGATGTACAGTCTGTTTTTACCCTTCTACTCCAATCAAACTCTCATGCCAGTGCTTCTCCACTCTGCAGGTTTGATACCCATGGCTGTCAAGGCTGGCTGCTACTTCCCTCAGTTTCTCAAGGGATACGGAAGGGTCTTATGGCCACCGCCATGTCCTCAGCAAGGTGTTGGGTGGGCTCCTGAGCACTGAAAACAGGACCAACTCCGAAGTGCACAATCTCTTCCACTCCCTCCCTCAAACTCCCTACTGAGCCATGCTCTTCTCCCCAGCCTCAGCCAGCTCCACCCTCCTGGATTGCTGCCAGCCAACAGCTGCCAGCCTCCCTGGAAGGAGAAAATACATTTTTACCAAGGATGGGTTTTAGCCCAGGGATCTTAAAAGGATACTAACCCCACTGTAGGTTCTCTTTCTACCGGGGGGGGGGTGGGGTGTTACATAACCTTTTGAGATTCTAATTCTAATCAGTCCTAAATAGAACTCTACAGTGGTGCTCACAGTGAGGTGCTTTCTTGTCTAGTCATGTCAATCACAATCTTCAGTGAAGAACTGGCAAGAAAAGACAGAGTTATCGCTTACTAATTGCTTAAATGCATAGTGTTTCCAAACCTTTTAACTACTCATCATTGAGGGTATCGTGACAGCAGAGTCACAAGAGCTTGTGACATTTGGGAAACTGACACTGGAGACCACTGGAAGTGACTTGCTCATCCCCAGTCATAGTTTACCCAATCATAAATTATCTTATAGCTCCCCATGATAAAAATATAAGTGAAAAAATTCCCCCCAGGACATACCTGGAAATTAGCAAACTAATTCTGTGTACTTTACTGAGTCAAAATGCTAAATAAACACAATATATGAATGAATGACTAAATAAATAAATAACTAAATACCGGTGTTCAAATTGGCATGGTCAGGGTGGAGCTCAGTTTGGTTCATTTTGAATTAGCTAGGGCAAACCTGGTCAAATCAAAAACTGGGTAGCGTTCATGAGCCAAACTTCAGCGGCTAACTTGATCATCAATATTTCTAGAAATGCAGATCGGCTTGCAGGACGTTGGCACAAGAGATATCCATGGAGACCCTCTCACCGTGCGCTCTAAGAAAATAGATGCTTTGATTTTATTCAGTCGATTAATTTCTGATTTGTGACCAGGAAAGGCATGCTGAACCGTGGCAGATCATTTTCTTGTTCTGTCTTGTGGCGTGGGTTTCATGGACCTATTTTATTGGCGGGGGGAATGTTAGCCAGGACACTAGGTAATATCCCCTTCTCTTATGATAAGTGCCAAGGGATCATTAATGTCCACATGTACCGTCACTAGAGATGGGCGGAAGGGACCTCAGTTTGGCCTACTCTCATCTGAAAGGATGGCACTTCAGCAGTTCAGCATTCCCTTACAGCTGCACTACAGTGTCAGTACTGGGTAACAGCAGAAATTCCTGACGTGGGTCTACAACTCACAGCCTTCCAATCTTCCAGATCTGGAGGTGAGAATGCAACCTTCTGAGCTACTGACACTGGTTAAGGCCCAAAGTGGTTGAGGCTTACTACTATACCCTACAAGTACTATGTGCATGTAATATCTCTGGCTATGTGTCCTTGCTTGTCCTATTATGTGGGGTTGCATAAAAAGACAGTTGAAAGAGTGGGTGGACAAACAAATAAGGACAATTGGCCTGAAAAACAGTAAGTCAACACTTACATGGAAGTACCTGAGGAACAGCCACCTTTTTTTGTGGGGAAATGAAAGGGTTAGTTTGGGGCCAAGAGGGAGTGATAATGAACAGAAGCTTGCCTATAGGGAAGTATACTAGATTTATTAGTTGGGAGCATTGTCTTGGCCAGGTCTAAATGACCAAATAGGATAGGCACCCCTATTTTGTGTGTGTGTGTGCGCGTGTGTGTCTGTCTCTCCCTCTCTCTCTCTCTCTCTATATACATACATATATCTATCTATCTATCTATCTATCTATCTATCTATCTATCTATCTATCTATCTATCTATCTATATCTATATATATATATATATCAATCAATCACTTTATTTAACCAGACATAAACACTATTTAGCAAGCTCATTTTCAAGGTGGTCCTGGGCATAAATACAATACAGTTCACTTCATAAGATTACAATTACGGTGGAGAACGGTGCAAAAAAAAAAAAAAAAAAAACATTATGAAGGTGCCGGTCAGTATGGGCCTATACATACCGGTCAACATAATTAACATGCAAAGGTACATAATGATACATAGATACATAGATACATAGACAGTGTCGGCAGATAAGGGCCTATGGCCCACCTAGTCTGCCCATTTGAGCTTGTAAGTTCAGTTTGTTTTCCTAGAAGTCTATTTCCCCTTACCCCTGACCTCTAGAATTCCTTTATGTCTATCCCATGCATTCTTAAATCCCGTGATTGTTTCAGCCCCCACCACTTCCTCTGGCAGGGTGTTCCACTTGTCCACCACCCGTTCAGTGAAGAAATTCTTTCTCATGTTTCCTCTGAATCGTCCCTCCCTCCAACTTCATCCCATGCCCTCTAGTCCTGAAACATCTTTTCGCTTAAAAATAGTGTTTTCCTGCACCCTGTTCCTCCCTGTGAGATACTTGTATGTCTCTATCATATCCCCTCTCCTCCTCTCCTCCAGGGAGTACATGTTCAGTTCCTTCAACCTGTCTTCATAGGATTTGTGATGCAACCCATGCACCATCTTTGTTGCCCTCCTCTGAACCTTCTTCTACCCTGTCTATGTCCTTACGTAGGTATGGTCTCCAGAACTGTACACTGTACTCCAGGTGGGGCCTCACTAGTGTCTTGTATGGCGGAATTATGACCTCCCTTTTCCTGCTGGTGATGCCCTGCCTATACATCCCAGCATCCTATTTGCTTTACCTGATGCCTTGTCACACTGTTTCCCTACCTTGAGGTCATCAGAGATGACAACCCCAAGATCCCTTTCCTGCTTGGTGCATGCTATATCCTCACCCCCAACTGATATATTGTGCCAGGTTTTTGTGCCCCATATGCATTATCTTGCACTTCTTTGCATTGAATTTCAACTGCCAAACCCTTGACCATTCTTCAAGTTTCTGCAGGTCCCTTCTCATTCTGTCTACACCCTCTGGTGTGTCTACTGTGTTACAGAGCTTTGTGTCATCAGCAACAGTGAAATTCTGCCTTCTATATCGTGTGCAATGTCACTGATGAAGATGTTGAATAGGACCGGTCCCAGCACTGATCCCTGTGGTACCCCACTGGTCACTCTTCCCTCTGTGGAGTGACAGCCATTTACCACCACCCTCTGTGTCCTGCCACCCAGCCAGTTACCTACCCACCACCACTCATACTGTCCTGCCCACACCCATATTCCCCAGTTTGTGTAATAGTCTTCTATGTGGCACAGTGTCAAAGGCCTTGCTGAAGTCCAGATAGGCCATGTCCACTGCCCTCCCCTGATCCACCTCCCAGTCACCCAGTCAAAAATTCAATGAGGTTGGTCTGACATGACCTCCCTGGTGAAACCATGCTGCCTTGGGTCCTGTAGTCCATTGACAACCAGATGTTCCACCAATCTCTCCTTCAGTAGTGCTTCCATGATCTTTCCCACTACCGAGGTGAGGCTGACTGGTCTGTAGTTCCCTGCTTCCTCTTTTGTTCCCACTTTGTATAAGGGGACTACATCTGCTGTCCTCAGTCTTTGGGTACTCCCTGTTTCCAGTGATTGGCTGAACAGGATAGCCAGAGGTTCAGCCACCACCTCTCTTAGTTCTTTAAGGACCCTGGGGTGCACCCATCTGGCCCCATTGCTTTGTCAACTCTTATTACTTCCAGTTCCTTCAGGACCCTTTCGTGTAAAGGGACTTGTGTCCATTTCTGCACCATTCTCACCCCTTGTACTCCCTTCAGACCCATTACTCCCTCTTCCTTAGTAAAGACTGAGCAGAAATACCTGTTCAATATGTCAGCTTTACTGTTGTCATCCTCCACGCTGCTCCCATCCTCCCCTTCAGTCTAACTATCCTCCTTTGTCCTTCTTTTTTTCACTTATGTACCTGTAAGAGGTTTTGTCCCTTTAACCACTGATTTTGCAATGTGTTCTTCTGTCTGAGCTTTGCTTCCCTTACTGACTTCCCTGCCTCCTTGTTTCTCCTGGTACTTCTCCCTATCCCCTTCTGCCTGTGTCTTTTGTATTGCCTGAATGCAGTCTTTTTGGCTTTCACTTTCTTTGCTACCTCTTTGGAAAACCATAATGGTCTCCTCTTCTTTTCCTCTTGCTAACCTGCTTAATGCATAATTCTGTTGTTCTTATAATCCCCATTTTAAATACTGCCCACTGTTCCTCAATCCCTGATTCCTGTCCCATTCCTTAATGCCTCTTTCAAGCATCTCCCATTTTCCCAAAGTCTGCCCCCCTAAAATCCAGGATACGTGTTTTTGTGTGGTTTGGTTCTGCTCTTTCTGTGATTTCAAACCACAATGACTGGTGGTCACTGTTTCCCAGGTGCTCCCCCACTGTTACCCCCATCACACTGTCCCTGTTTGTGAGCACAAGGTCCAGTATTGCCTTCTGCCGAGTTGGTTCCATGACCAGTTGCTTGAGGAAGGCACCCTGAAGGGAGTCCAGAATAAATCTGCTCCTAGTTGATGCTGCTGCTGGGATGCTCCAGTCACATCTAGTATATTGAAGTCTCCAACCAGTACTACCTCACTCTTGTCAGCCATCCTTTGGATGGCTAGCATCAACTCCTATCTGTTTCTTCCTCCTGGGCTGGTGGTCTATAGACCACACCTGTCTGAATAGCTGGCCCCATTTTCCTTTCCAGCTTAACCCACAGTATCTCCCCCATTTTGTTCCTCCTGGATCTGTGTGGCCCTTATGTCATTTTTCACATACAGTGCCTCCTCCTCCCTTCCTGCCTGCTCTGTCTCTTCTGAATATGTTGTAGCCAGGTATGGCCATCTCCCAGTCATGGTTATCATTACACCAGGTTTCAGTGATGGCCACAATGTCCAGGTCTGACTGTACCATGACAGCCTCCAGATCTTCCATCTTGTTGCTAAGGCTCCTGGCATTTGCACACATGGCTTTCCATGATTTGACCTCCCTAGACTGCTTCACTGTTCTACTCCAGCCCCTTCCTTGGTTGTCATTTATCCCTGGTTCTCCTTGCTGTCTGCCCTTCTGCTGAATTTTGCCCCTTTTCTGCTTATCCACCTTTTGGACACTAATCTCCAACTTTTGCACGCTGCTTTGCAGAGATAGCCACTCCTCTGGTTCACTGGTTCCATTACTAGCTGTGGGGGGTGAGCAAGTAGGTACCATCCTTGCTGGCCTGCCACCCCCCTTTGCTAGTTTAAATGCTTGTCAATGTAGCATTTAAACTTATCATTGAGTGCTTGGATTCCCCTCCAGGATGGATGCAGGCCGTCAGGCTTGAAAAAACCTCCATCCCTCCAGATGGGTCCCCAGTCACCAATGAATCCAAACCCTTCCTCACAGCACCAGTTCTTCAACCATGAGTTAAAGTTCCTGGTGCATGCACTCCTATGCTCTCCTTGCCTCTCACAGGTAGTACTTCTGAAAGTGACAGAAGTAGCTACTTGCTTGAGACCCCTCCCAAAAGTGACAAGTAGCTACTGCTTGAGACCCTCCCAATGATAAGCTTTACTGAAATGAGAAGAGACAACAATCCCACATAGTCTCCGCTAAGTAAGAGCTCATACCTAAATGATAAAAAATAAGTAGGTATTAAGGAATAGGGTAGAAATTGGGGTGAAAAAGTAGGCAGCCAAAAGGGAGGCCAGAATAGGTAAAAGGCAGAGAATAGGCAGGGCCATCTTTGATTAAGGGAACAAGGCTTGTAGGTCCTAGGTTTCTGTTAGGAATGTGGGGTGGATGAGATACTTAGGCGTAGGATTTGAGAGTGGCAACCGGGTCTTAGGGGTCATCGGCGTCTGAAACAGTTGCATGATTCCTTCAGATAATCCATTAATAGAGCTTTGAATGTGAAAATGCTTGGAAGTGAGGATAATTTTAATGAGTCTTGCATAGTGTTCCAAAGTGATGGAAGTGAGAAGTTGATTGCTGCTGAGCCAAGGGTAGTTTTCACTCTAGGAATCTGGAAGCAGATTAAGGAGAAGCGTCTCAGGCCATAGGAACCTTCATCCCATTTGAAGATGTTTGAGATGTATGCAGGGAGGTTATGAGATAATGCTCTAAAAACCCAGAGAAGAGCATTCCTTTTCCTTTTAGTTGAGAGTGAGGTCATCCTGAAACCTGGTATAGATGACAGTGATGTGTACTATGGAGTAGATTTAAGATAAATCTTAAAGCCCGGTGGTAAAGGGGTGTCCAGTTTGTTTAGCATCGTTGATGGGCAATGACTGTAAAGGAAGTCAGCGTAGTCTAGTATAGGTAGGAATGTAGTTTGTACTAGTCTCATTCTGGCTTCTAACATGATTAGGTGTTTAATGCAAAAGAATAAACCTAATTGCTGTCTTAGTTTCTTCGAAGTTTCATTTAAGGGGCACAGAAAGTTGAGCTTGTTATCCAGCCAGAATCCTAGGTATTTAAAGTTATCAACTACTTCAAGGGGTTCATCTGAGAGTGTTCGGATCTGTGTGATATGTGGACATCCGGAAGTAGACTTTGGTGAGAGAATCATTGCTTTAGTCTTTTTTGGCATTGAGGAGGAGCTTATGAGTGAGAAGGTTGTATTGGAGGGCGACAAAGTCTTTTTGTAAGTACTCATGGGCCAGATCCAAGGATGAATTTGCAGTATAGAGTACAGTATCATCTGCGAATAAGTGCACATTTGCTGTGCCCAGCTGCGAGTCCATATATCTATATATAATATAATAATAATAAATAATAAGATCTTTATTTCACAAAAGTGCCTTTCAAATATCAAGGTGCTTTACAAAATATTAAAATAAGAGTAGTAGAAACAATAAATACAGTATAAAACAAAACAATAATCTAGCAGGGTTCAATTCACTAAATGCTATTAAAAGTCTGGCACCATAAAAAAGTTTTTAATGCTTGTTTAAAGTCTTCCACTGTCGTGCACTCCCGAAGCCAACGGAATAGAGAATTCCAGAGGGTAGGGGTGACGTACATAAAAGCATGGGCCCCAGGAGACTTCAAAGAAACCCTTGGAATCTCTAGCAACCCTTCATCCACCAAACGGAGAGACTGCTAAGGGCAGTGGGGCACCAGAAGCTCTTTCAAGTAGTCTGAGCCCAGTCCTTGTAGGGCTTTGTAAGTCAAAAGACCAACTTTAAAGGTGATCCGCCACTGAATCGGCAGCCAGTGCAGACTGCACAGAACACGGGTAGTATAAGATGTTCAAGGGACCCCTGTCAGCAATCGTGCTGCCATGTTCTGCACTAGCTGCAAGCGGCAGATATCAACCCCAGGAAGCCCTAAGTGCAGGGAGTTGCAGTAATCAAGGCGCAAGGTCACAAAGGCATGAACAAGTGTAGGAAGGTCTCCAGATGGAACAAGGTGCTTAATCCTGGCAATATTCCTAAGATGGTAAAAGGAAGACTTGACAACAGCCGACACTTGAGATCATAAAGTCAGCCCATCATCAAGCACCTCCCTGGGTCCCGCACCTGTTCGGAGGTAAGGACCTGGATGCCCCATAGATAAATTCCAGAGGGCTGACCAGTCCTCAACCCTTCTATTCTGTGACCCGGCTCCACAACCATCACCTTGGTCTTTCTCACATTCAACTTTAGCCAGCTCGAATTCATCCAGTCCTGGATTTCAGTATATGAAGTGCCCCCAAAGTACAGTATGGGAGCCCTGTTGAAAAAGAAAAGTTCCTGTAGTGCTCTGGTCACAGTGGTATGGGTGGCATAAGGAGCAGTGGTGCTCTTTTGTTAATGTGTTCCACACCCCTGCGTAAGGTAGTGGTGCAGTAAAAGAAATAAAGTTAAACAAAGCTTTTTTTCCCTTTCATGGCTGCCTCCTCGTGTCTGCCGCCTTCCCCTAAGAGCAGGCAGCATGAGTATAGGCAGGTCGTGCACTGGGACCACTGTCCTTGCCCAGCATGCACAAATTCTTTCTCTTTTATAAAAAATACAGTTGGGGTCAGGGTTCTAGTTCTCAGACCTCGAGCATTTTAAAGATTAAAAAGTTTTGCTCAGGGAGCTGGGATCAGTGTCCGAGCCAGGGAAGAAGCAGACTGAGTAGGAGCGACGGTAACCAAGGGCAATAACTTGAGAGTTAAAGCCAGTTCCATCAGCTCTCCTGTGGTGCATCTCCTCCAGTCAGTGTTCCAGTCTGCGTTCATGAGTCAGGGGTCCATTCAGTGGGTCGGCAACTGCAGCGTGGGCACAGTTTGGCACCATTAGTTTTTTCAATAAAAGAAAACAGTCCCTCGTAGGCAGTATTCTGCCAGCTCTGCATCCTACCAGGCAAGCAAGAGAGAGAGAGAGAGAGAGAGACACACACATACACACACAGAGTGGAGGAGGAGCCCAGCGTCATCCACACGTTGCGTTGGGTGGAGTCCTAGTACCTGCCTCCAGCCTCTCACTCTGCCAGCATCTCCAAGCCTCCCAAAACTTCAAGTCTTCACCCTGGGCCAGAGCTGGCAGGTGCTGACTGCCAGAAATCTGTAAAAAAAATTGTTTAAAATGCCGAAGTGCACAGGGTGATGGCCGAGAGCTGGATGGGGGGGTGGTAGGCTATAGGCCCAATCTGAATAAATCAATATTTAAATTAAGTCTCCCAGGGTGGGGTTAGGGACCACTGGCCCAGTTTGAAAAAGGTGTCTTTTATTGGGCAAATGACCCTGGAGGGCAGAGCTAGGGGCTACAGGTCCAATTTACAAAATGTGGTAAACATCTCAGCCAGCCAAACGCTCACCCACAGGGCATAGCCAAGGGCTACAGGCACAGTGTAAATAACTCTCTTGGGAAGTTTTCCCCTTTTGTGTCTGTGAGCTCTCTTTCTAGTGGCTGAGGCCACATTAGTGGGTGGGAAATCTGGTTTATCTCCCACCTCTGGACCATCCATAGAGGTGGCCAAGAGTCAGAGTAGGCTAGCACACCCACATAAAAGGGCAACAAGACATAGAAAGCCCAGTTTGGGTTGGCATCAGGTGGCTAAATAGACAGCGCAAATGGATTACTAAACTGTGGTATTTGCCTTGAATTTTGTTATTTGCTCTCCCCTGGAATTGTGCTAATTGCCTCGAACTCTGACAATTGCCCCTGAACTATGTTATTTGCCTCTGAACTGCACTAAGGGCTCCTGAACTCTGGCATTTGCCCTGAAACTGGTTACTTGCCCTCTGCTACTGGCATTAGCCCTGAGACTGTATTAACTGCCTTCTGCTACTAGCATTTGCCCTAAACTGTGCAACTGATCTGAAACTGGGATTTTACCTTGAACTATCACCCACTGTTTTGATTTCATGAACAATTCTCAGAAGCCATGTTCAAGAGAATTTGTGAGCTGCCTTGACCACCTGGTACAGAATCATCTCACCACTGAGCTCCAGAGGCTGCTGCATGTGCATCTTCCCTGCTTGGGCACCTCATCTACACACCTCGATGTACTCGTTCCACCTAGTTAGTGTAGCCGTCAGCTAGGAGAGGCCCACCAGCCACCCTGCTTCAGCCATGTCCCAACCCTGTTAAGGTGTTCAGTAAGCACAGGAGCTGCACCAGCTCACTAGTAGGGGACCATCCCACTCAGTCTCAAGAAGATTGGTCACCCCATTTATCGTTTTGCTTTTCTTCCAGGTGCCCCTTGGTATCACTATCCAAACACCAGCATCTTGGACCCGTGTCCAAAGACCTTCATTGTGGAACTATATCCAGTGACCTGCATTCCTCTGGTTGCATCTTCAGTTCTTCTCCTTGTATCTTCAGCTTGTCTTGTCCTAGCAGCCCACAGGAGTATTTGTGCCAAAGCAACTTCTTCAGCTCATCTCGTTCCGGCAGCCTGTTGGAGGGCTCTTGCTGAAGAATTTTGTGCCAAAGTTTTCTCGTAAGTGTTCCTCATCCTGGTAGCCCATTGGAGGGCTCCTGATGAATCTTCTTTTGTGATTCTTGTTTTGGCAGTCCCAGGAAGGGCTCATACTGAAGGATCTACCCCATTGTTTTGATTGTGTTCCTTGTCCTGGCAACCCAAGAGAGTTTTTTTTTGTCGATGAACTCATGGCCTATTTACCAATCCTCTCTTAAATCTCGGTGCCCTTCTGTAGGCTCCTTACCGAAGCATTAGTTCAGTACTGCAACCAAATTTCCTCATCATTTGTTCAAGTACACATTTTCTTCCATCTGAAGTCTTTGTTTCAAATTTACTCACGCCAAAAGTGGGCTCCAAAGTGGATTAGATTCTTGCACAGATTGTAGCACTGCAGTGTTTATTGTTACCTAAGAGCTCTTAGCACTAGTGGTTGACCAGGTAGATATTTTACTATTGAGTTCTCAGTTGCAGTAACAGCCATATGTGCATAGGCCAAGGTGAACCTTTTAGAATTACAGGTGGAGTGATCACTCAGTTATTATTTGCATTGATAGCCATTTCCTCATATGTATCTTGTTGAGTTGTTAGTGCTAGTTCTTGCCTCTGTGACCATGTCATCTTCACTGCTGAATAAAGTTCTTACCTCATCCAACCTTTGAGTATGACTCCTGCCCCTCCTTGCTGGAAGGCTCCATCCACCCATCTAGGAAACTATAGTGTCCCCTGGCCATAATACCTGCTTGAGATAACACTTCTGTCTATGAGGAAGATGTAGTTCCCTCTTCATTACCTGACTCACCAGCGCACGACACAACATATGCAACTCACTAATACAGTCTCTTTATAATTTACAGATGTACAGTATGTTTCTCCAAGGATTGGTACAACAGTGAGACTGGGTGCATCTACATCAAACAGTGCACTCAGTTATATGAATGAAGATTAGAGTGATGGTGTCAGAAAAAAAATTGTATTTATATTATAATATTTAATTATTATTCTGTGCCTTTAATACCCTGCAATAAATGGAGGTAGTCTGTACTGGGCCATACAACTTGACAAAATGCCTGGAGCTAGGGGCATGAAATGTTGGAGCTGCTTGTGGGACTCTCTAGTGCTGTGTGTCTGTACCTATGTGAGTGCTGCACCCTTCTTGTAATTTTGTGCAGCACTGAGCATTTAAAATAAAAACAAATGGTTCCACACAGCTAGCTTTCTGTGTGGTTTGCTGTAGAACTAAGTGCTGGATCTCTTGTTGCTTAGATTCATAGTATTGAGATTCCAGCATCATGCCAAGCCGGTAGCCTCTTTCTACTGACATAAATGTAACCACCCAGTCCCCTGGGGTTACTAGAATCCCATCAGTGTTAGACTAGGAAGGTAGTTGGGCAGCTGGTAGGGAGTTTATTAGAGGCTCTCTATAGACACCTCAATGTTTACTTAGCTAGGCTAGGTAGATGAGGAGTGATGTCATTTAGAACTCTCGCAGCAGCATAAGCATTGGAGCTCAGTTGCAAGGGATCAATTAGAATCTTGGGTGGAGTGTATGAGTTGGAGCCATGGAGAGTGGAGCTCTGAGAGGTACCTGCCAGCTTCCCTAGGCTGGGTGAAGGACCTCTGGTCATCCTTTTCTCACCCTAGAGTGGGACAACAGCATTGCTACAAGAAGTGGTGGAGACCTGTGTCAGTGGGACCCCAGTGGGTTCATTTTTGTGAAGAGTACAAAGGGACTGAGAAATCAGTGGGTCCAAGGAGCAGTCCCCTGAGGGACTACAGATTGTCCCAGCTGCCCACAGCAGAGACTGAGAGAGTTTCTATGTGTAAAGCTATGGATTTAATGGAAGAAAGGGTTTCTTCAGTAAAGCCGGATGTTTGTAAGAAAGGGACAAACAAACCATGAGTACAGTAGCATTGGCAGGTTCTTGGGAGTTGGCTGGCGATGTATGTGCCCATGACAAGGCTAGACTACATCACTAGAACCCTGTTTTCACCACAAATAAGTGCAGAAGTAAAAGTCTGAAATGTGTGGAAGCCTTTGCAATCCCTGTGAGATTGAAGGATCCGGTGTGTGTCCTGGAAGGAATGGCGGAGGCTGGCTGGGGCCAGCGTGGGCAGACCCTCACTCTGAGCTTTAGTCAGGGCTAACTGGTTACATGATAGGAAGAGTTTGCCCTGCTGGTGTTAACTTAGACCATCTTGTCAGGAGGATGTTTTTTCATGTAAAGTGTGTGGCAACCCCCAAGTAACAGAAACTATATAGAGAAGTCCAGAGATCTCTAGCAAGAGGGATGGGAAATGTGTTCTGCAGAAAAATAGATGTGTGAAATGCCAATACTGCCCGTTCTGGAGAAAGCAACATTCTGGTCTGGAAGTTCTGTGTTTCTGTAATTACAGTTTCCAAGCATGGGGGACCATCCAATTTTTCTGCCTACCATTTGTAGAAATAAAGCCATACAATACAATCACAATTTTTGGTAGTGGACATTCCATCTTTGAGTCCATGTGAAATCATTATGGGTCCCTCAGATAGGAGACACAGCATAGCCCTGACACCTCTCTCCCAGAACTCAGAGTAAAAATAAATGTTATTTTGTGCCCTAACCCCCCCAACCTCTTAGATGCCAAGTCGAGTATTTACCCTAATGCCAGGGGTGATACTTATTTTATGCCAACTTGTGGTTTGTTGTCTTGTCTGTGTACAAGTTCAGGGGGTCCTGGTTGCAAGATGCTGCTTTTGGTTGGGGTAAGGGTTGAATAAATAAATGACACATACATCAAAAATGGTGCAAATGACAAAACTGATGCAATTGTCAAAGAACCTGTTCATGTTTCCAAAAATGGAGCATGTGTCAAAGTGGTGCATGCATCAAACAAATGGTGCATGTGTCAACAAAAATGGTGCACGCATCAAAAAATGTATTTGCCCAATTTTCAAAATCCTTAGAGCGATGCAACTTGTGTCACTGTAAGGGCTGCAGCAAACTCTGGTTGTGCCAGGGACCTTGTGCCAGATTTTACAATCTGCAGGGTCCCTTCACCAAACTCCCAGGTTTGCCGCAGACCGCAAGATGCGCCAAAGACTTGGCCACATCTGTGGGATTTGGCACAGTTATATGGCTGCCCTCCACCACCCAGTGCGATACTAGAGGGGCCAGGATGGTGGGGGTGTGGAAATATCATTCCAGGATGGGCCCTGGGGCATAGGAGCATGGGATGATGCAGTGAGTTTTGTCAGGACATAGGGGGGCACCAGCTCATGTGATGTGGCACTGGCAGGGTGCCGTTGTAATGTTCTCAAACAAAATGACTGTTAAACTGGTGCTCGTAGATAGTTTAGCACCCCCCGATCTCCCCCAAGAGTAGTATAACATTTGCTCCTGTGGTATAGTGCCCCCAATCCTTGATCTCCTGGCAAAGGAAAAGAAAAAGAAAACAAACATTCCAATCAGACTCCCTGGTGGTCTAGTGGTCCTCCACTCTCCCCAATGGACTGTAGTCAACTACCCCACTCCCCCCACTCTCCCTGACACACTTCTGTGGCTGGCAAAGCCCACCACACACCTCCATGGCTAGCTGCAGAATGCGACCTGCAGGGACCGCATACCGAACAGACTACTGTAAAGTGCACCGTACGCACACAGCGCATTTTACAGTTGGCCATGGAGGTGTGTGGTGGGCTGTGCCCGCTGCAGAAGCATGTTGGGTGTGTAGGGGGACAGGGTGATTGACCACTGTCTCCTCGATGTGGAGAGGATGGGGGGCCACTAGACCACCAGGTGCTTGATGTGCTATGTGTGTGGGTCCGATCAGGCATCGGGGATGCAATGAGACCAGGGTGCTTTTAACTCTATAATCAGAGGAGATCAGGGATTGGTGGGGGTTGGGGGGAGTCACTACACCGCCAGGGAGTACTGGCATCTTCGGGGAGGGAGATGTCCATTAGACTACCCAGGCAGGGTTGGATACACTATGGGCTCACAGGTGCCATGCCACTTTTACAGTACACTATGGTGCCCCCCCCGCAGGGTGCCACAGCTTGTGGTTGCTGTCCACTTGTGTTCATTTCAACCCCCCCAACACCTCCTATGCCCCTGGTGCACCCCGACAAACCCCTGTACCACCACACTCTACTGGCACAAGCCAGTTAGACCACTTCCTAGCTGATCTAACTGGCAGCCCCTCTTGCATCCATGGTGGGGCTTCCAAAATAAAAAAAAAAAAAAAGGTGATGTGGCAGTCCCACCATGGTGCAAGCCCTCTTGTGACCTGCCACATTGGGTTGTTAGACGCAACCCTGGTGCAGGTAGGCTTCAATGCAGCTGTGTCTGGAACAGATACAGACTGCCTTATAAAATCACATTTGATGCAAGTTGTGATGCAAATCTCCACTTGGATCAAACACCTTTGATGCAAGTCTCTTGCGTCCCTCTAAGCCCTTTTAAAATTGTGCCCCATGTGTCAATAAAATAGTGCATACATTAACAAAAATGGTGCATGCAACTTAAAAAATGGTGCATGTTTAAAAAGGTGCATGTGTCAATAAAAGTGTGCATGCATCAACAAAAATGGTGCATGCATGCATGACAGAAATGGTGCATGTGCCAAATGTGGTGCATACGTCAAAAAATGGTTCATGCATCAATAAAATGGTTCATGCAGTACATAATATCCATCATAGCAATAGTGCAATGTGTCCTAAACATGGTGCATGTTTAACAAAATGGTGCATGTGTCCAACAAAATGTTGCATGCATCATAAAAATTGTATAGGCATCATCAAATAGTGTATGCACAAAAGATGATGTGTCAAAGGAAATGGTGCATGTGTCATTTTTTTGATGCAAACTCCATGTTTTGCATCCTAACTTCTAGACCAACTAATAGATAGTCTGACAGTGTAGGTGGATGTGTGCTTTGGAAGTACTGGTGGTTGGATCCCATTTGAAAGTTCTGCCCAAGGGACTACTAGAGCATCCAGGTACAGTACATAGTGGAGTAACACCTACAACCACCTATGTCCAGAAAACAATGGCTGCTGGGGCCTGATCTAATCCAGAACCATCTTGAAAATGAGCTTGCTCAACAATGTAACTGTCTGGTTAAATAAAGTTTGATTGATTCAACTTTCAAAAGGGAACATTATGCATGCTGCCCCTTTAACAAAATTTTTACTCATTAAATGTTATGTTACCTGCCTCTGTTATGGGCTATAGACTCCAGAACTGAGATTTGTATCACTGTGTTGAATGAACACAATGATCCATTCATTATTTTATGCTTGTGCAAGAGTCGCAGATGTATGCTTTACTACTCCTATTTTTTTCCATTTATTTGCAGATGGGGTGATGGAAATCCCTGCTGACAGAGTAAGGCTTTCTGCTGTGCAATTTAAATTACACATAAAAAAACACATATTTTTTGAGTTGAGGAAAATGCTGTTTGAACAAGACCTGCTGAATATGCATTTGAAAGTGTTTTGTGAAAAGTAGTTTTGCATTGCTCAAAACCAGCATAGTGTGAGAAAATTGTAGTTAAAGGGTCGTACAGCCCAAGAGGTTAATTAGCACCTGTTGTCAGGTGAATCTTCTTCATCCATGCTAAAGAAACTTGAAACACTGATTTTTATTTTATTTGAATCTAGGATTATAAGTACCTTTGAGCCAAGGCTCTTTTACAAAGGTTCCACGTCAGTTGAGGTACAATTCAAACAAGTCATTGAATAACAGTATAACAGTGGGTTACAGGCAGTTACATACAGTTTTATACATTCAATAGAGTGGCAAAAATGCAAGAAGGAGGACTGGTAACAGGGTTGACACATATGGAGGAGAGACACACTAGTGGGGTGCAGCCATAGGCACTTCTCAAATATCAATGAAAGTGCTACGGGGGGTAGGGAAGGAGGGTGGGAGGAGGGGCGGATGAGTGGGTGTATGGGAGAGGGAGATGAGGGGAGAGGGTTAAGTTCTAGGTGGAAACAGCAAAGAGGAAAGGGGAGAACAATTAGGGGGGACAGTCATATGAGCTAGATGCAGACAGGATGTGACGGAGACTGGATTTAAAGCAGCAGTATTTGTTAGTCAGCAAAACATGTCCATCATATAACTTTTTTAGCCTATGGATGTACTGTAGTAGAAGGATGGTGCCACTACATGTTTCTGATAGTAAACAGCACAGTACTGTACCAAGATATTTAATTTTTTATACAGTGTGGGAACTTTTAGAAACTTCAAAATCCTGTATCTTGGTTCAGGAATGAAAGAAAACAAAAATAACAAGCATTTGTCAATGCCGAATGTTTGCTTGCTGGCATTGGCAGTGGTAGCGTAAGTTAGAGCTGCATAATAGGAATGGCAGTGAAGTATTGAACTGAAGCCAACCCCACCACCACCCTGCAGAGAGTGACAGGCATTGGGTGTGCCTTTGGAGTCATCAGGCATAACGGCCATGCCTTTTCACCACACCCCACCCTGCAGACACTGACAAGTGTCACGGTGTGCCTTGGGGTCTTTGGCCCTTATGTGCACCCCATTCCATCAGAAAATACGGTGAGATGGGTGCAGTATAGGAGAATGGGGTGAACTTTGGAGCTGAAGAGTCCAAGGCATACCTCGATGCCTCTCACTGGCTGCAGGGTGTTGAATGGTATGAGCATTACAGGCAAGAATCCCAAGTCACACCCCTGATGCCTGTCATTCTCTACAGGGTTGGGCGTTATGGTTGGAAACCCTAATACCTCAGGCATTCGTTGGTATTTTCACTCCAAATTTCCAACATGCTTTTTTTGTGACCCCACCTCATGAACAGTGGCAATATCAGTTTGTTAGCCGAAAGCTGCTTATGCACAGCGACTACGGCATTTAGCACCACAGGTGCAAAAACATTCTGAACAGGATGTGAAAAGTGACAGCTGTACTGTTCATGGGAGATGTAAAAATGGCAGTGTTGCAAATCTGCAGTAAAAATATTAAAAACTGGTGAAGTCAACGAAGGCAGTATAGAAACTGTGCAACGCACACCCGTAATGTAATTAGTTTGGGGACTTTTTACAGCAGATTGTCAACACAGGCATTTTGGGACCTCCAATCATGAACAGTGTCACTGTGATTTTCTTTATGTGTCCTGAACAATGATTTCCCACAGCAACCACTCATCTCTGTGCTGAAAGTGTGAAAACACATTTCGGCCATGTTGTGAAAAATGACAGCTGTACTGTTCATAAGGAAGTGTGGAAAATGCCACTGGTGAAAATCTGGACTGAAAATGTTACAAAGTCATGAACTTACAGGTGCGTGGAAACTGCGCAATGCTCACTGTAACACAGTCATTTTATGGACTTTTGTCACCAAATTTTCAACATAGCCATTTTAAGACCTCTGCTCATGAACAGTGTAACTGTGATTTTCTTAATCTGTCCCATACATTGATTTCTCAAGACACCGACTGTGCCATTATGCGCCATATGGGTGGAAACACATTTTGGGCAAGATGAAAATGACAGCTGTACTGCTCATAAGGAGGTGTGGTAAAATGGCAATGTTAAAATCTGGAGTAATATTAAAATTCGCGAACTTACAGTGCGTGGGAACTGTGCAACACAAGCTCGTAAAACAGTCATTCATGATTTTCCATCACTCAACATAGGCTTTTGAGAGCCCACCTTATGAACAGTGGCAGTGTCATTTGTTACTTGGTCCCAAAAGGTGATTTTGCGAGGACTGTGAAATCACCCTTCGGGCCCCAATTAACACCATGACAGTGACAGCATTCATGAGAAGGGGTCCCAAAACCCCATGTTGAAAATTTGGTAAAAATTCCAAAAATGCCTGAGATATGCAGCAAAGTTGAAAAACCCTATCTATCCCATTATACAGCTTACCAGCATTTCCTCAGTTCGTGGTCGGCTTTGAAGAGTGCAGACGTGTTCCCAGTCCATCAAGATCACAAGGCCGCGGTCCGAGGTAAGTATGGGGTGGGGGGTGTGGGGAGGCAAGGTGCGCAGTGGGTGGGTGCGGGCTGTGGGAGGGGGGGCAGGAGAAACGCAGAGGGACAGTTTTTATTTGCAGGTTTATTTTTTACTGAAACGACAAGGGATGTTTGCCACGCTGGGGTGGGCTCCCAGCATGGCAGCTGAAAAGCTGTTTGGGGGTGCTGGCGCCGACAGGGGATTGGGCACCCCTGTCGGCTATAACACATTTTGCCACGCAGCGGTGGGCTCTCAGTGTGGCACCTGGATATTTTGGGGAGAGACAGTGGAGCTGACGGGGATTGGGCACCCCTGTCGGTGACGGCATCTGTTGCTATGCTGGGGTGGGCTTCCAGCATGGCACCCTGTACTCTGGGGAGAGGCAGTGGAGCCAGCGGGGATTGGGCACCCCGCCAGGCTATACATGTAGCCACGCTGGGGTGGGCACCCAGCGTGGCATGTGGAAGACTTTTGGGGGGAGCGTAGCACAGCCAATGGGGGATTGGGCACCCCCGTCGGCTATACAGTGTGTGCATGGGGGGACAGCACGCAGTATGCGTGCCTGTGTGTGTGTAGGGGGAACGCGCATGAGCAGGTGCTATCTTATCGCTGCTCACTGAAGCGTAGCTCCCCCTTTCAACTGTACTCCACTGCATTTTGGACTGCTGTCATAGACAGCTCCAGCAGGCATTGGAGAACTCGGGCCGCACCTGCAAACACACTGACTGAATTGGAAGAGGGCTGCCACACCTCCGAAAACTCGGATGATGGCACTATGTTTCTTGCACATGCGTGCAAGCAAACATAAAAATGGTATCTTGATATTTTTTTTTCCCAGAAAAACATTATGGTGACTAACTGCTGCTTTAAACCTTGCATCTACATGGGCAGTATAAAACTATCATGGTGGCAGTCTGAGAATCCCAGACTGCATCTTTTGGCAGTAAAACAAGGGCAGTGTTCAAAAACACTCTTTGAAGCAACACACTGGTTTGTGCACATAATGCATACAAGAACATTTGTGTGTGTGGCAGCTTGTGTGTGTCAGGTTTGGAGTGATCTTGCTGCTAGTGAGAAAGTTCTGAGAGATGGAAAGTTGTGCAGGTGTGTGGTCATAGTGGGAGGTGTGCAGTGATTGTGGGATAATGCACCATCATGTGGTGTGTTTTATCCAATCAGAGAACTTAATTTTAACTGATTTTTCCTACCCATTTGATAAATATATATTTAGAAATAAATATATATTTATATCTATCTATCTGACTCTTCATATCAATCTGTTTTTGGAATTTGCATTCCTTTAAAAAATGGGATTGGGGATATTGCCTCAAACTGATGTTAAATTCCCAATCTAGTGTAATCACTGGATTGTAGGATTTTTCCAAATCTAGCTGAACTTGCTGAGGATTCGTCTTTTTAGTGTACATTGTTTTTGCATCTACATATGCAGCATTGGTAATATCTGTAGGTAACCAGTATGGGATTTTTAATTAGGCATATGTAATTTAAATAAATTTATAACAGCCTGTCACTTTAAGAGCGCTATCCCTTACAAAGGGGCTGTCTCTAACTTTACTCCCTGATGGAGACATAGTGTGCCCCTAAGTGCTGGAGTGTTTGTTTTTGGCATTAAATACTGCAAATCAGGACCATTTGGAGCCCTAAGTTTATGTAAGCACTGTCTGTTTAGTTCCTTCCAGTCTGTGTGAACGCCCTCACTATCTGGTGTCTAGGGGTGTGTCTTGTGATGGTGGAAACAGTGAGGAGAGCAAACACAATAAGAGCTCACTTACCTGACCTCCGGGCTGACGGTGACCTCATATTACTCCCTGGCATGTTAGGGGGATACAGGCTGCAGGGCAAGAATGCATTTTACACAAAGGGCAATGTCCAAACTTGGATTAAAACTTCAAAATAGGATCCCTTTATTAGTGATGCTCATGAGCGACCCCCCCTCTCCCCCCCCGGGCAGCAGGCTGCGCAGTCCCACTCTCTCATCTCATGTTATTGCTGTCTCTAAATTCCACATATCAAGGGTGACATTAAAGGCATTTATGAGATATAAAAGTCCAGCTGATGACTATATGGGGTCATTCCAACAGTTGAAATGGCACACAGGTATTTATTACACTGCTCTCACAGCTGAATTCACATTTGACTTATCTCACAGCAACCACCCAGGACCTGTGCTATTTACTGGGTTCTCTGTAGCTTGAACCGCCTAAAGACTCCTAAGAATAGGCTGCGTATTTACATTGATAGGAGCTTCAGGCTTCACCCTGTACTGTCCTTCTTAATACAGACAGGGGGTATTGGGCTCCATAGAGCTACTCAAGGAATAGGTAGCAACTTCCCCTGAACCCAGTACCAGGCACACCCTAACCCCCCACTCAGCCATGGGCAGATTAGGGATCCCAGCCCTTAGATTCACACATACTGCAAATTATTTCAGCACTTTTAGGCACTGGTGCCCAGCTGGGGCTGGTCTTCCCACCCTGTTGTATACATGGGCAGACTGCACTGGAGCTACAAGAGCACATTCCTAAATCTCCTGCCTAATGCGAGGGGCGGGGGGGGCACTGCTGGGTGGCCTGTGCAGTCCTGTTATAAACATTTGGTTGCATGACCATCCTCCTTTAGTTTTTAGCAAAACACAGTACAAGAATTCTACTCATCTCTCAGCCTCTGACTTAATGGAGAGGGATGACTCGCCCTTAAGTTTGCAGAATTTAGTACAGTCCATAACTATACTATTTATAAGATCCCTTCCCCACCTATGTCTAGGGGACTGATGGTAAAGAGTATGGGAAGGGGCGCTCCACATAGAAACATAGAAGTTGATGGCAGATAAGGACTGCAAGGTTCATCCAGTCTGCCCATTTCTTTTTCTACCTTATAAATGTGCCATTGGCCTTTGCTCTGTCAATGGCCTTTCTAGTCATACTCATCTGTATTGCTCTCTTACGCCTGTCCCATGCCTGTTTGAAGCCCTGCACTCTATTCATATCCACCACTTCCTGAGGTAGGCCGTTCCATGCATCCACCACCCTTTCTGTGAAAAAGAACTTACTCACATTATCCCTTAATCGGCCTCCCTCTAATCTCATGCTGTGTCATCTTGTCCTGCTATTTTTCTTATATTGAAACATGTTAGACTCTTTCACCTTGTTAATGCCCTTAAGGTGTTTGAATATTTCGATCATATCACCTCTCTCCCTCCTTTGCTCTAGGGTATACATATTGAGCTCTGTTAATCTGTCCTCATATGTTTTCTGATGCAGTCCCTGCACCATTTTGGTTGCCCTTCTCTGGACTGCCTCAATTTGGTTAATGTCCTTGTGAAGGTGTGGCCTCCAGTACTGCATGCAGTACTCCAGATGGGGCCTAACCAGTGTCTTGTAAAGAGGGGTTATTACCTCCCTCTTCTGACTTGTGATACCCCTACTAATAAACTCAAACATCCCTCTAGCCTTACCTACTGCTTTAGTGGTCTGCTTAGATGATTTCAGGTCATCGGTGATGATGATGCCCAAGTCTCTTTCTTCCTTTGTGACTGACAGCAGCTCCCCTCCCAGCCTATAGGTGGCTTCAGGGTTTCTCTTCCCTGTGTTCATGATCTTGCACTTCTTTGCATTAAACCCCAGTTGCCACTCTTCCAACCATTTTGCTAGTTTATCCAGATCTCTTCTCATTCTGCCCACACCATCTGGATCATCTACTCTGTTGCAGATCTTGGTGTCATCTGCAAACAGACAAACCTTACCCTCCAGTCCATCTGCAATGTCACTGATGAAGATATTGAAGAGGACTGGCCCCAGAACTGGTCCCTGAAGTACCCCACTTGTGACTTTCATCTCTTCTGACTGTATACCGTTTTACCACCACTCTCTGTTTTCTGCCCATCAACCAGTTTGCCACCCAGTTGACCAACTTCTGACCCACCCCGAGCCTACCCAGCTTATTAGTCAATCTTCTTTGTGGAACAGTATTGAACACTTTGCTGAAGTCAAGGTAGGCGACATCAACTGCTCCCCCTTGGTCCACCACTCTGGTTACCCAGTCAAAGAAATCTATGAAATTAGTTTGACAGGACCTTCCTTTTGTAAACCCATGCTGTCTTGGATCCTGTGTTCCTATGGATTCCAGGTGTTGCACTATCCTTTCCTTAAGGAGTGCCTCCATAATCTTGCCCACTACTGAGGTAAGACTGACTGGTCTGTAGTTCCTTGCCTCCTCCCTGCTACCACTCTTGTGGAGTGGGATCACATGAGCCCTTCTCCAGTCTTCTGGGACCTCTCCTGTGCTCAGAGACTCACTAAACAGTTCTGATAATGGTTCTGCTAGTTCTACCCTTAGCTCCTTTAGTACCGTGGGAATTATACCATCAGGTCCCATTGCCTTATCCACCCTGAGCTTATCGAGCTCTTGTAGGACCCTTTCTTTTGTGAAGGGACTAGTGCTCACCTCCCTCCCCCCCTGTGTCCATGGTGCTGAGCTGTGGGCCTTGCCCTACCTTCTCTTCAGTAAATACTGAGCAGAAGTATTTATTTAGGATAGATGCTTTTACATGGTCCTTCCTCACACACCCTTATCTCCTTTGATCTTAGCATACCCTCTGGACTTTCTCCTTTCACTAATGTATCTATAGAAAGTCTTGTCACCTTCTTTTACTGTTTGTGCTTGTGTTTCCTTGGTTTGGGCCTTTGCCTGCCTTACTGCCTTCTCTGCGGGAAGTTTGGTATGCCTCCCTATTTTCATCCTGCTGCGTTCCCTTATATTTGCTGAAGGCCAGCCTTTTAGCTCTGACCTTTTCTGCTACTGTTTTTGAGAACCAAAGTGGTTTTCTTCTTCTTTTGCACTTCCTTTTCTCTTTAACACAATGGGACGTTGCTTCAAGTATTGCATCCTTAATGCTTGCCCACTTTGCCTGTACCCCCTCACCTGTATTTCTTTTTGCCAGGGCTAGCTTAACTCTGTTGGCCGTCTTATCAAAGTCAGCTCCTCTGAAGTCCCATATTTTTGCCTTGGAATGGGATGATTTAGTTGTAGTGGCCAAACTGAACCATATCATGTGATGGTCACTGGCTCCCAGGTGACCTTCTACCAGGAGATTTGTGATCCTTTCCCTGTTAGTCATTACTAGATCTAGGGTAGCCCTGTCTCTTGTGGGTTGTTGTACCAGTTGTTTGAGGCCTTCCCCCTGCAAGGAATCCACCATGTGTCGAGTTCTGGCAGATGTTCCTGCTGGTATTGACCAATCTGTATCTGGCATGTTGAAGTCTTCCATTATCAGAACCTCCCCTTTAGCTGTCATGTTTTGTATATCTTCTAATAATCTCTATACTTGCACAATGTGATAATGTTCATAATTTGAATACTGTGCTGGCAATTTCTCAGCTTACATTTTCCTAGACAACCAATGCTAATAGAAGCTGCAGTGCTAACATCTATAAGACTGCTAGTTTTGCCATTTTAAACAGTTGCATATCTGCAGAAACATACTCTTGTGGTCTTGTTTGATCTTTGTTGTAGGATATTAATAAATGGCTTAGCAAGGTGGCTTCTTACCATAGTAATGAAGTTGCTCTTTATAATAAACATTGTTCTTTACAAGAAGCAATCTGGAGCTCTAGAGTGTGCTGCAACCTGTCTTGATGCACATAAGAACTGACTATAGGAGAGCAGACCCCCCCTCTCAGGTGGGGGATGGACTTTCTTCAAGTCACATATGCATCAAGCAACCTATCAGGTGTACAAAACCCATGATGTCATGACTGTGCAGTGCCTCAGAGATTATCCCCCGACAATGTGCCTATGTCCTCCCCCTGGTCTGGGGGCCTGTAGACAACCCCAGTTCTTATGGCTGTCCCATTTCCTGTTTTCAGGGTGACCCACAGTTCTTCTGGCTCCTTATGTGTATTCTGAATTTCTGTAGCTTTTATATTTTCATTGACATACAGGGCCACTCCACCCTTCCCCCTTTTTGTATCTCGGTTTCTTCTGTACATAGCCAGGTACTGAAGTATCCCAAGTGTGGTTACTGGCAAACCACATCTCATTAATTGCTACTATGTCCAGTTTAGCCTCTGTCATTATTGCCTGCAGGTCTGGGATCTTGTTTCCCAGACTGCGAGCATTTGTGTACATGATTTTTCATTGGCCAGATTTTGGTGTGTTAGTTCTTGGGTGAGGTCTGGTGATTCCCCTGTGCATTGTATGGGGAGCAGGACCTTTTTCCTTACCTGGTGATGCAAATGAACTGCAAACGTGCTGAACTCCTGTTTGACCACTAGCTGAGGGGGAAGGGATGTTCTTCCCATTTGGTGTATCGGGTGCTGCACCTCTCTCCCCATTTACTAGTTTAAATATTCTGCACAGACGCCAAACTTCTGCCCCAATGCACTGACTCCCTTAGTCAGATGCAGTCCATCAAATTTAAAGAACTTTCGCTCCCAAAACTGTTGCCAGTTCCCTACAAATTTGTGTCCTTTTTCCTGGCACCAGCCCTTGAGCCACATGTTTAGCTCCCCTATCTCCCCTTTTATGACCTTCCGTCCATCTGCCCCCCTCTCCCAGACTGGCAGGATCTCAAAGAAGGAGATGCTGGATGAAATGGATGATAGTTTGTCACCCAGCCTGGTCAGTTGTTCCTTGGTCTCCACAGCTGACTGGCTGACGAGATCGTTAGTCCCTATGTATACCAGGACATCAATGTTTTCCCCTGCTTCCTGAACAATTTTAGCAATGTGGTCAGTGTCTCTCCATGCTGGTGTACCTGGGAGACATTTGACCATTACTCTTGGCTGGAGATAGGCATCAACTCCCCGAATCATGGAGTCTCCTATGATCAGAAGTTTTTTTGATTTCCTTTTTTGCTTTTTTTATTTTGGTTCCTGTTTTGGGCGAGTTTTGTTGTGCTAGCTACTGTGCTGCAGTGTCCTGCTCTGCAGTGTCCTCAGCCCTTTTGTTTGATTTCGGAGATAGAGGCAGATACTTGTTTGTAGTTTTTAAATGGTTTGTGGAGGTAATATGTTGGAGAGCACCGAGTGATGGGGCAGCTGATTTGCCCCTCCTAACCACCTGCCAACCTCCTGGACCAACTACCCTCTGCGGTCGAGGTGCTTCCGTTGGATGTTGGGGAAATGGCGGGTGGTTCTTATAATATATGTCCTCTTGAATATAAAAATTGAGGTGTGCAATCTCCGCCCATGCTGCCTGGAGCTGAGCCCTAAGATCTCCAGTGGTCCAGCATGTAGGACAGTGTCCTAAATCCTGTAAATCTGTTCTTCTGAAAAGTGTTCCACAGTGCTTGCAGTTAATGATATCCATTCCAGATAATTTGCTTGGTTTATAACCTGGTCAGAGTAATTAGAAAGAAGAAAATGAAAGCAAAAGTTTTATTTTGTGTTTTGTTTGGTTGTTTTTGTATAACTTGTTATAACAAGTTAAATTATTAGTGCCCCTGTAAATGAGGTCACCATGTGGATACCCCACAGAACCACCCCTTCCTGCTTTGCCACAGGAAATGTCACGACTGTGCCACCCTATAAACGGAGTGTAGTGTGGGGTGGTTGGGGATGGGGGTGGGTGGCTGGGCCCTTCCCCTGCTGAAAAAGAAGAACCACTGACGAAAGAAACAAGGAAGTAAGAGCATAAACAATCAGTCAGCAACAAATGCAGTAACCCTGAATGCTTATCTTAATGATAGATAAAACTGCAAAACCTGTAAAGCACCACCTGTAATAATTTCACGGAAGATAAACCCTGTAAGAAACACTTTGCTACAGAGAAAAATAAAGCAGTAACAGAAGATATTCCTTGCAAAAGACAATTTGAATCAGAAGATTACAGCAGCAATGTGTTAGCACACACCTGTAGGCACACCTTGTAATAATGCAGCAGAAGGTATACCCAGCAACAACACTTTGAATCAGAGAAAAATAAAGCAATAAAATGTTAGCAACAAACAGTAACAATCCCTGTGAGTACAAAATAAAAATAACACCACACAGTAAATCTGCCTAGCCAAAAGAAGTCTTAATCCTTTCCCTTGCTCTGGTAAGATTCTTTGCTCTGTCCTTTCAAGCAACCTAGAAGGAAAGAGCTCAGGTGAAGCTAGGTGCCTTGGCCAGCAAACCTAGTCTTCCAAACATAGCAACAGTCCATCCAGTATAATATTAGAAAAGATGGCACATACCTGTAGATGACACAATTGGGTTCCGGTTACTGCTGAGCTTCTCACCAGCACCCAGCTGCCTGATTGGGGGACATTGGAGGGGAGTGAAAACCAAGACTCTGGTTAGAAAAGAATCAATGTTAGCAGGCAACCAAAATTCATAAGCAGACGGAGGCCACACCTGATTAACAGTATAACAAAATTAATTTATTAAAACAGCTAACAACAGCTCCCAGGATCTGGGGGCATGGTACACAGACAGGCAGCACAAACAGTGGCACAAGGCTGTGGCACACAGTTTAGGCCAAACTGGCTGGGGAGCTGGACTTCACTGAAGCTGAGGGGCTCCTAGATTTGGGCAGCAACAACAAACATAGTCTGCAGGTCCAACATCACATACACTGCGGTCTACCAACTGGCAGCTTGACTCCCCTCACTGCTCTTCAACTCACTCCAAAATGGTGGGCTCACAGGCTATAGCACTTCATTTGAAAAACCCTTCTGCCTGCAACTCAGGACAGTGGAGCCTGGGCCTTCAGCATGGCCAGACCTAGCATAAGATGCAGATGATCCGGGGGACTCACTGGGCTCTCTTTCTCTCTCACCCCACAGGCTGTCATACTATGGATGGAGTGACACACTGGGTAAAGAGGTAGGAGGGCTGCCACCACATTCTAGCCCCATGCCATAGGCTGCCACCACTGTAGCATCCCCACCATCCAACTGAGCCTCATACCTCAGGACCAGGCCCCATCCCGCCCTGGTGCTGTGGAGCACAAGGCAGACCCCCCCTTTTTCCTCTTATGGGCTGTGATTTCCACTAAGCGGACCCACTGCCACATGGCCGCAGAGCCCTACACCACCCTTCTAGTTCCAGAGTGGAACATTGTCGCTGAGTCGCCAAGGCCCAAATCCCAGGCCAGAGCTGGAGCCCTGGCCTACTGTTTTCTGTGACTGTCTCCTGCCGGCCTCCCCTATGTGCCAAAAAATGGTGGAAAAATACCCTAGGGAACCAGACTAACTCCACTTGTCCAGCAGATGGCCAGCCCCTCAGACCCAAAATTAGAAGAAGAGGGAGGAGAGGGCCACTTTAGTAAGTGCTCCCAGAAGGGGGTGATTACATATTTATTCAGTATGCTAAAAAAAACCAACTAATCCATGAACAAGCTGACCCACAGTTCCGAGAGGTAGGCCACTCATGGATGTGCAAGAGAATAGGTCAGGGTAGGTCGCTTGTAAAAGTTGAACATTAAATTTGACACATAGCCGGCCCGGTGGCGTACAGGGCTGAGGCGCTGGTGCCTTACCTCAAACCACGCCGGTGACCAGGGTTCGGGAATGGACTCAGGTCGCTGGGGGTCGGCAGGGGACGGGAGAGGATTGAGCATCCTAAGGACTGCTCTCCTCCCTGGGGTGGGTTAGGGCCATGCCTCGCTCTGTAGCAGCCCCCGGTGGAGGCTGGAGGCCCTACAAGAAGCGGCGAGACAGGGAAACTCGAAAAGTGGAAAAAATGGCGTCCGAGCAGCCAGATGATGGCCGCCTGGATCCCCCTGCCTCCATGGAACCCCCAAAGAGCCAGGGAAATACCGATCCCAGCAGCATCAGGGCCGGGAGCAAGAATCCCTGAAGGCAATTTCCCTCCAGAAGGAGGGGACCAATCCGACGAAGGGCTACGTCAGGCTACCCTGGTTGGCTGTGATCTGGGATTGGTGGAAGCTGGTGTCAGGGAGGGTTTGGAATGGAGATACAGGGGTAGTCCTTGGCAGAAGGCCTAAAGGAGAGGCCGGTCGGACGCAGGAGGCGATAACTAATGCAAAAAAAAAAAAACATTTGACACATAAAAAATTAAATAATGGCACTATGTGATAAATCCTGTGACATCTAGGCATTTGATAGTCATACTAATACCGACAAGAGTGCTGCTACCATGCACATTTGTTCTAAAATTTAAAAAAAGCTGACAGTGTCCTTTTAAGATACAGTATCTCACTCGTGGCTTCACCACTTGTAAGATATCACAGTATCATTGGCCTCTCATAAAGATATTTATGATATCTTCAGTCAGGCTATGTCTCATATCCCATATTTATTAGGGCTGAATGATTATCTTTTTCTGAATATTCAGTAGGCGAGCCTAGGTATTTGGTGTTTGGCTTAATAGCCGGTGTTCAGGTTAGTTTTTAAGAAAAAGGTAAAGAAACAGCCCCCAACCCTCTTCCCTAGCCCAGATCCTTTATAATATAGAAGCCTTCATCCACCACCCTCTGTTAACACTCATCCCAACCTTTTGCTCCCCAGCATGCACGTTTTGATACTTATGCATTTGTTAAGAAAAAGTCCAATGATGGGTAACTGACACAACCTGCCAGCTTCCATGACCGGCCGCCAGCTGTCAGTGCTTTGCTTTTTGCTTTTAGCTCACTGTAAGAACTAGTATTGAACTGATTGTTCCTTCATCCTCCACCTGGTTCCTGGAAGGATGGAGGCCCCAGGGACCCGCCTCAAGAGGAGCAGAATCATCAGCCTCCAAAGGCACAATTTGGAGAGTGGACCACTCCTCAATGGAGGGTGCTGTCCCAGTAGAGGTAGGAAGAGACAAAAATGGGAGAAGTCTGTGTTTGTAGCAAACTGTAAGTTCACCTTGCTTAGAATGCTCATTGTGTAAAGTTCTAGGCAGTTCATACTGAAAACCCCGGCAGGTACCAAATGAATGGACATCAGGTAAAAGGGTGCTTGGCAAGGGTTGGGGTTGGTAAATGCCCACGTGTGAGTGTCCAGACACAGCAGTCTGCTTTTGGGCCACTAGAGCTATCTGTGTAGTGTTAAAGAGAGGCACGCATGGTCAAACCAACCAAGTTTTATGCACTTTGTAGTGCTATCATATGCTGATACATTATCCATGATTGTTGTCCTACTGGGCGCATTGAGACACATGCTGGCACAGCCTGCCCCCAGGTAAGTGCTTGCCTTACTTGGGGAGTGTGCCACCACACAAATGGGCTTGTGGGTGCCAAGGCTTCAGGGACCGCAGATGGGAGGTTAGGGTTTTGTAGGGTTAAAAGAGACCCAGTATTTATGCAACAGAATTATATTGGATGACCTAAAGGTGGCCAGGCAGTGTGATAAAGCAATCAGGAAAGCTAGTGGGATGCTGGGGTGCATAGGTCCGGGTATCAACAGCAGTAAGAGAGGGGTGATTCTGGCCCTATATAAATTACTTGTAAGACCCAACCTTGAGTATTGTGTACAGTTTCAGAGACCACAGCTCAGAAAAGACATAGACAGAGTGGAGGCAGTCCAGAGGAGGGCTACCAAAATGGTGCAAAGTCTGCATCAAAAGCCCTATGAACAAAGACTTAAGGAGCTAAATATGTACACCCTGGAGGAGAGGAGGGAGAGGGGGTTATGATAGAAAACTTTAAATACCTTACGGGGGTTAATAAGGTACAGGAGGAGTATATCTTTTAGAGGAAAAGGTGCTCTAAAACAAGGGGGCATAAGATGAAGCTGGAGGGGGTGAATTTAGGAGGGATGTGAGGAAGTAGTTTTTCACAGAAAGGGTGGTGGATACCTGAAATAGCCTTCCAGAACAGGTAGTGTGGGTAAAAACTGTAAATGGATTTAAAAATGCCTGGGATAGGCACATGAGAATTGTGGGGATAGGACAGAGGGCATAATAATACTACTAGAAATGGTAATAAAAAGAAAAAGAAGACAACTGGGCATACTGAGTGGGTTCAGCAGCCCTCATCTGCCATCATATTCTATGAATCTGTGAATCTATAAACATATAGTTATGCTCGTTTAGTTTAGTGGGTAGACCTGGAACAAGTGTAGTCATTGGGTGGGCAAATTGACCCCAGAAGCAGCTGGGTATATCATCTGTCCAGTATATGGCAGCAGCAGTAGAACTGGATGCACACCAGTGGTGGGGGGAGATGTGAAAGCCCCAGGAATACTTTAAAGTGGTATATGTACAGGGCGTGGCCCAAGTAAAAAGCTATAATATAGTGTGTGCAAGTACCATACTGAGAAAATAAATTTATGACCAGGGGAGTGATCGGAGCACTGAGTACCATCTGGCAAATCTTAATAAACACTGCCATGCTTGATCCCAGCTCTGGCATGGATAGAAACACAGAAATTGTTGGCACATAAGGACCACTAGGCCCATCCAGTCTGCCCCAGGGTCCTATACATGTATACATCCACTCACCCTAAATGGTCAATGGCTTTTTATCACTCCCTTCCAGCCCAAGGTTTCCATGTGCTTGTCCCTGGCATGTTTAAATCCCTCCACTGTGCTTGCCCCTACCACCTCTTGTGGCAGACTATTCCAAGCGTTCACCACCCTCTCAGTGTAGAAAAACTTCCTCACGTTACCTCTTAATCTCCCCCCCTCTCCAATTTCATATTGTGCCCCCTTGCTCTGGTATCCTTTCTACATTGGAAAAGATCTCCCACCTGCACCTTGTTTATGCATTTGCTTAAAAGTTTTTATCATGTCGCCCCTTTCTCTCCTCTCCTCCAGTGAGTACATATTGAGGTCTCTCAGTCTCTCCTCATATGTTTTGTGGTGCAAACCATGCACCATCTTTGTCACCCTTCTCTGGACAGCCTCCACCATGTTTATGACCTCACGCATGTGTGGTCTCCAGTACTGCACACAATACTCCAGGTAATGCCTTACTAGTGTTTTATACAATGTCATTGCCACTTTCTGCCTCTTACTAGTAATACCTCTACCTGTGCACCCCAGCATGCCACTGGCCCATCCTGCAGCCTTTGCACTCTGATTTGATACCTTAAGGCCATCAGATATGATAACCCCTAGGTCCCACTCCTCTTTGGGGATGGTCAGCACCTTTCCCCATCCTGTAGGTCTCCCCAGGGTTCCCCTACTCAGGTGCATTATCTTGCACTTTTTTGCATTTAACCTCAGTTGCCACATCTTTAACTACCTTTCAAGCTTCTCCAGTTCCCTCTTCATTATCTGCACCCCTTCTGGAGTATACACCCTGTTGCAAATCTTGATGTCATCTGCAAATATGCAGACCTTTCCTTCCATCCCCTCTGCAATGTCACTAATGAAGACATTGAACAGGACTGGTCCCAGTACTGATCCTTGTGGCACTCCGCTGGTCACTTCTTTCTCCCCAGATTGGATCCCATTTATCACCACCCTCTGCCTTCTGTCTGTCAGCCAGTTTCTAACCCACTGTATCACCTTATGCCCCATGCCCAGACTACTCATCTTGTTAACCAGACTTCTGTGTGGGACAGTAGCGAAGGCTTTGCTGAAATCCAGGTAGGTGATGGATAATCTACTTTGTGTGTGATCTCATGTTTATGGTGCCCAAGGTATCGTCTTAATGTGCTCCTAATCCCCATTGCCCCGACGTGTGATGGCAAAGTGGTTGGTGTTGGCACAGTACTGGTAGTCATAGCATGAGGCGGGCACTCTCCTGGGTGAGATGCTATCATATATGCCTCGACACAGGAGGGTGGCCCAGCCATTACATGCTGTTCACTTTTTTAGAGACCCTCCATATGCATGAGCCCCACACCATTCTGCTCAATATGAATCATTTGGGGGTAGGGGCTAGGTGCACTGCAGAATGCTCAGTGTAAACACAGCCTAGTGATTAGCATAACCCCCAAATTTAAAGTCTGCCCTACTATTCACTTTTTCACATCCATCCATATTGAAGTTTTTGAAGTAGCGTCCATGTCTGTTTAAAAATCTGATCTTTTGGACGTGGACATAAGGGGTAGATGAGACATTTTCTGATTTTTTTTTTAATCTGCGTACTTTGACACATAACTGCACATAGCAGGGGGCAGCAGCTGGAGAGAAGACGGCAAAACTAAAATTTCTGTTGCACTCCTGGCCCCATACTGTTCTGCTGAATATGAATCATTATTTTGGGGGTTGGTGTCGCTGCTGGATATAAGCCCTGAAAAGGGCTGGCTTGGACAATCACAACATGTTCAAATTACTGCCCTAAGGAAAACTCATGATTCATACTCCCGGATGTAATGGTTCTTTCCTTTGTCATAATAACTAGTTGCCGGGACTTCATCTGAGACTATAACAAAATTGCTTAACACTGCTTCACTAGGCCTCCAACAGAGGTTTTGTACACTCATTCCCTTTTTCTAATTACTCTTATTACACTCTAGCAGCAGACCTCCAAATAAATTACAATTGATCCCTTAGTGCCTGTCTGATCAATTCAATCGACCTCCAGCTAAAAAAAAAAGGCAAATAGAGAATCTACCTTTATTAGCACTTTTGAGTTTCTGTACTTGACGTCTGCAGTAGGTTATGGAGACAGTGTCACTGGAGAGAGGTGTGTGAAGGACACTGGACCTATTCAGTTTTAAAGAACTAGTACAATTATAATTTATTTTGATATAATTAATGTTCATCACTTTTAGTACACATATAACCGGGTTTTAACTATCTGTTACAGCCATCCATGTGTAATCATGAGCCGTCAATCATGCACATGGCTCTCATGGCATGTGGCACAGGCTTGCAGCTATTCCAATGACCACAGCCATGCAGAACAGTTTCTTCATTAAATTTAAACCTTTCACCACGGCAGATTCAGTATTAAGAGGTACCTTTGCCTTCTCTCTGTCTGATACCATCTCAGCAAAACATGCAGCCAAAAAGTAAGAAACAAATGATGCCTCTTTTTTCAGTCGATGGGACCAACAAAAGTCAGTGAAACCTGATAGGTGGATGGATGCAATCCAGAATCTTATACATACCCTTTGTGTGTAATGCTTTTATAAACCCCTCAAGTTTTGTTGTCGGATGTGTATACAATTCTCGTTACACCCATCCACCCATTTATTAGTACCTACATATTAACTGGCTTTCCCTTTTTCCCATATGGAAACCCGTGGCTAATTTGCCATAATAAAGGAGTATTTATTATGGCAAACACACGCATGGTTTCCCTCGCTCTGCGCACGTGCCCACTGTAGCTGTTTCTGTCCCACCGCTGGCTGCCTTATCTTTCTCCTGCAGACCAAACCGCCACTCGGACTAAGTGGTGAGTATTTTTAGACAGAAAATCTAGCACAGTAAAAAAAAAAGAAGCACTTAACTTAAGGTTACCATACAAAATAAGGAAATACAAAAAATGTTAAATAAAAACTGAAGGGCGACCACGGACCACACACTGAAACCGGACCGCAGCCGCACAGCAACGGCTTTTTATTTTATATAATTGCTGTGGCAAAAAAGGAAAACCCAGCAATTACATAAAATAAATTATGGGAGTGGTGTGTTTAAACTCAGTTTACACACGCCCTCGGTGTTAGATGCTTTCACAAACCCCTCGAGCTTCGTGCTCAGGATTTATGCAGCATCTAACACCTTGGGGGGGGGGTGTAAACTTCTTGATACACACACCACCCCATACTTTATTCTATATATAATAACTGGTGATACCATTTATCACACAGATTATCAGTGTGATCAAATGCTGTAATAAAGAGGTAATGACATCATACCCAGCTTTACGGCAATTGGAGTGCTCGCACGTCATGTTCCTTTCCCATACAAAAAAAATAAATAAATAAGTTAGGAAATACCCAATGTTTCCCTTTTCTTTTTTACTGTTAAAACATTCGTTGACATTTCCAGTTTACAAAAATTAGGGTGAACAGATTTTATGTATTTATTTATTTATTTATTTATTTGTTCTAGGATTACAAATACCTTTGAGCCGAGGCTCTTTTACAAAGGTTCCACGTCATTGGTACAATTGAGACAAACATAAGCAAAGATAACAGTTTATAAAATTAAAAAAAAAACACACACATCGTCTTGTAGAGGAAAAAAGAACAATAAAGTGAAACTTTGAGGAGGGGAAAGGGAAAGGAGGAGGGTGAAATCAGGGAGACTAAGTGGATGGGTGAAAAGGGAGGTGGGTGGGGGGACAGAGAGAGAGAGGTGGAAGGTGGGTAAGAATAGAGGTAGTGCAGCCGGGTGGCATTTGTCATGGGCCAGCAGGGAAGGTGAAGGGGGGGGTACTGGCAAAGTGCAGGAGTAGACGTGGATCCAAAAGGGCATCTTCAGCTATGGATCCCACAGTTTAGCAAGTGTGGTGGTAAATTTGATGCCTAGGTATGTGATACCTTCGCCTGCCCATTTTAGTCCGGTGTCTCCCAGTACTTGGGGCATGCATTTAGGGTTTAATGGGAGTACCTCAGTTTTAGTTTAGTTATGGTGAAGACCAGGCAGTTCTCAGAATTGGTGGAAGATATCCAGCAGTGGGGGCAGGGCCTTAGGTAAGTCTGAGAGCTGGACCAAAGATCATCTGCATACGTGAGTGTAGTGTATGCTGTTTTGCCTACTATAATCCCCTGTGTCCTCTTATGATTTCTGAGCATGGTTGCTAGTGGTTCTACCACAAGGACAAACAGCAGAGGGGAGAGAGGGCAACCTTGTCTGGCGCTTCACGCCAATTCAAAAGGGGGGATATGGTGGAGCTGGTCAGGAGCCAGGCAGAGCAGGAGTTGTATAGAGCTGCTACCCAATTATTTAAGGACTGCATGGAGATAGTCCCATTCTAGGGAATCAAAAGCCTTCTCAAAGTTGATGGCTACTGCAGCTGCGGGGGTTGTAAGGTCACGAGCCACATGCATCAGGTTAACCAGATCCTAATGTGGTCAGCACCATATCTACCGGGGACGAATCCCACTTGAGAGGGGTGTACATCTGTGGTAGTAGGGGTCCTAGACATAGGGCCAAGGCTTTGGTAAAAATTTTACTGTCCACATTTAGTAGAGAAATTGGACAGTAACTTCCCGGTGATGTGCAGTCTTTCCCTTTTTTGGCAGTACAGTGATTACCGCTTCTCTCATAGTGGGGGGTAGAGTTCCCATTGTTTCCACCTTCACATACATCTGTTGCAGAATGGGGGCAATTATAACTGTTAGGGCCTGCCAGAATTCTACTGTATAGCCATCATCCCCTGGGGCCTTCCCCGGCTTAAGTGATAATAGGGCCTTCTTCACTTCCTTAGTGGACAGTGGGGCATCCAGCTGTTCGGCTTGTTGTTCGGTTATGTCGGGGAGATCTAACGATTGGAGAAATATTTTGGTGGCTTGAGGGTTGGCTGCCCTAGAAGAGGTATATAGGGAAATATAGTTTTCCGCCATGACACTATTCAGCTCGGTATCTTTGATGTGCACTTCCCCTTTAGAGTCTTTCAGCCCTGCAATGTGTCTTTCCATTTGTTGTTTTCATAGCCTATAAGCCAGCTTCCCAATATTTCTGTTTTAGATGGAGAATGGATATTTCTGCCTTCTGAGATAGGAGGACATTGATTTCCATGTGGAGACCTAGTATCTTCCTTCCAAGGAGTCCCTGACAAGCCTTCCCTACCTACCCTTTCTGCTCTCTCTCTGCATCTCTCAGCTCTTCCTCCAATTCTCTTAGTCTCTCTTCCCAACGCCTTCTCCTGGCCCCTGCATAGCGGATGATTTCCCCCCGCATTGTGGCCTTAAACACCTCCCATGTGTTTCCCGCTGAGGTGTCCTGAGTGGGATTTTCTTGAAAAAAGAATCTTACCTCAGTTTGGGCCCACACTAGGAAGTCCGTGTCCTTGACCAGCAAAGGGTCCAGCCTCCAGGAAGTGGAGATGTAGGTCGGGGGTGCCCAGAGAATGGTCAGCTGGACTGGGGCATGGTCAGAAATTATTATGGGTAGTATGTCAGAGGCTACAGTGGTCTGGGTGATCTGTGGGGATGTTAGTATATAATCTATGTGGCTATGGGACCAATGCACCGAGGAATAAAAAGAGTAATGTCACCCTTTGGGGTTTAGCACCCTCCACACATCTGTTAGCCCCTGGTCTCTCATCCATCTGAGCAGGGCATGCCTACTTTTTCCATGTGAATCCCCCCCTCCCGGTACACTTTTGTCCATCAGTGGGTCTAGGACCAAATTGAAATCACCCCTTAATATGGTGGGTACCCCGGTTTTAGTCATATTTAGTAAGGTCTGGTGAAAAAATTCTGGGTCATCTTCATTGGGGCCGTATAGGTTCCCCAGCAGGATTTGACCTGTGCGGGTTTGAAATGTTCCAAACACCCATCTGCCCTGTGAGTCTGCCTTTACTGTGATGAGAGATCATTGTAACTGTTCATGCACCAGAATTGCCACCCCATGCATCTTAGTTGCCGCAGAGGCATGAACCACCACTCCCACCCAGTCCTTTTTTAAAAGCTTGTGATCCTTTCTAGTGATCTTGTCTCTTGTAGAAAGGCAACCTGTGTGTTGACCTTTTTCAGGTATAACAGTACCTTTTTCCTCTTCACTGGTGTATTTAATCCCCATACGTTCCAGGGAATACATGTTAGATTAGTCATAATCAGAGTCTGCAATGGGTAGTGGAGGAAAAATTATCTGCAATTGGCCGGTGGAAAGGAGACAGGGCTGCTCTGTAATGGAGGTGTCTAGACAGCTCAGGTTAGCCCTCTGCCCAGGGGAGTGGGTGGGTTCCGAGGTCTTTTCCATGTTGCATTGTATAAGCCTGGTGTGTCCTGGGCGGGGTGTTATGCCCTGGGGGTTTAGGGGCACATTCAAGTGTCTCTGGTCTGCCTCCCCGATGTTGCCCTTGGGGTGCCCTCCAGGTGTCATAGTTTGATTGTTCCCCACAGTGGTCTGAAGCTGTCTCAATTAGCCATGCTGTAATCCTATTATCCCTAGATAGCTTACTAGTTATATACACACAAACTATTAAGAACCAAAACATACAGAAGAGCATTTTTACAGTCTGCACATCCATGCCCAGATGGGACCACCTTGCATGAGTGATCGCTAGCCTGACTTGACATAGCAAGATCTGCTGAGTGGTTCATGTGGGCGTGGTGGCCCTCCTGAACGCTAGCCTAGTGTCTTCGTATCCCTGCATTACTCGGGTAGTTCGGAGAGCAGTCAGCTCCTGCAGTCTGGGTGTGTGGCTACCCAGCCTAGTGGTATTTTGGAAGTCTGCCTTGGCTAAGTAGAGCCCAGTATGCATAGTTCATGATCTTCTTCAGTGATCGCATAAGGATCAACGGGGTGGGGTAGCCCTTGGGGCTAAGTTGGGGGGGTGTTATTTGCCAGTCAGAATGGAAGGGTGGCAGTCCCCAATCTGTGATGTGTGGGCGGTAGATTAGTTACCCAGGGGTTGGGAGTGGTCGTGGTCACAGGCCGGGAAGAGGGTGGAGGGGGATGGGAGGGCAAGGGGAACCTTCATAGTCTCAGCCCATTGTGTACTTTCCTGGGGGGGGGAGTAGGGGTCATGGACACAACAGCTCTGTCTGCCTTAGAATCCCCCTCTCTTAAACAGGTCCGTCCCCTTAGTTGTGGTTCCTGATTTAACCTGTGTTTTCCAGGATGGATCATTAACCCCCCCTCAGTAGGAAGGGGCTGATCCAGGGGTCATTCCCTTAAGGAGTAGCATCCCAGTGGTTGTTGGTGATTCCCCCCCTCCAACATATCTTCTGTAGGATTGCTGGCCTGTTGTTCGTCATCCGTCCTTTAACTGCAAAGGGCCATGGTTTATGTCGGCGATCATACAACTTGCATTCTAAACCCCAACATCTGTTCCCTGGCCCCACACCCACCTCTCAAGTCTTGGATCCCCAAAGAATCTTTTTGGTTCAGCTTTCCCATGGGAGGTGATTTCTGATGGGGCATGTGGTCAGGAAAGTGTGCCCTGATGGGGCCAAAGTCTTAAAGTCTCGGCACCTTCCTGCACCATGACTGCCTCTCGATTGTAACTGTCACCACTGGATAGAGATCACCCCCCCCCAGTCCAGTAAACCATGTACTTATCTATCAATCCAGATGGTGAGCCACTGGTCTTCTGGATCTAACATGCAAGTGTGGCTTGGCCTGTTGGTCATCGTGGTCTTCGGGTGCTGCGCCTAGGGAACGCTGCATCATAGGTAGGCCCAGAATGTCTGGTTCTGTGGGTTTTCCTGGTGATGCCTTCGGACTTGACTGGTGGGGTAGCACAGCCGAGGGACCTTCTGGATGCTGGTTACTTGAGCTTGGGGACAGAGATCGCAGGACTTCGTAGGGGTTCATTGTCATAAACCTCACCAGGGCTGTGCTTTCCTCCCTCTGCAGGTCCGGCCTTGCATCCTTAGATTGGGGCCCTGTCCTCATCTGAGGGTGGTCACGCTCCTTGTGACTGACCCACGTTGTCCTCTTCCTACTTTGCTGTGGAAGTGGCCCCTTGGTCTCTAGTTGAGCCCCTTCTGCTGTTTGCATTTCCTCCACCTCTGAGAGACATGTGGGGCTAGTGTGAGTGGGAGACCAAGTAGTACGACATCCATTTTCAGCTGGTCACTGCAGAAAGGTCTCGAGCACTGACGGCGTTTTGAAATGAAGAGGGACCCCATTTTTTACTATCTGCATTATGGACAGATATCGGAGGGAGTACTGGATGCCCAGCTTCTGCATTGTGTGATGGGCCTGCATGTACTCCCTTCGTTTATTTGAGAGCTCCATGGAGAAGTCCTGGTAGATGGATACGGGGTGTCCCTGCTAGTTAAGGCGCCCCACCTCCCGTGAGCATTGTAAGAGCTCCTGTCTGGTGTGGTACGACAGAAACATAGAAACATAGAAGTTGACGGCAGATAAGGACTGCAAGGCCCATCCAGTCTGCCCATTTCTTTTTCTACCTTATAAATGTGCCATCGGCCTTTGCTCTGTCAGTGGCCTATCTATTCATAGTCATTTGTATTGCTCCCTTATGCCTATCCCATGCCTGTTTGAAGCCCTGCACTGTATTCATAGCCACTCACTTTTGGTAAGCCATTCCATGCATCCACCACCCTTTCTGTGAAAAGAATTTCCTCACATTCCCTTTAATTGGCCCCTCTAATCTCATGCTGTGTCCTCTTGTCCTGCTATTTTCTTATATTTAAACATGTTAGACTCTTTCACCTTGTTAATGCCCTTTAAGGTGTTTGAATGCCTCGATCATATCACCTCTCCTCCTTTCCTCAAGGGTATACATATTGAGCTCCGTTAATCTGTCCTCATATGTCTTCTGATGCAGTCCCTGCACCATTTTGGTTGCCCTTTTTTGGACTGCCTCAATTTGGTTAATGTCCTTGTGAAGGTGTGGCCTCCAATACTGTCGCAGTACTCCAGATGGGGCTAACCAGTGTCTTGTAAAGAGGGATTATTACCTCCCTCTTACGACTTGTGATACCCCTACTAATACACCCTAACACCCCCTAGCCTTACCTACTGCTTTGGAGGTCTGCTTGATGATTTCAGGTCATCAGTGATGATGATGCCCAAGTCTCTTTCTTCCTTTGTGACTGCTAGCAACTCCTCCCAGCCTATAGGTGGCTTCAGGGTTTCTCTTCCTGTGTGCATGATCTTGCACTTCTTTGCATTAAATCCCAGTTGCCACTCTTCTGACCATTTTGCTAGTTTATCCAGATCTCTTCTCATTCTGCCCACCCCATCTGGATCATCTACTCTGTTGCAGATCTTGGTGTCATCTGCAAACAGACAAGCCTTACCCTCTAGTCCATCTGCAAGGTCACTAATGAAGATGTTGAAGAGGACTGGCCCCAGGACTGATCCCTGAGGTACCCCACTTGTGACTTGCATCTCTTCTGACTGTATACCATTTACCACCACTCTCTGTTTTCTGCCCGTCAACCAGTTTGCCACCCTGTTGACCAACTTCTAACCCACCCTGAGCCTACCCAGCTTATTTATCAATCTTCTATGTGGAACAGTGTCAAAAGCTTTGCTGAAGTCAAGGTAGGCGACATCAACTGCTCCCCCTTGGTCCACCACTCTGGTTACCCAGTCAAAGAAATCTATGAGATTAGTTTGACAGGACCTTCCTTTTGTAAACCCATGCTGTCTTGGATCCTGTGCCCTATGGATTCCAGGTGTTGCACTATCCTTTCCTTAAGGAGTGCCTCCATAATCTTCCCCACTACTGAGGTAAGACTGACTGGTCTGTAGTTCCCCGCCTCCTCCCTGCTACCACTCTTGTGGAGCGGGATCACATGAGCCTTTCTTCAGTCTTCTGGGACCTCTCCTGTGCTCAGAGACTCACTAAACAGTTCTGCTAATGGCTCTGCTAGTTCCACCTTTAGCTCCTTAAGTACCCTGGGATGTATGCCATCAGGTTCTATTGCCTTATCCACCCTGAGCATAGCAAGCTCTTGTAGGACCCTTTCTTTTGTGAAGGGAGTAGTGCTCACCTCCCTCCCCCCTGTGTCCATGATGCTGGGCTGTGGGCCCTGCCCTATCTTCTCTTCAGTAAATACTGAGCAAAAGTGTCTATTTAGGATAGATGCCTTTTCAGGGTCCTCCTCCTCACATGCTCCCTTTTCTCCATTAAGCTTAGCAATACTCCCTCTGGACTTTCTCCTTTCACTAATGTATCTATAGAAAGTCTTGTCACCTTCTTTTACTGTTCGTGCTAGTGTTTCCTCAGTTTGGGACTTTGCCTGCCTTACTGCCTTCCCTGCTTCCCTTAGGGCAGTTTGGTATGCATAGAAACATAGAAGTTGACGACAGATAAGGACCGCAAGGCCCATCCAGTCTGCCCATTTCTTTTTCTACCTTATAAATGTGCCATCGGCCTTTGCTCTGTCAGTGACCTATCTATTCATAGTCATTTGTATTGCTCCCTTATGCCTATCCCATGCCTGTTTGAAGCCCTGCACTGTATTCATAGCCACCACTTCTTGTGGTAAGCTATTCCATGCATCTACCACCCTTTCTGTGAAAAGAATTTCCTCACATTCCCCTTAATCGGCCTCCTCTAATCTCATGCTGTGTCCTCTTGTCCTGCTATTTTTCTTATATTTAAACATGTTAGACTCTTTCACCTTGTTTATGCCCTTAAGGTGTTTAAATGTCTCGATCATATCACCTCTCTCCTCCTTTGCTCAAGGGTATATATATTGAGCTCCGTTAATCTGTCCTCATATGTCTTCTGATGCAGTCCCTGCACCATTTTGGTTGCCCTCTCTGGACTGCCTCAATTTGGTTAATGTCCTTGTGAAGGTGTGGCCTCCAATACTGCAGCAGTACTCCAGATGGGGCCTAACCAATGTCTTGTACAGAGGGATTATTATCTCCTCTTACGACTTGGATACCCTACTAATACACCCTAACACCCCCTAGCCTTACCTGCTGCTTTAGAGGTCTGCTTGGATGATTTTAGGTCATCAGTGATGATGATGCCCAAGTCTCTTTCTTCCTTTGTGACTGCTAGCAACTCCTCCCAGCCTATAAGTGGCTTCAGGTTTCTCTTCCTATGTGCATGATTTTGCACTTCTTTGCATTAAATCCCAGTTGCCACTCTTCTGACCATTTTGCTAGTTTATCCAGATCTCTTCTCATTCTGCCCACCCATCTGGATCATCTACTCTGTTGCAGATCTTGTGTCATCTGCAAACAGACAAGCCTTACCCTCTAGTCCATCTGCGAGGTCACTAATGAAGATGTTGAATAGGACTGTCCCAGGACTGATCCCTGAGGTACCCCACTTGTGACTTGCATCTCTTCTGACTGTATACCATTTACCACCACTCTCTGTTTTCTGCCAGTCAACCAGTTTGCCACCCAGTTGACCAACTTCTGACCCACCCGAGCCTACCTAGCTTATTTATCAATCTTCTATGTGGAACATTGTCAAAGCTTTGCTGAAGTCAAGGTAGGCGACATCAACTGCTCCCCTTGGTCCACCACTCTGGTTACCCAGTCAAAGAAATCTATGAGATTAGTTTGACAGGACCTTCCTTTGTAAACCCATGCTGTCTTGGATCCTGTGCCCCTATGGATTCCAGGTGTTGCACTATCCTTTCCTTAAGGAGTGCCTCCATAATCTTGCCCACTACTGAGGTAAGACTGACTGGTCTGTAGTTCCCCCGCCTCCTCCTGCTACCACTCTTGTGGAGTGGGATCACATGAGCCCTTCTCCAGTCTTCTGGGACCTCTCCTGTGCTCAGAGACTCACTAAACAATTCTGCTAATGGCTCTGCTAGTTCCTCCTTTAGCTCCTTAAGTACCCTGGGATGTATGCCATCAGGTCCCATTGCCTTATCCACCCTGAGCTTAGCAAGCTCTTGTAGGACCCTTTCTTTTGTAAGGGAGTAGTGCTCACCTCCTCCCCTGTGTCCATGATGCTGAGCTGTGGGCCCTGCCCTACCTTCTCTTCAGTAAATACTGAGCAAAAGTATCTATTTAGGATAGATGCCTTTACAGGGTCCTCCTCCTCACATGCTCCCTTTTCTCCATTAAGCTTAGTACCCTCTGGACTTTCTTCTTTCACTAATGTATCTATAGAAAGTCTTGTCACCTTCTTTACTGTTCGTGCTAGTGTTTCCTCAGTTTGGGACTTTGCCTGCCTTACTGTCTTACCTGCTTCCCTTAGGGCAGTTTGGTATGCCTCCTATCTTCATCCCGTTGTGTTCTCTTATATTTCCTGAAGACCAGCCTTTTGGCTCTGACCTTTTCTGCTACTGTATTTGAGAACCAAAGTGGTTTCCTTCTTCTTTTGCACTTCCTTTTCTGTCTAACACAATGGGATGTTGCTTCAAGTATTGTATCCTTAATGCTTGCCCACTTTGCCTGTACCTCCTCACCTGTGTTTCTTTTTGCCAGGGCTAGCTTAACTCTGTTGGCCATGCCTCCCTATCTTCATCCTGCTGTGTTCCCTTATATTTCCTGAAGGCCAGCCTTTTGGCTCTGACCTTTTCTGTTACTGTATTTGAGAACCAAAGTGGTTTCCTTCTTCTTTTGCACTTCCTTTTCTGTCTAACACAATGGGATGTTGCTTCAAGTATTGCATCTTTAATGCTTGCCCACTTTGCCTGTACCCCCTCACCTGTGTTTCTTTTTGCCAGGGCTAGCTTAACTCTGTTGGCCATCTTATCAAAGTCAGCTCCTCTGAAGTCCCATATTTTTGCCTTGGAATGGGATGACTTAGATGTAGTAGCCAAATTGAACCATACCATGTGATGGTCACTGACCCCCAGGTGACCTTCTACCTGGAGATCTGTGATCCCTTCCTTGTTAGTCAGTACTAGATCTAGGATAGCCCTGTCTCTTGTGGGTTGCTGTACCAGTTGTTTGAGGTCCTCCCCCTGCAGGGAATCCACTATGTATCTAGTTCTGGCAGATGTTCCTGCTGGTATTGACCAATCTGTATCCGGCATGTTGAAGTCTCCCATTATCAGAACCTCCCTTTAGCTGTCATGTTTTGTATATCCTCTAACAGTAATGTGTCTATGTCCCCTGGTCTGGGGCCTGTAGACAACCCAGTTCATATGGCTTTCCATTTCTTGTTTCCAGGGTGACCCACAGTTCTTCTGGCTCCTTATGTGTATTCTGAATTTCTGTAGCTTTGATATTTTTCATTGACATACAGGGCCACCTCCCCTTTTGCACCTCGGTCTCTTCTGAACAATACATAGCCAGGTCCTGAAGTCTTCCAATGTGGTTACTTGTAAACCACGTCTCACTAATTGCTACTATGTCCAGTTTAGCCTCTGACATTATTGCCTGCAGGTCTGGGATCTTATTTCCCAGGCTGTGAGCATTTGTGTACATGATTTTCCATTGGCCAGATTTTGGTGTGTTAGTTGTTGGGTGAGGTTTGGCATTACCCCTGTGTGTCGTATGGGGAGACAAACCTTTTTTCTTCCCTGGTGATGCAAATGAACTGCAAACATGCTGAATCCCTGTTTGACCACTAGCTGAGGGGAGGGTGTTCTTCCCATTCGACGATGGGGTGCTGCACCTCTCCCCATTTGCTAGTTTAAATATTCTGCAAAGACGTCAAACTTCTGCCCCAATGCACTGACTCTCCTTAGTCAGATGCAGTCCATCAAATTTAAAGAACTTTCGCTCCCAGAACTGTTGCCAGTTCCTACAAATCTGTGTCCTTTCCTGGCACCAGCCCTTGAGCCACGTGTTTAGCTCTCTATCTCCCCTTCTCTGACCTTCCGTTCATCTGCTCCCTCTCCCAGACTGGCAAGATCTCAGAGAAGGAGATGCTGGATGAAATAGATGATAGTTTGTCACCCAGCCTGGTCAGTTGTTCCTTGGTCTCCACAACTGACCGGCTGGCAAGATCATTAGTCCCAATGTGTACTAGGACATCAATGTTTTCTCCTGCTTTGTGAACAATATTAGCAATACGGTCAGTGTATCTCCATGCTGATGTACCTGGGAGACATCTGACCATTACCCCTGGCTGGAGATGGGTATCAACTCCCCGAATCATGGAGTCTCCTATGATCAGAAGTTTTTTGGATTTCCTGTTTGCTTTTTTTGTTTTGGTTCCTGATTTGGGTGAGTTTTGTTGTGCTAGCACCTGTGCTGCAGTGTCCTGCTTTGCAGCGTCTTCTGCCTCTTTGTTTGATTTCAGAGATAGAGGCAGATACCTGTTTGTAGTGTTTATATGGTTTTTGGAGGTAATATGTTGGAGAGCAGAGAGTGATGGGGCACCCGATTTGCCCCTCCTAACCACCTGCCAACCTCCTGGACCAACTACCCTCTGCGGTTGAGGTTTTTCTGTTGGATGCTGGGGAAATGGCAGGTGGTTCTTATAATGTATTTCCTCTTGAATATGAAATTTGAGGCGTTCAATCTCTGCCCATGCTGCCTGGAGCTGAGCCCTAAGATCTCCAAAGGCCCAGCATGTAGGACAGTGTCCTAAATCCTGTAAGACTATCCTTCTGAAAATTGTTCCACAGTACCTGCAGTTAATGATATCCATTCCAGATAAGTTGCTGGGTTTATAACCTAGTCAGAGTAATTAGAAGGAAACAAAAGGAAAAAAAAATGCAAGTAATGGTTTGATTGTATTTTGTTTAACTTGTTATAATAAGTTAAATTACTAGTGCCCCTGTAAATGAGCTCACCTTGTGGAGGCCCGTGATCCACCCTTCCTGCTCTGCCACAGGAAATGTCACAACTGTGGTACCCTATAAAAGGAGTGTAGTGTGGGGTGGTTGGGGATGGGGTTGGATGACTAGGCCCTTCCCCTGCTGAAAAAGAAGAACCACAGATGAAAGAACAAGGAGGTAAGAGCAGAAACAGTCAACAACAAATGCAGTAACCCTGAAAGCTTATCCTAATGTTAGATAAAACTGTAAAACCTGTAAAGCACCACCTGTAATAATTTCAGAGAAGATATACGCTGTAAGAAACACTTTGCTACAGAGAAAAATAAAGCAATAACAGAAGATATACCTTGCAAAAGACAATTTGAATCAGAAGATTACAGCAGTAATCTGTTAGCACACACCTGTAGGCACACCTTGTAATAATGCAGAAGAAGGTATACGAGCAACAACAATTTGAATCAGAGAAAAATAAAGCAATGAAGTGTTAGCAACAAACAGTAGCAATCCCTATGAGTAAAAAATAAAAACACCACCACACAGTAAATCTGTTTAGCCAAAATAAGTCTTAATCCTTTTCCCTTGCTCTGGTAAGTTTCTCTACTCTGCCTTTCAAGCAGTCTTAGAAGGAAAGAGCTCAGGTGAAGCTAGGTGCCTTGGCCAGCAAACCAAGTCTTCTGCCTAGAAGCTTTACCAATATTGCTCATGGTTTCCCTCCCTTCTGTGGCATGGGGGCGAGAGTCCAGTGCGCCCTTTCAATGTCAACTGGAACTCTGGATGTAGTTCAAGGATCTCAGGGACAGCTTTTTGGAGGAACCGGACCATGTCTCCATTTTTCGCTCCCTCCGGAAAACCTAGCAGTCTCAGATTTTTCCTTCTGCTGTGGTTCTCAAGGTCATTCACCTTGGCTAGGAGCACATTTATTTTGGATTGCTGGTCCCTTTGTGCTCTGTGAACTTCCTTGATTGCTGATTCATGGGCTGCAACTTGGTGCTCAGTTTTGTGTAGGCCGCCATCCAATCATTGGATGGCCATAGTGGTTTTCTGGGAGGCGTCTGTTACTGAGTCCATACGCCGGAGGAACTGTTCAAACATGGTGTTGAAATGTCCCAGGTCGAGTGTCGGGCCTGTCACTGTCGCCATGCTGCAGGCCAGAATTTGGTAGGTGCCCTGGAGGACGAGAGTTACACCGATCCGGAATCGAAAGGTATGATTTGAAAGCTATTCTCCTTAATTGTGATTTTGGCTGTTATTTAACCACCGGGAGCCACTTTGGTGATGATATTTGTTAGATGTTGATAACTGCAGGCTGCAGCTCGCGAATCAAGCTGCTGTCTTGTTAGCTGGTTAAGCCACGCCTCCCCAGTGTTTCCCTTTTCAATAGGAAATGACTAACTATAAAGCTGAATATTAAGCTTGACCATTGGTTGAGGTTTTTTTTGCAACTAATGTATAATCCTTGCTACCTAACCAGTAGTAGAAAAATTGTTTTTATTTCCGAATTAGTTGAGAAATCAGACTTTGACAAATGCTATAGTTATGGAGTGATTGAATTTTCAGTTTAAGCATAATCCAGCTTATGAGTTAGTTGTTAATTTGCCTTAGAAAATTTCTCAGTTATTAAGTAATTACTTGAGATTTTAACTTAGATTTATTTTGCTGTTTCTGTCTCTCCAGCATACAAGAGAAGTAGTTTGCACTTAAAGCAGTATATGGGACCTACTGTAGTATGCCAAGAGAGAAGTAATATCAAAATAGTTTGCTTTTTATGCATCCCTCAAAACCATATGAAGTACGGATACTCTCAAGCCTCATTTCCAGAGCGAGGCATCAAGGGTATATGATTCCTTGTGCAAGTCAGGCTGACAAGGCTTTGCCTTTTAAACAGGCTTGTTATGTCTGATACTGTATAGACTGAGAGTGACAAAGTACAGACTTGTGATTCTTCCTCTTTGGGACTCCTCAGTGCACTGTAGTCATACTCTCAGCTGAGTACCATGTCAGAACTCCAAGCAACATAAGCCCAGCCCAGTGGGTCCCCTCCCACACCTAAGCTCAACCCACTGGGCTCCCTCTTCTATTCAAGCCCAGCCCAATAGGCCTCCCTCCTGCACCCAAGGCCAGCACACTAGGTCCCCTCCTGTACACTTGCCAAGCCCACTGGGTCCATTCCTGGACACAAGTGAAGCCAACTGGGTTTCTCTCCAACACCCAAGACAGTCTTGAAGGCCCCCATCCTGTACCCATGCCCAGCTGACTGGGTCCTCTCCTGTATACAAGCCCAGCCCGCTTGGTCTGCCTCCTGTACCCAAGTCTAGCCTGCAGGGTCTCTTCTTACTCCTTGTCCCAGCCTGCTGAGTCCTCTGAAACCAAGCCTAGCCCTTTGGGATCCCCTCCTGCTCTCAAGTCTAGCTCTCTGGGTACCCTCCTGCACCCAAGTTCAACCTACTATGTCCCTTCCTGCACACAAGTCCAGCCCTCTGGTTCCCTTTCTGAAACTATTCTTTGCCTTCTGGGACACCCTTCTGCACCCAAGCCCAACCCACTGGATCCCCTTCTTTTGAAATTTTGCTTTGCTGGTGAAGTTCCGGTGAAGTTGTGAAATTCACCATTGTGAAGAATAACTTTGCAAACTGCCCACTTTGCCACTTCACATTGAGTTTTCCAGGGGAAATGACATTTTCTCAGGTGAAGCCAGGTGAAGTTAAAGTGACGTTAAGGCAAAGTTGCAACTTCGCCAGCAAATTTGCATAGTTTCTCCAGAAAAAGTGCTGCTTCACCTACCAAAAACTTTGTGAAATTGGTATTTAGCACTTCATGAATTTGGCACACCTTGTGAATTATTTCACAGAGTGAAGTTTACCAACTTTGCACATCTCTTCTCTACTCTCATGCCCAGTCCTCTGGGTCAACCTCCTGCACACAAGCTGATCCCCCTTGCTCCCCCTTCTGTACCCAAGCCCATCCAGTTGGGTTCTCCCTTGAACCCAAGCCCTGCATAACGTTTACCCTTTGCACCCAGGCCCAGCCCAGTGGGTCCCCCTTTGTACCTGAGCCCAGCCATCTGAGCTCCTTCTTTTACCCAAGCGCAGCCCAGTTGCTGTTCCCTAAAACAAAGCCCAGTGGTTACCCCTGAACACACATCCAGTGGGTCACATCATCAGCTGGCTTAACTATGAGCAAGCACGAGTGCTTTCATTCAGAAGAAGGCGAACTGCCATAGTGGAGGGTGGTTTGCGTTGGTCACCTTCTTCCTCTTTATAGTCGCAACTCACTGGCTTTTAGGTGCTGGGAGGGGGAAGGGTGAGAGGAGAGTGCTGCAAAGGGGGTGGGAGTCATATTTAATTTAGTGCAAATAAATGCTGAAAGATGGCAGACAGCTGTGGAGGAGGGTGGGTTGTACTGGCCAATCATAATGGAAGATTTTTTAAAAATATAGCCAATTTAATGGAAACTGTGGGCACTGGGAGGACGAGGGGGACGGATTCTAACAGAGGATGGGGGACAGGGGTTCTGTATCTTACAGGATATAGGGCTGGGGCTGTTTCTTTTTTTTTTTAATACTGTATTTCCCAATAAGGTTACGCAGGAATAGTGCCATTGTTTGTTATTTGGATCCAAATAAACAACACATTATATGTGGTATTCAGGAATTATTGTTTGTTACTCACACACCCATAGTCGCCTGCTTTTTTTTGAATGAGTAGAGATCGGCTCAGTATGCCTTTCCTAGTCACCAATTTATAACATGGAAGTAAGTAAGTAAGTAAGTGAGGGAGTGAGTGAGTCATGCCCTATCTGACTTGGAGAAACTCTGTACTAGCTTCTTCCAAGTTGTGTACTGGGTGTGCTTTGAAACAACTGAGAAGCTGCATGGGATATACTATATTGGACTAGATATCTGTAACTAATCTATCTCTCTTGCTTACATCTGAGAGAAGTTTTCCTTACTTTTACATTGGTATTGCTTTGTGTTTAATTATTTAGTTTTTAATTCAGGAAGGGGGTTTTCAAAACTGCTTATCTTGTCAGCATCTTCAGAAGGACTGAAATAACTGCATATTTGATTTTCCTTTGTGGCTAACAAACCACCAGGCTGTTTTGGGCTGGAGAGGTTTACCTGTGTCTGACTTGGATGTCTGGATTTTTCTCTGTTTGATTAGCAGGGTATTTTCTCTGTCAAATTGTTGTGTAGGGCATCTTGCTGACAGGAAGGCACTCATCGCAGCAGTGGGTGAGAGCTTTTAGCTGATTGTTTTGTGAGGGCACAGTTTAGGCCCAACCCCTTCCCACCCCTCACCCCACCCACCCCTGGAAATAGTTCCTTTATACCTAAGGTTCTGACATCATTTCCTCAGGAGTGCAAGGTGCATATCACTGTCATATCCTCTCTAGCACACTGCACTGACAATATAAGCATACACATTGTATAATATATATATTTCTATATAACAAACCAATCACACATGCACACACACACACACACACACACACACACACAAAACAAACAAATAAAAGTAGATAAACATGTGGGGAGTAGTGCAATGTAATGGCTGTGGGGCAGCAGTCTTCCGGGAGTCTTTCTGGAGGCTGAGATGCTGCCCTATTTGCAGACAACTCTCTGCCCTGAGGGAGGAAGTTGCTTGTCTTCAGGCTGCACTGGACAGTAGTAAGGAAACCTTCCCCCAGGCCACACTGGACAGTAGGAAGTTAACCTCCCCCATCCAGGGAGCACTAGCACCACCACCACTACCTCAGAGGTTGTGAAGAAAGCACAGCAGTTGGACCACACTGGGCTCAGGGAGGGTGAGGATGGTGGAACAGAGGCACACCCAGTCAATTGTTCCACTCCACAATCCATACACCATTCTGAGGGAGCATAGTTCCCCTATGGATGCACCCGCAGAGAAGACTGATGACAACTGTCACAAGGGAGGCCCACAGGAAGGAGACAGAGGACACCACAAGGAAAGGAAGCAGCTCCTGGTGGGGGACTCAATTATTATGGGGACAGAACTGGGGGAAGCTGGGAAAACTGAAGTAAGGTGCCTGCCTGGTGCCATGGCTTGGAGGGACAGAAAGCGCATCCTCAGGATCACGAGAACAGCTGCAAGGGAGTCTGAGCTGGATGTAATTGTCCACCTAGGGACAAATGACTTGGCTCATCATGAGATTAGAGCAGTGCAGGAGGAAATTGCAGAGTTGGGGAGGGGCCCGAGACAAGTAGCACACACAGTATCCTTCTCAGAGGTGCTGCCTGTCAATGGCATGGGGGAATGGGAGAGGCGAGGGTAATTAGCAACATGCAGTTTAATGAATGGTTGAAAAAATGGTGTGGAGCACAGGGGTTTGGCTTCATTGGGGACTGGGGTTCCACCTGGAGGGACACCAGCCTATACTGGCAGGATGATCTGCATCTGTCCAGGAAAGGAACAAGTCTTTTGAACAATCAGTTTAAATGCTTCATTGGCAAGCTTTTAAACTAGTCAAAGGGGGAGGCACTGATAAGCAGCAGGAAAATCCCAGCCTCTCCCTACAAAACAGGGTACTAAATGAGAAAAAGACCGAGGTAGAAAGGTCAGTGGGGAATGCTGCAACAGAAGGTAAAGCCATCAAAAAATGGAGAGCAATGAGTACCAATGCCCATAGTCTGGGTAACAAGCTTCCTGAATTAGTGGCCTTGATGGAGGAGGAACATCTGGATATCGTGGCAGTCACAGAAACATGGTACACACAAAACCATGACTGGGACATAAACATACCAGGATACACTATCTACAGGAGGGACAGGGAGGGTAAAAGAGGAGGAGGAGTAGCTCTTTACATAAGGGAAGGAATAAAAGCAACAGAACAAAAGGGTAAACAGGGAGGAGAAGAAGCACTGTGGGTAAATTTGGAGACAGGCAATGGCACCACAATCTGCACAGGGGTTATATACAGACCCCCTTCTCAGGGGGAGGAAATGGACAAGGAAATGATAGAAAGTATACTTAGAATGGCAGAAAAAGGGGATATATTGCTGATGGGTGATCTGCATATGCCAGATGTTAACTGGAGTGCAGTTGCAGCTGCCACTTCGAAGAGTGCAGTTATTCTAGATGCCCTACAGGGGGCATGCCTTAGACAACTAGTATTGGAGCCCACTCGAGAGGGAGCAATCTTAGACCTGATTCTCTCAAATGGAGATGGAGAGAGGATCACAGATGTAGAAGTGGGTAGCCATCTGGGAACTAGCGACCATCTAACAGTATGGTTCACAATAAACACAGCAATAGAGTCAAGCCATACAAAGGCAAAAGTACTGGACTTTAGGAGGCTGACTTTGCCAAGATGGTGAGTGCCCAAGGAATGCACTAGCAAATAGGCAGGAAGGAGGGGTGGAAGAACAATGGGGAATAATAAAAACTGCCATCACAGAGGTAACGAGCCTTGTGTGAAGCAAATAAACAAAACAAAACGATGTAAGAAACCACTATGGTTCTCAAAGGAAGTGGCAGTGAAGGTTCAAGAGAAAAATAAAGCATTCAGGAAGTACAAGGAATCGCAGAAGAGCAGGACAGAGAACTGTATCAGTTAAAGCAAAAGGAGGCTGGGAAGGCAGTCAGAAAAGCAAAGGCCCAAACTGAGGAAAAAGATAGCCAACTCGTTAAGAAGGGGATAAAACCTTGTATAGGTACATCAGGGAGCCGAAGGAAGACCAAGTGAGGGATAAGAGGCTTAATAAAGGGAGGGAGGTGGGCAGAGGAGACTGGAAAAGGCAGAGATACTAAACAAATATTTTGCTCAGTATTTACAAATGAAGAGGAGAGGTACATGAAACAAACAGTAGAAACACTCTGGATACAGAAGTTGATACCAGCCCATTTACAGAAGAAAGGGTTCTGAAAGAACTCATAAAACTGAAGGTGGACAAAGCAATGGGGCCTGATGGGTTCATCCCAGAATTCAAAGAACTAAGGGTAGGACTAGTGATACCACTGACTACCCTTTTAACAAATCATGGGAGGATGGGGTGGTACCGAGGACTGGAGGAGGGCAGATGTGATTCCCCTTCACAAAAGTGGGAGCAAGGCAGAAGCAGGAAACTACAGACCTGTTAGTTTAACCTCAGTGATAGGGAAAATGATGGAATCACTTCTGAAGGAAAGAATTGTCGAGTATCTAGAGGCCAGAGGGGCACAGGACCCTAGGCAGCATGGATTCACAGCGGGAAGGTCATGCCAGATGAATTTGATAGATTTCTTTGACTGGGTGACCAAAGTAGTAGATCAGGGAGGGGCTGTGGACATGGCCTACCTAGACTTTAGCAAGGCATTTGACACAGTCCCACACAAAAGATTAATATACGTTACCCAGCCTCGAGTGGGTCCCAAGATGACTGCCTGGCAAGAATTGGCTGGAGAATAGGACAGAGAGTATTAGTAAATGGAGTCCACCAGAAGAAAGGGGGTTACTAGTGGGCACCGAGGTTCAGTATTAGACGGTCCTTCAATGTCTTTATAAGCTAAGCATTGCAGAGGGACTGAAGGAAAAGTATGTCTCTTTGCAGATGACACAAAGATCTGCAACAGAGTTGATGCACAGGGTGGGGTGGAAAGGATGAGAAGGGACTTGGCAAGGTTAGAGGAATGGTCAAATGTATGGCAGCTTAGATTCAGTGCTAAGAAGTGCAAGGTAATGCACCTGGGAAACAAAAACCCAGGGGAAGAGTACACAATGGGGGTGAGATGCTAACAACAACAAAAATGGAAAGGGACCTGGGGGTAGTCATATCAGATGACCTAAAGGTGGGCAAGCAGTGTGAGAGGGCAGCAAGGAGGGCTGGGGGGATACTGGGATGCATAGGGAGAGGCATCACCAGTAGAAAACAGGAAGTTATTATCCTCTGTACAGACAGCTGGTGAGACCCCATCTGGAGTACTGTGTGCAGTTCTGGAGACCCAATCTCCGCAAAGACATAGACAGGATGGAAGCTGTCCAGAGGAGGGCAACTAAAATGGTGCAGGGTCTGCACCGGAAGACATATGAAGAGAGATGAAAGGAGCTTAATATGTATAGCCTCGAGGAAAGGAGGGAGGAGGGGACATGATAGAAACGTTCAAGTACCTCAAGGGAATCAACAAAGTCCAAGAGGGTAGCATCTTTCAAAAAAAGAGGTGTGCAAGAACAAGAGGGCACAATTTGAAGATAGAGGGGGGGGCTCAGAGGTAATTTAAGGAAGTATTTTTTCACAGAGAGGGTTGTGGATGCATGGAACGGCCTTCCGGAGGAGGTTGTGGAGTCAAAATCAGTGGTGGAATTCAAGCATGCATGGGACAGTCATAAGGCCATTCTAGGGGGTGGGGTTAGGAAGAAGTAGGCTGCTGGTTAACTAGGATCTGCAGCTTATCCAGTAGGCAGGGAAATGGGCAGACTGGGTGGGCCAAGCGGTCCTTATCTGCCGTCAAATTCTATGTTTCTATGTTTCTTTCTTTTCCAAAAGAATGTTGTAACAGCACTGTAAACCTCACTGTCCTTTACCGTCATTTTAATTTCTTCTCAGTTCTGTCAGGATGGCTACCTGCTGAACCCCCCCCACGTCTCTCAGCTATCTCCCCCCATGATTTCATATTTCCTTTCTGGACCCTCCAAAGTGCCAATGCTCGCATAGTGCATGACAACTGATTATACATATTAGGCATTATATGATATGCTATTTTGCAGCTCTGAATTGATACATTGTTGTTTTACTAAAAACAAATGAATAATAGTTAGAAAAAGCATGTACTGTCAGTACTACAGCCCTTCACCGTTTGAAATAATAGTTCTCCATTTTGAAAGCATGGGTAGGAAACTGTGCATGTACATCCCGTTTCCTCCCGGCTTCAGTACTAAGTCCCAAAACGTGTTTTATTTATTTTACCTTCAAAGGAAACAATGTGGTGTTGTCATGTACAGCTAAAATGTACCACTGTCTAGTTGAGCCCACCGTTTCTGTAAAAGAATGTTTGTCTGCCAAACGCAGAAGCGGTTTGAAATTGACATGCTGTTTTTTTCAAACAGCCACTCCCACTTAAAACATTACCCTGCCCTGTAACAGAAAAGAATATCATGCCACATAATTTGCTTTGGGCTTAAAAGACCTCAAGAAAATCACAAGAGTTTACATTATTTAAATATTCCCCATGGTAGCCACGATTTTTAACTTACGTTCCCAAAATTGAAGGGTTCCTTCGCAGAGCTCCCAAACAGGCAATCCCTCTGTAGTTTTGTTTTGGGGAGAACTTTGTTTTAGTTTTTTCTTTCATTTCTCCCTGTGTACAAAAAAACTGCCTTCCTCTGAAATGGAGAAGGTATTTGTTATCAGGCCATGGAGACCGAGGAATTGAGAACTGAAGCAAGAGAATTACATATGTGCTGGGGAAAAAGTGCTCTGTCTCCGTCGCTCTCTCTCTTCCCAGCATGCTTTGTTGCAGCACAGAATGAACCAAACAATAATATAAAGTCTATGATACTGCATCCCCTTTTCACAGCACTGTATATCCCCATACCAATAGTTGTTTTCTCAACCTATAAAAATGAATAAGGAAATAATACATTTTCATGATTGTTTTGTTTTATTAAATAGTAACTTTCTGTTCCCCCAGTAATTGTAATTACTGAAATAATTACTAGGCTTCAAAACTTATACCTATAGCTAAAATGAAGGTATTTTGTTACTTCTATTTAAAAAGGCTGACCTTACTTGGATTCAGGAGTGCTTGTGGCCTTCTAGTATTCCAATGGTTCCAGGGATTCTTATAGGAGACAGTGGCCCCTACTCACAGAAATATTATCCAAAAGAAACCAAAAAGGGAAGGTCCATGACCTCAAAGGAGTCTGAGGAGTTACAAGCCCATTAAAGCTTATTGTGTATTCATCTCTGTTTAAACCTCAGAGAAACAAGGTTAAAAATGTTTTGCCTGAATTTCTGTATTGTCCTTACTACAACTTTAAAGTCTTTTTAAACCCTTGTGTATCTAAATGTCAAGTTATAAACGTTTCAATCTTGATTGTTAGAAAAGGGGTGGGTCACATAGTTTAGTGGGTGGGTGTAAGACCCCATTACTGGGAATGCTAGGGAGAACTGCAGTTCATATGGATTCTGACCTGAGAGAGAGAGAGAGAGAGAGAGGACATGCGAGTTTTCATGTCCACAAGTCTATTTGATGGAGAAGTTCCATGGGAAACAGTAACAAGATATAGGATTTGAAGTCCCATTGGAGAAGTGATCCTATTCTGATGTATATTACTGTTCCATATAAGTATTTTGTTTTTGTTTTAGTTTATTATTTTCGATCCTGGCTTTGTAAATAAAATCACGCAACTTGTGTATTAAACCTGAAATTTTGAAGTGCAGTCTATCTGTTTGCCCACGTCCTCTAACAGGAAGGAAGGGAGGGAGCGAGAGAGAGACAGAGAGAGAGAGAGAGAGAGAGAATAAATGCCAGTGTATCTTTTTGGTTGCTTGCAGAGAATAGTTTACTATAGTGGGTCATATGCATGCCTGTGGCTGTCACTTGAATTTCTGCAATGGTTATAGACACTGAGTGGGATATTCAAAGGGGTTGCACATGGCGCAACAGTGTTGCACCATGCGCAACCCACTGATGTGCCCTGGGGTGATATTCAAGTGGTGGAAGTTGCGCTGCGCAGATCCCGATGCTCCGGGGTGCACAGTAATGTATGCAGTGCAAGTTCGGGGGGCGTGCCCATGCATATTTGGCACATCCTGATATTCAGCCCGGGATGTACGGCGTATGTGCAGACACACAACCGCCTTGTGCCGCATAGGGGGGAGCAAAGATCCGCCCATAAAAAGAAGTAGCAAGGCCTGGCCACCCACAGGTGAGCTGCCATATTGCAGGGCACAACACAGCAGCTGCCAGCTGTGGGTGGCCACCCGACCTCCAGAGACAAAGTCCGGGCATCGTTGCCCCCCCGCCCGATCGCGGGCATTATGAATACATAAATTCCCTGGTGGTCCAGTGGACCTGTTCCCCAGCCCGATCACGGGCTTTGTAAGTAAAACTAAACCCTGGTGGTCCAGTGGACCCACTCCCCAGCCTGATCGCGGGCTTTTGTGAAATTAAATGTCCCTGGTGGTCCAGTGGACCTGCTCCCCAGCCCGATTGTGGGCTTAAGTAAAATAAATAATTCCCTGGTGGTCCAGTGGATCCACTCCCCAGCCCGATCGTGGGCTTTAGCAAATGTAAATCCCTGGTGGTCCAGTGGTACCCCCCTCCTCACCCACACACTCAGGCACACCACCCCGCTCCCCCCGGTCAGCGGCGGGTGGCAGCTCCCAACCCGAAAGCCGCCTGGCTGCCACGCCGACTGACAGTGTACAGTATGGCTGTATGCCCATGGCCCACTGCGTGGTAATGGGCATGCAGACTAATAATATACTGATCCGAAATGTTAATGAAACCATTCACATTTCGGGACTGTGTAGATAGTAGTGAGATCTGACACTCCATTGGCCCAACAGGGCCAATGGGTACAGTCAGCACTGTACACCTGTCAGTCGACAGGTGACTTGCAGGTGGGAGCTGCCACCCGCCACTGACCGGGGCGGGTGGCGGGTCTGAGTGGGTGGGTGGAAGGGGTACCGCTGGATCACCAGGGTTGTTATGTTTGCTAATGCCCGCGATTGGGCTGGGGAGCGGGTCCACTGGACCACCAGGGAATTATTTATTTTACTTAAGCCCGCCATCGGGCTGGGGAGCGGGTCCATTGGATCACCAGGGAGGTTTCATTTATCTAAAGCCCGTGATCGGGCAGTGAGGTAGGGTCCACTGGACCACCAGAGATATTACATTAACTACAGCCCATGATCAGGCATTGGGGCGCGTTGCCCACTGAGGGACAGGGGGCGTCAGTCCCCGATGGCTGCAGCCTTGCAGGGGGCCAGGCGCATGTCACCAGGGATCGGCGCACTTGCATGCAAATGGGACCATAATGACATACAAATGGGCCCATTTGTGCCTTGCATGCATAATGGTCTCATTTGCATGTCCAGCACTGAATATCATGGGTCATGCACCTAGCGCACCTGCATTTGCGCTGGTGCATCCTCCTGCTTCTCATTTGCCACGTGCACTGGTGCAGTGCCACTGCGCCGTGTGCAGTGCAGGTGGCCCCAGTGCCATATTCAACGCTGCGAACCATGGTGCAGCACCATTGAATATCACCCAGACCATGCCCTGGTGCATCCCAGTTGCACTGCACCCAGGCTTGCGCCCCTGCCTGGCTCATTCTGAATATCCCACCCACTGAATACAAATCTGTTCTGTCTCTTTAAAATAATCTCAACTACAACTCCCAGGATGCACCAGCTTTTTCCTGACTCTGGCCTAACCACCTCAGTATAGATTGCTTTGCTCCTCCTGTCTTTTTGACTCTTGTAACAGTTTACTTTCACATTACATACACAGCGACTAAATAGATTAGAAATTTTCCCTTGCCTTAAATATATCTTTGCTACAGGTAAAAGGTTTAACTTAGCTCTTCTTTTCTTATTGAAATGCCAAGTTCTGCAGTTTTCATCTGATGTAGAGTTTTGTGAATTAAGTACATTGCAGAACCAAAATCAAGCACATTGAGAATTATTTTATGACTGCATGTATTTGTATCAAATGGATGTGGGGGGATATAGCATCAGCGTTTCATTCAAATACTTGTCACTGTGTTTTTATTTGACACCAGAAGCAAAAATCTTAGGTGTGGTTATCTCAAATTACTAACCAACATGTGTGTTCTTTTTGATTCAAATATTTTGAAATAGTAATTGCTGTAATTATACAGTGCTTACATGGACAGTAGAATAGTATTTGTAGATATAACAGCACTGAATAGAAAGGATAATATTGGGGTTGATCAGATGTGTTTGATTGTGTTTATTTATGATTATGATTATTGATTGTGTTTGATGATATCCTCTCCGGTACGAATCAGGGCTTTGTCACCTTAGCCATTTTTGTCAAATTAGCCAAAGCTTTCAGCACTGTAGCCCATTCCATTCTCTTGGACAAGCTTAAGGCAGCTGCACTCTCAGAGACTCTTTCCTTCCCCCAGTCCCTATCAGCTCAGGTGTTCCACAAGGGCCTGTCTTGGGCCCAGTTCTTTTCTCCATTTTTCTAAATGACCTCCCCAAGGCCTGCTCCTCTCTGTCAACACTTACGTATACAGATAACATGGTTCTCGTTTCCTGTAGCTCCTCTGCCCCGACCTCACGAACAGTCTCCAACTAGACTTTAACAACGTTCAGCATTGGTTCCAAGATAATCAGTTATCCTTCAATGCTAAGAAAACAGTCTCTATGACATTTGGCACCAGACAGAGACTTGCTAAAGTCCTTACATTTACTTCCTTTCATACCCTTGATGATGCGACTATTGAAGATGTCTTCTTCTTCAAGTACCTTGGGAATTTGGCTAGATTGTCACCTAGGTTTTTCTGTTCATGTGGATGCTGTCCACAAAGACCTCTATGCTAAGCTTGGAGTACTATACAGAAATAAGAGAAGCATGCCACTTCCTACATGCAGAGAAACATTCACTAAAATGATTTTGCCCATTTTCAACTATGAAGACATTGTTTATAGTGCTTCTCCAAAGTCTACTTTAGCTAGACTTTATCCTCTCATGTATTTCTTCTTCTGCTTTGCCCTTGATGAACCCTTGTGTACAGCCTTTGATAAACCCATGTGTACACATCATTGGACCTTGTATTCGTCCTTCTCCTCCCTCCCTCCCTCTCTTGATGCCAGATGCCTTACCACTGTGTCTCCTTTATCTCAAAAGTTTTGTTTGACTCTCTCCCATCATATCTTGCCTTTCTCCTCTCCTTCCCTCTTCATCCTCTGACTCTCTTCACAATGCTTGCTCTCACTCTTTTGCTCTCCCTCAAGTGAAATCTATTGCTGGCCAAGCTGCCTTCTCATTTCATTTCCCTAAACTATGGGGTTCTCTTCCCCCTTCTATTTTGCTTTGCTCCTTCCTTTCCTGGTGTTAAATCTTTCCTCTCTGAGTTCTCTATTCACACCTACAGTTGCTTCTGACACTGGTTTTACTTCTCTCACCTGTAACTTACCTAATTCACATGACCTTCTGCACTTTCCCACTTCTCTGGTATCAGTTATTACCCCTGTTCCTTATTTTGATATTTGACTACTATTTAATTTGCAGTTCCACAATTTACTGTATGGTAACTTACTATGTGTCAATCTGTTCTTAGCATTATCATTCTGTTTATTTTGACATACTTATTTTAATTCTATGTATTTTATGTTCTCTATTTTGTATCTTATCTTCTCCTCTCTCCCCCAATAACCTATCTGGAAATGAACTGATACCAGCTCAGTGTGTCTTTCCTGTCAAAACCTTAAGAAATAAATAAATAAATTACGATATGTCTAGCTGTCAATGAGCATTGGTTTCTGTGCTATACTGTACTCCTGTCCAATTATCTGTACCAGAATGTGACCCTCGCAAGTATCTCCTAACATATTTTTGTTCTGTATGTAAGTCTCTGCTGTTCCCACTCCAGTGGTAGGGACTGGAGCCCCCTCTGGCATGCTAGCGTGCCCATTTTCTCAGATGCTGGCATGATGGAAAACTGGGGGGCAATTTTTTATGCCATGCTTCTCTGCTAAGATGCTGGCCTAGCTGGCAGTGTGCCAGAAAAGGGCAGTAGGTGGTTCATTCATAGTTTGGTGTGCCAGCATGCTCACATCTTTGGTATGCCAAAAAAATAGAGAATCCGACAACATGTATTAAAAAAAATAATAATTTGATAGTTGTTCAAGTCAGTGTGCATTAAAAGGGAGAGGGGCATGTGCTCTACATGTAGAGAACTGGACAGTATTGATTAACAAAAAACAAAAAAATTGACTTTCTGTGGCACTTCACATTGTCAATGGGATTCAGTACTGATGGGTCATGTGCACCCCTATTAGAGGAAATGGCACAGCCCAAGGCTGTGATCAGAATAGAATCTGGGGTACCTGAACAATCTGGACAGCAGCACTCGCCAGTCTTTGCTGTGCCATCGAAGGGGAAACATCTTTACAGCTTCTCTGAAGACAACATTGACTTCTATCTTTTGGGGCTGCAATTCTGCATAGCAGGTTGGGGTTCCCTGGTGACATGGGGCACCCCTAGATTAAAATCATGCCTGTTAAGCTGCAGATTTCAAATTGGCTAACCTGCTCTTTTCCCATTTCAACTGCCTGTGCTTGGATTGGTGGTCATGTCTGACACATAGTTTAGGGGAGTATATGTTAGCAGGTCTCCGAGTTTCTATATATAAAAAAGGTCAGCTGGGCTGGCCTGGTGGTGCTGAGGGTTGAGGTGCTGGACGCCACACCTCATGCTACACCGGCGACCCTGGTTTGGGAGCGAGCTCAGGGCGCTGGGGGCTGGTGAGGAGGAGAGGAATTGAGTGTCTGAGGGACGGCTTTTCCTCTCTGGGGAGGGGGGATTCCAACGGTCGGCATCCGACTGCCCCCTGGTGGAGGCTGGAAGTCAGGGACTCACACCGTACATTGGGGCAGAGTTGGAGGCAGACGCCTGGCTGGGAGTGCATGTGGACACGTGCATGCTCACGACTGCTGGCGTCATTGCACACCCTCCGACTCGGGAGAAAATGTGGAAAAAGAGGGGCACCAGTCACGGCGGCATGACGGCCATCTCCAGCGAGGGACTAGTTCAGTGCCGAGGGTACACAGCATTACTGGATCCTGATTCAGGGGGGTTGAGCTAGGAGGAGAGCTCCCCTCCACCCCGCCGCAGGGGGCAAGCCGTGGGGGTAGCCACGGGACCCATACTAGGAGCCGATGAGTCCTCAGAGATGGCAGCCCGAGACCTGAGGAGGAGGAGGATGCCTGACGCCATAAGGGTAAGCAGACTGGTAGCTCAGGGGGTATAAAGTATAAAGCAAAAAAAAAAAAAGGTCAGGTAAGTATCTGTTTTTTCACTGTTTTTTTATGAGGGTGTTCCCTGGGGTTTTCCTCCATCTTTTGGGTGTCAGTACCCCCCCCCAAATTCAGTCTCACAGGGTGACTTGGTTTGTGTGCTGCCTGGCAGCTGTTCCTTTTTGTACTTGTTTTTGAGGGGACATTTTCACTTTAATTGGTCCCACTTTGTTTGACAGTACATTGCCCCTTTAATTTTTTCTCTGCAGTTGAGAGTGTAAACAAAAAAACAAAAAGAATAGCCTGTCAGGACAGTGAGCTATTAGACTCTGGAAAGGTTTGGAGTCTCTTTAACTATTATGGGGCTTTCCTTTGTCACAAGCTGTGTGGAGATTTCACTCAGCTCCATTGAGCAGCGCAGCTTCCCACCATTTTTCTACACTTCGCCCTGTCCATTGGGTGCATGCCCTTTTTTTCTCAGAGGCTTTCTTAGCCTCATCACACAACTGTGATTGTGCATGTGCCCCCCCCGACATACTGATGTCACACAGTGTCGGGATATTGTGCACTTCAGAGAGAGCGCATGTGCACCTGCACTTCTCCAGTGCTAGACGTGGTGGCTCTGTTTTGCAGTTATTTTCAGCCCAACTGGCTGTTTGACTTCAGTCTCTTGGCAGCTGGCTCGGCTGAGAGGAGTGTTCATTTCAGCTCTTTGCCTTTTTCCCCACAATCGGAGATGGGGATCGTGTCGGTAGTCCTCTGTACTTAATACTGGGAAAACTTATACCATATCTTTTTCCCATCTGACAACAGAGGTGTGTAGAACATTACAGTTGAAGGAGGTGTAATTCATGGAGCCTTTAGATGTCAACCCTATCTTGTCCATGTCCTCCTCCACTCCAAAGTGTTCTCCAAATTTTATTCACTGTGACCAGATTGTTGAACAAGAATGGGCAGGTGTGGACCAAAGAAAATACCTGTCAAACCCTAAAGTATTGTGTTTCCCTTTTTTGGAAGGAAATACCCCAAGTGGGAAACCCCTCCTCTGGTGGATAAGGTGGTTCATAATTCTGTCAGACACACCAGTATTCCTATTGAAGGTTCTTTGGCCTTAGTGGATTCGCATGATATGCGAGTGGATGCTTCTTGCAGGAGAGCCTTTACCTCCAACGGTGCAAACCTCCACACCTCCAGTGCCTCCTTTATTGTTGCCAGAGCCTTAGACATGGGGTTATGACCCTGGGCAGCTTCGTTCCCTGGATTCAGAGGGGGTGAGCATTTTGCAGTTGGTATCCATGGCCCCCACCTTCTTAGGGGATGCCACAGTGGAGAACTTATGCATGTTGGCTTGCTCCACTTATCACATTGTGCCTGCTATGTGAGGTGTGTGGCTTCAGCATTGGGTCATTGATCAGGCTTTGGAGACCAAACTGTTTAACTTAGCCTTTGTTTGATCTGTTCTGAGCTTCTGTTCCTCCATGGGATCTTAATCTTGTCCTGAATGCTCTTTGTAAAGAGCCTTTCGAACTGCTTTCATCGGTACCATTGGATGTGCTGTCTTAGAAGCTATGTGCGTAGCTAGGAGGATTGGTGAGCTCCAGTCTTTGTCCCACAAACAGCCATACCTCGTCATGCATAAGGGCAAGGTGATTCTGAGAACATGTCTGTCTTTCATTCTGAAGGTTCCCACGGCTTTCCATGTGAACCAGTAAATCTGTCTCCCATCTTTATATCTGCAACCTACTCAACCAAAGGAGAAGTAGCTGCACTAGTTAGATTTGTGTTGGACCATTAGGACATACCTTAGATGGACTGCTGAGTTCTGGAAATCAGATAGGTTGTTTGTTCTTTTTGGAGCAGCCAAAAAGGGACAAAAAAGCCTCCAAGGTCACCCTAGCTTAGTGGGTGAGGGCCTGCATTGCCAAGGTTTATGTCACAGAATAGAAGAGGTCTCTGGCTCTCATCAAGGCTCACTCCACCAGGGCTATGGCCATCTCCTGGTGGAGAGAGGTGAGGCGTCTGTCTTAGAATTGTGCAAGGCAGCTACGTGGCCCTCCATCCACACATTCACCAAGCACTACAGACTGGATATTCAAAGGTCTGCTGATGTGGTCTTTGGTCGCAGAGTTTTGCAGGCGGCAGTTAGAAGGTAAATTCCTTTCCTGTACGTGGTTGACATATGAGACAATATTCTCCACCAGTTTTCTTCATGGGTACTGCTTCTTAGAACCCATCAGTACTGAATCCCATTGTCAATGTGGAGCACTGCAGAAAGAAGAAATTTCTTCATACTTACTGTAATTTCCTTTTCTGTTAGCTCCAACATTGTCAATGGGGCCTGCTTGGGAGCCTTGCTCCTGCGGGAGAATATTGTCTGGTATACCAGTGCTGGGATGTTTGTTGTTTTGTTATAAACTCTGATTGCAAGTCTATCTGGACATCCCTCTATAGATTACCTGCTACGCTTGTATTTATATAGACATGCAACTAGGCTCTTTAAAAAGAGCATTCAGGATATATAGATATGCAGCATAAGTAAAAGGCAGGACAAATGGGTATACTAGATGGGCCAGGCAGTCCTTATCTGCCAACAAATTCTACGTATCTATGTATATGCGGAAAAAAAAAAGAAAGAGCAGTTTCACATTAGAATGTTGGTTACTACCACGCAGATTTAACAGGTTCAAATTTGATAATAAGGGTGCTTCCTTGCTTGCAGGTGATTGCTTACACTGTACGCAGTCTTTTTCCCAGTGTTATCTGTTTCCGTTAATTCCTTTGACAAGTCTGTTCTAGTTAATTCGATGCTGCAGGATCTTTCAAGACATTACAGAATTGAAAGACAAGCCTTAATCCCTTACTTCCGCCATCTGATGAGGTAGGCAACTGTTTACTGTATTTTATTCAGGCTGAAGTCCTATCTATGTTGACAGCTGATGTGTGTGTTCTTGTGTCAAGATGACTGGTTATGATCTCACAGATATATTTTTTTACATGTTTAGAGGCACTGCATGTACAATAGTGACGAGAGACTTACTGCTGTCTGGAATGTTCAGGTGCCCAAGATTCTATCCTGATTACAGCCTTGAGCTGAGCCATTTCCCCTAGTAGGGCTGCACAGAACCCATCAGTATTGAATCCCATTGGCAATGATGGGAGCTAACAGAAAAGGAAGTTATGGTAAGTATAAAGAAATTTCTTCTTTTGTTTTGTTTTGCTGTCAGTTTGCCGGGGCAGGGGAGTGCATGTGCCCTGGATTGCTTTTGGGTGAGGGGGCTCTGGATCCCTCAGACAGTATTGCTTATAAAAACCAGCAGAATATGACTTGCATCATTTCCAGTCAGTGTGTGTGTGTGTGTGTGTGTGTGTGTGTGTGTGTGTGTGTGTGTGTGTGTGGGAGGGTAGCATGTACCCTAGCTTGCTTTTGCTGGGGAGACGCTCTGCATTGCTCAGACAGTATTGAGTAAGAAACACCAGAATTTTACTTTAGGTAATTTCCAGTTAGTGGGCGCTATGAACTAAGGGCTCCTGTTCCTACAGTCCACAATATGTGGTGAGTATGTCCAGGATGCGCACATTCCCACAAATGCGTGGATCTATGTGACTGGGCGTTGTGCCAGCTGGTGTTTCCTAGCCCATGCTTCTGTCAGGGGCCAAGTAAGCAATGTGTAGTTCTAGGGATATGGATGCTGTATGTTGTTCATCCACACTGTCTGGCAGGTTCCTTGCTGCTTTAAATCTTGCCGGAAGGTCTTCAAGCTGGCTCCTCCCACCCACCCGGGTGGTAAAACTCTCAGCTCCGCCCCATGATGCCAGATCTTCCTTACTGCTTGGAAGCTCAGGTTCCCTCCTTAACGCTCTGCATATAGACTGGATCCTAATTCTTCGGTTCGCCCAAAACTAATTCTTAAGTTTTCAAGACTTCTGTCAAATTACTCCCTCACTGCTGCGATGGAAAAATCAACTCCCGGTTTTTGGCGGTGCCCATGTGGGCAGAAAATGTCCAGGATGGATCTGCACTCCATGTGCGTCTACTGCCTCGGCCTAGATCATGACCCGAAGGCCTGCGAGTTATGCCGTTCGTTTTCAGCCAATGTCCTGGAAGACCGTGCTGCCTGGTTATAGCTTGGGTGCCCCAAGAAGCGCTACCCCCTGGTGAAGTCCAAGGAGGCCCATTGGGCAGTGTCTGCGGCGGCTGGCTCGGCTGAGCAACTCGAGCAGATGATCGCCCTCGAGGAGGAGGTGGCCCAGGCTGCATCTTCATCTTCCTCGGTCGTGGCATTTATCCCACTATCTCTGGAATCCTCCTACACAGCTTCTTTTAAGGAGCTTTGCCAATCCCTCTCCACAAAGGGAGAGGGGCCATCAGGACATTCTTTTCGGTCCAAAAAGAAGGACTCAAAAGGTAAGTCCCACCGTCTGTGTTCGTGGGAGCGGGAGAGGTCCCCTTCCCCGGACAGTCGACACTCGACTTCGGTCGAGGTTGCAGCTAAGGCTGCTGGCTTCACGGTGTCCCCGTCAGGTCAGCCGGCCGAGACACCCATCTACGCGGTCGAGATTTTTCTCGACCCATCAGACGGGCTGTCGACTGGTGAAACCGACAACCTTTCTTCACTGGTTCCCCCAGTGGAGACCGAGGACTTGCCTGCGCCTCCCGTGCCAGAGTCCCTGGTCAAGGCTTCCGAGCCAAGGGAAGAGTGGGTATCTCCTGCCCCTTTCCAGACCCGCCCTCAGAAACACCGAGGGTCTCGGTCTCAGTCTTGGACCTCATCTTGGTCCAGCAGATCCCGCCGACATTGGTGGTCTCAGCCCTGGCATCGAAGTAAGTGGCGGCGCCGCTTGCCCTCGTCTTCCTCCTTGGAAGAGGAGAGGCTTCAGCGTAAATTGCGTTGATGCTACGAGGACCTAATGTGGCAGCAGTTACTTCTGTCCTGGAACAAGCCGATGCCATTGCCTTCCCTGGCCATCAAGTGGCTGTCACCTGAACAGCAGAAACAACCCCTCACTGCAGTCGAGGTGCCCAAGCCTGGGCCAGTTGTTGGTCGAAACCAGTTGCCCTACCAATTGTGGTGGAACCTCTGCCTCCACAACCAAAATCAGGGGCGCCGACCAAGGACTCTCGGTCGGGTCAGGGTCTGCCCCACAGGTTGTCAGTCACCCTCACTCCTGACTGTCCTTGGCAGGTGGAGGGTGGCTCAGGCCCCAGACAGCTCTTCACAGACTCCTTAGAGTCCAATGACGACTCCTCCCTGTTTTCCAGGCCCCTTGACCTAGAGTCCTCCGGTGGGGCAGTCGATGGCCGAGAGCCCATTGTCCTTTATGGGTATGCTTTGGTTCATCTCAGAGTCCACCGGAATGCAGCTCGAGCCCGTATCCAAGTGGGCCAAGTATCCCCTGATGGAGATACTGAACCGAGGGGATTCACCCACGGAGGCCTTCCCGGTGGCTGAAGCCATTGTTGGCCCAGCCTTGGAGCTTTGGCAGTGGCCAGCTTCCTGTTCTGTGCCTTCGGCCAGGATGGCCAGGAAGTATGTGGTCCCTACCGGCTCTTTGTCCGGTTTTCCGAAGCACTCCTCCTCGGAGGGTTTTGTCACTGATAGCATTTTCCAGCTTTCCGGGAATGCTAGGGATGTGGATAAGCCCCCTGACAAGGAGTCCAAAAAGCTGGACTATGCTGGGCACAAGGTGTACGCTGCATCCTCCCTTGGCCTCCATCAGGCCAGCTCAGCCGTGCTGATGGCACACTTCTCCCACACCCTCATGGGCTCTCTGGATGAGGTGATCCCTCATCTCCTGGCCGACCTGCAGACCACGGTCAAGCAGGTACGGGACCAGGGAAGGGCGGTGGCAAAACAGCAGCTCCAAATGGCTCTGGACATTGGAGACTCCTGTGCCAGATCAGTTGTGGCTGCAGTGGCCATGCACCACAGAGCATGGCTGAGGATATCCACCTTCACGGCGGATACCCAGCATAAACTGGCAGATGTCCCCTTCCTGGGGACTGACCTGTTTGGCCCTGGAGTGGAAGGCCACCTCCAGTGGATCAAAAAGTCCAATGCTACTCTGGACTCGGTCACCTCTGCCAGAAGGACAAGGACCGTCACCAATAACATAAGTCCTTTCGCCCTTCTGCACCTCCGGCACGTCCGGCCCAACAGCTCCAGCATCAGGGCCAGCAGGCTCATGCTTGGCACCTCAAAGCCAAGCCTGTGGCTTCCTCTAACAGGAAGCAGGGAGGAAAAGGCCCAGGAGGTCCCTCGGCTGGTCCCTCGTCCAAGCCTGCCCAGTGACGGGTTGAGGGGTGTCGCCCTCAGCCTCGTCACTCCCCCTTGGGTTCCCCCATGGGGGGATGGCTCCGCCACTTCCTTTCCATCTGGTCTGCTATAACCATGGACCACTGGGTGTTGGAGGTGGTAGGAAAGGGCCTACCCCTGGAGTTCAAGCAGGCCCTGCCCTTCCGAGCCATCAGCCCCTTGGGGGCTACGGGGTCTGCAGCCTCTCTGTCGGCTTGCCGAGCCGACATCACCCTGCTCCTTGAAAAAGAGGTGATCAGAAAGGTGGCAGATCCTCCACCAGACCCGGGGTTTGTGTCCAGGTTCTTCCTGGTACTGAAACGGACGGGGGGCTAGCACCCCATTCTAGACCTGCACAACCTGAACAGGTTCCTAAGGTCTCGGACCTTCAGGATGGTCACTCTGGCTCAGATAATCCCATCCTTGGAATGAGGCATGTGGGTCTGTTCTCTGGACCACCAGGACATGTTCTTTCATATCCCAATCCATCCATTCCACCAGAGATTCCTCCGCTTCAGGGCAGAGGGATCCCACTACGAGTTCCTGGTCATGCTCTTTGGCCTTTCCCTAGCTCCCAGGGTCTTCACCAAATGCATGGCAGTGGTGACAGCATTCCTGCAGTGCTGAAGGGTCCGGGTGTTCCCCTACCTGGATGACTGGCTGATTGCAACCTCCTCCAGAATGGAGGTGGAGTGGTCCAGAGATCTGGCCCTCCAGGTTTGCTCTCAGATTGGCCTCCTCATCAACGAGGCCAAGTCGTAACTCATGCCAAAGCAGGTGATACAATTCATCGGGGCAGAGCTCAACTCTCTATGAGCCAGAGCATGGCTCCTAGTGGACAGGGCCAAGGTTCTTTCCTCCTTTGTCCAATCATTTCAGGTTGGGCAATTGTGCCCTGCCCTGGACTTCCTGCACCTCCTGGGCCTCATGGTGGCCTGCACCAGACTGGTCTGTTGGGCCCGTTGGTACATGCACCCCCTTCAATGGGGGCTGGCCAGCCAGTGGTCACAGCACTTCGATCCCCATGATCAGCTAGTAACAGTGACCCATGAGATGTGGAACGCTCTCCAGTGGTGGACCATTCCAGCACATCTGCAGGAGGGCATCCCATTTGTCTGCCCCGAGCTGACGGTCTCTCTATCAACAGACGCCTCTCTGATGGGTTGGGGTTCCCATCTGGGGGAGCACAGAGTGCACAGCCTCTGTTCCCCTCAGGAGTTCCGATGCCATATCAACCTGCTGGAGCTTCGAGTGGTTCGTCTAGCCCTCACCACCTTTGCTCCGTTTCTACGGGGTCAAGTGGTTCTGTTCCAGACGGACAATACCATGACCATGTACTACCTAAACTGCCAGGGCGGGACGCACTCCATGCCTCTGTGCAGGGAAGCTCTCTGCATTTGGTCAGTTGTGTGCAGCCTGGAGGCAGATCTTCTTGCCATCCATGTGGCAGGAGCCTCCAACATTCTGGCCGATGCCCTAAGCCAGATAGGAGCTACATCCCAAGAGTGGTCTCTCCTGCCAGAGGTAGTACAAGATCTGTTCTCCCACTGGGGCATGCCTCAGGTGGGCCTGTTTGCCTCCAGGGAGAATGTGAAGCTGAGACTGTTTCATGCCCACCCCCCTCAGCAGGGCTCACTGCAGGGGGATGTCTTCTCGAGGCTGTGGACCCCGGGCCTCTTCTACACCTTTCCCCCATTTCCCTTGATCCACAAGGTGCTTCTCAAGGTGAGGAGGGACAAGGCGCAGGTGATTCTGGTAGCCCCAGACTGGCCCTGCCAATTCTGGTATCCAGATCTCCTCAGTCTCCGCTCCAGGCTCCTGAGGCAGCTTCCAGCCCACCTGGACCTGATTTCAGTCAATCAGGGGAAGGTATTCCATCCAGACCTTCAATCCCTGCACCTGACAGCCTGGTTCCTGAGTGGCTAGAGTTCCAGGCCTTGGGTCTTTCCAATGAGGTCCTCAACATTGTTGAGGTGTTCCGTAAGGAGTCGACCAGAAAATGCTATGCGTTCAAATGGAAGAGATTCTCCATTTGGTGTCAGGACAAGGGCCCTTCCTCCTGTTCCTTGGCAAGCATTCTGGACTACCTGTGGTCTCTTTCTCAGCAAGGGCTTCGGTCAACGACCCTTAAGGTGCACCTGGCAGCCATCTCTGCTTACCGGGCATGGGCCGGGAAGCAGTCGGTGGTGCAGGAGAAAGTGGTCGGGCACTTTTTAAAAGGCCTTGATCACATATCCCCTCCGGTGCAAGAACCTCCACCTCTGTGGGATCTACTGCTGGTATTGGCTAAGCTCATGGGCAAGCCATTCGAACTGATGCACAGGTGTGACATCTCTCATCTGTCATGGAAAACCACCTTCTTGGTGGCTATCACGTCAGCCAGAAGGATGGGAGAGCTCCAGATGCTTTCCATCGAGTCTCCTTATCTGGTCTTCCACAGGGACAAGGTTGTCCTGCGCCTCCACCCAAAATTCCTTCCAAAGGTGGTGTCGTCGGAGTTTCACCTTAACCAGGTGTTGACTCTGCCGGTGTTCTACCCCAATCACACCTTGGAGGCTGAATATGGGCTCCATACTTTGGACCCTAGAAGAGCACTCGCTTACTATAAGGAGCAGTTGGCTGAAATTCGGGGAGCGGTTCGCCAGCTGTTTGTCACCTACGCTGTAGCCGCACCTGGCAGACCTGCAGCCAAGCGAATGATAGGCAGGTGGGTCACCTCCTGCATAGATCTCTGCTATAGGTTGGCGGGCATGGATCCTCCCAGAGGGATAAGAGCTCATTCTACCTGCCATACCGCTGCATCCATGGCTGCTTCCCAGGGATGTCCCTATCTAGGAAATCTGCTGCGCTGCTACCTGGAAGTCAGCACACACCTTCATCACCCACTACCACATCGACCTTGAGTCATGCCGGGATGCTGGTTTTGGGGCCTCGGTTTTCCAGTCTTTATTTCCTAAGTATGGAGTGTGCGTCTTGCCTCCCTCCTCCCGGAGAACTGCTAGGAGTCTGCCAGACAATGTGGATGAACAACATATCCATGTCCCTAGAAATACAGGTTACTCACCTGTAACAGGAGTTCTAGGAATGGTATATGTTGTTCATCCACACGACCCACCCGACCTCCCCGGCTTCGACGCACAACCTGGCTTCCAGCAGACTAGATCTGGCATCATGAGGTGAAGCCAAGAGTTTTACCACCTGGGTGGGTGGGAGGAGCCAGCTTGAAAACCTTCCGGCAAGATTTAAAGTGGCAAGGAAGCTGTCAGACAGTGTGGATGAACAACATATACCATTCCTAGAACTCCTGTTACAGGTGAGTAACCTGTATTTGCATGACCTGGTACTCAATCTTATCAGCATGTATCAGGCCCATTTGTGTATAAGGCCCACTGTGCATGCGGCTGTACATGTACGCTGGATTGCGTTTGCTGGGTTGGACTCTGGATTACTCTGACAGTGCTGCTTAAAGAAAACAAGAATTTGACTTGTGTCATTTCCAGTCAGTATGTGTGGAGGGGGTATCCTGTATCATTTTTGCTGTAGGGGGCTGAGGGTTGCTCAGACAGTATTGATTAAAAAACCCAGAATTTGACTTTAGTGTTATTTCCAGTCAGTGTGCATGGTGGGGGAAGGGGGGGTACATGTGCCCTGGGTCACTTTTGCTGGGAGGGGTTCTGGATAGCTCAAACAGTATTACTTAACATAACTTGTGTCATTTCCGGTTACTGTCTGCAGAGTGTGTGTGTGTGTGTGTGTGTGTGTGTGTGTCCATCACTTTTGATGGGGGGAGGGGTGCCTCTGGATTGCTCACAGTATTGATTAAATAAAAGAACAGAATTTGTCTTTTTTTGCCAATTGCAGTCAGTGGGCATGACAGGGTGCACATGTGCCTTGAAATACTTTTACTGGGAGGGTGCTCTCTGGATCCCTCAAACAGTATTGATTAAAAAACCCAGAATTTGACTTTTGTGTCATTTCTAGCTGGTGTGCATGAAGGGGTAGGGTGCATGTGCTCTGGATTGTTGCTGGTGGGGGGGCTCTGGATCACTATTGGTGTGCATGAAAAGGGGAGTGGGTGTTCAGTATCCATGTTCTGCTTTGCATGCAGTAGTGTTCTGCATCATGATGTTAGTGCAGGCATGTCTATGAGCTGTGTATCATGTGCTTTACCCTCAGACTGCTGAAGATGCTGCAGAGGTTTGAGCTCATTCCAGCATGCAAGTACGCTGCTCTGCTCAGTTGCCAGTGCACCCAGAAATTGGTAGGGAAGCAATGTTCAGTTGTGGTCTGGCACACCACTCTTCCAAGCTGCTGACATGCAGGAAAAACAGTGCTGAGTGTTTTTTAGTTATTGACTGGCATCTCCAACATTTTGGCATGTCGCCTTCATAGCGACACGCTTGAAAAGGTGGACAGTGCTCCTCAACAAGTAATTAGTGTTTGGTGTATCGAATCTGAATATGTAATTTTGTTTCTGTTGCAGCCAGCATCTGTGTGTTTTTTTTGGAGGGGAGAGGTTTAGATCACTAAATTTGAATGCATAATTTTGTTAATGTTGCTGCCAGTGTGTTAAAAGGTGGGGTTTCATAATTTTGTCTATATTGCAGCCCACATGTATAAAGAAAAATGAGCATTTCCTGTATAAATCGCTTTTGATACACATTGTATCTCAAAGCACTTCACAATCAATCAGCGACTGATAGTGCAGTGACTATAGATGTGTAGTGGCAGCCAGTTCGCACATCGAAACCTGCACACAGCCTTGGACAACTGCATGAGCCAGTTTTATGGGAATGTACTTAAGAAAATGGAATATATTGCAATACATTGAAAAATACATGCTAATGTATGTCAATATACTGAGAAATACATTGTCCCAATGTAATATATCATATTATATATTATGAAATATATTTTAAATATACTGACATAATATATTTCCAACTCATAGTATGCCAAAATATATGTCACTATATTAAGAAATACATTAACTCAATGAAATATAATACACAGTGGTCCAGATATTCAAAGGGGTTGCGCATGGCGCAACAGGGTTGCACCATGTGCAACTCCCCAATGCACCCCAGCACAATATTCAAAGGGGCAGGTTGCACGGTGCAACTCCTGATGTATTGGGGTGCATTGGTAATGTATGTGGCGCAGATGCAGGGGGGCATGCCCATGCATATGTGGCGCATCCCGATATTCAGCCTGGGATGTGCGGCACATATGATGGCGCAACCCCTACATGCACCGCACACTGGTGCTCAAAGTTGAGCCAAAAATAAAAGGCTCAAATGCTGGCCACCCACAGGTGGGCAGCTGTATTGCAAGGTGCAACACAACAGCCACCAGCCGTGGGTGGCCACCCGCCCAGCAGGAACACCATCTACAAGCACCCAGACCCTCCCCGATAGTCTAGTGGACCCTCCTCCCTGTATGCCTGATCGCAGGCTGTAGTAATAATACATAATAACCTGGCAGTCTAGTGGTTCCCTCCCCATATGCTCGATCACGGGCATCTGTAACATTATAAATTAGCTGGTGGTCTAGTGGTCCCCTCCCTGTATGCCCGATCGTGGGCCGTTGTAATAAGAAATACAGTCAGCACTCATTTATCCGACTCACATTTTACTGGCGCACGCATGTATCCATCATCAACCGGTTATTTTTTCCCACCCCATTGTGTTATCACCCGCTTAACTGTCACTCGCGTTATCCATTTCCGTCACTGATCCTGCATGTTGTCTCCTATGCAGCTCACAGTCTCCACTCTCAGATAACCGACCTTCCGCGAGACTATGCTGTGGAAACATTGCGGTTTTTTAGCATGACTTCTAGGCGCTCCAAGCAGACCAATCGGAAGAAGCAGTACATCAAGGAGGATCCAGCCACATCGTGAGAGCTCTGTAATCGCACCATCACAAACACCATTGTGAAGATTAAGAAAACTACTGCACTGTAGTGTACATTACAGTATTGTACAGTACTTAAACAAAATAGAAAACAGCACAGTTACAGTAATACTGTACAGTAAAACCTGTACAGTACAGAACCTGTGTAGTGTAATTTGCACCTCAAACTTTTTGTGCAGACAAACTGAATCAGGCAAAGCAGCCACCAATCAAGCAGCCATAAAGTAAGTGTTAGAGCACCACTTCTTGTTAAATGTGGGTGGGGGGACAGAAGGCAGAGGAGGGGGTACAGCAATTTTTTGCCACCAGTCAAGCAGCCATGAACTAAATGTTGGAGCATCGATGTTGTTTTATGGGGGGCAGAAGGCAGAGGAGGGGTACAATGACTTTTTCTGCCACAGTCAAGCAGCCATGAACTAAATGTTGGAGCATCACATGTTGTTTCATGGGCGAGGACAGAAGGCAGAGGAGGGGGTACAATGACTTTTTCTGCCACCAGTCAAGCAGCCATAAACTAAATGTTGGAGCATCACATGTTGTTTCATGGGGGTGAGGGGAACAGAAGGTGGAGGAGGGGGGGTACAGTGACTTTTTCTGCCACCAATCAAGCAGCCATAAACTAAATGTTGGAGCACCATCTGCTGTTTCATGGGGGTGAGGGGGACAGAAGGCAGAGGAGGGGGGTACAGTGACTTTTTCTGCCACCAGTCAAGCAGCCATAAACTAAATGTTGGAGCACCACCTGCTGTTTCATGGGGGGTACAGAAGGCAGAGGAGGTGGGTACAGTGACTTTTTCTGCCATCAATGAAGCAGCCATGAACTAAATGTTGGAGCATCACATCTTGTTTCATGGGGGGGACAGAAGGCAGAGGAAGTGGGTACAGCTGTGCAGTACAGTAAACAACAACCTTTTTTTCACAGATTGAAGGTGCTTACAGTAGACTGTAATCTGCACAGCACAGTACGTACAGTACTGTAAGATGGAGCCTGCAAACAAAAGGGCCAGAACAGCCATTGCTGCAAATGTGAAACACAGCATTTGTGTTTTTCATACCCAGAATCCAAAATGCTCAAGGTCTGACATAGTTGCCTATGTTTTAAAGGAGCATAAACTGTCAATAGGAAAATCCACAGTTTGACATTTTGAGAGAGAAGAACAAGTGGTTAGCCTGTTCATCCTCTGATGCCTCAACTAAAGTAAGAAAGCCTCAGCATAAGCAACTAGAGGATGCCCTGTTTTTATGGTTCACAGATACCAGGATGCAAGAAGTGACCATAAGTGATGATGTCCTGTTAACCAAAGCAAAATCACTTGGCCAGCATCTGGGTGTGTCAGACTCCTTTTCCTATTCAGTGGGGTGGCTGCAAAGATTTAAACAGCGTCACAACATTAGGCATTACAAACTGCATGGTGAGGCTGCAAGTGTGGATGAAGGAGTTGTGTCTGATGGGCGTCTGCAGTTGCAACTTGTTTTGAAAGAGTATGACACTAATGACATTTACAACATGGATGAATCTGGTCTATTCTTTTGGATGGAACCCAATGCTACACTTTCAACAGGGCTGGTGTCTGGAAAAAAGAAAAATAAAGATAGATTGACAGTGACACTATGTGTCAATGCAAGTGGCACAGACAAACATAAGCCACTGGTCATCTGGAAATTTAACCGCCCTCGGTGCTTTGGAAAGGACTTTGATCCTAACAGTTTCTGCTACTGGTACACTAACAGAAAAGCCTGGATGACAGCTGCAATTTTTGAAGAATGGCTAAAGGAGTTTGACCGATCTATGCGTCTACGGAGACATCGTGTGATTTTGCTGCTTGACAATGCTTCCTCACACTCCAACACAGTTCACCACCGTAATATCACCCTTCATTTCTTCCCTCTAAACACTACCTCTAAAATCCAGCCATTGGATGCTGGCATAATCCAGAACTTTAAGGCTCTGTACCAACGACAGCAACTGCAGCACTATGTCAACTGCCTGGATGATGGCAAACCAGCAGATGTTAACATCAAGGAGGCTCTGTATTTCATACGGGACTGTTGGCATGATGTGAGCACAACAGTTGTCAATTGCTGGAAACATACGGAAATTCTGTACCCTGTTGCTCAGCTGTCTACTGACAACAGTGCCACCCAAGAACAACCTAACAACTCCACTGACTCTGTGGTGCAATCCATCTCCTCCATTCTTGACCAACCTCTTGACACCACAAATGTCAATGCTGTAGATATCCTACGGACTGATGAGAATGTTGAAACCTGTGCAGCACTAGATGAAGAGGAAATTGTTCAGATGGTGAAACCATCCAATGAAGCAGAAAATTCCGATGAAGACACTGACAGCATTGATGACACAGAAACACCTGTCACCTGGACAGCAGTGGCTGCTCATCATGGATTGGAAATTGCCTTGGGATATGCTGAACAGAATATGGATTTCTGCCTTGGGATATGCCGAACAGAATATGGATTTCTTCGACATAAAGAACATAAAGGATCGGGACTCCTTCACAGCCCTGGATCTAACACAACTAGTCTCCCAACCCACACGAGTAAACCCTAAGAGAGGTACCAGCACCCTCCTAGATGTCATCATCACAAACCGCCCCCCAAAAATCCTGGACATCCAAGTCCTCCCTGATTCACTCAGTGACCATTCCCCTGTGCTGTTCCACTGGATGGCCACCTCACCTTGACCCACTGCCCAGTGCGCACCCCGGCGGTGTTTCAGACCGTGTGGTCTGAAAAACCTTAAACAATACCTTGAACAGCAAGACTGGTCCCCCATTCACCACGCTCCTGATATTGACACTGCCCTTGCCTTCTTTACCCTAACTTTTAGTAAAGCCTGTGACCTCTTTGCTCCCCTCTCAGCCGTCCGATCCAAAAAACATAACCTGCCCTGGATTACCCCTGCCCTTTCACAGCTGCTCAGGCACAGGGATAATCTTTGGCACGTGCCATAGAAACTGGGTGACCAGCAGACAGACAGGTCTGGCAGCTGCATGGAATAAGTGCATAGGCAATCAGGAAGCCAAGGCCGACCACCATCAGGCCACCCTCACCGCCTCCTGGGGTGCTCCCACCTTCTGGGACAATGTCAAACAACTGAATGGGAACACTGCCCTCCCCTCCCTCCCAGATTACTACTGACAACACCACCGCTACAGACCCTGCTGACATTGAAAACCTCCTCAACACCTCCTTTACTGACCTTAGCCCTATCCTCCCAGTAACTTCTTTGACCAACCACCCTCCCAACCTGCCCCTGCCTCCATCGCCTAGCTTCTCTATGTAGGGTAACTGCCCAGGAAGCCAGGACCGTATCTGACCTGCGCACTAAAGGCAACAGTCCCGTGACAACAACCTGGACCACAGAATTCTCCGGCTGGTACTGGATCAGGTCCTCACCCCACTCACCAGCCTTCTCAACAAATCCCTCTGCCTGGGACAATTCCCCACTACATGGAAAACTGCCACTGTTACTCCTATCCATAAAGGGGGTGACAGGTCCTTAGCTGGGAACTACCGACCTATCTCCATACTCCCACCCCTTTCCAAGGCACTGGAAAAACTAGTTGCCACGCAAATCACTGAATACCTGACCAAATACAACATCCTCTGCCCTGAACAGCACGGATTCCATGCAGGACACAGTACTAGCACAGCTCTTGTTGAATTCGCATCCTTCCTACACTCCTCCATGGATGCTAGCTCCCTGGCGGGGGCCGTGTTCCTCAACCTATCAAAGGCCGTCGACATGGTCTCACACCCCCTACTGCTGGAAGCCCTCTGTCACTCTGGTTTTGCCACTGGACCACTTGCCTGGTGCTCCAGCTACCTATCCGCACGCTCCCAACGTGTCAATATTGGTGGGACACTTTCCAATCCATGTCCTATCCTCTCGGGGGTTCCACAGTGCTCCATCCTGGGACCCCTACTCTTCTTGCTATACCTTAACACCCTGCCCAGTGCTTGCACTGGGAAAATTCTGCTGTATGCAGATGATGCCGTCATCTTCGCCACCGACCGTAACCCCACCTCCCTCCAGGTTTCCCTGCAATGTTCCTATAATGACACTGAAACCTAGTTTAAAGAGCATAGATTGGTCCTAAATCTTAAAAAATCTAAAACCATGCTCTTTGCCCACCCTCAAAACAAAGCTTACAACTCCCCTCTCCGTATCCTCTCCAACTCCAAACAGCAACTGAAGCAAGTCCACTCCTATAAGTACCTAGGGGTCTCACTTGACTCAGCCCTCACCTACCACACCCACATCGAAGCACTTGCCTCTGCTACCAATATACGGCTTGGTATCTTGTACCGCTACAAAAACTGTCTCCCCCCGATGCCCTCTGGCTTGCAGTTACATCCTCCATACTATCCCTAGTTGACTATGGGCTACCTGTCTACGGTGCTGCCAACACGACTGCCCTAAACAAAATCTGCCTCGTCCTAAATAAGGCATGCAGGCTAATCACAGGGGCCCCTAGGCTCACACATACGTGCCAGCTTTATGACATAGCAACAGTGCTAAACCTTGACGAACGGCTGCAATACCAAACTTGCCTTATAGCTAAAAAAAACCCTGCTAGGACTTTCTCCACCGGGGCTGACATCCTCCCTCCTCCTAGCCCAACCTCTAGTCAGTACTCGGACCTCCTGCAAGGTCACTTTCCTGGTTCCTCGATCTAGGACCTCACATGGACAGAGGTCTCTCCGCCACAGAGCCCCTTCTTGGTACAACACACTTCCTCGCTCCATCTCTGAAATCCCCACTATCTCCAAATTCAAAACTGCACTCAAAAGCGAGCCGTTCAACAAGCGCTGCTGCACCTGTGCATAACGGGTGCACAAGCACCCTTTGTCCTGATAATGCCCACTGGGCTGCACCCTCTCCGTACCGCCTTATTCCTACCACCTACATTACTGCCATATCCAACTGCCTACCTTCTCTCTACTGTCAAGAACGTACCATGTATGATTGAATCTTATTATACTGCTTGCTAAATTGTCCTACTAGTATGCACTACTGTTACCAAATCAAACTACCTGCTGTACTGTCCTTGTCACATGTCTTACTATCTCTGTAACTAATACCATGGAACCTGTTTGACTGTTTCGTTTTGCAAATGTCATACATTTATGCTGCTAAACCCTGTAACCAACCCTTTTATCTATAATACCTGAATCTGCACCTTATAATGCAACCAATGTAAACTGTACCCAGGATCCATGTATGCCTGCATCTTTATGCATATGTTTGCTAATAGTATGTAGTTTGTACTTGTATTATCTTCTCTTCTCTTGACGAGGTACCTTTGGAAATGAGCCTCTGGCTCAAAGGTTGTAAACCGATTGCAATATAAAATAAATAAATATTGACTGCATCCGGGCCCTGATTGCAAACACTTTTGTGGTGGGTCAGAAAAAGTCACGTCAGACTGTGATCAAGCAATTCTTTAAAAAAGATCATGAAGGCAGTGAACTGTGAGGGACTTCAAACTGTGAGTAAGTGCATTTCATTTTCAATTGTGGTGTTATGGCACTGTTGGTAAGTCCAAGAACATGTGGGGGAATGTCATCTTTTAAATGAAAAAAAAATGCCATGCTATGGGTGGGGGGATGCCATGGTCTTGTGATGGTGTGGTGGAATGTTTTTCCTCAAAGTTACACAGATGCCATGCTTATTCTGGGCATGTGGGGACTGTGGTTTCTTACGTGACAAAAAAAATGCCATGCTATTGGTGGGATGGGGGAAAATGCCATGGTTTATGATAGTGCGGTGGAATGTTGTCCCTGAAAGTTAAAAAGGTGTCATGCTTTACTCTGGGTACAGTATGTACTGTATATGGGGTGCTGTTGTCTGTTAAATGAAAAACAGAATGCCATGTTATGGGTGAGAGGGGGGAAATGCCATGGTTTTGTGATGGTGAGGTGTTGAAAGTTAAACAAATGCCATGCTTTATTCTCGGCTAGTCAGGGACTGTCTTCATTGCAAATGCCTTGTTTCATGGTGACGTGGAGAACTGTTTTCCATGAGGCTGAAAAAAAATTGCCATGTTTTTTGTACTGTACAGTACTGTATTGGGGGAGGGGGATGCCATTCTTTGTGATGGTGTGGTGGAATGTTTTTCATGAAACTGAAAAATGCCATGATTTCTTGTGATGGAATACAGGGTACTGTTTTAATTAATGTACTGTAACAAGGTGAATTGTTTTAAAAAGTGGAAAATGTACAGTACAGTACTGTAAAAAAAATACTGTACTGTACCTGTAGTACTGTACTGTAGCACTACAGGTACAGAACTGCACAGTGAAAAACAGTGCTAAAACAAGAAAAAATAAGAAATAGACCAGTTTACATTTTAAGCCATATTTTATTAGTGTTTTACTTAATATCTAGAGTCATTAAAGTATTGCAGGCTCACCAGAAACTCTTTTCCTGCATTTCTAAATGGTTTCCATGAGTTCTGACAATCAGACAGAAAAAGATGCATTTAACCGTTTCTCTCACATATCCGTCACCATGCCTGGGAACCAAGGGAGACGGATATCTGAGTGCTGACTGTAATAACCTGGTGGTCTAGTGGTCCCCTCCCTGTATGCCCGATCATGGGCTGTTGTAATAAGAAAGTTTAACCTGGTGGTCAAGTGGTACACCCCTCCACATCCACCCACAGAGGACCCCCTGCCACCCAGCACCCTCCGTTATCAGCAGGTGGCAGCACCCCACCCACATAACACCCGGGCGCCCATTGAATGACAGCATACAGTATGACCTGTATGCATATTGGTCCACAGTGTGGACCAATGGGCTTGCAGAAAATACTATACTACACAGGATCAGATATGTGAATGACCGCCCGCTGATGACGGGGGGGTGCTGGGTGGCTGGGGGTCCTCTATGGGTGAGGAGGGGAGTACCATTAGACCACCAGCTTAAACTTTCTTATTACAACAGCCCACTATCGAAGGGCATACAGGGAGGGAACCACTAGACCGCCAGGTATATTTTAATATTACAGATGCCCATGATCGGGTGTACGAGGAGGGAACCACTAGACTGCCAGGGTAATATTTACTATTACAGAAGCACATGATCTGGTGTATGGGAGGGAAAGGGTTACAATAGCCCATCAGGGACCCACCCCCGATGACAGCAGCTAGGCAGGGCGCCAGGTGCATTTCACCGAGCCGTCCTGTGCAACGCATGCAAATGGGGCCATAATGACATGCAAATGTCCCCATTTGTGCCTTGCATATATTATGGCCTCATTTGCATGCCCCTGGCTGAATATCACAGGTGACGCACCTAGCGCAACTGCACTTGCGCTGGCGCATCCCTGTGCTCCCTCTCTGTGGCTTGCGCTGGTGCAGTGCCACTGCGTCATGCGCAGTATGTGCCGACCTTGCCATATTCAATGGTGCTGCACTGTGGCGCATCACTGTTGAATATCGCCTGGTCCTGGCCCGGGCGCAGCCCAGTTGCGCTGCAAACAGGCTTGCTCCACTGCCTGGCGCAGTCTGACTATCTGGGCCAGTGTATTCCAACATATACTGAAATTATATATTTTTAATAAAAGAAATTGTAAATGCTCTAATGTATGTTAAATGTGATGAAAGAATATATTTTATTAAAAAAATGAAATATATTTCAGTGAACTGGAAATTATGTTAAGTATGTCAATACATTGAATTGATGAAATATATTAAACAATATATTTCAGAACTATATAATCATAATGTATTTCTGCCTCATGCATTGCTTGAGATCATGTCAATCTATTTAGTAATACATTGTCTGAAATGTATTATTAGTATATTTCAAAATACAGTATATACTGTATTCCTTGTATATGTTACATATCTTTTTATGTTTGCTTGCATGCATGTGCAAGAAACATAGTGCGATGATCCAAAATGCAGTGCCATACAGTTGAAAGGGAGAGCACTACTTGAGTAAGCAGCGCTCCCCTCCCCACACACACACACGCATGTATACATATTGCGTGCTTATGCTGCCCTCCCCCACGCAGGACTGTGGATCAGGCGGTCGACTAAAAGCCCAATCCTCCGTCAGCTTCACCCCCAAAAAGTTTCCAGTTGCTACACTGGGAGCCCACCCAGCATGGCAAAAATTGATACAGCCAATGGGGTTCCCAACTTCCGCTGTAGCCCAGGGCCCCCTCAAACAGTTTTAGGCTGCCACGCCTGGGAGCCCACCCAGCGTGGCAAAATTGTTATTATGGACGGAGGTACCCAATCTCCTGTCAGCTCCAGGCCCTCCCCCAAACAGCCTTCCAGCTGCCATGCTGCAAACATCCCATGTCATCTTGGAAAAAAACCTGTAAACAAGAAAACAGTCCCTTGTAGTCTCTCTGCCCCCACCCGCACCCACCTACTGCACACCCTGCCTCCCCACACCCCCTCACCCCATACTTACCTCCAGAGTCAGGCGCAATATCTTCGTGGATCGGAACACGCCTGCACTCTTCAAAGCTGACCACTAACTTAGAAATGCCGGTAAGCTGTATAATGGGATAGATAGGGTTTTTCAACTTGATGCATATCTCAGGCATTTTTGAATTTTAGCACCAAATTTTAAACATAGGGTTTTGGGACCCTCCTCATGAATTCTTGAACTGTCATGGTGTTAATTGGGCCCAAAGGGTGATTTAGCGGTCCTACCGCGAGGAAATCACCTTTAAGGGACCGATTAAGGAAGCGACGGTACCAGTGTTCATAAGGTGGGCTCTCAAAAGTCTATGTTGCAAATTTGTGAAAAATTCAAAATGACTTCTTGCCACACCTCCTTATGAGCAGTACAGCTGTCATTTTTACATCTCGCCAAATGTGTTTCCGCATGTAGCGCACAATGGCACAGTCGGTGTGCACAATCAATGTTTGGGACAGATTAAGAAAATCACAGTGACACTGGTCATGAGCAAAGGTCTTAAAATGGCTATGTTGAAAATTTGGTGATAAAAGTCCATAAAATGACTGTGTTACGAGTGAGCATTGCGCAGTTTCCACGCACCCTCGTAAGTTCATGAATTTGTGATATTTTAAATCCAGATTTTCACCAGTGGCATTTTTCCACACTTCCTTATAAACAGTACAGCTGTCATTTTTCACAACATGGCCGAAATGTGTTTTCACACTTTCAGCACAGAAATGCGTGGTCGCTGTTGGAAATCATTGTTCGGGACAGATAAAGAAAATCACAGTGATGCTGTTCTTGACTGGAGGTCCCAAAATGCCTCTGTTGACAATCTGCTGTGAAAAATCCCCAAACTAATTACATGACGGGTGCGCGTTGCTCAGTTTCTATGCAAGCTCGTGACGTCACCAGTTTTTTTAAATATTTTCACTGCAGATTTTCAACATTGCCATTTTTTACACCTCCCCATGAACAGTACAGCTGTCATTTTCCACATCCTGTTCAGAATGTGTGTTTGCACCTGTGGTGACAAATGCCGTAGTTGCTGTGCAAAAGCAGCTTTCAGCTAACAAACTGTTATTGCCACTGTTCATGAGGCGGGGGTCACAAAAAAACCATGTTGAAAATTTGGAGTGAAAATACCAATGAATGCCTGAGGCGTTAGGGTTTCCAACCATAACACCCACCCTGTAGAGAATAACAGGCATCAGGGCTGTGACCTGGGATTGTCACCTGCAATGCTTATACCATTCCACCCCCACCCACACCCTGCAGCCACTGAGAGGCATCGAGGTGTGCCTTGGACTCTTCAGCCCCAAAGTTCACCCTATTTTCCTATACCGCACCCATCTCACCGTATTTCCTGATGAAATGGGGTGAACATAAGGGTCAAAGACCCCAAGGCACACCATGACACTTGTCGATGTCTGCAGGGTAGGGTGTGGTGCAATGGTGTGGCTGTTATGCCTGATGACCCAATGACACACCCACCACTGAGGTAAGACTGACTGGTCTATAGTTACTCAGTACCTCCTCCACTCTTGAGCAATGGTACATCTACCTTTTTCCAGTCCCCTGGAACTCTCCCAGTGTCCAATGATAGGTTAAATAGCCTTGTTAGTGATGCCACCAGCTCCTCCCTAATCTCTCAGAGTACCCTGGGATGTAGGGCATCTGGACCCATTGCCTTGTCCACCCTTAATTTACGCAATTCCTCCAATACCCTGCTCTCATTGAAAGGGCTAGTGTCCACCTTCTTATTTTCCATTCTCTTTCCCTGCAACTCTGGTCCCTTTCCCTCCTTTTCAATTGTGAAAACTGAGCAGAAGTACCTGTTTAGCAAGTCTGCTTTTTCTTTGTCCCTCTTAATAAGAGCTCCCCTCCCCCCTCCCCTTTAAGTCTCATTTTACCCTGCTTGTTCTTTCCTCTCTCACTGTTGCATCTGAAAAATGTTTTGTCTCCCCTGCTGGCATAGGAGCCAGGTTTGTAAAATTTTTGGTGGGGCCCAGGGGTCAGGGGTCAAGACCCTGCCCCAGCCCAGGGGTCAAAGGTTAATCATCAGGTTTTAGGTGTTAATGCACCAGCTGCACTGCCCATGATCTGGGGTCACAGGTCAACCCAGCACCACCAGAGGTCTATGGGAGCAGGGCACATTGTATCATAATGTGGGTCTCTGCATGTTTAGACCCTGGCTGACCCCCTTGGTAGGGAAAGAAATTGTTTTGTTATACAGGATGCCATTGTCCTGGGTGTAACAAGGCATTTTGGGGTTGGAGGTTTCCCTAAGAAACTTGATATTTATTTTGCTGCTGTGTGTGAATGTTAATAAACCTTGTGCTTACCATGTGTGTTTTATTGTGTTATGGTCTTCTTTCTTCCTTTCTTGTTTTTGCTGCTGGGTGGGACTTGAACAGAAGGTGGATGTGACCGAGGTGTGTTCTGGTCTTCCTTCTAGTTTTGGGTGGGACTTGAACAAGGTGGACATTAGGCACAATGAACAGTAATAATACACATCAGAACAGTTTAGCAGCCAAATGAAAAAAAAATACTGAGCTAAAACCTCTTCTCCCAATAAATTGAAACAGGTAGTGTAGCCCAAAAATAGGCAGATGTAGATTTTTAAGTAGATTATAATTATTTAATTACACTAGGGGTTTCAATTTGCCCACCATGGTCTGCTGAGTGAAATAGCCTGCCTGAAGAGTAACTGTAACTTCTCCTGCTGTCTAGGTGATATGTGTGTGTGAAACTTGTTTCAATTCTACAGGTCCTCTACTGGTCCCAGTGGTGCAGTGCATCACTCATTCGGAGATTATCAGTAAGTTTTGTATTTACTGTTCAGAGTTACCAAATTTGGATTTTCCTTGCTTCCGAGTTCTGAAGCCACAGCCATGTTACATGTATGTACTAGCCAGCCACTCTACAGGTAGACCACTTCTGTCTAATACTGTTTTTTCACATGGTGCCAACTGCCAAGACAACTGGATGTTCTTTCAGTACAACTGTAGGCTCAAGCTGCTGGAGTGATATATTGGACATAGTAGTCATGTGAGATCATCATCTGTTTCGTAACAGAAATGCTTTTTGCAGATTCTGGAGCTAGCTCTAGCTCAGAAAAGTCAAAGTGCTTGCTTCAGTATTTTATCTAGTGTCTGCATTGTATGTACTGAAATCATCTGAGTGCTGCAGATCTTTGGTTTCACATGAAGAAACAGCTGAAGACGTACAAGGTGCCTTGATGAAATGCGCTTTTGAAGTTCTTTTGAAAATTAGCAGGACGTTGTGAATGTCGAAGGGTGTCTTACCTTTCATGTATTGAGTGCCTTTATGGTCATGGAACACTGTCCCAACAAGGAACAACTTCAAGTTGTTTTTAAAGGACTGCAGGATGCATTCCAGTTACAAATAGAACAAGTCATCTAACCACTGCCACTGTCTTTTTAGAACAGTAAGACTAAGCAGTGAGACCATGTGTATCATTAGCCACCTTTGCTGGAATGTATCTGTTTCTTTTCAGTAGGAGTAGGCAGCAGCTGTATGGTGCAGTGTCCCTGGTGTCTAGCTCATCAACTGAACTCTTGTGGTACAGTTTCGGTACCAATCTTGGTCTTGTGCGTGTAGTGTGGCTCATTCATCATTCAGTCTTTTTTCCTGGTTCTCTTCTTGTTGTTCCGGAGGTCACATGCACATTTGGTTGCTTTCTTGTCGACCAGGTCAGCAAGGATCACATGCTCAATGATCATATGAAGAAGTCAGCAGAAGAAGTCCTCTTGGTCTATCAAGTCAGCTCGTATGGTCCACAGCTTGAGCTAATATCTGTGCCCTCCCTCACTCCCCAGTCTTCCCATCCTCCCTACCCATGGCCCTTACCCTATGCCTGTTGCAGCCTCTTAAAGCTTCCCATGATCCTCAACAAGATTACCTACTCTTGCAGTGTATTCCAAGTGCTCACCACCCTGTCTGTGAAGAAGTGCTTCCTGACCTCTCTCCTAAACCTCCCACCATTCAGCTTAAGACTGTGCCTCCTCGTGTTGTAGTTGCCAGCCACTGAGCCTAAAGAGACTCTCCTTATCAACCTTATTTTTCCTTGTACTTGAAGGTCCCAGTTATGTTTTGTCTCTCTCTTTCTCTCTCTGTGTCTCTCTCTCTCCTGACTTCCAGGGAGTACATGTTCAGTGTACATGGAGTACATGATCATGTGCCATTTCATTGTCTGCTTGTCATGGGACTTTTTGATGTCTTCTTCTCAAGTTTATTTTCTTCCTCATCCTCCTCCTGTTCTCCATCCTTTTTTTTTTGTAAATATAAATGCTTTGTCTGAAGTTGGGCTGATCATATACTCCTGGACTGGTCTATGTCCTTCTGAACCAACCTGTACCACCTCAGTGAGCCCCAGTTGTCAATCCCCATAGGTGTTCTGGCCAACGTTTCTAATTCTGTGTTTTGTTTTACTTAAGACCTCCACAGTTCCAGTTCCTTGCCATGGTCCTTCCTACCCTTGTCTTTAGTGTCATCCCCCAAAATGTTGCGTAAGATAGAAACATACAAAATTGCCAGCAAATACAAGCCTATTGGTCTATCTAGTCTGCTTGAGTGTGCAGCACTTCAGTCTTTCAGACTGCAGCTTCCCCCCACATGCTGATTCTACCCTTGTATCCTTTATTCTCACTTTTTGCTCCCTTATGGTTTGAACCCTCCCTCTGAACCTCACCTGTCCACCCCATTTTGAAGCTGCCCACTGTCCAGTGATAACACCACCTTTGGCAATATGTTACAGCCTGCCACCACCCTTTGGGTGGAAAGGTGCATCCTCATTTCCCTCCTTAATCTGCCTTCTTCCAACATATGACTGTGCCCCCTGGTTAACCCTACACATTTTAAGATGAAAATATTTCTAATGCTTACTGTAGTCTGTTCATACCCTTTAGGTACTGGAAACAGAGTCTCTATTACATCCTCTGTCTCCCTTCTGTCCAGGGAATATGTATTGAGGTGTCTCAGACTCAGTCTCTCTTAATAAGGCTCATCTCCCAATCCCAGGATCATTTAACTTGTGAAGTACAGTGATGCTTTAGGCTCAGCAGACCTTTTTTAGCTCAGTATTTTGTGTTTTAATTTGGCAGCTACCTCATTGTAGCTGCTTTCTTTTTTGGGTCAATGTCAGTGTCAGTGGCTCAGTAGGTAGCACATTGGCCTCTGAGGCCGGGAGATCAGAGGGCTGTGGGTTCAGTTCCCACATCTGGCACATGGGTTAATATCCCAGTACTGACACTGTAGTGCAGCATGAGAGGGGTGCTGCACTTCTGAGGCACCGTCTTTTGGATGAGATGTTAAACCGAGGTCCCATCTGCCTGGATTGGTGGTAGTTCAGGTGGATGTTAAAGATCCCGTGACACTTCTTGAAAAGAGTAGGGGAATTTTTATTATTATAACATAAAAAAACAAAATAATACAAACAGTGTTAAGTCACACAACTAATATACAAATCATATAATAAAACAAAAGCAAAAAAGTATTACAGTCATACATTATTAGATAATTGCGAAATGAACTATGTATAAATATCCCCCCCACCCACTAAAAGAGTAGGGGAATTTCCCAGGTGTCCTGGCCAAATTTCCCTCATTCACTAAAAATACCACCAACAGCTTAATGTGGTTCAAGGTCAGTTGGCATTCATCTGTATCCCTTCCCCCGTGTCGTGCCTGAAAATAGGCAGGATTTGTCTAGTGCACTTACCTGGTCAACAAAAACTAAATAAATAAAATAAATAAATAAAGAGCCACAGAAGTATCAATATCACCTGTTGTCTGCTGGTCACTGCCCACCTATCTACCCTCCTCTTGTTGCCACTTGTGACCACTGTGCATGGTTCCCTCCCTGTGGTAAGCTAACCAGCTGTAATGGTGAATGTCTTGCTGCCACCCTGTGATATGCTATTTGTACCACCATGGTACAGAATCAATCGCCATTAAAGTATGTTGATAGTCATGTTACCATAGAAAACACATCCATTGATGTGATGTTAAAAGAACAACATGATTATAGGGTGTGCCCAAGAAATCAAAAAGGTGATTGCAAACTTCTGGGCTGCAAGAGCAAGATCTGTGTGACTCTAGAGAAGATGTGAGTGTCACAAAACAGTAGAATGACAAATGAATGAGAAAACATGGGAGTGGACAGAAAGAACCAGTGTCCCCAGTGCTTCATCCTCAGAGATGAACAGGCACACTTTACAAAGTAGTACTAAAGTAGTACCTAACTGTACTGCAACAGCTGTAACTTAGTGTCTGAATGCCGTAGATGAACTGAACAACAAGAATACTGTCATTAGCATTCAGGAACTTCAGGAGAAGTGGAGAAAACCTTATAGTACAATCACAAATGGATGAGAAAACATGGGCATATGGACACAAACAACCAGTGTCCCCAGTGCTTCATCCTTAGTCAGAGATGAACAGGCGCACTTTACAAAGTAGTAGTAGTAGTAGTACTTAACTGTACTGCAACAGCTGTGACTTAGTGTCTGAATGCTGTAAAGGAAACAAAAATCAAGTATACTGTTATCATTAGCATTCAGAGTAACTTCAGTTGCCTGTCAAATTACACCTCTTGACCCTGGCAGGTTGCAGCCATTGTCCAAAATTCCTCAATGCTGACTGGTGTTTCATGGCTAGAATATGTAATAAGACTGAAGACTCTTGAGCATGTCCAACAGCCAGCCCAGCCCACATAACGACCTATTGTTTCAGAGGATCAAACATCTTCTTCCTAAAGGATATTTGGAAAGAACACATTTGAAAAGTGTTATTGTTTCCTGTTGTGTATGCCATATGGACATACTCTGTAATATGCGAATTATGATGAGTTCAAGCTAGTAAAGAGAAGATGACCTATATTAGAAAACTGCTGCCTGCATACATCAATAATTTATCATAGTCCACCTATAGTGCATATAACACTTACACTTGCCACTTGATTCTTGAAGAGCAAAAATGGTGCGGCGTTGTTCAGTTTGCAAAATGAACTCATTGAGGAGACTGTCAATGTCAATTTCTTCAGTCAGTTGCTTGTGAACATGCAGCACTGCCAAGTGATTGAGTCAGTCTTGGCTCGCAGTGGTTCGCAACTAATTTTTTAGTCTTCATAGGCAGCTAAACGATCGCTCAGCAGTGCATGTTGTTGCTGGAATCATATAGAACAACTTCAGTAGAGTTGCAACTTCAGACAAGACATCACTCAACTCTTCATTTTCTTTCAGAAAGGTCTTCACTTCACTCACAGAATCAAGCACACAATTTCTTGATTTTGAAATGTCACTCAGCATTTGTAAATGAAGAGCTAGTCTGTCCCTGCTATCATCCTTGAATACTTCAGTAACATGGTCAGTTTCTTCTTGTGATCCCCCTGACTGCTGCAGTGATATGCTTCTCCAGTTTGATTGCAGATGTGAAGCCTTCTGATGAAAAGCGATGCTCGATCACAACCTTGCATGCATAGATTACCTCAAAATATTGTTGACGAAAATAATGTTTGGGGTCACTGTGGTTATGTCCAGAGCTTCCTTCATCAAGCCATCTTGGTAGTCTGCATTTTCTCGGAAGTGAAGGCTCCTCTAAATTGAGAACTTGTGCCTGCTCCAGTGTCGTTTCCCAGAAGTGATCGTATGATGAGTCACTGCGCATCCCATTCAGCACCTCTTGCAGTATCTCAATCTTTTTAAGGATGTTGGACAGTGAGAGATTTGGACTCTGAATTTTTGCATTGACTTCTTCCAAGGACCCATCACTTTCACAATTACTTGTAATGTAAAGTAGATGGGAAAAGACTGGAGTTGCTTCAAGAAACCACTGCATTTTGAACCAAAGTCATTAGCACATGTTTCACTAAATTCTTCCAAGCAGTTTATCATGGCCTCATAATTGCAGGGCAAACATCGGATACTGCTGATCCTCAGTGTCCACCTTGTTGGGCACAATGGATGAAGAGAAGGCTGTGTTTCATCTTGAAAGTCTCTAAATGTTGACAGATGCTTAGGTGACTCCCTTATGGCATTTGAGATCCTTCATCAGTGAAAAGCAGTCACGACATTTCTGAATATTTTGTAGTGCATCCTGCGTGGCAAGATTCAAGGAATGGGCAGTACAGTGAATAAATACTGCTCTTGGTTCTCTTTCTTTCACCCTGAATTGCAGTCCAGTGAATGTGCCTGACACATTACTGGCTCCATCATAACACTGACCCCGACAATCAAAAAAAGATAAGTCAAACCTCAGCAGCATATCTTCTAGAATTTTGAAAAGGGTTGCAGCATCAGTTGCATCAGTGTGGTAGAATCCAAGAAATTCAAGAGTTTCCCAATCTTCATTTGAAAAGTACCTTAAGGAAAAACTTATTTGTTCCTTCCGAGATAAATCTGCAGTCTCATCCATCAAGATTGCATAATACTTAGAGCCCTTGATCTTCTTGATAGTTCTGCATAGTACTGAAATTGCCATGATTTCGACAATCTCGTTAAAAATATCATGTGATAGCCACTTGTATTTTGTACGACTAAGCCACTACTTCAATTCATCTGAATCTGTGCTGCGTAGCTGCAACAGCTGCAACAGGTTTGAATCAGTGTCTGTATGTCCCCGTATCGCTAGTCCTTGCTTGGCAAGGTAGCAAATGCTAGTAAATACTTTGTGCAAGGCATCCGGTGCTTTTGCATTTCTTTCTTGTAACTGGCAGACATCAATGCAGATACGCTTGTTTGAGATTGTAGGGCAGCATACTTCATCACAGCTTCCTTTGTGACACGCTGATTTTTCATGTGATGTGAAACCACTCAATGCATGTTTCCAATCTTCAAATCCAGAAGAAATAAAAGCTGGTTCAGCTTTCATGGAAAATGTTAACAGCTTCTTTTCTGAGCATGTCTTGCAAATTGAACAAAACACTTTGTCTGACTGCTTGTGATACTCTAGTCAGGTAAACTTTGCTAACCAAGACGGCTGAAAATTTATTTTTGTCTTTGCCTTTGAGGCTGCATCTTCTGCATGTGTCTCTTCCTCCGACACTTTAGTTTGCAAATGTACTAGATTATTAGAAGTGGAGCAACCTTGCCCTTCTTCTGCAGTATCACTTTCCTTCTGTCGCACTTTTTTTTATTATGTATCTATCCATATTGTGCAGTTGGCTGTTCAATTAAAAATATAGGCAAAATTAATTATTCAGCACACACACTGACTGCAATACTGCTTGGCCTACAAATTTCTACCAGAGAGAGAGCTTGCTATGTTGTGTTTGCATAACGGGCACTTGCTTTGGCATCAAGTGGGTTATGGTTACGGACTGTGTGCGAGGAAATAAAGTATCATAGAGTCAGCATCAGCATACCAAGATGAAGTATTCCCCAGGCCACTGAAGAAGAAGAAGAATGTATATAGCGTTTTTCATACACAATGTATGTAACACGCTTTACAAGCGATGCTAGACTGGTAGTGCCGTGATAAAAGTGAAAAACTTGAAAAAAGTTAGCATATTCCTCAGAAGTATCTTTATTCCTGGTGGGATACTGCAGAATTAAGAAGCGAAAACATAAGCCTGATAGACTCATTAGCATGGGGACAGGTGCAAAAGGCACAGCACTTCCCTGCTAGTGCTAAGAACCAGCCCTCTGCTGTCCCATCCATGAGGGGTATCCCTGGTGGTATTGGCATGGCACCCCCAGTCTTTCACACCACCTCTGTATAATGCTTACATGAGTAGTAGTAATGTATTATCCTCCCTGTGTGACCCCACCCCAAGTGCAACTACTTCCCTTCCCTGGTGTCCAGTGGTCACTCTGTGGCTTGACATCAAATGTGCAGCCTTTATAAAAACACATTATAAATTTATTTTACACATGGGTCCATCCATTCGTGCATAATTACAATAAGTCACTGACTCCGAGTCCAGGGTGTGGGTTATTGGGTGATTTACTCACTTCTTTTGTGGGTGTATCCCCATAACCCACACCCTGTTGTACCTTGTTACTTAAAGAGATTTTCCTATTTAGCTGAGAGCAGCTACCACTCACATATTGTGGTATCTGCCCTCAGCGATACTTATTCTGCCAGCCTAGTTCAAATAATTCATTTTTTTGTCATACCTTAGTATTTTCCCTTGTAATTGAGATTTCTCTACACCCCCCAACCGATTCTGAAAGCTCTGGTGGTGACACGCCTCCACACTCAAGCACTTAATGACATGTGATGTGCCCAGAGAGTGAGAGAGCGTGTGGGTGCACTCTACTGAAATGAATGGGTCTGGATTTCATATTCATTTGTAAGATTAAGGATGGCCACTTAGTTACAGATTAAGGAAAGACACTGCTCGACTAACAAGGGTCATGTTAGTAGAGCTCCAAGTGGTGTCCTTCATAATCTGTAAGTGGCCATTCTTGATCTTAAAAAATGAATATGAAATCCAGTCTCATTCATTTTAAGAAATCAAGAAACTCAACTGCAAGGGGGCCAGGTTGAAAAGGGTGCAGCCACAGGTGAAGGCTTGGCAGCCTGACAAAATATCAGGTTCACTTCAGAGGTGCCAGGCTGCAGTCCTGGAGTAGAAATGAAGCTCCACAACTCCAATGCAATTTAAAGCTTTTAACAGCAAATGTTGACCACAGTAGAACCTCACACCACAGTCATGCAGCCCCAGCACTACAGGAGTGATCCCTTTGTCAGGCGCCATTCATTTCAATGGGGTGTGCCCCCACGCTCCCCCGGTCGCATCATTTCATTACGGGCTTGAGTGCGGTGGCATGTCACCAGTGCCAGAGCTTTCAGAATCAGTTGGACAGCACAGAGAAATCTCAAATTCCGAGTGAAAATCCCAAGATATGACAAAAAATTAATTCCTTAAACCAGGCTGGAGGAATAAATATCACTGAGGGAGCAGATACCACAATATGTGAGTAACTGCCCTATATCGGAAACTTTCTTTAAATATAGTAAGCATGGCATGATCTTACCAGTCTATGTCAGAAATACCATGATTTCTTTGCCCGCACACACATCCTGCCCATTAGTAATAGGGGGTAACAGGCCTATTGTTCCAAAATTTGCAATATCTTTCATCAAAGCACTACACATCCTATATTTCAGTTCACAACAATTCCATTACATGCTTTTTCAGTTTACATACAACCTGTAAATTACATTTTGACACATTATGAAAATGTCGCTCGTGTGATACAAACAAAACAACTAAGCTCAGCTCAGCTGCTTACCTTTGAAGCAGTACTCAAGCTGTCCCAAACAAGAGAGAGGACCATAAGTGTGTGCGTGTGTGTGTATGTGTGTATGTGTATCGTTTGTATGTGTGCCTCACATTTCTTTACATTCCTTTTCCCACAGACAGACACACACCATACCCCCCACCTGAAAGTTGGAACCATTTAGTGGCATGCATGCCTCAGTAGAGCAGACAACTTGTAATAGTCCCTGGCCTCACTCACATCACATGTGAAGGCAGCCACCACGGAGATAAACTAACATTATATGGTTTCATGTTGCATAATTAAGGCTGAAATGATTCTTAAATGTGTCTGTTCAAGCAGAAACAAGTTGACACTTTCTTCACACTTTCCACCTTTGATTCTGCTTCAGCACTTTTCGTATTCTTGGGTCACTTCTTCTGGACTGGTCACTGCATCCCTTGCTTAGTCAATGATAACAAATTCACACAGTATCTAGGCCAACCAGTTAGCCAGAGCGGGTCACACACCTCAGACATTTTGCCTCAGGCCCCCACATGCCACACCACACCACACTTTTTTTTTTTACATAATAGGAAAAAAGATGATTTGTGGAATGGAGGAGACAGGGGAGAGACTATGTCAGCAAGCTGAGAGACCTGAATATGTACAGTAGTAGCACTGAATTTGTCAAGCAATTTTGTGAGATTCCCTATCTGTCCTTCACAAAATTTAAGGAAAAAATCCTCTAAAATTCTTTTTTGTTACACCTACAGAAAGAGGCCAGTTCCTATTACAGTACTTAAGTGCCATCTGGTAGATTTTCAACTACACTATCAGATGAGACAACCCTCTTTGGGAAGAAGAAGAATAATCAGCATTTATATAGCACTTTTCATACACAGTGTACCCCAAAGCACTTTACAAGCGATGATAGACTGGTAGTGAAGTGACTGAATGTGTAGTGGTGCGGTGGCCATATCGCACATCAACACACAGACACAGCCTGGATGATTGCCTGAACCAGTTTATGGGAAGGGGAATGTTGGCCAGGGCACTGCGATTGTCCCCTACTCTTTGCGAAGAGTGCCCTGGGTTCTTTTACTTCCACCTGGACACCCACCAGGACAACACCAGGATGGGTAGAAGGGACCTCAGTGTAACATCTCATCTGAAGGATGGCACACCCCGGCAGTGCAGCACCCCCCTATACTGCACTCTGATGCCAGCATTTTTAGGTGCAAGTTCAATCCCGGTGTGGGACGAGAACCCACGTGATGACGCGACCTTCTGGTCCAGAGGCGGATGTGCTACCAACTGAGCCATGCTGACATGACAACTAGCAGCAGTGAACACACTAACAAATGAAACAAAATCCCTAACTAAAGGTTTCACAATTCTCAATATGGATTTTTAAAAATCCTTTGACTAATTCGGTGTTACTACTGTACATCCAAGAGCACAGAAGGGAAAGGGGGTCATGATACAGACATTCAAGTATCAGGGGAATCAATAAGGGTGGGTCAGATGAGGTCTTTAAGCTAAGGAGGGGGAGGGACACCAAGGGGCACAGGCTAAGAATAAAGATGGGAAGATTTAGGAGGGAAATGAGGAGACACTATTTCACACAGAGGGTGGTAGCAAACTGGAATGCACTAGCAGAACGGATGGTATCATGTAAATCTGTGAGCAGCTTTATAAGGGCATGGGACAAGGAACAGGGGAGAGTGAGGGTGGGGGAAACTGGGGGCGGCATTTGGGATGACAAAGGGGAGGGGGTGGGGCAGCTGCAAACTAGGGATGCTAGGCTAACTGCACACTTGGTTAGACCAGGTGGTCTGTTTCTGTTGGCAAATTCCTGAAACTTTAGGAAGTGCTACCCCTACCAGTCTTAAAATCAATGACTGGAGACTGGACAAAATCCAACCCTCCTCTCATCCCCACCACACCTTACCTGGTTACTGCTGTCTGACTGGGCCTTTGGGTTTTAACTGGCTGAGAGGATCAGTGGTGTGCTACTGACTGATGGTTGTCTTGGGGGGGTTACGTTACCACCTGGTGCTGGCCCGCTGCTAACTTGACTCCCAGTCCCCTCCACCATCCCTCTCTGATGCTGGATGCTGCTAGTGCCTGCTGGGCTGGAGTGGCTGGCTGCCCTGGTGCACTGCTCGGTGCTCACTGCTCAGTCTCTAGTCGATGCTGGATGGCACACTGCTACCCTTTATATGGGTGAAAAAATACTAGTGTTAATGAAGATGCCCGTCTTTTTTTTTTTTTTGCTACCCTCCTCACTGCACCAGGGTCCTCTCTTCTGGGATCCCAAGGTCCTGTGTATGCTCCCGTAGTCCCACCCCAGGTACCTCCCTCCAAATACTGGCCAGCCTGTCCCCATCCTGCCTCAGTTTACCCCCCCGGGCGGGGCTGAGGGGGGGACCCATTCCCCTCCCTTGGTCCTTAAGTCTGTGTGGAAGCACCCAGCTCCTTTTTTTGGAGCCTAGTTGTAGGTGTTCTTGGGTCGACCGGGTCCCGTCTACGGGAACCTGGTGCAGGGTTTTTCCGTTTTTCCTCCCGGCCCTCAGGACATCTGCTCACTAGGGAAGCCTAGGGGCGGAGCACGTCACGAAGTGCTTGACGCTGCAGCTCCCAGCAGACGTCCTCCCACCCTGCGTGCAGTCTCACTGCACCTCCACCTGTGGTCACCCAGGTGGCTGTATCACAGCGGGACTTGCATCCCACCCCACCCGGAGGAAGAGAGCAGCCACTGGGTGCTCAGTCCTCCTCCTCCCCCAGCCAGCCCTCCAGCTGCCCGAGTCCATTCCCGAACCTGGGTCGCTGGCTTTGCAAGTGGTAGCCCTACCGCTGCGCAGGCGGGCCGGCTCCAGGACCCGTCTTTGATCTTTGCATGAATACAACCAATCAAACATAATATAACACACTTCCAACATGTCCCAAATTATTCAGATCATGGTCCACTGCCAACAGTTATTATGTACAGAACAAGATAACAGAAACAAAAGTTTTCTGCCTGCTTGCTGACAGCCCATCCCCTTTTTTTCTATCCATATTCAATACTTACAACCTGATATGTTAATTAAGCAATAAGACATGACCAGGGGTTATGCTGATGGTCTGTTAACCACCTTCTAGGGGTGTACTGTGGCATGAGGTATAGCCGAGTGCCACATGCCCCTAGAGGGTGATTAACTGACCATTAACATAAATGCATAATCCCTGGGAGTGCCTTATTGCTATTATAATAAAAAATGTTTTTAAACAGTGTTAAACCTTGTTCAGCAAATGGCTAAGCTCTACATGTATGTTAATAAAAGATTGACATAAGGCTGTTAGAATGTTTGCAGCCAATCAGAAAGCTCCATTTCTCAGACCCTTTTTATGTTGCTTGCACACATGTGCAAGAAACATAGTGCTATCATCCGAGTTTTCGGAGGTGTGGCACCCCGTCTTCCAATTCAGTCAGTGAGTTTGCAGGCGCAGCCGCAGTTCTCCAATGACTGCTGCAGCTGTCTATGACAGCATTCAAAAATGCAGTGGCATACAGTTGAAAGGGAGCGCTCCACTTCAGTAAGCAGAGCTCTTCCCCCCACACACACACACATATGCATGCAAGCATGCATATCGTGTGCTGATGCGCTCCATCCCCCACATGCAAACACTGTATAGCCGACGGGGTGCCCAATCTCCCGTCGGCTCCACGCCCCCCCACAAAAGCTGTCCAGGTGCCACGCTGGGAGCCCACCCCAGTGTGGCAAAAAATGTTATAGCCAATGGGGGTGCCCAATCCCTATTGGCTCCATGGCTGCACGCCCCCAAAACCTTTTTCTCAGGTGCCACGCTGGGAGCCCACCCCAGCATGGCAAATCTTATTATAGCCATGAGGGTGCCCAGTCCCCATCAGCTCCAGCCCCCAAAACAGCTTTTCCAGCTGCCACGCTGGGAGCCCACCCCAGCATGGCAAACGCCCCACATCGCCTTAATTAAAAACCCTGTAAATAAAAACGGTCCCTCGCAGTCTCACTGCCCCCACCCGCACCCACCCACTGCGCACCCTGCCTCCCCACACCGCCTCACCCCATACTTACCTCTGAGCTCAGCGATGATCATCGGTGGACCGGGAACATGTCTGCACTCTTCAAATCCGACCGCGAACTAAGGAAATGCCGGTAAGCTGTATAATGGAATAAATAGGGTTTTTTCAACTTTGTTGCATATCTCAGGCATTTTTGGGAATTTTGGGCCCAAATTTTCAACATGGGGTTTTTGGGACCCTTCCTCATGAATTCTTGCACTGTCATGGTGTTAATCGGGCCCGAAGGGTGATTTCGCTGTCACTGCGCGAAATCACCTTTTGGGCTGATTAATGAAACGACACTGCCAGTGTTCATAAGGTGGGCTCTCAAAAAGCCTATGTTGAAAATTTGGTGAAAAAATTCCTAAAAATGACTGGTTTTAATGAAAAGCATTATGCGAGTTCCTACGCACGCAGAAAGTTTCGATATTTTCAATATTTTCACTCAGATTTTCCAACATTGCCATTTTACCACACCTCCTTATGAGCAGTACAGCTGTCATTTTCACATCTTGCCCAAAATGTGTTTCCGCCTATGTAGCGACAATGGCGCAGTCGGTGAGCAAATCCATGTATGGGACACATTAAGAAAATCACAGTGAAACTGTTCATGAGCAGAGGTCTTAAAATGGCTATGTTGAAATTTGGTGAAAATTCATAAAATGACTGTTTATAGCGCATGCTATGAGTTCCTACGCACGCTCGTAAGTTCGCGAATTTTCAATATTTGCACTCCAATGACTTCCAAATACCTAAACAGCACATACAAGCAAGCAACATTCGGCATTGACAAATGCTCATTATAATTGATTTTAGGGAACTTGTTCAGGTCACTTGGTTTTGCAGATCACCCACTAAAGCCTGCTGTGTTCACTGTCAAACATAATTCATTAGAACAGCAGCAAAAGTGTGACTAACTGCCAATTCCAAATGTTAAGCACATTACCACCTGCCCAATACAAAGCGCTCTGTACCACTGACTCAGCTTGCATAAATGTTTTACAAATTAAACAAAACAGCAGCAGCCACCTGACCTCCACAGCCAGACTCAGTATAGTTACTAACCCAGCCAGACACTCGCCTCTGTTCTTGTCTGCACTGCAGTCTAGATTGTTGTTGCTTAGTGCTGGCCCTCTCTCGCTGAGCCTCAGCCTGCTGCTCTCTTTCTCTTCACTCCCGAGTCCCAGACCCGGAGTTGTCTGACTTCTCCCGACTGTCGGCAACCACGAAGGAAGTGGTGAAGCTTCGCAAACCTACTGGCGACGCATGCCTGCCGACTGACACACACTCACACCACCAGTCCACCACACTGATGATCACACTGCGACTCACGAGCCACCCAGCAGGGCAGGTGTGACTGTGACTACTGGACTGATGGTCTAGACTCCTCTCACTGACTCACTCTACCCTCTCTAAATCACCAGGGCAGGCCACTACACATTACCCACCAAATGATCAGACTGTTGCCACTGCCACTTGCCTCAGGCTGTAGTAGCCAAAAGGTATTGGAATTTGGTGCTGGACCACAGCCAGAGTTAAACCAACTACCCAGCAAGAGACTTATTTTACTGCAAGGCATTTTACTCAGTTTAAATTGAAACAGAAGTGTCAGCCCTCAGAGGCCCAGTCATGGCTGTACCCACACCCACCAATATATATAATTTTTTACCCAGGATGGCACAGCTGAGATGCTACATCTCTTTTTCAGTCAAGTCACTGTTTACCTGTATTTACAGCTGGATGGTGGGAGGTAGGGAGCAGTAAGGTAAGGGAATCAATTTGCTCAAGGCCACACGGAGAGTAAGTGGTTCTGGTGGGATTTAAGCCTTGATTTCTTCCTTCTCGACCCTATACTCTAGCCACTAGACTGCACTGCCTCTCCTTCACACAGGGAGAAAGATCTGAAAACATCCAACATTTTCTGCCTTATACTAAATTACATAACCCTGGAACTGAAAAAATTATATCTGAGCTGACAAGCACTGTTTGCAGACAGAGCTGTAGGAAGACATTTTGGTGCCCTGGGCAAGAGACTAATTTTGTGCCCCGCCGAAAAGAGCGAGGCCCCCAGAAACTCTGAGGGGTTTACATGCTCTGTGGTGAGTTTTGGGGCTTTTCTTGAAGAAAAAACATACTTTTGTTACATGTTCCCTACTCCTGATTTCAGGGAATACTTCACTCCCCTGGAATATGAGATGTGGGAGACTGGCTGGCTGAAAAGGAAAATGAAGCTCTCTTTTGCTAATCAAGTTCCAACAAATAACATTTACTACTAGCCTACACTTCCCTCTCTTCCTTGATGCCACATTGCCAGCTTACTGCAGAAACCAAAATTACAATAGCCCTGAGCAAAAAATGTAGTGTGCATTGTGAACATAAAACATAGCCTCTACTTTAAAGTGGCCAGGTTTACAACAGCTCACGAGCCAAGATCCCATCACCTTCAGAATTTTAGTGTAGTAAACTCACTTCAACCCGAAGATAAAGACCAGTGGGTGTTCAGAAAATTTTGTTTTCAGAGAAATCAGAGTTCTACACACACGCACACACACCTTTTATATGACTCAATAAAACTGTTTGAAACTTTTGTACAATTTCACAGACCCACTGTATGACGTTCACTGTGGACGTCTGTACCTATTTATGCACTCTGCACCATACTAGTACCAGGTCATGCCTGAAAAATCAATCTCTATGTCACCAGTGTACTCAGTCAGATGGTCAATAAAATAAACAGAAGTTTGAACACCTTATTCCAAACTTCTGACCCCATACACAAAACATGAGACTTTCAGACCCTTACAAAAAACGTCAGAACTCCCTCCAGAACCAGTTCACAAAGCTTAAAGCAGCAGTGCAGTGTGGGCAAAAAAAGTGATAACTCCCATCTTTTTTTCTAACATAAATTCCAGCCAGCTTCCACTTTCATAAAATGTTTTAGTTACACAATTTTTTTTATTTTATAAATGTTTTAATTGAGTGTTTTTCACCCCCAAGAAAAAAAGATGGCCAACACATTTGACTTAGAAATAACATTGAGGCCTGGTAAGTGTTTAAGATCAAGAAAATAGATAAAACACATGGTGTGAAACCTAGGAGGTACCTAGAAATGTAAACTTAGCAGGTATGCTAATATTTTGTTAACTGTAGCAGCCTGAATCTAGCGTTTTGGAAAAAAGAATTTTTTTTGTTGCACTGCTGCTGTATGCCCTGCACCTCCCTAACTACAGCGCAGGCACTCTGCGTCCACATCTCTTGAAAAATCATCAAGCACAAAGTACAAAATTCAAGAATCAATGTAAATTTATTTGTTGCACCCATAAATACCTTTTGATTTCTTGGAAATTGTATTTTTCTCTTAAACAAGAAGAAGGACTCGAATAAGGCTTCCAGGGAGCAAGTGGGTGGGCATCACAGAGCTGAACCAGCCAAGCCTTCCAAGTCTCTAACCCCACCTGGTGTGCTCAAGTCACTGACCCACTCACTCCTCTACTCCTTGACCCCTTCTGGAGCAGCACTGCACCGTTATTCCGCTGCTCAGCCTGCTGGCCTTCCTTGTAACTTACATTTACTTGCTGTCTGGTGGTGTGGTGTGTCCTGGACTCCTGACTGACCGACTCCTGACACAATCCTGGACTCCCCCTCTAAGCCGACTCTTGCCACACTGGTTTTGGCACTTGATGGCTGCTCTCCCTCTCTGGCTAAGCTGCTCCTCTCTTCTGCGCTGGCTGGGTGCCTGGACCACCACCTCTCCCGACTCCTTCGACTTTCTAGGCCATCCTGACTCCTGCCATATGCACGACATGGTGGAAGGACCTCCTCACTACAGAATCGACCAGACAGCAGACACATGCGTGTATCACGCCTAATAAGTCCTCCCCCCCAGCCAATCACAGTGTGGCAAGTTGAAAGCCACTTGCCAAACAGTTAAATTAGATTTTCTTTGAGGAGAAATCCAAGCAGGCAAAAAGCGCCATTGGCACCAAGTTAATTTAAAATAATGTCAGTGCCGCCAGCCAATTAAACAGCAGCTGGGAGGGGTGGGGTGGAGCGGTCACAGTCTGCAGAAGGCACACGCACAGAGAAACCAAACAACCGTGGAAAAAAAGAAAAAAAAATGCAGCATGTGGGAAAATATTGCTGGGGCTCAGCCCAGGTCAGGAAATAAAAAAAAAAAAAAAAAAAGCTTACCAGATAAAAATTGTGCCCCTCGGAGGCTTGCGCCCGGTGCGGGGACACCACCCGCCCCACCCTTCCTACGGTACTGTTTGCAGAGCAAAAGCAAAAGCATTGTGATGCCTTTGTATTTAATGGGGTGGGGGAGGTTACTGCTTAAAGCATCATAACAGAATACATGATTACTATTGCATTCCGGTACTAGAGTACAGTTACACCGATCAAGATCAAGAAGTCGCTGTATCGTTTTTGACACACATGCATCAATGACTGGTCGTGGGATGAGGGGGGGTCCTCCTTCAGGTAGCCGCTAGCGTCAATACTGCCTTCAAACCTGGCAGGACTCCATATACATGTCCTAGCACAAGGAGTGGATAGGGATGCCACAGAGTGCTGGTCAGGGTCAGGGGTGTAGCCAGGAATTTCAGATCTGCACACCAAGTGAACTCAACTGCTACCCCCCCACCCATTAGGGTGAGCTATCCCTCCAACCCCATGTCCATGCCCTGTTCAGGCCCCCTCACCTGATGCTAGCATTATGTTCTGTGCTATATGCCAACACACCACTGGCCACACCACCAACAGGTGTCAGACTAACAAACTGGCTTTTGGTTACAATATTGCATTGTGACAAGCCCATGTACCTCATCAAGGTACATGATGAGGTACGTAGGCTTGTCATAAATTCACAATGCAATATTGCCTAGAAGGTAGCCATTCACACACTCCACACTAGACATGCCACCACACCACCAACAGGTGTCAGACTTTCAGACTGGCTTTTGGTTACAATATTGCAATAAGCCAAATGCTAGATCCACCACAAAGAACACTGCAACGGCCACAGCTATTAGGTTTTATTATGAACAGCGCTCATTACAACAGCCCCACAGTAAACATAATCCATCCCGATCCCAGTACTGATAATTACACATTTTGGCTACCTAATTTTGTAGTTAATACATCATTATCTCTAACTACTGCCGGGTAACTTAAATTTGGGTGTGCAATGTACAATCCTGGACCAGGTTCTGTATCACCCTTCACTCTGAACAAGTCACATTTAACTCCCAAGTGTTCCCAGACAGTTCACTCCTGAAAACAGGCACTTGACTAGCGGGACTTACCCAGTTGCCAAACAAAAAACAAAAACAAAAAGGACTAGACAGATTTCCCCAGAGAAAAATGCAGTGAGTGTTATACAACATGACTAGGGGTAACAGGAATAGACAGATTTGAGGAAGAATGGCATTGAGGGTTTTACAGCATTAGTTGGGCTGGCAGTATAGCCTAGAGATTAGGGTAATGAGCGATGAACAAGCTTGATACATCCAACAGACTAGACCTGGGTTTGATTCTCACAACCTCCACTTGTATACTGTGTGACTGAGCAAGTCACTTAACCGCCCAGTGCTCCCAGATAATGACCACCTACACCCTCTGGTCAGCTCATGGAGCCCAAGAACAAAAGTTTATTTTTACCATACCTTGTAGAAATTAAATTTATGCTTACTTAGACTTTTCCCCCTGACTCCCACCACCACACAGTGACAAGGCAATTGACAAAAACAACAAGCAAGCAGAGCAGCAATACTTGAAGGAACCTCAGCCATTGAAAGAGCAGTAACATGAGAGTGACAACAGCACGTGCAGCCAGACTCCTGGAGACTAGAATGCTTGTAGAGTAAGGGGTGTACCAAATGCCAACAACCTTTCAGGATGAGGACACCAGCACTCTGCTCCTGTCCCATGTGGATCCCTGTCAGCCTCAGCAACTGGGAGGGGGTGGCATAGATGGGACTGTGAGATCACCAGAAGGATACCAAAATAGAAGCAGCATGTGGTAAACCAGGATACCAAACAGCTAGATGAAAAAAAAAATGGGAATAGAAAATATTGTCACTGTTGTCAGGCTGGACAAGTGAAGATTTTAGCTAAATCTAGAATTTTAAGGAAACTAAGAAACACTTAGGGGAATATTGAAGGAAATTTAACTAAACACGCATGTAGTGGCTGGATAGAGACAGGATTGGTGCACCCAAAAGGCATTTATAGTAAGCCACCTAGTTTTTTCCTTCCAACTTATTTACTTAGACTAGCCCAGCTGTAATGCAACATTCCACTTCCAGTGGGCTCCTGCTTCTACCCAGGATCACACAGACAGTCAGTGTCCATAGTGGGATTTGAACCTTTGATCTCCAGGTTCCAAATCCGGTGCTCTAATCAATAGATCAGTGAGCGCCAGCTTGGTGCACCCAAAAGGCATTCATAATCATAGTACCACATTTTTTACTTGAAGTTCAACTTATTTACTGTTGTGCTAGCCCAGCAGTAATCCAACATTTCTACTACCAGTGTCTCTGTCCTGCTTTAGTTCTACCCAGGTCAGAATGATCACAGTTAGAAAGATTAGTATCAGAATTCCTATCATATGTGTCCCCTCCATAGTGAATCAGTGATAGTGGGATTTATTATTTTGAACCTGCTCTGAATATCCTGGTTGACTGGTTCCAAATCTGGTGCTCTAAAAAAAAAAAAAAAGTTACTTAACAGTAAGCCCCTGCTCCCTGCTACTTTTTTTGATTTATTAATAATGCATTTGTTATTTAAAGCTTAACACACTGCACTTTACTTATGGAGAACAAGTCACAATAAAGATGTCTGACAGCAGCGTACGAGGACAGGACAATGTGTCTTTGGAAATTATGATAAAACCTTTCTGCATACTGTTTCATGAGGACCGAGTTGGTTCCTTTCCTTTCTAATGGTTGTTATTGTCGGTGCATTCCCTTTTCATGGAATATTAACCAGAATAGTATAGCCTTATTGGATGAGATGCCAGACCCTAAGTGAGACAGCTAGCAACAGTTGGATGCGCTGCTGACGATGCTGCTTCGTGGACATCTAAACTCTAATTTGGTAATATTTTGCACATTTAGTAAAAGAGAATCCATAAATCCTATTGGTGCAGGTTTTTATTGCGATCTGATAAAACCGTATAGCTAAAATGTTTGTTGCATTTGCACTATAAAATGTATTAAAACATTTGTAAAAGGTAAAGGTATCCATACATCTTGTATTGTGATGAATCTTTTGTTTATTTCAGTGCGCATACAGTATGTGGTATAAATTCTGTCTGAAATGGTTTATTTTGGTAAATCCTATCAGCCGACGTATTCTGACTACATCTCTGGCCAACTATAAATTTGTGTACATAAAGCATCAAAACGACAAACAAACAAAAACAAAACCCAACTGCCACCATCAGTCCATCTATTGCCGGCTGATCTATTCGGAGGAATACGTCTTTATTCCGAATCCGTTGGGTAGGAAGCAACTAAATAACTATGCCAAATGCTTCTATCTCCTGAAGTAATAAAAGACTTGAAATGAGGAATCACAAATGTTTTACATTTCCAAACATTGACACACCCAGTAGTTTTAAAGTTACATAATTTTGTTTCTGGAGTTAAACACATTTTCCAACCTCTTTGCAATACCTTACCACTACTGTTCCTTGCTGAGTTGTATAAGATAGAACAGCTTATACCCCAGCGCTGTAATGTCTAAGGATGCGAAGGAGTTGTGGCTTACTGTATTAGATACTATAGTTTGCACGATACCTAGAAGCTACAACCATAAATGGACTAATGAATATGTGCTGACCTGTATGTATTCTAGCTATGTTTTTAAGGGGACTATTTTTTTTTTTGTTTTAACCCTGCAGGACATCATCTACCACGTAGCCAAAAAAACTAAACAAACAAAAACAAACAAAAAAAGATTTCAGAGGGTATTATCTTGTAGAATAAAGGTAAACAGATACAATAAACATTATGTAGTGGCCAAGTGTTGACATTCAGTGTGTGGCAGTTACTAGACAGACAACAGCCTGAGCATACAGAGTACAAATAAGCAGCAGCAGGCAGCAAGGTCCCCCGACTCCCCTCACATCCCACTCATTTTTACTCATCCTCACACTGAACACCTGCTGGCTGCTGCTCCTTGATCTTGTTGCCCACTCGCCCCACTCGCCCGGTGACCGGTCCCGACTCCCGACCCGAACCGAAGTACTACTCGGTCGTAGACTAGTCTCGCAGATGTGGTAAGTCAGGGAGGGAACTTAGGGAAAGAAAGGGAACTCATCCTCGCCCTCGGCTCTCTCTCGTCTTCCTCTTGGACTGGTCATCTTCTTTTGCTGCTCTGCTCACGCCGACTCCTCGCTTGAGACACTTCACGAATCAGACCCCGGCTGCATGTGTATGGCACCTAATAAACCCTGCTGGCTGCTGTAGTGGCCAATCACAGGGAGCGGCGCTGGTAAATTGGAAAATGCCACCAGCTGCCACCCAACCAGAAAGCACTGAGCAGTAATATGATTGGGGGGTCCAAGTAAACAAACATCTAATCCTGCGCCAGTGGCACAAATTTTAAATAATGCCAGCAGACTAGTGCACTCAGGCCATGACGGTGGCGCCAGCAATTAAACTGCGGGGGGAGTGGCAGGCTAATCAATGCTGGTCACACGCCATGTGCACAATTTAAAGGGCAAGGGCCCAAAGGGGAGAAAAGCAGAGCAGCAAGCATAGCAAAATATTGCTGGGGCTCAGCCCAGCTCAATAAATATTGATGGGGCCCGTGCCCCACAGGCCCATACAACCCGGCGCCTATGCCTGCTGGCCTCTCTTGCTATCCTCTCCTCCATATCCACCTTTGCCCTCCTGTCTGCCCTGCCACCCTAAGCTTTTCCCTGTATACCTTCTTTTCCTCCATTCTTTGTGTACTTTTGTATGACCTGAAAGCCCTCTTTTTCTCCCCATTGCCCTTGACGCCTTCCTAGAGAACCAAAGCAGCCTCTATCCTCATTTGCTCTTGCCCACCTTCCTAATGCACTGATCAGTGGCACCCAAAATTCCTCCCTTTATTGCCCACCCCAGTTTTTCCACATCCCCCAGCTTTTCTTTGCTTTTCATTTCTGGCCAGAAAATCTCTCTCAGTTTATTGAAATTTTCCACCGGAATTCCAGTACCTTACTGGTGGTTTGACTCGCTTCCGTCCCCATCCTAAGTCTAAACCTAATGGTTTTGTGGTCACTCACCCCCTAGATTTTCCCCCACTGAGACCTCCGCTACACTGTCCCCATTCATATTAGGTCCAATGTATCCCCACCCCAGCTGGTTCTCTAACAAGTTGCTGTAGTAGTGCCTCCAGCATGGATTCCAGTATCTCCCTACTCTTTGCCGATGTTGCTGTTGGAATTCCCAGTCTACCTCAGGAAGATTAAAATCCCCTACCAGCAGAAGTTCCCCCTTGCTTGCCATCCTTTGTACCTCCTTCATTAACTCCTTGTCAGCATTCTCCCCTTGATTTGGCAGCCTGTATACCACTTCCAGGTATATTGCCTCTCCAGTCTGCTTGACCAACATGACCCAGAAGACCTCTACTGATCTCAGACTTACCTGCCCTGCTGTTGCCTTCATTAATTCTTTTATGTATAGCGCCCCCCCTTTTTTCTCACCCTGTCCTTTCCAAAAAGGCTGTACCCCGGGATAACCACTTCCCAGTCATGATTTTCTGTATACCATGTCTCCATTATGGCAAGTAGGTCCAGTCCCTCATCCACCATCGTAGCCTCTAAATCTCCCATTTTATTTCCCATACTCCTAGCATTTGCCAGCAAACCCTTCCACCAACTTCCCCATGCTCAATCTCTTCCCCCTATATCCCCTGCTCCCTCCTGCGGGGGAGTGCTAATTAGGCAACACCCTCCAGATTCTTCCTCCAACTCTTCCCTAGTCTCAGATATTCCCTCTCCTAGTTTAAATCCTGCCCCAAGACCCTGTCTATATAACCTTGCAATTTCCCCTTAACACCCTAGCACCCACCTCATGTATATGTAGTCTGTCTTTTTTGTATAGATTTTCTTCTGCCCAAGTCTTCTTCCACTCCCCTAGCAGGTGAATCCCTCCCTTTCACACGAATCCCTTAACCGATGATTAAAGTCTTTTATTCTCAGTTGCCTAGTGGTACTAGTTCAAGGAACAGGCAAGACCCCGGAGAAAGCCAAAGAGCTAACCTCCTCTCTACATCCCCTGATTAGCTCCCTGAACCTGATTTATACTCCCTCAATATCTTCTCCCACCAGATCATTTGTCCCGAGGTGCAGGACTAGTGTGGTGTACCTCCCAGCAACCTAATATACTCCCTTATTTTTGGCAGCGCCCTTCCTGCCTCCATCCCTGGCTTGCAGAAGACTGACCTCCATTTATAGGCCATCCCGTTTCTCAGCCAGTGGAGTCCCTTTATGATGGAGTCCCCAAAGACCATGACATTGTCTGTACTCTCCATCCCTGTTTGTGCCCCTGTGCTCTTGTCTTGTTTCCCCTTCCTTGTATTTCTTATTCTCCTTTCCTGAACTCCTGACCTTGAACTGCATACTTGCTCACCCATATTTTCATCCTGTTCTTCTTATCTTGCCTTTTCTCCAACACTTCCCATTTACACCTGGTCTTTTCTCCATCCTACACTTTTCTCTCCTGATATAGTCTCCTTCCTCCATCTGGCTCCCGGTATCTTCCTTGCTTTCCCTCCACCTATTTTCACCTGCTGGCCTCTCCCTTTCCTTAGTATCCTCTCCCAGTCCCTCTGAGTCTCCCATTCTCCCTCACTTACCCTTGCTCCACACTTCACCCTTCTCTCACTATTTCTCCTGGATTCCAGTTCTGGGTCCTCATATCCTCCCCGCTTCTCTTAATCCCCCCTTTCCTGCATTTTGGCCAAAGGTGATAAACCCTAATATTGCCTCCTGTGTTTGCATGTCTGCACCCAAGTGTGATGCCTCTGTCATTTGTTCGTATTCTTTCTTCTGTTCCTCCCTTCCCCCTCTTTCCCCCACCTCCTTCCAGCTATTTTCTTCCCTGCTTTCTGATCTGTCACCCAGCCCTCTGCACATCCCCTTTCTTCCCCCGCACTCACTTCCCCACCTCTAGCTTTGTTTGTGCCACTGCTTCCTTTACCCCTTCCCTTCTCCCCCATCTCCCTACCCTCCACTCTACCTCCCTTCTTAGCCAATTTAACTCAGCCTCTAGTCTTCCCATTTTCTGACAAACTGGCACCTATCAATTTTCCATAGTGTATCCATAAAAACAGCCGCCTCACATACATTGCAATCCACTGTTCTCCCCCTTTTTGCTGGTCCTCTATACTCCTTCTACCCCCAATGCAACCCTCTGCCACCACCCTTTTCTAGGTTACTCCATTCTCATCCTTTCTAACCCGCTGTTTGTATGCCACATTTTGCCGAGTCCCTGTTTCTGCTAGCCCACTTCTTAATCCCTCCTTTTTCTTGTATACATAGCCCCAATCTGATTCAACCTTTGTTTATGCCTCCTTTATTTTATCTTTTTATTGAAATGTTTCACTAGGAAGGGGACATTGAATAAGCCACTTATCTCACAGTGCATCCTGGGGAGGGAATCAGGGAAATACATACACACAGCCAGACATTAATACATTAAATACAGTAAAAACATGATAGTGTAACAGTGCTGCCAATTACAGAAGTAATGTACATTATAAATGCAACATAGGAACTAATATACATTAAACAGTCGAGGGAACCAATATGTGCTAAATGCTGGGGTAGAGCATTATCTGAAGTGAGGTAAAAACAGCAATGATCCAGCTACCACAGAGAAAAGGGTAAGGTAATTGAAGAGGTGGAGTGAGAAGATTAGAAGATGAGGGAAGGAGTAGGGAAGGACAGGAGTGCACAGCAATAGAATCAATATAGGTAAGATATAAGCGAAGATTAGGAGATGATGGAGATGCAGAGTGGGTTAACCACAGGTACAATTTACCAAGAGGAAGTTGTGCAGGGCAGAAGAGATGGAGTGGCAAATCTGGTGAGAAAGTGCATTCCATAATTTTGGGAGGTGGTGAGAGAAGGCCACCTGGCCAACAGTAGTTGACCAATGAGGGACTACCATTAAATAAGAGTCATATGATCTAAGGGAGTTGGGCAGGAGAAGGAGGAGGAAGGGTGAATAGTGAGGAAGCAAGATAAGGGGGAAGCATACCAAAGCAAAATTTAGACACAAAATTTGTGCAATGGAGGTGGTATCGGTTTTCTAATAATGAAAAAGCTAGGGAGTGGTAGAGATTACAGTGATGCATGAGAGGAGAGGAGTCCAGGGAAAAGTGACAGAAGGAGTTAAAAGGGGGTCCAATCTGGTTAAGGAAGACTTAGGAGCAGCACTGTAGACTACATCACTGTAGTCATCAATAGGTAAAATCATCTTCTGGACTAGTTCATGCCTTGCTGGTAGTGAGAGGCAGATACGGTTCCTATACAGTGCCCCAAGCTTGGGGCACAGCTTTTTTAGGATGGTGTCCACATGGCCAGAGAAGCGGAGGTGTTGGTCAAGCCACACTCCAAGATACCTAAAGGATGAGGTGTCCTCAAGGACTGTCCCATCAAGGGTACTACTTGTACATCCTTCTACTTGTATATACCTTGCTCCTATCATGATTTTCCTAGAGATCATTTCCTTTTGTACTTCCCTTATCTGTTGTTACCCTTGAATTGCCTCAGTTCAAAGTTAACATCAACAGTGTTCCCTTGGTTACAGTTTTAGACACATCTGTTCGAGCACCAGTATCATACAGAGTGACTTTGCCAAGACCAATATTTAAAGTATACTCTTAACCACAACCATTAATATTTTTCATCAGTTTTTTAAAATGCACCAGTAGCCACCCTCTTTCTTTGATTAATTACTCTTTTGCTTATCTAATATTTAAACTGTACTCTTGACCGCAGCCATTAATATTTTTAGCAATCTTTTGAAAAGCACCAGTAACCATTCTCCTCCTTTTTGATTATTAATTGTTCTTTTGCTTATCGCTTGCCCTTGGGCTGAGCCTATTTGCTCCTCCCACTAACCGAACATTTAATAATGTGTGGAGGCGGGGTCAGGTGGGAGGGCCAAAAAAACAGATAAAGTTGATCCAGGATCAGGCATCCTGATTTTACTTTTAAAAAAGTCCCAAAAGGTCCTGGTTTTAAAATTCATTGCAGGGGGGATGACCGCCATGCAGGACTCACCCTCTGAGTCCTGTTGCTGATACAACAGTGACTGAATCACTGTGTGTAGGCTGCCTTGTCTTTGTGAGCTTTTGAGCTTCTTGTTTGAACTTGGTGCCCTTTTTTGAATTTGATTTAAAAGGAGCTGGTCTCCCAATTTCTTCCTCCAATAAGTAGCAAGTCACTTTCTTTCAATAATGCCAAAAATGTTCAATAAGCAGATAAAGTTGATGCAGGAGTAGCCATCCTGATTTTTCTTTAAAAAAAGTCCCAAAAAGTCCAGGTTTTAAAAATTGTTGCATGAGGGATGGTTGCCACGTGGGACTCACCCTCCCACCACAGTTACTGCTCTTAGAGTGACTGAATCACTGTCTGTAGACTACTTTCTGTTTGTGTGCTTTTGTGCTCCTTGTTTGAATTTGGTGCCCTTTTTTGAATTCGATTTAAAAGGAGCTGGTCTCCTGATTTCTTCCTCCAATGAGTTAAAAAGCTAACTCTGTCTAAACCTTTTTTAAGCAGCAGGAGGAAAGGCCAAAGATTTATTTAATGGTTGGAAAGCTTTCAGTGCCATTATTGAAACTGTTTGTTAAAACTCGAGCACTGAAACAGCACATATATTAGACTTGTCATAAGCGAGTTGACTGTTTCAGGATGGTCTCCTTCATACTGATTCCTCCTTGGCACCTTCCTCGCTTCCATGTGCTTCTTCTAGTGTGTTCGGTCAATCTTGCTTTCCTGCAACTGACAGAGTAATCCTATTTTGGCAATAATGGTGACTTATTCTTTAGTGCAGCAGGCAGGGCTGGCACTGCCTACTACCTGAATGCTCTGCTGGAGTGGAACTGAACCTGCGAGTTTAAATGCAGTTCAGTAATGGTTCAGATTCTAACAGACTTTTACATTTGAACCATAGTTTATTTTTTTCATATCTGCTAATTCAACTTCAAATGATTTTATACGTACTGCTTTATTAGAATGCTATTCTGTGTGGTGCAGGGAGAGTAGGAAGTTCTATGCATCTATCTAGGCCTGTTTACACTGCCACAGCTCAGGTTACTGCAGTGGAAGTGTGACAGTGCGTACACTTAGCGCATCATGGTAAGTCATTTGCTTCTCCTGCCACCGAGCTGCAGCAGAGTCAGAAAGTGTGTTCACACAAATCTGGCCATTGTGGCTTCATCTGTGCTGCTCACCCACCACTCCACTCATCCCGCTTCTGACCCGCATTTACATGTTACATGATGGGAGTCGTGCACTGGTGCAGGGTCAATCTGCGTGTCAGACTGACATTACTGCTGAACGCTACTGGAGTTCTGGTAGTGCTGGGGCTAGCTGCAAATGCCAGTCTGCTAAGGGAGAAAAAGATGTTTGTAAAAAAGATGTTTTGTTAAGGGCAGCATTCCATTAATGAATACAAATTGTACATTCCCAGTCTTGGACAAGCAAGCAGGTGTCCTCCTCCTCCATACAATCTCACCTCTCTTATTTCCCAGAGTCTCTCCTCTCCTTTTACAAGACCAGTTTTCATTATAAGTGAGGGAGAGCCATGTTACATCGGAGCAAGAAACATAGCCAGTCCACATGGCTGTGCAGGCTGCTCTCTCCGTGCTCATGCCAATCAGGATCCTCAAGCTTTCTGAGGATGCTGTGGTGATATAATGACTGACTTACTGTGATGTGGCAAGTGTCTCTATGGAACCCTTTGTGCTGGGGCAACAGAAGCATTCATGATGCTCCAGTGCAAATGCAACCATATAAACGAGGCTAAAGACATGTTCCAGAGTGAGTGGTGTAAGCAGCTGCATGGACAGGCTGCATTACTCACTCTGACGTTTGACAGACACTCCCAGCTGTAAGTTGCACAGCAGAAATAACATATTGGAAAACCTGTACTTTACTTGTGACAGAGGGAGACCAGGACAGAGTAAGTGCCTGCTGGGGAAGTGGGGGGATATGTAATAGTAACATCACATGCACATCCAGTCACAGCCCCTCTAACAGTGTGCAGTGTGATATGAACATGAACTCACAGCCCTTCTAACAGTGTGCAGTGTGAGATGAACATGAACTCACAGCCCCTCTAACAGTGTGCAGTGTGAGATGAACATGAACACCACCCCCATGAACTCACGGACCCTCTCAGCTCAGCTTGCATCGGCACTGAGAGGGGCCATGTAGACACACTCCAGAATCGGAGTGTTTGGAAAACATAGTACAGAAGTGGAGCATAGTAGCCTCCCGTGCAGCCATGTAAACAGGTCTTATGATTCAGGGAAATACTGAGCTTACCTCTACTGGTTTAGAGAGAAAATGATTATAGTACCTGCTTCTAATTGGTTAAGTTCTTTTTCTTGGTGGTAAGTGGCTATCTTTAATCAATTGTTATGGAATGTAGCATATAACTTTTGAAACCCAAATAAAGTTGTAACAAGGGTCAGACACGGTATCAAATCATTAACTAAAGAACTGTATATGTATGGCATTTAAATTTTTATGTTTTTCCTGTATTACGTCTATATGGAAGTGTGTTTCTGAATGGAAAAACTTGTAGTTTACATGTTTGAAAATGCAATTATGTATTGTTAAAAAAATATAGATTTTTAAAATAAGCATTAAAGAACAATAACCATAAATAAAAGTGTTCAATAGATAATTACATCACATGCAAAATTAGCTATGCCATCTCATATGCACCTATTTTGTCTTTGCTTACCTAAAGTAGGGAAAATGTAACTCTGGGTTTCTAATTAATAATTCATACTATTATCAATTAAACTTTCTAAAGAGCAGTATACAAAGAAAGATACTTCAGAAATAAAAATGACCACGTGGCTACTTTTGAAAATGAAAAACATTTTCTCTCTGCTGTTTTTGGTGCTACTGGTTCTTTAAGAAAATAAATCATCTCTGATTGATAGGAAAAGAGTACTGCTCTATGGCTCCAAACTGGCCAAGAAAAGAAGCGGAGCTGCAACTGAGAGGAGGTAGGGGGTGAAGCCTCAAGTGTAACAAGAGAGCAAATGAATGTCCATCTGTGTGTTGATGTGCATGAATATGTCCCCGATCACCACTCATTTCAGGATAAGAGTAGCATCATGTGTGCTTGCTATGTGTGAGAACAGAGCTGCAAAGCAAAGCAGTACTGAGCTGTTTTGATATGCGACAAATGAAAGTGAAACCACTCATCCTACAATGAGTGGTGAAGGGGGACACGGCATTACATCATAGAATAGGATTGTTTTGGTATTTTAAAAAAGTACCTTTAAAAATAAAAAGAGCGATCAGCTTGTTCATGCAGCAGTCGTCCATTGCCATGGCACTGCACGTGAGGTACTCATATCATATCAAAATCAGAGTGTTTTATGTGCACATGACAATAGCCCTGTGACTGGTCGAGGGTGTTAAATGACTATCTATAACAGTAATAGAAAAAGACGCACTGTGAAATTAGAGCAGTTCAACATAAATAGTGGAGGATCTTCCTATGACTGTAGGCAGCACAGTGCCAAGTGAGACAATTCCTTATAGTTCATCGGCAATAAAGTAAGAAACTAGCAATTGTGACTTGAAGTGAAAGTAAGACATATGGCATACACAGGACCTCTAGTTCTCTGTGGCAGTTCAATCCTGATTTCTGTGGCAGGGCTCCTGTGCATCTATGGCAACATTTGCTCATTTCTGTGGCGTAAAGTATTCATTTCTGTGGCATAATGCAGCCTTACATTGGCTGAACTATTATGGGATCTCAGTGATGACATCATATGTTAAGCATACAGGAGAGGTGTCAGGATATACAAGGAGGGTATGGGACCCTGGCACTATGGAAAAACTGTATGTTGGAGTGAAAAATTACCATGAGCACAGCATGCTGCGGCAATATGTATATTCTATGACACGATGCAAGTTCTGTAGAAAATTCCATGGCTGTGTAACTACACAATTCCAGAGGCCATGGGCATAAATACCTTAAGAAGTTATGCTGCATATGCCGGCCCGGTGGTGCTGAGGATTGAGTTACTAGATGCCACACCTTGCACCACGCCGGTGACCCGAGTTCGGGAGTGAGCTCAGGTTGCCATGGGTTGGTGGGGGGAGGGCGAGGAGCTGGATCAAGCTGATGACAGGCAGCTGTCCTCTCTGGAGGAGGGATCTGGAGTCTCCCGGGCTCTTGGCTGCCACCGAGTGGGGGCTTGGTGGTAGTGCCAAGCCCTACAGGAGACTCTGCTGTAGGCCGGGTGGGGGGAAGGGGCTGTCACTGGATTCATTGGGTGCATGCCCGCCTCCACGAGCATGCACAGCTGTGCTCTGGGGTCCTGGAGTAGGCAGGAGAAAATCACAAATGCCTATGTCTCCCCGTTGCCGAAGAAAGGTGGATGGCGGCAATGGGGAGCAAAAAGGAATATCAAAAAAAAGAAAAAGAATGCTGAAGCAGTAGGAAAGGAAGTGCTAAGCACACCAGGTGAGAGTGAGACATCCAAGACCAATACTAATGGGGAGCTTGAGAATACTGACAGGGCGTTGGTGGCGGACGCTGTAGCCATGTTTACAGAGCTGCTTTCTTTACTGCACTGGTGCACGTCTGTGCTGCCCTGACCTCAGGAGGAGTACCCTTTCGCATTCATCTGGCCCCTCTCAGCATCGATGCAATGTGCAGGAGAGGGGCCAAGAGTACCGAGAGGCTCTGCAGGAAGGCAGGACAATGCCCTGCACATATTGGAGTGAGCGGTGCAGCCTGTCCACATGGCTGCTTACACCACTTACTCTGCAGCACATTCAGAAGATTGTTGCAGCTCCTCAAGAGGCTCGGGGAGTGACTTAACGCAATTTGATAAGTGTCCACATGGACACTTTTGCACCTCAGCAACCCAAGCACTTGGGCTGCTGCAGTACAAAAGTGGCCATGTGGATGGCTCTTGTGACACAAACGTGGGCTACATTGTATCTCACGTAGATCCATCTATTCAAGACGATTTACACTGCTGGCTGCCAGGATGAAGCTCCATGTCACAACTTTTGCTGAGATATCTTGAAGGATACTGCAGGAACTCAGTGTAATCCAATAGTAATTACTCCGATTTGTCATGCAGTAAGCCCTAAAATGTCACACCGAGTGCTTGATCCTAGAGTATAGTCCTCCCGGGGCTAAGTACAGTCCCAGAGGACTGCACTTACCCTGGGGAGAGCAGCAGGATCAGCACACATCTGATCGGAGCTTATAAAACTCTAACATGCACTGCAAGCTATTGAATCTCCCAGTGCTGCAGCCCTGCTCTGACATCAGCTGTAGGGGAGTCTGGGATACCTGGTCACAGCAACTGTTAGCTTGGAAGTCAGCAAGATCAGCCAAGTATGATACACAATATTGCAGTTAAGTAAACAGTAAGTAAATAAAATGTTTTTGGACACAAAGTGCAAATCGGGACCGGCTGCACGCTTGGGTGTCGGGATCTTAGTGCTGAAGGTTCCCCTTTCATTTTGAACCCATTTTGTAAGTGTGATAACACTCTTCTGGGTGTGTTGATGTCTGCTATACAAACTTCTCTGGTTGTTAAAGGTGCTGAGCATTGTCTCATGCCCCACAACACACCAGAGGTGTGTGCATATCCCAGCACAACCACATATCCTGTTGAGTTTTATCACTTTATACTTAGAACATGTTATTTTCACTTTGAATCTGGAAACAGAATACAGAGAACAATGGACCAGATAAGAGGTTTCAGTAGAAAGAAAAGCTGTTAAATTAAGGCAAAATACTAATAAAAAACATTAAATATATTGTGATATATATATATATATATATATATATATATATATCTATCTATATATATATATATATATATGATATATATATATATCAAATACATAATGGGTTGCAGTGGAGTAACACATTTATTGCCACATTACAATGGAATAATGAGCCAATCAGAATGCAGCTTTTACAATGCGTACACAATGCTGATGACATCACAATAACACTGTACGGCACTAAAGCCAGCAGTTAAAATCAAAGAAAAGATCTTCAAACAAACAGAAGATTTAAAAATTATAACTAGTAAATGGGTGTTGTATAAATCCAATATACGATGATCTGACTTAAAATCTGCAGTTTGCCATCATTTGTGAGGGGGCAAGACTTTCATTACTAACCTGTGACTCTGCCACTAATGAGTTATGGTCCAGCCCCCCCCCACACCTGAACATAAATTACATATTTTGTACAAGTCCATGTGTTAATACATCCCCCGGAGCCACTCGTTGTTGAAAATGAGTGGTTTCACGCGCCTTCAACTGAGCGAGAACAATGGAGCAAAGCTGAGCTGTTCTGGCTCAAGCTGAAGGCAAATAAAACCACTCATTTTCAGCAACGAGTGGTGACTGGGGACGTATTAATATTTTACTGATTGAGAGCGGTCAATAATATAGTTAAAAAAAAAAAAAAACTGTTCCCAGAATGTGCCTATTTCAAGGGCATCAGCGCGTAAGACGCTCTTCACAGAATAAGAGTGCCTCATGCGCATGGGAAAGGAGCGCTCCAATTGGTCGGGAGTGTTCCCTCAATCTATAATCATAAAACAAGCCATGACAACTCTATAGCCTCACCGGCTAAAAACTAGTCACATGATCACTGATTGTTTTCTAACAGCCACACACCTCACCTGAACTACACTTTTTGTTTTAAAATAAAAGCCCATTTTATTTGTGAGATAACGCACATTAGGGCTTCTAGTCACACTGGTGTCATCTACAGTCCTCTAACACAAGCGGGGGGAGTTAGATAATGTACTGGTTGAAACTATTGGCAAGATGGCGGAAAAGGGGGGAGATGCAGCTGGTAGGGGACTTCAGTCTATCAGATGTAGATTAGAACCTCCCATTTGCAGCTTCAGCAAGAAGCAGGGACATCCTGGACTTCCTGCAGGGGATGTTCCTCAGGCAACTAGTTAGTGACCCCACTTGTGATGGGGCAATACTGGACCTGATACTCGCTAACAGGGACAGTGCTACAGACATCAATGTAGGAGGCCAGTTGGGGACCAGTGATGACCATACAATGTGGCTGAATATAAGGATGGCTGTGAAATTGACCACCCAAAGGCAAGGGTCTTGTACTTTAGGAGGGGAGATTTTAAAAAGATGGGTGAGTGCCTCAAGGATGACCTGGCAGGGGGTGGATGACCTAGGCGGGGTGTAGGAACAGTGGGTGACAAACCTTTGCATCAAACAAGTGAGCAAATGCAAGAGGAAAAAGGTACTGCTATGGTTCTCAAAAGAGGTAGCAGAAAAGAAAAAAGCTAAAAGGGTAGCATTCAGAAGGTATAAGAAATTGCTGAGGAAGGAGGAGGATAGGGAGGTGTATCAGGGGAAACAGAGGGAAGCAGGGAGAGATCTGAGGAAGTGCTTCTTCACAGAAAGAGTGGTGGATTCCTGGAACAGTCTTCGAGCAGAGGTGGTGGGGGCAAAAATAGTGTCTGGGTTCAAGAATGCATGGGATAGGCATAAGGGAATCTTAAGGAAAGGGAAGGGGTGTGTGAATGGGCCAGAGATCAAGTAGGATCTGAAGTGATACTACAGGCAGGGGAAAATGGGTAGACTTAGGTTGGCAAAGTGGTCCTTATCTGCTGGCAAATTCTGTTTTTATGTCTCTATGTTTAGGGTGTGCGGTCATACGGGATATAATTTAGTTCTCTGATGGTTGTGGCACCCAGCTATGCCTTGTATGTAACAACCACCTGAGGTGTGCATTATTCTCTTTTAACCGCACACCCTGTCATGTGTTACCCATTACTTATATGACGCCTCATTCCACTTACTGTATCTATAAAACGGCGCTAAACATTCTAGAAGATGCAGTAAACAGACCCCGTAAGACAGCTCCCTGTCCACAAAGCTTCATTTTAGAGTCTGGAAAGATACTTAGTTGAAGTTCATATTTTTGATGTACACATACACACAGCATGCCACAGTATACATAGACTGCCCCTTTGAAAAAATGTTTTTGATATATACAGTACACTGTAATGTTCACCATTTCTTTAAGGGCAACCTATAGAAAGGGTTATATATGTTTGGCTAACCAGAAGTGACCATATGTTTTTGATATGAAAACTGTAGCAAATCTGAAGTATATTAGATAGAGGAAAGAATCGAACCAAAAGGTGATCAATAATTTAATTAGGGATGCTTTCTATACCTGGAACCCAGCCAAACAGTGGAGCAAAAAAATCATAATGCAGTCATTCTTGCCTCAAAAATCAAATCTATGTGATTGAAATAAGTTCTGAAAGTCAACTAAAAGTCAGGTGGTGAGAATCGAAACTGATGCTGGCTTTTCCACATAAGACAGCAGTGTATTGTACAGTATGTTAAGGTGACAATTCTGTAACTGCTGTCTACAGTACTTTTTCATTTTGTTTTAGATTACACTTTTTCTCCTCTTCTATAAGATGCCCTCTTTCCTCGGTCTGAGTCTGCTTTAGCATTTTTTTGTTATATACTGGTATTTGAAATCATTAAAGGAGACCTCCTTTGAATATACAGTACCTATCCACATTTTACCTTCACTGTTCTCAGCTATTTGTGTTCACCCATTGTCTCATAAGGTCAGGGAGCAGAATCTGGTTTAAACTGGTCCACCTTAGTTATGTAAGGGATAATATACTCCAGGTTGTGTGGTTATAAGGGAATGATGATTGCCTTGGGTGTTTGTTAGGCATGAGGTGAAGCCGAGTGCTGCAACCACCCAAAAAAATGCATTATTCCCTTATGACTGGACACCCTGGAATGTTTTATCTCATTTATAAAAGGGCTTTTCTGTTAAAAAGCAAAATGTAGTTCAGGTGAGGTGTGTGCTTGTCAGAAAATAATCAGCAGTCATGTCACTTGTTTCGACCAATGAGTTATCAGATTTTCATGGCCCATTTTGTAAAAGAAAAGTGCACCTAAATAATAGGGGCAGTGGAGGGGCTACCATTGACATGAAAATCCTAACCATCATCCTAGAAGAGAATACCCATCCGATAACAAAGATCCTTAGCTTGTCACTCAGGACAGCTAAATTTCCAAACAAATGGAAGGTTGCAGTAGTCACCCCAGTTCATAAGAGTGGTGATAGGACTAATTACTCAAATTATCGACTCATTTTAATAGTGCCCCCACTCTCCAAAGCATTGGAGCACATTGTTTTGGACCAATTAACAGACTGCTGTAACAAATATAACATACAGTGTCAGGAACAACGCGGCTTCAGGAAAGCACACAGCATCATATCTGCACCCATAGGGAGGGAGATATTCAAATGTGCACCGGCATGGCATTCAAAAGGGTGCCTTGTGCAGCACAAGTCCCGATGCACTGGGGCTCATTGATAATGTATGCAGCGTATCTGAAGGGGGTGTGCCCATGCATATGTGGCACATCCTGATATTCAGCCTGGGATGTGGGGCGCATCTGCTGGCACAACCCCCAGATCCGCCACATACTGTGGCACAAAGTTGAGCCTGAAATGTTCCGCTCAAATGCCGGCCACCCACAGGTGGGTGGTTGTATTGCAAGGCACAACACAGCAGCTGCCAGCCGTGGGTGGCCACCCGCCCGCCCTGAACCACCCATCTGTCCCAGGCAGTCTAGCAGTCCCCCCTCCCTCCCGTATGCCCGATCACGGGCATTTGGATGAAAACTATCTAACCCTGGTAGTCCACTGGTCCCCCACACCCCTCCCATAACCTGATTGCCAGTATTTGTAATAATAAGAACTATCCCTGGTAGTCTAGCAGTCCACCCACCCCTCTCATATGCCTGATCATCCGAAAGAACATCTATGAACTGCCCTGGTGGTCTAGTGTAACCCCTCCCACCGTAGCCCCGATTGCAGGTACAAATCCGTAACAGTAATCCCTGGTGGTCCTGTGGCACCCCCAACCCCTCCCACCTACAGAGGACCCTGGTCACCCAGCCCCCATTATCAGCGGGCAGCTGCACCTCCCACATACTCAGACAAAGAGCGGTTACACAGGGCACCAGGCGCAGTCGCTGGTTGCCCTTGTGTAAACGTGACAAATCGAAAGCAGCAATGACATGCAATGGCCCTATTTGTGCCATGCATACATTATGGCTCCATTTGCATGCCCAAGTCTGAATATCGCTGATGCATTCCCAGTCCACCCTGTCTAGGGAATGTGCCGGCACATTATCACTGCGCCATGCACATTCTCTGCCATATTCAAAGGAGATGTGCCATGGTGCATCACCTTTGAATATCACCCTGTCTTGGCCCCGGTGCATCTTGGATGTGCTGTGCCCCCATTTGCGCCATTGCTCGGTGCAGTCTGAATATCTCCTCCATACAGTTTACCAGCTATTTATATGAGGCCATGGACAAAGGTAACCTAGTGGGTTCTATCTTCATAGACCTCACTAAGGCTTTTGACACAGTTAACCATTAAATACTCATAACCAAACTACTGGCCCTGGGGTTGTCCCCAGAAACGATGACATGGTTTCAAAGCTACCTCTCACAAAGAACTCAACGTGTAAAAATAAACATGGCAATGTCTGTCCCAAGAATGGCCTCCCACAGAGTCCTTCAAGGGTCAGTCCCTTACTATTTAGCGTATGTATAAACTCGCTGTCCCAGTCCTGTCCTACTAACATGCTACTGTACGCCGATGATGCGGTAATCTGTACTGGAAGCAAACAACTGAGCCAACTGAATAAGGAACTGAATAAGGAACTCCAAGGCAGCTTCCAAATGTTAGAACACTGGTTCCAACAAAATAAGCTACTGCTAAACTATAAAAAAAAAAGCATGCTGTTCTCTACGCCCCACATGAGAAAAAGGCAAGCTCACTGTCAGCACACAGTCGTGACGGTGTGCAACTTGCACAAGTAAGCTCATTTAAGTATCTTGGAGTGTACCTGGATGAAACCCTCTCCTTTACACCTCACATAGACCATGTTGTCAGATTGGTCAGTATTAAGCTAGGTGTACTTTATAGGCACAGAGACTTTATGACACCCAATGCCTTGCGGCTAGCCATCAGTAATTCATTACTGTCCTCAGTTGACTATGGGCTGGTTATTTACAGCACTGCAGCAAACACAGCTCTAAAAAGGATTAAGCAGCTACTCAACAAGGCTTGCAGGCTCACCTTCGAACAGATAAACTAACACAAACGTGTACCCTATACTCTCAAACCGGCTGGCTCCCCCTACACAGCAGGATCAGGTATCAAATATGTCTGCTGGCAAACAAAAAGCCAAATTAAACCTAACCCCTGCCCCCTGAAGAAGCTTTTCCAACTGACTAAAACCAGTGAATGTACCAGAAGTAGAAACAGAAATGCCCTCCAGGTCCCCTTTAGACACACCACCCTAGCATGAAGGTCTCTAGCTTATAGGGGCCCTAAATGGTTAAATGAACTCCCGGCCACCCTTCATGAGTTCAATAAAATTGTCCCTTTCAAAGCGGCATTCTGGAGCCACCTAATCCAGTCTGGTGGATGTGACTGCTATACCCAACCTCCCCATCTCAAACAGGCAGCACATCCTCCCCCAACCTCCAGTTCTTTGCTTAAGTTTCTCTTCCAACCTATAGCACTTAAAGGGAAACGTCTGTGACTGATCGAGCCCCACCTCCGTGGGGCTCGAAGCAAGACCTGATTAGCAGTTTCAGAAATACAACATTTTGAAACTTAATGTGCATCATTTTATTTTAAATTCTATCAGGTTGATCCTGCACCCTCCCCAGTGGCATTTTACAACTAAGAGCACTCCCCAGTGTGCCCACAATCACCCATGACTGTCCCAAATGAGACATGTCCTGCAGGGAACAGCCAGGACTCGTCCATAGGATCACTAGAGCGCAGCACTTTCAAAGAGCTCCAGTTTGGACACTACATGTGTCCGTGATATACTGATACCAAGTACAGACTGCCAGGGTGCCTGTCAGTCTGTACCTGGTCTCAGTATAGCTCCAAACCGGAGCTCTTTGAAAGTGCTGTGCTCTAGTGATCCTATGGACAAGCTCTGGCCGCTTTCCCCAGGACACATCATACTGGGGAGAGCTGTGGGTGATTGTGGGCATGCATGGAGAGCTCTTAGCTGTAAAATGCCAGTGAGGAGGGTGCAGGATCAACCAGATAGAATTTTAAATAAAATGATGCACATTAAGTTTAAAAATATGTCCTGTTTCTGAAATTGCTAATCAGGCCCAGCTTCACACGGAGGTGGGGCCCGGTCAGTCGTGAACGTTTCCCTTTAAATGCCATGCTGGCTGCTTACTTGCACCTTTATATCCTATTGTACCAGCACCTCTCTGTCCTATGTATTACCCACAATTGTCTGCACAACCTTGTTTGATTCGCTGAGGAACTACTCTACCTGTGTAACTCTAAAGTGTTCCTGCACCTTTATTTTTGATGTGGAACCTTTATAAAAGAGCTCTTTAGCGCAAAGGTTATGTAATCCGAATCTGCAACAAATAAAAAAAATAAATAAAATGAAAATATTGGGAGTAACAGCTAACTAACCCACTCACAATCATTTTTGTTCTCACAAAAAAGTGAGTGGTACAGTAAAACTGGTTATTTTCTTGTTAGTTATATTTAGCACATAGTGTTAACCCTTGCAGGGCCACAGACTGATATGTCAGTCCAGAATTCCTATACGTTCTAACTCTGTTGGCAGCCTAAGGGTTACTTGGTCAAAAGCACACAAATTGAATTTAGCACTAAGTGATTAGTACCTAATTCACCTCCATTGAAAATGTGCAGTTTTGGTAAATTAATACCATGTTATTTTAGTGCAACTATATTGAGCAAATATAGCAAACATTTTCTTATTGCGAAAATAACCAGTTTTACAGGATATTTGAACAGCCACAGTGCAACATTTACGAGCACAAACAGAGGTCATATATATCCCCCGTAAGAGCAGTAGAAAGCAGGCACAAACTCTAGTTGACTTGCAAAATGCACATGTGACCACAATCACAAAGGACCAACCAAGGTCTGTAGAGTGAGCAAGCAGGGCACACCTAGTAGTCATTTGTTTCAATTTATCCACCCAGAGTAACCTCACTAAGATGCAAAATCTCATTAACAATGAGGTCTTGCTTCTACCCTTTTCTGCACCTGGTTGGACTGCAGGTCTGGGAGGTTAAGTGATTTGCTTAAGGTCACACAGTGAATATGTGGCTCTAACAAGGTTTGAACCTGTGATCCCCCAGCTCCCAACCTGGTGCTCTAACCACTACACCACACCATCTCCACATTCCCATGTTTGTAAGCACAAAACTGTCTGTGACTCAGGGTGAAAGAAAAGGCAGTTCAGGGTCACCGGTGTGCAGGCTTAACAATTCAAACTGCAGTAAGAAAAAAAAACTCACACTCTTGTCCATAATCCAGTGCTAGGATATATTTATTTCAGCAATAAAGTACAAGAGCACACTGACCCCACCACCAGTTCTTCGATCTTTCTGTGCTTTGTCAAGAGACATGGTCATCCCCTAGTGGCACCATTAAATACAAAACATTTTAAAGGCACAGTTGGAAAGCAACACAAAAGATAAACACATAGATTAGAAAGGATTAAAAACATAGACATAGCTATTGGTGATAAATGCTAATAATAGCAACAGTTCATAGCTGCTTGTAATGCATCTCGTGCCCCGTGAAGGAGAGAAAAAAGAAACTGTGGAATATTCCAGTTAATTATACTGATACATATAAAGGCACACAATCCCTCTCACAGAAATGTGGCAAATCTGAGTTTATCATTGAAGCCATAACCAGAAGTGGCCCATAACTTAAAAATCCAGTACCCTTCTCTCTGAGACCTACCAGGTCATAATTGCGTGGACTAAACCGTGCACATCAAGATCGCGTTGTCAGTAGCGCGTATGGGTTTACAGTGACAGAGGAATGTCAGCGATAGGAAAGTATCACTACCCCCTGATGCTCACCACAGAAGAGAAAGTGGATGTAGCCACTGCCGGTCAAATGCTCAGCCAAGCTGCTCCCATGGTGGAGTGGCTAGAGCACCCGACCCTGCAGTGGTTGGGTTGAGAGGATGGTGGTTTGACTCCCTACTAGGTAATATTTTACTTAAATGTGTTTTCTTGCCCTTGTGTCCACCCCTCTCTGAGTTGATTATAATAGTTCCGGGGGTGTGGGGGGTGTGGGTGTGAGGCCCCCTGCAAAACAATGGAAGACCTTTTGGGTGTCACGGCACACTGTTTGGCAGTGCACAGTGTTAATGTGCGCGGTTTCATCCACAACATTATGGCCCTGTGCCTCTCTGAGAAAGTGCCTTCAGCAAATCACCACCTGGAGGGCTGAGTGTTGCTCTCTTAGTGCCCACACACCTCTATTTGTTGGCTGCAGGGTTATCTGCCTGCAAACTACAGGCAACAGTGGCAAAATCCAGATTCTTCTGAGAAAGGGCTCTGACATGATCCCCCACTTTTAACTTTTGCTTGGTACATCCCACATAAAAGTGGAAGCAAGAGCAGGTTGTGAGGTACACCACAAAAGTGGTGTTGCAATTTATGAACTTACCTATATTGTAGGTTTCACCTGAAACAGGATGAGCAAATGTTTTTGTTTGCTCCATAACCTCACAGTACTTGCACCTACAGTACCACAGCGAAAGCATTCAGGGGAAGGGGGGGCAACTAGGTGGGCCTGCTGGGCACCAGTTAGAGACTGTGAGTAAGTTTGTCTGCCAGGTTAGATGGCCTTTTAAACACCATCTGTGGATGTTGTTTAACCCAATGGCTCCTTTATGTGAATAAAAGATTAGAACATTTTTAAAATAGCTTTTTACTTCATTTTCCTATGTGTAGGTGTATGTATTAAAAAAAGTCTGTAGTTTCTGTCACTAGGTGGTGCTAGCAATACATGCCCCCTTCCCCCATTGTGTAGAGAGGGTTTCCTCTTTGGCTTGTGTTTTTTGGTTGGTCATCTGACCCTGCCCCCTCCCGCAGCTCTGTCCGTTTTCTTGTGGTCAGTATGTTTTTCAACACAAATCCTCCAGTCCTACTGCCTATCCTGGGACAAGAAAATATGCCATCATTTTGCGATCTCAGTCATAAATATTACAGCGAAGGGAGGAGTGGAGACTGGAGGTTTACTGCATGCCAGACAGGTATGGTGCTGTTGGCAGAGGTGCATTTCATATTTTATTTTGTGTTGGTTGTTATGGACCAGGAACTGGGGCCCAGCAGGGGTGCTCGTTTACATGAAGCATTGTTGTTCAGTTGGGGCAGGAAGTGAGTCAGTGGAAAGCCACAGCCATATGCTGACAAGTGGGGAAAAAGCCAGTTTCAGTTATGACTGTTTTAACTTTATTTTAAATGTTCTACTTGTGAATTGTGGGCTGGATTCACAAGATGACATGGGAGTAAGTCCCATTCTGAAACTCCATTTGCGGACCAAAATCTGTGCAGCTGTATTTTTAGTGCACCGCAGCTGCAGGAGATGTTACACCTGGTCCCACTGGGCATAACATTTTTCTGCATCTGTGGGGAAAATACACCCACAAGCTACTGTAAATCATGGAGCCAGTTTCAAACTGACTCTACCTTTGATAATACCACAGCTATAGGAAAAACTGTGGCTCAGCAAGTGGCAACCCACTTGTGCCAGGTTCTTCCCACAGCTGTGGGGTTTTCAGTGGCTCTGTAAATCTGGCCCTGTGTTAGGGACAGACAGGACACTGATGGGTACTGCAGTGTGCTGGGGTCCACTCCAGCAGTTAGGTCTAGCATACACCTAGCATCCTCTCCCCTGGACCTGGTTGTAATGCAAAGGTTCATTTTGGTAATTGTACCCCCACCCATTTCCTTTGATAATGAGCCTGTTACACACTCTAAAGCTAGGGGTGGTACCAATCTGAGTATTTCTGCTAAAAGTAAATGGTATGCCATATGTGGGTACTAGTTCTTTTAATATGGGGTGCCAACTTGCCAAAAGTGGCATGGGGGTTACATGATTCTTTTTTCGTATGAAGTATGGTTTATTTTGTGAGTACAACACAATCTCATGAAAAAAAGAATATTTTGCATGAAAAAAGAATCAGAAAAAAAACTTAAGTCCAAATTTCTTTTTCATGTGAAGCATTCTTTTTTCATGAGTACAGTACAATCTAATGAAAAAAGATGCCTTCATATGAAAAAAGAATTTGGACTTTGTTTTTTTCTGATTTTTTTTTTGGTACGAAGGATTCTTTTTTCGTGAGATTGTGTCATACTCATGAAAAAAGAATGCTTCATACGAAAAAGAAATTTGGACTTTGTTTTTTCCAGATTCCTTTTTTGTATCAAGGTTTCTTTCCCGTGAGATTGTGTCATTCTCACGAAAAAAGAATGCTTCATACGAAAAAACGAATTTGGACTTTGTTTTTGTTTTTTTCACATTCTTTTTCCATGTGAAGGAATCTTTTTTTGTGACATTGATTTGTTCTTACAAAAGAAAAAGAATCATTCATACAAAAAATGAATTTAGACCATTTTTTCTCCACATTTCATCTTTAACAAGCCATAACTCCCCAGAGGGCCCTGCACTTCCATAGGCAAAAGAAGGGACCTGCATGAATGGGGATATGATTATACTATCTCAAAACATAAGGACATTCTTTACAAAATACATTGCTAATGCACTAGTTAGGGTTCATGTTAAACTGACAAAAATAGGGAAATGTGGTGTTAGGGTTCCCAACCCTAACTCCCCACCCACACCCCACAGGCAGCAAAAGGAAAAGAAAAAATTGTGGTTTCACCTCTCCTGAGTTTTTGCAAATCAGGCCTGATGTTTTCCTTGGGGTTGTCAACCCTAATGCTCACCTCATTCTTATATAATCTGCACATCTAAGCTTATTTGATAATGGAAGGGAGTGAGCATTAGGATTGACAACCCCAAGGAAGATCCCAGGCCTGATTTGTGAAGACTTAGGAGAGGTGAAACCTTAATGGTTTTTCCTTTTTCTGCCTGCAGGGTGGGGTGTTAGGGTTGGGAACCCTAAAAACACATTTACCTACTTTTGTCGGTTTAATGTGAAGCCTAACTGATGCATTACTGAAATTATTTGCAAAAAACAGGACAGGATATGCAACCAGATGCATTTATTCTTTTTCTGTTAGTGTTTGTTTAAATATCCTTCTGTACAGGTTCTGTCTGGGCAATACAAAATGTCTGCCTGGTCAGTGTATAGGCAGTTTATGAGAGGGTCACACGCTGTGAGTTGCTGACATTCCCATGGGAAGGTTAATAGTAAATGCTGATAGGAAGGCCAGGCAGGAGACAATTAAGTCATAAAGCCATTGTGAGGGTCTTGTCCTGGAATGTGTTCCCCTGTCACACAATATTGCAGGTGGATGTTATAAAACCTCAAAGATACTGAGGGAGATGAGGCCCCCCCACACACACACACACCACACACTCATGTGTGGTGGGGAATGGTGGGGAACTGTCACACAAAGGGTGATGTCATTCCCCACAGTCAGTAGGGTACAAATGAGGGAGCTGGACCACCCCCCCAGACATCCAACATCTAAAGAAGGGGAGCCCTGCCAAAGAAAGCTAGCTGAATGGTGAGGGGAGCATGGCCTACAGGAAGTGTCATCTGTAGCTAGAGGCAGGTAAAAGAGACTAGGTAAGGCTAAATTTCAGATTTTTCTAGCCAGCAACTGTTTGTTTAACTTGCTTTATTTTATATTCTTGGTAAATATGTAAACCTTTTGTCTGACTGTAAATACATCCTGTTTGTAAATAATCATAGTATGTTCGAGTAAAGAATCTATTTTTGATAGAACCAGTGACTGCTTCGCCATTAAAAAGATAATTTTATTATTTTTGCTGGACTCTATTTGCAGTTTGTCCCCGAAAGGGCACCACACCATTAGTTATTGTGTTGATCTTCCTGCTCTTGAGTAGAAAGCAAAAGGCAATTTCCTGGTTCTGGACAAAGAAAATCAGGTGGTGGCAGAGAATTAGAAGTCTCCCGACCAAAACTGTCCTCTAAGCTGGGATGCCCCAAGAAGCAATTTTTGTCACAGTTATATAGAGTAAATTATAACAAAGTATGGTATACAAAGAAATAATGCTATCAAGGAGTTGAGCAAGCCATAAACACATGAGCCTAAAGGGTGAGTGGCCTTTATGAGCTTGTTCAACCCCAATATGGTATTATTTCTTCATATACCACACTTTGCCATCATTCATTTTGTATATTACATTAGGTTGGTGGGTTTTGCTTTAAGATAAAATGTGCTATTTTTGAGTGGCTTGTATAGCGTATTTGCTTAAGTTAGGGTGTTTTTGTAGTTCTGTAGTGTTCCCCCTAGTGTTTTTTGTAGTATGTTTTCATATTGTAAGGCATTTGTCATGCTGCATAGCTTTGTCCCTTTAAGGTTTCCATACTGCAGTGGTTTTGTATATTAGGAAGACTGGTTCAGCTGTTTTTTCCTTTAGCATTTTGCAAGAATGCATAATAGAAGGCAGCAGGTGGAATGTTTGGTAAGTTATTCAACAGACCTTTTTTACACAGTTAGCAAACTGTGGCAAAGCTTGTAAATGTTTATAAAGTGATTCAGCAGACCTTTTTTACACAGTTAGCAAACTGTAGCAAAGCTTGCAAAATGTTTGTAAAGTGGTTCAGTTGGCCTTTTTCATAGTTAACAAACTGTAGCAGAGCTTGTAAAATGTTTGTAAAGTGGTTCAGCTGGCCTTTTTTATAGTTAGCAAACTGTAGCAGAGCTTGTGAAATGTGTGTAAAGTGATTCAACAGGCCTTTCTACACAGTTTAACTTTGATTTCCATGTGTGTTTGCTAGCTTGGCAAGTGATATTGAGGCAGTAGCTACATTGGTTGGTATTGATTTGGGGGCGTCAGGCTTTGTTGCTGAGGGACATATTCTTTACACAGGTTAGCTTTGATTTCCATGTGTGGTTGTTAGTTCGGCAAGTGATATGAAGGGAGCAGTAAAAGTGGTTTGTATGGATTTTGAAGGGGGGCTGTATCTTTTTTGCAGGGGCTGTTGTTGGAGAGGCTGTTAGGGCTGTAATGTGGGTGGTTAGTAGCTTGTAATGACTTATGTTATTCAGGTGGTTGTTACAGTTGTCAATAGTTCTGCAGAAACAGGTATATATTTTGTCCACACTTGTAATAGAGTGTTAAATGCAATGTTATAGTATGTTGCAATTGCTTAATGTTAGTTAATTGCTATCAGTTATGGATGGTTTTGTTGTCATATATGCTAACTGGCTACTATCATATATGGAGAAATAAATGAAGGCTTTTTAAGTGGGGACAAGGGCCCAACTATGTAATATAAATAAATAGAATAATAGACAGGAAACTATGTATTATGATGCTCTAATTACAACAAGAGGTTCTGGTAACATGCATATCATGGCAGAAAACCTTGAGTGGTTAAACTGTTGCTGGACCCTCAAGATGTAATTACTGATGAGTAAACATGGTTCCCCATATGTTATGTTTTCTAATATATGGTTCCAGCATTGTGCAGGTGATGGTCCATACTGACAGAAATACTGCAGTCTGTGTTGGGTTCATATCTGGTACCATCCTACTTTTTTAGTGAGTTAATAAAGTTAGCAAGGTACACATGTACAGTAGCTCAGGGACTGGGATTTCATAAATGGATCTGAACTTACCTGTTGTGATAAGTTAAACTGTCACAAATTGTAGATGAAAGGTCATTTTTGTGGTACTTTTACTTTCTTTTTCCTAAATGATTTGTAATCTTTCCTCTGTCATATTACTTTGCAGTGAGTGAGCCATCTTTTAACAGAGTTCAGAGCGCCCTGGCTTCTACTGTAAATGGTGGTCACAGTAAAAGCCGGCTTGCACTCAGCACAAAGAATTTTGAGGATGCTGATTCTCATAATACCATCTTTGTGACGTCAGAATGATGGCATTACTGTTTCACAATACTAATATATTATGAGATTGCAATCCCACTGTTTGTCATACTTGTGATGGCTGAACTATGGTATAATGACTTTCAGAAGTCATATTACAGTTCTGATGTCACAGCAGTGGCACAATGAAAAAACAGTTGCGTCATTCATCCCATTTCTCATTCAAATCCCGAACTTTCATTTCCTCAGCAGCTTTGAACACAGCAAACCATGGCTGCAGCAGTATTATCTAAACTCCTGATGGAAAGCAAGCTCCAGAGCTCTTCACAGAAGAGTGAGGGAACAAACAGCGCAAAAATGGCAGCAAACATAAAATTAATAAAGTCAGACTTTTTTGAGGTAATCAAAAACAGAAACCTTGACAAAATTCCAAAATTACAAAAGTAAAACCTTTTAAGACAGCATCTTTCTTCTCAGATTTTCCCTTTTCTACAAAAGCCACGCACTATATAAAACAAGATATTAGCAACCATCATATCTCAGTCTGTGTTGTCATCTTTTTTTATTTATTTGAACATCAGTTTACAACCTTTGAGCCAGAGGCTCATTTCCAAAGTTACCTCATCACATTGAGGACAAATACATTACATTACAGGCTCATTGTTACATCACAGAGTTTCAAATTATAGTAAAATGACAACCATTTATATTGACAACCATATATATTTACAAACATATGTAGAGCGAGGGAACCATTCTAGTTACAGTGGTGCCGCTTATGTGAGCTTTATCAGTATGTGGTGGACTAAGTCACAACTAGCGACAGGTGCAATTACGTGTATTAAATAGCTGGTTCCACAGTGCGGTTTTGAAGGTGGAGATAGTAGTGGTGTCAGAGATGGCTGGAGGGAGCACGTTAAACTGGGCTGGGTCTCTATAACAGAAGGATCTCTGTCCATGGCTTGTCCTGGTTCTAGGGATCAGAAGGGTGATTTTGTAGGAGGTTCGGGTATTAACCAAGGGTTGGGCTTGGCGGATGGAGGCTGACAGCCCGGGGGGGGGGATAGCCCGAGAAGGGTTTTTTTCGTAATGAGGCTGGTTTGGTATTGAAGTCGCACGTCCAGATTTAGCAGCCTTGCAAGTCATATAGCTGACATGTGTGAGTGAGTCTGGGGGCCCCTGCAATAAGCCTACACACCAGGACAATGCAGATTTTATTGAGGGCAGCTCGAGTCAGCCATCAGAGCACAGGCAGGTAGGCCGAGTCCACCAGGACAGTATCGAGGATGTAATCATAGTCGGAGGGCAACGGGGAGACAGTTTTATAGCGGTAGAGGATAACTAGCTGCACATTAGTAGCAGAGGCAAGTGCATCAATATGGGTGTGGAAGGAGGGCTGTGTCGAAGCTGATCCCAAGGTACTTGTCAGAGCTGACTAGTTCACAGGGGTTGCTTGGAGCTGGGGAGGATTTGTAGTGGGAAGTTACTGGCTTTGTTTTGAGGGTGGGCAAAGAGCATTGATTTGTTTTTTTTGAGATTGATGACAAGTCTGTGCTCTTTGAACCAGGTTTCTGCACCATTAAGGGTGAGTTGTAGGGTGTCCTGGAGGACGTTGGGGTTGCAGTGGGTGGCAAAGAGGATGGCATCATCTGCATACAACAGAATTCTACCAGTGCATGCACTGGGTAGGGTGTTAAGGTAGATTGAGAAGAGTAGCTGTCCCAGTATGGAGCCCTGGGGGACACCTGAGCAGATGGGACAGGTTGTGGAAAGTGTTCCATTGATTTTGACACGTTGAAGGCGGTCAGATAGGTAGCTAGTGCACCAAGAGATTGGCCCAGTAGATAGACCAGTATGGGAGAGGGCTTCCAGCAGGAGGGGGTGGGAGACAGTGTCGAAAGCCTTTGAGAGATCTAAAAACACTGCACCGGCTAGGGTGCCGGCATCCAGGGAGGAGTGTATGAATTTGAAAACTCAATTAGAGCCGCTCCGGTACTGTGCCCTGCCCGGAAGCCGTGCTGTTCTGGACAGAAGATGTTGTACTTGGTTAGGTACTCAGTGATTTGAGTGGCCTCCAGCTTTTCAAGGGCTTTGGAGAGGGGTGGGAGGATGGAGATAGGTCGGTAGTTCCCTTCATTAGACCTGTCACCGCCTTTGTGAATGGGCGTAACTATGGCCATTTTCGATGCAGTTGGGAATTGCCCCAGGCAGAGGGATTTGTTGAGAAGGGTGGTGAGCGGAGCAAGTACCTGATCCAGCACCCGATGGAGAATGCTGGGGTCCAGGGAGTCGCTGCCGGGACTACTGCTCTTTAAAGCTTTGAGCAGGTGCAGTCTGGCTTCCTGGTCAGTTACCCTGCGTAGGTGGAAACAAGGGCGTTGGATGACAGGGGCCGGTAGGGAAGGGGGAGGGTCAAAGAAATTACTGTGGAGGACCAAGCTAAGGTCCGTGAAGGTAGTGTTTAGGAATTTGGCTATGCAGGCCGGGTCAGTCGAGGTAGAGCCGTCCACGGTGATCTGGGATGGGGGGGAGCAGGCGCTCCCATTCAACTGTTTAACGTTGTCCCAGAAGGTTTGCGCACACCCCCAGGAGGAGGTGAGCGTGGCCTGGTAATGGTCGGCCTTTGCTTTACGGATAGCCCAGGTGCACTTGTTCCATGCTGCATTATAAGCCTGTCTGTCAGCTACCCGGCCTGTTTCAGTGGCAAGGTGCCATAGGTTATCCCTGTACTTGAGCAGTTGATGTAGGGCAGGGGTAACGCAGGGCACACTGAGCTTTTTGGTACGTGTTCTGGTAAGGGGCGCGAAGAGGTCGCAGGCTTTGTTGAAAGTTTGGGAAAAGAAGGTGAGAGCAGTATCTATGTCAGGTGCATGCTGTATGGGTGACCAGTTTATCTGGGCAGGAAGTCGTTTGAGACTTTTTAGCCCACCAGGTCTGAGGCACCTGTGGAGTGTGGATTGGGCTTTAAGTTGGGGTGTGGGGGTCATCCAGTGGAATAGGATAGGGGAGTGATCACTAAGTGAGTCCGGGAGGAGCTGGATATCTTGAATTTTTTTGGGGCAGTTTGTGATGATTACATCTAGAAGGGTACTGGTACCTCTTTTGGTGTTTACTCTTGTGGGTTGGGAAATGAGTTGCATCAGATCCATAGCCGTGAAGGTGTCTCGGGTGGTGGAAGAGGAGGCCCTAAGCCAGTTCACGTTCAGGTCCCCCACAAGGATGTGATCAACCTTGTGTTGGAGGGTAGCAAGTTAAGGATAACATTGCTGGATTTTGGTGCTTTGGCAGAATGTATGCAGTAGTGAGATATAGGGGGCCCCTGGTGGGGTCAGGCGTAAGTTTAAGGGTGAGGGCCTGGGCCCCGTTTACAAGAACCGGGGCAGGGAGTGCTAGCCCAGTGAGTGAGTCCCTGGTATAGATAGCACAGCCTCCCCCATGTTTGCCAACACGATCCTCTCGGTATAGGGTGTATCCTGGTAGTGAGACAAAGTGGTCAGGGGTGGATTTTGACAGCCAGGTTTCTACCAGTGTTATGACATCTGGTTTATGCAGCATGACCCAGCATTGGAGGGAATCAAATTTCTGAGTATGCTGCATATATTCATGGAGGCTATACGGAGACTGGCGGTCCCAGTTGTGGGGCTAGTCTGGGTGGGGCCTGGGTTGGGATGTATATTGCCTGTGAGGAGTAATAGGAGGATCATGGCTCTAGCTAGGGGGTGGTGTTTAGCGAGCTTTCAGTGGGTATTCGGGGGTGGAGGGAGGCCATCAGGGAGCAGGGGATGGGTAGGGTCAGCACAGTCAGGAGGGCAGGGGTGATTAGCCGCCAGTGGGTGCCAGGGTAGGCGGAGGGGAGGTAACCTGGGGAGTGGTGCTGTGGGTAAGGGCACATGGTCATTTTAGGGTGGGATCTTATTATGTCCGGGGGAATTGATGCTAGGGCCGGCGTACTGGGTGGGCTGCCTGGATGCTGGGTTATAGGTACCAGAGTAAGTATGAGGGGGAGACATATTAGGAGGAGGTGGGCTGACATGGTGCTTGCCGTAGCAGAAGGGCAGATAGGTAGAAGTATTTTGGGTGCCGTTCAGCAAGCGTAGATACCACTTTGGCTTAGTGGTAGTGTCCCAGACTCTGGTACAAAGGGTACCAGGTTCAAGTCTCTGCCAGGGCAGCTGGAGAAGGGACTAGGGTGGGAGCTGAGCTCCGTGTTCTGGAGCTTGAGGCACGCTGGGTTGGGACCAGAAACAGGGTGAGAAATAGCGACTCCTAGTGGTCTCAGGATGCAGGCTAGGAGGTGAGGCTGGGGGTCAGGATGTATGGTGAACTATGGGGTGGGGGCTGGGGGAGATGTAGACAGGGATTAGAAGTAGGTAGAGGAGGATTGATGTGGCCAGAGATTTGAGGTAAGCAGAAGTAGTGGAGGAGCGAAGTGGCACAGGCTGATAGAAGGACCCAGGAAGTTGGGGTAGAGGTTTGTTTGACTGTACCTGAGGTAGGGGGTCTGTGGATCCCTCTAGTGGCTGGCAGGTATAACCTGCAAATGGGAAAGTGGGGACTTAGTAATGCAGCAGCCAGGAAGTGATGTCATCAAAGGGGGGTCAATAAATGAAGGGATGCCCCTGGGTGGGTGGGTGGCTGGGGCGAGCGGGGCAGATGACACCCAGCATTGTCAGGCTAACACCCCACACAGGTATCTGGTAGTTTGGGAGAGATCTCCTTTACCTCTGCCAACCTCCAGCTTCGTTTCAGCTCCATGGGGAGCTTTGCTGCTTCACATGTGGCTGCATGATGGTGGGGTTAGGGGTCAGAAGGCCTCTTAGCCTCAGCGTGTTTGTTTCAGCTCAGGAGGGAGCTTTGCTGCTTCTATGGCTGCCTCAAGTGGCAGTGAGCTGGGGGGGGTCGGAAGGCCTCTGAGCCTCCGCTTGTTCGTTTCAGCTCCAGGAGGGAGCTTTGCTGCTTCTGTGGCTGCCACGAGTGGCAGTGAGCTGGGGGGATCAGAAGGCCTCTTAGCTTCTGCGTGTTCATTTCAGCTCCAGGAGGGAGCTTTGTTGCTTCTGTGGCTGCCGCGAGTGGCATCTTGGCATTCAGATGACAGCAAGGACATCTCAGGCTTCGCTCTTGAAGTCTATTATGCCAGCACCTCAATCCCTTGATGGAAACACAGCCTTGTTGTGTAGGGTTGCTCATGCTCATGCACTATTGTATATATTTGATATAAATATAGCAAACTGCAGTTACCTTTATTTCCTGAAGGCAAGGCAAAGTTTATTTATATGGTGCCCAATCCCTGGGGCTCTGGGTGCCTCACATAAAACAGTTATGTTAATACACAGAAGCATATCATCTATAGCATGCATAAGTATTTAAAATAATAGATAAAATTCTAAAATGACTAAAATACAAAGTTGTGCTGGAGTACATTTGTTGTTTCATTTTGTCGTGTGGTAGATTATCTGACAGTATGAAGTGCGATATGTGGAATGTTACTCCTACCTGGAGTCTAACATTATTAGTAATATTCCTTTTCATACATCATTAGCACTGGGAGTTCAGGTGAATGTAAACATCACTTATAACTGACAGACATCTAAGCAATAATCCTGAAAAAGATAACACCAGTGTCATGGACAATTGTGTAAGCAATAAGACATGACAAGTTGTGCATTATGATGATAAACTACATGGATGGGAATTTTTCCCCATAGAAAATGCCATAATTTATTTCCCACATACCTGTGACTAATGTATCAATTCAGAGTATATACTTGCATAAACTAAACAATTACAGTTATATAGTTATTTATTTTATTCTTTTGGTAACGGGGTAAGGCCCACTAGGCACAAGTGCCTGTTTTCAAGGGTGACCTGGGAGCACCGGGTGGTTAACGGAATTGCTCAGAGTCACACAGTATGCAAGTGGAGGTTGTGGAAATCAAACCCAGATCTGCTGGATGTACTAAGCTCATTACTCTAACCTCTAGGCTATACTGCCAGCTATTATATAACTACATAACTACACTAACTAAAGCTATATAATGTACCTACACTAATGAATCAATTAAAAGTTCTCTCCTTGTTGCAAGAGACCTTCAGGTGCTATAAAGTGACCACAAATGTGATCTCCAGAACCATAACCATCCTAATGTATTATATTTAACAAACAATGGGTAAGGGTGGAACACTCAGACATGTACCCATCCTGGGGGCTAATTAGGGCAATAATGCCACTTGCCTTTGGGCCACATTGCCTATAGCCTAATTAGCCCTCAATGGGTATACATCTTTGTATAAAAGTACCACACAGTGGCAGTTTGGCCCACCCAGTACCTATAAAATCAATGTAATCTTTGGGAAGGATCAAGCTCCAAAAACTCAGTCAAAATGGAACCACACATGGAGACAAAGACACCCACTCACCGGAATATGTTTTAAAATATTTTACTTACTGCTATATTCAATCACCAAACAATCCAATCTGCATTTCGCAGTTGACTCACTACTTCCTCAGGATCCATAAGTAAACATTTCTCAATCAATCACCACGTAATTTAAATACATATTGTACAAGAGTCCTTCTGAATACATTTTAGGTATTGTTTTATACCATATGTTTAATCCTTCCAGATAAATTATTTGACTATGTGCCAACTTAGAGTAAGCATTGTGCTCCCTTATGAAAAGAATTCAAACATGCAGCCACATCCAAGAGCAGGGTCATTCTCGATGCCCTGCAGGGGGCAGGCCTTGGACAGCTAATGTTGGAACCTACTCGGGAGGGAGCAATACTAGACCTGGTACTCTCAAATGGAGAGAGGATCACAAATTTAGAAGTCAGTAGACATCTGGGAACAAGCAACCACTGCACAGTGTGCTTCACAATGAACACAACCATGGAGATAAGCCATACAAAAACAAGGATACTGGACTTTAGAAGGGCTGACTTTGGCAAAATGGGTGAATACCTGAAAAATGCACTAGCAAATGACCAAAAAGGAGGGGTGGAAGAACAATGGAGAAAAATCAAAACTGCCATCATAGAGGCAACAAGCCTTTGTGTGAAACAAATAAAGAAAACAAAACGGAGTAAAAACCACTATGGTTCTCAAAAGAGTGGAGGGAAGGTTAAGGAGAAAAGGCTGCATTCAAAAGTATAAGGAATCACTGAAGGGCACGACAGGAACTGTATCAATTAAAGCAGAAAGAAGTGAGGAAGGCAGTCAGATCTAGCAAAGGCCCAAACCGAGAAAAATAGCTAACCCAGTTAAGAAGGGGATAAAACCTTTATAGGTACATTAGGGAGTATAGAAAGGTTAAGGGAGGGATAGTGAAGATTAATAAAGGAGAGGGAGGTGGGCAGAGGGAGACAGTGAAAAGGCAGAAATACTGAATGAATACTTTTGCTCAGTATTCACAAAAGAAAATAAGGAGGGGTTACCTAAACCAGACAATAGAAGCACTCTGGGTAGGGGGGTTGACACCAGTCCATTCACAGAAGAAAGAGTCCTGAAAGAACTCCTAAACTCAAGGTGGACAAAGCAATGGGGCCTGATGGATTCACCCCAGAATCCTGGAAAGAACTAAGGAGGACCTAGTGACACCACTGACCACGCTTTTAACAAATCATGGCAGGATGGGGTGGTACCTGAGGACTGGAGGAGGGCAGATGTGATTCCCTTCACAAAAGTGGGAGCAAGGCAGAAGCAGGAAACTACAGACCTGTAAGTTTGACCTCAGTGGTAGGGAAAATGATGGAATCACTTCTGAAAGAAAGAATTGTTGAGTACCTAGAGGCCAGCGGGCACAGGACCCAAAGCAGCATGGATTTACAGCAGGAAGATCATGTCAGATGAATCTAATTGATTTCTTTGACTGGTGACCAAAGTAATAGACCAGGAGGGCTGTGGATATGGCCTACCTAGACTTTAGCAAGGCATTGACACAGTCCCGCACAAAGATTACTAATCAGGTTAGCCAGCCTGGGAGTGGGTCCCAGGGTGGTAGCCTGGGTAGCAAACTGGCTGCACAACAGGACACAGAAGGTAATAGTGAATGGAACACATTCCGAAGAAAGGGGGTTACTAGTGGAGTACCTCAGGGCTCAGTACTGGGTCCAGTCCTCTTTAACATCTTTAAAGGTGACATTGCAGAGGGTCTGGAGGGAAAGGTATGCCTCTTTGCAGATGACACAAAGATCTGTAACAGAGTCGATACACAAGAGGGGTAGAAAAGATGAGAAGGACTTGCAAGGTTGGAGGAATGGTCAGACATATGGCAACTTAGATTCAATGCAAAGAAGTGCAAAGTAATGCACCTGGAAACAAAACCCAGGAGAAGAGTACACAATAGCAGGGGAGGTACTAACAACAACAAAAATGGAAAGGGACCTGGGGGTAGTCATATCAGATGACCTAAAGGTGGGTAAGCAATGCGAAAGGTCGGTAAGGAGAGCCAGGGGGATACTGGGATGCATAGGAAGGGACATCACAAGTAGAAAACGGGAAGTGGTTATCCCTCTATACAGATAGTTGGTGAGACCCCATCTGGAGTACTGTGTGCAGTTTTGGAGACCTCATCTACGCAAGGACATAGACAGAATGGAAGCAGTCCAGAGGAGGGCAACTAAAATGGTGCAGGGTCTGCAGCAGAAACCATATGAAGAGAGACTGAGAGAGCTTAATATGTATACTGTTGATGAAAGGAGGGACAGGGGGGACATGATAGAAACATTCAAGTACCTCAAGGGAATCAACAAAGTCCAGGAGGGTAGCATCTTTCAGAAAAAGAGATGTGTAAGAACAAGGGGGCACAATTTAAAGATAGAGGGGGGACGGCTCAGGGGTAATGTGAGGAAATTTTTTTCACGGAGAGAGTGGTGGAATAGCCTTCCTGAGGAGGTCGTTGGGTCTAAAAGAGTCGGGGAATTCAAACATGCATGGGACAGACACAAGGCAATTATAGTGGGAGGTTGCAGGAAGTAGGCTGTTGGTTAACTAGAATCTGCAGCTTATCCAGTAGGTAGGAAAATGGGCAGACTGGGTGGGCCAAGTGGTCCTTATCTGCCGTCAACGTCTATGTTTCTATGTTCAAACTTTTCTAGACTATTGTGCAATAAACTAATAACACCCTGTGATGTTTCCCAAAAAAAAAAAATTTTAAATAATTATCTTCCAACCTTTTTTGGTACTGACAATATAGTTCCATAATGTGTTTTCTAATTAAATCTCATATATAGCTGCAATATTATAGAGCTATAAGTATTAGGTATTTTAGTGTATTTGTTAAAAATAACTTCCTGTTCAATTACATATTCATATTGTCTCACCTTTTAATAGACACTGTTCCTTTCCATTTCTAGTTTTCTGCTTTCTGTTGCTTAAGCTCCCCTCTTCACAAAAACACTTTATTTACTCATATTTTAAGTATTCAAAGAATGCATTTATAACTGTTAGAACAGTGTGCATTTGATTTAATTTCTTACCGCTTCTGATTTTATTTCATCTGCATAAAGGAAAAGATGATTTCAGCATTGACTGTGCTCTGTCTATTATGTTTGGATTACTATCTCGTTGTTATAATATCTTTATCAAAGTGACAGAAGAGAAGCCTGCAACTTCTGCTTGGTCTACTCTTGTTGAAATAGTGTTTTTTTTTTCTTTTAGGGGTACTGAGATACAAATAGTACTACGTCCAATGTGCCAACTTTATTTACATCTGCTCCCTTACAACACTGTCTCATATTAGTTGCCTTGTTTTAGTTATACATTTAAAATTCATTTATCTCACTTAGCTTTTATTGCCATTCATTGTTGTGACCATGAAAACGGCATGCCACTTTCTACTTGCTAACAGCCATTATGAAACATTAGCGTTCTCTTATTTTACTCAGCACAACAGCTGTTCATCCTTTTTAGTTAATAAATGGATTTCAAGTCATGTATTTCTAAAATAAACAGCATCTCACCTTCTGCTGCTGTTTGTCTTACCGCCGAACCTTGCTCATGCGTATTGTGAGAATGTTGGGACTTGGCATCTAGATACTAACTGAGTAAACTTAAATGAGTAAAATATACTAAGTCCCCAAATTCCTACTAGATGCATGAGCAGGATTCGGCACTGCTGTTTCAGCATCACCATAGAAACCAGTTAGCGCATAAATAAGGAGTGAAGCAGGAATCAGCGTACACACTGAAGAGAGACAAACAGCAGGCAGAAGGTGAGATGCTGTTTATTTTAGAAATACATGACTTGGTTAACTGCATAGTACATTCAAAAATAATTTAGTAGCTAAAAAGGATGAACAGCTGTTGTGATTAGTTAAATAAGAGAATGCTAATGTTTCATAATGGCTTTTAGCAAGGAACGAGTGGCACGCCATTTTTCGAGGTCACTCACAACAATGAACAGCAATAAAAGCTAAGTGAGAGAAATACATTTTTTTGTGTGTGTTGCCTAACCCAAGGCTTAGCCTCCGACCTGCCTGGACCACTGCCCACCCCTGGAAATACCCGTCAGAGTGATTAATCCAGGATTAGCCCTCTGGATTGGGCTCCCAGGTAGGGTGGCTCTACGGAATACAGGATCCCGGTGGCTGCAAACCATCAGGACGGCTCCCTGGCTTGTCCCCAAGGTAGGGCCTCAGAACCGACTGAACCAATAGACTGGAGTGGCTAAGTCACCGGTTGGAACATGTAGCGGGCGCCATGGAGCCAGTGAGTCTGAGCTTCATGAAAGGGCAGTTGAAATGATTTTTGCTGCTATTTCCTTGGGGGATGTGACCAGTAGCGGAGCCAGGTTTGGGATCATCTGGGAGCCAGTGAGGGCCATTCAGTCAATGACAGGATTAACAATGGGCACTAAACAGTGAATAAAGATGGTGACAGGGTGCCACTACTCACACTGGGGCAGCCAGGAGGGGTGACCGCGCCCCCTCTGGCTCCGCCACTGGACGTGACATGCAATGACATATGCACCTTGGCGTGACATTGGCACGCGGCCCCAGCTCCTTGGTGTGAGCAGCTGGTCTTTGCCCCGGCCTCTGCTAGGGGATGACCATGCTCTGAACACTCCCCCAACCCTCTCCCCAGTGGAGGAGAGCAGTCCCTGGGACACTCCATCCTCTTCTCCCCAGCCAGTCCTCTGAATTCCCAGGTCCGTTCCCAAACCCGAGACATTGGCGTTGCAAGCACATGCTTTGCCACTGTGCCGGCAGGCCAGCAGCTGAAATAAATGAATTTTAAATGTATCAATAAAACAAGGGCAACTAATATGAGATAGTATTATATGTGAGCAGATTTACGTGATGCTGGCACATTAGAAGTAGTGTTATTTGTAGCTCAGTACTCCTAAAGTAAAAAAAAAAACGTTTTATTTCAACAGGTGTGGACCAAGCAAAAGTTGCAGGCTTCTCTTGATAAGTCACTTCGATAAATCCTTGTTATTCTGAAACATATTGTATTGGTGTGTTGACCTGACAATGTTTTGTATGTTTTGTTTTCCTTTATATAAACAATAAAGTAAATTGAATTTGAAAAAAAAGTCACTTTGATAAAGATATTATGACACTGAGATAGTGATTCAAACATAATAAGCAGAGCACAGTAAATGCTAAAATCATCTTTTCCTTTATGCAGATGAAATAAAAAAAATTAAAATATAAAGATTTGATACATAGTGTAAAAGCAACGAAAAAATCAGAAGAGGTGAGAAATGAAATCAAATACACACTGTTCTAACAGTTATAAATGCATTCTTTGAATATTTAAAATATGAGTAAATGCAATGTTTTTGTGAACAGGGGAGCTTAATCAACAGAAAGCAGAAAACTAGAGCTGTAAAGGAACAGTACCCTATTAAAAGTTGAGATAATATGAATAAGTAATTGAATAGCAAGCTATTTTTAACAAACACACCAAAATACTTAATACCTTTATCTCTAGTATGTTGCAGCTATATATATGATAAAAAGACATTATGGAAATATATTGACACTACCAAAAAAGGTGGAAAATTAATTATTTTTAATTATTACTTTTTTGAAACATCACAGGGTGTTAATAGTTTATTGCACAAAGGTCTAGAAGTTTGAACATGTTTGAATTCTTTTCATAAGGGGACACAATGCTTACCATAAATTGGCATGTATTTAAATAAATGCATCTGGAAGGATTAAATATATGGGGCTGGATATTCAAACTGCGCCATTCTGTGGCGCAAGCCCTTGCGCTGCTCAAAAAAGTTGCGCTGGGGTGTGGCTGGGGCGATATTCAACGGAGTTGCGCTATCGAGCAACTCCTTTGAATATCGCCCCCAGGCCACAGCCACTGTGCATGGTGCACTGGAACTTGCGCCACCTCAAGTGGTCAGAGTGGAGCATTCAAGATGCGGTGGCACAAGTTCCATTGCACCATGTGCAACTTTCCGATATTCAAAAGGTGACATGCAAATGGGGCCATAATTCATGCAAGGCACAGGGGGGGCCATTTGCATCTACTTATGGCCCCATTTGCATGCCATTAGCATGCAGGTGCGCTGATCCCTGACAACTTGCACCTGGCGCCCTGCCAGGCAGCAGCTGTTGGGGACTGGCGCCCCCTGCAGCCCGATCGTGGGCATGAGTAAATCTCCCCCGACTGGCCCAATCGTGGGCATAACTATACTGAATCCCCTAACTGGCCCGATCCGGGCATAAGATCAACCCCCAAGTCCAATATCCCTGGTGGTCAGTGGACGCAAAGCCGATCAGCGGGCATAAGGTCAACCCCAAGTCCAGTTTCCCTGGTGATCTAGTGGCCCCACCCACCACCCTTGGAGCCCCCACCCCGCTCCGCCCGTCAGCCTGCGCGGCAGTACCACCTGCCTGCCGCCCGCCCCACCGACTGACTTCTGGTGGGGCTGCACTCCGATGGTTCAGAGCAGAGCCAGTGGGCGTGCAGCCGCCTAAGGCAGTCCAGATTTGTGAATGAAATTCATTCATTCACATATCTGAACTTACCTTATATGGTTATAGACTACACCCATTAACTCTTGCTCTGAACAATGACAACCTTGAGCAGTCGTTAACAGAGTAGACAGCGGGTAGAGTTCTACCCTCCCTTGACTGGCGAGAGGGCAGGGGTGGTAGGTCTCCCGTGGGTGGGTGGGGTGAGGGCCACTAGATCACCAGGGAATTGGACTGGGGTTGACTTTATGCCCGCGATCGGGCTCACGGTGCCACTGGACCTCAGGATATTGGACTTGGGGGTTGATCTTATGTCCGCGATCAGCTTGTGCTCCACTGGATCGGGCTGCAGGGAGGGGCACAGGGACAAGTGGAGGGCCACCCACAGGTGGCAGCTGCTGTGTTGCACCCTGCAATGCGGCAGCTCACCTGTGGGTGGCCCTCGACTTGATCCTTTTTTTTTGGCTCAAAGTCGTGCAGGCACAGGTTAGGGGTCGCGCCTGCACAACTCTGCATAGCCCGGATGAATATCGGGCTGTGCAGTTTATGCATGGTTCCTCCCCCTCCAGTTGAGCATGCCTTCATTAGCATTGCACTGTTGCTCAGCATGACTTGGGGGGCACAACTGCCTCCTGCTGAATATCGCAGAATGGAGCAATTTCGGACTTGCGCAGGCGCAACCCTTTTGAATATCCAGCCCGTGGTATAAAACAATACCTAAAATGTATTCAGAAGGACTCTTGTACAATATGTATTTAAGTTACAATGTTATTGCTTGAGAAATGTTTACTTGTAGATCCTGAGGAAGTAGTGAGTCAACTACAAAGCGTAGATCGGATTTTTGGGTGAGCGAATACAGTATTAAGTAAAATATTTTAAAAATTATTCCAGTGAGTGGGTCTCTTTGTCTCCATGTGTGGTTCCATATACATTTTTGTCAATCGAGCGATCAATCAACCAGTGTTATTTTATACTGGAGAGAATGTGAGCAAAACTGCCCATTTTCACAAACATCCGGTTGTACATGAAATTACAAAGATACAGAGAAACAATTTACAGTATACATCGTACATAAAGGCAGAGGTAATTAATAACAGAAACTTATTTACAGGCAAGAGAGAATAAATGTTCAAGGTAAAATAATGATTTACAGGACATGATTTATAAAAACATTTAAAGTCATTTGCATGCACAGGAAACCAAAAGAAGTAATGCAGGAGGGGCAGGAGGGGTGGGAGGGGAGATGGGAAAGAGGGAGGGGTGAGGGAGAGGATGACGGAAAAACTGTAGGGGAGAAAAGGGTAAGAGTAGAAGGGGGAGAGTAAAATGCAGAGTTAGATTCAGCCGGTAGTAGAACAAGTGCATGCAAGTTTTTCATGGAGGTGACGCTTGAGGATCAAATGAAAGGCATTTATAGAGCTGCAGGTAGGGTAGTCAGGTGGGAGCAAGTTGTACTCTTTCGTGCCCTTTTAAGCAATGGAATTTTATGTAAGTGTGGTATGAAAGAATGGGATGCTGAAAACATTGCTGGAGGCTCCTCTGATTTGGTGGGCAGGAGCTCATTTTGAGAGTAGTGATATCACGCTCAGTGGAAGTTTATTCAGGCGACTTTATGGAGAAAAGAAAGATTTTTGGGGGTGAAATGCTCCTCAAAAGGGAGCCAGTCAATAGCTTTGTAGAAGGTACAGTGGTGTGTTCTTCAGGGTAGTCCAGTGTCAAAGCATATGATATTATTTTAGCTATATCTAAGTTTATGGAAGAGTTGAGAAGTGGGGGAGGGTCATAAACAATAGATCCATAGTACAGAAGGGGTATAAGAATGGAGCTTGCTAAACGGAATCTAGATTCAGGGATTAAAAACTTACGGATACTGTATAGAGCCCCAGCCTCACGAGAACCTCATTTATGATGTTAGAGTCATGAAGGTTGAAGGACAGGTGTGGATCCAGCAGAAGACCAAGGTATTTAAATTCAGTGACTTGCTCTATCAGATTTCCATTGTTATCGGAGAGGGTTTGTTTTGGGTTGTAGGTTCTCCTGTGACAAGAGAAGACCATGTATCTGTTTTTTTTTTAGAGTTTAGGACCATGCCTTTATTGATGAATCATAAATGCAGATTCTTGAAGTTGGATCTTAGGCTGGTGAGCATCACATCTGGGTTTCCGTTACTGCAGTACAGTACATTTGTATACCATCCTTACCCGTTATGTATTATGTATATAATCACATGCCTTAAGTGTGTTGCTAGGTATAAGGTGCAGCCAAGAGCTATTAAATGTACCTGAGAAGTATAATTATAGCACCATAATGGCACACCCTGGAGTGTCTTATTGTGCTTATAAAATGGCATTTAAATATTTACATATGATACTATCAGCAAATACAGGCCAGATGGTCTATCAAGTCGGCTCGAATATGCAGCAAGCAGTCATTTTACTGCTGCTGCCCCTCTCACCCCTCCTAAAATGCAATCCTGCCCAGCAAGGGACTCGAACCCATGACCCTGAGAGTTAGAGTCTCATGCTCTCCCGACTGAGCTAGCTGGGCTTTGACTTAAAATGAGTTAAAATAGAAAGAAATTATTTAAAAAGATAAAAAAAGACCTTTCATTGAAATATGCTTCCATTTTAACTTTGAAGACAAAAATAGTCCATATTCTGGTAATCGGGGGTAGCTACTGTAGAAGCATTGAAAGGCAATGAAAATCATGTGGCATGCATTTTTATAGAAAACAAATGTTACCTTTTTGCATTTTAAACCAATACCTATATTTTAATCCGTTGTTTGTGGCGATCCCTCGATTCAAGGATGATCTCTACCATGGTTTACTGATAGGTCCTGAGGTGGTGCAGTAATCCAATCCTACAGCCACAGATTCGTCTGCAGAAATTGCAGATGTTTCCATGTGGGAGAGCTACCCACTGGCTATGGTTTCTTTCCCTTTCCTTCCTACGCTCTCTCTTTTCGGCTTCAAGAGCAAGGCGTTTCTCTTCAAAGCAGGCCCCTGCTTGATGGAGTTTCTGACGCCATTGAGATCAGTTGGTAGCCAGCTCCTCCCAGCTCGTGATGTCCATATCTGTTTTCTTGAGATATGCCTTCAGTGTGTCTTTGTAGTGTTTCCTTTTACCACCCCAGGATCTCTGGCCGTGACTGAGCGGGGAGTATAAAATTTGTTTGGGGAGTCGAGAGTCAGGCATCCATACACAGTGTTCAGTCCAGCGGAATTGATGTCTGAGGATCACTGCCTCAATGCTGGTGACATTGGCCTCAGCGAGAACACTGATGTTATTGTGGTGGTCTTCCCACTTGATGCGGAGGATTTTCCTGAGACATCATTGGTGGTACCTCTCCAGGCACTTTAGATGATGTTGGTAGGTCACCCAAGTTTCACATTCATAAAGAAGGGTAGGGATGATAACCGAACTGTATACCTAGATCTTGGTGTCCTTTCATATGTCACGGTCAGTGAAGATGCACCAAAGCAGTTTCCCAAATGAGGTACTAGCGCAATGGATCCTGTGCTGAATCTCATCTTCGATGTTCGCTGTTAGGGAGAGGTGGCTACCAAGGTAAGGGAAGTGCTCGACTGTCTCCAGGGTCTGTCCCTTGATGGTGAATTGTGGAGGGTCATTTACAAGGCCTTGAGCAGGCTGATAGAGCACCTTGGTCTTTTTGATGTTAAGTGAGAGTCCCAGACTTCGGTGAGCTTCCGCAAAGAGATCTAGCACAGACTGGAAAATGTTTTTTTAGGTCGGCACCTCGTCACTATCAACTTCAGATAAAAAAACCATCACAGATGTAGCAGGATAAAAACCTTTTATTCCAAAAAATAGGCAGGTCAGCCAGCAAACAAGATACAGGGCAGTGTGTGTCTTGTTTGCTGTTATTCTATTTGGAATAAAAACTTTATCCTACTACATCAGTGAATTTTATCTGAGTTATAGATCGAATGCCGACCTACAACTTTTGTGAGTACTATTGAATTTGGTTTTGGCCCCGTTATTGGCATTTGTAGCCGCCTACTTTGTCTTGTAGCACAGACTGGAGGTCGGTCCTGGTGTGTGCAAGGATGGCACAGTCATCAGCATACTGGAAGTCAATGCCTTGCAAACTTTGGTCTTTGAACGGAGACGTCCAAGATTAAAGAGCCCTCCATCCATTCTGTATTCAATGTCAATTCCAGTGGGAAGGCGGCCTTTGGTGAGGACTAGGATGACTGCTAGGAAGATAGAGAATAAGGTTGGAGCAATGACACACCCTTGCTTGACCCCAGTTTGGATGATGAATGGGTCTGTCTTTGAACCATTATGGAGAACACTGGCAGTCATCTGGTCATGCAGAAGCCTCAGGACCTTGATGAATTTTGTAGGGCAGCCAAATCTGGCCAGCACCTTCCACAAGGCTTCACAATTGATGGAGTCAAGGGCCTTTGTCAGGGCGATGAAAGACATGTACAGGTCCTGATGTTGTTCCCGACACTTTTCTTGGATCTGCCTGGCAGTGAAGATCATGTCGGTTGTCCCGTGGGATTGTCTGAATCCACACTGAGATTCTGGCAGGACTTCTTCAGTGATGGGAAGGAGACTCCTTATTGTTCCAAATTTGGAGAACAAGAGCTCACTGCACATGGCAAGGAGATCCAGGTCTATATTGACAAACATGACATGGCCTTGTCTTGCCACCATTTGTTTTTGATGTCTCGGATCTTCCATTGAGCTTCTGCCATGAGCTGCTGGTATGACTCTTTCTTTTGCTGGCATGAGATGTCATCTTGCCATGTGCAGTGAGCTCTTGTTTTCCGGTTGAGCAGGTCTTGAATCTCGGTATCATTTTTATCAAACCAGCCCTGGTGATGCTGGGTGACATAGCCAATAGATTCAGCAAATGCTGAGCAGACGGCAGTCTTGAACTCCTTCCAGTATCTCTCAATGTTATCATCATCTGCGGGCATGGCAGAGAGCCTTGCTTGGAGACATTGCTGGAAGTCCTCTCGAACCACTGGGTCTTGAAGGGACTTGGTGTTGAATTTACTTTGCATTGATTTTCTCTGCCTTCGATGTTTCTGAGTGAGATGGATGTTCAAGACAGATCTGACAAGACAATGGTCTGTCCAGCAATCATCAACTCCTCACATGGCCCTTGTGATGTAGACATCCTTTCGATCATGGGTTCTGACAATGACGTAGTCAAGGAGGTGCCAGTGCTTGGATCAAGGGTGTCTCCAAGTAGTCTTATACTTGTCGCTCTGTCTAAAGATGGTGTTCGTGATGACCAGGCCATGCTCTGCACATTTGTTCAGGAGTAGGATGCCATTGGAGTTTGTCTTTCCTACCCCCTCCTTCCCAATGATAGCATTCCAGAGATCTGAATCATGCCCGACCCTGGCGTTGAAGTCACCAAGGAGTATGATCTTGGCTTCCTTAGGCGTGTTGGTCAGGGCTCTGTGAAGGTTGGAGTAGAACTGTTCCTTGACATCCTCATCAGCATTAAGTGTCAGGGCATATGCACTGATGACAGTGACATGCTGATTGTTGCTGAGCTTAAGATGAAGGGTCATGAGGCGTTCGTTGATGCCAATTGGGAGCTCTGTAAGCTGGTTGATGAGCTTGTTCTTGATGGCAAGGCCAATGCCATGAATGTGTCTGTCTTCAGCAGGCTTCCCTTTCTAGAAGAAGGTGAAACCTCCACACTCTTCTCTCAACTGGCCTTCATCTGGTCATCTTGTCTCACTTAGGGCAGCAATATCGATGTTACATCTTGCAAGTTCCCTGGTGATAATAGCAGTTCTTCTTTCTGGTCGTTCGCTATACTGGTTGTCCATCAGAGTATGAACGTTCCATGTCGCAAAAATCATTGTCTGTTTCTTGTTTCAACTGCAGAGAGAGTGATCCCGCTGGATGTGGCTTTCCAGCCAGTGGAAGGTGAGACAGCCTAGGTTTAGGGCACCTTTTCTAGCTCCTTCCCCATGTGGGTTGAGCAGAGAGGATCCTAAAGAGGACTGCTCAGTCACAGTAGCAGCTGCTGAATTGCACCCCTGTCCCAGTCCAGGTGCCAGATGACCATCAAACTACTGACACATACGTGCAGATTCATGGCTAGAGACTGCTGGATTCACTGGTCCTGTTCCCATCACCACTAGTCTGTCACTGCAGGGCTTGGAAGGTTGGTTGCGGGGATGTTGTTTCCCATGGTAGAAGCCTGCGTGTGACTTCTTTTAGTGTGGGGAAGCTGGTGCGCATAAAGCAAACACACAAACTTGACAAGCAGGAGATCTAGTGCCCAGTGGCAAGGAGAGTCCAAGACGACTGGAGATCCCCATCTTGTTGCAGCCTTCATCCGCCTTCACAGTCGTTGAGATACTAACATCTTCTTCTGCCTGATCCACCATTGAGGACTTTGGAGGTTGGACCGCACTTAGTCTGGGACCTCACCTCATTTCACCTGTATTTTAATAGAAATGTGTTTAAATCTGTTGAACTTGCCAGGCTGTTTGAGGGGGGTGGGGTGGGGGGCAGATTTTTTCAGAAAATGCCCATACAAGATATGGTTCAATTGTATGTATTTTTATGAACTTCAGGAATTTATTTAAGTATTTTGGGTGTGCCTGTGTATGTGTTCGCACCCCTTTCCTCTTTTTCTTTATATTATTGCCTCTTTTCATTGCCCTCTTTCATGGGTGTAGGCAGGCATACTCACTGTACACATATGTGTACAGTTTTGCTTTGTGCCTGTCCCAAATCATATGCCTTTTTGTTATTATCTTTCTAATCTGTACTGTTTAAGTAAGTATAGGCCCCTGAGCACTGGCTCTGTTTAACCTTTTATTGTTTAGGTGATAGATATGTGTACCACCTATTTAGAGATTGGATGAGTACTCTGACAACAATCTGATTTGTTTGTTATGGGGGCAGCATTTAGAGAGGATGTGTACATTTTTTAATGGGGGGGGGCAGCAGCTGGAGAGTGTATGTACAAAATGGAAATTTCTGGCTACACCCCTGCCCTCTTTCTTATTTCTCTGTCTTTTTTCACATTTAACATTTATAATGTTTACCATGGAATACAGAGATTCTAAATTCTGCACAATTCCACTGGCAGAATGTTCCTTTCCCAACACACTGTGTACACACACACACACACAAATACACAGCAAATGCCTCATGTGGAGCCAGAGCTTCAATTTTATCTGTAGCAGAAACATAGAAACATTAAATTTGATGGCAAATAAGGACTACTTGGCCCACGCAGTCTGCCCAATTTTCCTTGCCTGTCAGATCCTGTCACTGCAAACTCTGCTTCATCTCTGGCTCTCCCCCTACCCCTTGCTTTCCAGTTAAGGTTTCCTTGTGCCTATCCCATGCATACTTGAAGCCCACCACTGTTTTTGTCTGCACCACCTTCACTGGAAGACAGTTCCAGGCATCCATCACTCTCAGAGAAGAAGCACTTCCTCATATCTCTCCTAAGCTTCCCTCTTCCAACCTCATTGCATAATTACTTGTTTTTGTGCATCTTGTCCTCTGAAAAACACTCTCCTCCTGTACTTTATTTAACCCTGTAATATTTTTATAGGGCTCTATCATATCCCCCTCACTCTTCTGTCTTCAAGGGTGTGCATACTGTACTGAGGTCCTTTAGCCTCTCCTCATAGGGCTTCTGATGCAGCCCCTGCACTATTTTAGCTGACCTTCCCTGGACAGCCTCTTTCCGGTCTATGTCCTTTCTGTGAGGTTGTCTCCAGAACTGGACACATTACTCCAGGTAGAGTCTCACCAGCGAGCGATACAGTGGCAACACTACCTCCCATTTTCTGCTGGCAATGCCCCTCCCTCCCTATGCACTTCAGCATTCCACTGGCCCTACACATTTCCTTGTTGCACTGTCTTGCCACCTTGAGGTCATCAGATATAATTAGCCCTGGTCGGTCCCTTTCCTGTTTGGTGACTGTCAATACCTCGTCTCTTATTTTGTACTGTGCCTATGGGTTTCTGTACCCTAGGTGCATGATTTTGCACTTTTTTGCATTGAAACTCTGCTGCCATGCCTTTGATCACTCTTTTAAGTTTTCTCAGGTCTCTGCACATTCTTTCCACCCCATCTGGCCTTTCTATCCTATTGAAGATTTTAGTGTCATCTGCAAAGAGGCATACCTTCCCTTCCAATTCATCTACAGTGTCACTTATAAAGACATTAAAGAGGACTTGTCCAGGTTCTGAACCCTGAGGCACCCCACTGGTCACCTTCCCTTCCCTTCCCTGGAGTGAACTCCATTTACCACTGCCCTCTGTTGCCTGTCCATTAACCAATTTCTTACCCCGTTTCTACCTTAGGACCCACCCCAAAGCTGCTAGATTTCTTTGGGTCTCCTGTGTGGTACAGTGCCAAATGTCTTACTAAAATCTAAGTAGGCCATGCCCCCACCCTGATCTAGTTCTTTGGTCACCCAGTCAAAGAAATCTATTCGATTTGTCCGACATAAGCAACACCCCCCCCAATGAATCCATGTTGCCTCGGGTTCTGTAATCCACTTGATTCAAGATACTCTATAATCTTTTCTTTCAGCAGCAATTCCATTAATTTCCCCATCATCGGTGTCAGACTGACCGGCCTATAGTTGCCAGCCTCCTCCCTGCTACCACTTTTATGAAGCTGGACTACATCTGCCCTCCTGCAGTCTTCTGGAACCACTCCTGTTTTCAGTATGTTGTTGAATAGGGCTGCCAGAGGTGTAGCCAGTACCTCCCAGAGCTCCCTAAATACCCTTGAGTGTACCCCGTCTGACTCCATAGCTTTGTCCATCTTCAGATTTGCCAATCTATTCAGGGCTGTATTCTCTATAAATGGACTTGTGTCTACCTCCTTTACTCCAGTGTTCTACTGCTTTTACAGTGTGTGGCCCATCCCCTTCCTCTGTGAAGACTAAACAAAAGTATTTATAATGTATGGGTAACCCTTATTACCCACTGAACTCAAGCAGATTACAACCTTGTAATCCCACTGTTGTGATGTCAGAACCTTATAAACCTATCTCATCTATGTCATAGCAGTGGGTTTACAAAACATAATGCCAGTGTAATTCAGTATTCTACACACCCAGAATGTGATTGTTAGCCTCAGTACAGTATTCAAATAACATTCCAGTTGTCTCAGTTTACTGTTCCTGAGTCTGGCAATCTCTATGCCTGATGGAGATTTTAACTCTGGTGCTATTTTGGCCCGCTGTCATATGCTGTTATGCATGGACTTCCACACCTGGAATATGCTTGTTCTGCTGCAGTAGTGACATCATTATGTTGTTCTGCTGCAGTAGTGATGTCACAACTGCAGCAGAACAACTTGGAATGCTGCCACATATAGAGGACTTTGTATGAGCAGTCATACACAACAAGGATATTCTTATATCGAGAGGTTTCCTTGGTAACGGATGACCTTGAGAGCAAGAGATCTGCACAGGGTGAGCAGCAGAAACTTCTCTGGTAAGCAGGTTAAGATATGAGGAGGATTTTGCATTGTCAGTAAAGGAACACTAGTAATGAAAACTATGAACACTGCTTCATTTTTCTGATTTATGTGAGAGAAGAGTGTGATGACCAAGGAAAAACATTGAATTAATTTGTTTTGTTTTTTATTTTGGGTGGTTTTATTTAAAGGGCCTAGTTTTTTTTAGTGAGTAAAAGTGGCAGCCATATTTGGATGGAAAGTCAGTTTTGGGTGTGGGGGATTGATTTTCTCATAATGTGATGTGTCTACTAACAGCCCTGGTAAGGTTAAAGACCAGGATGATCATGTATTATGCTGTAATAATGCACAGTCACCTGAATGGTTTTGCCCAGTTACGTTTATTTGAGTTTTAGAGACATTTTATAAGGGGTATGATCAATGGAGTCTGGCTAATTCTGGCTAATTCTGGCTCTTCATTAGTCCAGACCTGGTCACACTGAAGTATTGTATGCTATGCTATATATAAAATACCCTGAAAGGCATGTTGTCATAGCACTAATGCAGAGTTAAAAGATATGATGATCATGCTATCTGAAAAACAATGTAGGGGTCAAATTTCAGTATGCAAATGGCATAACCATGGACTCCAGTAATAACACAAACTCACATCACTTCACCCCCATGCACACAGTCTAGTCCACCTCCACCACACCCCAAAACAAGAAGGAACCACCAAAACAAACTGCAAAATTACACACCAAGGAGTAAAAAGGAAATAAAGGAAACAGAAAACATAGTACAAACGCCAAAGAATTAAACAAAATAGGAAGCAAGCAGTCACTGCAACTGTTTTCTTAGAAACTTTTCATCACCTCATATACATCCCTAAATCAGTGTCTAAGCTCACAGACCACAAAGCATACACAGAATGGATTTCAAACGATGCATCTCTAAAGGAGTGCCGAAGCATACAGACCACAAAACTTACACAGAATGGATTGTAAACAATCAACTACTGTATAAATTAAGGTTTTAAAAGAAGCAAACATACTCACAGAACATGCTAACTACTGCACCTTATGGCTAAAATTTGTTTTAAAATGGAAGTGTGCTGATGTCACCCAGTCTTTAGTTGCCTCTCTTTCGAGACAAGGACTCTTAAAGGTCCTTAAGGCCACAGTGCCAGTCATGCAAGTTCTCTACATTCATTGAAGCTGCCTTAAACCCCTATGACTCATTTATCATAAACCCCTTTGATAAGTGGAATAAAATATTCCAGAGTAAGTACAGTATTATACCTTATATACTATGTGTGTATGGCATAATACCGTACATACGGTACTCCGTCATGCCTTATTCCTTACACATAGACTGCCACAGAGAAGAATATTATTATGACATGCTTCTCCTTTTTAAGGCTGCCTGATGTAGTCAGGACAGACTTCTTGGAATTACTATAAATGAGTCTATTGTCACAGTTTGGTGACGGTGCGGAGATCTTATCAACTGGGATGCTATCCTAGAAGGACACCTGTCTCAGCTGCACACTCAGCGTCGCCTCAAGCAGGTGGAATAGCGAGACAATCCTGTGGTCCGAATTAGGTTGGGTGCCAGGAAACACCCTTTAAGGAGAGGCAGGAGACAATATAAAGTCTGATGCCCAGCAGGCTTTTATTTATACCAGGGAAAGGAAGACATGGTCACAAGGGAAAGTCGGGGAAGAACTCTTCCTTATAGTTACCACTCTATCTCTCTATATGTACATCGACCTAAGGTCACGCTACAGTATTCTTATCTTATAACTCTTACAATTCCATACCCAGAGCTCTATATGTAAAGAGGACCTTATACTTTATCAAACCATGTGTGAAGCGTACATAATACAATCGGCAAACAATCTCACAGTCTCAGAAGTCCATAAGGTGAAGATGTCTGTCGTCTTTGTGTACAACTGAAGATTAGGGGTCAAGAAAAAGGGGAAACTCTTGCTTGTCACCAAGCTCACTAGGAGACCTATGACAGGTTGCAAACAGGGAATGGAGAGATTGGTAAACAGACCATAGGCATCGGTGAACCCACTCTCCAGGGTTGCTGGAACACAAGAGCGTGAACAGACTAACTGGGGAAATGCCCTTTTCTTGGCACAAAAACCCTCAAACTGGGCTGCCAAGGTTGAAGAACCAAAATGTGGCAAGGGATCCACCTGCAGAATTGCCACAGGAGAAGAAATCTGCTGCTTTCTTCTCAGCACCAACCCTCGACCAGGGTCACCAAGGATGAAGAAGAACTGCTGTGGTTTTCCTGGCACCTATCCTTGACTAGAGCTGCCAAACGAACACCGGACTTGGTGAAGAATTCAGAAGAAGGACTACCAAGGACGAAGAAGAAGAACTGCTGGGCTGCTTTTGGTGATAGATCCACTTGAAGGACCACCAAACTCGAGCTGCTACCCTGTGGATTGCTCTGGCAATGCAGGACGACACAATCAAGAAGAGGTGAAAGGTGAAGATCAGGATTCCACATGGATGGTGAACAAAATAAGAAACGGCAGCCAAGAACACACTTGGCAATGACGGACTCGTCTACTGGCAGGCATCTGGGAGGAACGGATGAGACACTTTCTAGTCATCTTCCTTCCAAGCTGATCAGGAACTGGCAGCTATGACTACTCAAAGGATGTCGATTCGACTTCGGCAGATGAAAGGACAAGAAGTTGCTGAAGTTTTCTGCTGGATGAATATTGCTATGGTGAAGAGCTTAAGAAGACTGAAGATTGAATCAGAACCTGTTTCTGCACAATGGTACTTCTGTTAGCACGTTATACTGAAATATTCACTTTCAAGGGCAATTTGCAACAATCCAGGGCAATTGCTCACTGGCAAGGACAACTTGCCTGGAGCAGGGGCAAATTGCAACAATCCAGGGCAATTGTTCACTGTCAGGGGCAACTTGCCTGCAGCAGGGGCAAATTGCAACAATCCTGGGCAGTTGTTCACTGGCAGGGGCAACTTGCCTGGAGCAGAGGCACATTGCAACAATCCAGGGCAATTGTTCACTGTCAGGGGCAACTTGCCTGGAGCAGGGGCACATTGCAACAGTCCACGGCAATTGTTCACTGTCGGGGGCAAATGACCACAATCCTAATATTATACAACACAGTCTCAGTGCTTCATGCAATAATACAATAGTTGAGATGCTGGAAGAATAAACAGTTCAAAGAAACAGTACAAAAGCTGGTAATCACTTTGTAACAGGTTGTGTGCTTAAGCACCTCCTAGTCGAACCCCTTTTCCTAGTGGGGTCTGACTTCTTTAGGATCTGGCTATACCTGAGCACTGTAATGTATTTGCCCCAGCTATTTAGCCTAGTTACGCTAACTGCCCATACACCTGCTGCCCTATTCCATATGGGCTGGGATGCCCTACCTTTACTGGGGCTTGGCACCCTTTACTACTGTGGGCCTGGTGCCCTTCCTTTACTGGGGCCTGGTGCCCTTGACTACTGTCGGCCTGGTGCCCTTGACTACTGTGGGCCTGGTGCCCTTCCTTTACTGGGGCCTGATGCCCTTTACTACTGTGGGTCTGGTGCCCTTTCTTTACTGGGGCCTGGTGACCTTTACTACTGTGGGCCTGGTGCCCTTCCTTTACTGGGGCCTGGCTCCCTTGACTACTGTGGGCTTGGAGCCCTTCCTTTACTGGGGCCTGGTGCCCTTCCTTTACTGGGGCCTGGTGCCCTTTATTACTGTGGGCCTGGTGCCCTTCCTTTACTGGGGCCTGGCACCCTTTACTACCATGGGCCTGGTGCCCTCTTTGATCCTGGGCCTGGTAGCCCTTTACTGCACTGGGCCTGGTGCCCACTTTGCTTCGGGCCTGGTAGCCCTCCCAATATTTTGGGCCTTGTACCTCACTTAAGCGTGGACCTGGTGCCCTCCCTTTAAATCATGGGCCTGGTAGCCATACCTTTAACTCACAGGCCTGGTAGCCCTCATTAAACCTGGGCCTGGCAGCCCCTTAACTTTGTGGCAGGGCCCCTTTAAATCTTTATGTGGCCAGAAGTGGCAGGGCCCTTTAAATCTGCTGGCTCTGAGAGTCTAGTGTCACTCAAACCTAAGTCGCCGCCCTTAGTCCCGCCCCTCCTATCAATATTTAACAGGCCCTTGCTTGGCCCTAATTTGCTGGCCCCTCCTATGGGCATCACTAACCTGCCCCCTTGTAAATATTTAAATCTGGGTCCTACTGACCCAACTGTCCTATAGTGCTCGGCCACTTTCTCCAAGCGCCTACAGCACTAACAGTTTATTAAAAAAAAAAAAAAACACTTCTTTCTTTAAACGTTGGATGGCCAGCACACTTCTACGTGCTGCTGTCTGACTCACCCACACCAACAGGGACTCGAGAAGGAGATTGGGAGGTGGGAGGTAAGGCTGCAGAGGGAGGTAATGCGCAGGCAGTGTGAGGGGCAGAAGGGGGCCTCGGGAAGGCTGACAGCTAAACGGTCGTGATGCGGCTCTTCTCTACTGTTGATGGGGGACTGGATTTAACTTTAAAATACTCGGGGGGGTCAAAACAATAAAATGATGGGGCTCACCAGCCCAAACCGTGGCAAGCGGCCGCTTTCATCGCTTCTGGTGCCCCGATGGCACCGCCGACCGAACGGAGCTCTTCTGGGGATCTTCACTGGCTGGAGCCAGAGCAGGCATGCAGAATGGCCCTCAGGGAACAGCTTCAACCCACAGGTAAGCCCTTTTCCTGGTTTCTCTTAACATTCTGTGTCCTCTGTTCTCCACAGCCAGCAGGAACTACCGAAAAACTGTTTAACTTTTAAAACTAAACTTCTAGTTCTGGAATGTTTGGACTGGAATTCTGTGCAAGAGCAGTTCAGCACAGCATTCCATCCAATCCATTGTCTCTTGCAGCTTGCAATAAAATCAATTTTTGGACCATATTTTTAGTGCACAAGGCACTTTTCTATTATGCACAGCATTTCCCTATTACCAGGAGGGGAAACTTTACTCACAGGGCACCATTTTACTGTACCCTGCAGCCCATACATACCACAGGCACCCTGGGCACCTGGTACCTCTAAACTTTATTTATTTTCTGTGGTGCCCCAACTCTGGGGCATTACAGATTCGGGCCCACCTAAAATACATGTCCCCATATATTCCTTTTAAGCATTTTATATAACACTTCTTAACGTTACTTCTATAGGTTTCTTAGAATATCTCTTACCACTTTAACACTTAACTTAAAGCTCTGTATACTTTAATTAAAACATCCTTAAGCTTCTATAACTTTTAGATAACTTTCTTATTTACTTTTCACTAAGTGACCATGTCATGGGGAATCAATTTGAACAGAACTATCGCTGGAAGGACGATACTATTTGAGGAGCTTCTAAAATGTATTCTCCTAGGAGGTACACCAAAATTACATCTCTGGGATCTACGTGGCTGAAAAGCTACTGGTCTTACTGGACTATCTGCTGATTCGGGTAAATTGGAAGGTTCTGGCATTGCTATGGGTTCTACCAAAGGGTGATTATCTGAACGTACATGTGAACATCTAACCCAAGGATCTATACACCATTTCGTCAGTAAATCCATCCCCTTTACTTGGTGGGCATGGTTCTCCTGCCTCTCCTCTGATGTATCTTTTCTTGTAGTATCGGTTAAAGCACTGTCTCTGAAGGTACAAGGTTTAAGAAGATTTCTATGCACCATTTTTGTGCCACTTCCAGTCTCTTTTTCAGTCTTGTACACGGGCAGGTCAGGGTAGGGGATTTCAACAATAGGGAAAGGTTTTGGTTCCCATCTGGTAGCTAATTTATGGCATTTCTGAGTGCTTTTGAGCAATACCCATTCTCCAATCTGCAATGGGGTCACATTGGCTTTAGCATCATAGTTTACCTTTTGCGCAAGTCATACTTGTTCCATGTGTTGGCTCACAACTTGCCCGGCTTCTTGTAATCTCTTACTATGCTCTTTTACCCAATCAGTAACAGGTGGTTCATTTGGTTGAACTTCGAGTACCAGATCCATAGGAAGTCTTCCATGGCGACCAAACATTAAATAGTGCGGTGTGTATCCAGTAAAACAGTGGATTGTGGTGGTATACAAATACGCTAGTTCAGGGAGCAAAGCTAGCCAATATGGATGTTTATATTCTGGAAGAGCTCTAGACGTTCCTAGTATTGTTTGATTCATTCGCTCACACAGTCCATTGCACTGAGGGTGATACGCAGTGGTTTTTATTTTCTTACTACCATATAAGCTGCAGAGTTCTCTGAAGAGCTGCGACTCAAATGCAGTTCCTTGATCAGTCAACATCCTGCTTGGATACCCAAGAGTACGAATGAAAAACTTTACAAATGTCTCAGCTGTGGTTCTGGCAGACAAATCTTTTACAGCACTGACAACCATAAACTTAGAATGGTGATCCACCATGGCTAAGACATGTGTTTTTCCATTGGCATTTGGTTCTAGTTTGAGGTGATCCAAACCAATTAACTCAAGAGGTGCTTTACTAATTATGGGATACAGAGGAGCTCGCTGGTTGTTTCTATTGCGGCATTTTAGACTACAGGTTGGGTATTCTTCACACCATTTAATAATATCACTTCTCATTCCAATCCAATAAAATCTTTTTCTGATTATGACCTCTGTTTTCTTATTGCTGAAGTGTCCAGAATGGTCATGATATGCTTCAAGCACCACTGATGTACTTTTCTTAGGAACAGTGGTCTGGAAGACCTCACAGTGAGTGTTGGGGTCTCGGGTCTGACAGATAAGTTTAGAGTCTTTTATGGTTAGCCGAGTCCTGTGTCTCCATAACTTTATGGCTTCCGGATCCATTTTCTTTTGCTTTTGAGGCAGTATCTTTTGTCTTGCTGCAACGTTTGACTTAACTTGGTTAATTCCTGGGTCTTGGTCTTGCAGTTGTACCCACAGGTTACTTTGTTTTGCCAGCTGGTCTGCACATTCTGGTTCTTGTTCTTGTTCTACATCTTCTCTTGTATTGGCATAACAACAGGCCTGAACAATTTCTGATGGTACCTGAAGAAAAGGTGGCATCTCAATATTCTCTAGCGGTGTCTCATCTATTTCATTTTCTGTTGGATTAGGCATTCGGGATAGTGCATCTGCATTTGTATTAGATTTGCCTGAATTATATTTTAGGGAAAACTGGTAATTGGCTAGTCTGGAAGCCCATTGCTGTTCTAGAGCTTCTAATCTCACTGTGTTCAAACACACCAGTGGATTATTATCAGTAAACACAGTAAACGTAGTGACTGCTAGGTAATGCTTATATTTTTCTGTCACTGCCCAAACCAAGGCTAGAAATTCCAGCTTAAATAAACTGTACCGAGCATCATTTTTCTCTGACTCTATCAATCCACGGTTTGCATACACTATGGCTCACTCAATGCCCTCTTGCTCCTGGGCTAACACTGCGCCTAGCCCTTTGTTACTTGTGTCTGTATACAATCAGAAGGGTTTGGAATAATCAGGATATGCCAATATGGGTGCTTGTGTAAGAATTCATTTTAGTTGATCGAAAGCCTCTTGTTGCTCTTTGGCCCACTTGACAGGTTACTTCTTGGTTACTTGTCCCACTTTGGTTCCTCTGAGGAGCTTGTTCAGGGGTAATGCTATTTTAGAAAAGTCCTTCACAAATCTCCGGTAATAACCAACAAAACAAAAAAATATTCGGACGTCTTGTACGGTTGTTGGTACTAGCCAATCTTTTACTGCTTACAGCTTCTCTGGATTGGATGACACTCCTTTAGCAGATACAATGTGACCAAGATAGTTCACCTGAGACTGTAACAGATGGCATTTGGAAGGTTTTACTTTTAAGCCATATCGGATCAACTAAGTGAAGACCTCATCTAAATGCTGCAGATGCTCTTGGTGGTTCTTAGAACAGACGATGATATCATCAAGGTATAGCAACAGAATTTCAAAATTTTGACTGCCTAAACAGCGCTCCACCAACCTCTGAAATGTTCCTAGGGCACTGCACAACCCAAAGGGCATATGGGTGAATTTGAATAACCCCATAGGCGTAATAAAGGCAGTTTTATTCTGGTTTTCTGGGGCCATTGGCACTTGCCAATATCCACCTACGAGATCTAGGGTGGAGAAGATTGCAGCTGACTGTAATGTGGTTAAAGAGTCTTCGATTCTCGGTAACGGGTATGCATCTTTATGTGTTGTGCTGTTTAACTTTCGGTAATCAACACAAATCCGGATCTTTCCATCCTTTTTCTTTACTAAAACGATGGGAGCGGCCCAAGGACTATGACTCTCCTTTATCACCTTGGCCTCCTTCATCTCCCAGAACATTTCCTTTACTGGCTGGTACGTGGCCGGGGGAATCAGTCGAAATCTCTCTCTGATGGGTGGATGTCATTGCATATGAATATGATGCTACACTTCCTGCACCAGTCCAAAGTCAAGGGGATGTTGACTGAAAGCCTCAGAATTCTTTAGTAAGACTTGAATCACATCCTTCTTCTGTTGCACCGTGGTCTTGGGATTACCCAGGTTAATCTCTTTTATCCATGCAGGTACGGAGTCACACAGGGTCTCTGCTTCCTCTCTGAGGTCTGGTGTTTTGGTCTTTTCTGGAACTTCGTCCTCCAGTTCCACGATATCTTGCAACAACACCATATGCAACTGAGCCACCAGCTGGTTTCTATGGAGTTGTACATCATGATTACCATAGTTTATGACTCGCACAGGGATCCTTCCTTTGGTAACCATAGCCACACTTCTTGCCACCAATATGGGCTCTTCTTTTTTTGTCGGGCATGGTTCAACCAAGGTGTCATAATCTTGGCCACGAAGTCCTGCTTTGGCCTTACACCATAGGGTAGTCTTGGTACCTGACATTAGAATGACAGGCCGAGTGTCGGAAACTCTAGCTTTCCCAATTTCACCAGAGCTACTCATGAATTGTTGGTGACACTGGAGCAGGTGTATGGTTTGTTGCAAAGCTCTATTCTCTATACATGGAGACCTCTTCACTTGGGTTCGCAAAACCTGTACTAGGTCTTCTAGGCAGTGCTGAAGGAAATTCATCCCAAGGATCAGGGGTGGAAAGCTATCACTCTCTGCCTCGCTGATAATGATGCCTTGATCTTTCTGCACGTTCTTCCCCAACTGGATACTTGCTTCTAAGTATCCCAAGTAAGGCACTTCAGCTCCGTTACTGACAATTAATGTTATCCATGACTTAGGCAGTGGCTGCAGATCTTCCATCTTCCAGTACCTACGAAAATACTGCCCCTGCATAGTAGTGACTTGGGATCTGATGTCTAACAGAGCCATTAATTCAATTCTATCCACTAACACTGGAACAGTTGGGCTCCTCCCAATGAAATTCGATTGGTTCATTACTGAGTTTGGACCTGGTTGAACACTCTCCGAGAATTGGTCCCCGCCCCCGAAGATTCCCTGTTTAAAGCCACCACAGGTTCTGGAGGCTGCTGGCACCGTCTCGCAATATGGCTACTGACTCCACATTTCCGGCATATAGGCCTGCCCTGACCATCGAATTGATCCATAGGATGTCTTTCTTCTCCTCTTCTCTGAGACTGGAGTTCATCAAGCCATCTTTCATGTTCACCCTGCATCTGGGAAGCTTCCCTTTTCCAGCCTTCTTTTAGCCCCTTGACCTCCTGACACACTTCCGACATAGCTTGTGTCAGGGTAGCTATCTGTTCCAGCAGATCCGAGTTTTGATGCAAGGGGTTAGCCATGGGACAGATCGGTGCCTTTGCCATTTGCACACACAAAGGTCTGGTGTCCGCGAGATAACCTGGGTGCTCACCGGTGGATTCTCGACTGTACATCCACTCTTTATTTACCCTTTCCTCACTGTCTGGCTGCCTGCGCCACGGGCCTTCTTGTGGTGATCTCTCTATTGGATACCATGACCATGCTGCATTCATAGGCATTACCATCTGTGGGTAGGTCACCACATCCTCTCCCGCTCGACTCGATCCCAGTACCTTTATGGCCTTCTCTCTGTAGTTGAGGAACTCTACATCTGGGTCTTGAAGCTGCAACATTCTTAATTCTCGACTAAGAGCTTCACCATATGCCCCTTCCACAAACTTCTCTGTTAGCACCCGATCTGGATCCATGGTCTCTTGAGCATCCACCCTTTCAATCACTCTCAGCAACTCTTGTAGGCTTAAAGCATACTCCTGAAGAGTCTCTTGAGGCCTTTGTGTTCTAGAGAAAAATTTCGTCTTGAGCCTAGACACATTCCGAGTATCAAAAATGTGTTGTAGCTTCTGTAAAATTTGGTCAGCTGTGGTCTTTGCACCTGCAGGCTATGATTGTACTTCTCTGTGGGCAGCCCCTTTTAACTGTCCAATCAGTATCTCAACCTTCTGTCTTTCTGGGACCTGATACAGTCGGAACATGGCTTGCATCTTGGATCAGAACTCCCCTAAACTGCTCGCTCCATTTCCGTCTTTTTCTCCCGTGAACTGGGGAAGCCATGGTGCTCCGAAGTAATAGGGCATCGTGAGGGGTGAGGGAGGTATATTTTCTCTGTCTTCCATCCCAATCCCTATATCCTCATTGCCAATAGCTGCGTTATCCCTTCCGGACATTGTACTACCACACCTGGGTACAGCTTGTATCGTTATCTCCAAAAGCTCCAGCTTTAGACTCCTTAATTATTATCCTGCCGACTACGCCAACATTTTTTTTTTATTATGTCACGGTGTGGTGATGATGTGGAGATCTTATCAACTGGGATGCTATCCTAGAAGAACACCTGTCCCAGCTGCACACCCAGCATCACCACAAGCAGGTGGAATGGCGAGACAACCCTGTGGTCCGAATTAGGTTGGGTGCCAGGAAACACCCTTTAAGGAGAGGCAGGAGACAATATAAAGTTTGATGCCCAGCAGGCTTTTATTTACACCAGGAAAAGGAAGGCATGGTCACAAGGGAAAGTCGGGGAATAACTCTTCCTTATAGATAATAGCTAACAATTACCACTCTATCTCTCTATATGTACATCGATCTAAGGTTACAGTATTCTTATCTTATAACTCTTACAATTCCCTACCCAGAGCTCTATATGTAAAGAGGACCTTATATTTTATCAAACCATGTGCTAAGCATACATAATACAATCAGCAAACAATCTCACAGTCTCAAAAGTCCATAAGATGAAGATGTCTGTCATCTTTGTGCACAACTGAAGATTAGGGGTCAAGAGAAAGGGGAAACTATTGCTTGGTGCCAAGCTCACTAGGAGACCTATGATAGGTTGCAAACAGGGAATGGAGAGATTGGTAAACAGACCATAGACATAAACCAACACACTCTCCAGGGTTGCCAGAACACAAGAGCATGAACAGACTAACTGGGGAAATGCTATTTTCTTGGCACAAAAACCCTTAAACTGGGCTGCCAAGGTTGAAGAACCAAAATGTAGCAAGGGATCCAGCTGCAGGCTTGCCACGGGAGAAGAAATCTGCTGCTTTCTCCTCGGCACCAACCCTCGACCAGTGTCACCAACGATGAAGAAGAACTGCTGTGGTTTTCCTGGCACCTACCCTCGACTAGGGCTGCCAAACGAACACCGGACTTGGTGAAGAATTCAGAAGGACTACCAAGGACGAAGAAGAAGAACTGCGTGGCTGCTTTTGGTGACAGATCCACTTGAAGGACCACCAAACTCGAGCTGCTACCCTGAGGATTGCACTGGCGATGCAGGATGACACAAGCAAGAAGAGGTGAAAGGTAAAGATCAGGATTCCACATGGATGGAGAACAAAATAAGAAACAGCGGCCACGAACACACTTGGCTAACATGGACTCGTCTACCGGCGGGTGTCTGGGTGGGAAGGATGAGACACTTTCCAGTTGTATTTCTTCCAAGCTGATCAGGAACTGGCGGGCACGACTGCTCAAAGGATGTCGATTCGACCTCGGCAGACGAAAGCGTAAGAAGTTGCTGAAGTCTTCTGCTAGCTGAAGATTGCTTTGGTGAAGAGCTGATGAAGACTGAAGATTGCTATGGTGAAGAGCTGCTGATGACTGAAGATTGAATCAGAACCTGCTTCTGCACAATGGTACTTCTGTTAGCACGTTATACTGAAATATTCACTTTCAGGGGCAATTTGCAACAATCAGGGGCATTTGTTCACTGGCAGGGGCAACTTGCCTGGAGCAGGGGCAAACTGCAACAGTCCGGGGCAATTGTTCACTGTCAGGGGCAACTTCTCTGGAGCAGGGGCAAACTGCAACAGTCCAGGGCAATTGTTCACTGTCGGGGGTAAATGACCACAATCCTAATATTATACGACACAGTCTCGGTGCTTCATGCAATAATACAACAGTTGAGATGCTGGAAGAATAAACAGTTCAGAGAAACAGTACAAAAGCCGGTAATCACTTTGTAACAAGTTGTGTGCTTAAGCACCTCTTAGTCGAACCCCTTTTCCTAGTGGGGTCTAGCTTCTTTGGGATCTGGCTACCCCTGAGCACTCTAATGTACTTGCCTCAGCTATTTAGCCTGGTTATGCTAACTGCCCATACACCTGCTGCCCTATTCCCTATGGGCTGGGATTCCCTACCTTTACTGGGCCTGCTGCCCTTTCTTTACTGTGGCCTGGCGCCCTTTACTACTGTGGGCCTGGTGCCCTTCCTTTACTGGGGCCTGGTGCCCTTCCTTTACTGGGGCCTGGTGCCCTTCCTTTACTGGGGCCTGGCGCACTTTACTACTGTGGGCCTGGTGCCCTTCCTTTACTGGGGCCTGCCCTTCCTTTACTGGGGCCTGGTTCCCTTTACTACTGTGGGCCTGGTGCCCTTCCTTTACTGGGGCCTGGTGCCCTTTACTACTGTGGGCCTGTGCCCTACCTTTACTGGGGCCTGGTGCCCTTCCTTTACTGGGACCTGGTGCCCTTCCTTTACTGGGGCCTGGTGCCCTTCCTTTACTGGGGCCTGGTGCCTTTTCTTTACTGGGGCCTGGCGCCCTTTACTATTGTGGGCCTGGTGCCCTTCCTTTACTGGGATCTGGTTCCCTTTACTACTGTGGGCCTGGTGCCCTTCCTTTACTGGGGCCTGACACCCTTTACTACTGTGGGCCTGGTGCCCTCTTTGAACCTGGGCCTGGTTGTCCTTTACTGCACTGAGCCTGGTGCCCACTTTGCTTTGGGCCTGGTAGCCCTCTCAATATTTCGGGCCTTGTGCTCTCACTTAAATGTGGGCCTGATGCCCTCCCTTTAAATCATGGGCCTGGTAGCCCTACCTTTAACTCACAGGTCTGGTAGCCCTCTCTAAACCTGAGCCTGGCAGCCCCTTAACTTTGTGGCAGGGCCCCTTTAAATCTGCTGGCTCTGAGAGCCTAGTGTCACTCAGACCTAAGTCGCCGCCCTTAATCCCACCCCTCCTATCAATATTTAACAGACCCTTGCTTGGCCCTAATTTGCTGGCCCCTCCTATGGGCGTCACTAACCTGCCCCCTTGTAAATATTTAAATCTGGGTCCTACTGACCCGACTGTCCTGCGGTGCTCGGCCGCTTTTCCCAAGCGCCTACAGCGCTAACAGTTCATTAAAAAAAAAAAAAGAACACTTCTTTCTTTAAACGTTGGATGGCCAGCACACTTCTACGTGCTGCCATCTGACTCACCCACACCACCGGGGAATTGAGAAGGAGACTGGGAGGTGGGAGGTACGGCTGCAGAGGGAGGTAATGCCCAGGCAGTGTGAGGGGCAGAAGGGGGCCTCTGGAAGGCTGACAGCTAAATGGTCGTGATGCGGCTCTTCTCTACCACCGACAGGGGACCAGATTTAACTTTTAAAATACTCGGGGGGGGGGTCAAAACAATAAAACGATTGGGCTCACCAGCCCAAACCATGGCAAATGGCTGTTTTCTTCACTTCTGGTGCCTCGATGGCACCGCGGACTGAACGGAGCTCTTCTGGGGATCTTCACTGGCTGGAGCCAGATCAGGCATGCAGAATGGCCCTCAGAGAACAGCTTCAACCCACAGGTAAGCCCTTTTCCCGGTTCTCCTTAGCCTTCTGCATCCTCTCTTCTCCACAGCCAGCAGGAACTACCGAAAAACTTTAATTTTTTAAACTAAACTTCTAGTTCTGGAATGTTTGGACTGGAATGCTGTGCATGAGCAGTTCAGCACAGCATTCCACCCAAGCCATTGCCTCTTGCAGCTTGCAATAAAGTCTATTTTTTTACCATATTTTTAGTGCACAAGGCACTTTTCTATTATGTACAGCATTTCCCCATTACCAGGAGGGGAAACTGTACTCACAGGGCCCCATTTTACTGTACCCTGCTGCCCACACATACCACAGGCAACCTGGGCACCTGGTACCTCTAAACTTCATTTATTTACTGTGATGCCCCAACTCTGGGGCATTACACTACGGAATCTGGAAAAGGCATTTTACCCATGTTACTTCTGTAGTTACTATATGAGGACTATTTCATGCTTCATCATAATAACCATAGTAGTAAGCAACAACAGTCACCCCTAGCCACCACTAGACCACAAATACATCCCATCCCTAATCAAAAATAACAAGTTCTGAATGAACTCTTGCACATGGGTGCACTGCCAACTGGACAGACTGAGTGACGAGGCAGCAAAGCCACGCGAAAGATGCCCACGAGTCCCAACCAGGCAGGTAAAGGGCGACATGCTAAACAAAGTAGAGTAGTTTCCAAGTCAAGCTGTTTGCACAGCATTGCAGAGTCAGGCTGGGCAGCAAAGCTGTGGTCAGCAGAAACAAACAGCAGGCCATGATTGGTGGCTTCACCTCCAGTCCCCCTCAATAGAGTGGGGATACCAATCAAGCCATGAATAGCAGCATCTCCTACAGTCCCCCTCAGTAGAGGGGGCATGTAAATCAAGATGCGACTGGCGGCGTTTTCTCTGCTGTGGCATGATAGGCCATCTCAATCACACACCCACTGAAAGCCACCACTCTCACATGCCACTATCAGTGCTTCATCCTGTGTTACGGCACAGCACTTTTTCTTTCATCTGCTACCCCTCTCCCACCTATTGGCCACACTTCTATTCACTCCTCCATCTACCAGAGGCAATTTCTTTTCTTCCACTGCCCCCTATTTATTGGTAGCATTTTCATCTGCCCCCCCCCAATTTACCAAACATGCCCTGCTGTTGTTACAGAAACATTGAAACAGCAACTTAGCGGTGATCTCCTTAGGCCCCCTCAAGAGAAGGGAGCTAGGCAGAAACACTACAGCATGACAATCTCCTCAAGTCCCCTCAACAGAAGGGGCAGAAACATCACAGCTGTGGTTCAGTGGTGATCTCTACGGGCCCTCTCAAGATAGGGGGCAGAAACAGTAGAGAAACACAGCAAGCAGCATGTAGAGTTATAGATGTGTGAGAGAGCTGTCTGCAGCAGTAGCCACTGGTGCCTGGTGCACAGTGGGGACAGTGACACAAAATGTAGAGCAAATCCATGCTCTGCACAGTAGCCTAGGCTGCTCCATTATATCACAGTTGTGTAGTGTGGCCTGGACTGAGAGTAAGATGAGCGTGCATGTCTGCAGGAAATGCTGTACCACTCATCTGTCTACTGTTCAATTCATTTTTTTCCAAGTTTCTCAAGTCGCTGATCACACAAACTCCTGGCCTTGCTGGGAGTAGGACTACATGTCACAAGTGTAAGGCAAGGTGAAAATCCCCGCGAACACATTCCTCAGGCTGCTATTCTGAGTTGCACCCTTGCTCTCTGGAATGCTGCCACGTGATGTTTCTCTTGCATGTGATGTACAGCTGTTTTATTTACAGTGTACGGGGGCTGTGGCTCACTTTATTGCTGAGATGTTGGCTCAGTGGGTATGGTGTTTTTTTTGGTTAAGCAGTTCTCTGTCACTTGAAAGCAAGCACCAGAAAAAAAAAAATTCTCCTCCCCCAAAACAATCTCAATGTTTTCAACCCCCTCTCCCCACACACATACATTAAACCCAGACTCATCCCAGTGCTTGAAATCCCCATGGCGACTGGCTCGGTGTAGGGGGAAAAAGAAGGGCAGACTAGATGGGCCAGTATGGTCCTGTTCTGCTGTCAAGCTTCTATGATTCTGTGATATCACCCTCACCTGTCCACAGTCTGAATGAATGAGCATGGCCACATTAATATGTCACCTATCCTTACTGTATTTAGAGGATCTGTATTTAAAAGCAAGTGTTTAGTAAGGATGTACATCTTAAAGAATGAAGGTTTGTGGCCTTTAGATGCCTCTGCAATCACTTTGCTCTTAATTTTTATTTTGGTTACCTTTTCATCTTTTTATTTGTATTTTGTGAACTACTAGTAAAAAAAGAACCCAATGCAATTCTTGTGTCATGAGATCAGAAAAGCTTTATTGTCAAGGCTGGCAGTGTATTTCAATGGGAAACAGCAAACCCGTTTTCAGGTTTTTATAGAAAAGTAACACTTTTTACCACCTAAATATGAAATATATATTAGACATACAGTATGTGATTTTGAAAACGTGATCTTTTGCTATAATTTAGCTGGTGAAATGTTCTTCATAAGCAGATTTCACTTGTGAAGAAGAAGAAAAGAGAAGCCAGTTACTATTTTAAAAGTTATAAAATCATACAGATAGACCACAATAGTACAGACATGCAAAAGGCGCAGTTTTTTTTGCTGAAAAAAGTATTTATTTCTTTAGAGAAAGATGGAAAAAAATATTTAGTTTCTCAATGAAATGCATTGGGTTCCTAAGTAGCTGGCAGTTTCTGACGTCACAATGCCAAGATTCTATTGAATTCTTTTCACTAGTACTGTGAAAAGCAAAGGCTAAAACAATCCTGTTTTACAGCACTGACAAAATATTTTAGTATAAAAGCAGGAAGCAATTACTAACATGTCAGCATACAGTACATCAAAAAGTCAGTTGCCTATTTATTAGAAGTAAATACCTGCTATTTAATTATACTACCCCCCTCCCAGCTCTGAGTGTCCTCGCTCACACTATCTGATCCCCATAAAAAACAGATCCAGAACAGATGGTTTGATAGCTTTTATTGGACCAATAAGGATGCTACAAAAAGAACAAGGAGCTTTAGCTTTCGGACCAACAAGTCCTTCTTCAGAAGCCTAATGAGAATTATTTAGAAAATCCCATATTATTAACTCTTAGAACATGCAGAATAAAACAGAAATAATTATTTATGGTTTAAAACAGGCCTTCAGAAATAAAGTGATGTTGGAGAGCTTGAATATCTAAAGTGTGATTTCAGCTTAACCAAACATAAAGATCAAAGGTTGTCCAGAGATAACAGCAGGTAGAGAGTTCAACCCACATATATTATATCATGTATCAGTCTAATGGATAAAAAAACCTTCAGATTTTTTGCTCACCAAATCACATGTCAATTGAAAAAACTCCCGAAGACAGTGAGGTAACAGTCCATCAGTAAACTCCAGCTTCAACTCTGCTCAGAACTCTATTTGTGAATACAGCCTATGATAATAAAATGACCCCACAGAAAACAACTGCATGTCAAAATGTAACCTATAACCAAGTAAAAATAATAATTAAAAATCAGCCCCAAAATTACAACACAGAAATTCTCTTTACATGGCATATATAATGATGAAAGTGATGTTTACCCAAAGTGAGTAAGTGTATCACACTGATGGAAGTACAACTGGCTGAAGATATATTCCCAGCATACTCTCAACAAGCTATTATGTTCTAGAAACCTTAAACCTTTGATGTAACAAGATTTTATACATGATAATATCAAATGTCAGTGTAAGTGCCAGATATAAAAAAAAAGTGATAGTCAAAGACCCCCAAGAAATTGAAACTATGCAGCCTGATATGTACATGTGACCCCCACCCAGGTATGCCATTTCCATCTTGACAGCACTACCTGGTGGGCTGGGTTTGGGGAGAAATGTCACTCGGCACATTGGCTAGGTTTGGTTACTCTGCAACAGGGGCACCCAAGTAACTCTGGAGACAGGAAGCAATAACTGTAATGTCCAATACCAGAAGTGGGATTCTAAAGTGTGGCTTTTATTCACATCCAACAGAATAACAAAGCATAGATGGACCCCCACGGGGCTACACTTCTGGTAATGCAGATTTATGGAGATCAGAACACATCCACTTTAACTTTAGCCCTCAGGCTTTGAAACACACTGGGTACACAGCCCACACTTGTACTATGCTCTGGGTTTCCGTGGCTCGGCTCCCTTGCCAGCCACTTGGACTACCTTCCTTCCATGGCTTGGCTATCATGTCAGCCCTTTGGACACTTTCCATATAGCACGGAAACATTTACTGGTGGCTCCCTAAACCATCTATGAGCACTTCTGGCTCCATAAGGGAATCTTCCTCATCAATCCCACACCTGGGTACTTTCCTCAGGCACTGGCCAAGTACCTGAGAGAAAGCCACAGGTGTCCCAAAGCAAACCCGTAGAGGTTAATTTGGTTACTACTGATGGGGGATCTCCCACCTCTCGCTCCCATAATTCATACCCAGCCATTTCTCTGGACTGTAACACCTCATCCTTGAAAACACTTTGCTGTGTAGATTCTCTTTAAATGTATTCACATTCAATCTACTGTCTTTACATCCCATTTGTGCTGAACTTGAATATACTTAATAAGTGGCTGTGTCCATTACTCTAGACCCTCCACAGAGTTAAGCAGTCCAATCCGCACATCTTCCAAACTGTACTTGGCTGTCTTTTCCTGACCCCACAGTAACAGTCACTTTAGTTTCATCTTGTTTCAGGTGAAAACACATTGGCCCTTTAGCAGAGGCGAACTCACCCCTTGGTTGCAGGTGCCCTACAGGTGTTTTCTCTTCAAAGAAATCTCGTCCAGAATTTCTGGTGCCTCAGCACTAACTTAAATCCAGCAGCTTCTTTTTCCTAGCCGGACCAGGGGGATTGCCCGTGGAAACAGGCTGATTCCTTTCCCCCATCCCCACAGGGATGGGGTCTGAACCACTGAAAGTGGTCTCTACCACTTCACTTGGCTCTTCTTGTGTTCCTCTTCAGGTGAGAACACACACCTATACAAAAAAATAGCTCTTTGACAGAGCTTAGAACTCTGAGGGCCTGCTTACAGCAGAGCACCCCCTTCCTCTACTACAGACCGCAACAGACTGACTTCAAATTCCCCAACGTTCTACTCTATCCTCCAACTGCAACATTCCAGTGTGGCTTATGCAGCTGCGACAGTTCTAAAATGATGTCATCCCTTAGTCTCAGCTGAGACTGAGAACAGAGTGAGACGGTGTGAAATCCATTTAACTGGAGTTTCACAAGCTGCCTTCCCTGCCTACCACTAGGTCTAACTGGGATTCTTGTAACCCCGGGTAACAGGGGGGGTAAACATACAGATTTCAATAAATTGTCAGTGTATAATTGAAATAATACATATATAGAAACAGTCCAAGGAATCTAAACAAAAATTCTTAGGATTCCTCCCCCTCCCCCGAGGGAAAGTAACTACTTAAAATGAAATATATGTACATGAATCCTAATATACCATCAATTGCACCCATCACTGCAATAGTTACCAAAAAAGGAATTGCACTTGTCATGAACCCCAAAGTAAATGAGACAAGTGTCCTAATAATTACAGACTGTAAAAACATTACAATATATACTCAAATTACAGAACTAGCAAAAGGAAGTAAATATCCACTATAATATGAGCCCAGAGTCCTAGCCACTGTGACACCATAATGTCATGTACCTGAACATAAGTTTAACTCAATATCCCCACAATATTCACACCCACTATACCCACATAACCACCCACCTCAAATATGCATACGCAGCTCATACACACTCACACAGCGGCTCAGACAGATCTAGGAGAGAGTCTCATGAGACCCTCCCATACCCGATTGGAGGCTCCTTTGTGCAATACTGTAACTGAGTTCAGCTAAATATATGTTAAGATAGTGGGAAGAAAGCTGAACTCAGTAAGCTAGATATTTTTCCAAAATGAGAGCTAAAAGGTACTTTGGAAGGGCTCCATATGCAGTCTCATGGCTCCACTTTCAGAGCCACTATCGTAACATATATTTGGCTGAACTCAGTTACAGCATGGTATGTGAAACCCTCCACCTGCTGCCCTGACACACACACACTGAAGTAAGAAGCCTGGCTCCAGACTGGGCAGAAAGATGGCAGAACCACCAATGAGCCTGCAGACTGGTATACTCTGCTGCAATGGACAAGCGGAGGGTAGCGGTTCAGATGGAGTGGAGTGAGCGGTACAGAACCACTACGATTTATTTAGCCTCCATGTGAAAGGGGCTTAAATTTCCTCAAGAGATCAGAGCTAATCACATCAGAGCTGAGAAAATGTTCATGGTCATTAATTCAGTCTGTGGTGGGCATTACATAAAAGTTTCCCTTTGCTGTGGGTGGCTGCAGCAAATTAGGTATGCCTACTGCAGCAACTGTATTGTTTTCCATGGGAGTTTAATCCAGTTAACTTGAGGTTAAGGCATACTGCAGCGAAAGGCAACTTTTACATGATCAGCACTACATATTGGGATATTGCTTCCCTGTGTGTCATTCTGATCTTAAAGAGGATCTAGTAAAACAAAACTCTGTTCAGAAAAATATGGTGTACTGTATGGGAAAATCAAAAGGCGTCCCTTATGAAGAAGCATTATTTGTGTTAAATTTTGAAAAAAAAAACTGGCTTCTAGAGGAAATAAATGATCAATACTTTTCTTAATATTTTAAAACATGATTGGAGAATGCACAACTCAGTGTTATAATACTCAGCTCAAAAACTGTTGGGCAATGACTAAAGGGTTAACCCATTATAGATTCTTTAGTAATGGTATTATTTTTCAGTAATGGTGTCAATCAGAAACCTTCTCATAGGAGGGTGACTCCACTGAAGATGTGCTTCTAGTTAAATAGTTGTGAAGGTGACTCTTACATAATAAAATATTTTTCTCTTTTTCTTTGGTTAGACTTTTATGATAACTATACATTATAATTCTTCTGAATTTAAAAGTATAATGAAATTTGTCTGTATTGTTAAGGCACCTCTGCAGTGTCACAGTAGGTTTCTTCCTATCTTTCCATCATTTTGGTGGTATATATCAAATACCCTGAAGACTGAGGCAATATTTGAATTGTGTGGTGTTTGCAAGATATGATTGTCTCCTGTAAGACAGCCCTTATTATTCATACCACATAGACACATCACAAATTACTTTGGTACTGTAGATGTATTGTTAAGTGCTGGAAGGAATTTATTTTCTGTTGGTGGAATTATGTGATGTTTCACATTGCACTGGTGAAATATTTTTTGTGGAGTAACATCAGTTTTTACCATAGTGGTAGCCACAGTGGAATCAAACTTCCACCTCTACAGTTTTATCTTATTCTTCTTAGATATTTGGCCATCCTTGCATCTCCCACCCATGCAGCTAGCCATTCACCGAACCTCAGCCCTTTTTTAGGGTTAGTCCTAGCCCCATATTCAGCTTTCCCTTGACCCCTTCAGTAGACTCAGCACAGCATAACAGCAGACTGGTAAGGCTCCCACTAACCAGATGCTATCCCTTGGTTCGGGTGCACTGCACAAGGGCCACCCAAAGTTGTGTTCTGGGTGGGGCTAGAGCTGTAACAGGTGTATTGACTGGATATGCGTACTACACCCCTACCCCCACTTGTAACATAGGACTAGGCTGTGCTGGTGTACCAAAGCCCAACTGTGGGATGTAGTCAGGAGAGAGACTTACTGGTTGCCATTACCACCTCTGCCCACTTGTCAATGGAGTGAACCAGGGGCTGCTGAAGAGGGCAGTGCAACTGGCCCTAAAGATGGATTGGGGTAGATTGGGAATGGCCAGCTCTGTGTGTGTGTGTGTGTGTGTGTGTGGAGGGGAGTGGGAGTTGTGTGACAGGATGGCCAGATATTTAATTACTGGACACTATAAATGAGCATGAGGACTTTGGGGGTACTATATTGCCATGGCCCCCAAACAATAAGTCTATCACCTCTCCTGTAGCCTGGCGTCTACTTTTATGGAATGTAATTCAGAACCCAGCTTGAGACATTTGATTTTCAACCAACAGAATTTCTAAAGTTCTGCTGATCTTGGCAGTTCCTTTTGTCCATAGAATTCCATGGAGATTTCTGATTCTGCAGAGGAAATGCCAAATGAAACTTCCTAATCCTATCAAGCTCTGGTATTTACTATAGGCTTGTGACAAATGTTAACTTATAAGGAGAGGAACTCTGCAATTTTTTTTTTATTTCAGTATTGCATTGTTCAAACCTCATCCTAGGGTTTGACTGCAGTAAATAAACAGATGCTGTACCAACCCATTAATACAGGTATATCTGTATGAAAAGTAACATTTAGTAATTATCCAATAAGAGCAAAGAAAGACATTTATGTAAAGGCTTCAAAGCAGTGCTATCTCTTAGATAACCCTCCTGCTAATCCGTCTTTTTGACACTCACCCACAGAGTTGGATGGGGATTCCAAAGCGACTTTCCACTTACTGTAGCAGCAATCACAATGCTTTATAGATCTGTATTAAAATGGGTTTGTTAATTCCACTGGTAGCAGCATGTTCTTATTCCAGTGACATTCTATTTATCTTTCATCACTCCTAAATTAAGTATTGATATTACCAGAGAAGTTATATTCCTGGTGGTTTACTATAGATGACAGGAGCTTAAAGGTACACTGTAATACATTTCTGCATCCTATTATTTCTAATTTAAAAAATCCACATTTATGACTGCTTACCTTCTCAAAAATTCATTGTTGCTTTTGGTTGTTTTATCTGCTTGGTGTAATTATATGATTTATACCCAGCCTTCTTTTGTTTCAAATCCTCGATCTAATATTAATGCAGGGTTTTATTTAAGTACAAAAATTGATTAGCGTTTTGCTCATAAAAATGCTAAAACATTGTGAAAATGCATAGCACTTGCCTCATTGTTTTTAACAAACATAACACTTCTAGAAAACCTATATAAATACTTTCTGTACAGTTAGCATTGTTCCAAGAAAAAAACTGCTAATCAATTATTTAAAACCATGTTAATGTATACTTTCTGAACATTAGGAGCAGTCCTAGACTATGCAATCACTTATGATGCAATTGTCTCCTCCCCTCCCACTGCATCACGAGTGACCAGACTGTGTTGAAGGTTTTTCCAGGTCGAGGAAAGAGGCAACGAAAGATGATTGTGGACCTCAAAACAAACACGTTTTTGCATGGTAACACCAGTTTAGTGGGCAGTTTGTTTTTCACTTTTAAAAAGAAAAAGAGAATCCGAATCAAACAACCAGCTACATCACCTATCTCCACAGCATGTGAAAAATTATAACATGCATTTTTGAAACTAGAGGCACTTTAAGGCCTTAGGAGGATTGACAATGTCCTTTTAAGCAAGAAGGCTCGGTGTGTGTTTTCGTTTTTGTAAGTATAGTACATTTGGAGAAAGCAGGATTGTGAGCTGTGTGCCTGGAATGCTCTGTATCTTACATTAATTTTTAGGCTGCTGTATAAAGCTGAATAGAAAGTTAAATGGCAAAGTTGTGCCTTTTCCTACAATACATGCACTGTATATCTCCTCCTCACTCAGAAGTTCTGTTGTCTGTGGAACTGTGGGCCCCTGGATCTTCTTTTGTAGCTAAGGGAAACAGATTCATCCAACGGGAATGCATTTGGTACATAAATCCATAGTATCTGGCAAGATGCATATAGAATAATGCTGTGGCATGTGTGTGTTATGAGGTTATCAAACACCAAGGGTGTGTAAAAAAACAAAAACAAAACAAAAAAAACTCATACACACACATACGACAGTGCAAGCAGATTTAGGCCATAATGTCCATCCCATCTGCATGAACGCAGCTCACAGTTAAGCCACGCTGCTGCCCTCCTCCCCTTTTTCCTCCCTCCCTCCCTCCATAGGTTGCCTCCCTGAGTCCCCCCTCTGTTCACTTCTCTCCCTACTTGTACCTTGCATATGAACCTATCCCGTCCTTTCTTAAAATTCCCCACTGATTCTAGTGAGATCACCTCCTCAGGTAGCGCATTCCATGGGGCCACCACCCTTTCCATGAAGTAGTGCTTCCTCAGTTCTATCCTGTACTTCCCCCCACCAGTGTCAGGCTATATCCCCTCATGGTCCCTTCCGCCTTCAATCTAAACAAGTCCTCAGTGTTAACTCTGTTGATACCCTTCATGTACTTAAAGGCCTCGAACATATCCCCTCTGTCCTCCAGGGAGTTCATGTTGAGCTCCCTCAGTCCTCCTCCTCATAAGGCTTCTCACTCATTCCACAGATTATCTTACACTCTCCTCTGAACTCTCCCCAGGAGCGTGACATCCCTCTTTAGGTATGGGCACCAGAATTGCACACAATACTCCAAGTGCGGCCTCACCAAGGATTTGGACAGTGGAAGGATAACCTTCTCGAAGTGATCCCCATAGCAATGCAACCCAGCGTTCTGCTTGCTTTTGCTGCTGCTTTCCTACATTGTTCTGAGTGATTCATTTTACCTGGTGTCACCCTTACCACCAGATCCTTTTCCTCCTGAGAGGTAGATAACTGCTCCCCCGCCAATGTACCTGTACCCTGGATTCCTATCCTCTAAATGCAGTACACTACACTTCCTAGCGCTGAACCCCAACTATGATATTTTTGACCACTGATTCAGTCTTTCCAGATCTTTCCACATGTGTGGAAATAACAACACACATATGTCCTGTGTGTTGTTATTATTTTTTTTGTAATAACTGGCCCCATTTAGTTTTAAATAATCGTGCCATGTTTGGATGAAATAATTCTTTTTATTAAAACCAAGAAAACACAAAGCTGTAAATCTAGATCTCCCAAAGTATTTTTTTTTTTCACTAAATAGCTTTCAATATAATTGAAATAACATTAAAAGTTGTCTTATTGCAGTTGCAGGGAAATGACTGAGCTGCTCTATAAACTCTTGAACACTGCACAGTTTTGCGCAGACTGTTAATAGCGCCACTGAGGTTCGGAGTGCTGAACTGACACTAAGAATGCTTAAACTAATAAAAAATAACAAGTAAATCTGACATTGTCAAAATGTTAATTTCTTTTTCTATATTCTTGGGTTACATTGATTTTTATTTTATCTGTCAGTCATCCTTGTCTTGCCTGCAGTAGCTCGTGCTGTCAGATGTCAGCTGTTTTAAAGAGATTCTGAAGTGGTACTTAAACTCCTGACTGAAATGCTGTTATAACTGGGTGTGACATCACACTCAGTTATTATGGCATTTTACAGCAACCGAAATCCAGATGATATTGGGGCACACCAGTTATTATATGGAAATAATAAGGGGAACATCAACTGGCAGTAACTTATTTACTGCGTCTGGATCTATGTCAAGTCCTTGGCTATCACGCTGAGCCCAAGCAAGGACCAGACAAAAACATATACTTGGATGAAAGACAGCTACCCAGTTTACCTGTTATAGTCATCATTCTGTGCTCTGTTTAGCGATGGAGCAGAATTTACAAAGGAAGCTGTCAGACCAAATACAGCTCTTCAGGGTGCTGTATATAAGGATGAAGGGACACAGGGACACACAACAACATTATAAGGAGGATCGAGGGAAATGCTACAAGTAACTACTTCACAGAACATGTGCTGGACATGTGGATAAACCTGCTGGAGCAGGTGGAATTGGTTACACTTTAAGTGTCAGTTAACTGCACTGTAGTAACGGTGTAAATACAGTGTAACCGCATTGTAATTGCAATGTAATTGCATGCAGCAAACATTTAACTACAATGTAAGTACCCTGTTGCATGTAATTAATGACTTACATTGAAACGGATGCCTAAAATAAAGTATAACCGTGGTATCAGTTGATGCTATAACAACATGTAAATTCAACTCAACAAGTACTATCAAACATAGAATTTGTCAGCAGAATAGGACCGGTAGGTCCATCTAGTCTGCTCTATTTCCCTGCCTATTGCTGCTTCCTGGAGTTCTGTCGATGCACCTAAACCCTACATTGATGGCAATGTGGGTGCTGCAACCTGATCAACAGTCATTCTATCGATTAGGATTTTGCAGCACCTGCCATCTTGCTGCCTCAGGGGTGTTGCCCTGTTTCCCCCTACACCTCCGACCTGGAGGTGATTATATTATTTTTCAGGGGGTGTGGGGGAAACTCTCCCTCCCTGCAAACAGCTGGCATGTGCCCCGGTGCTTTGCTGCGATTGCTGTTGGGTGGCACCATTGCGGCGTAACATGGTCATCGTCAGCATTTTGTTGTCGATGTAATGCTGGTTGACAATATTGTTTTTGACTTGACATTATTGAACCCTTCTTCCTGGACCCTATTTGCTCTCAGGTATCTCTCTCGCCTCCCTTTCCTCTACTTATTATGCCCATGTGCCTATTCCACGCATGCTTGAAGTCCCACACACTCTTCATCACCAATACCTCTTCTAGCAGGCTGTTCCAGGCATCCACCACCATTTTTGTGAAGCTGTATTTCCTCACGTCCCTCTAAAACTCCCCCCTCAAGCTGCATTGCATGCCCCCATCTTCTGGTGCTCCTCTTCCTCTGAAGGAAGGAATGGGGGATTCCTCTGAAAAAAAAAATGGGTGATGGAGGTATTTCCACTGAGCTGACAGGAAGGAAGAACTTGATGGAGTGATGTTCTTCATTCCCCCATAAAGACATATCAATGTCTATACTGTGGTAGCCCATCATGAGTACAGTAGAGGTATACCTAGAAATATCACTGTGAAATCCTCATTCATTTTAATGGGATTTGCTACGTTATATGCAGTATGCTGTAGATTTATATATTGGGGCTGAGTTTATAAAGTGTGCAATAAAATGTTATTATGAGTACAGAAGTGTTCCAAATAAAGAAATGTGATTTATTACATTTGGAAGCTTCACGCAGTGTAATACAATAAGTAATCAACACGATACAGTGAGTCCTGGCAAACTTACCCACACTGTATAAATGGAATACAGCATGGAGTTTTTTGCTGTAGATATATGTGTCTATCATCTCTTGTTATACATGGGCATGCTTGACTATACTAGCATCTTATTACTAACATGCAAACATACTAAAATGCCAGCAGATACAGGCCATACAATCTATTGAGCCTGCTCGAGTGTGCAGCTCCCACTCTAATCTACTGCAGATGCTCCCCCACCCCTTGCCCCCCCTTGCCCATCCATCTGATTTATCACCCCCTTCTGCCAACTCCACCTCTCCAGCTTCTCAGTTTTGACCTTACCTTTGACCTTTCCTTTGACCCTGTCCCACCCCCTCTTAAAACTGCCCACAGATTTCAGTGATATCACCTCCTCTAGCAGGGTGTTCCACCTCGATACCACCCTTTCTGTGAAGTAGTGTCTCCTCATTTCCCTCCTGAATCTTCCACCCTCAAGTTTCAAACTGTGTCCCCTTGTGTCCCCCTCTCCAATCTAAACAGGCCCTCAGTACTAACTCTGTTTATGCCCTTTAAATATTTGAAGGTCTCAGTCATATCCCCTCTATCCCTTCTATCCTTCAGGGAATACACGTTCAGCTCCCCCAGTTTTTCCTCATATGGTTTATCCCCCCCACCCAAGGATCAACTTTGTCACCCTGCGCTGGACCCCCTCCAGTAGTTTGTCCTTTTTTAAATAGGGACATCAGAACTGCATGCAGTATTCCAATATTGATCCCAAATTTAATTATTTATTTATTTACTTACTTATTTATTAACCGGGAGGGTATGCTGATTCCAGGCATCATTTTTAGGCATGACCCAGGTCATAAAGATGGCACAAACAGGGTAAAAAAACAAGTACATAAGATACAGTAAGTTATTACAAAACATTTTGTGATACCGAAACGAAGATACAGAGAATGAACGACTGGGTAAAATAGTGGCATTAATGCAGATAATTATAGTGCACAGAGCCTTTGTGGAAGCACAGTGCCTGACAAAAACCATCATAACAAAAACATGATGCTTCCCCTGCAGTGTACATCTCCTGTTTGCTCACTCCAAGTGTCCTAAATGGACATTGCACTTGTTGCTTCACTTTGCTCCAGCACTCATGATGACAGACAGTCCATTCACAAGTCATGAGGACAAGAAAATATCTGCAGCTGACCCACGTCATAGCCCCTCTACGTTGGATTTGACATGGGCGAGAGGGAGAGAGTAGAAATATCTTCACAAGCTATACTTGACCTCCTGACCTCACGAGTGGTGATGCAACTGTACAGCTAGTGTTTAGGTGGTTTTGTAATACAAATTACAAAAAGTCACAAAAGGAAACAAGTACAAAATGTAAACTGTGCCACTCAAAGCATCTCACTCTCACCCATATCATTTTGACTTGCACAACAGGGCCCGGTTTTCAAAGACCCCCACAAAGTTGGCAAGGTGTGGGAAAAACTGGCGTAAGTGGGTCTTCACTTGCAGAGCTGCAGGTTTTCCCACATGTGCCAGATTTTCTAAACCGGAACCGTTTTGTACCCAGCTCCACAATTTATGGCAGCTTGTGCCCATTTTTTGGCATTGCTGCGCCAAAAAGTTATGGTTGCTTGGACCAGGCATGACGTCCTCCACAGTTGTACCTGCTGCCTGTGCAGAGTATGGGCTGAAAAACTGGAGTATCTGGCAGTGTGGAGATTTTTTTCTGCACCAGCAGGCTGCAGCATGGGACACATTCCCATCGACATTTTTGGCCATTTAAAAATCCAGCCCCGATGGTTTTAGGTGGTTTTGTGATATACATGATAAAAAAAAAAAATTTACAAAAGGAAAAATTTGCAAAATTAAAACTGTGCCCCTCAAAACATCTCACATCTGCTGGCTTCAGTACTGCACGTGGCTATTGTGATGTCATTAGCATTGTTAAAGCTGCTCTCTGATTGGGTCAGTATTCCATTGTTTCATTGTGACCTTTTAACTTGCAAGACAGCACTATTATCTTCACAGCAGGCAGTGAGATAGTAGTGATATCCTGAGCAGTTTTAATGCACACCTGTTGAATAAATAAGGAATATGCAATATGTCAGCGTATGATAAATTTTTTATCTGACTGAACTGAGGTTTGACCTTGTTGACCTCACGAGCGGCAGAGCCACAAGTGAGGACATCAAGATCAAACCTCAATGAATTCAGATAAAAAATGTATCATACGTTAACACGTTGCATATTTGATGTATGCAGTAGGCCCCCTCTCTAATAAAGTTTTCAATATTTATATCTTTTTTCTCTGTTTCAAAATAAAATACAACTTGTTGGGTACTGTTTTATAATACTCCGCTTTCTTCTACTCCAGCAGGTTTAGGTTGCTATAGAGTGTGAGATGCCTTTGCATGGCTGGCTCGGCCATATTGCTATGGCATTCATATTTGGTCAGAATTTGGTGATGCTGCACGTTTTAGGATTGTGTATGCATGGAGTCAGTGTGCTGGTTGCCATGGAGTTGGATGGACTTAGTCTAGGGCCTTGGCATTTGTGGTATATGGAGCAGTGGTGTTTCCTTGAAATGTAACTAGGATTCAACTTCAGCTGCAGGGAATCTGTTAAGCTGTCTCAGCACCCAGAGACAGTTATTTTGCCATGCTTCATTTGGAGAGAGGCGTCGTCCATTTTTTGCCACTGGAGCAACTTCACAATATTTTCTTGAATATGGCCCTGAAGCAGTTGGGCGAGAAGATGGGGATTTCAAATTTTTTACAGCAGCATAGAACTTTACTAGAGATACTTGGATAGTGCCTTTATGGATCCAACTACCCTCCATCAGATAGTACTGTTATCTGACCTAAGATCTGACCAAAGTCAGGTTCCAGATCCATAGTCAGATAGTTGTGGATCTGAGGTCAGATCCATTGGATCTAATTTCGGATAGTTGGATCTGATGGTCAGATACCTGGATCCGATGGTTGTATCTCTCAGATCCAGGTCAGATCCATGGATACCTTGGATACTTACTGTGGATCCCTGCAGGTCAGATCCTTGGTCGGATGTCTATGCCATCTGATGCTATTCAATATGTGACCAAAATAATGGTATCCAATGGTATCTGACCTGGTAGGATACTATCTGGGCAACGCTAAACTTTACTAATCAGGGCGTATTGGATCTTACATTGAGATACAATTCATGTGGATCTGGTCAGGTAGTTGGGCTTTCTTCTAATTTTTTTAGAGGGTTTACTGGACACTTTTGAAAAATTATCATATTGACAAATGGATCTTGCAGCAGGTAATTTCACCAATTGGAACATATTGGCTCTTACTGAGATAAGACACAACTGGATTAGTTGGGTGCTTTTTTAATTTCTTTAGGGGGTTTGCTGGATATTTTTGAAAAATGTATCCTATTGACAACTGGATCTTGCCCTTAGGTTGGTGGTCTTTTTTTTTGTGAGGGGATCACAAAATTGGAAGACACACATGGATATAGCCCTGAGGTATTTGGGCATATATTTGGGTGGGGGGGGGGTGCTGGATAACAGTCACAGGAGTCTGCATTTTCTACAGCTGGGACTTTGCCACAGTAAAAAGACACACTGACAGGTATGGTGAAATAACAAACAAACATTTATCTAACATAGCTGTATATGCAAATAACTTGATTTTTGGGGGGGCTGAAACTTTTGCACTATTTTTTTAAACTAAACTATGGTGTTGAGCAAATTGGAATCATAACATTTTTATTTACCTGCTGGTTTCATACATTCCATATCTGTTTCTTTTATAGCTAATTACCTCCTGATAACTGCCATCCACACACAAAGATTGTTTCACAATATATCTGCAGATGTGAATTATATGACGATCAGATCTATTGCTCTGAGGCATCAGTTAATCACAGCTATTTGATGTCTTTTCATATTGATGATGACATGGGCTGAGCTGGAAAACTGCCACAGGAAGAAGACACATTGACAGGTATGTCTAAATAAAAAACATTTCTTTTCTGAGGCAGCATATGCAAATAACTTTTTTTTTAAAAGCAAACTGTGGTGTGCAAATTAGAATACATAACATTTACATTTATATCTATATGTTGGTTTTGTACATTACATATCTGTTTCTTACATCTAATCAGTTCCCTACCCCCACATCCACACACACACAAATTGTTTCCAACAACTATTTAAAGAGACACACCTATTATAAGCTATAAAGCAGTAAGAGTTATGAGAATTCTTTTTCTGTTGCTTTCTTGCATATTTTCACATAATTTCAGAAACAAAATCACAATTTGTCCGCAGAGGTGAATTATTTGACTGAGATCTCTTTTTCTGATGCATAAGTTACTCATAGAAACAATACATTACCATTCAATACACAGTTAAAAACAGACTATTTTATGTATTTTAATATTGGTGATGTCATGGAAGTAGTCAGGTTTGCAACTAGTACAGAAATAAATTACTTTATCTTGTAAGACAAGTTGTTTACATTCCACCATAGAAATACAACATCATGTTGTCTGCATGTCAGATATGTAGTATTCAGGTGAGGGATTTAAGCACCAACAATGATGCATCTGAAGTGTCTTTTTCACTTTGTCATGTCTGGTTTGGGGCATTTTTTTTGTTATAATACAAATTGTTGTATCAGTTGTAGAAAATAATTTGTATATTCTATGTCATAAAGTGTATTACCTATTGAAATAGAGGTTACACTTTATTTTAAATGTGAGTTTCAATGTAACTGCAGGGTAGGTAATCATTAATCACATACACAAGGAGGAATTACACTGTAGTTACACATTTCTTTGCATGTAACTGCACTGCATATGCAATGCAGTTACAGTGTAGTTAAGGAGTCTTAATGTAAAATGTTACCGAAATTAAAAAAAAAAAAAAAATCAGTGTAAGACATCAAAATTGGTGTCAATGTACAGTGGCGTGAAAAAGTATTTGCCCCCTTCCTGATTTTCTCTATTATTGCATATTTGTCACACTGGATGTTTTCAGGTCTTTACAGAAAATGTAATATTAGATAAAGGGAACCTGAGTGAACAAATAACACTTGTTTTTTTTTTTTATTTCACTTATTTAATGAAAAAAAGTTAACCAACACCAACTGGCACTGTGTGAAAAAGTAATTGCCCCCTTACACTTAATAACTGGTTACGCCATATTTAGCTGCAATGACTACAACCAAACACTTCCTATAATTCAATATCAGTCTTTCACATCGCTGTGGAGGAATTTTAACCCACTCTTCCTCGCAGAACTGCTTTAATTCAGTAACATTTGGTAGGTTTTCGAGCATGAACTGCTCGTTTCAGGTCCTGCCACAGCAACTCTATTGGGTTTAAGTCTGGACTTTGACTAGGCCACTCCAAAACTTTAATTTTACTTCTTTTTAGCCATTCTGATGTGGACTTGCTTTTGTGTTTTGGATCATTGTCTTGCTGCATGACCCAACTACGCTTCAGCTGATGGAAGGATGACCGGACATTCTCCTTAAGAATTTTCTGGTACAGAGCAGAATTCATGGTTCCTTTAATTATGACAAGTCATCCAGGTCCTTAGGCAGCAAAGCATCCCACACCATCACATTACCACCACCATGTTTGACTGTTGGTATGGGTTCTTACTGTGGAATGCTGTGTTTGCTTTAACGAGACATTATGGGATCCATGTCATCCAAAAGTTCCACTTTGGACTCATCTGTCCATAGAGCATTTTCCCAAAAGGCTTGGATCATCCAGGTGCTTCTTGGCAAATGAGGGACGGCGTTTATGTTCTTCTTGGTTAGCAGTGGTTTCCGCTCTACTCTCACATGAAGCCCATTTTGCCCAGTCTCTTTCTGATTGTGGAGTCATGAACACTGACCTTAGCTGAGGCAAGAGAAGCCTGCAGTTCTTTAGATGTTGTTTTAGGATCCTTTGAGACTTCCTGGATGATTTCGCTGCACCCTTGGAGTAATTTTGGCAGGCCGCCCCCTCCTGGGAAGATTCACTACTGTTCCAAGTGTTCTCCATTTGGAGATTATGGCTCTCACTGTGGTTCGATGGAGTCCCAGAGCCTTAGAAATAGCTTTGTAACCCTTTCCAGACTGATAGAGGGCAGCAAATTTTTCTGATCTTTTCAGGAACTTCCTTTGATCATGGCATATGTGCTGTTGAATCTTTGTGCAGGCAACGTGAATCTGATGGTAAGGGTCAAAATAAGTGAGGTTTATATTGAGCAGGGCTGGCTGTAATCAAGCCTGGCTGTGTTCAGCCTGCTGACTCTAATTATCCCTTTAATTGGGTTGATTTAACTAGGGGCAATTACTTTTCACACAGTGCTAGTTGGTGTTGAGTTAACTTTTTCCGTTAAATAAATGAAATAACTAAAAAAAAAAAGTGTTATTTGTTCACTCAGGTTCCCTTTATCTAATATTATATTTTGTCTAAAGACCTGAAAACATCCAGTGTGACAAATATGCAATAATAGAGAAAATCAGGAAGGGGGCAAATACTTTTTCACGCCACTGTATGTGTACGTTTTCATTTATTTATTCTTTGTTACTTACCGGTCATTATTAGTCCAAGTCATTGTCAATTACATTAATTCTCCTTCTCTTTTTATTCTTCGTAGCGGTTCCCTGTTTTTGGTCAGATAAGGCTGTGGGGAACAAAGGAAAGAAAAAAATGCTGTAGTTATAGTGTAACTACACTTTAACTGCATTGCAAAAGCAATGTAGTCGCGTGCAACAAACATGTAACTACAGTGTAATTGCCCTGTTGCATGGAATTAATGATGTTATATTGAAACAGATACTTAAAGTGTAATCCAGATACTGTACATTTAGATGCAATAGGCTGATGCTTTTTGAATGTGTATAGGTGGTAGGACTTTATTTACTGTGTGTTATGTTAAAGGTTATGGGCAGGATTCATGAAACTCTGGGAAATACCCACAGCTATGGGTAAACCTCGGCGCAAGTCGGTTGCGACTTGTGGATCTGTAGGTTACCCGGAGCGGCGGGTATTCACAAAGGTGGAGCCGGATTACGACCGGCTTCATGATCAATGGCTGCCTGCGGGTGGTGTCATCAGGGAGATGGCCGCAGCTGCAGAAATGGCCTATGGCTGCTGGAAGGGGCTGCTGATGGCTTGTAGGGGGTTGTCAGAGGAGGGAGAGGATCGAGCATCCCAAGGACTGCTTTTCTCTCTCAAGAAGGAAGGGAAGGTTGTCTCGCTCCTTGGCTGCCTCCTAGTGGAGGTCGTAGGCAGTACTGGAGTTAGGGAGGCAAAGAGCATGGCTACATGGTGACTCCCTCAGCAACTGCTGTGGCTGTGAATCGGAACCACCGCAGCTGTGGGCAATTCCGCTCTGCAGCAGCAGTTGCGGAGGGAAACTTACAAAAAAAGGCTTTGTGAATCCTACCCTATGTTTTTATGTTTTTTATGTTTTGGCTTGTTGAAATGTACCAATAAGGTCACTGAGTTTTTCTAAGACTGTTGACAGTTGTGCTGATGTCTTTACTTGTGATGGTCCAGGTTCGTCAGACATTCCGCTGAGTATACTTGACATTTCTTGCTGCTTTCTTTCATTTAATCTGGAATAATCATTTAGGCTCTGCAGCTATTTGTGGCCTGAGATTTGACTTATGTCTGTGGGCGCCACTTTAGAATCAGTCAATTTCTGAAACAATGTTTCCTCACGGAATGGTTTGTCAGGTTTTTTTTGTTGCAAGTTATGCAGTCTTCACGATCATTGTTTTCATAATATTTGACAACTTATTGATTGCTACCTGTTGCTTTTTGTACCAGGTTGTAGCGTACATTGGCCTTGATGCATTTACGTTTACTGCCAGGAAAAACGGAGAGTCTGGTGACAGAGCTTTCGATAGTCTTTGCTGCATGTAAGAAGTGTAATTAAATACTGAATGTTTTAGTTCATTGTTTGTCACTTCGTATGCCTTTGGTTTTATCTTGCTAGTGTGTTTTGTGTTGAATTCACTTTGGGTTTTATTCTGTCTCTTGGTTTCATATGACAGCTTTTTTTTTTCTGTTCTCATGTGTTCTCAGCTGGGCATCCCCCACTGAACTGTCCTCATCTCTGTGTTGCCACAGACACCAAAACTCACACTGATGAGGAGCTGTGTGATATTTAAAAGTGAATGTGGGGAGTAGGGGCCAAATATATACATTTTTTTCATATAATAGTGTGATAATGTCATTAGTCAACTCATCAGCTGCATTTCACTGGCTACAAAGCCCAATATAGTAGCCTTCACATTTTTTTGCTTGCTTTGCAGCACTTGTGCCTTTTCAAAAAGTCTACCTGAAGACAGGGAAATTTTAAGTAACGTTTAACACTCTGGAATAGGGACTGTACACTAAGGGGTTCATAATGTTGTATATTTTTTTATATAGTTATAAAATAGTGGCAGAGGTATTTATTTAAATCTTTTGGTATTAGGATTTCCAGCAAGCGATTTTCAATAAGTGTCACTCAAGTATTGTTTAAATAGATTTACATCCACTGTAATTTTTCTATAAGTATTCTGATTTTTTTTTTTTTCATATATATTTTTTCCCTTCCAGGCTTCTGCAGGCAGGTAATTCCACCCCTACTCTGCCACCTATGTCCATCCACCGCTCCCCCCCAGGTACTGCCGAGCCCCATGTCCCCCATGGATTCCCCCCATGGCGGGGACAGGAATGGGAGGCTGTCCTCTCCCCATCCAGGAGTCATCAACCAGATTGGGACTTCTGGTGGTCCAGGAGTGGAGTGGGATGCCAGTTGGCAGGCAGGGTTTTACATAGCCTGTGGTCACCTCCTTTTTTCTGTTTTCCATTCCTCCCCCTTCAAGGCCATAAACACACACGTGGAAGTGTGTGCACCATGTAGCCATGCTCTTTGCCTCCCTAACTCCAGTGCTGCCTACGACCTCCACTAGGAGGCAGCCAAGGAGCGAGACAACCTTCCCTTCCTTCTTGAGAGAGAAGAGCAGTCCTTGGGATGCTCGATCCTCTCCCTCCTCTGACAACCCCCTACAACCTGAGCTCACTCCTGAGCCTGGGTCACCAGTGGGGTGCGAGTTGTGACATCCAAACCTCAGCCCTCGGTGCCACCTGCCTGGCTAAGTGTTCTGATTTCTTGAACTTTCTATGTAACTGTCAATCATGCCCCCATCTGTTGATTCTGCCCTGCTAAGCAAAGGTACAGTATGTCTTTAGTGCTACTGACAGGCAATGGTAAGTCCAATGTCGGCAGCTGTTCAGCCACCATGTTTGACAGCATATTAGTAGTGCTGTTAGCAGGCAGTGGTAAGTCCACTGTAGGTAGTCATACACACATGACCCTCAGTTATGTTCTGCTCCCAAAAAGTTCAGTGCAAATGGCTTCCAGGATGTTAAGGTGCAAAACAGCAGGAAATATAGATACAAAAGCAATGCTCCACCTCAAAGAGTCCTTGTGTGGCAAGTCTGTTTGCACTCTGTTAAGCAAACAAAGAAAAGTCTGTAGACTTAAAAGTTTTCTTACCAAATCTTATTTCCCCAATTTTACAAAGAAAGAAAGAACAGCTTTTAGTAACTTTATTCCATCCAGCTCAACAGTAAACTATTTTTTGTGGCTCAGTTGCCTATTCCACAGTTGGCAATCCTACTGTGTATTTAAACTATAGTATTCCAGACATTAAGAACATTCATTCTCGGATTTTATAAAATGCGCTTTTTATTTGGAGGCATCTGATTGGCTTGTACCCATTCCACAGGGGTACGTTAACTTTCAGTAGTTGCCCACCAAATAAAAAGTTCCAGCCCAAAGCTGCCTCATGCCCAGCCAGGTATCGTTGCACCCAGCCTGCTTTGTCATTGGCTGAAGTACTGGGTACACGATTTCAAACTGCCACCTTTTTTTTTTATCGCATAGCGAGACCTGTCATGTCGGCCACACACAAAACACCCCAACAAATTTATTTGCATTGATTTTTTTTTTCCAACAACAAAAAGCACGTATATTAAATATATTTATCTTCCACTTCATTACAGAGTGAGTGACAGAGTCTACGAGATCCGCTCCTCACCAAAAGAGTTGCCTGGCAACAGCTAACAGCTGTAACATGCATTCCAGTAACTAAAGAAGAGGCGCCAAGGTAAAGAAAAAATCCTACAGCTGCCCGCCCTCTTACCTTTCTCCCACACTGTTGCTGGATGCTGGACGCCCACCCAGTTTCTCCATTGCACCACCCACCAGTGTGTCACCTCAGTAACAGCCTGCTCTGCCATTCATGCTGCCCCCTTCATAAGACAGCAGAACACTTCAGCAGCTAACAGTAAAACAGTGGCAACTCAGAGTGGGGAGCGTGCATCTACTGACACTCACTCTGCAGTCTCAATCAGTGCAACAGTACACCATCTGCCATCTTCTGTTCATGGGGAAAAAAACCTCTGTAAACATTGAGACACTGTAAATGAAAGTACTGTATAAAAATACAAGGAAACAACACAGATAAAGAGGGACTACTTTACACCAGAATACATTTCTGTTAATTTACACTAATTTTTAAGAAACGTGGTTTTACATTTTAATAGCCCATTCATTTTTTACATTAATAGCTAATTTTCTAAGCACAATAATACCCTCCAGGGTGGGTGGTAAGGGCAATACCAGACCATTCAGGGGCTATAAGGCCCTCTGCCTGTGGTGCCAGGCCTCAGTATGCCCCTGGGCAGTCCGGTATTGCCCAATACTGCCTACTCTGTTGGATATTATTGCTTGCTTAGAGCAAGGTGGCCATGCACGTACACACTTGCATGCACGTATGATGTTACGGCTGACATTTTGGTGTCTAAACCATGCCTTCAACAGAGTCTTGAATACTATGGTTTAAATACACAGCAGTACCTGCAACTGTGGAATAGGCAATTGAGCCATGAAGAAATAGGTTGCTGTTGAGTTGGATGGAATTACTAAAAGGTGTTCTTTTTTCTGTGTAAAAGTGGGAAAATAAGTAAAGAAGATTTGGTAAGAAAACGTTTTCTTTCTCAAATATGTTTTGCTTCGGTCACCGATGATGGGGCATCTCCCTGGCAGGGCCCACTCAGCTGCTCCTCTACCGCCACCCCGAACCCCTCCCTGACCAAGGAATCAGGTGCTGGGTCCCTCCTCCTCCTCCTCCTGCAACCCCGAACGGGAAGAGGCAGGAACCATGGAGAGTCAATCAGGATTGGGGCTGACACTGGGCATGTGGGAGTGGCCCTGAAGCATCCGCCATCACCTCCCCACCAACTGGGGTTTTTCCTCCATGTTTGTTGCCCCCAGAGATGCTGGGCGTGCAATGAGCTCTGTGTGAAGGATGTACCTTCACTGATGTCCGCTGGCACCTCCCTCCCCCCAGTGCAGTATGCTCCTGGCAGTACCAACAGTCTCCACCGGGAGCCGCCACAGAGCAATGCATCCCTGTAGGCCTACCCCAGGAGAGGAGAGGAGAGCATTCCTCCGGATGCTCAATCCTCTCCTTCCCCTGCTAACCCCTGGCAACCAGAGTATGCTCCCGAACCCTGGTCACCAGCATGGCTTGAGGTGTGGCATCCAGCGCCTCAACCCTCAGCACCACCAGGCTGGCCCAGTAAGAAAACTTTTAAATTTGTAGTCTCTTCATTCTTTGCTTAACAGAGTGCAAACAGGCTTGCCATACAAGGAGTCCTTGAGGTGGAGAATTGTTTTGGTATCCACTGTAGGTATGTTTCATTCAGCAGGTTTGGAAGCATGTCACGAGTTATGTCAGAAGGCAATGGTAAGTCTATTGTTGGTTGCTGTACATCCAGTAGGTGGGGTCTGTATTTACTGTAGGTTGCTGGATTATCTCTGTTTTTGCCACTGTCTCTGTCACAGTCCTGGATAGACTAGTGTCTGTATGCATCACAGCAGGTGTATCTTTCATTTTGAATGCTGGCTAAAGGAGTACCTTGTTAACTTCATTAACTGTATCTTGTGCACCATCCAGAAATGGATACGTTTCCTTTTGTGTAAAAAAAAAAAAAATCTCCTGCAGCTCTATTTCAAAGCTGTTATTCTGCTCCTCAGTATGCATTTTTTCCACTACTTTCATTGACCTTTGTCACATTTTGCGCCTGTATGGATCACTGCAATGTGAACTGATGGGTTTAGTTTGTTTCAAATGTGCTGAAGTCCCTGTCGGTGTGGAGGCACCAGCACCGACCACAAGTTGCCCTTGTGTATATATTATTACATATATGGCTCTGTTATATTTATGTAATAGATAATCCACTACAGGGCACGCAATCGTGCTCTGATATACTCATGCCTTGGGTGCGTTATGAGGCACAAGGCCACAGGCCGAATATGTTCAACCACCCAAGACATGCATATAATAGAGCACAACTGCACACCCTGTAGTGGATTATCTGTCTTATAAAATGTCCAGGAGGTTCTAAGGGATGAAAAGAAGGGCAAGTGTGCAGTTGTTGTGGAATCATTGTGGAATAATGCATGGTCATGTGATGCGTTTCATCCAGTCAGGAGACTGGATTTTCACAGATTTTTTCTTACTCATTTTATAATTTATTTTATACAAATAAGTCGTGGGTGTACCTTCTGTTTGGATTTGACACTACAGGACATGGACAGGAAGAAAGAGAAAAATGAGTGCCTTTAGCTGGCAGAATATGTCCTGCAGTTCTAAACCTAAACTGTTATTTTATTTATTTGTTTTTGTGTTAGAATACTGATTGTTTTATGTTCTCCTTGGACTGCCATGCAGAAACTGATGAATTTGTCAATTCTGAACAGTACTTCTAGAGTGGATCATAGTGTGGCTGGCCTGGGGGTGAAGAGCGACTCTGGAGTCACCCATTCTAATCTAGGGCTGGCAGCTCACTAAGGGAATGACAAGTTCAGTGTTGTAAGAAATGACTGACAAGTTCATTACTGAGATACATTTTAAATGTAAATAGTAGACTCCTCATAGTCAAAATCAGCTCAAGTGTGGGCTCACCGGCACCGTGATAGTACTACCATCTGTGACACATTTTCTTGACCAGGAAAGGAGGGCAAGGCAGTTTGGAAATATTGAAGGACTCTGGATCCGTATAAGTAACACAGTGATACATCAAACATTTAGCATACGTTGCACTGTGCTACTGCTACACTACTTGTGTGAGTGAGCGACAGCGTTACTTGGGGTTAGATATGGCTGTGTATTTTTTGTAATCAGTTTATTTGAATTGGGGGCTCTACGTCCACATCCCTCTTTTTTTTGTTTTAATTAACAGGGGTGTCGGGGTGAAGCTCTCCAACTCAGATACATTGATTTAAAAAAAAGTACATGGCCATACTAACTCAGCATCGTGAGGGAGTGTCATGACGTTGTTTTTCTCTTGATGTGGATGGCAGTATAGGTAGTCAACGCACTGGCGTAAATGGATCCAGAGTCCTCCAGTATTGCCAGCAATTGTGCCTATTTTCAGCCTCATCCTGGGGGAAGGGGGATTTGTGGACATGAAGTTGTAAGTTGACGTAGTGAAACAGATTAAGGTGTTGGTGGTATTTTTAGTGACTAGGGGAAATTTGGCCAGGATACCGGGGAAATTCCCCTACCCTTTTTGATAAGTGCCATGGGATCTGTAACATCCACTTGAACAACCACCAGGACAGACATATGGGACCTCAGTTTAACATCTCATCTGAGATGGGGTTAAAAGCGTCCTTAAACACAAGAGTCTGGAGGAGCATAATTGCCCTCGACCAGGCTGCACCTATGTACTAGGAAGACAAGGACATTTATTTTTGGCTTGTACTTATGTCAAAGGGTTCTGGAGCATTTTGGCTGACCTTTGCTCTTTACTCCAATTGGTAGTTTTATCTTACCATTCCTTGGTATTGGGTAACCCCTGCCTCCCCAGAATGGCAGGCACTTGATGCACACTCCTCGACAGTTCTATTTGCCATACTCAAATGTTATATACGGCAAGCTAGGTGTGCACTTTCTTTGCAACAAATAACTGTAACTTACCAAGACCTATTCCATGCTATTTAAGCCCTGTACACATCAGACTAGTTAAAACGTTTTAAGGTGCCTAAAACGTTTAACTAACACAAACTTCTGGCCCGTCCATTTTAACCACGGTTTCAAAGCGTGTTAAGAAACCGTGGCTTAAACCCTGCTGCGAAGCTAGTCTCAAGTCCATTTTTAAAAACGGTTTGAAGGAGAAAAGCGTGTTACCTTGTAGTGTGGACGGCCGTGCGATTTTTCCCTCTATTACAGTGCCAACATAACCGTGCTACAATCGCGGAGGATTACCGGGTTTAAAAACGTTACTTGCTCCTGATACAGATGGGAGTTGACCGTGTTACAACCGAGTTCGAACTCGGTGAACAATAATGTGGATGGGCTGCTGTGGCGAGTTTTAAAATGGTACAAATCTTCAGTTGTAATGTGTACAGGGCTTAAGTGTGCATTGTACAGGGTTTACTTTGCAGATGTTTCTTCTGTTTCTTGAACAAAAGTGGCCAAGCATTGGATACATTTTCCTAGAGAGTTATTACTTTTGTAAGCAGAGCAGGGGCTGGGGTCAAGAGTGCACTGGGTTTATCAAGAATATTTCTCTTTCTCTTTCTAAATGCTTGGTTTCCTTATTTATTGCTCCTTTTACTGTGAAATTTTGGTTCACGTATTTCCTATGTAAAGTGATTTTGTTTTTCTGTTATTTTTCTTTGTTCTAATTTTCTGATTCTGATTTTGTATTTTGCATTTTGTACTAGAATGGCTTTGATTTATTTTTTTCCAATAGAAAATTCCCACACTCTTTTCAAGAAGTGCCATGGGATCTTTAAAGTCCACCTGAACAACCACCAGAAGAGGCAGATGAGACCTCAGTTTAATGTCTCATCTGAAAGACAGCACCCCAGGAGTGCAGCCCCCCCCCCTTGCTTTCACAGTGTTGGAAGTGGGAAGACTAACTGGAAAATTACACACAATGTTACCCAAAAATGCAGAGCCTTTTTGCAGAAATTGCAGGGGGTCACTATATATCCCCAGTACTCCTCAATAAATCTTTCATTGTTTGCTGCAGCAAATACTGATCACACGAATGGTTAGATAACTATATTGCCACTTGTATATGCTTTTAACATGAAGAAAGGTTTATCTTGAAATGAATAGAAAATTCATAATTATGTGGCTATTTATTTTGTTAAAATGAGTGTTCTTAATCTGTACTGTTAGTACAAACAAGTAAAATCACGTTAAAAGTGTTAGTGTCAGTGGCTCAGTAGGTAGCACACTGGCCTCTGAAGCCGGGAGATCAGAGGGCTGTGGGTTCAGTTCTCACATCTGGCACTTGGATTAATATCCCGGTACTGACACTGTGGTGCTGCACTTCTGAGGTGACGTCTTTCGGATGAGACGTTAAACCGAGGTCCCATCTGCCTGGATTGGTGGTAGTTCAGGTGGATGTTAAAGATCCCATGGCACTTATCGAAAAAAGAGTAGGGGAATTTGCCTGGTGTCCTGGCCAAATTTCCCTCATTCACTAAAAATACCACCAACAGCTGGTTCAAGGTCAGTTGACATTCATCTGTATCCCCCTCTCCCGGGTCGTGCCTGAAAATAGGTAGGATTTGTCTAGTGCACTTACCCGGTCAACTAAATAATAAATAGAGTATTAATTCATTCAGATATCTTTTCACTACATCATACAACAGTTTGTAGTGCACGACATTTGTGTTTTGCTCTTGTTGCAGTGATTTTTGTTTATTTGAAGGTAACTGTTTAAATATACTGCACCTGTCTTATCAGCTTGTTTTCAGGGTTTTTTTCCCACTCTTTGCATGCCAGCTTGTAAAGTAGTAGAGTATTATGTCCGGGATCAGCAGGATCAGGGTCACTGGAAAGTGGCAGTAAATGTTACTGAAAAAATTCAGAGACTCTTTTAAGAAATTGTAGGGGTTCACTACACTTCCCCGTGCTCCACCAAAAATATTTTGTTTGCTTGGCTCTGAACCCTGTGTGATGGTCAGATATCTTCTATTCACCATCTTATCATTCCACACCTACGTCTACCATCAACGAACTTTATGTTCCACATTCCCTTGAAGGGACATGATCACAGTGTGTTTTGAACCCACATCTACTGCACTGCATCCTAGTTGCCACTAGCTGAATGCTATCTGAGACACCTTAGCCTCCGGGGAATGGGGAGAGATTTGTTGGGGGGATACGGGGGGAGATTGTATTATTATAGCCATAACTTTGTTAAGAGACCTACAGGGCCTTTGAGTACTATCTTGTTGACTACTAATATACTATGTGGTTATATGTTTATGTATCCTTCATTTTCTTTGTAATTTGTCGTAGCCAAATTCAATAAAGCTTTTTGAATTTAATATCTATATATATATATTTTTTTTGTTTGCTACAGCACACATTGATCACATAAATTATTAGATATATTGCCACTTATATTTACTGTACTTCCAGCATGAAGAAAGGTTTGTGTTCTTGAAATGAATAGCACATTTTTAATCATTATGTAGCATATCTTCTGAAATCTGAAAACATCTCCCTCATGCAGTGATATTTATGCAGTAATTCACAGTCAGTCAATATTGAATAAATCCTGAAACAACTGATGTTGCAGTTTCTACCTGTAAAAACAATGGAGCCTGTTTAACAATTACAGTACATTGGGGTACAAAAAAAAAAAATAAGCAGACAAGTGGGGTGCCTTATGAAGTTGTAGTAAAAAGCAGACTGCTTATTTTATTAAAATGATCATTCTTAAGTTGTACTGTAAGTACAACAAAATTCAAATCACATGTTAAAAAATATTAATTCCTAAAAATATCTTTTCACTACATCATACAACAGTTTGTAATGCATGGCGTCCATGTTTTCCTCTGGTTGCAATGATTGTTCTTTATTTGAAGGTAACTGTTTAAGTATACGTAACCTGTTTTATCAGCTTATTTTCAGTTTTCTTTGCAGTCTTTGCAGGTGAGCATGCAAGTTGTAGATTATAAAGTGAGGGATCACTGTGACCAACTCCTCAGAAGCACATTCAAGTTTATAATCAAAAGGGCCATCCAGACGCAGACATTTGAATCAAAATCCATTCATGATTAAAGTATGTATACAAGGAAAAATGTACCCTATCACTCAAAAGTAAGCATTGTATTCTTGGACCTGAGCAAGGCCTTCGACACTGTCGACCATTCTCTGCTACTCTCTTCCCTGACCTCACTAGGTGCTGACCCATTATCTTTACAGTGGTTCAACAACTACCTCTCTGATCGTTTCCAGCAGGCGAAAGCAGAAGGAGATCTCTCAAATCTCAAACCTCTCCTAAGAGGTGTTCCCCAGGATTCCATCTTGGGACTGATCTTATTTGCAAAATACATCAACAATATTGATGAAAGCATAACTAAGAGCAACATTCATCTGTTTGCAGATGACACAGTTCTTTACATAAGCCGCCCGCCATTACAATCTGCATGTAATGACCTTCAATCTGAGTTCAACCTGCTGCAACACCAACTCCTAAACAAAAACTATTACTTAGCCAAGAAAACAAAGCAATGTTCTTTCCTCCCTCTGCCCAAATGGTAAATTCAGCCCTATCAGATCCTGTCCATGAATTACTACAATTCTTGGTGAGAAGTTGGAATTTGTCCCTAAATTCAAATACCTGGGAGTATGGCTGGACCATAGGCTCTCCTTTATAGAGCACGTTGAAGAATTACTAAAAAAATTACGACAGAGACTTGGTCTGTTCTTTAGGATAGCCCGCTTCTTAACTAGAGATGCCAAACTACAGCTGGTACAATCAACCTTTCTATCCTTGATAGATTATGCTGACATCCTCTACAGTCACTGTCCCATTTCCTACCTCACCAAACTTGACACATTATATCATAGAGCTTTGAGATTTATTTATTTATTTTTATTTTTTTTTTATTTAGCGTTTGTTGACCGGGTAAGTGCACTAGACAAATCCTGCCTATTTTCAGGCACGACCCGGGGGGGGGGGATACAGATGAATGCCAACTGACCTTGAACCAGATTAAGCTGCTAAGATTCATCACAGGCCTGCCTTATTCCACTCACCACTGCTCCCTATATCAATCAGTGAGGTGGAGTTCTCTTCAATTCAGGCATGATAAAAATGTAGCCTTATGGACACTGAGAGCCATCTCCAAAAAAACTGCCCCAATACATTACAGACTGTCTTCCTATAAAACCAATAGGCAATTACGCCCTGAGAAGTTGAAAATCTCTCCTACTGATGGTTCCCACAGTTAACTCTCACTTTGGCAGGGCTACTATAAGCTTTACACTGTCCTCCTTGTGGAATAAATTGCAAAAAAACTGAAACCGAGGTCACCCATCAGCATCTCATCTTTCAAGCTCTTATACTCACGTCTCAGAAATGATCAGTGTAATTGTTTCCCATGACCATGAATTGTCATAATGCTAACCTGTACCATTTAACCATGAACGAATTACTTCTAGTGCTTGTCTCCTCCTTGGCCCTGGTCTGTCATCATGCTTTCATGTAACACCTTGATGCCTCTGTCCTCCCTTTGATACTGGTCTATCTTCCTGCTTTCTCCAGCCTTCTTTTCACGGCTCTATACTGCACTCATCCACAATCTACACGTAATCATACTATAAAAGTCCTAACTCCCCTTTCCCTCTCCCCGTAGGCCCCCACCGCTGCATCAGTTCTACTGACCTATCCTTGGGACTTCACTTCTCACAATGTTTATCCTTTGCTTGCATATTACATACCCCTCCTGGTACCCCCATCTGCCATTAGTTGGTGGTTCTCCAAGCCATTTTAATGGCTAGTACTAGCGACTGCCCCTGGTAAATGAACTAACTGGTACTTCTATACAGAGAACATGGTTTATATATAGTTACATGGTTCAATGGTGGATCTGCCCCCTTGTATTTGAATCCTCCTCTGTTATGGCTTGCCTTGTCTTCCTTTTATCATTTGACTCCCCTATTACTGCCCCATTGTGTTTGTGTTTATATACTTATTTACATGTATTTATATGTTTTTATGATGAATGTTACCCAACCCTGTTCTAGCCAGGTCCATTTTGTAAAAAGAGCTCTGCTCAATGATGTTCGCCTGGATAAATAAAGATTTTGATTGACTGATTGGTTGACTGACTCATTTAGCCGAATGGGGCAATTTGCACCTTTTTGCACACTTTGTTTTAGTCTGTGTGGCAGCAAAACATTTTTTGATAGTCTGCTTCAACAACAGATCTTATATGTACATGCTTATGGTGAGAGGATTTTGAACACAAACCCATGGAAGTGAATTAGATAATAAGCTGTCATGTTGGACCTGTCCTTACCTCAACGTGTATTGTTTCGATCAAATCCAAGCCTACCTGTCAAAGTGTCAGCTTTTTTGAGTATCTTTCCTTGAGAATGCAGATATTTTTATACAATTTCAGACAGAAATTCAATAAATTGTAAGAATTGTTTTTATTTTTTTGGTAACCAGGTAAGGCCCACTAGGCTCAAGACCTGTTTTCATGGGTGACCAGGAAGCAAGTGACTTGCTCTGGGTTGCACATTATGCAAGTGGAGGTTGTGGGAATCAAACCCAGGTCTGTTGAATGTACCAGCTCCTTCACAGCTCATTACTTTCTAGGATATATATATATATATATATATATATATATATATATATATATATTATGGGTGGTGAATGGTATAACTTGTGGATTTTGTCATAAAACTGCAGGTGCAGTTTCCCAGTGACCCTAGAAATGGGCAAAAAATCATAGGGGAAACCCAACTCCTTAAATGTAAGATCAGATATAAGTAATATGGGCACAAACAGAGCTCTGTTGTCAAAACAAACCACTGGGATTCAGTACTGGTATACAAAATGCAACTGTTAAGGTTACCTGAGCCAATGCAGATCCTTTCCAGAGGTGTGCAGGGTGCTATGTTTATAAACAAAAAGGACACATCTGAAAGCTAGGGAGTGGAATTGCGTAACAATTTAAAGTTGCATTCGTTTTCTACCTCTACAACAGATGCCAATTTATATCTTGGCATTGGAAGTTCAGTTTTCTTCTGGGACCAGGCTTATTCATTCTAATTGGGATGTACTCACGTACAAATGTAATAAAGGAAAACCATTTCAAAAACATTACTATAGTGGTTCTTCAGACTTTCTTCAGGTACATAAGTGAGAAGAGAAAAGCAAGAGTAGAGACACGGAATATAAGGAAGACAGCAGAGGGAGATTGTATAGAAGGGGACCAGGAAAAACCAGGCATCCTAAATGGGTACTTCTGTTTTAGTCTTTATGGGGAGGGTGGAATACCAGGGAGCAGCAAGCTTAAGGGGGGGTAGGCTCAAGTGCATCTTCAGAAGAAAGAGTCCTGAATGGACTTGCAGCTCTGAAGGTCAGAGTCTTAGTGTCAGTGGCTCAGTAGGTAGCACACTCACCTCTGAGGCCGGGAGATCAGAGGGCTGTGGGTTCAGTTCCCACATCTGGCACTTGGGTTAATATCCAAGTACTGACACTGTAGTGCAGCATGAGAGGGGTGCTGCATTTCTGAGGTGCCATCTTTCGGATGAGATGTTAAACCGAGGTCCCATCTGCCTGGATTGGTGGTAGTTCAGGTGGATGTTAAAGATCCCATGGCACTTCTCGAAAAGAGTAGGGGAATTTCCCCGGTGTCCTGGCCAAATTTCCCTCATTCACTAATACCACCAACAGCTTAATCTGGTTCAAGGTCAGTTGGTATTCATCTGTATCCCCTTCCCCCGGGTCGTGCCTGAAAATAGGCAGGATTTGTCTAGTGCACTTACCCGGTCAACAAAAGCTAAATAAATAAAAAATAAATAAATAAATAAGGTGGACAAGACTATGGGACCAGATGGAATGCACCCAAGAGTATTAAAGGAACTCAAGGAGGTGCTAGTTGCCCCATTGATAGCTTTATTCAACAGTTCACTTGAAACAGGCATGGTTCCAGAGGACTGGAAGAGAGCAGAAGTAGTCCCTCTGTATAAGAGCGGCAGCAAGGAGGAGGCTAGTAATTACGGTATATGCTGGCCAGTCTCACTTCAGTGGTGGGGAAATTAATGAAAACCCTGCTTAAGGAAAGCCTAGTTCAGGCTGTAAGATCACAGGCAGCTTCGATTCACAGGGAGCGGCCATACCAGATGGACATGATTGATTTCTTCAATTGGGTGACCAGGGAAACAGCTCAGGGGAGGGCAGTGGATGTGGTCTATGTGGACTGCAGTCTTTCAGGAGGGAGCTTGCCCACACTGTATCTGGCCTTTTGGCAACCAAAGTTCCTCAGTCCTTCGAAACCTTGTTCCTAGATATCCTTCCTTGAAGACTAAGGTCACCGCAGAACAAATCCATACTTGTTTCAGATTTTTGTGGTGGCTGCTTGGAAATCAATTATAAGACATTAGCTAACAACTGCTGCTCCCATGGTAAATGAGTGGATACAGCTGGTGAAGGAATTGTATATCAGGAAGAGATGTATATTAAACTGAATTTTAAATATGATGGGAAAACCTTAATTCATAAACTAAATGTGCTAACTGGGAAGCATGTGGTATGGAAAACGACTCCCCCCAGGCACTGTTGTACAGCAAGGGTACGTATTAGTTATTTATAAAACCACAAACAAGAAAGAGACAATACATGCCCCCTATGTAAATTTATTGTTCTTTATTATGTAATATAACATGAATTTCCTTTGGGTAATCATCTTTTAAAGGAACAGAAATGCATCACTGGTCATGCAGTGATATGCTGAGATGCCCACAATTATCAGCTAAGTGTATATACCTGAAACTTATTATAGTAGAAATATTTGATGAACTCACAGTACCTCACCTGTGCAAAGATGTAAAGTCCGTTATCTATCATTGATGAATTAATACCTGGTACTTTGTATAAGTTAGCTGGGTCTATGTTAGTTTAAACCTGATACGTGGCTCTGTGCGAAGGGATTCGTTCAGCACGCTGGTGACACGAGTTCATGCCCTGAACCTGGGTCCCAGGAGCGGAGGTTGGCAGGGAGGGGTATCACAAATGTCCATTGGATGCTTCCATCCTGGGGGGTGGGTTTTGTCTGGGGCCCTGTGAGTGGATTGGAGGTGCACTTGGGGGACATGATGCCTCAACACACACCCCCTATGCCCCCACTCCAGGTTGCCCCGCGCTCATGCAAGGCCAAGAACTGTGTGGGCAGGGCACAGAAAACATGAAAAATGCTCCCCAACTGACTGGATGATGAGTGCTTGGCTCCTTGCACCCGAATCCATGGAATCATTCCAGAACCAGCTTCACAGCTCCTGAAGAACATGCTGTTGGCCTCCAGGCCCATTGGAAGAGAGGGACCCTCCTAGTAAAAGGGTTATACCGGGGTTTCCAGGTAGGCTACAATTGGGGCTGGTAGTGGTGGCGGGGGTTGGAGGGCGGCAGGGTAGGCGCTGGTGCTCTGAAGGAGTGGCCGGTCAGGGTGTAGAGGGAGGAGCATAAATAAAAACAAAACAATCTGATACATGTTTTTCATCTTTGTTTTTTCTTTTGTATGCTGCAAAATTCTAATACACTTTTCGTTACAAAAAAGAGTGTACTTGAACTGGAGCAGTGAAGAACACCAATTAGTGTATAGTGGTGGAGGGAAGACTCGCAGAGCATAACATAGCTTGAGCGAGCTGTGGGTGAGGAATGGAGGTTTTAAAGGTCTGGGGTCGGGGACAATTGCAGGAAGGAGCTGTGAAGTCACAAAGAGACTCAAGGAAGAAGGGGGAAGAGGCAGAGTGGAAGGACAGGGAAAGAGAGGACCAGAATTTAGAAAAACGATATGAGAAGACTGCTTGGCCAGCAGTAGATTTCCTAGTACAGAGTGAAACTGAATGGAAAACACTGTTATGGAATGGGTAGGGCAGCTGGGGGGGGCAGTGGAGAGAGGAAAGGAAGGGAAGGAGGAAGCCAAACCAGAATCTGGATATGAAGGAGGCACATTGGGCGAGGTGCCACACATTAAGAGTGGGGAGGGAGAGGGAGGAGTAAAGAGAGCAGTGCAGGTATGGGGACGACAGTCTAAGGCCAAACTTCAGAAGAAGTGAAAGAGGGGGACTGGTTTGGCAAGGGTGGACTTGGGAGCGAGGCTGTAGACAGTTTTGCCATTGTCAAAGATAGTGAGGAGGAGCATCTTCGAGATGATCTGTTGAGAAGCAGGATATTCACTTTGTTCCAGCAGAGTGCACCCAGTTTGAGGTGGAGCTTGTGGCAGATGGCATGTACGTGAGCTGAGAAATCAAGAAGGCAGTCCAGCCAGACCTTGAGGTACTTGAAGGAGGAGGAGGAGACATTCTCAATTGCAGTACTATCAAGGGTATGGGGCTAAGCCTGTTGATCCACTGCTAGAAACCAAAGGTTAGAGACCATTGTCTTGGCTTTGAGAGACAGTTGATCAGGTTGGATAGGTTGTAGCTGGAAGCAATCCAAATATATATAGTAGGTGACGAAGTCTTGTATAATTTTTATTTAACTTATTTAACAATTTTTGGCCAGGAAAGGCATGCTGTGCAAAAACTGATTTCCAGATGTGTTCCAGGAGCACAGGGAGATTAAGTGACTTGCTCAGGGTCACACAGTATGCAATTAGAGGTTGTGGGAATCAAACACAGGTCTGCTGGAGGTACCAAACTGTTTTTTAGCATGTTGCTCTAACCTGTAGGCTATAATACAAGTGTATGTAGTCAAGCACAGCTTTTTTTTCTCCATGACATCACAAGGTTCCATAAAAAGGGGGCAGTTCAGTATCAATATATTGATTGCCTGTTACTGATCCTTGCTGTTTGTACTGACTGTATTTACCCATGTATGTGCCAGGAACTGGTCCGTGCCATGCCAGAAAAAGGTCTTTGGATCAGTGCACCAACCCAGTTAACGAATAAATAAATAAATGGCAGACATAGTCAGCTATATCTATTGACTGCTTCCAGCTACAGGAAAGCCCAATATCACATTTAAAAGAATGTTTCATGGGCTTTTGGGTTGTGCGGGCCACTTTATATAAATGTTCCCCTTTAAAAAAATAACACAGAATTTGCCATCTGATGGCCCAGCTGATGTGCAACACTCTTAACCCTTCACCCTTCTATTCCAGCCACTCAGGTTGCTAGAGGTGGGTGGCCAGGCTGGGTACAGTTCTGTCAAGCACATAATGTTGCAGCCTGAGGGAAGGGGTTCTCATTGCTCCCCACCACAGTGAACCCTTGTACTGGGCCATGGAGCCTGTGGCCCTGTGAGGGGTTGCCTACTGCTGAGAGTTGTAGTGCCTGAGGTCCCCAGAGGCACTGCACAATGTCAGTGGTGGTGGGGGTGGTGGTGGTGGAAGGCTTAAGGGGCACAACACATATAAGCATAGGGCCCACTTTGAATGAAACATAGATGGGAAAATACCAGTGTACACCACGTACATAACTGTGCAGCTTACTGTGGTCCTGTGCCACAACAGCTGACTTCCCGAACCAGAATGATGGTTTGGATGGGTGGAGGGTGCCTTGCACTGAAGATCACCATCAAATCACAGAGGAACCTGGAGGCTGGTGAGGGGTGTCTATACTGGGGGTCACTCTGAGGCTTGACTGGAGCATGGGACAGAAAAAGGAAGCCACACCTTCAGGGCTTACAAACATCCAACCCACTCAGCTAATGCTGAACAGTCTTTTAGCTATGGCTGGCATTGTCTGATAACCCTCTCTTGGTGTCAGCAGGGGTGGGGCTATAGCCCAGGGAGACCCTGTGTGTTTAGGGGTGAGGTGGTATGCTCACCAGGGGGTTCCCTGCACTTCAGTCATACCGCTGTACTCCTTTTCTTTGTGGTGGGGTGAGATCAAGTTGGACCTCAGTTCTGATAAAAATTATCACATTGCAAGGGTGTTTTAAGACGTTGTCACCCTTTACTGACATATACTGTATTCAGTTACCTTTATACACGAGAACCCCATCTGCAAAAGCTCTCCTGGTTAATACTGTACAGACAGGGTTGATTCTGACCCCAGACATGGGTCAAAAACATGGAGGGGTCCCTTTGTATTGGTTTTACCCTCCACATACAGCTCAGGAGCCACAGGGTCCCTTTTTCCTCTTTCACACCAGTGGGTGAGGTGTTATCTCAAACCACAGCCTGTTCTACTTTGCACTGAATTACCAGAATCTACTGCCTTGCTATACACTGTGTGTTTACACTTTTACATATAGTCTGTGCCTCTGTAGCATCTTGTCAGCAGGTGGTGAAGGAGGACGAGGAGGCATGAGTAAAATATGAAAACAATATGGAATAAATAAATAATAATATAAAACAGAAGGATACAGTTGGCAGACATCTCAAACGTAAACATAGCATAAACAGACATTAGCTATGACTAAATGGACAGACGTACTGAATAACAGATTTAGCACAAACAATGTGCCAAAACCCAGATGCAGTGGTGCCTAGAAGGGAAAGTGTTGGGGTGGGGGTGAGAATGCCAGGTCACAGTGCAGTCAAGGTTAGCTACAACCATACCTCTCAACCTCTTGTGTCATGAATCAGGGACAAGGCTTAAAAAAATCAGGGACAAAGATGCCAAATCAGGGACACATCTTAACAATGGGTAATATTCACTCAGAAATCTGATAGAATAAGGGGATTTGTATAAGATGCATTTCTGAAGAAGAACTAGTCTGTATTTTTAATGTTTAATATTATTTTATGCTTGCAGTCCCCACTGTTCTGTCACAGAAACACGAATTTTAGGAGAGACAGAGGAATATTCTGTCGCAAAATCAGGGACAGTTGAGAGGTATGGCTACAACAGTGAGTAGGGAAGGCATGAAGGAAGGGTTTGATGGAGAAGAGGAAGGAAGTGAAGACCAGAGCTTAGGGAACTGGGAGAGGAAAGCAGTTTGGCCAGCAGGAGAGTTCACGTAAAGAAGGGGAAGGGATCTTGGGTCAAAGTTCTAATTGGAAGGTGTAGGTGGGGGTAGAAAGGTATGAAAGGAGTGAAGTAAAGGAGTGGGTGAGGGACCCAAACCAGAATTTAAAAATAAAGGAAATACAGGGAGAAAGCGATGACTGGTTTTATGGGAGGGGAGAGAAAGAGAGGAATAGAAGGAACAATGGTGGGGGGAGAGGACAGTCTACAGTGCAAAGTGACAGAAAGAGTGAAAAAGGGGGCCTATTCTGGCTAGAATTTATTTCAGAATAGCACCATAGACAATGTCACCAAAGCCGAACATTTGAAGGATCATTTTCTAAAGGATTTCTCTTTGTGCAGGGAGCGGAATGCATGCTTTATTCCTTTAAAGAACTTTAAGTTTGGGTTGAAGCTTCTGGTGGATGGCATCGACATGCAGAGAAGTCAAGGTGTTGGTTTAGCTAAACCCCAAGGTATTTGAAGAAGGAGGCATCCTCAGGCAATATGCCATCCAGGGTATGGGTATGTGTGTTGGGGGTGGGGGTGAGTCTGGCCAGTTTCTGCCTTGTGCTAAAGCTAACCAATCCATGCCCTCTAGTGGCAGGAAGAGGTTGTTACATAAAATAAATGAATGTAGCCATCTACACAATATCTGGTACCAGGAGGACCAGAACTTGACGGGGCTCACTATTTGGGTTGTCTTCTCCCTACTATGTAGTGACTAGTTAGGCTTTCATGTCATGTTTTAAAGCAGCAGCACAACAAAAAATACCTTTCCAGAAAGTTTTTAGCCATGGTTAATAAAAGTGTTAGCATACATGTAAAGTCTGCGTTTCCAGATGAGCATAATGTATTTCCAGGACTACAGAGAAAAAGAGTTGGTTCTTCGCTTGTCCAGGTGGGAAGCAAATACTTGTTTGCACATTTAAACTTGCAAGAGGTAGTGCTTTCCTCTGGGGAGAGGAGGTAGATTTTCGAGCCGTTGCCCCGGAAAGGGCAGTCACCAGGTTCCCTGGTAGGACTGCACTGTGGGATTGAGGAGGCTTACTTTGCTCTCCAGTCCCTAGGATTTTGTACTAAACTGTGCACAAGGAAATTGGTGTATAAAAAGCAGGGAACAGGCTTTTTCATGTAAATTAAGTCCACCACATGAGGTGGCAGTAGTTTTATTATTTTTAAACAGCAGCACAGTTATCTCGGAGGAGTCAGAGGACAGGAAGTGACCAGAAGATACTTCCTGCCCACCCAGTATAAACAAGAGCCCCATGTGAGCAGGAGCGAGCGTGCAGATCAGTGCATGGAAACATGCGTTGTGTGTCTCCTGTGTCCACTGTGGACAGGTGGGGGAAGTATAGCCAGAGTTTCCAACATGGGGAAGTGGAAAAACATCAAGGGACACAGGGAAGATAAGGTGCAACTAACACTCATTATGGCACAAGGTAAAACTAAAAGAGGAAAGGGTAAAAAGGCATGTATTATATGTAAAATGTACATGGAGGCTGCTGTTTGCAGCGAGTTTACATGTGAAAATGTCAGTCGGTGGTTACTCTGCAAGGGGAAATTCAGCAGCTCATGCAGAGACTGGAAACTCAGAAAGAGACTGGGAGGTTGGAGAGTTTTATAAATGAGGTGGCCAATAATATTAGTGGTATTGGGGACAAGGTTCAGAATTCTGGGGATAGCAGTGTCTGTCCTTGTAATGTAACACAGGAAGTGGCAGTAGTAACTGATGAAACAACCACACACTCACAAAAGAACTCCAAGCTGGGCCTCCCGTTAATAACAACCCTTCAATTGTCTAATAGATATGAAGGCCTAGAAATGGATGACGAGGGATTTATGAGGGCTAAATTAGGACAACCCGAAGCTATAGCTTCCTCCCTGCCTGAAGTTATACAGGGTCAGATTAATACAGAACACCCCACTAAGCAGTGTACAGCAGACAGAGATGTTGTAGTGATAGGGGACTCTATTATAAGAGAGATAGATACTGTAGTACGTTGGGGGCGAAAAGAGCATACCAGTGTCAGCACATTACCTGGAGCTAGGCTATATGATGTTTCAAACCTTTTGGATGGGCTCCTAGAAAATACAAGTAAACCACCAGTGATTTTGACATAGGAACAAACGATATAGCAAACAGTAGAATGGAGGATATCCAAGCTGAGTTCAGGACATAACAACGAGGAGCAAGAACAGAAACGGGGAGAATATATCATCTGGGATTTTGCCCACCTATGGCTCACATTCAAACAAAAAAATGGGCTTATTGTGCTACTCAACAGGTGGTTGAGACAACTGTGAGGAGGAAAAATTTGGTTTTATGGATAATTCCACAACATTTACTAGACCAGCTTTGTTTAAAGCTGACGGCCTGCACTTAAACCCTGCAGGTACTAGAATTCTGGGGGAAAAAAAACTCTTGAAGTAATGAGATTCCATTTAAACTGGAAAAGGGGGGGCTCTGGAAAATAATTAAAGCAGGGGTACTAATCCCATGACAATTCCCAGAGAGACCCTTGAATGGAAAGCAGTTCTCATTAATGCCAGGAGTTTGGTTAATGAATATGAGTTTTTCTTTGCTGTTACATTCTCAGAATATCCATGTGGCACCAATTACGCAAACCTGCTGGGCTGATAATGATCTGTGGGATAAAAAGGTGACAGTATACAACTTATTTTCCAAATCCAGAATACACATGAAGGGGGTGGAATAGCCATATATGTACATGATTCTATACATTGCGAAAAACTGCAATGGTATACAGGAGCCCTAGAATTATTATGGGTAAAGCTACTTCCTCAGAAAGGTACCATGGTCATTTTAGGACTAGTATATAGGCCACCTTCTAGGACATCTGATGATGAGGCATTATTAAAAATAATAGGGGAGCTGGATCCAGTAGACCGAATATTACTGACAGGGGACTTCAACCTACCTAATATAGATTGGACGAAGGGGCAAGGGGATAGCAACAACTACTGCAAGGAAGCACTAGAGGACCTAGAACCCTAGATCTAGTACTTACCAATATGGGTGACACAGTCAACAAACTCCAGGTTAACAGCCCCCTAGGTAATAGCAACCATTGCTCAGTTCACTTTAGCATCAGGGAATCCGTATTGATTATGAACACGGGTACTGCAGCCAAGCTACATTTTTAGAGAGCAGATTTCTCCACTATCAGAACCCAAATGCTGGCATGGGACTGGATGAGTGATTTTAAGGGGTTATCTGTGCAAGACATGTGGAAACTGCTGTAGCTAGATTAACACATCTTGTTAAAACCTGTATACCAAGCGTACCAAAATATGACACTAGCATCAAAAAGAAACCTGCAAGGATGAATGCACCTATCAAAAAAATGATAAACAGGAAGAACAGAATATATAAAAAACTGAACGGTAACGGGTCACTTGAGGCAAATCAGGCCTATAGGGAATCTGTTAGGAGCATTAAAACAAGAATTAAAAAAGCAAAAGCAAAAGCACAGTTCGAGTTGGATTTAGCTAACAGTGAAGGATAAGAAGAAATCCTTCTTTTCCTGCAATAATAGCAAAAAGGGACGCCACTGTATGATAGGCCCATTTTTGAATGACTTGGGAAACACTGCTACAACTGCAGAAATGGCAGACATTCAGAATAAATATTTTTGCTCAGTTTATAACAACAATAGAATACCACACGTTGGTAAAGAAGAATCCACTCCTAGGAAAATTACTATTAAACCCAAAGATGTATTTGATTGGCTCACAAAGGTTGACATAAATAAATCACCCAGCCCCGAGAATTTACACCCTACAGTCATATCCGAACTAGTTGAAGTGTTGACACCACCAGTTACCTGCATCTTCCAAGCCTCCCTAGACATTGGCTCAGTCTCCCTTGACTGGAAAACTGCTATAATAGTCCCCACTTTAAAAAAAAAAGGGCCAAAGACAAAACCTGATAATTTTAGGCCAGTAAGTCTAACCTCTCTGCTGGGGAAGATCTTGGAGGGGTTGGTCAAAGACTTAGTATCAGGCTTCCTAACAACTCGGAGAGTAGTATACCTGGCTCAGCATGGGTTTACAAAATCTAGGTCCTGCCAAATGAACCTTTTGGCCTGTTATGAGAACGTCAGTAGGGAGCTAGACATTGGGAATTCTGTGGATGTGGTTTATATGGACTTCACGAAAGCTTTCGATAAATTACCCCACATGGAACTTTAAACATGTTATAGGACAGTAACCCGAACTGGAATATTTTTAACTGGGTCACAGCATGGTTGCAGGGGCGTAAACAAAGGGTTACCATAGGTGGAGTGCTTTCCGACTGGGCACCAATCACTAGTGGGGTTCCCCAGGGCTCTGTTATGGGGCCTAGTCTCTTTAATATCTATATATCCTCCCTTAGACTACATAACCCTAACATATGGTTATATAAATTTGCAGATGACTGCAGACTTGGGATAGTGGTGAATGATCAAGTAGACACTACATCCCTTCAGAATGCTATCAATGAGACTTTGGAGTGGACAGTAACAAACAAACTAGTCCTGAATATGGTGAAATGCAAGGTTATACACTTTGGTAAACATAATGCTAAAACCTCGTATAAGCTTGCTAACGACATGCTCACAGTCACTCACAAGGAAAGTGACCTGGGGGTTCGGGTGACTGGAGATCTAAAGTTCGGGACAAGTGAGGAAAGCGAATTAGAACTTAAATTGTACATTTAGGCATATAGTTAGCAGGGATGATAAGGTACTCATGCCACTCTGTGTAGCTTTGGTGAGGCCAAATCTGGAATATTGCACCCAGGTTTGATCCCCACAGAAGAGGAAAGATATCACCAGACTAGAGAGCCTTCAGAGAAGATTTACTAAATCTATAAAGGATTTAAATGATTTACCATAAGAAGCAAGATTATCATCACTCAACTTGTATTCCCTTTTTTATAGAAAGTTTAGGGGCGATTTGTGTTTTGTATACAGAATAATGGGAGATGACAACCTTCGGACAGAGGTCGGTGTCCAACCTAAGACTAACTGGTGCAGTAGTAGGAAACATGATAGGCAACTTGTCCATTTTAAATGGAACCATAATTTAAGGACGAGCTGGTTTAGTAAAAGGGTTGTGGTACCCTGGAATGTGCTTCCATCAGTACTCATGGAGATCCCGAGTATGAATAACTTCAAAGTTAACTTTGACTAACACTTCAGTAAAATAAATACTCAATTTTAAATGTGGTATTTGGCAAGCAATTATGGACTCAAGTCTGCCAGCTTGAAATTACCTGTGATACCTAATCCTTGATAGATCTAAAATGATATTTCTAAGCCAAATGTGTCAGCCATTTTTTTCTTGAGAAAAAACTAAATTAAAACATTTATAAAAACTCAGATTTTTGTGGAACTCAAAAACTGAACCACCAAATAAAACTGGAAGATTACTGGAATCTTTAACAGTGGAAAAAAGGTTCAGTCAATTTTTTTTTTTTTTGCAAATTCTGTTGCACTGCTGCTTTAATATTTAAAGATAAACACCTTAGTGACAAGTGTTGTAGCTACTTATTGTGTTTTTATTATTTTGGGGGTTGCCTGAAATTCTTTTTACAACATTTCCCATATTGAATGTCACACAGCCACTTTTGTGCTCGTAATCAAAGTCTTGCTGAATTTCATTGCCTCATTCTATCATACCAACACATTCCCCACCCCATTTCAAGATGTGCCCTCTAACAGGTTATTATCTGGGAGGCAGTGTGGTCCAGTGGCTAGTACAACAAAGTGGAAACTGGCCGATCGCAGCTTCAACCCCCCCCCAAGCCAAACACTCACTGCGTGGCCTTCAGTGAGCCCCTTATTCTCTAAGCATTGCAGTCCACCCAACTACAGGATGGGTAGATGCAGGACCCCACCTAAAATAAGATGCTGCATATCAGCTAGACCATCCTGGGTAAATAATAATGTTCTTGCATTCTTATACCTACCCATGGGTTACTGCTAGCTAAGTTCATTTTTTTGCCTAAGCTTTCTTGAAAGTTATAGCTGTAACATCCTCATGTTTCCATAAAATCTTGACTATTTTATTGCCAAAAAAATGCCATTTTCTAATGTGCTTTGAAAAACTGTTTTTCTTCAAGTTTGGTTTTGCTCTTCCATCCAGCTAGATGGCTTTCAGGCCATATTGGGCATTATGGAGCCTGATGGAGGGGATTCACCGTTCTTGTCCCCAGCTGATGAACCGATCCTGTGAGGATGTTGGTTCATGGACAGTTGTCCAAGCAGAAGCATGAACACATGTGCGCCCTGCCATGAGATTCACAGTGTCCCCTCTCCCTGTGGCTCCCACCTGCTGCACCCCACCCATATTCCTACAGGCAGCCGAGACAGATGGAGGTGACACAACCCTCCCCTCCCCAGAGGAGGAGGAGGAGGAGGAGGAGGAGGAGGAAGAGAGTATCCTCTGCGATGCTCAGTCCTCCTCCTCCTCCCTGACAGCCCCCAACCACCCAGTTGCATTCCCAAACCCAGTTCACCAGCGTCATGAGTGGTAGCTTTGCTGCTGCACCAACAGACTTAATAAAGAAAATATTTTTAAGCTCAAGATGTTTACACTGTATTAGATTAATTTAAATTAAAAAATGAAATGAAGATGAAGAGGGCTGTCTGAATACGTAATGGTAAAGGGCATCCACTCATCATGCTGAGTAGTTTGATCTGTGTTTCCTTCCCAAGCCAGGACATTACTCAACTGTAGGTGTCACCTTCAAACAGAAATACACAGCGCTCACTCACAGGTCAGTGCACTATATTTATTTTAAAAAGTGCAGACAGGGCCACTAAAACCTCCAGCACTTTGAGGTACTCTGCATCTTCATTAGGGAAAGTGTTAAATGTCCAGTGATCAATCAGTCAATTGGCGTGGCAGTAGCGCTACCACTCATGACGCCAGTGACCCGGGTTTGAGAGCAATTTGGGCCATGAGGGGATGGAGGTTCAAGCATCCAATGGACAGCTCTCCTCCTTCAGGGAGGGCATGATGCAGTAAACCTAACATCTCATGGTAGCTGGACAGTAGCACAGATAGGGCTGCCAGATCAGGGGAGAAGACATTGACAGGTACAGGCATCACCATGCATCTACACGTGCACATGCCCTTTGCAGCTTTGTTGGGCAAAGTCCCAGGAGAGGAAATAGCAGAAAATAACCAGTCATGCTGTATGAAGGCCTACTGTCTCACTGAGTAGGTATCCTCCATCCCTGGAGGCTGCTCCAAAGGACACTTGCCAACCCTGAAGACCCTGTCATGGGAGCCAGCTGTGGGAGCCCGACAGAGAGGTGAGCCCTAGATAAGGTAAGTGATAAATCTGGGGGGACCTGCCACAACAGGCACAGTTGGCACACAGGAGGAGGAATAACCTGACTGACAAAAAAGTGTCCACTGGGGATGCCTTCTTCCTTAGGTAGAGTGGGTGCCTATTGCCCATACATGACTTCTCTTTGGGAGAATGCGTAGTGCAGGCAGCGATCAAGGGTTCCATTAATTTTTTTTTTTAGTTGAAGTCTAAAGCTTTCTTGAGCCAAAATCTGGTAGCCATTAAAATTTTTGGGAAGTCAAAATACTTCCTGGATCCCACATTTCGAAAGCCGGTATTCTAGGAAGGGCCAGTTTATGGATGTTAATATAAATATTAGTGCTAAAATACAGTTTCTTTCAGAACAAATCCATCAGTTCTTGACTTCCATGCCTGCAATGTTAGAAGTCATCAAAGTTTTTGTACTTGCAAGAGAATGACCCCCCTGCCTTTATTTTGGATTCTTCTGCCTTATTTTTGGAAGTCAAATACTCTGTAGATGGAGTTAACTGAAGCCCTACAATGATATGTGGACCAAGGTATTTAGTTGTTTTTAACCAGGTATAGCACACTAAGCTGAAAGCTTTTTTTTACAGGAGCGACCTGGGAGCACAAGGAGGTTAAGTGACTTGCTCAGGGTCACACAGTATGCAAGTGGAAGCTGTGGGATTCAAACCCAGGTCTGGTCTGCTGGATGTCACCAGATTTGCAACTCAGAGCCTAAGGTAGGTAGGAGATAGAAGAAATCTAGCTGTAGACTGTTGCATATGAGAAAAGACAGACTGTGCAAAGCAGAGCCACCTTATAATGAAAGTGGTACTGATTAGAATAGGCCAACTATGCGAAGCAGCACCACCTAGCAGTGGAAGTGGCACTGCTTAGTAAACGCAGACTGTGCAAAGCAGCACCATCTAGGAGTGGAAATGGTGAAATACAATAGTTAAAGCAATGCAAGGTAAATGTAACAGCTAGTCACCTCTAGATGTAGTCTATGGAAGACAGCAAGTGCAAAGTAAAGGAGCTTTCTAACCTCTCAGCTCTGGGGAATTTCTCTTTAGCTGAATGGTTAGAAATTGTGCCTTTGGGACTGAAGGCCCTAGGTTTGATTCCCAAAAAAAGTCCTGGGGAGTGTTTGTCCAAGTAGAGGGGATAGGCATTAGATGGACTAGATGCAGAATGTTAATGTAGGTTGGGAAGGCCTCATGGGCTCAGTCCTGTGCTCATGAGTGTTGGGGAGAAGGCTTTGTCTCCCACTCCACTATGATCTGCAGATCCTCCATCTTGGGCCATGCCTCAGGGGGTGGGACAGAGGCATTTGAGAAAAAAAACATGCCCCAGAGAAAAAAATGGTGAGCAGTATAGCCTAGAGGTTAGAGGAACAAGGTGTGAACGAGCTTGATACATTCAGCAGACCAGACCTGAGTCTGATTCTCACAGCCTCCACTTGCATACTGTGTGACTCTGAGCAAGTCATTTAACTACCCAATGTTCCCAGGTTGCCCCTGAAAACAGACACTTGTGCCTAGTGGGCCTTACCCGGTTACCAAAGTCTAAAACAAAAGAAGAACTCAGGTGGATAACATCGCTGCACTCTTCCAGTCCAGTTTGTTCTTCACCTTGTCCTTTAGCTTTGACAAATAATTAATACTGAAAGTCATGGTTGTATAGTGTAAACTGTCAGGGTCTAATAGTTTTAGTTACTAACTACTACTGTAAATTCAAATTATTTTATTTGTTTTTGTTACCAGGTAAATGCCCTGGGCAAACAGATGTCTGTTTTCAGGCATGACCTGGTAGAGTTATAGACAGAGATGTTGAGAATTTAAACTTTGCCAGTGGAGCTGTCACGAAACAGTTAAAATTTGCCTTCTTGAAGCTTTGCTTAAACAATGTTCCCTTTCCAAACAATGTTCCCTTTCACTTCACTTCCCTTCCCTTCTGAAGCAATATAGTGCAGTGGGTTAAGGCTCTGAGCTGCAGATCTGGAGACCTGGGTTTGAATCCTACAGCCACTGCCTAGGTGCATACTGAGTGATCCTGAGCAAGTCGCTTAACTTCTCTGTGCTCCCAGGTCACATCTGGAAACAAGCTTCAACTTAGTGTGCTACTCCTGGCTAAACAATGTTCCCTTTCCTTGCCAACTTTCCACAGACCCTAGGAACATGGATTTCTCCAAAATTGCAAAGTTTTTACTGTAAAGTGACCATTTTGTGACAAAGTAGCCCCCCAAAAATGGCAACTTTGCAGGTCAAAATTTCACAAACTTAGTGCATTTGCACTTCATGAATTCCACAGAATTTGCAAATTAATTTGTGAAGTGAATTTCGCCCACTTTGCCCAGTCCTAGTTACAGAGCAAGTAAACATGGCAATATATGATGAATAAGAACATTATAAGCAGTCAGCAACCAATAAGCTGCAGGCATGATAAAGAGCAGATCACACATAACACTACTTGGTATTGCAACTTATGCACGGTGCAAGATTAAACAGATAAGATAAACAGTATATACAAGGTACAAGAAGCACCAGTAGCAAAAAAACAGGCAGTGCAAATAATTAAGGCATCGACAATATTATGTGCAATATATAAGGAATACTGAATGGGTAAGTATGCACAACCATTGTGCTATGCTACAGAGGGGTTCTGATTTCGTCTGACCTCAAGAGTGAAGCTCAAGAGATTTGTGGGAATCAGAACCCCAAGGTGGCAGAACACACTGGTTATGCATAAAGTTGCTTATCCTGCATTTTTATAGTGTATGGTATTATGTGATATGTGCATGCAGTGGTTCTTTCACATTCAGAATGAAACTGAGTTGTGCAGTCTCTAGAGGCTTCAGAATGCTGTTGAACCACAGAAGGGTACAATCACATTCCATGATCTTTGAACTGTGATACAACAGCATTATGAAAGGGATGGAATTCTATTCAGAACAATGCTCTACTATACGTTATGTAAGCATTAATGCCCGATGAAGGAGGCTTCTACTGGGGAATTAATTCATGGTTGGGGGGGTTGTAGCACGAGGCCTTGGCTGAGTGCCTACAACCACCCAGCCATGCATTAATTCCCCAGTAGAAGCTGACTCCAGAGGGCATTAATGCACTTGTAACACAGCAATACTTGCATTGTTATTGTTTCCGTAGTTACAGTTCTGTTCAGCATTGTGTCGGCGCATTGAGATGTTCCGTGATCGCCACGATGTGTGTTCTGGTTGCTGCTGTGACAGCTAGTGGTGCTAGAGCTTGACCTGGTGACCCAGTGATTAACAGTTGGAGCGTACCTTACTGGGGAATTAATCACCACTCCAACTGTGGTCATGTGTTGTATTTAGTCAAATGAAATTATTTTATTTGCCGTTTCTGTTTGATGACATGTTACAAATATTGTTAAGTAGTCTGAGGCCACTTATGACAGGTCTGAGCCATGTGGTAGTTAAATATGGGGATGAATACATTGCACTTCAACGGTTTTTGCTATATGTGTCTTTGAAACACCTGCAGTGATTTCATTTATGTATAGAAACTTTGCATGAAATTGGCTTCTCCAAATTCAAGCCATTGTAGCTAACTCATAGCTGCTAGTGACTGAAGGGCTGAATTCCTAAGAATTAGCTTCCTAGTTCCAGACACTGATTTCTAGGAAATGAGATTACTGCTGTAAATTCATTATGCATACAACCTGAATATATAGTTAGCACAACGGAGTCTGAAACACAGTACAACAATCTTATTAAACTTATCTCAGTATCGCAGATCAGTTGATCGCTGAAGAAAACATAGCAGACGCTGACAAAACTTACATGCAGCAGGGTGAGTCGGCTGGAGGGAAACAGCCCCTGGAGCTGCAGCGAATGACATGCAGTTTTGATATGATATTGGTAAAATGTTTTCAGTTCCACAGACCCCTCATGTTTCAGAAATTATGGTTAGAACTCCTGAATGTTTAGAACGTGATTAAGCTTTGGGCTGTTCCAGATTGTATTTTAAGGCCCTTTATATGACTGTTGATGCTTCTAGATTGTCAGAATGTTCATGTTTTTATTTTTAGTCATAACTATAATTATTTATAAACTGGGGGTAGGTCTGGCCATTTCTGGCTCCTCATGGGTCAGGACCTCATCACATGGTATTGCATTAACCTAGCGCATACCTCTGCATTAATGACACCATAGAAGATCATTATAATGATTGTATATGAATATATATGAATGATGAATTAGTTACGCCATTTCATTTTTTTTCTATACGTACTTTGAAGTTTATATCTCTTTGTATATATAAATACTGTTGTGGTTGTATAACATTTGTATAAATTCTGCCCTTTTTTGGTGCTGCAATAAAAACTGTACTACTGCTACACATCCTGTGAGGGTCAGAGAAAGGTCAGTATGCAGATGACTACCTTGTGATCAAAAAGGTCACAATGCAAATTGGATAACCCAGTAAGGTGAAAATGAAATCATGCAATAAAACCATGTTCTAAACATTCAGGAGTTCTGACCATAATTTCTGCCTTATTTGTCAATGCTGAATGTTTGTGCTCATGTTGTAACAGTTTCTTGGTGTCATTTGGGAGGAAATGGTTCTGAATGCATACACCCATGGCAGGCCAGCTGAAATGCAGTACTGTATCTCATTTTCAGCTAGGTCCCGGTTAACTTTTTTTCCCCATGTAGGTTTTTTTATCCTCCTGAGATGACCTGGCCATCCTATTCTGACCACCCACCAGCCACATCACATCGCTTCTCTGGGATTTACTGTCCTGCTGTCGTCCTGTGCCACAAGACTGTGGGGGTCCCCAGTGTGGGGTCTCTGAAGGGTCATGTGTCATCCTGCAGTCTTAGTGTTTGTCTACTGAGTTTTGTCCCAGGCCCACGGATGTGCAGTGGATATGAGGTGTGAGCTCCATCTCCTCAGAGATGGCCCCAACACCTTGTGCATGTTTAGACATTTTTACAATGTATATTGTCTAGGGTTGCTGGCTCATATGCAGCATCTCATTTTCAGCGAGCTCCTCCCTCTGCCACCTGGCACCCCAACCCTGAACCACCACCATCCCTTCAGCATAGCTTGTGTGGTCGAATCTTTGTGGTACACTGTCAAGTCAAATCTTTTTTTCCATTAAAGTCCATCTGACTTGACAAAACTCCCTACAACTGCATCATACTGGGAAGTAGTGGCAGCAGCGCATTCATCTACTTCTTTGTGCGGCTGCCAGGCAGTGGTGGGAGGGAGCAATAAAGTCAGCACTGTAGACAGAAACACACGTCCTGCACACCACATCAACCATCTAACTTTAAAAAAATATTTCAGACTGAAATAAATTAAATAATATAGGCAAAATTAGTAGTTCTTCACTGTGCAATGTATGTAAATTCAGGCATTCATGCCTTCAATTTGTGTTTTCTTTTTAGAATAAATCTACTCAGAGTAATATGAAGCAACTTCAGTAAGGAGTAAGCTTCTATCCTTGAAACAGGTTCCTGCAGAGTACTAAATTTTTAACAAAGTACTATCCTTTATTATGTGTAAAGGATAATGGTATAACTTGCTTATAAAACTTAAAATAAATTGTACATAAAGTGATTAGTTAAATTTTTTAAATATTTTATTTTGGCATTTGGTGTTTAAGGTATTATTTTTCTAGAAATGGTCATTCAGAAGTGAAGTGCTGTGTACTGCAAAGAAATAAAGTGACATAAGTGAAGTCAATATTTAAGAATCCCTCAAGAAATTTACGCAGTTTTGATTGCAGGGTTGCATTCAAATAAAAGACACGTGGACATTGCCTCATAGCTACACTGCAAGCTTTGAATTAGACAGTCACTTTATCAGCTAGCTCACTTTTGTGTCTGTTTTTTCCTACAGGAAATAAAATCAACTACCAGAACCTGATACCTGCATAACCTATGATCAATTAGTGTTCCAATAGTGCTCAATAGCTACCATTCGGTCATATCAATGAAGAACCTACGTTTGTCTGTAAACACCAGCAATTACATAAATACACAATTGCTACATGTTTCTATTGATGGAATTAGCTTTAAGCCTATGTTACAATCTGAAATAACGTACATGCCCTATTTCAGAATTTTGATATATGAAAGTTGCTGAATGTTATTTTGTTTGGTCTGATATGTGCATTGTAATTGTAACTATGCACTACTGGTCAGTGTGGTATTCCTTGCCTCCTGAGACTTCTTGAGAACTAGGTAGTGCACTTAAATGTGTCTCTCCTGATGCTAAGCATTTCAAATAACTAAATAATGGTAGGTACCAATAGAAAATGGTGCATGCCTAGACAATCTGATCACACAAAAAACAAGAACCATGCAGGAACAGCATATGTGTTATTATTCACCTGAACTCGAACTGCTGGTTTTCTGCTTAAAATGTTGATGAAATTCTTTCATCCATGGAAACATTTGCTAGCTAACAACAGTGGGTGATGTAATAATGGGGTTCTTGTTTATGTTTGATGGGTTACAGTTACTGTTGACATTCTGAGGTGGTGATACAGGAGCTGGAGGTGGCAGACTGTGTGCCAGAGACTGTGGCTGTTGCTCTGGAATAACTGTGGGGCTGATTGGACTGATTACTCATTATCATACAAGTGTTGTTAATGTCATTTGATTTATGATGGGGCACCGTGCTATCGGAGGACTGCAAAGAGCAAGTGGGTTGGTGATAGTTTCCACTTGAGAGGAAGACTGAGGATATTGCTGCATTATATGTGTAACCATCTGCTTCTTGACATGAGTAGCCACTGTCGATGGCAGAGGTGTCATAGCAGGTTACTTTTTGTATCTTGTTCCCCAATATTTAGTCCTGACACCCTTATAGAAGAACACTGGCACCCTGCCCTCATGTAATGATCTTCCTCCAATGGACTCATCTTGTAGACCTACAGTTTCAAGCAACATACAATAGTGGGGAAATTATACAAATCTGTCTTACTTTCAATAGCTACGTGACATACACACCATAAAAGAAAAAAAAGCTAGCAATATTTGTCAACAGGAGCTGACCCTAAGGCAGCACCACTTTGTTGTAAATGCAGTTAAAACTTATTCTCAGCTATAAATGTTCTGTTAACCTAGTGCTGATTACTGTGATGTGGATTCAGTATTCCTACTTTCTGTCTCTTTTTGGTAGCACTTCACAGTTGAAGTTAGTAGAATGTTAAGAATGTATAATTGTTTCCAGGGCAGGGTCTCTGTCTCTCATAAATGCTTGTATAGAAAACCAACCTGAAATTAGCCACCCATCTCTCTGTCTGTCTCTCTATCTATAGCTAGGCAGACTGGATGGGCCTAGCGGTTATTATCTGCTGACAGCATCTATGTATGTATCCAACACACACACACACACACACACACACACACATGCACGCCTGCATGTACGCACTCACATACACACTACTGGGACTACATATACTGATGCTAAGTAATAAATAAACAACATGTAGATTTAAAGATGCAGTAGATGGTTGTTATGTTTCTTAATGGATAATTAACAAACATGTGAATGGATTAGATGATACATACAGTCCTAGAGTCACATCCTTGAAAACAGCTTCAGCTGAGTATGCCTCTCCTGGTCACCAGTTTCTACATAAAAAAAAAATAGTATGACTTTTTTCATCTAGGTCAACACTTTTAAAAGACCACATACTCAAAAACTAATTCCAGTTATAAAGTTGTAGTTGTTTAACCAGTGGACAATGATGACCCCCCAGTAGTTAACAAGTAACACTTTCAAGTTAGTATTTGTTCCACTGGTATTTTCATGTTACCATGCTACAAAACTCTACTTGCTAAAATATGATACATTGGAAAAAATTCCAGGAACCTGAAAACCTGGCGTTCATCTCCATGCTCACGGCTTTTCTCACAACTTAACAATAATAGGCCTTTGCTCTGAAACTGCTCTGTAATTTGACATATGAGGGTCATTTGGTGGTAGAGATGGAATGGAGACAGAAGCCATAAATATGCCTCAATTTGGAGAAATCATCTTGTTAACTCAAACTGTTTTCCTCTTTCAGAGTAATCAGTTTAAATGCCCCTTGCCCCTAATGAACAGGGAACTCCAACTGTTAGAATTCCCAACCACAAACCAGATTTTTTTAAATACAATAGAGTATATGTAATCTATTTTCTGTCTTAAGTTTGATTGCTAGCAAATGGGTAGCATGTTTTTTTGTTGCAGATGAGTTCTTAACTGTGTCTTTACAGTGATTTATGCTTCTTATTCATGCAGTACAAAAGTGGAAACCCATGCTACCTGCAGCATGGTAAGCAGAATTTTTTAATTTTTTTTATTTTAACATTTTTGGTTGGGAAAGGCACCAATCCTCATGCTACATCAAATATCATTTCCAGGTTTAATTAAAATAGGAAGATATGAAATATAGATGGAAGAATGCCATGAAGCTCATTAACAGCATTCCCTGCTTCTCAGTAATTATAGCATTTCAAATCTCCCTCCCTCATACTACCTTAACCTTAAACTCATGACATTTTTAAGGAACTTTGTAAATCAGATAAACAGTGTTCTGGAGTCGACTTGCAACCTTTGAACTGCTGATACTGTTCCCAGGCCTTAATTCTTTAAAATTGGAATATATACTTTTCTCAGTTATTCATTCATTCTAAAATTTCAGGACTATATACTGTTGCAACACTCTTATCCATAAAATAACTGCCAAAAATACTGAAATCAATATTTTAGACAACAGACTATATGCCACATGCTTACTTGGGCTTCCAAACGATCAAATAAATGAAGCTCATGCAAAATCTTCCCAGTGGTTTGGTTCTCAAAATATCTGTGTAAATCATTTATTATGGCTGCATTATTTCCTGGTGCTGTGCTGATGTATTGCTATCAGAGGAAGGGGTCTGGCCAGAATTCCTAATGCAGCACAGCTGTGTTGTTATGAGGAGAGGAATTAAAGCACAGTTTCTTGAAAATCTGTCCGCATCCTCCCATTCACTACAATGTGCTTCCTTCTTCTCCCCATCCCCTGCCACACTATTTTCTTGCTCCAAACAGTAAACTTTTTTTTTTTACTGAGACAACAATTGGGATCTGGGGCAGTGGGTCAGGGTAAAGGAAGTGTTGTACCACTGAGCTGATAGTAACAGAGCAACATCTAAGGTAAATGTATAAGTCCAAGAGAGGTTATCCACATGCACAAAATAATCATGTAGAATTAAAACAGTATAAAATTAAGTTATAATATATAAATAAATAAACATGTATTTGCTAAGCTCCTTTCAAGTTAATAAAAAGGTGCTGTACAGTAAAATACAATGTAAACAAAAATAATAAAAATTTAAAAATGTATAGAAAGTTCAAGTTCAAGTTTTTCAAGTTTATTGCAGGAAAACTCCATTGAGCAAGCTCATTCACAAGGAGGTCCTGTGGCATAAACACTTAAAGTACAAACACAGATAGGTAATAACAGTATATACATGAAATGCACGTTACATGATACAGGCTGGATATACATACAAGGGTACCACATACGGTGACCGCAGGTGGTAAACATTGATATGAGACAGGGAAGTGACTTACAGGTTGCATACTGATAAATGAAACATGATGGCTGGTGTGTGCAATACATAAACAGTATTTTGGCAGCTAGAACAAACAACAGTCTACAAATGATATAAGGGGGAGGAGTGATTTGATAGAGTAGCAGTGGAGCATAAGCAAAGATAAAGCCAGGAGTAGAAGGGGAAGGGAAAGCAGTTAATATGACAAATCAATTATACCTTACCAGTGGATAAATGCGGCACACATGGGGAAGGAAGAGACTTAATGACAGTTACAGGTGTCTTTTATTTTGGCTGAACTTAGTGATTTGTAGAAGTTTAATGAAACTGTGCTAGTTAGTTTCAGTACGGTTTGTAATTGGTTCCAAATGGAGGGAAGGGCATATGCAATAGCACGTTTACCAAAGGAAGTCCGCGTCCTTGGTATGTCAAGCATAATAAAGTCAGATTTTCTTACTTGAGTATGCACTATGTGAGATACTAATAAGGGAAGAGATAGCTTGGCAATTTCTGCAGGAGCAGTTTGAGTCCATAGCCCAGCATGGAGCAGGTGTCTAGTAGTAAGGGATGTCCAACCAACAGCTGCATATAAGTCACAGTGGTGCAGAGCAGTGAGGAGTTGGTAATGAACCGTAGCATACGGTGATAAAGGATGTCAGTTTACTTAGATTTGCAAGAGTGGTGGAGGAATAGATTACATCGCCATAGTCCAGTAGGGGAGAAAAGTGGCCTGTACAAGCTTGTTTCGAATTTCAAGGGGAAAAGGGGCCTATTTCTGTGAAGAAACCTAACCTTGCTTTTAACCTTCTAGAGACATCTTGATGTGGTCACTGAAAGATAATTTATTGTTGATCCAGATACCTAGATATTTAAATTTGTTACAACTTCCAGAGGCTCGTTTAGCGTGGTGACAATGAAGTCTTAGGCAAAGGGTATTGGAGGCCTGTGACAGCACTGCAGAGAATATCATTGCTTTAGTCTTCTTAGCATTGAGCAGAAGCTTTGCCTTTATTAGATTATGCTCAAGTTGTGCGAAGTCCGCTTGAAGCACTCCTTGACTTCAGATAACGATGAGCCAAGTATATAACACAGTATCATCTGCAAAAAGTGCAGATTGGACGTGAATATGTTAGCATCTAAGTCATTAATGTACAGAAAAACAAGATGGGGCTAAGATGGATCCTTGGGGACTCCTCTTGCAACTGGCAAGCAGCAGAAAAAAGTCTTCCGCCTTTACTTTTGGAATCTTCCAGTTAGGTAGCTAGAGAACCACTGGGTGGTATAGTATGTAACCCAACTTTGCAAGGCAATTGACTAATAGTTTGTGATCAACAGTATCAAAAGCTTTGCTGAGGTCAAAAAGACTGCACCAGTTACCTTCTTAGCATTTACAGCAGAGATCCAATCATTGGTTACTTTTGCTAGTGCAGTGATTGTGCTGTGATTAGCCGGAAGCCAGATTGAGCTGGGTTAATGAGAGAGAAGGTTTCAAGTGAGATTTTAACTGAATATGGATCAGTTTTTGAGAACTTTAGAAAGGATAGGCAATATGGAGATAGGCCTATAGTTGTTTTAATCGCATGGGTCACCAGATTTAAATAGAGGGAGGATATGTGCTGATTTCCAGCAGGACGGCACACTAACAGATGTAATGGAAAGATTGAAGATGTGGAGAATTGGGGCAGTGAGATGGGCGTAGCCTGACCTTAGGAAAAAGGGTTCCAAGCCATCATCCTCCCGCTTTTTGGTGTCTAAGTTAAGAGAATCTTCTACTTCTTTACAAGTTATCTCGCGCAGTTGGAAGGACTGGGTCAGGACTAGATGTGGCGGGAGGGTATGCTGGCTCACCGCAGCACCAGCATAAGGTGACGAGTCAAAAGCTAATCCAGCTGTGGCAAAGTGGGAGTTAAGTTCCTCCAGGATTAGGGACTTGTTTTCCACAATCTTGCCACTTGCAACTATCTTTGTTGGGACAAAGGGGGCCATGGGCCGTCCTTCTATAGCTTTGATAGTCTTCCATATTTTATGAGGGTTACCTTTAGCTTGTTCGAGAGTAGAAATATAATAGTTAGCTTTAGCAGAGCGAAGTTTTTTCACACAGTTATTCCTGGCTGTTCTAAAGGCCTGCCAATCCGAAGATTCTTTGGAATGTCTAGCTTTAGCCCAGAGCTTATCTCGAGCTATAAGGGCTGCCTTGAGATCCGAGTGAAGCAGGGGTTGGAATTGTTCCGTACCCTTACTTTGATGAAAGGGCATGCTTATTTATTATTGTAGTGAGTTTGTCATTAGGATGCAAGCTGCCTTGTTGACATCTTTGGCTAGTTAAAGATCTTGCCATCTGATCATGCTCCAGGTCAGATAGGAAGTTTACTGCACTGAATTTGCGAAAGGATCTTTTTGTTATAAAGATGGGTTGCGGCCGGGCCTTAATTTGAGATCTTATGCAAGCAACAATTCCATGATCGCTCATGTCGTTGTGAAACACTGCCAAATGAGATATTTTGTGTGGATGGGTGGTTAGTACCACATCTAGAATGGAACTGTTGGCAGTATTTAGAGTGTTGTTCCTAGTAGGTTCACTGACCAATTGCCCAAGACCTTGCTCGTCACAAAGGGATTTGAGGCCATGTGATTTAGGCGACAGCCAGTCCATATTTAGATCTCCTAGAAATATTGTTTCAGTTTTTGCATCTATGAACATGGATTTCAAAAGATTAAGGACTTCACCACCACCAGACGGGGGTCTATAGCCACCTAGGATAGTGATACATTCCGAGGAGGGGAGATGAAGGCTCAGCGAAACTAACTCAAATTCCTTGGCTAGAGATTTGCAACTAATATTGGTGACCAAGTACTTAGATTTGGCGTAGATAACCACACCCCTGCCTCTAGACTCTCTATCTGCTCTAAATAAATTGTAGCCTTGCAGTGATATTTGTTGATCAGTGTTTGTCTTTTTTTAACCATGACTCAGTAATTATGATAAGGTCTGGGTTAACATGTGCAGCCCAGGTTTGCAGCTGTACAAGTTTTTTAGGCAGGCTTAAAATGTTGACCATCATCATTTTGAGACCTGTGGCCTCAGCAAAATTGATAGGTGAGGTAAGTTGTAGGGGGGGGGCCAGGGTTGAGCTCCACATTTCCTGAGCAGAGAAGAAGCAGAAGTATAACTTTCTTTAAGGAGCTTATAAGAATGGAGACTGCTTTTAATTTCTTACATGACAACCATATCGTGCTACATGTAAGGCGGCACACCACTGTAATGACAGTTGATCGTGATCAATGTAAATGCTTGGGTAGACATAGGTGAGGACAGTAGCAAGGGGGTGTAGGCTAACCGGGGGGAATAGGCTAAAATGGGAGAGGAGAATGACATAGTGTCTGCACGGTAGACTGTTATAACATTAGGTATTGATGAGGTACATTGGAGAACTGAATTGCATTGAGGTACTTCGAATTGCACTGTATTGCTGAAAACTCTGCACCTTAGGAGCAATAAGAACACAATAAGGAGAGCCATGGTCCCAGACTGAGTGGTCTCGTGATTTGTATTAGTGCAATATTTTCTAGGCAAGTAATTTGCCCACCTAGGTACTTACTTAAAACCTAGATGAGAAAATACAGCAGAAAGGGGAACAAGGAGAGCAGGAGCAGCTTAGTTAGTGGCCATCCACCCTTCAGACTCAAGTCCCCTTTTAGCAGCACCGGGAAAGAAGTAGAATGATAATGCAGGCCATATTGCCCACAAATGAATACAGTGATTTATGTAGAAGACCAAGAATCCCTCTAGTGGCAGGTCTGTATAAGCTGCTAATGGAAAACTAGCCAATTTCTGCAGAAAATAAAAAAAAAGGTTTGTCAAAACAGATGCATTTTAAATTCCGATTTAAAATTCGCGACGGTCAGTCATTCTTTTAACCGACGAGGGTAGAGAGTTCCACAATGTGGGTGCAGTGTAAGAAAAAGCACATGCCCCAGATGTTTTTAAGTGAACCCTGGGAATCTCTAGAAATCCCTCGTCGGTGGATCGAAGTAGGCAGTGGAGGCAGTAGAGAATAAGGAGCTCTTGCAGATATCAGGGTCCCTGCTCATGTAGGGCTTTGTAGGTCAGCAAACCAACCTTAAAGGTGATCCGACAGGCGTAATATGACTAGTCCTAAATGTACCAGTCAGAAGCCTGCCTGCCACATTCTGCACCAGCTGCAAGTGGCGGATATCAACCCCTGGAAGCCCTAGGTAGAGGGCATTGCAGTAATCAAAGTGGGTGGTTATGAAGGCGTGGACCAGTGTAGGAAGGTCAGCCGGGGGAACCAGGTGTTTCACCTGGGTGATATTGCTTAGATGGTAAAAGGAAGACTTGACTTGACAGCAGATACCTGAGATTTTAAGGTCAAACCACTGTCAAAAATAACACCCAGATTATGCACCCAGTCTGTGGTCATGAGCTGGACATCATCAAGCCATAGACCGGAAATAATGCCCAGCCCTAAGACCCACCTCTGGATGACCCGGGTCCACGACCAACACCTCAGTGTTGTCTGGATTTAACCTCAGTCAGCTAGTGCTCATCCGATTCTTGATCTCGGCAAGACAGTTCTTAAGCACATAGACTGCATCATCCTGTCCGGGCATCAAGGACATATACAGTTGGGTATCATCTGCATAACTGTGAAAACCCAAACTGTATTGCCTAATGATATCACCTAATGGCAGCATGTACACTGAAAATAGCATGGGTGCCAATATGGAGCCCTGCAGCACCCCACAGCACAGAGGGAGGGCATCAGAGGAATAAAGTCCAGTGACAACCTTCTGTGATCTGCCCATGAGAAAAGATCGAAACCAACTTAGGACTGTAGCAGACAGTCCACAGAAATGCCGTAGGCACTCCAAAAGCAAACCATGGCCTACAGTGTCAAATGCTGCCGAGAGATCAAGAAGGACTAAGATAGTATGAGCCTTTCGATCTCTCGCAATTAGGAGCTCATTTAACACCCGAACAAGAGCAGTCTTGGTGCTATGTCTCTTACTAAACCCTGACTGGAGAGCATCAAAGACATTTTGGGTTGTAAGATGATCATCCAGCTGTAACACAACCACCTTCTCAATAACCTTACCCACAAAGGGTAGATTAAAGACAGGTCTTTAGTTTGTTAGACAGTCTGGATCTAATGAAGGTTTTTTAAGCAGTGGTTGAATGACCGCCTCCTTAAGGGGATCAGGGAAGACCCCCTTTTCCAGGGAACACCAGACAATGTCATCAAGGACTGGACAGATGACATCCACGCAATGTACCAATAATGGTGTAGGGCCCGGATCCAAACTACAGCTGGTTGGTTGCAAGGTCTGGACAATTCTTGCAATGTCAAGAATTCCAGCCAGCTGAAATCAGCCCGAACAAAGCAGGTGGGCGCATGGCCTCTGCTGATCTCTACAATCACCATAGAGGTTGGGCGATTCTGACCTGATGCTGTCAACCTTATCTACAAAAAAATTGAGCAAGCTCATCACACTTTATTTGTGAAAAACCTCTTCCAGACTGATGACAGACTGGATTGCACAGTCTGTCCACAGTCTGAAAGAGCTGAACTGGTTGATTCCGTGCAGCAGTAATCTCCCTGGACAGGAATTCCGCCTTCTTATGGTAATTACTGATTGATAGACCTTATAATGTTCCATCAATCTAAGCCTGTCAACAACAAGGCCCGATTTCCGCCAAGCTCTCTCTAGCCTTCGACCCACTCTCCTCAGCTCCTTCAAGGACCCATTAAACCAAGGGGTCCTTGGATGCAAAGTGAGTGGGTGAACACGAACAGGAGCTAATGAGTCAAGACCATCTCCCACCACCTTATTACAAGCCAGTACAAGACCATCTGGACTCATGCTTTCACTCAATAAACCTGATAGGTCCAGCACTGCTGATAGGCCTTCTGGGGTAACTCCCTTTAAAGGGCGATACTGGACCATCTCCATAGGGGCAGGCCTACTTGGGGGTGCACCAAAACTGAACCTTATGGTGTGATGGTCTGACCAACCGACTGGTTCCACCCCCAAGTCAGAGATCTACATCCCCAGGAGGAACACAAGATCCAGAGAGTGACCCCCAATATGGCTAGCAGAGGTTACCGCCTGTGTAAGGCCCAGCATAGTCATAAGCTGGAGGAGGTTATTTCCAAATTGTGAGAGTTCGTTGTTGACCCAGGCATTGAAGTCACCCAGAATTAACCATCTGGGCACCTCCAAGGCCACATCGACAATGAAATCTGCAAACTCCTTCAGGAATTCTTCCCCATCACTGGGGGGACGGTAGATGAGGAGTATCCTGAACCCAACACCTGGTGCCAAGATACACGCAAAGGATCAAGTGCACCCCACTGGCACATCCACAAGGCCCAGTTCCATTTTAAACACAATAACTACACCCCTACCCCTACAATCCAGTCTTGGGCGATGTATCACTGACAACCCAGATGGAACAGCAGATGCCAAAATAGTGCCTGCATTCTCATCCAACCAGGTCTCGGTGATGCACGTCAGATCGCATGTTCCAACAAGATCAGCTATAATAGCCGTCTTGTTTCTAATCGATCTGGCATTGCATAACACCGCCCGAGTTGGATGAGTCAACGAGTAAGATCCCAAGACCTGCCCACTATTCGTGGAACCCTTGGGTATGGGAACCAGGCAAGAGACCCCCCCTTTCCTGACCCCATTTCACCCCAGGGCATCTCCTAGTCCCAACAACCTCAATCTGTCCACCCCTCTCCATTCTCCCACCATGCCCAGATTGCCCCCTTTTCAATCGACTTCTGGCTATCCCCAAGGCTTGACATCTCTTATACTCCTCAGCTGACAATGGGGGACAGACAAAAGAGCTTAACTCCCTGAGCAAGGTGGGAGAATAATGCTCGACCATCGCAAAACCCTCCCAACACATTTCAAACACAATTATTATTACACAACATAAACTCCAATAAAAACAAACGTCTGAAAAATTCAGACCTAAATCCTATAGTCAAACTTGCTTCTAAAAACCTCCCAGAACTCCCCAGAATATAAGACCCTTAATTAATGTCAATATAAATATCCAGCAGTCCTTTGCAGCAAGTAATCCAGCAATCCTTTGCAGCAAATCAAACAGATAATTCCAAATGTTTAATGAGTAGGCCAGGGAAGTTCCCACGTCCCCGGTCAATAAATCCAAAGCTTCCCAATTCCAGGCTCTGCTCTCACCAAGAGTCTGAGTGAGAAGCAACCAAAAATATTATAAATATAAAAGCAAGCTATACAATCCAATCCAAGTCCAGTGTAGTAAAAACCAACCCAAGTCAATTCAATCAATTTATCAGAAAAGGCAAACCTCAATAGTGCAGAAGAACAGGTCGCAGGTTAAACTGTAGTCCAGAGAATATTCAGAACACAACTCCAGGAATCCCTCAGTACAGCAGTGAACTGGGATGTGAAAACCAAGAACCTAGAGGAGGCCTCCCTTCCAAGTGCAATAAATCATAGGCCCTGGCCTCCAGCCACTAGCGACCCACAGCTACAACCCCCCCAGGGGGCAGGCCTCTAGGCACGTCCCACAGGAGGCCTAGGAGAAAATTCATCCAAGACTCCGGCTCCCAGGAGAATCGTTGGGGCAACTCCCGCTTGGTCATGGGAAACACACCAGCCACTTAGCCCTAAGCACAAGGAGGACCCCCCACCCAACACAATTCCCAGACCATGCCACTGCTTTAGTAACAGAAACTAGTGAACATCCACTGAGTGTGCTCTCACCACAACCAGCAACCTCCACAAGGCAGCAGATTCCAGCTCAGTCCAAAACTTCCTGACTCACAGCCTGCACTCTCACCACAGAGTCTTCACAGCAGACAGCAGGGGCAGATCGAGGTACACCTCCTTCCCACAAGTCCAGCACAATAGGGAAAGCCCAGGGCATCAGGAAAAGCCACGAACCAGAAGAAGCACTAGATTCAACAATGGGCCAGCAAAAGGAGAGCCTCCCCGCATCCATCCACCACTCGCACTGAAAGATGCACACACGTGAATCGGGACTGGATTAAGGCTCCCACGGACCCCAGCAGCACAGAATGGAAAAACAGTAAGGGCTCAGTCCCGTTACTACAAAAAAAAATATATACAAAATAGATGCTGCAACAAAAACGATTTAAACACCAAAGCAATATAAATGATTTAAATGACAAAGAAGTTGTGGGTGAGTTGCATTTCAGGGGCAGAGCGAGGGTCTTTTGCCTTTGTTTCCTGCTGAGCTACACAGCTTTGTGTATTCCAAGGTAATGGAACTCTAAGGCAAGGTGGTGGCACCACATACACAAAGACAGAGAGAGTGCCCCTTTAAAGCTGCCAATGCACCCTTTCAATCTGCTTGCTCAGAAGCTCACAGTGTAGTCTGAACTCAAATTAAATACGACTTGTTTGAAGATTGGAGTTTAACTGCAATTAACTGGACCTGAGAAAAAAGGTGATAATTGTGCTACTGCAGTTAAACTCTGATTTCAAAGAACTTGTATTTAACTTGCATTCAGTATGGGGGAGGGGCTTGAATGCTGAATTGAATCAGCAGACTGCAGGTTCCATGCTCTAGGCTGTCACGTAGCTCTTGACCCCTCCACTCTCTGCCTATTCTTATGAGAGTGACGGGGAGATAAATTGGGAATGTGGGATGAGTCAGGGGTGACTGGAGTCTTTCCTTAGTGCTGCTGCTCCTAAAGCTGGTTCACACTGCCCCTGCTTGCACAGACAGCATTGCAGCATTCCTGCTCAGTGCACCCCATTGTCACATGTCTAGGGCTACCCCTCCCCCGCTTCAAGCTCTGCATTTGCACTCCTGCTGCCCTGCAGTCACCTTCCAGGACAGCCAGCACTGCTATTATTAACAACATGAGAATGGGATACATAATCCAAGCCAGTTCTCCCTGGACTGCCCTCCTAGTAAACATCACTGTGACCTCTACCAGTCCTTGGATCCCTCCTCTCTCCACAATCGGAGACTGCAACACTGTGCTAGAACCACTGTAAAATTCTGGTCGCAGTCACTTCCTTCCTTCCTACCTGGTGTCCTCCTTGAATGTTCTTCCCTCTACAGCCTACTCACTCAGGAACATTGATTCTCAGCTACTTCACATCCCGCACAGGTCCACCAGGTCCGGACAGGCTGCTTACAGCTTCAGGATGCCCAAATTATGGAACTCCCTGTAGGCCGATATTAGACACGCCACCAGCACTCCACACCGTAATGCTCTTCTTAAGACTCAATTCTCTACCACTTGCTCTTGCATCCTGGCCCACTGAATCCCTTGCAACCTTGTTGTCAGTTGTTTATTGTCTCCGCTGTTTTTCTCCCCATTGTTGTCAAACCCTGCTTACTGTGTCTTGCGGGGTATATACGTAATTCAGTGCATGCCGTTTCCTTATCGTACCACCCTGTCTGTATATTTGCTATTTGTATATAGGATTTTGACTGCTCTAATTTGAACTGTAACTGAACATGTACATGTGTGTAAATTCTACTATTACTGTATCCTGCCTATCCCTATTCCCCCAGGGCACATCTGGAATTGAGTGGTACACTGCTCAGTATGCCTTCCTGGTAAAACTCTTAAATAAATAGATAAATCCATAATTCATCATCCATAATTCCCATAATGAGACCCTGGAACAGGTTTCTACCTTAAATACTTAGGGGTTACTCCACACTCAAGGCTAACCTACCATGAACATATCCGCCAACTTAATACGGCTGTAAATGTGCGCATTGGTCTGCTCCACCGCTACATGCACTGTCTCCCCCCTGAAGCCTTACAGCTAGCCATCTCCTCCTCCATCCTGTCACTCATTGATTATGGGATTATCTTCTGTGGCACTGCCGACAATACCTCCCTCAACAAAATTAGGGTTTCCCTGAATAAAGCCTGTGGACTGGCCACAGGATGTGACTAGCTTACACACACCTGTATGCTGTATACCAGTACAAACTGGCTTAATTTTGAAGATCGCCTAAAGTACCAGACCTGTCTCCTTGCCAAGAAAATCATGACTGGCCTCATGCCCCCTACTCTGGTGATGCTGGTCCTCCCCAACAGCACCAGATGCACACGTCACACTGAGAAATTGCCCTACCAGGTTCCACGTTGAAAAACCTCCACGGGCCAAAGAACTTTCAGATACCATGCTCCCAATTGGCTGAACTCACTGCCCATACCAGTCCTCCTGGCTCCTACCCTAGGACTGTTCAAATCCCTTCTCCTTAGCAATATCTTGCATGACTCCACCTGTGACTGTACCTGACCTACCCACGACCTATAACTGCCATGACAATGGACCCATTTGGTCCTGCTTCTAGAGCGCCTGTCCCTAGTTTCAGTCTTACACGAGCCTCAGACTACCTGACACTCACTGAACTTCTCTGCTTGCATATTCCAGTCAGAATTACTTCTCTACAACAACTACTGTACTGTACGATTGCCCCTGTAGTTACTGTATTTATTGTATTTCGCCACTGTAGTGCCTTGTCTTTGATTGTTGAAATACCCTGTAACACATCCACTTGTTGTAATTTGCCATGTATCATTCATAAGGTGTGATATTTCCCACACCGCTATTTATACTGTGATGTCTGTACACTGTATGCTCTGTATTGTTTTCTATGCCATGGAGCCTTTGTAAAGGAGTCTCTGACTCAAAGGTATTAATTCCGATTGTATTCAATAAATAAATGCAACACTTTCTTGCTGCTGCTATTAGAGACAGAGGAGCTTTACATTTGAAGCAGCAGTGCCTCATACACTGACTCCAGTTCTCACATCATTCTCATCCTGCATGCAGCTCCCTCCCAGAAGACCCATCCTCCCCCCTTCCTGGATTAATTTACATGTGATGTGATTCGAGTGCATTTATTGACTGATTGGTTGGGTTATGGGTTTCATTTACTTTCATCTAGCACCATGATTAAAATAAAATTACTCAAAAAAAAAAATTGATCAGTCCACACCCTGCTCTCAGTCTCTCTTTTCTTCCTCTTTTCCCCGGCAGACTGTTTGTCTCTCTTGCTGTAGTATCTTTGTCACTCAGGGCCATTGTCTTTGCTGCTGCTGTTGTCACTGGGTGATTGCCCTCCATCTCGGCGGCACTGCCTCCTCCTCTGTCACTTCATGGTAGCGGCGGTGGCTGAGGCTGGCTGGGTAGGTGGGGGAAGGACACAGGTGACCCTTTGCTCTTCTGTTAGTGTCTGTCCTGATGCTTTCAGACTTATGTCACTCTGCCCCTGCTGCTGATCAAGTAAAGAAATCCCTGGCATCAACTCATTTAAAGTGACCAGAACCGGACTTACTATATGCCCTCCTGTATACATGGGACCTAAAATAATTCTAGTTTATGTGTGCAAAGATACTGAATGAATGGACATACATGCCACCGAAAGGGACAACAAGGCTTCCACATCATGCATTCATTGCATTTTGACATAACAAATGGTAGACACCTTTTGTCACAGTTCTTACTTCATATATTAGAAGTTCTTCAAGCTTTGTGCAAGATCAGCATGACGGGACTAATGTAAGGTAGTGATGACTTGAGAAAAATACCTGGCGCATCGATCCAGTGGAGTTTTAAAGGGGATAAATATACCATTGCAGTCTACTACTTTAATAGCGGCATGATTACTGCCACCAATTTAATCAATTAAAATGTCATTTTTAGAAGGGTTGAACTGAGAAGTCAATTGCAATAATAAATTAATTTTATGAAAATGCTTAGTGATCTTGAAGAAATATATAAGGTAAAAGTACTAAATTCCTTCAATTTAAATAATGTACAGTTTTTAAATTACTACAATAGGATCATGCAAATTGCAGAATCAGCATTTATTGCAGCTTATGGATTTTAAATACCAGAACCCCCAAATTAATTTAAATTTTGGTACGAAAACTACTATTTAGAAAGTGACACAGTGTCCAGTTTAATTAATGCAGCAGGGAACAGTTTGCCAAATTACTATGGGCAAATAAGGAGTCAACATATTTTAACAGTTTTTTTTCTAAAAGTCTGCTCATGCTGATTAATGTTGCTACAAATAGTTACATTGTTTTGAATATACACTATTGATTGTGACTTTACTACACAAGTAAAAAATTAAATTCGATACATGACAAATAACTACAGTTTGCTTAGTACTACTCTAGACCTTACTACAATACTTGATATCAAGCTTCAGTCCTGCCAGAGGATGTGGAGAGGCTTCTTAAAACTTCAAGCAGTTTTTGATCTCATAGTTTATAAACATCATGTACACATAAAGTGTCACTGAACAAATTATTTAAGAAAAAAGTTTGAAATCCTAAATTGTATACATACACAATCTCACAATACATGATACTTCCCTTAAACGCATACATTTTAGAATTGTAACATTCAGTTATATTAACAATGGAAAATGTCAGATGTAACAATTTCTATGACTGAAAAAAATCATATCAAGACAAACCTCTGTTAAGATTATATTGTTTTATTTTACCTGAAAGCAGAGAGTCTGTCATAATTTGCGTCACTTCCCGCACACAAGCACAAGTAATAAACCTGCAGTCTGGAGATGTGAGAGTATAGTGTCATGGGTAATTCTTTGTTATGGCCATTGGGGACATGGTTACTAAATTAAAGACCCTCTGGCAATCACTCTGTTCTACCATTTACTGACCCTGCAAAAGAAATGAGGAGAGGAGAAACAAGTCCTAAAATATATAAATTGCACATGTGCTGAAACCTTGGGAGGGGGGGGCGTGGACGGGGGTGGTAAACTCAATTTTCTTTTGCTAGTAACTTTTCCTTTCTTAATCATGTATTTTTTAAGTTTCACCAATCTTTAAGTCACCACCCTCCCTCATGACCACGTAAATCATAAATGGTAACTTTGAAATCTCACCTGAAATGTATTTTAGGGGTTGCTATGCAAGCAGAGATGAGTTTGCTACAGAAGGAGGGAGGCAGTAATGCTACCTCTGTATAGATTATTAATGAATCCCCTTCTTGAATACTGTGCTCAGTTCTAGAATCCTCACCTAAGGAAAGACAAAGACAGGCTAGAGATGGTGCAGCGTAGGGTAACCAAAATGACTCCAGGCTAATAGGGCAGGTCCTATGTGGATCGGCTCAGGACACTGAATGTGTACTTGATGAACGCCGGAAGGGAGAGGGCTGATATGATAAACAGCTTTGAGTTCCTGAAAGGAATGACAGGGTAAACTGTGAGGCACTACTCAGCAGGAGAAGCAAGTCAAATATATGGGAACGTGAGTGGAAGCTGATGAGGTATGTATAACAGAGCAGAGTGGATAGACAAATGATCTTTTTCTGCCAACATTGTCTGTGTTTCCATGTTGGAGAATGTTTATACTTCTATGTATCTGCATGTACCTATGCTTATTACATTTTAGCCATCTTAGGTATGAAAAAAATATTTTCTTAAAAAAGTAACAAGTGTTTCCAATGTGTTTCTTTGTTCCACTTATAAAGCAGTGTCACTATACTGTATCTCCATGCCAGCAAGGAAAGGGGCATCTTGGTAGACATGGTGCTTGAGGGTAAAAAAAATTGTAAAAGCAAAGCAGGGGGCCCTCGCACTTGGTGAAAAAACATTCAGTAGTTTACACTGGATTAGACCTTATCCACTCTAGTACCCAGAGTAGCCTGTGATTCCTTTCATAATTCCATTGTTCAGGATGTGAACAAGCTGGGCCATTAGACAGGTCCATTTGTTTGTGAACACCGTTAAGCTCCCCTCTGGCACACTTAAAGCAGTATAGCAGCCGTGTTGGCTCTGACCCGAGTTTGTTAAAATTGTTCCACACAGTATGTAGTTAATCTGCTCCTGATGCCCTCTTGTGGTCTATTACAATGTTAGAAGGAAGATAGATAGATGGATAGATAGATAGATAGATAGATAGATAGATAGATAAGCAGCCAGAGACACCGACAGAACATGGGAGGATGATGTACATATCCTTAAGGTAGACTTATTTATAGTCACAATAAAACCAGAAGAATAAATTGATTACTTAAACCACAAAAATGCATGAATGTACAGCTGCTTAAAACCAATGTGTGTATATCTTCCAGATGCAACATTACGGAGATAGATGGCCATTCATATTACTTCCACAAGAAAATAAAGCAAACTGTTGGTTACCATGAATTGCACATGCACATGCAAAACACAGTAAAATTTATGTCAGACTTTAAGTAATATCTAAGAGCAAAATTATCTGGAAGTGTAAATTCCAATGAATCCCCCCCCCCCAATGGTTTCTCCATATAGTGTACTGTTGAATTACAGTACTATCTCAGGATCAATTGGAAAATGTTCAGTATCAGCTGACTGTCAAACTGCACAGTAAATTATGTGTTAAGTGAACCCTGAAACTCTCTTTCAGAGATTTCAAATAAACCATTTGCCTACCACATCCATGTGTTCAGTTCATGCAAAACCATAATGTTGGAGGCCTCAGCATATATGGCATCCAGACATTTGTGTATCCCTTTTTGGAAAAATGCAGCATAAAAATCAGTAAGACTGGTAGTGCTAACTCTTACAGTTAAAATTATCTGATCTTTGATTTAATTGCTATTTATAAAGTAAGAGTTATAAGACCAGGTTGGTGCAATGGACCAAAAATGGGGATGGTAATGCTTGGGGACTTGTAATGCTCTGGAATGTTTATGGCTTTTCTGTTTGTTCCAGGGAAAACAAATGTGCCTTTTAATACCAAATTAAAGCCAATCCTTTTTTTTAATTAAAGCATACAGTAAGTTATTGGTCTGTATCACCTTTGAAATAACTATAGATTATCAGACAAGCGATGGGATGTGATAGATAGCATATTTTTGTATTATATTTTCATGAGGTGAGCTTGTTGCATATCAATACCGTGCGTAGGTAGGGGGTCTATCACACCTACAGGGAACAGAATTGATATAAAATGAGCAGTGCGTTTGATAAGTGTTAGAAAGAAACATGAAGCATTAAGCAAATATTTCTCTCAAACAAAACGATTTGGAAGTGTAAACTAGGTGAACTCCAATGGCTCTCTCTCTCTCCCTGCCCGGAAGGTTTCTCCATGTAGTTTACTGTTTAATTGCAGCACTGTCTTGGGAACAAATGGAAATGTGCAGTATCAGTTTACTCTCAAATTGCACAGTCTTTGACAGTAGCGAGGCGCACGTGTTGCAAAATTTCTGACTGCACGTGCTCCAGTACACCAAATAAATTGGCTAACTAAGAAACATGTAAACAACAGCTCTTTTGTCTAAAGACATTACAAAATTAATGTAAACAGGTAAGAGTCATGAGAAACCTGATTATTGAAAAATCTGATTGCTGATTTCAATCAGAAAAGCTGCTCAATGTAAACGTGGTGCAATCGTGCTACCGGCTCAGCTTCTTACCGACTGGATGCTCCTCACGTCTGAAAGCATCAAAGTGCTCTCTCATTGCAGTGCTTTGGTCTCTTCAACTACAAGAAGTTTCCACCCAGAAAGTGATAACTACTGTCATGATCAGAGTGCCTTATCATTGGTCTGTCACTGACGAGCCCATTGAAGCTTGAGCTGCATTGGACCCGACAGTGACAAGGGCAGAGAACATTTTCAACTCCTGCCCAAAAGGTGACTTCACATAAGGACTGTGAAATCACCATTCAAGATGTAAAGGAAAAAAAAAATTTTGGCCAGGATTTGAAAAATGACAGCTGTCACATTCATGGGGTGCTGGAAAGATATGGCTATGTTGTAAATTTGTGGTAAAAATATTGAAAATTACCAGTTACGAGGCCGCATTTGTAAAATTCAATATAGGCTTATAACTTTGTTGTTTTTTAATATTTTATACCAAATTTTCAGCATAGCCTTCTTATGACCCCCACCTCATGAATAAGGGCAGAGAAAATTGTCAACTCCTGCCCGAAAGGTGATTTTGTGCAGGGACCACAAAATCATCTTTTGGGACAGATTTGCCTAATGACAGTGCCAGTGTTCATGAGGTGGGATCACAACGAAAGCATGTTGAAAATTTGGGCCAACAAATATGCAAAAATGGCCAAGTTATGCCTCTAAGTTCAGAACACCATTGAAATACATTGAATGGCATACCTGTTTCTTCAGTTTGCAGTCCGACTGTGAAGAGTGAAGAGATGTCCACGGTCCAGAGAGGATTACAACATTGGACCCTGATGGGTAAGTAAGGGCTTGGGGGTGTGTGTGGGGTGGTGGGTGCTGAGTGGGAGGGTCAGGTGGGGGGTAAGAAATGGTTCAAAAGACATCGATGGAAAGTTTTTTCTTGTTACAGCTTAAGGAAAAAAAAAAACAGGACCAAGGATACCGGATCGGAACACTGGGGTACTGGACACCCTCAATGTCACTGTTATGTTTAGGAGGGCAGGTGCTGAGAGGAATGGTCTAGTGGGAGAAAAAATAAGTAACAAAAAAAAGGACTGGACGATTGCAATACTGGGGATTGGGCATCCCGGTGTCATTGCTTTGCTTCTGGAGGGGGTGCTGAGAGGGTGGGTCGTGGGGGAGTTTTTTAATAAGAAAATAAAACATGAAAATAGGCAGAACATTGCACACTCTGCCATGACCAAGATGGTCACCGCATGCTACTGTGCATTTGCGACCACTAGCACATGCGCCATAGAGTGTGGCAGCCATCTTGGACATGGCGTAGTGTGCCATGTTCTGCCATGACTGCTGGCACTGTAAAAATAGTGCAGTGCTAAGTCAACAAAGGCAACATGAGTGGATGGCTTTACGGATGCAGAGGTGACTGTGATGCAACTCCAACATGTTGTTTGTTCGCAAGGCCTGCACGAAGTCCTTTTCTTATAGCAAGAGGTCTGCAGGGCTCCACCCACTGTAGCCCTAGAAAGTGCTTCTTATACTGCAGTAGGTGCATCCTCTTCTTTACTGATTGAAGCTTCCTCATGCTCTGACTCCTTGTCTTCTGAGATCCCATCATGTTTGTCTGCTGCTGCAGGTGACACTCAGTTAACAAATACAGGCCACGTAAAAGGTAGCAAGAAAAGCTTGGGTGATGAACCAGCAACTATGAAAAGTAAATCTGCTAAAGGTACAGTTATTAAAAAAAATAAAGGCAGTTGCAGGCACTACACATAGTGGAAAGGAAAGAATAAGCACACATGCATACTTTGTGCCACTTTCTCAAGATTCTACCAGCTTTCATTCCTCAGTCAGACCACGTGGATAGCAGTGGCAGCGATTATGTTCCTGAAAGAGAGGCATTTCATGATGGGGACTCTGACGATGAGGACTCGGAGACAGAGGAACCTGAGACGCCAAACCAAAAAACCTGGGGCACGGTTATTAGGTACCAGTGAAACTGAAAAGTAATTTATGCCTGGCTTGCCTATCTCCTCTGCTAGGAGCAAACCTCACACCCAATCATCCAGTGAGGAAATTGAGGAAAATAATCAAAATATAGAGATTAGTATAGACATGCTGGATGATGATTCAGAAGTAGCAACGCCAATGACAAAAATGAAAAAGACATCCTCTTCCATTTGGAGTTTTTTTCACCTTGTTAGTTAAGCGGTGGTCATGGTTTGTTCCGACTGGCCATCTAAACTACTAAAATTTAACTTTTAAATGCAGCCTCATTCATGTCAATGGATGCTGACCCGCGCGCTCCTCATATAGTGATGTCACAAAATGTAGTAGCGCGGGGTGAATCAGGGGTGGATCACAGTCAGCAGAGGTACAAGGAAGTGGAAGGGATCAGCGCGGCTGAGCTCCACGGAGCAAAAATACGATCCCTTCCCTTCCTAAATCGGGGCACTCAGTAAAGACACTTTTAAAAGAATTTGATTTGGGGGCAGTTAAGGGTTCTTGGTGCTTCTTGGGGGGGGAATTCAATAACAAGCACGACAGTTGCTCTTTAAGTATGGTAGTGTGATTTGTACTTGAAATGTTGGTATTGCACTTATGAAAGGCATCCTTTAGATGGTGATAATGTTTTAATAAAGTGCTAGAGCAGTGTGAAATGTTGACACTTGTTGGGGGGGGGTGCTACAAAACTTTTATGTTTAATAAACTTATTTTTTAACATCTCCTAGAAGTTGCGTGGACATTGTGTCAGTGCGTGTAGCCAAGCAGCTTTCATTTTTCTAAAAGCTAGGGGCTACTCTCTGACTCTATGGAAACATATGAAAGAATGTCACACTCACACATTTTTTCTTCAGTCTTTTATTTGTAAGCGTTGGTTTCAACCTGAGTGCTACCTTTTTTATTTCAATTTCTTCCAGTTATGTACCCTGTGCAACAAGTCTCTCTGTTTGATAACATCTAACCCTATTCTGACTTCTGACTGACCTGCTGCTCTTGAATCGATAGTCATCTGTGAAAGAAAAAAAATTACAAACCCTGCATAAAAGTGGGTATTCTCTTTCACAAATCACAGTGCTACCTTAGTCTAACTTTTCATGGCATTGTACTAAAAAAAAAAATGTGGCCTGCTTGCACATCCTAATTGAGCAAAAAAAAAATTGTGAAATTGTGGGGGCTCATCACTGGTGACACAAACAACAAAGTCGGTTTAGCAAAAAAAAAACAATTCAAAAGGATGGTTGGGGGGGTCCAGCATAGTCTGTGTGTGCATGCTGCTGTCTTTTTTGAAAAGAAAAAAGAAAAATCTCTCAGACCATCACCTGTCATTTACTGTGTCCTCCCATTCAGTTACCAAGTCACTTTTGTTAGTAGTGCACTCCTTGCTTAACAGACTAAACAAGGTAGCCAGGGGTTACTTTTGTGTGTGTTATTCTATGACAACCAGGTAAGGCCCACTAGGCACAAATACCTGTTTTCAGGGGTGACCCAGGAGCACTGGGGTGGTTAAGTAATGACTTTCTCAGAGTCACAAAGCATGCAAGAGGAGGTTGCGGGAATCAAATCCAGGTCTGCTGGACCAACTTCAGTCACAGCTGATTACTCTAACCTCTAAGCTATACTCTCAGGTTATATACTCAGCTATTACATTGCCTCAGCCTATGTCCCTGTATTCAACTTGTCTTGTCTCCTGTTATTTATTGTTAGGAGTTTAGACTTTAAGCAAACGAAACTATGTGCTTATTCAACTTAAGCACTGGCTCAAAATAATACATAATTTTCTGTGAACTTTAACAGCTGGGCCTTGCTACTGTAGCTGCCAAGCTATTAAAGTGTTTTTCTACTGAATTTAACCTGTTTTCCTTTCTATGATACTTTAAAATGAAGGTACAAGCTAATGCTGTGCGGAATGTGGAATTCTGCGAGTGAAATTAGCACAGAATGGCTATGAATTCCACCAGTGAAAGTTCATCCAGAATTTCACTGGTTCTTCTACAGAATTCTGCCTGCTGTGATCCATGGAATAATATTCTATGGAACAGCATTTTTTGCAGCAGAAAATTATTCTGCAACCAGTTCCGTGGAAATTCTTGAAATTTGCTGAATAAAATTCTGTAGAAATGTTGCGGAAAAACTTATTCCACATTTTTCTGCCACAGAATTCCACCATTCCATTTCTGGTGAAATTTGGTGGCATTAAAAAAATTCTAGGAAATTTCATTCTGCTACAATTTTAAAAGTCCACACAACACTAGTACAGGTTACGTTTTATGCTGAATGAATAGTGGCTGTGAATCCAAAACCAGAACCAATACCAGGGGTGATATTGCAAAACCAAAATCAAAACCTCCCCAGTTTTGGATGCCTCCATTTTAAATAAACAAATAATTAAACATCAGCAAACTTTCTATATCAGTTGCTCTAAAGTGAGCAAAATATTTACTTACCTGTCTTGAATGGAGCAACTTAAGACATTGCAGCCTATGATTGTCTGCTTCCACCTAGTCAACTATCTCCCTCTCTGATGAAGACACACTGTAGCGTCAATACCTAGGGGTGTGTCAGCCATCAGTGGCCCAGAGTTTTGCTCTGCATAGCCATTGAGTTTACACATTTGCACTTTAGATACAATATTTTTTCAATACTATTCCTGAGTATACAGCCTTTTTGTGTTTCTGATCTTTCCACCTATTCAGCTACACTGCCGTGCACCTGCAGCAGAACACATGGAACCTCCAAGCTAAAAAATAGGCCAAGCTTCCAACTCAGACTCAGAAATCACAGGAGAGGCACAGGAAGCAATACCTCAGCAATTCTCATTTAAAAAGCACCTTTTCTGCAGTTTTAGAAATTTCCCCCAGTAACACCTACGGACCCTTACCTGCTCCAAAGTTTGTTGCTGTATAAGTTTTAATTTTTTTGTGGCTATAAAGAGGACAGGAAGGGATTGTATTCTGACTCTGTGGAGCTGAAAACTCGATCTCTTCCACTTCCCGAATTGGAGGCATGCCCTTGTGCTCTCATGTTTTGTGATGTAATACTATGGAGAACATGGAAGCGTGCTCCATAGACTAGTATAAGGGTCAATTTTTAAGTACTGCTCTTAATATTATAGAGTGCCAATTTCAACAAATCAAGGCTGCCACTCCCCTAACAAGGTCCTTGTTACAGGGACCTCACTAGGGATAGGCATTAGGGTCTGGAGCTCCGAATAATTTCTTCTTAACCTCGAATAAAAGACTCGCAATTTCAAAAACTGATCCCATCCTAGTAGTTTGTTTTTTCATTGGGCCGGAGGAATGGGGGCTCAAGAACCTAATCTTTTCAGACCCTAGAAATGCTCCTGCCTTTTTAGTTGAGTGGTGGCCTTGATTTGTTAAAACTGACCCTCTAAAATGTTAAAAATCGTACTTAAATGTGGACTCCTATAGTAATCTATGGAGTACGCCTCCACGCTTTTCGTAGTACTGCATTACAAAACATGAGAGCGCAGGGGCATGCCTACAGTTCGGGAAGTGGAAGGGATCAGCCTCTTGGCTCCACAGAGCCAAATCATGATCCCTTCACTCCCTCTTTATAGCAACAATACAAATTAAAGTTATACAGCAACGAACTTTCGGGCAGGTAAGGCTCCTGTGTAGGGTTTACATTAAGCACTAGAAAAGGTGCTCTTTAAAGCAATAGGACCAACTATAACCATACTGCCATAAACCATTTGCTTCAGTGCAACCCCATTCAACTAGTGAAGTGGTCTGCTGAATATCTAATTTATGCTAATATCTTAAAACTGTCCATTTAAAGATACAGCACCAAATTACATCACTACTACACTGCTAAACAACTAAACATTCTATACGTGATATACTCAGTTTGGAAAGGGTAGGGCAGGGAGGAGGGGCTATCCTGTATGTAAAGGGAGGGAATCAGGGCTGTAGAAGTTCAAGGGAACCTAGAGGCAAGGGATGGACTGGAGGTGCTGCGGGTCACACTAAAGACAGAAGCAGGGGCCATTATTCTCACCTGGGTGGTAGACAGGCCTCCAGCACAGGGGAGGAATTGGACAAGACATTGGGGGTAAAAAACAGGAGAATGGCAAAAAAGGGGGATGTGCTGCAGGTTGGGGACTTCAACCTCCCTGTCGTGGACTGGAGTCTTCCAGCAGCAGTTTCACTTACAAGCAGGCCAATCCTAGACTCCTTACAGGGAGCCATTGTCAGGTAGTTACCAAGTGAACTCAGTAGGGACGAGGTAATACTGGAGCTGGTGCTCATTAGAAGATGTTACAATGGGCAGTCCACTGTGAGCCAGTGGCCACTGTACAGTGTGTTCAAGATTCGTCCTGGACTTTAGTAGGGCAGACTTTAAAATAATTCGAAACTGCATTAGAATAGCCTAGCAAAGGTTGGCTGGCCAAGGTGGGGGTAGAGGAATATTAGAGTCAAATTAAGGAAGGTATAGTGAAGGCAACCAGCATATGTGTGAAAGAAGTGAGTTAATGCAGGAGGGAAAAAAGGCAATTGTGGTACTCTAGAGAGGTGACCAAGAAAGTGAAGGGAAAAAAGATGGCGTTTAGATGGCACAAGGAGCCACAGAGGGGTGCGGATAGGGAGAATTTCCAGGTAAAACAGGGGAATCAGGTAGGGTAGTGAGACAAGAAAAAGTGCAAATGAAAGGAAGGATAACCAACTGAGTGGCAGTAGGGGACCAAACTTTTTTAAAGGGGACAGGGAATTTGTGCTAATTGGCAGTGGTTTATAAAGTTCTTAATCTCAGAAACAATATGCATTCTCCTAAAGTATCCATCTTTAACTGTACCTGAATAAAAAGTGATCGGCCAAACTGTAGTTTGCATTGTTGTGTTTTTATGGGCAGCATTCTGCTGCAGTTCACTTCATGGAATCACTTATGTGGAGTTTTTACTATGTTACGATTTGTGTACAGAATGCTAATTATGAGCTGCTGATCTATCAGAACCCTGTTTAGAGTTCTATGCACAAACTGTGACATAGTTAAAACTCCAAATTATTGGTTCCTTGAAGAGAACTGTAACAGAATGCTGCCCATAAAAACAAGACAATGCAAAATACAGCTTTTTGTATCACTTTTTATTCAGGTACAGTTAAATATAGATAATTTTGATGAATACATATTATTTCTGAGAATAAGAACTTTATAAACAGCTGCCAGCTAGAAATTATTTCCTGTCCTCTTCAAGGTACATAAGTGAGAAAAGGAAGTCAAGGGGAGGGATAATGAGAATAAGGAAGTTGGTAGACGGTGACTGCCCAGAGGATGATTAGGAAAATGCTGACATCCTGAACAGATATTTCTGCTCTGTCTTCAGAGTGGAGAGGCAGGGGAACAGACCAACAAGGAGACGCAATAACACAGGAGGAGGAGGTAAACACAAGTCCATTTACAGTGGAAAGAGTCCTGAAGGGTCTTGCAAACTTAAAAGTGGAAAAAGCCATGCAACTGGATGGGATACATCCAAGGATGCAAAGGGAGCTCAGGGAGGAGCTCGCTGCACCACCGGCAACCTTGTTTAACATGTTACTGGAACCAGGAGAGGTTCCAGGGGACTGGAGGAGAGCTGATGTAATTCTGCTCCATAAACACAGCAACAGGGAGAAGGCTAGCAACTATAGTCAGTCTCAAATCGCTGGTGGGGAATTTTTTGGAAAACCTGATTAAAGAAAGGCTAGTGGAATATCTTGAATCCAGAGGGCTGCAAGACCAAAGACAGCATGGATTCATGAGGGGGAAGCTGTGTCAGGTAAATCTGGTGGAATTCTTTGACTCAGTGACCAGGGAAATAGATCAGGGAAGGACAGTGGATGTGGCCTGTTTGGACTTCAGCAAGAATAATCAGTGGGATACAACAGGGTTCAGTACCGTGGCTGATACTGCCACTCCCAAAACTATCCTAACCAGACTGGATACCCGCTTCCATTCCTTCTATCATTTCACCTTTGACAGCCCTCCTAGCTCTCACCACTGCAGCCACTACCAGGCTTTGCACCTCCCCTTCTTGCAGGACAGGAGACAATCCCACTGCACCAGGCTCGCAGCAAATTTGGGACCCAGTCCCTACCTCCATACTTATCCACTGTCCTGTCCTTGCCTCCCCCATCTTCGCACTCTCTTAGAAACTCTGACACCCACTCATTGTCTGTCCCTCGCATGTCCACCTCTGCAGGCCAGGCAGCCTTCTCTTATCGCTTGCCTAAACTGTGCAGTTCTCTCCCCTCTGCCATTTGACACGCCCCCTCCGCCCATCAACTCAACTCTCTCCTCCAAGATTATTTATTCACTGCCTGTGCATGCAATACCCTTCCCCGTATTCCCTGACTTAATCCTGAGGACTCATAACTCCTGGTGTCTAGGACATCAGTCCCCGGCATCTAGAAGCTCGGGTTGGGTATGTTTTGATCTGTCTGCTCACTCTATCTGTTTGTATCCCTGTAGTGCAACTGACATGGTAGTGTATTGAATGTACCACCCTGTACTATAATTAATTTCCTGCTGTATCCATGTATGTACCATGCTGTGCTACACATTGCTGATGTAATTTATTCTTTATTGCCTCCCATGCCCCCTTCCCCCAGGACGCATCTGGAATTGAGCGGCAGTCTGCTCAGTATGCCTTCCTGGTAAAACTTTTAAATAAATAAATAAACATCTTCATAAGTGACATCACAGAAGAGCTTGAGGGGAAGGTTACTGCCTTTTTGCAAATGATATCAAAATCTGCAACAGGGTGGATACCCAGGAGGGGGTGGATAAAATGAGGTGGGGGCCTTTAGGAAACTTGGAGTGGTCAAAGGTATTGCAGCTGAGGTTCAGTGATAAAAAGTGTACAATCCTGAACCTGGGGCACAGAAACTCAGGAGCTGAATATAAAAGGGAAGGGAGTACTGTTCATTAAGAAGGAATGGGACCTAGGGATTATAATATGTGATGACCTTAAAGTAGCAGGACCATGTGACAAGGCACTGGGCAGGGTCAGTGGAATGCTGGGGTATACAAGATAGAGATATCTCAAGAAGAAGAGTCAGCATTTATATAGCGCTTTTCATACACAGTGTATCCCAAAGCACTTTACAAGCAATGCTAGACTGGTAGTGAAGTGACTGAATGTGTGGTGGCGGCCATATCACACATCATCACTCACCGCCTGGATAATTGCATGAACCAGTTTATGGGAAGGGGAATGTTGGCCAGGACACCAGGAATGTTCCCTGCTCTTTGTGAAGAGTGCCCTGGGTTCTTTTACTTCCACCTGGACAACACCAGGACGGGCAGAAGGGACCTCGGTTTAATGTCTCATCCGAAGGATGGCACACCCCAGCAGTACAGCACCCCCCAATACTGCACTGGGATGGCAGCAATTTTTAGGTGCAAGTCCAATCCTGGTGTGGGACGAGAACCCACGACCTTCTCGTCCAGAGGCGGATGTGCTACCAACTGAGCCACGCTGACACCCTAACAGGAGGAGGGAAGTAATATTGTCATTTTGTAGAGCATTGTAGAGACCACACATTGAATATTGTGTACAGTCCTGAAGGCCGCATTTCAAAAAAGACAGGGACAGGGTAGAAGCAGTACAGAGAGTAGCATCTAAAATAGTACAAGGATTGTATGAAAAGCCATATGATGACAGACTGAGAGATCTCAATGTATACACTAGAGATGTGGTGAAGTAAAACTTTGCCGGCGAAGTTTGCGGGAAGCGACACAATTTGTCACTCCGCAGGGCTCTGTAAAGCTTCCCCAGGTCTGGGAAACTTCAACTTTGCCCGAACTGAAAAGTTTTTGCCACGAAGTGTGAAATTCTGCACTTCACGGTAAAAAATTCTCACTTCACAATCCATGAATTACATGATTTTCATAAATTGCACTTTGCGAATTGTGCGCAATTCTCAAATTAATTCGCAGAGCAAAGTTTGCTGACTTCACACATCTTTAATGTACACCCTGAAGGAGAGTAGGGGGAGAAGGTGCATGATAGAGACTTACAAGTACCTCAAGTCACAGGAGAGAACAGGGTATACGTGGGGAGCCTGTTTCAAATGAAAAAGTGCAACAGAACATGAGGGCATTAAACAAAGCCAGAAGGGGGAATTTAAGAAGGATGTAAGGAAATACTACTTCGCTGAAACAGTGGTGGATGTCTGGAACAGCCTGCCAGAAGAGATAGTAAGGGTAAAAATAGTGGGGGGGGGGTTTAGACATACATGGGATAGACATAGGGGAAAACTAGTGAGTGTAAAGGGTAGGAGGGGGGTCGCTGAAGACCAGTTAGGGTCTGCTTGGACAGAATAGGCAGGGAAAAAATTGGGCAGACTGGGTGGGCCAAGTGGTCTTTTTCTGCAGATACACATTCTAAACAGAATAAGACATTTCCAGGGTGGGGTGCTTGTCAGTGCACTTGCTGGGGGTTGGAGCAGTACACTGACTTAACAAACCCCCCTCCATCTTTTCTTTTCGTTATGTACAGTAAGCTGCCTTGAATGGGGTTCTCCAGAAACGCACCAAATAAATAAGGGCAGTAACAGTTTAATTTGCTAACTGCCGAGACATGATTCCTACACTGTATGTGGGATCAGAGTTTCTGTTTCAACATCTCCTTGGAACTTTATTACATTTGAATTGGAGCAGCCTATCTTTATGGCAGTCAGCACGATTTCAGTACTGAGCTTGCTTAGTCGAGCGAGTGTTGTCTGCTATTAGGAATACTTCAATCAAAAGTGTATGTGACTGCCAAATCCTGCAGCTACTGCTCACACACCTTTGTGATGTGTGCTTTGGCAGTGAATTGACTTAGGGGAGTACCTGCTACCATATCTCATAAAAGCTCCAGAACCAATTAACAATGGTCAGATAATTTTCCTTTTTTGTTCAAAAATTGCCTAAACATAGACATAATCTGCTGTTATGCACCTATTATTGTGTTTGAAAGTTCATTTAAATAGTTGTCAGTGCCATTTCCTTCTGTATTTAGTGAATGCTACTTTGCTTTGGTACATTCAGCAGACCTGGGTTTGATTCCCACAACCTCCAGTTGCATACTGTGTGACTCTGAGCAAGTCACTTAACCACCCAGTGCTCCTGGGTTGCCCTTGAAAACAGGCACTTGTGCCTAGTTGGCCTTACCCAGTTACCAAAAGAATAAAATAAAATGATAGATCAATACTTGTTAGTAAAACAATTCAAAGAAAGGCACATTAGTTGTCTTTGTCCATTAAAGTGTGGTTCTAAATCCCTGCCCTGGTGGTGAAGGAGAATTTCTGGACTTACGTTCTGAACTTTGCTTTGGTTGAATTCCACGCAGCTCATGGACTCTCTATACAGCTTTTTATGGGACACATTTAAAAATCAATTACTTCTGTTTTTTCCCCCTCCATGATGGCGTATCTTAAAGCATTTGACAATATGAATGGTACTATTAAGAGGAGTGGTGCCCTCATGGTATAGACATTTTATTTATGTAGTTCAGTGCCTGTCTCTCTTAACTATATGTTTGTTTCTCAAAATTAATAAACATAAAGTTTTAAAAAAAGTGTCAAATGCTTTACTTCTGTTGGAGGTAGGTTGCATATATACTCACCTATATGTCAGCCTCACATATACTGTAAATTGACCCCCACTTTTTCCTTGTAAACTTTAACAAAATTGCAGACATTATTTTGTGGCCCAAATTTGATGGAAAAGTCTGTTTTGTGACCTGCATCAGGCACAGACTCTGTATTTGTGTCCAGAAGTGGACACAAATTTAGGTTACACAGTTGCAAAGGAAAATAGTTTAACATAGTAAATCCCACAGATAGGTCGAACTTGCAGTTAAGTCGATTCTGCCTTCTTGAGGGCCAATTTTTAGCACCAAAAAACTAGATTTACAAGTGTGTATGTAGTACTCAATGCATTGTGGGCAGTATCAAAAAGGACCCAAACCCTGCACACCCAGTGATGTGGAGAGCGAAGGCACTGACTGCCTTACCTCCTGCCATGCTGGTGACCTGTGTTCGGGAATGGACACGGGTTGCCAGGGATTGCCCGGGGGAAGGCTGGGATGGATTGAGCAGCTGCCTTGCAGCTCTTATCTTCTGGATCAGGGAGGTTGGCCATATCAGTTCTTGGCTGCCACCAGAGGGAGGGCTGGTGGTAGCCAATGGGAGACTAAGTGATAGATGTACGTTATGGGGGGCAGTCTTAGGATGCATCCGTGCCTCCCTGCACATGTGCTGCCTGAGGATTCCATGCCTGAAGGATGGGTTGGGGAGAGAAATGGAGGAAAATGGAAGGCACGGTGGGCATTCATGTTGCCCACACACCATGCCCCCACCTGCAGCATCACTACCTGTTAGCAGAACTGGATTCAGGCACTGGGGGAGGATGGCCCTTCCCGCCTGACCCCACCATGGGGAGAAATCTGTGGGGGTACTTGCCACACAAGTTAAGTCTGGAGGCAGTATAGCGCAGTGGTATAAAGCTCTGAGATGCAAACCTGGGGACCTGGGTTTTGAATACCACGGCCCCCACTTGCATATTGTGTGACCCTGAGCAAGTCACTTAACTTTCTTGTGCTCCCAGGTTGCTCCTGTAAACAAGCTTTCAGCTTAGTGTGCCTTGCCTGGTTGAAAAAAAAAAAAGATGAGTGAGGGGAGCTGGAGCAGGAGCCAAACCTGCCGTGGCCAGGAGCATGAAGAGATTATAAAAAAGGTATCTAAACCATCTGTAAACATTCACAGTGTCCCTTTATCTATTTATTATAACATGGAGAAGAAAGAGCCAGACATCTGATCAGTCTGCTTCTTTGCCTGTGGGTAAATCTCACAACATGCACAAGGATAAAATCCTAGCTCTTAGTTTTAATCAAATTGGCATTTTTTTTCTTACTTTTCTATTTCTTTGGGCCCATTTTAGATTTGGAATAATGTACTCCACGGAGTGGGTGATTGTGAAATTTACCTGTTTCTTGTGAGGGTTAAGGGACTTCAAGGCACTTGGCTGTGCCTTGTGCCATACCACACAAGGTGTGGGTAAATACAACAACAACACATGCCCTGTTGCTCTTTATTTATTAATTGTACGTATGTACTCCAAGTACATTTTTCCATTTTGTGTATTTATTTTGCAACTTTTTGGGCCAAAAATTGTAAACAAAAAAATAAAATTGTAAATAAATAGTATTAACTATTATAGCATGAAAGTGGGTTAGAACTACTTCTCTGGAAGATCACAAGTGGTCAAGGTCATTGGCTTAACATACTAGCCCCTCCCTTCACCCCTGCAATACTTCAAGTTTCCATCCTGGGCTCTGCTTTTTGGCTGATTTGTTAATGATCTCTCAACAATCCACGTTAATTCCAATTCCAACATACATGTCTATGCCAAGGATACCATCTTGTGTGCCAAAGCTAAAACTGTAGATGACCAAAACAGCTCCCTCCAAGCAATTCTCATTAAAGGGTGGGGTTTGGATGATCCCCAGTGGCCTCCTGCTCAACGCCTACAAAACAAAAAAAATGTGCTTCACTAGTAAATTAGCACCTACAGCCGCAGTACGTATTCTTCTCCATATAGTTGTTTTCAGCAGTTATGTTTTCTGGCAAAAATATCAAAATAACCATTTTTATGTTTGCGCTTGTGCAAAGCGATCATGTTGCTATGATAGAGGATTTTGAGAGGTGTGTCACTGTCAATCCAATGCAGGGCAGTCTTCAAGGGGCTAGACAGTGTCAGACCAATCATCAGTTGGGCTGATCATGACACTCCTCTGGGTTTACTGGGTGGACACTACATGAAGTTTAAAGAAAAGAGCTGCCCAACTCATAGGCAGCTCCTTCCTTTGATATGCACAATGCTGCCCAGCAAGCACAGTTGATCAGATATAAAAACAGTCACCTCTGGCAGTTTGAAGACTGAGTGCGTGGGTGTGCATCCCCTCTTTTTGATGAGCTGCAGCTAAAACTATTGGCAGGCAGGGCTCAGTACAAGTACTGAGCAACTGGAGAAGAAACAGAAGGCAATGAACTGGGGATCCATTCAGATTAAACCAGTAATCAAGAAGTTAGTTAAACTAAATGTATGTGCCTCCTTGTGTACCGACACCTCTGTTACAGTGACCAGTCAGCAGGGGCAGGGGTTCAGAATGCCTGAAGCATGTGGTACAACTGCAGTTATAACTTCTTTGTAACAAAGTATAGTCGGACTATGGAGGAAGACATGTAGCCACACCGATTGTCTGAGGTGCTTTCTGGGCTCACATGCCAATTGGCTGTCAGCAGTATGCTTATCATTGGCTTGAGTGGTCCCTGAATTACAGTTTTATTATCCACAGTAAGAACAGTGACAGTTACCTCTCTGCAGATTGGCTACTTTGTGTTAAGGAAGTCAGCCGGTGGGAGGTTCAAAATGCCCTTTCCTCATTGCAGCGACACATTGTTGTCGGACCCGTTGGATGGAGGTAAGAGTGACAGAGTGCAGTGCCATGAGTCCTTTAAAGGAGCTGAGTGTACTTGTGGACTGGGGGACACAGCAGCAGCAGCAGGCAGTAACAGCAGCAGTAGGCAGTAACAGCAGCAGCAGGCAGGAACATCAGCACCTATATGGCAGATCTAAGCAGCAGTGGCAGCCAAGAGGTCAGAACAGAAGAGATCTGTCCTGAACTAAGTTACTGCAAGGCTGTATGGTGGTGTGAGCATACCACTTGACACTAATGGACACTGAGCAATCAAGCCTTCAGACGCTTATCAAGTTTAAAGTGAGTTACCACTGATTTTCTGAAATACAAGGTCACCACCATGTGCCAGTTAGAAACCATAGAAATGTAAATAGTGAAATAGCCTAGTTCAGAGACAAAACTAACAAGCATTTGTCAATTCTGAATGTTCACCACTGGTATTGCTGTTGTACTGGGTCTTGCTTGTACACATTTTTATTACATCTTTACCTAGGATAGAGCAGATTAGATGCAATATCTCATTTTCAGTGGTGTCCTGCTTTGACACATTCTTAGATTGTCATTACCCGGGATAGGGCAGCTCCCACATTTTGATCCCAAATGTCCAACAATCTTTTTATGATCTGATGTTATGATCAAGGCAGGTGGAATTTTTTAAATTGCATCCAAAAATGATTTCACTGTGTGACTGTGGAAACAAGTTTTGACCAGGATTTGAAAAATGACAGCTGCTATGTTCAGGAGGTGGGTAGGGATATGGTGAACATTAGAAGCCAAAATCTGTATAAAATAAAGTTATAAGTAAATGTTGGAGTAATTCATTTCTTCATGACTTAGTTGTTTTTTTCACATTTTTCCTCCAAATTTTCAACACAATTTTTATGACACTGTATGTGAAAAATGACATAAGGGCCATAGAGATCCAGGAGGAACAAAATGGGGGAGAGATACTGTGTGTTAAGCTGGAAAGGAAAATGGGGCCAGCCATCCGCTCAGGTGTGATCTATAGACCACTAGCCCAGGAGGAAGAAACAGATAGGGAGCTGATGCTAGCCATCCAAAGGATGGCAGACAAGGGTGAGGTAGTACTGGTTGGAGACTTCAATATTCCAGACGTGGACTGGAGCATCCCAGCAGCAGCATCAAATAGGAGCAGATTTATCCTGAACTCCCTTCAGGGTGCTTTCCTCAAGCAATTGGTCATGGAACCAACTCGGCAGAAGGCAATACTGGACCTTGTGCTCACAAAGAGGGACAGTGTGATGGGGGTAACAGTGGGGGAGCACCTGGGGAACAGTGACCACCAGTCATTATGGTTTGAAATCACAGAAAGAGCTGAACCAAACCACACAAAAACACGTATCCTGGATTTTAGGGGGGAAGACTTTGGGAAAATGGGGAGATTCTTGAAAGAGGCATTAAGGGGAATGGGGCAGGAATCAGGGGTTGAGGAACAGTGGGCAGTATTTCAAATGGGGACTACAAGAGCAACATAATTATGCATTAAGCAGGTTAGCAAGAGGAAAAGGAAGAGGAGACCATTATGGTTTTCCAAAGAGGGTAGCAAATAAAATAAAAGCCAAAAAGATTGCATTTAGGGAATACAAAAAGACACAAGCAGAAGGGAATAGGGAGAAGTACCAGGAGAAGCAAAGGGAGGCAGGGAGGTCAGTAAGGGAAGCCAAAGCTCAGACAGAAGAGCACATTGCAAAATCAGTGGGTAGAGGGGACAAAACCTTTTACAGGTACATAAGTGAAAAAAGAAAGGCAAAGGGAGGGATAGTGAGACTGAAGGGGGAGGATGGGGGCCGTGTGGAGGATGACAACAGTAAAGCTGACGTATTGAACAGGTATTTCTGCTCAGTCTTTACTGAGGAAGAGGAGGGTAATGGGTCTGAAGGAGTACAAGGGGTGAGAATGGTGCAGAAATGGACACAAGTCCCTTTACACGAGAAAGGGTCCTGAAGGAACTGGAAGTAATAAGAGTTGATAAAGCAATGGGGCCAGATGGGTGCACCCCAGGGTCCTTAAAGAACTAAGAGAGGTGGTGGCTGAACCTCTGGCTATCCTGTTTAGCCGATCACTGGAAACAGAGGAGGTACCCAAAGACTGGAGGATAGCAGATGTAGTCCCCTTATACAAAAGTGGGAACAAAGAGGAAGCGGAGAACTACAGACCAGTCAGCCTCACCTCGGTAGTGGGGAAGATCATGGAAGCACTACTGAAGGAGAGATTGGTGGAACATCTGGTTGTCAATGGCCTACAGGACCCAAGGCAGCATGATTTCACCAGGGAGAGGTTGTGTCAGACCAACCTCATTGAATTTTTTGACTGGGTGACTAGGGAGGTCGATCAGGGGAGGGCAGTGGACATGGCCTATCTGGACTTCAGCAAGGCCTTTGACACTGTGCCACATAGAAGACTATTATACAAACTGGGGAATATGGGTGTGGGCAGGACAGTAGTGTGGTGGGTAGGTAACTGGCTAGGCGGCAGGACACAGAGGGTGGTGGTAAATGGCTGTCACTCCACAGAGGGAAGAGTGACCAGTGGGGTACCACAGGGATCAGTGGTGGGACCGGTCCTATTCAACATCTTCATCAGGGACATTGCGCAGGACCTAGAAGGCAGAATTTCACTGTTTGCTGATGACACAAAGCTCTGTAACAGAGTAGACACACCAGAGGGTGTAGGCAGAATGAGAAGGGACCTGCAGAAACTTGAAGAATGGTCAGGGGTTTGGCAGTTGAAATTCAATGCAAAGAAGTGCAAGATAATGCATATGGGGCACAAAAACCTGGCACAATATATCAGTTGGGGGTGAGGATATAGCATGCCAAGCAGGAAAGGGATCTTGGGGTTATCATCTCCTGATGACCTCAAGGCAGGAAACAGTGTGACAATGCAGCAGGTAAAGCAAATAGCATGCTGGGATGCATAGGCAGGGGCATCACCAGCAGGAAAAGGGAGGTCATAATTCCACTATACAAGACACTAGTGAGGCCCCACCTGGAGTACAGTGTACAGTTCTGGAGACCTTACCTATGTAAGGACATAGACAGGGTAGAGAAGGTTCAGAGGAGGGCAACAAAGATGGTGCATGGATTGCATCACAAGTTCTAAGAGGACAGGTGAACCTATACTCCCCGGACGAGAGGAGGAAGAGAGGGGATATGATAGAGACATACAAGTATCTTACAGGGAGGAACAGAGTGCAGGAATACACTATTTTTAAGCAAAAAAGATTTTCCAGGACTAGAGGGCATGGGATGAAGTTGGAGGGAGGACGATTCAGAGGAAACGTGAGGAAGAATTTCTTCACAGAACGGGTGTGGACAAGTGGAACACCCTTCCAGAGGAAGTGGTGGGGGCTGAAACAATCACGGGATTTAAGAGTGCATGGGATAGACATGAAGGAATTCTGGAGGTCAGGGGTAAGGGGCAACAGACTTCTAGGAAAACATAAACTGAACTTACAAGCTCAAATGGGCAGACTGGGTGGGCCATAGGCCCTTATCTGCCGACACTGTCTATGTATCTATGTATCCATGACCACTCCTTCTGAACAAAACAGGTGTCATTTATAAAACAGTGGCTGAAACATCATTTTGCACCACAAGTGTTAAAACACATTTTGGGTAGTGTAACCCCCTGCAAATGGGGGTTCCCAAAGTCTTCCAGGAGCTGGCTGAGTGCTCCTAGCCCGAGTGATGTTCGGCATTTAAGCCATTTATCTGTGAGTGCTTTTAGAGCCTCTGGTACTGCTTCTTTAAGAGTTGTCTGTTTGCATGCATGATTAGTTCGCAGGGGGGACTGCGTGTTTCCCTGCTCGAGTCCCACTCAAGCGGCTGACAAATCGCTCCATTTCTGCCATAGCTAAGTGGGCAGAATGAGCACTTATCAGAGATGTAACTGTTTGCCCCATATTATTTAGAGTGTTAGTGGAAATGTAATTTGTCTAACCTGCCTTTCTTGCAGCTGGGACTCTGTGTGTTTTGCGCCTCCATTTTGGATCTGAACTGCTGAATAGATCCAAACAGACAAGGAGGGGCATCTAAAATGGAGTTTAAGTGGACTAACCAGGATTGGGACTCTCTTGGGAGCTGGCTGGCCATAAGAAATATAGCTAGTAATTCTGGGAAGTAAAGTTCTGGACCTTGGTGCCTATTTACGCCAGTAGGGGGAGTTTTGAGTGATTGACAACTGAAATCCACCAATTGAACCAGGTGGCACCTGAATGGAATACCCTGCCTTGTGTCTGGAAAGGCAGATCCATTGTGACCATGAGAGGGGAAGGAGCTCTGAGCTTCTGCGCTGCAGAGTTTCGCGTGGGAAGCTCGTGTGGAGGCCTAAACTCGGGCAGCGTGTTGCCGTGGCAATATGGACTGAATCCGCAGCTACCGAGAAGGAGAGAGGCTGAACAATTGGGAACCAGGCTCATCCTGTAGAGGACTGGAGAAACTGCTTAATCGTGCTCGGTCTGTCAGGAGAGTGAAGCTGCCGTGTGAACTTCCAGGTTAGCAGTAAGTGCGATCGGGACCTGAGAGCAGCTGCCTGGTATAGTAATTTCCTTTACATATAAATGTGTGGAGTGTTTGTGAAGGACAGCTAAATGAGTCCTCTTGTCCCGTGTGTGTAGACGGAAAGGCAATTGCCTGCAGGCAGACTGAATCCGTTGCTGATTGATGCTGTGTGTCTGCCTGTAGAATTTCCCACCCTGGTGTGCGAGGGTGTCTGGCAATCCATGACCCCCCTCTGTGCCAGTTTTCAGCATCGAGTGTGTGAGTACAAATCAGGGTAGCTCCCTGCCACCAACTAATTGCAAGTGTTCCATCTGATTTCTTTTCCTGTCTTTCTTCATGAGCTGAGCCAACTGGCTCCGGATTGCAATTGGGTATTGTGCAAGTGTTTTTTCCATCACAGGGCCCCAGCCAGCTGCACCGATCCTGGCTAGCCCCCAACCACCCTGGGTACCCAGTAAAGTGACATTTTGGGACTCTGAGTATGTGCACAGTACTGTGATTATTAATGTGTCATATCTAATTAGCCTGATTTTCCCTTGTCCTTGTTATAGCCCCTTAAATAAATCAGATATGTTTGTTTCAGCAAAGTTACACTGACTGAGGTATTTGTTTATGTTAAAGTATTGTGCTGTGGCTACTCTATTGCATCATCTTGTTTTACAGGGGGTCTCCAGAGTCAAGCTAATTGAACCAGTCCTGGGCGTAAGTGTGAATAGTGAAGGTACTCATGGTACACAGTGTGGGTCACTAGCTGGAATAAAAGGGGGTCTCAGTGTCCCAGAGGGCTGTGACCAAGTTAGTCGAACTACTGTAAACTCTGACCTCTGGGTGGAGGCACCCGCCATAGAACCTAGGCCCCTCAACCTGTTAGTAGTTAGGCAGGCAGGGGTAGTAGCCCTTGGGATAGTGCCACCTGGGGGTTACATCTTGGAGGCACCACTGGGATTAGCATCCTCTATTGGCCGAGTGAAGGAAGTACCTCATTATGTTTAATTTAAAGGCGAAGATGGAGGGGGTTACCACGTCCAAGTTAAAACTCGATCCCCTTAAGATGATGGTACACAAATTGATGGGGTGGTGCGAAGCTGAGGAGTTGGACTCCCAAAAGGCTGTATTATTGTTGGATGTCCCCATGGGGATTAAAGCGTGACATTGTCTCTACTGTAGAGTGTCAAATGTCTGGGCAGGTGGAAGTAAAGGCGATATGCTGACTTGCTTGAACAGACCCTGCAAGTGCTGCTTTCGTGCAGTATTCCGATAGACCCTGAGAGGGTGCCCCCAGTGATTTTGCCCGAAGGTGCCCAGAAGGGATGGAGGGTTATTCACACACGTAGTGGTTTGGCCACCCTGGGTGGGTCCCCTAAGACTAATAGTTTTAAGGACAAACTGCTCAAACTGTTAGCCGCAGAAGGGAGAACCGCTCAGGAATTGGTAAAGGTAATGGACATCTCAGGTGACCACATTCCCCTGCCATCCCCAGGTACATCTCCCGGGTCCTCTAAGAGCTCCATACTAGCCCCACCCCCTATGGTTATTCCTCCCATTCAACTAGATTCCTATTGGAGATTGAGACTCTTCTCCGGTACTGTTCCTGTGCCTTCAGGGGAAGATGATTTGGAGACCTGGATGGACTATGCTACCCCTTTAGTGCATGAGTGGCAGTGCTCTGTGGGGGGAAAAGAAGAAACGGTTGATGGAAAGCTTGAGGGGTCCTGCACTGAAAGCCATTCAATTCCTACGAGCCACTAGTATGGAGGCCACTGCAGCAGAATATCTTTCCGCCTTAGAGGGGGTGTTTGGCAGCACTGAAACTGGAGAGGATCTATTAAGGAAATTCAAGTCAGCTAAACGGTGGAGAAATGAGAAATTGTCTACTTTTGTTACTAGAATGGAGAGAGCTTTGCAAAAGGCCCACCGGAAAGGGGGAGTGTCCGCCCAAATGCTAAACCAGGTCTGATTAGACCATATATTGAAGTCAGCCAGATTTTCATGTGTAATACTGCTGAAACTCAAATTGCAAGATAGGAGGGCTGACCCTCCTGAATATTGCCAATTGATGAGAGAGATTTGTGAAACCGAAACTGATGAAGAGGGGTGGGAACCCTATGCTGGGGCCATGAATCTGTGTCAGACCCCTGAGAAGAGTGAGCCAGATGAGACTCAACAGCTGAGAGGGTTGATTAAGGGGTTGACGGAGACCTACCAGGAACAGGATCTGCACCAGGCTCCTCCTGAGCCTAAAAGTGGAGTGGGAGTGCATGTCGTTTCCCCTGATACCCGGATTGAGAGCAACCTGAGAGTGGAATTTAGAGACTTAAGAGAGATGGTGAGGGAGCTGCAACAGGCTGCTCTCACCCCCAATAGAATTGGAGAGCCAGAGATTCAAAGGGGTAAACACCTGTTCAAGAAGAGCCATTTTGAGCCCCCGAGATGCCCCGCCAGATAAGAGATCCCCCTCCCTCCAAAGACAACTGAGATGCTAAGTTCTGTGACCGTTGTGGAGAGGATGGACACTTTCAGACTAAGTGTCGGCTGCCAGAGAACTTGAGGAAAGTTACCAGCAGGTTAGTGGCCTGGCATTGCAAAACCTGTGCCTGGTCACTGGGGGAGCCAACCGGAAAAGTTTTGCCACCGGGGCCAATGCCCAAGCGACATCTCAAGTAATGCCCCCTGAATGGTCCGACGTGGTGGATCCCTCTATGGATACTACTGTGAAAGTGAATGGGGTATCCACCAGAGCTGTACTAGACAGTGGCTCCCAAGTGACAATCATGTTTCAGGACTGGTATCAGAATCATTTGTCTGATGTGCCCCTGCAATCCCTCGAGGGGCTACAAGTGTGGGGCCTGAGTGAGAAGGCCTACCCCTACTCTGGCTATATCCGAATTTGGTTGTCCTTTCCTACTTCTGTGGCTGGAGTGGCAGAGCAAGTGGAGACCCTGGCCTTAGTGTGTCTCCCTCCTGGACTGTTTGATGGGGTCCCGTTGTTGACTGGCATGAATGCACATATGTTTGGGTGACTGGCGCAGTTGTGTTATGAAAAACAAAGGTCCCGGACTGGCAGAGCTCTAAGGATTCTGGCCTTGATTAAAAGGGCCTATGAGGCACAGAGAAATGCTGAAAGAATGGAACCAAAGGAACCGGTTGGGGTCATCTGGAAAAAGGACCCAGAGCCTTTGCTTTTGGCACCAAATGCTGAATGTGTTCTACAAGGAAAGGTCTGTATAAAAAAGGATGTCAATAATAAAATATTAATGCTGGATGCACCAGGAGATGGAAAACTGCCCGAGGGGCTGCTGGTCAAACCAAGTATTCTGCCTGCTAGAGCTCATGCTTTTGCTAGAAGAGTGATGGTTCAAGTTCACAATGTGTCTGACAGGGAGATCCAATTAAATCGAGGCTGCACCCTGGCCACTGTGCACTGTGCGGATACTGCCATACTGCCCAGTAACAAGAGTTCGGGGAAGAGTGACAGAGTAACGCCTGACTTGTTTGATTTCGGTGACTCCCCGTTGCCAGCTGAATGGAGAGTGAGGATCAGTGAGAAGCTTGCCCAGAGAGACCAGGTGTTTTCTTTAAAGGAATGGGATGCAGGATGTGTGCAAGGAGCTGAACACCGTATCTGGCTGCATGATGAAGGTCCATTTCGTGAGAGGTCACGACACTTGGCACCTGCTGACATAGATGATATGAGATGGCATCTGCAAGAGATGCTTGCTGCGGGTGTACTACAAGAATCCAGAAGCCCATATGCTTCACCTATCATGGTAGTGAGGAAAAAGAATGGGACAGTTAGGATGTGCGTGGATTATCGCACTTTGAACCGGTGGACTATTCCTGACCAGTACACAATGCCATGCATTCAAGATGCGTTGAACTGCCTGAACGGTAGTAAGTGGTTCTCAGTGTTGGATCTTTGCAGTGGGTACTACCAGATCTCGATGGCCCCAGAAGACCATGAAAAGATGGTCTTTATCTGTCCCCTTGGTTTCTATGAATTTATGAGGATGCCTCAAGGGATTTCAGGTGCTCCAGCCACGTTTTAATGCCTGATGGAGTGTGCGGTGGGGGATATCAACTTGTTGGACTGCCTGGTCTACCTAGATGATTTCATTGTGTTTGGCAGCTCACTGGAAGAACATGAGAGCAGATTGTTCAAGGTGCTGGACCGACTGGAAAACTTTGGCGGTAAACTGTCCATTGATAAGTGTCAATTCTTTCAAACATCAGTAAAGTATGTGGGATACATAGTATCCATTGAGGGAATAGAGACCGACCCAAGTAAAGTTGAGGTATTGACCACCTGGCCGCAGCCAAACAATCTGAAAGAGCTACAAAGATTCCTGGGTTTCTGTGGTTATTATCAGCACTTCATCAAGGACTATTCAAGAGTGATCTGCCCTTTACTTAACCTTACTCAAGGGTATCCCCAACCCACAAAAGATACAAAAAGTCAGCGTCCCTCGAGACTGAAAGAGTGTATTTTCATCCAAATGAAGTATTTGAGACCTTCTAGACTCCTGATTGTGAGACTGCTTTCCATGAGAACATATATCAACTTACCCATGCCCCAGTGTTGGTCTATGCTGATCCCACAAGGCCTTATGTCCATCACACTGATGCTAGCTTGCAAGGGTTGGGGGCTGTGTTGTATCAGGAGCACACGAATGGCCTGAGACCAGTGGCCTTTGTCAGCAGAAGCCTGACCCCTTCCAAAAAGAACTATTCTGTACACAAGTTAGAGTTCCTAGCTTTGAAGTGGACCATTGTTGATCAATTTCATGAGTACTTGTATGGGGCTAAGATACTGGTAAACACTGACAATAATCCTTTGACCTATGTGCAGACTTCAGCTAAGTTGGATGCCACTGGCCATAAGTGACTCTCTGCCTTATCTACCTATGACTACGCTGTTGAATATAGAGCAGGCCTGAACCACATAGATGCTGATGCTCTCTCATGGAGACTGGTCCCCCTGAATAACTGGGTCAGACTGTCAGAACCTGATATTCGAGCACTCTGCCAGAAGTTTGACAGGGAGGAACAAATGTCAACGGACGCAGTGGACTGTATGGTGGATTGTTTGGGACCCTCTGAGAACTGCATACCTGCTGCTTATTGCCACTTTTCTGCCTTGGACACTAGTGCTTTGGCTCAGTTCAATAATGACAGTATTCAACGGGATCAATCCTGAGATCCCATGATCAAAACAGGTCTAGAAGCCCTCCAAGCAGGGAAAGATGTGTCAAGGTTATGTTCCTCTGATTTGCGAACTGCATTGCTATATAAAGAAGGCCCTAAGTTGAGACTGCTTGATGGACTGTTATATAGAGAGACAGTGGATAAAGGGGGCCAACTGGACAAGTTGCAGTTAGTTTTGCCTACTGCCTTTCGAGACCTGGTGCTGAGGTCCCTACACAACCACATGGGACACCTTGGCATAGACAGAACACTTGATTTGGTGAGATCTAGATTTTATTGGCCTAAAATGGAGGCTGATGTTGAACAACACATTAGAACTTGTAGTCGCTGCCTACAGAGGAAAGCTTTGCCTCAGAGGGCTGCCCCCCTTGTTAACATCACCACCAGTGCACCTATGGAATTGGTCTGTATTGACTTTCTGAGTTTGGAGCCAGATCAAAGAAATATCAGTAATGTGTTGGTGGTCACTGACCATTTTACCCGATATGCTCAAGCTTTCCTCACCAAGGACCAGAAGGCATCCACTGTGGCAAAGGTGCTTATAGAAAACTTTTTTGTTCACTATGGGGCCCCACAAAGAATCCATTCTGATCAAGGAAGGGACATTGAGAGTCACCTGATTAAAGAGATGCTTTCATTGTGGGGAGTGCAAAAGTCAAGAACCACCCCTTATCACCCCCAGGAGGACCCAAAGCCTTAACGGTTCAACCCACTTTGCTCAATATGCTAGGCACCCTTCAACCAAAGGACAAGCCCAGATGGAGCCAACAGATTAGCACACTGGTACATGCCTACAACTGCACCAAAAGTGATGCCACTGGGTTTTCCCCCATTGCCTAATGTTTGGAAGAGAAGCCCGATTACCAGTAGATGTTTGCTTTGGAGTTTCTCCTGATGGGGTTCAAGCAGCTAATCATTTACAGTATGTGCAAAAGCTAAAGGCCCAGGTAAACCATGCGTACCAACTGGCTCAAGCCATGGCTGCCAAAAGAAATCTAACCAATAAAGAAAGGTATGATAAAAAAGTGAAAGCACTGGAACTCCGGGAGGGAGATCGTGTATTGCTAAGAAATCTGGGACTGCATGGAAAACACAAGATTGCTGATCGGTGGCACCATCTTCCTCACATTGTGGTAGGCAAACTAAATGATCTGCCTGTGTGCAAAGTAAGGCCCGAGAATAACTCAAAAGATGTAAAGACCATGCATAGAAATCATCTACTACCTATTGGCCAAATCTTGTTTGAGTTTGAACCTCCAGAAAATGCCCCATCTGGACCAGTGACTAGAGCTGCAGCGAAGAGAAAGTCAAAAAAGCCTGCACCTGTTGAAGTTGAATTAACATGCTCACCTCCACAAGTCCCCAGTGAACTTGACTGTCAATCTGTGTCACAGGAAAGTGAGTGTGGCCTTGAATATTACCCTTCTTATGAACTGAGTCAACTGTTTCGGGGCAATCCCCTAGTCAGTTCTGGAGATCAAGTTGGGCCTTCCGGACTGTCTAAGCCCCCAGCTTTGTCCCTGGAGCCAATGCTCCCAGAAAGTGGAGTGCAAAGCATCAACTCGGATGATATGGAATCATTGTGCATGGTTGAACTGCTCGAGTTTTCAGAGGAAGAGAATGATGGACTGGGACAGACTGGTGATACACCAGAACAAGAACAGTGTGTTGAGTGCCCTGATAGTTCACTGCCAGTATCAGGAGCCTCCCCAGGTGAACCAAGTGTTGTGGACTCCGAGATTGCAAACCCTGGAGCTGAAAGTGCCCCGAGTTCTAGCCCCTCTGCCTCAGTGGAGACCCCCCCCCCGGCAAGTACAGACAGTGCTGAGAGTGAGACTAACTATGCAGAGACTCTGTCCATTCCCCCTAGAAGGACTGGCCGAGAAGTGAGGCCTGTAGTACAGCTAAGTTACGAGTCCCTGGGCAGACCTGTAGACCTGCCCCTTATTGTGGTCCTTAAGGGAGTGTATGTGACCCCGAGCTCGTTGCCCAAACTAAGCCTGGGAGATAACTCCAGATTACTTGTTTTGCCCTCTGAGTATGGTGCCCCTTCCAGCCCCAATGTAGCTGATAGGGAAGGGCCCCCTCTTTCCAGGATTCATGTCCAGGAAGTGATGACCTGAGTTAAAAAGTCTGTATGCGTCCTGTTGTATAATCAGTAGTGGAATGTATAATGCAATGTAAGTGGATATGACAAAGGTGTAATATGCTGATTGCTGTTTAAAAGGCATGCAAGTTCAAATTGTTCTGCCTTAAGGTGATTTAAGGCTGTCCACTTGACGAGGATGTCAAGCTTTTTCAGGCCAGGAAGGGTGTAACCCCCCTGCAAATGGGGGTTCCCAAAGTCTTCCAGGAGCTGGCTGAGTGCTCCTAGCCTGAGTGATGTTCGGTGTTTAAGCCGTTTATCTGTGAGTGCTTTTAGAGCCTCTGGTACTGCTTCTTTAAGAGCTGTCTGTTTGCAGACATGATTAGTTCACGGGGGGACTGTGTGTTTCCCTGCTTGAGTCCCGCTCGAGCGGCTGACAAATCACTTTGTTTCTGCCATCGCTAAGTGGGCAGAGTGAGCACTTAACAGAGATGTAACTGTTTGCCCCATATTATTTAGAGTGTTAGTGGACATGTAATTTGTCTAACCTGCCTTTCTTGCAGCTGGGACTCTGTGTGTTTTGGCCCTCCATTTTGGATCTGAACTGCTGAATAGATCCAAACAGACAAGGAGAGGCATCTAAAATGGAGTTTAAGTGGATCAGCCAGGATTAGGACTCTCTTGGGAGCTGGCTGGCCATAAGAAATATAGCTAGTAATTCTGGGAAGTGAAGTTCTGGACCTTGGCGCCTATTTACGCCAATAGAGGGAGTTTTGAGTGATTGACAACTGAAGTCCACCAACTGGACCGGGTGGCGCCCGAATGGAATACCCTTCCTTGTGTCTGGAAAGGCAGATCCGTTGTGACCGTGAGATGGGAAGGAGCTCTGAGCTTCTGCACTGCAGAGTTTCATGCGGGAAGCGCTGGAGGCCTAAACTTCAGGCTTTTGCTGTGGCGGTGGGACTGAGATCGCAGCCTACCGAGAAGGAGAGAGGCTGAACAATTGGGAACCAGGCTCACCCTGTAGAGGACTGGAGAAACTGCTTAATCGCGCTCGGTCTGTCAGGAGAGTGAAGCTGCCGTGTGAACTCCCAGGTTAGCAGTAAGTGCGATCGGGACCTGAGAGCAGCTGCCTGGTATAGTAATTTCCTTTACATATAAATGTGTGGAGTGTTTGTGAAGGACAGCTAAATGAGTCCTCTTGTCCTGTGTGTGTAGATGGAAAGGCAATTGCCTGCAGGTGGACTGAATCCGTTGCTGATTGAAGCTGTGTGCCTGCCTGTAGAATTTCCCCCCTGGTGTGCGAGGGTGTCTGGCAATCCATGACCCCCTCGGTGCCAGTTTTCAGCATCGAGTGTGTGAGTACAGATCAGGGTAGCTCCCTGCCATCAACTAATTGCAAGTGTTCCATCTGATTTCTTTTCCTGTCTTTCTTCATGAACTGAGCCAACTGGCTCCAGATTACAAACTGGGTATTGTGCAAGTGTTTTTTCCATCACAGGGCCCCAACCAGCTGCACCGATCCTGGCTAGCCCCCCCCACCCTGGGTACCCAGTAAAGTGACATTTTGGGACTCTGAGTATGTGCACAGTACTGTGATTATCAATGTGTCAAATCTAATTAGCCTGATTTTCCCTTGTCCTTGGTATAGCTCCTTAAATAAATCAGATCTGTTTGTTTCAGCAAAGTTACACTGACTGAGGTATTCGTTTATGTTAAAGTATTGTGCTGTGGCTATTGTATTGCATCATCTTGTTTTACAGGGGTCTCCAGAGTCAAGCTGATAAAACCAGTCCTGGGGGTAAGTGTGAATAGTGAAGGTACTCATGGTACACAGTGTGGGTCACTAGCCGGAATAAAAGGGTGTCTCAGTGTCTCAGAGGGCTGTGACCAAGTTAGTCGAACTACTGTAAACCCTGACCTCCGGGTGGAGGCACCCGCCATAGAACCTAGGCCCCTCAACCTGTTAGTAGTTAGGCAGGCAGGGGTAGTAGCCCTTGGGATAGCACCACCTGGGGGTTACAGTAGGATCTGACAAATGACAGCTATCACAATTAAGAGGTGGTGTGAAAAAATGGCTATGTTGAAAAATTGGAGTTAAAATATTGAAAATTACCACAGTTGCGAACGTGTGTTGAAAAATTTCAATATACACTCATAACTTTGTTGTTTTCTCATATTTTACCCCAGATTTTCAACATAGTCTTCTTATGACCCCACATAGCTTTTGTGTGAGCCCTCCTCATGAACAAGGACAGAGTAAATGTTCAAATCCTGCCCAAAAAGTGATATTGTGCCCCAAATGTGAAAACACATTTTGGCCAGGATTTGAAAAATGACAGCTGTCACATTCATGAGGTGCTGTTGAAAATTTTGGGTCAAAATATTGAAAATTACCAAATTTATGAGCCTGCGTTTGTAAATTTCAGTGTAGGTTGATGACTTTGTCTTTTTTTTAATATTTTACCCCAGATTTTCAACACAGCCATTTCATGACCACACCTCATGAACAACGGCAGAGAAAATGTCTAACTCCTGCCTGAAAGGTGAGTTCATGCAGTGACCATGAAATCACCTTTTGGGACTGAGTTGCCTAATTTCACTGCCATTGTTCATGAGATGGGGTCCCAAAAAGGCTTGTTGAAAACTGTAGGCAAAACCATTCAAAAATAACCAAATTATTCCACTAAGTTCAGAACCCCATCGAAATACATTGACCCACATACCTGATTTCCTCAGTTTGCAGTCCGGCATTAAAGAGTGAAGATGTGTCTCTGATCCAGAGATGATTATGGCATTGGACTGCCAGTGGGTGAGTAAGGGCTTGGGGATGTGCGGGGTGAGTCGGAAGGGCAGGTGGGGGGGCAGCAATGGTAGAACAGACATTGATGGATGCTTTTATTTTTTACAGGTGATGACGCTAGGGGATTGGGCACCCCTTGTGTCACTGTTATGTTTGGCAGCACTGGGGGCGCTTAAGTAAAATGGGAATGGTGGAGGGGTAGTGACTGGTATGGGGGATTGGGTACCCCCATGCCGGAATATTAATGTGGGTTGGGCTTGGGGGGGGTAACAGTTACGGCGGCAGCTGCAACAAACATTGATGGATGGTTTTCTGTTTTGCAGGTTGTATTAAAAAAAACTATGAGGGATGTTTTTCTTTATTTGAGGTGACAACACTGGGGGATTGGGCACCCCTCCCAGTGTCAGTGTTATGTTTGTGGGGTGGGAGTGATGAGTGCTAAGTGAAAGGGTCAGGTGGGGGAACAGTAAGGGTGAGGCAGCAACAGACAGCGATGGACGGTTTTCTTTGTTACAGGATATAATTCCTCAGCAGACTGATCATTACAGATCAGCTGTGCTTGCTGGGTGGTGTAGATCAAAGGAAAGAGCCGACCTATGATTGGATTGGCTCTCTCCATTGAAATACATGAAGTTTCTACTCAGCAAACCAGAACAGTGTCATGGTCAGCCTGGCTGATGATTGGTGTGACACTGATGAGCCCCTTGCAGACCACTCTGCATTGGACTGACAGTGCCACACCCCTCAAAAGCCACTCTCCTAACAAAATGTTCACTGTGTGTGCGTGCAGGGCAAACATAAAAACAACTTTGTTGGCAGAGATTTTCAATCACTAGCACATACCAGTAACTAATTGCAATAGCAGTGACAGGTTTAATCTTTAAACAGTCTGGATGCAGAGACCGAATAATTAATTAAAAGTAGTACTGTAATCTAAAACCTTTATGCTTGGCATGTAAATGAGTGAGAATACTCTTACAGGCTCTTTATTGTAAATGAGACAATGCAAATGAAATGTAAGAATTTAATGCTAAAGATGTGTATTCATTTGATAGGACAGTTGATTTATATGGGTCTGAAGGAATACCAGTTTTTTTTGTGTTTTATGAAACTGATAATAATATATGATTGAACAAGAACACTTTAAACCCTTTTGAGCTAGTAGTGCAAAAAAAAATAAAAACTATCAGGCAGAAAATATTAATACTTTTTAAAAGTTGTTCCACTTTTTAAAAGTAGCCCACGTTCTTTTCGTATGTGCTCATTAGATGTTTTTTAGGTTAAGTTTACCTGGCTTGTTGCATTGTTGCTGCAGCAATAGTCCTATTTTAGCAAAGTTGTACCTGGGTTGCACTGCCCAGTATGCCGGTGTTTGGAAACAAGCTTTCTTCTTACAGTATTTAGCAATTTTGAGGTTTAAATGAAACTTACAATTGCCTGGGCCATGACGTCGTAAATCAGAAGCATAAGGGTATTTGATTTATCAAATACCAATACGCTTAGTACTTCCGAATGCATGGCCCAGGCAATTCATTTGTGCAGTTTTTGTTTTGTGGATTGTATTACAGAGGACCACTTGCTAAGGTTATGGAGTCCAAAGAAAAAAAGCCCTCTTTCTCTGCTGAAATTTTCTAAAACCAGTCACTGGTTTTCAAACGTTTAGCAAAGAAAGAGGACCTTTTGTCTTTGGGCTCCATAAATTTAGTGGGTGGCCCTCTGGCCCTCTTTCATTGTTTGGAAATACTAAAGTGGAGCCATGAAATAAAGGCATAGGAAGCATTTATTTAATGGCCTGAGTTAATCCTATCATATTTTGACTTGCTTGACCATATATTTGCCTTTAATGGTGGTTGTTCAGGCAGACGATAAAGATCCCATGGCCCTTCTCAAAAAGAGTAGGGATATTTCATAAAAAAAAAAAATAACAATCATAACAAAAACCTTCATGTCAAATCATAAAAGTCAAAGTACAAAATCATATAAAGTAAAGGGAGAGAAGAAAAATTGAAAGAAAACAAACGTCCTATAATTAGTACATATATACCCCTATCTACCTTAAAACAGAAATATCATCTCATGTTCCATTTCACTATTTACAGTTATACCCCACAAAAAAGATTTTCAAAGATTATCCACTTGTGCAACAGAAAACATTCGTTTACCTCGATTTAAGTATAACCATAGTCTTTTTTTCCCCCATCATTTGAGCAATGGAAAGATACGAGCAGTCTAGTTGCTGTTGCACTAGCTGGCATTGTGCCTGCCACAAATACAATTCTTGGCATGCAAAGAAAACAATCGAAGCACTATCATTAAAGACTGCACTGTGTAGAAAACCAACCAAAGGCAATTTTTTTTTATACAATAGTCTCTCAAGTCATGGCATTTCCATCATAATACAACAAAAGACCAAAAATCTTTAAAGAGCAACTCTGCACTTCAGCAATCACTTTTATAAAGAAGATGTTTTAGCTGCTACAATTTGCTAGAGAATGCATCTTTCTTTTTCATTTTAAATGTTCGTTTCCAAGATTTACAGCACTTATTGGTAGTCCATCTCAAGTCTGTATAAACAACATTTCAAAACATTTGCCTCTCCCCTGTTAATCTCACAGTATCTTTGTTGATAAAGTCCTCACCAAGACATCAGACTGTTTTGTCACAAACAGCAATTGTGTGGTTAGCAAAGGAGAGTCGGATACATTTTGAAAGACTCCGTGAAAAAATTGTTGCAGTATCCACAATAAGTGGACAAACAGCAGGGAGAAAGTTCAAAAATATAAAAAACAAGGATGTTAAAACATAATCAGTGTAACTCTACCATTGTTAAGCGTTTTATTATAATAGAGAGTTGCTCTATAACGTAATTACATTCCAACAAAAAATGTTCCATCGTTTCTAGTTGAACGGGACATCTAGGACACATATGTTCTTCCACCCTCTTATGTTTGTTATTCCCTCTTACTGATAGTCTCCCATGGCAACAGAGCCAAACTGTATCCCACATCTGCTAAGGTACAGAAGAATCTAGAAGTTGTGCAACTGCTAGCTGAAACTTATCAGATCTACAGTATTTGAAAGTTAGTTCAGCCTGAAATGTAGTATGTACTGTCTCAAAATCTGCAGCAGCTCTAGACACAGTCTGAACCTGGCCATTTTCCTAACTGCTGGTCCCACATAATCTGAAAGGAATAATAATGTTGTTGCATTAGGTGTACCTAGTACCCATTTTAACAAAACATGTTTAATAGCCTCAGGCCAGCAAGGAAACAGTGTACTATCTAAAGAGTGACTTCCAGGTGAAAATGAGGTTGTAAGAAATAGAGTGAAAAAATACTACTGGATGAACCGTGTTAAGGCCTCCTTCCTTAAAGGGAAACAGTGAAAAAGGCGCAGCTTTACCCAGGCACTACAAACATTCCTGAATAGTGCTTTCAGACAGTATTTTTAATTTTTTTTATTTCTCTAATTGCTTTTTTAGTGATTTAAACAGTGGCCTTCAGCTTCGCTTTCTACTGCTGGAAGCCACCATTTCATGAGTAGCAGAGAGCTTCCTGAGCTCACCTTATGCTAATATGACCTGCCAACCAATAGCAGAGGTCAAACAGGCATATTAGCATACAGTGAGCTCAGGAGGCTCACTGCTGCTCATGAAATGGCTGCTGCCAGTAGCAGAAAGTAGAAGTTGTTGGTAGCAGTTCTAAATAATTTAAAAAAGTTGTTACTGTCTGAAAGCACTAACAGAGAGTTTCTGTAGTGTCTGAGGAAAGCTGTGTCTTTTCCATTGTTTTCCTTTAATTGGTAGGTATATCACCTGTGCTCACACTGGGTTCAAATGGCTGCACCACAATAATTGAAAAAAGAGACTCATGAACCTTGGTTCCACAGCAGTAGTTGGAGGAAAAACATGGGATATAAATAAAAAAAAGCAGGTAGAAGAAACTTTTTTAAATTAAAGCTACCCTTTTCAGTTTTGACAGTGTCCAACTTTTCCATTGTCAGACTTTTTTATTACAGATATTAAGCCCCCTTAGTTTGGTCTTCTTGAGGTTCACGTCATGAACTAAAAAGGATACCCAAGACCCACACTTGTTGCTCAGAGATTTGAATACCTGCAATACTCTCCTGAGTAGACTGGGTAGGACATATCCTAAACCCAAGACTTTTAGATTTATTGATCTTACCTCCTACAATCTTTGTGACATTTGACAAAGTAGTATCCATAGCTATCACTCCTGATGCTTCATCCACCAAAAAAGCAGATACACATCATCTTCGTAAGCCATTATGGATAACTGGGTCCCACCTGCAGGGTGCACAATACCTTTTATTATACAATGGTGTGTGAAAATCCTGTAACCTCATTGGTCAAAACATGTCACATGACCATGGGTAAATTTGGCATAACCCACAGCTGAGGAATGGCATTTATAAAAAACATAATTAAACATTTTAAATTTATTTTATACATGGATCCATTGTATAATCGCAATAAGGCACTCCAGGGTGTGAGTTATTGGGTGATTTACCCACTTCTTGTGTGGTTAAGTCACTCGGCTGTGCCTCATGACACACCACACAAGGCTGGGTTAATCCCCAATAACCCACACCCTGTTGTGCCTTATTGCTTAATTAAGACACACTGCTCTATATAGTGAGCTAGAAGCTATAGTCAAAACACATACGGCAACAGACTAAGAAGACAGCTCTGTCGGACTCCTCTCCTAACTGCAAGTTCTTTTCCCTTATGCGCATTAAAAGTAGGAACTGTAAGAGCATTGACATACAAAGTCCTAATCCAGCTAACAAATTCTGACAGGATGCCATAACGAGGAAAAACAGGGAAAAGATATTCATGTAATACACTGTCAATGGCCTTCTGCTAGTCTAATAACAAAACCCACCCAGTAACTTTTGATTGCATCCCCAGTTCTATTGCATATCTTACAGTATACAAATTCTCATATATTGATCTTCTTGGAATTCAACATGTCTGGGCTGACCTAATCAGAAGGTGAGCTACAGCCTGCAGCCTTTTACGCAGTAGTTTTATCAAAATTTTGAAATCTAAATTGAAAGAGCACCTTTTGTGCTCTTTGCTAATTGCTCCCAGAAACACAGGAGGAGCCTTATCTGCCCCAAAATTAAATGCTTCAGCAATTTTAATTGTCTGCTGCCAGTAAGTCACAAGAAAAGGGGTTGTATTTTGGCTCCATGGAGCCGCAAGTCCAATCCCTTCCACTTCCTGGTTCTGAGCTCCGCCCCTGCCTTGTCACATTTTTTGATGTAAGAATATAGACAGCGTGGTGGCATGTGCCATAGGCTCATATATGGCTGGTTTTAAAATGTCCTTTTGCAATCTTTTAGAGTGCTGATTTGGAAAAATCAAGGCCAGTGCTCAACAAACAAGGCTAATTTTAGTTTTTTTTTAATTTAGTTGTTTAACCAGGTATAGAACACTAAGCTGAAAGCTTTTTTACAGGAGCAACCTGAGAGCACAAAGAGGCTAATTGATTTGCTCAGGGTCACACAGTATGCAAGTGGAAGCTGTGAGATTCAAATACAGGTCTGGTCTGCTGGATGTCACCAGATTTGCAGCTCAGAGCCTTAGACCACTGCGATATAGTGCCTCCTAAGTGGTAGCCTTAACTTTTCTGCATTGGAACTTTAAAGTATTACAAAAAGACATTTTAAAACTGGACCTGTAAAAGCCTATGGAAGGCACCCCCGTGCTCTTCATATTCTTACCTCACAAAAGCTGAGAACACAGGGGTGGAGCTTAGGACCTGGAAGTGGAAGGGATCAGGCTCTTGGCTCCATGGAGCCAAGATATGATCCCTTCCCTCCCAGATTACCGACAGCAGATAATTAAAATTACTGAAGCATTTATCTTTGGGGCAGATAAGGCTCATCATTCGTTTTTCGAGTGAGTACTAGAAAAGGTGCTCTTGAAAAAACGAATAGGTCGCCAATTTACAGGAGATTCCCTATCACCCTTTTTAAATAGAAAGGTTATTACATTAAAGAAATATCAATAGATGTACTGCAAGTCTTAGACTCCAGAATATAGTGAAAAACCATAGTTAGAATGTCTGCCAAAATATCCACAAAATAAAAATAAAATACATTTGGTAATCCATCTTCCCCAGGGACTGATAGATGACTTATTTATTTGTGTATGTAGTTATGTCAAAGGTTTTACCAGGAAAGACATACTGAGCTGGCAACTGCTCATTTTCAGATGCGTCCTGGGGGAAGGCGAAGAGAGGAAAAGTTATTGACAGTTATTAACTCAGTGCGAAATGAAGTATTCAAAGTCCCATTCAGAGAACTAGTTTCTCCTGCAGTAGTAGTAGTAATAGTAGTAGTAGTAGTCTATTTATATATGGTGCCATTCCTTGGAGGCTCAGGGTGCCATTACAATAAAATAAAATAACAGCAATAATTAAAATCCACCCACCAAATTTATAACACATCCAAATAAATTAAAAATAACAAGGATTCTAATAAATACATACATACACAAAATGTCCTCACTTTAAGGGTGGTAAAATTAAGGAGAAATTAGACCCCAAATGCCCACATAAATAGAATGAGTTTCAGACCTCGTTTAAAGGCCTACACCAAGGGTGCCTTCCTCAAAATCCTGAGCAAGGAATTCCAGAGGACCAGGCCTGCCACTTCAAATGCAAGGTCCCCAGAAGACTTCAGCCTCAACCTTGGAACTACCAGGAGGCCCTCCTCAGCGGAGTGTAGAGGATGCACAGGAATATAAGAATGCAGGAGCTCCACCAGGTAGCCAGGGCAAAACCCATGTAGGATCTTATAAGTCAGAAGTCCAACTTTAAAGGAAATATGCCACTTAACCAGCAGTCAATGCAGATCACACAGTGCTGGGGACACATGACATGATCTGGAGAGGCCAGTCAGCAGCCAGGCAGTTACGTTCTGTGGGAGCTGCAGGTGTTGCAGTGTACCTCCATTGACTTCAAGGTAATGAGCATTGCAGTAGTCAAGCCTCAAACTAACAAACATGCACCACTGTGGCCAGATTACCAGGTGGGATAAAGAATTTAATTAGGCTGATGTTCTGTAGATGGTAAAAGCCATTCTGGACTTCTGCCAACACCTGAGCCTCAAGTGTTAGCACTTGTCCAGAATGATGCCCAGATTTTTCACCTTTGCAGCAGCCAAAAGCCTAGAGGGGCTGAGCCAAAGCTTATTGTCCCTCCCAGTAGCTGTTACTCCCACCCACTAGAACTTCAGTTTTCTCTGGGTTCAGTCTCAACCAGCTCAATTACATCCAGTTCTGGATCTCGTCGAGCCACTTATTTAGCACATCAGTTTCACTTGGTGTCCTAGGTACAAAGGACATGTAAAACTGGATATCATCAGAATAGCAATGAAACCCAAGCCCATACTGTTTAATGATCATACCTGGGGCAGCATATACACTGAGAACAACATAGGAGACAGAACCGAACCCTGGGGAACTCACCAGGACAGAGCCATCGGGAGTATGAAAAACGTTCCCAGCACCACCGTCTGAGTTCTGTCCTTCAGATAGGACTCAGACCAGCAGATGACTTTGTTGGCAAGTCCTACATACTCACTGAGCCTGTCCAAAAGTAGCCCGTGGTCCACAATGTCAAACACTGATGACAGATCAAGCAGAACAAGAATTGACCATTCTCCAATGTCTGTCTCTCTCTCTCTCTCTCTCACCCTCAACAGGTAATTGTGCACTCTGACTAGTGCAGTCTCTGTGCTATGCCTGGACCTAAACCTAGACTGGAGAGGCTCATAGGTGTCACAAGCAGTGAGGTGTGCCTCGAGCTAAAGTGCAACACCCTTTTCAAAAGCCTTTCCCAAAGAGGGCAGTTTAGAGTCAGGTCTGTAATTGGGAGACAGAACCGAACCTTGGGGTACTCACCAGGACAGAGCCATCGGGCGTGTGGAAAACTTTCCCAGCACCACCCTCTGAGTCATGTCTTTGAGATATGACTCAAGCCAGCAGATGACTTTTCTGGCAAGTCCTACATACTCCCTGAGCCTGTCCAAATGCTGACCATGGTCCACAGTATCAAACGCTGATGACAGATCAAGCAGAACGAGAATTGACGTTTCTCCTCTCTCTCTCTCTCTCATCCTCAGAAGTAATTGTGCACTCTGACTAGTGCAGTGTCTGTGCTATGCCTGGACTTAAACCTAGACTGGAGAGGCTCATAGGTGTCACAAGCAGTGAGGTGTGCCTCGAGCTAAAGTGCATTAACCTTCTCAAAAGCCTTTTCCAAAAAGGGGAGGTTAGAGTCAGATCCGTAATTCACCAAGATGTCTAGGTCCAATGATGCTTCTTCAGACAAGATTTCACTGATGCACTTTTCAGCATCACTGGGAACACCCCTCTGACAAGGAGTACCAGACAATCTTAGCGAACACGGGGCCCTGATGTCCAACACAGCTCACAAGTAGTAAAGTTGGGGCTGGATCCAGATTATAAAATGCTGGCCGCAGCTCAGATGTCATGTCATGTCATGTCATATGCCTCTTTCATCATCACTGGTCAAAACTTTACTCAAGACCACTGAACACATTCCCGGCTCCAAGACTTTACTCTGCTGGGCTGTAATGGCCCACTTGTGGTGATCCCAGCCCTAATGGAGGACACCCTGTCTGAGAAGAAATGAGCAAACTCCTCACATTTCATGAGTGAAAATGCTCTCATTAGCTGCAGACAGGCTGGATGTAAAAGCCTATTCACAGTCAGAAAGAGCTGAGCCAGTTGGTTCTTCCCAGCAGCAATCTCTCAAGACAGACATTTTGCTTTTTATAAGTGATTGCCTTCTGATATTTATCATAGTGAGACATCAGAAGCAGTTTGTCCTTCTGGGCCCGGACCTCCTCCAACAGTGCTCCAATCTTTGCTCCCTGGTTTTCATTGCCCTCAGCTCACCATCAAACCATGAGCCCTAATGAGAATATGAAGTACAAGGCATAGCCATGTTGATGGGTCACAGAAGTAATAATGTGTGCAAGGCCCAGAGATTCCATACTCTAGAGGAAATCTTGACCAAACTGTGATCTTTTGTCATTGACCCAAACATTGAAGTCACCAAGAATAATCCACCTTGGCAGCTCCAACACACTGTTGGTGATGAAAGTCACTATTTCCTGCAGAAACTCCCCCTTGCAGACTTGAGGTTGGTAAATGAGAAGGATTCTGTAACCTGCACCCGGACCCACGTGCACAGCCATACATTCAAATGATGAGGTATCCTTCACTGGGTGCACCTCCAGGCTCAGTTTAAATCTAAAACAGGTGGTCACACCTTCCCCTGTGATCCCTCCTCAGGCAGTGAACACCCCCAGGACTGATGACTCTGGCACCAGGCCAGAATAATCTCCTAGCCAGGTCTTAGTGATGTAAGCCAGATCCTACCGGGTCAGTATGTTGTACGCTATATGTCCTATGCCAAAACTGTGCAATGGAAACAGCATGGTAGAGAAGAGCGAGAGGGTGCAAAACTGCGAAAAGGTGTATGCACAGTAGTGCATCCTCTCACTCTCTCAGGTAGGGGATAAGATCTCTGCTGGGGCAGGGGGCCAGCAAGCAGCTGCTGTAGCTCGATGGGATGAGCCACTGACAGCAAGGGAGATAGGCAGTGCGTATGGTACTAGGTTTCGATTCCCAGTCCCAGACGCATGGATTTTTGTATTTTTCACTCTCTGCATGATTTTAACTGTTAACCCCACCCAGAGTTGGTTGTTTTAGTTGGGGGGGGTTCAGGGGTGCAGCCCCCTGTAATGGGGGGTGCAGGGGATGGAGCCCTACAAAACAAAGACATGCTGCTGGCAATATATTGCACTGTATTGGCAGCATGGTATATTGCTGTGGCATAATGTCTTGTGACATTATGACCCCGTGCCAAGCCAGATCGACTGAGGAAAAAAGATCTGCAGTAATTGCAGACTTATTTCTCATTCATCTAGCACTGCATAGCATTGCCCAAAGTAGCTGGAAGTTGGTATCTGGCCCCTCATCTGCCTTCCCACTCAGTCTAGTGAGACCCCTGGGTAGAGGAACTATGCACATCTGGCCTCTCTCCAGTCTCCTTCTCACCCTGGGGCATCTCCTGGTCCTCACAACCCTAACAGGGATCTCCCCATCAGCCTTCAACAAGTCATTCACTTCCCTCCCACCAAATTCTTCTCTCGATCCCCACTTCCCTGTATTACCAGGCAGAAGAGAGAAAGATGTGAGTCATGGAAGGGTACTTTTTATGTACTTCCACTTCCCAGTGCTAGCAGTGGCTGTCACTAGTGTTTTGAAACATAGACAGAAATATAGAATATAATGGCAGTACCGAAACCTTCCTTCAGATTGTGTGATGGCCCTATTGAGCATTCACCCCCCTTGTTTCCTTCCCCTGCTCTATCTCCTGTTCTTATCAGGCCCTTGTGCCTGCCCCACCCTTCTTTGAACCCCCCTACTGTTTTACCCATACCACCTCACTCAGCAGTCTGTTCCCTATGCCCACCAATATTTTCATGAAAAAGTACTTTCAGACCTCCCTCCAGCACTTCCCCTTGCTAAATTCAGTGGATTTCCTCTTGTGCTTGTGTTTGTGCTCAGGGTAAACAACATATTCCTTTGTACCCTGTATATCCCATGGAGATATTGATACATTTCTATCATGTCCCTCCTCCCCCATCTCCAGGGCATGTTTGTTAAGGACTATCAACCTCTACATATTTTCTCCCAATCCCTCTGATTCATTTTGGTGGACCTCTTCTGCACTCTCTCCACCCTGTCACAGTAAGCTCCAGAACCAGGGACCTATACAAGAGAAGGATCACCTCCTTGCTTCTAATACTGATCCCTCTTCCTATACACCCTAACATCCTGTTAGCCCTCCTCACTGCTCTGTTGCACTGGGCCACACTGGTATGGGTGCTTTAAAAAGTGTGTGTGTGTGTTGTGTTGTGTGTTGTGCTGTGTGTGTGTGTGTGTGTGTTGGGGGGGGGATTTCTGATGAATAAAAGGGTGACTGGAAAAAGAAAATTAAATTAAAAATATATGTTTCAGTATGGATGATGAAATGTGCCCCATGTTATACGAAGAGTTTCCTTATTAGGATTAAATTATTCATGATAGAGTGATGGTGGGTACTCAAAGTACCTGCTAATTCGTTCCTCACACTTCTGACACTTTATAAATCCACATAGTGCTGTGAATTAAGTAGTGTGCTCAATTTACACAGCTGCATTCGGAAATCTGCATATGCAGCAGAAAGCCATTACATGACAGCCTTGGCTTTCTAATATTTCCAACTGCAAAGATGAAGGGCCAAGCCTTCATGGAAAAAGTTAATGAAAATACCAGGGGTGCAAGTTTGAATGATGGTACATCCACGAACACACACACACACACACACACACACACACACACACACACCCTACAAACATGTACATTACAGCTTGTAGTGGCATTGCTTTGCCCAGAGGGGTTTAATCGATTATACAAAATGTAGTGGTGTCTCCTGCTTCTAGAAGGCTTTCTTGATATTGCCACTGAACAACAAAGACAGGGCTGCCAGTCCGCATTGCACAACGAAGTCTCCAGAACAAACATAGATACATAGACAGTGTTGGCAGATAAGGGCCTGTGGCCCACCCAGTCTGCCCATTTGAGCTTGTAAGTTCAGTTTATGTTTTCCTAGAAGTCTGTTGCCCCTTACCCCTGACCTCCAGAATTCCTTTATGTCTATCCCATGCATTCTTAAATCCCGTGATTGTTTCAGCCCCCACCACTTCCTCTGGCAGGGTGTTCCACTTGGCCACCACCCGTTCTGTGAAGAAATTCTTCCTCATGTTTCCTCTGAATCATCCTCCCTCCAACTTCATCCCATGCCCTCTAGTCCTGGAACATCTTTTTCACTTAAAACTTGATACTTTACCCAACTGCTAGTCTCTCACTCACTTTGAGTGCTCACCACTTTGTTGTTCTATGTGGTTCCTAGGCTAGCAGCCTGTGAAGCACCGATGGCTGGGTCCTGGAGTGCACTTGCCTTTTGTTGTTTGTTTCCACTGATATTGCCACTGGCAGTAATGGCTCTCTGCCACTGGAGATGTGGCAAAGTAAAATTTCGCTGATGAAGTTCACGTGAAGTGCTGAAAATTCTGACTTTGCAGAGCTTCATGAAGCTTCTCCAGACTTCGGAAACTTCAATTTTGCCTGAAACACAAAGTCTGCACTGCAAAGTACAAAATTTTGCCGTGAAGTGTGAATTTCATGGTAAAATTCTGCACTTCATGATCCACGAATTTCATGAAGTCACACTTTGCAAATTGCACAAAATTTGCTAATTAATTCATGGAGTGATTTTTGCTGACTTCGCCCATCTTCACCTGCCACATAGGCCATCATCAGTGTTGCCATCAACTTTTGCGACTCCCTTCTGAGATAGTTATCAGACTGCCTCCCACCAAACAAATATATGGCCTAGGTCCATCTGTCCATACATTTTCCTGGTTTTGTAAAACACCACTCCCAGAAAGTTACACTGGCGGCAGGAGCAACGGGGAAACAGTGTGCAAAGCATGGTAAACCATTGAGAGCAAGGTGAAGACACTCCTGTCAAGGACTCCTAAGTGTGTGTTGCACATGCATGCTAGTGCCCTGCTGTGCAACAGTATAGGAAAAAGTTATAACCACTACTACAGTCCACTGCCTGCACAACTACACAGACCACACAACTGAAGCACAGCTGACTCACACAAAAGGTAACATTTAATCTTGACTAAATTAACATAACACACCAAAGGTATGGACAGGCCCCGAAGGAAAAGATTTGCATATATAAAATAAAATATTTCTGACTTGCTTTATAATACAAGCAAATAGGGCTCAGGAGATGTCTCTTGGCCAATCAGAAGTGTCTTCTCATGACTGCTTAGGGTTCGAGAACCAAGAAGCAAAGCTTTGATGATTCTGTGGAATACTAAGATGTTACAAAGGGATTCTATTATTTGTTTGTTTGTTTATTTATTTTTTCAGTGACAAGGTTAGTACTCTAGACAATTAAATGCCTATTTTCAGGTACGATTAATTAGCCAACAGATATTTCTGGAACCTCATTTACATTTTATTAAGTATTTCTGTTTTTTCCAACTCAGATTCAGTTCCACAGGGAAATGCAATCACTTTGGAGTAAGCAGCAAAAAAAGAAGGCAAAGTTAGGTAACTGATACACCAGAAGTGCAAGACCCTATGTACTGATCCCTTCAGTGTGTGGGCTTCATTTTGGTTCATTGTTTTAGTCATTTTGATTAAAAGTATGCTGTCTTTTGTTTTGAAAAACCCAGCATTTTAAATTTCCAGTCACAGTGGCTGAATACCCAACCTGGCAGGAAACATGCAGTAGATGTCGGGGCCCCATATTCAGACACAGCCATTTGGACCAAACCAAACAGCACACAGTTATCAGGAAGGCATATTCATAAGGCAGCAAGAAGGACTATTGGGCTTCGGTGGTACTGTGAAAACTGCATGAGCGCAGTGCACCACAGACCCCTGCTGGCAAAAGACACCAGGGAGCAGAGTAGTGACATGTGACATTGCTCCTGGGTGCCGTATACCTGCATGCTACTGGTCACATATGGCATGCGAGGTACTAAGGGCCCATTTGCATACCATTATCTTGCCATTAGTAGCTCTGTGCAATGTGTGTGTATTGTGCAAAGTTTCGACCATTGTCCCTACCCTCACCTGAACTCTGTACACTAATGTATAGATCCCTTGCAGTCTAGTGGTACTTTCCAACATCCCAGTCCCTGCTGTGAAATGAAATTACCCTGGACACTCCCTCATATCCCCATCCATGATGTGGAAGGAAATTGCCCTGGTAGTTCAGTAGTACCCCCCTCTCCCAGATCCCAGTTATGAAAAAAAGCATCCTCTTAGATGGATGTTATCCCCTCCTGCCTCATTCCCATTTTTAAAATAAATGACATCCCAGTCCTGGCCCAGTTCATCCACTCAGCACCCACTACCCTTCATCTCCACTCCAAACCTGATTCACCCCAAAAAGCCTGTGGATGTGATGGGCATAGTGGTGAATGGAGACTGACAGGTAGGCCCTCCTCTCACCACCTCGGCTGGCCGCTATCTGAATGACAGAGACCAAATGTGGCCATACTGTGTTTCTATAGAAGAATTAATTTGGATTAAAAATGCTAGGGTTGTCTCTAATGTTGTCTCTCATGCTTCACTTGCCACAATAAACACCTGTTATTTGTTTTCCAACTGGGTGTGTATATTTAAGTGCTTCACAGTTTTGTGTATTTGCAGCCCTGCTGTACACTGCCTCTGAAAGTTTATTTTGTAGATTTTTTATATTTGCTAATTTTGGATACTAACCACAACAAAAAAAGACTTGCTTACTGATATTATCTGTGCAATGATTATACAGTATATAGAATAAATACATGGGTTGGTGTGTATAATGAGAATGTTACACACTCCTGAGGTATTGGATGCTGCATAAACCTGAAAGCAAAGCTCGAGGGGTCTATTTAAGCATCAAACACCAAGTTTTACACATCACCACATGTTTTATCTTATATAATTGCTGGAGAGTGTTTTGTCACCTTCAAAATTTTAGTAAAAGAAGTAACAGTTTTGCTAATAGATGGAGCTGTTTTGCTGTTTAAACCCCTCACAAAGTTTGAGAGGTTGTGTTTTTCCAAGTTATTCTCCCCCCCCCAACAGAAGGAAATACAGTACAAATAGAGTCCCTAGAGTAGACTATCCTCATATACTGTAAGTACTCGAACAGCAGCAGTGGGGGTCAGAGCCTAGGGCATAGTGGGTGCTGCAACCCTGAAAGCCACCTATTCGTTGTCCATGCTGCTTTCATTTGACTTGGGGGAAGGACGGCAACTGGAAAGACTAAATAATGTATGGCAATGAAAAATGATAAATATTGGTGCAGAAATTCTCTGTCGGTGCTGTGTGTCGGCAGGTAGAAGGTGGTGAGTGAGGGCAGTAACTTCTGGGAACGTTCAGGAGGGGAAGCAGTGTGAGCATGCACAGAATGAGGGAAACCCAGCATGTGTTTGTCATTATAAGGGCTGCAACCTTTCGGAACTTTGCTTCTAGGATATGAAAAAATATCCTCCTTGAGACACAGAGCAGCGCAAATCCTGGAGGCTTTCAACATGCCCTTTGTAAACATTTACCCTCTGCTGGCAAGTGTGGCTGCTCTACTAACAGATAATGTGTTCCTCTGTACAGCCTACTGTATATGTTCTCAGTCATTACTCCTTTCCTACTGTAGTGACCCTTAATCATCTTACCTCCTTATACTGTACCAAGATTGTTCTCACATGTGTTCTCTTTATTGCCTTTTCAATCTTTGTATTTATTGCAAGCTCATTCTAACTCGTGTTTTTTTGTGCTCCTCTCTCTCCCCTTGTAAGCTCCCAGGTCATGCCTGAAAAAAACAGCTTCTGTCTAGTGCACCTACTCATTCAACAAAATCTAAATAAATAAATAACCAGCTGGTTATAACAGTGAATTATGACCAGGTTTCCCTATAGGAGAAAACACTCCTTAGTTATTATATTACTTTTATAAACAGGGTCTTTACTTTAGATAACTGTAATTATACTTACATTTTTATAATATCTGAGATATTGTCAGTAACAGTACAGCATTTTTAAACAAGTCAAAGTTATGTGTATTTGAAAAATAAATAATTTAATGGACATCAAATCTGACATAGAACCCTTAATACCTGAAGAAGATAAAGGTGCACATGTTCTTGGTTCATTTTTCCTTGGGACTTTCATTTACATGAACTTGTGTTTTGACTGGCATTTTGCACAATAATGTGTCATATTTGAAGTTTATTTTTCTAGTAACACTGTAATGCCTGTTGTACTAGATACGAAGGAAATGAAGTGAAATTTCACATTAAAAGAATGTAATTTAAAGATGTGTAAGCACTACAAAGCAGCTGTTGGGTTGGATATCATTGGTTGGACCTTCATAACTAAATACTCACTGTGTGGTCCTGAAAAACTCCCTTAACCTTCCAGTGCTCCATTTTACCCAGTTATAGGAACAGGTGGAAGCAGGATGCCAGTGAAATGAGATGAGATGAGGCATCCCAGCTGGGTTATTCTGGGTAAATACATTGTAAGAAAGGGTAAAAGCAGAATCCCAATGAGAATGAGATATTATATGAGTTATGAAAGTCCTGCTCCATGAGTTATGAAAGACCTGCCCCCACACAAGTGATGATAAACTGTGTATTTTCAGTCAGATCACTGTATATTTGATTTATACAACATCTGTTTACTAGTTATACCTTTTAAACTTCCAGCATGACTATCACCCTAATTGAGTTAACTGAGGAACCCCATATGGCCTTAGACAAAGAAGAATATGACAGCACAGCCTTTCTTGATCTCTACAAGATCTTTGACTTAGTTAGCCATGACCTCCTAATCATAAAGCTCTGAGAGATGGGCCTGTCAGCTGAGGCCCCTGCCTGGTTTTATGACTAATTATCCAACAGATCTCAAAAGTCCAGGTGTGGAGATGTGTTCTCCTACCAGCAATCTCTTACCACTGGAGTTCTGCAAGGTTCAGTCCTCGTTCTGCTACTATTTAACCTTTTTTTCAACAAGGTACCTAAAGCATGTGTCCAATTTAAAGCATTACTGTATGCTGATGACACAGTCATCTTCACCTCTCACCGTAACCTGTAGACTCCGGAAAACAACCTGCAATCTGACTTCATCAGGATCTGTGACTGGTTAACCACTAACAGGTTGGTCATTAATGCCAAGAAGATCAAGTCTCTTCTGTTTGGAGCACCCATACTCTGAAGGGTGGCCCTGAACTGCATATCACAACACCATTTGGGGATGCCATTGAAACCGGTTCAGGTCTTCATGTAACTAGGACTACATCTGGATGTGATCCCTGTCTTTTGCATCTTATGCCGACTCCCTGATCAAACAAATCCACCAGTACCTTGGCTTGCTATACAAAAACAGGCCTAACCACACCCCAAAGTAAAAAAAACTCCTAGTACACTGCCTCACCATCTCAGTGATTGACTATGGTGCTGTCATCTAATCTGCTGCCAATAACACTGTCCTTGAGAGAATCTCAGTAGCATTCCACCGAGCCTGCAGGTCAGTACTCATCATGAACTTGACCCCCACTGCTGTGACCTATACCTCTCCTCAAACTGACTTCCTTTCTGCCTCTGAGTTAACCTCAAAGCCCTTCTCTGCAAGAGAGCACTTCTTGGCCACATACCACTTGGTGTATGCAACCACTTCTCTCTGATCAGAAACAACTACAGAATTTGATCCATGGAGGACCAAAAGCTGTTGCTGCCCCTCAGGAACGCTACTCTTGGCCAGTGTTTCTTTGTAACTACTGTAGAGTGGTCAAAGCCTGGAAGTGCTTGCCCACACATGTATATTCTTGGCAAACAACTGCATTAATGCACCAGTTAGGGTTCAACTTAATGCCACAAAAGTAGGGAAATGTGGTGTTAGGGTCTCCATCTCTAACTCTCTCTCACCACCAATCAGCAAAAGGACAAGACCACACAAGCAACCACAGACAGCCATCATCAGGTAAGACAAACAACATACAACTGTTTCCAGAAGACACAAATCAAATTCAGTAGCACTGATGTGCTACTTTCATGGATTTGTGTCTGTGACTGTATAAGCACAGGCCTTATAGGGGCTTGTGGTTATGAAGGCCACACCTGTATATGTATGTGTATGTCATACAGCATGCATGAGTATGTGTGGCTGCAGAAGCACAAGCTTCATGGTGGCCTGTGCTTCTGCAGACAGAAGGCCCCATGGGGCCTGTGCTTCTGCAGCCAGAGGTACTCATGCATGCTGTATGATGTACCTCGCTATATTGCATGAGCCACTAGAGCATGTTTTTCTATGCAGTTGTGTAACTGAAAAACTGCTACCCTTTTGAACAATTTCTAGATCCGGTGCTAAAACTATGGTAGCCACATTACAACAGTACTTTTGGCTGCATAACTGAAGGACCCACAGAGGCCTTCTCTTCTGAAGCTAGAAATCGGTGGGTATGTCTTACACCTGTGGCTGGAGAGGGGCAGGCCCCACAGGGTCCTATGCTTCAGCAGATAGAAGTACCATTGCAATTTTAGTATCATGGATTTTGTAGCACCTTCACTTCTGCAGCCAGAGGTTGATGTATATATCTAACACCTGTGGCCACAGAAGCTCAAGCCTGTCAAGTGTATGTATATCATACCACATCATAAGTACCTGAAGCTACAGAAGTGCTGGTCCCAGAAGGGCATGTGCTTCTGCAAACAAAAGAACTCTTATAATTTGGGTTTTGTAGATTTGTATCTATGGCTTCAGGAGCCTGTGTTTCTGCAAACAGAAGCAGTGCTGTGATTTAAATATTGTAGATTGGTACCTGCAGCCACAAGTGAGTGTGTATGTCTTGTAGTGTGTATGCTGTAGATATAAATCCACAAAGGTTAGCACATCAGTGCTACTGCATGTGTGCCATCTGGAAACAGCTGTATGTTTGTATTTGTCAGTGGTTGCTTCTGTGGTCTTGTTCTTTTGCTGCTTGGTGGGTGGGAGTGGGAAGTGAGGGTTGGTTGAAGGACAGAGAACTGTTGATTGAAGGACAGAGTACTGGGTGGGATGCAAAGTTGTGCATGACATCTGAGGAAAGAGACCTGGGGTAGCCATCAGTGGCTCCCTAAAACAATCAAACCAGTGTAACAAGACCTACAGTAAGGAAAACTGGATGCTGGGCTGAATAGGAAAGGGTATTGACTGCAGATGAAAGGAGGTGTTACTACTTCTGTGTAGATCACTGATGAGGCCCCATGTGGAGTACTGTGCCCAGTTTTGGAGTCCTCACCAAAGGAAAGATAAGGGCAGGCTGTAGACAGCACAGCCTAAGGTGAATAAAATTATTCAGTGCCAGACAGGCCTTCAGATATTTTTTTTAGGTGGAAGTCAAATACTTTCATGGGTTGAAATTTGGAAGTCATTTCAGTTTTACTAGAGTCAAAATACTCCAGCTGTCAATTTTTTGGAAGTCAGAATAATTCCAGACATCAAATTTTGGAAGTCAAAATGCTTCAGATTCTCTAGTTTTCAAAGTCAACTCATTGCTTATCTGACTACCTTACTGTAATCCATGCTACATCCACATAAATACATTGTTCAATGACAAGAAATGAAAACATAAGTACACAGTAATCGTTTTCAGACAATGTGTTTATTTCATGAATTGTTCAGTTCTGGTATAGTAGACAATGCCATGCCATCGAGTACCTTTAAATCATCGCTATGCGTAGATTAGTAATAATCATTTGTGTACTGTGTACAATATTATCTAGTACGCTAAGAGCTACTGACACCATCTGGCCAAAAGTGCTACATTGCAGAATTAGAATAAACATATCCCCAGTAAATCTCATACCAAAAGTAGATTTCGTGTCACTTCATTTTAAAGTTATCAGTCATTTTGTAACCCTGATTCCTCTACCTGTTAAAAAGCAGTCATCTGGGACCTGTCAGGAATGCTTACAGGACCTGTGTCTTTAGAAGATCACGCGGCAATGTTTTCATAATTAGAACAGGCAGCATCATGAGTCATGACAGTAAACATTGCTTTATATATAGTTTTTAATATTAATGTTTACTGACTGGTGTGTCTGTTTTGCTTGTGAAAACCATTGCACATTATCTTAATAACTTTGGAGAACCAGGTCCTATAAGCTTGCTGACAGGGATTACTAGACTGTGAGGTCCCTCACTTATAACACCATGTATTTCAGTTAGATTACAATTTATAATGTAACATATTACAAAATATTTTCTCCACTTATAGCCTGGAAATTGAACCCAGAATAATGGGCTTCCTGGCCACATATGGACATTCCAATGGAAAGAAAGGAAGGTTTGAGGTAAAACAAGATAAACATAATAACAATCAGTACAAATGGTGCGTGGTGGTATATAGAGCCTAGGATCTTCTTAAGCTTGTGACAGAATACCTTGACAACTGAATCTGCAAGGGAATCCATAAACTTAAGACAGGAGGCCTCCCTGCTATATACCGCACACCACCACATGCTATTTAGAGTCAACTGCAAGGATCTTCTTAAACTTAAGACAGAAGATCTTGACAAAAGGACAACTGGATCTGCAAAGGACTCCATAAACTTAAGACAGGAGTCCCTGCTATATACCACACACACACCACATGCTATATAGAGCCAATTGCAAGGATCTTCTTAAACTCAATACAGAAGAGCTTGACAAAAGGACAACTGAATCTACAAAGGACTCCATAAACTTAAAACAGTAGTCCTTGCTATACCACAACACCATTTTCAATGGTTCTGTACTGTTTGTTACAGACCCAGTATTGTATTCGTTTTGTGCTTCACCTTGTATTATCTCAAAGCTGCCTTTCTTTCCATTGTAAGTTTCCTATCTGGCCCATTGTTATTATCTGTGTGTTTTTTTTTTTCCTGTTTCATTTCCAGATTGTAAGTGGAAATAACATTATTTATAACAAGTTAATGAAATTGTACTATAGTGAAATATATGATGTTGTATAAAGTGAAAGTTAAATAATTATTCCAAAATAACATGATGTATTTACCCAATGTATTTGGCTGGCTCTGCCTGGTGTTGTGTATAATACACATCATGGACAAATAGCCAAGTCCAACATGGGCCCCTGCTGCAGCCTGATGGTGCCTGGTGGTATTGTGTGTGCATCGTCCATGAGATTTGACTATAGTCAGTCAAGGAACAGCTCTTTTAAAACCTACCTTAGCATTCTAACTTGAACTTATTTAATGATAACATTCTAATTGGTAAGCCACAATTAGTATACTTTGAAACATAAAAACATTTGTAAGTGAACTTGTTGGTACCATAGGTGCGGGCATTCTACATCAGCTACTGCTGCCCTGTCCGTACTCCCTGGACAGTACGCAGCAGTATGCAACACAAACAAAAATAAACATTTTGCTTGCTCCACAGCTTTCGAGTGAATTTACTATTTAAAATACTGGTTTTCAGATAATTGCGTCTGCCGGTGCAATGTGCAGCAGTATGTCTGACAGTAAGTTGTATTTCGCCCAAAAAGTGCACCTGAACCTGGATCAAATTAGTCAAATTTGAAAGTTATATAATTATTCGCTATTGTTGTCATCCATACCCTCTATTATTCCCAGGAAATCCTCATTGCCTAATTCACTATCTTCAGCCCTCCCCCCATCATGAGCACTTCTGTTAGTACTGCTACTATGATAAACTGTAGTGGCACTGGCACCGCCATCATCTGCAGTGTCAGAACAGGTATTGCTGCTGATACATAGTGACATACTGACATAATCATTGTTTGATGTGTGGATGCCACTGGTCATGGCACAGCTGCCACCAGTATTGCTGCTGCTGCTACCAGAATCACTAAACCTGACTGTCTCTACCTGGGACTTTGACTTCTCCAGCCTCCTCTTTTTTGATTTTTGGCACAAAGACACGTAGCACCTTTTTTTCTCTTTTTTACAACACTTCACAGATTTATCGACTTCAAAGTCGGAGAAGTCAGGCCCCATGTTTAGTTTCATTAGTAGCTCTAGGCTGTCTTCTGTTAGTGAACAACAAAATTTTGTCTTTATCCTATTCTGCACACTGAAACCATGCTCACATTCTACAGATGTAAGTGGAATGCATAAAGCGATATTATATAATGTAGAATATACTGGCATTGTGTTAGAATACTCTGAAATTACCCTTCTCATAAAGCTTTTGGAACTAAGGTTCCTATAGCATCCAAGAATCATTGCCTTTGCTTTTGCCCAGTCTGAGCGGAGACAATTTTCATCTAGTAAAGGCTTGCATTTATGAATATTTGTCTTACTATCATCATCTTGATCACTGTCATATTGTGTGTTGGAACCAAATTGTTCACAAACAATTTGTAAACTTTTCTGAACACTGACTGTATTACAGTCTACTACAGACTGTGGGTCAATTAGATTCACAATGGTATCCCGAAGTGCTTCTATTTTAGAAACTGGGCACAACCTACACTTCATGTTGCTTATAAGAGTATTGAGATACTCCTCCCTCAGTTTTGAGAATTGTGCTGTCATTTTATGTGAACACTTGCATTCAATCTGACTGTCATCTTGCTGAGATTCCTGTATTTTCCAACTTGCTGTCATTTGTCCACTATCGCTAGTCTCAATGTCACATGCCTCTTGAAATGCTGTCAGGATTGGGCCTGGCTCAGTTTTCATGTTTTCTAACTCACCAATTGCCCAGAACACTTGTGGTTTCACATCCACATACAGCTGATCTTTCTTTTGAAAGGATTTACAAAGAGTTCACATTACTTTAAGGATATCACAGAACATACATAGAACAGCTGCAGAAATATAAGTAGTGAGACACGTGTGAAGGCCCTGAGCTTTGGCATGATTTATATCCTCTTTAAGTATAGGGAGAATAGCAGGGTAACATTTATGTAGTGCATTTACAGCATTTTGCATTGACAGCCAACGTATGTTAATTGCTTCTTTCAGCTTTCCTTTCACTGTACCAATCACCCTTTGCATATCTTCTGCTTTGCCTGCCTAATAGCAGATGTACTGAAATAGGCATATGTACCATTAATATTACTCTGAAAGTCTTGTAAGTATCTAAATTAAGTAGCGGACTGTGAACAGGCCAAAGACAATCTATGAGCCAAACAGTGGACATGAACCATAAAAGGTGAATGCAGTGAAGTCAAAAGTGTACCAACACCAGTGGACCTGCCCATCATTACACTAGCCCCATCACTACCTAACCCCACAAGTTTACTCATGACAAAGCCCAGGGCCTGACATCTGTTTGCAATAGCCTCAGTTAAGTGATGTGCTGAACCATCCTTTACCCTGATGTTGCCAATTAGTTTTGTTTTCACTTCCCCTTCACTGACATATCGAATATACATTATTACAGTTTTGTAGACTGAAAGATCTGTGGATTCATCAACTAGCAAGCCAAACACAGGACTTTTTAATGCTTCTTTTATGACTTTGCTGTCTAATACTTTCACTATACTTCTCTGAACATCATGAACAGTGTAATCACTTATATCATGTACTGAGCATTGATCTCCTGTCCAGCAAATGAAATCTAAAAGCTGGTTGACACTGCAATTTGCCATATCTGTCTTTGCTGCAAAGTATACCACTTTAAACAAATTACGTTCACTATCTTTTACAAGTTTAATAGCTGAATCGTTATCTTCTGAACTTTCTGCCTCATCAATGTCGCTAACTGCATACAGTCTCCTTCTAAGAATCTCTGCTTCCAGTGCTGTATGATAGTCCTTTGTCTGACTGTGCTTCCTGAGGGTTGATTTCTGACAGTTTTCTAAAATAGGAAAATTACTTTCTTGTAAATACTAAGGAATTGGAGAAGAGGAGAATAAAACAGTAAAGGCTAAGCTGCTGTCTGCTTTGATGCACACAATAAAATGGTATGTATCAGTGAAACAAGGAAATAACAGATACGTAGAATGTACCATAAAGAGCAGATCTTTGAGGTGATCTCACTCACCAGGTGGATTCCAAGTGCACCATAGGAACTCTTCACTGTCATGGAATGACAGTAAACACACCAAATTTTCATCAAGTATGCAACTTTGGCCACACATGTGATACTGTTAGTAAGACCTCACCAGCCCGATATAGTTGTGGGTGGCACTGGTCACTCACACACACTCTATCCACAGACAGTTCTTCACCACCATCATCACTTTGGTAAAGAAGGGATCAACGCACAACTTGCAAGCCCTGGGGAAGACCTTGGCAACTGAATCTGACTGGGATGCCATAAACTTAAAACAGGAGACTTGGAACAAATGGCCAAGCCAAGGATCTTCTTGAGCTCAAGACAGAAGACCTTAGCAACTGAATCTGCCTGGGACTCCATAAACTTAAGACAGGAGTCCTTGCAGGACATCCCTTCCAAAAAAATGCATGGGCTCTTATATATATCAAAACAGTAATACTCGGTGAAACAACTGTGTGATACTACTGTGTATGTTACTCCAAGTGGCAGTAGGCCCTACTTTGGAAAAGGTGCTAAATCCACCAACACTGCACTGCTCGTCAGTGGAGAATATGCTTGCAACTTGATGGTGGAAAAGAACTGAGGAGGGAGCAATGTACTGCAGAGAATCTTCCATGTTGATTCCCATTCACCGACAGTGAAGTTCCTATGGCTTTGGTGTTAGTGGTGCTGGAGCGGTACTGGTACCATACCTACCTGATGAGTGAGATCCCAAAGAAGATCTATGTATGTTCTGTGATATCCTAAAAGTAGAAAATACTGGTGTGGTGACTCAGTATTACACACTCTGTACAGACAGACTGCAGGATTCTATTGGTTGTGCTCCACCGTACTATCTCCGGCCACAAGTTATCAAACTTATTAGCATCTGGGTGGGGAGGGACAGTGCAGTCCCAAAACACAGGTCACAAAGCATACTTGAGGCATAAATTGTCATTTCTGTTACAAATTATTAATAAAAGTAGCAAGCCTTTACTAGATGAACTATAATGAATATGAATTAAGCAATAATGCATGACAGGGGTGGTGTTATAGTGGGATAACTGTCCTGCCCTCCTGTGATGGCTTGAAGGCATGGGGTATAAGTAAGTGCTTCTATCACTGAAGAAGGGTGAGGGCCATTAACCCACCTTATAAAATAGGAAGTTAAAACCTGGCTGTTTTTAGCTTCCCATTTTATAAGTAAGCAATAAGACATGACAGGGTATGCATGGAACAGATTTTACCTCACGTCAGGGGTTAAAGGTACTCGGCCAAGGCCTTGTGCAAAATTATGCCCCTGGCCATGCAGTTAAATCTGTTCCATGCACACCCTGTCATGTCTTATTGATTACAAAAAGCAACCCCTGAAATGCTGTATTGTGGTAATAAAATTGGTAATTTATTTTAAATGTTATGAATTTGTCAAAGAGGTTATTATGGCTGGACTGTTGTGGTGTGATTACGGGCCAGTCATTCAAAAAGCATTTGTCTTCCAATCAGAATTCTGCATCCTTACTACCATTTTCAATATCAGATTATGAAATGTGTAGAAAAAAGATGAATTGTGATTGGCAGACAGATGCTTCCTGCTGGACTGTTATCATAGCACAACGGCCCAGTTATCACACCATAACTCTCCCTAGATGGTTAGCATGTCACTGACTCATGTCATGCCTTACCACTTAATTCACAACCACCACCACCACTGTGAACTGGAGAAGCCAAAGCCCATTTTGTGAACACCAATCAGGCTACTCGGAACCATTACTGTCAGACATACTGCATGCACATTAACGCACCTGCACCCGTAGCAGCAAATTTGTTTGTGAGACGGCAATCTGAATGGCACACAGAGCAAAATATTTTTACATCTCTTGCCTCCAGCCAATCAAATTCAGTTTCCCACTGATGTCTGTAATTACAAATAACAACAGATTTCATAGCATCTGATAATTAACTGTTCTCATTTCTAGTGTCACCACTGCATGATTTCTGAACAACTGATGATTGTGTGTGACCCTGAAAAACTGCAGATTGTGGAATGCACTCATAAGAAGAACAATAATCATCTGATAACTGAAGTGTAGGAAAGTCATCAGAATTACAAATTGAAGTTATAGCAAGCTCGCAGCTGTCACTTTCCATTTCATTATAGGAATTGGAAGAACAATCAGCAGTCGGCCCATTCACAGATGAACTCCCCCCAGAGTCAGTCGCAAGGCATTGAGTTGCGGGACATGTTTTTGTTAACCAGCAGTCTAATAAAGACTTTGTGGTGGTGGTGGCTCTCTTTTGGGTCTTAAATTGGCTTGACCTGAGCTTGACATATTCGGTGTCACAACAGTTCCCTTCTCAAAATTTGAATCATGTCACGAGGTGTTGTTTATCCACAGTTGGTTGTTGTCAGCCAACAGGTTATCTAAAGCAATTATAAAAGTCGTTTCAACATGTGTACACTACTTTATTACCAATCACACATGACTGTCATCACATAGTGACAAAACAAGTATGGAACCCCATTCCAATGTATGGGGTAAGGGGTTAATGGAAGTTAGTACATTTGCCAAGAGTTATGTTGTAAAGCTTTGGGTCACCAGACCACCCTTGTTCTAAAGATAATTTGTTTTAATAAAGTCACACTCTAGGATCCCATCTGCAGGTATGGACATTATGTTATTGCCTCATGAGTGGATTTACTGGGTTACCCTCCAGAAGATAGGTCCGCATGGCCCCATCAATCCCCTGGTGGACGTGGACCTGGTGGCAAAGATTTATTTATCTATTTATTCATTTATTTGCTTTTGGTAAGCGGGTGAGTGCGCTAGACATAGAGATGCCTATTTTCAGGCACGATCCAGGAGAATACAAGTGAAAAAAAAATACATGAGCTGTACAATGTGACGCAGCCCAAGGAAGAGATAAACAATGGAATCAAGTGCAATACAAACAACTGACAACTGGATGAAACAGAGTAAGATAATGTCAAAAATATAAACAGTACTGTTACGAAAAAACAAAACAAGTGCTAACACATTTGTACTGGAGCTGGCTGGAAAGTACATTAGAAATGGTAAGTGCCATCACAAGGCTCAATATAGAGAGAAGGAAGGAAGGGGGAGGAGGGGGAGATGGAAGAACAGGAGAAGGGGTGAGAGGAAAAGAGGGAGAGTGAGGAAAGAACAAAGGTGAAAAGTGGAAGGATTGAAAGGGTTAAGGTGGATGGAAGCATGTGCAAGGATTAGAGGCCAGTAGATGTTCATGGTGGAGTTTCTTGAAACCAGCATGGGTAGTAGCAAGGCGAATAGCTTGAGGGATAGAATTCCAGTACTTAGGGGCTCAGTAGGTGAAAGCCCGTGCACCCATGGAGGTTTTGCATCTGGGGATGAAGAGAGGGGCATTGTCACTAGATCGGAGACCATAGGAGGGGTTTTGGGAGTGTAGCAAGGAGGTGAGGGATTTGGGGAGGCCTGATCTAGTTATACCATCAAGTAGGGAGCCAAGGGCCAGTAGCTGGTGGGCAGAAGGGTTGGGCCATTTTAGGTCAGCATGAAGCTGATAGTGATGTTTGAAACATGGCGATCCAGAGGTATGGTGGCAGATGTTATTATAGGTGGTGTCCCATTTATGTAGGGAGGTCTTTGATGCTACTAGGTACATGACCAAGCCATAAGCAAGGGCCGGGAGCAGTAGGCCTTGAGCCACTGCAAGCCAAGCAGATGGTGTAAGGGCATAGCTAGTACGGTAGGCACCTCCAATTTTTGCATTGACCGATTTTCAGGTGGCAGTGATATGGAGGTCAAAGTCCAAGGATTCATCTAGGAGGATACCCAGGTATTTGAAGGAGCTAGTGCTAACTACCGGGGAACCATTGGCACACAAAATTTGAAAGGAGTTGTGATTTGATTTGAGTCTAGCTGGAGAGCCGAAAAGCATGAAGTGAGTTTTACTTGCATTAAGAACAAGATTGTTTTCTCTTAGGCAGGACTGAATACTTAAGAAGTCATTAGTAAGAGAGCGGTTGATATCCATGATATTACACCCACTACGGTAAATGACAAGGTCATCTGCATACAGCAGGGAAGAGCAGTCAGGTGCAAACGATGGGAGGTGATTTATAAAAATAGGAAAAGTAGCGGGCCAAGTATGGAGCCTTGAGGAACTCCCATATGTATGGGAGAAATATTGGACAGAGCTGAGTTAAAGGTGACAGCTTGCATCCGGTTGGATAGGTACCACTTGAACCAGGCAACTGTTTCAGTGCAGAAACTGAACGAGCGGAGTTTAGCAAGCAGAAGGGTGTGATTTACCAGGTCAAATGCCTTAGTTAAGTCAATGAAGATAGCACCTGTCAAAAAGCGAGATTCCATCGCACCGTAGATGTTGTTTGTAAGTTTTAGGATGGCAGTGGTAGTACTATGGCCTTTGCGGAAGCCATGCTGGGAAACTGCAAGGAGGTTATGCTTCTGGAGGTATGCTGTGGTTTGGGTTGCTACTAATTTTTCCAGGATTTTACTGAGCACAGATCGAATGGCAATAGGTCAATAGTTAGACATGACTTGAGGATCACCTTTCTTAAGGATAGGAGTGATTCTGGCTATCTTCCAGATGTTGGGAACCATGCCATGACATATGGATAAGTTAAACATTTTCGTATGAGAGAAGGCAATGAGAGGGGCAGCTATTTTCAGTAGCCTGGGTTCCAATCCATCTGCACCAGTACTAATGCTGTCAGAGATGGATAGTAACAGCTTTAGAACTTCTTGTCTGGTGATGGTCCGAAGCTGGAGAGGTGGGTGAGAGAGAGCCGGTTCTGTGTCAATGGAGCTGGAAGTGGGGGGGACAAGGGGGGAAGGAGGCAGAGTAGCTTGATAGGTCTGAGAAATGGTAGTTTAGTGCGTTACTATGGTCACTGGATTATTAAAATGTATGTTGTTCATCAACATGTCATTAGTGGTAGATGTATTGTTTGCTCCAAGGAGAGTTTTTATGACAGACCAGAATTTCTTGGAGTCACCAGCAGATTTCATTAACAAGTCTTTACAGAAGGAGCTTTTAGCTAGGTGAATATTCCTTTTACAGGAATTTTTCTTGGCTCTATAGTCATTAAAATCTGCTTGTAGCCCTGAGGCCTTGAAACACCGCCAACTTTTATCCATTGTCCTGAGTTGATTAAGAAGGTCTTTAGTGAACCACTTTGTTTGTGTTCCCCGTATGCGGCATGTGACTCTGGGGGCATGGATGTCCTGGATGTATCCAAACCTTGTCAGGAAGTAGTCAAGGGCTAATTGAGCATCCAAGGAGACAAAGATGGGAGACCAATCAATAATTGAGAGGTCAAGCAAAAAATGTGCCTGATTAAGATTGGCCAGATTACGGAAGGTGATGAGTTTGTGAGGAGGAGATGGTTGTCTAGTGGAACGCCAGATGCAGAAGATTGGGGAGTGATCACTTATAGCATCTGCCAGGGTGCCAGCAGAAACTATACTGTCGAGATGGTTAGTGAGAGCCCAGTCAATTAGTGAACTAGAACGAGGCGGGGCCATGACCCTAGTTGGGTCAGTGATTAATTGGCGGAGGTTATGGCCATATACCACGGTGTGAAAGGAGTGATTTACTTTGGTAGTCCAATTTAGATTTAGATCACCCAAAATAAGGACCTCATTATGACCAACAGCTGTGCTCACCTGGGATAATAGTTCCTTGAGTCCAGCAATGCCACCAATAGGGGGGGTTATAGGCACAGACTATGTGCAGTTTCTTAGAGCCTAATTGTAGGGTAGCATGAATGGCTTCACAGTGAGAGAGGGTGAGAGAGACATTATGGTGTAGAAATAGGTGAGTTTTAAAGAGGATAGCAACACCACCCCCAAGTTTAGATGGGGACCTATCTTGCCGGAGTATTTTATAGTTAGGTAACATACACAGGTGATCAGGTGTGGAGGGTTTTAGCCAGGTTTCAGAGAGACACAGAATGTCAGGGTTATATTGAGTAGTCCAGGCCTCAAGTTCAATGAAGTTGTGGAGAAGACTCTGGCTATTAAGGTGAACAATATGCAGTCCTTTTAAGTCTTTCCAAGCTGTGTCATAATGGGGAATGTTAACGGCAGGACCTGGATTGAGTTCAGCATCTCCCGCTAACATTAGTGATAGGAGGAGCAGGTACCACAGTTGACAATGAAAGAAAGGTGAGGGCAGGGAGGAGTTTAGAGGAGGGGAGTTAAGGAGCGTAAAAGCAACATGGTAGGTGATCCTATTTGAGACAAAAAGAGGGAAGGTGGAAAGGGGCGAGTGGGATAGTGAACGCCTGTTGGAAGGCACATTAGGATGTGAAGAGATGCCCTCCCAGGACAGGGGCATCACTAGGAGAAGAGCCATAATGGAGAGTAATAGAGAGAGAGCGCATTGCATGGCAGTGCCACTTCCTACCATAACTGTTATCCACACAACCACACCCCTCCTTCCAGATGCAGTCTCCACAGCTTGTGACGTCAATCCCTGCATTCACAGACAGAGTCACACAGCCACAGCCTGGTTTATGACCGTTTGGAAGACTGCTGTGTTCTTCAATTTCCCAAAACTTTTAACCACCCCTTCTAGCTATGCTTCACCACCTCACTCCTGTCTGTGATCACATGCTCTTCCACTTCCATTCCACCACATATCTGAGCATCACCACTTCTATAACAGAGAGTAATTGCCCACCAGTCCCTCTTCAAGTCAAGATATGTTGGCATTGCAGTGTAAATTGTCCCTTCCCTAATTCTTATAAGTACCTCTGATTTCAGCCTCTCAAACTCTGTGATCCTTGCACTGATGTTGGGGTTGGTTCACTGCAAGTTGCAATCTTCTCTTGGTTTCAGGATGAATTTCTGCATCAGCACCTCTCTCTCAATAAAAATGTCATTAACTAGAAAAAACAGTTAGAGTGCATCCAATGTGTAGAAAAGTAAACAGATATAGAACCTGTTTTTTGTTGATGTCTTCATTATCCCTGTAACACTGTGAAATAGGGGAACTGAAACATATCAAGGAACAATAGCTTTAGTCTACCACACAGGCACACCTCTTCCTAGCTTAAACATTAATCAAAGGTCTCACGTGGCCTCAGCAATAAATACATAATATAGACACATAAATATAGAAGATAATGTATGGTCTTTTGTTAATAACCATGCAGTAAACACTTCACAAGGTTGCCATGACATCTTTATAAAGGTTTTCAGACGTCATGACAACCTCAAGAAGTGTTTTCAGCGCAGTTGTTAACCAAAGACCATGTACATATTTTACACTGTATAGACTGCAGATTGTGTAAGCACAGAACATTGATTGTTGTGACCATTCCGTTTTTGCCAGACAGACCTTATTACTGAAAAATGTGTTTCCTTATAGAAACACTGCCGCTTTAAGAAGGGTTAACAGAGTGATGTCATAACAAGGTTGTAATCTGCTAATCTGCTAGATTTCAGTTAATAATAAGGCCTCTCCAGCTCCCCATACATCATATATAGATTATGAACAGAAAAAGGCAGACAGCAGGATTCACCAAGTGCATCCAAATTGCAGACAGCAGCACGGCACCCTGCACACCCTGGTAGTCAACCCCTCCTAGCCCATAGCACCATACTTACCACCTGTGGGGTAGTGGTCCAGTTCCCATTCCCCACCCAAAGCAGAGACCCCCGTAACATGCCAGAATGCCCAACCCCCACCTGTTGCACTACAACCCCATGAATGCCAACTGTTGCCTGGTGATATAGTGGAATCCCCCTATCTCTGCCCTGCAAGGTGATATCGGATCAAAGAGAAGACTAATGGATGGCACTGCATTCCACTTCTCTGGGGTAGTGTTTAAAGGTGTAGCTCTTTTGGATTAGATAATCAATTTGTTTTTTAAAGATATCCTCTGAGATATTGCTGCTGATTACATGTTGTGGTAACCCATTCAAGACTCCCACAATTCTTTGGGAAAGAACACTGCAGCAAGGATTCACATTGCTAGACTCTGGGTAAGTATGACAAGTTTCTTAAATATTGGTACATTATCCAGCTGTGTTCTGCTGGGGAGAAGGGGGTGTATGTGTTGAAACGCAACTTTGTCTAGTATATTGTATAGCAGTGTGAATCCTGGCTGCTGTGTTCTTTCTCTGCTGTGGCTAAGCAAGACACTGGCCTGCTGTAGGGGCTATTATACATCAAACCAAAGGGCACTCTGGGAAGACTAACTTGGAGAAGATGCTATAAAACACACTTGAATGGCAGCTCCCAAAGGTCATAAAACACCCTGGGAAAATTAGAAAAAACTCACAGCCTAGGTAGAAACAAAACACTGGGATGAAGTGAGAACTCAAAACTGGTAGTAATACATATATTTTCCTGATTTTTAACATGCAGTTTTCCTTTCAACTATTTCAAACACAGAAAAGTACAGTAGAACCCAGATAAACTGAACCTTGCTCTAGCGGAACTCCCTATCTAAACAACTTGGGCTGTGTCACCAGAGACAGCCTGACTTTAACCCAGTCCATTATACAATCACACATAATCAGTCTGAACTGCTTACAAGCACTTGACAAGTACCTGTCAATCACCTTACAACCTTACAATCACTTAAAACAGGTGCTCACTCAGTAAGTTGTCTCTACAGTATGGCAAAGAGAAAGCATACAGTGCTCACTGTGACAAAAACTCCACATTTTGGACCGCTTGAAAAATGGCGAACAACCGTTTGCACTTGCAGCTGAATACAGGATTGGGAAATCGACTGTAACAGACATTAAAGAAGCAAAGGACAAGCTACAGTCCTTTGCAATGACAACAGAAGGATCTTTGGTACAGACAACAGGAAAAACATGCGGGCTTGTGCAGAAGACAGCTGCAATGATGCCATTTACCTTTGGTTTCAGCAGGTGCGTGAAAAGGGGACTCCCATCTCCAGGCCAGTACTTAAGGAAAAGGCATGGATCTTCCATGAGAAACATAGAGAAACTAGGCTGCCAGTCTCCTTTTGCTGCTAGCGAATGCTGCCTAGACAGATTTAAATGCAGACACGGCATCAGGCAGCTGTGGTCATGTGGCAAGAAGTTAAGTTAAGGCAGTATAGCCTAGAGGTTAGAGGAATGAGGTGTGAATGAGCTTGATACAGCCAGCAGACCAGACCTGAGTTTGATTCTCACAACCTCCACTTACATACTGTGTGACTCTGAGCAAGTCACTTAACTGCCCAGTGCTCCCAGGTCGCCCCTGAAAGCAGGCACTGAGTTGTGCCTAGTGGGCCTTACCTGGTAACCAAAGACTAAAATAAAAAATTAAAAAAATAAAACAAATAAAAGTGCCAATGACGACAGTGTCGCCACTTTCACTGAGCAGCTACTGGAGCTTATTGGCCAAACAATCCATCAGTCTCAATCGGCAGTATAATGCTGACGAAACTGGATTGTTTTGGCAGTGTTTACCGGACAAGACCTTGATCAGTGGGAGCGAAAAGGAGGCTGTAGGATTCAAGAAAACTAAAGGAAAGGGTTACAATTCTGCGATGTACAAATGCCACTGGGAACCATAAACTTGAGCCCCTAACCATTGGCAAGGCTTACGAACCCAGGTGCTTCCGGCATGTTGACATGACCAACCTCCCTCTGCAGTACAAGTTACAATATTCTTATTTGCATGTCACAGACATGTGGGATGCACTGCACCTCCTCCTTAGAGTCCTTGCGGTCTAAAAATCCAGGCAGTCCCAGTGGATCACTTAATGCTCTACAGTCCCTGATGCCTGACCCTCTGGTCAGATCCTAGTCCAAACAGTCACACCTCTCCACCACCCACGGTGTGCACAGTGTATGTGGGGAAGCCTATATAAACTTCCATTAAATGGAATCTCAATGTCTTTGGAAAAAATTGCCAGCCTCTTCAATGGAAAAAGGTGTGTCCTGTACGGAGAATAAGAAAAGAACTAACACAGTGCTAGGACTGCTACTGAAACCTGTTGCATAACCAGGGAGAATACCAACAAGTACATTTGACCCCCCCCATCCACAAGTAGAGAGGAACTTTTATAATTATGCTGTAATTTTAAAAATAAAAAATATCTAGGCAGAAATAGAATGGTAACATCAAACTTCAGTTTCAAAAACAGGGAACATGGCACTTAACATGGTGCTGCTCAAATATCAAAGTCAACGAGTTGACAGGTCCGATTGACACAGTGCCCTGAAGCATAGGGGGAACATGACAGGGTTCTCAAAATGGCAGAATTTCCTGCATTCGCCAAGTGGTGAACTCACAAATGTTAAACACAACAGTAGAGGACAGGAAAATTGGGCACTCACCCCCTCCATAAAATAATAACCGCCACTCTGCCAAGTAGTTTAATGATGAGTGTATTCAATACTCAAAACATACAGAACATAACACCCGACATTTAAAGAATTGCTTCCTTTCTCAAGGCTACTGAGAAAGGAAGCAATTCGAAACATGTCGGGCATTATAAGTTCTGTATGTTTTGGAATATCGAATAAACTATTGCTAAACTACTTGGCAGAGTGGCGGGTTATCATTTTATGGAGGTTGAGTGCCCTACATTCCAAGTGTGTAGTCTTACGTTAGTCATCAGGAGGGAGTGGATTTTAGGTCCTTGTGTTTTGAACTGCCATGTGAGTTACAAGTGAGTGCATGCCAGCATTAGAAGCCTAGGGGTTCTGTGCAGGAAGCTTTAACAATGGGTACTAATACTATGTAGAGTGGATCTAGTAAGCAGATCGGTCTATCAGGTTGTGCACATCCAGTCAGTGACAGCAGTAACAATTATAGCACACACAAAAGCAGAAATCCATAACAGGAGGAATGTTAAACAAAAGGAGATCTTGTAGGCATATAGGCATAGCCATTTCCGAGCTGGATTGGGTGTCTAAGCCAAGGTTCATAGCTATGTCCATGGGACATGTTGGGTAAAGGAAAAGTACAGGTAAAGTGAGTACCTGAATCCCCCCTCCACCCCACCAGCCTCAATACACCTTTATTACATAGTGCTTTCCACAGATACTGCAATAAGCTAGTGACTGAGATCAACATAGTGTATGGGAAAAGATTCTTAGCAGAACGGGGTACAGAGTCCCAGTCCCAGAGTATCTTGGGCCCCACAGAGGAGGTACATTTTGTAGGAGGGGCACAACAGATAGTCCGGGCAGCCTGATGCACTGTCCACAAAAAGGGAGCTGTAAAATCAGTACCTGCACTCTACTTAGTTATGCTGAGCTCAATGAGCAGCGAATATGTGCACTGGAGCACCGCCACGGCGCCACCACACTCCACACTCACCTCCTCATCCTTCGGACCTCCTTACACATGGTCAGCAGGTTTGGCAACTGAGTCAACACTGGTTCTTCAGTCCAGATGTGGATTCAATTCACGCAGCTTGGAAAAACTTTTGGCTCCACTCGCTGGCTCAGCCAGGTGCCCTACATTTTCCGCTCTCCATTGCCTCGTTCTAACTTCTCCCTCTCTCTCTAACCAACCCATGACTAAGTATTTGGCACCAAACGATGGAGTTTGTTTACGCATGCGCAATAGATACTCAAGTTACATGCTGCTGGTGACTGGTGAGCTGGCAGACAGGGTGGGAGTGGGGCTAGACTTGTTTGGCAACTGGCAAGGCAACAGTGGCAACTAAATGCAGATGACGTCAACACCATAAAAAACCAAATGTCAGCATTAAACTACAGAAATATTACTGGACATCAATGACTCCAGATAGTGCATTTTTGGATGTTTTTAGCTGATTTTGAATGTAAAATATGTCCAAATATGAGTTATCTGAAGCATTGGTGCCAGAAGGACAGACCTTATGAGGATCAGCTCAAAGCAATGAACTTGTACTTGCTGGAGGTCAGACAAGAGATGGGGAATATGATAGAGACTTTCAAGTTCCTGGAAGGAATGAACAGGGTAAACTGTGAGGAACTATTTAGCATAAGTAGCAGATCAAAAACATGGGGACAGGAGTAGAAACTGATAGGGGGAGATTCAAAAGGAAAGTGAAGTAAGGAACAAGACACGGCGAGGTGTGGTGTATGGCCTGATAAGAGCATGCTTCAGGTGTATAATCCGGCATGTGGCTCTTGCACTGAGTGCCTTTAGCACATGAGAAGTGCTCTTATCAGGCTATAAACCACACCTCAGAGTCTTCCTGGTAAAAAATATTATTTAAAAATGTTCAAAAATGTGTTACTATAAATAAAAAATAAAATAGAAAAAGTGAGAAAAGTAGTCCTTCTCGTTGTATTTGAATGGACATGTGTCATTAGAAAGGGTGGTTGTGTCTCTCTGTGTCCCCCCCCCACACACAATCCTTTGAGAAGCTTGTAATTGTTTTTTTCTTGTTTCATAACTGTCAGACTAGAGCAATCATAGAGAGGGACTGGTTTCAGTAGGACTAAGCGGGGAGCAAGTGTATCCCTTACCAGCCTCTGTAGCTACTTGTTCATAGTGTTTTACTTTATTGTAGTGCAGTTTTCTATAACAGCTGGCAATTACACTTGTCCCAAACTGTGTTTAGCACCTGTGGTGATGGCAGTACTTTAAAATAACTGCAGTACTAATGGCAGCAAGGCTGGGGGAGGTGCAGGTCTTGGGTTTGATTTAAAAAACGTTTCTTGGCAGCATGCGGGAATGCTCAGTGGATTGTGGGTGGCTCTTTGTGAAGAGGAGATTATGTGTGGCTCTTTTGGGAACGGGTGGAGCAGAGGTCAGGCTTTTCCTCATAAATGTTTTACTTTACTTCAGAGTATTTGGGTACTGTTACAGAGCCGGGTGGAGGGCTGCAGGTTGACCAGTACAGGATGGAGTTCTGGGGGTCTCCAGCTTGGCCACTACAGCAGAGCTTGGCACAGTGATTTCTGTTGCTGTCAGTCCTGACTGGATGAAAAGGTGCCAGTCAGCACAATATGCCCAAATAAGGACACGGCCAGAGGTACCGCTCAGCCAATCAGGACACAGAAAACTCCTGACCCATTTCATAATAATTGTTATTTTACACAAGGGGTGGTGGAGCTGTGAAACAATCTACCAGCTGATATGGTGGGTGCCAAAACTGTCAATGGTTTCAGACATGGCTGGGACAGAGTGAAGGTACCAGTAGTAAGAGAAGAATTGGGACAGCTTCCAACTGAAGCATATATTATGGAAAGGAGAATTTTATTTCTACTTAAACTGTTCTTGTGCCCAGAGCACAGGATCCCAAGAATGTGTTTCGAGGAGGAGACTGAATATACGTCCTTGGGATATAGATTTCCAAGTATAGACTATATAGCGACATGTCTATTCCCATTGGGGTTGGGCCATTTGTTGCACCAAATCCACTCCCTTCCTATCAGAGATATAAAGTTCCAAGTGAAGGGGAGTCAGGAATGTTTTCAATAGTAAGGACATGGAGCAGATTCAATCCTATAAAAATTTCACGCGGCTTACAAAATTGAAATTATGTCATACCATAGAACCATATTTACTGACACTGGCTTGTCCAGATCTTAGAAGAACTATAACTAGATTTAGGATGGAACAATACAACTCACATTGTGTACATTATGTACAGAAAAGGAAGAGAGTGGAAAATGATAAATGTGTGTGCAATTTAAATATGGTGGACACCCTAAAACACGTTGCCTTGATATGCCCATTATATTAGAAATATAGATATTTCTGGTTAGGACCTATTTTAAGGGACCTTGGACTTCCCACCAATTAAATACTTATGAAACTGTTTACATCCAATGATACACAGGTGCTGATGAGACTTGCATGCTTTTTAAAATTTACAAAGCTATAAGATTGTGTCCAACTGATCTTTTGCACATAGACAATCTGTATTTATTTGATACGGATATTTTGTATGTTAATGAATGTATTTGCATACGGTATTGTCCTAGTTATTTTAATACTATTTTGTAATGGCTTTACGCTGAACAAATACATGTTTTGTTTGATTGACAGAGTGAAGGGCTTAGTGGTTGCTTAGAGTGATAGTAGTTGGATGGGGAGCATGAGGGTGGACAGTGTGGGTTAAGAGTTCTGTATGGACAATAGGGCCTACGTTTGTTAGGGTTTATGGGCAGACCGGATGGACCAGTAGTCTTTTCCTGCAGTCATTGTGTTTCTATGACGGGAACTACAGTACCAAGGACTAAAAATATACTAGCAAGAACTATAACCAATATGGCTACCTCAGTACTGTCTGATGGGTAAGTAGTGGGAATGTAGTATATACAGTGGAGCCAGTAAGTGACACGTCAGAAAATACTGCATGACGAAAGGGCTTAATTGCCATTATAATAACTGGTTACCTGCTATATCAACTCGACTGAGATACTTTTCAAAAGCGTAATAACCCGGTGTCATGTCACATCAAGTTATTATGGCTTTTTCAGCTTTGCACTGTCAGTCTCAGACCACAAATGTGGCAGTTGACTTTAGCGAGTGGGTTGGAGAGTAGCACTGCCTGTATTTTGCCAACAGAGTGGTCTGTGGTGCCAGGAATTATTTGCTTTTGTGGAAGTGTGCAGTTCCCTGTTGGGTCCCAGCTGTTCTGTTACAGATTTGCTGTTTTTTGGGGTTGCATCTAACATCTATTTTTAGGGCTGGCAGGCAGAAAAAAAGGAAAAGGGACTCAGATGTAGAAGATGTAAGGTACAGTAGAGCGATCAGTCAGAGAGGGCTGAAGACTGTTCTTGCACTGTGGCAGTTTGACTATATCTTAGAAAATAACAAAGTAAACCGTAGCTTTCTGATTGGCTAGGAGACTTAAATTAGCGGGCCTGTATTTTTTGCTAAAGCCCGCTAAAAACAGGTACTAATTTGGGGTGCACCATTACTTGGAATATCATTGGGCACCCCGAATTTTCAAATTCACCAGCTGCCATTTTTATCTCTCACCTTGTGAATGAGTTGGCTGCTGGGCATGCCCCCCCAGCCATCTACGAAAATCTTCACCTGACACCCACCCTGTTAACCGGCCACAAACAAACCACCCCCACAACTTAAGAAATCATACATTTAAAAAAAAAAAAATGAAAGTACCTTTTTTTTTCTGTAGTTAGTAGCACACATTCGGAGTTCCCTGTCTGATCGTGCCTGACAGAGTGACATTCTCGCTCCACCACTGACCGCTTGCTCCCCAGGCTACCAACAAAAAACACAGTTCAACAACTGCAATAAAAACACAGTTCAACAACTGCAGTAAAAACACAGTTCAACAGCAGTAAAAACACAGCTCAACAGCAGTAAAAATACAGCTCAACCACAGTAAAAACACAGCTCAACTGCAGTAAAAACACAGTTCAACAACTGCAGTAAAAACACAGCTCAACCGCACTAAAAACACAGCTCAACCGCAGTAAAAACACAGTTCTACAACTGCAGTAAAAACACAGTACAACAACTGCAGTAAAAACACAGCTCAACAGCAGTAAAAACACAGTTCAACAACTGCAGTAAAAACACAGTTCAACAGCAGTAAAAATACAGCTCAACCGCAGTAAAAACACAGCTCAACCGCAGTAAAAACACAGCTCAACAACTGCAGTAAAAACACAGTTCAACAACTGCAGTAAAAACACAGTTCAACAGCAGTAAAAACACAGCTCAACAGCAGTAAAAACACAGCTCAACCACAGTAAAAACACAGCTCAACTGCAGTAAAAACACAGTTCAACAACTGCAGTAAAAACACAGCTCAACCGCACTAAAAACACAGCTCAACCGCAGTAAAAACACAGTTCTACAACTGCAGTAAAAACACAGTTCAACAACTGCAGTAAAAACACAGCTCAACTGCGGTAAAAACACAGCTCAACTACGGTAAAAACACAGCGCAACCGCAGTAAAATCACAGCTCAACCGCAGTAAAAACACAGCTCAACTGCAGTAAAAAATGTAGTTTGTTTTCAAATCCACTGCGCTAACAGTCCTTCTCAACAACACTTCCTAACACCACCATCCGTCTCATCTCTCCCTGACAGCACGTATGCGAAATTGCTGAGTTTGCCTCCTGCTATCCCATGTTGCTAAAACCAGGAACGAGAAAGGAGAAACCATCTAAAAAAATGTTGTCAAAATTTTTTTAACCACTTACAGTACCTGATCTCAGTGCTGTAAGTCTGTTGCCTGTTTGCAGCACTACTGCCCTTCCCGATTTTAAGATCGGCATCCCACACAAACTGACGGGGGGGGTTGTAAGGCAGCCATCTCATTATGAAAATAAAACAAAAGACAACACGCTGTGTAAAGGGGTAGGGGTGGAATCATGTGACATAACTCTAAGACACAATGTGTGTGTCTGTGTGTTGGGGTGGGGGAAGACCCCCTCACCAGTGAAGCAATCATAAAAAACAGCATTACCATCTCCTGGCAAACATACCAGTGGAAGGGACCATTTTACAGGAAAAAATAGCTTTACCATTGTAACCCCTGGATCCCTACCTTTTGGAAAAACGACAGGTGGCATGCTTTTGAAACTGACAGCAGTACCTGGTGGGGACTGGGTTCGGGGAGGAATAAGTTACTTGGCACAGGGGGCCTAGGTTTGGCTACCCTGCACAGGGGCACCCAAGTAAATCTGAACACAGGAAGCAATAACTGTAATGTCCAGAACCAGGAATGGGATTCTACAGTGTGGCTTTTATTCACATCCAAGCTGAACAAACAAAGCATAGACGGACCTCCATGTGGCTACATTCCTGGTAATGCAGATTAGAGACAACAGAACACTTCTTCGCTATTTCCAGTCCTCAGGCTCTGAACCCACCAGACATGCAGCTTTGGGTATACAGCCCGACTTGTACACTACTTGGGTTTTTCCCACTGGCCCGGCTCCCCTGCCAGCCACTTGATCCACAGTCCATTTTAGGAAATGAACCAGTTTTCCAATTGGTGGCTCCCAAAACCACCTTAGAGCCTTCAACTCCTAGAGGGAATTTTCCTTCCAATCTCATGTCTGGGTACTTCCCTCATCACTGGCCAAGTGCATGAGACAAAGTAGAAATCCAAAGAGCAAATCCGTAGAGGTGGACCTGGTCACTAAAGATGAGGGGTCTCCCACCTCCAGCTCCCACAATCCATACCCGGCCATTTCTCTGGAAACAAAACAACTCTTTACTGAAAGCTTGGCAATGTAGATTACTGGGTAGACGTATGTCACATCTCCTCTACATGTCTTGACTTCCACTATGTGCTGGACTTGAACATACTTTTACTTTTGGCTAAGCCTATTACTCTAGGCTTCCCACTACTTCAGTAGCCCAATCCCCACTATCATACAAGTCCCAGGTTGAAAACATGGGCCCTTTAGAAAGAGCAGAAACTCAACCTCTGGTTGCAGGTGCCCCACAGGCGAATCACAAAATCTTCTTGTTTCCCAAAACTCTTGGACCAAATAAGGCAGCTTCTCCACTAGCAGAAAACTGGGGTGTTGCCCCTGGAATATGCAGGAAACGCTTCCTGCCCCATCCCCTGAGGGATGGGGCACTGAGACCTAATCAGCGGTCTCCACCACTTTAAAACTATCTTCTGTGTCTCTCTCTTAGGTGGAAACACACTCCTTTTTACCTAAACATAGCCCAATGTCAGGGCTGAGGCTCCAAGAGCCTACACAGAGCTGCTGTGCTGCTCTCTCAGCAAGCTCCAAACACCAACTGACCTACAGACTACTGTTCAAACCTCCCAACATTCTATTCCAACTCCCTGTTGCAGATTCCATTGTGGATCATGCAGCTGTGATAGTTCTATGGTGATGTCATCCCTCAGTCTCAGCTGAGACTGAGAACAGAGTGAGACAGTGTGAAATCCATTTAACTGGAGTTTCACAAACTGCCCTCCCTGCCTACCACTAGGTCTTACAGGGATTCTAGTAACCCCGGGTAACAAGGGGGTTACACCATCATTTGTACAATTTTTTTTTGTTCTCTTCACACTTTTTATTTTTTATACAAATACAACATGAAGCCTTTTTCTAAGCTCAATAGTACCCACCAAGGTGGGCAGTATTGGTGAATACCAAACCATCCAGGGGTTATAAGGCCCTCCACCTGTGGCATCAGGCCTCATTACGCCCCTGGGCAGTCCAGTATTCCTCAATACCACCCACTCTGTCATGTATTATTGCTTACATAACACCTTTGACCAGTTTTATAAAAAATAAAGCCTATGGCAGGTCTGTCTTAAGAGGATTTTTCACACAGCCTTTGTGTGTGATAATCTCATAAACCTCTCAAGCAGCGCTCTCGAGGTGTGAGAGCTCAGTGGAAGGCCAAGCCTGAAGACAAAGAGATCCAAAGCAATGAGGAACTACCGTGGGGTCAAGGCAGACCAGAGGTGTGAAGACAACACCCAGGAGGTGGAGACCCTGATGAGGATGATCCACTGGATGAGTGGGCAATGGCTTGAGGCAGACTGACTATGCAGAGAAGTGGAACACTGGTGTGAGGTGCTCGAGATGCCCCTGCCAGAGAGTATGGATAAAGAATCAGAGTATTTTCATGGGCTCAGCTGGAGGAGGACTCCCTGACTGAGCAGGATATTCCTTTGTTCGTGTGTTCCCAGGCTGTTACCTATTGGAGGTCGAAGATGCAAGTATGGAACTTGAATGTGAGACCCCAGGTAAGACTGTGCCTAGTGATATTGTGCTGGGGTTGAAGACTCCAAGCAAGAAAAAGCCTATGAGGCTAAAGGGACTTTTTCTTGTATTGATGCTGCTAAATCTATTAATAGTATTGACTGGGGTATACTGCAGGCTAAAGATGCTAGTGCTGCCAAAATGTTACGATATGTTAAGATGAAGAAAGTGGAAAATGTGTTCTATTTTTTTTAATGAAGAACCTACTGAGGAGGTGGGTGAAAATTGGATAGGAACCTGTGTTTGGGTAATACCTAGAGTGTCTACCCACAGGTGTCTGTATCAGTAGCAAGTGAAATGAATAAATCAAGAGACATAGTGGGTTTATATAGAGGGGTTGAACCTGGGACTGGGCCCCTGCTTAAAACCAACATGTCTGGTGGGGTTGGAGCAGGTAATTACTCACCCCATAAAAATTCTTTCTGTAGTTCTAGACTTCACAGTCATCCAAATTTTTGGTTATGCAACATGACGGACAACATGTAAATGCTGATTTCATGTCTAGATATGGTGCAGGAATTGATGTCAGTGAAATATGACATACTTTCCCTAAAAGGAGATAGTTCAGAGAATGTACCATTAGTCTCTGTTGAGAAATGTGTTAGAGTAAAGAATGATGATATTCACTATGTTTATGATAGAATGTTTATCATTAATTGGCACCCTGAGATAGAGCTTCTGAAGATTGATGGATGGAAGCTCCATCCCTTCCTGGGACAGGAAGGTGGTAAGCAGTCTGCAATAACTGCTTCCCTCTTAAGGTGGTGATATGTGACAGGGAGCTCCTGCCACTCTTGAGGACCAACCTTTTCTTAAGTCTGTTGTAACAGTTCTTCTATTTCTGAGTCTAATCTATTGTTTACAATTTATAGTCCATGAGGTTGGCCACCTATGGGCACCCCCTTCCCTTTCTTGACTATGCTATAGTGTCCTCTTTAATTATTATTTTCCCTCTCAGGTCCTCCTACAGGGAGGTTATTATGGTGACCTCTGAGCTGATATAAAACAGGCTGTATTCCTCATTGTTGGATTTAGTATGCAATGGCACTGTGTCATAACATACTTTAATGTACATACTGTATGTGTATAAAACCTATAAATGTTGAAAATACCATGGCACTAGGTGTTTTTGATTAAGGTAAAACATTACTAGGGGACTATATGATAGAGGTTAAGTTAGTTGTGCTATTTAAAATGCATGTAAATTACTGTAAACTGAACAAGTCTGAAATGTCAAGGTCAAGGTGATTTTCATATATCCCATGATGCTTTGCATTATGGTAGTATGTGTGATGTTGTGTTTCTTTGAAACTTGACTTATTGTCAAAGCCCTTTGGGGTAACCCTTGTTTCAGTACTTCTGCACTGAGGTTCTTTGTCTTTAGCTTTTTTTTTTTTTTATTTATTTGAGCCCCACCACCCAAACAAACAAGACCCGCATAGGAGAGGCTAAATCTCAACCGATAAGTTAGATCAGAGATCAGTGAGTCAGTAGGGGCTGGCTAAGTGCAGAGAAAGGACATACATAGTCTGTTGCTGCAAACTGATGTACTGAAGCAGGGATATGCCATTACTTAAGGTTATCTTCTGAATTTTGAATAAACATCATACAGAGACTATGTGCTAAACTTGAAGTTTGGTGTCTGGTCCATCTGTTCTCCCACAACCCCTCTGCGTGGCTGTATTCGGTGGGACTATGTGGTTACAAGTGAATGTAATTATATTACACAGTTGACTCCTATTACTCACAATGTTCCAGTTGCTGAGCAATTTAGCTACCCACTCCTAGCTGTGGGCATTAGATGACTGACAACCTAATTACTCCATTATTTACTCCTAGTAGGGGTGAACAGATGACTGACAAGTCAATAAACACTCCATTACCTACTCCCATGACACACAAAATGTTACCTACCTGCATAGCCAAACTAAAAGCAAGCTACTTGCAAAACAACCAGAGTAACTCTGCCACATGTCACAAACTGTTTAATATCCTGCAAAACCAAACTAAAAGGAACGTGCCTACAACAAAAGCAAAGTAATACAACTGCCCCAACTTAACATAGCCGAATGAAATGAAAGAGAGAGTGTCCTGAAAAACAAAAGTACAATTGACTGAAGCGAACACTAACCCAGTAATTAGAGGACACCTAATGTTAGCATATAACACCTTAAGCAGTTGCGCTAATGACATAGACACACTGGCAATCTTCTAACAACACACAGACACACACTGGCAATCTTTAATCACACAGTTACGTTTAGTTAAGAAAAGAAGAAAACTTACATGTTTGTAGAGGATAAAAAAAAAAACTACATCTATCAACATAGACTCAGAGTAGGAAAATAAAACTCAAGTAGCTGAATCCAAGAAAACATGGCACAGAGATAATTAGAACCAGAACTATCAATCAGACTAGGATAACAAAATGCAATGTTCTAAGTACAACCTGTACAGGATTGTGCTGATATGTGGTTTATTTCATTAATGTCCTGAACTCATAACAGCACAAAGCAGCACAGAAAATAAAACATGGACTGCAGCTATCAATCAGAATAAGATGACTAAATATAAAGCTCTAGGTAAAACTTGGACTGGACTATGCTAAAATAAAAAAAAAAGTTTTTTCTTCTGCAGTCGTTATTCTAATCATATTTCCTAGTAACCATGTAATATAAAACATTATACAAGCTACATATGAAGAACTCAGTACTGCATTCATCTCGTGAATCTAGCAGCAATAGAAGCCATAAGGGCAGATGGAGGGATGCCATTGTTGGGCACAGCAGAGTGGCAGACCAGATGACCGAACACCAGGCTAAGTGCTTGTTTGCTGGATTGGGGGGAGGGGGGTGCTGAGTCCTGTATTGTTAAAAAGGGATTCTTTCCAGCTACATGAATTAAAATACAAGGGGGATTAGGATGATATGAGAGGAGGAGGGAAGCACCAGAGGGTGGGCTGAGGGTAGCAGATAGGCAGCCGATACCTGCCACCATTAGATGACATGGGGACCTTGTGACTACAACCAGCCAATAGGGTGGCTGTAGTCCAGCTGAAGAAAATGCTAGGCCATTTGCAGTCTTCCAGCAGATGAAAGAACATTATTGGGCACTGAGAATTGGCAGACCAGATGATCAAACGCCAAGCCAAGTGCTTGTTTGTTGGGCTTTGGGGAGAGGGGCTGAGCCCTGTATAGTTAAGAAGAGATTCATTCCAGTTACATGAATTAAAGTACTGGGAGGATTGTGATGCTCTGGGAGGAGGGGGGAAGCACCAGAAGGTTGGTTAAGGGCGGGAGATCTGTGGCCACTACCCTACACCATTGGAGGACCCACAGATCTCATGACTACAGCCAGTCAGTAGGGAGGTTGTAGTCTCTATGTATTACCTGGAGGTCCAAGTGACCTGTTGTGTGAGCGACCCTGAAGCATGACTACCACAAAGCAGGAGTGTGGCATCTGATCTAGAGGTATCTGGGGGCATCAACAGGGCATCTGCAAGGAGAACTGCAGGCCACAGGCCACGCTGGTCACAGTAGTTGAGGTAAGGAGGCAGGGGTGGTAGAAATTACACTGCAGAAGGTAAAGGGGTGGGCTACAGCCAAACCAGAGCCAGCCTACATTTGAACAGGGCTTTGGGGTACAATACAAATTGGAAGGGGAAAGTAGCTGATCCCTGTCTTGGATCAGTCTGCACTTACAATAGAGAAGTAAGTTAGGAGCGGTAAGGGGATTCAAAGGAATTTGGAGGAAATCTGTAAACAGCATCAACCGGGTCACAGCAGAGACATGTAACTGGGGGCTGGGATAAGCTGAGGAGGGAGGATGTGGAGGAATAGGAGCTGGTACAGGGAGCACAATAGCTGGGAAGGGTGGAGGTGGGGGACTTTGAGCATGTACAGGAGCCAGGATAGTGATAGGAAAGTGGTAAGTTGTAACGGTTGTGGGGCTGCAGTCTTCCTGGGGACAGTGTGGAGAGCAAGGGGCTGTCCAGTGTGCAGGAACCTGGAACAGCTCTGGGCAGAGGTACGAATGCTCAGATGGGAGCCAGGGAAAGTGGGGTGAGAAGTCAGGGAAGAGGAGAAGTGGAGCAAGGGGCAGGTGGGGGCTGCCCTGGGGGAGGTGGACAGCAGGTATGGATTGGGAGCAGGGAGGATAGCCCAGTGTCTAGGGATTTCTCCTCAGAGACCCTCAGAGATCAGAGTGCAGGACTGGCAGGTGATGAGGGAAACTGGTAGGAGGGTAAGAGGAACAGCAGATAAAGGAAGGGGAAAAACTGGAAGAGGAAGAACACGGGAAGGGTCTGATGATGGAGTGCCCTTAACGAACAGGCATGCAGCACTGAACATTTTAGGGAAGGGGGAATCAGGCAGTGGGGGCAGAAGGTCGGGATGACCCAGTGTCCAAGGGTGGAGGTAAGGGGAGGAGAGCGGGGACTACTCTAGGAAGGCAGGGAGGAAGAGGAAGAGGCAGGCAGGGGGAGCAGAGGATGGAGTGGAGGGATGAAACACAGTAAAAAGGTGGAGGGAATAGTTGTAGCAAGCAAGGTTAGCCAGGGTGGAAGGGGCTTAAGGGGAACAGTAAAGCAGATGGTGGGGATAGTAGTGGAGACGGCAGGAAGTTCACCAGAGTAGAGAGAGCATAGCTGACTGGGGAGGCACCTGGTATAACAAGAGAGGAAAGAGGGTTGGAAAGTACAGTTGTAGTAGATGGAAGGGTGCTAATTATTGGGGACTCCATAATAAAGGGTACTCACTGGGGTAGGAAGTGTGACTCAAAAGCAAGATGGAGGCTGGTTTGTTTGCCTGGGATGACAGCAGAGAAGGCAGGAACAAGAATCAAAGAGGTTGTAAGGGAGGTTGGTGGAAAACCTCACTTAAGTCATCCACCTGGGAACCAATGACATAGCAGGGGAGGAGGTGGAGGTGGTACAGGACAGGTTCAGGGAGTTGGCAAAGACTTGCAAGGAGGTAGTGAGCTCTTTGGCCTTTGCAGAAGTGATACCAGTCCCCAGAGCCAGCACAGTCAGGAAGAAGAGGATTGATGAGTTTAATGACTGCTGAAGAGCTGGTGCAGGGAGGAAGGGTTCATGTATTGGGGGCTGGGGGGGCATATGGTCAAATAAAATGTTGTATTTGGCAGATAGGGTACACCTTAGTAGAAAGGACGCAAAAGTACTCAGAGACAAACGGGGGGAGTACATAGTCAATGACCTGAGTTTAAACTGCCGGGGTGGCAGCAGGCCCAGGGACTTTGGGACGACGAGGTCAATAGACCTCCCTCCAACCAGCAGTAGTAATCAGAAGGGTGGGTGTGGAGGGGAAAGGGAGAATTTAAAATGGGGTGTGAGGGGGAGTGTGCAGGAGGAAAGCAGGTCAAGAAAAGATCAGAAGGATGAGAAGGAGGCACAGAGCTGAGGTGGAGGGTGGTGTCACTCAGTGCTCATAGTCTCAGTAACAAGATGGCAGACATGCAGGAGCTCTTGGCAGAGAGCAAGGCAGACATAGCAGCAATTACCAAGACCTGGGCCGCACCACACCATGGCTGGAACCTCTTGAGCCCAGGATACAAACTATATGGAAGAGACGGGGTGATAGGCAAAGAGGGGGTGGCAGCTTAGATCAGGGAGGGGATAACATGTACAAGGGAGGAGAATGAATGGGGGGGCGAAGCACTATGGATTCAGCTACAGTCCAATAGAGGGAGGAAGGTAAGGCTGGGGTGGTCTACAGGAAATGGACCGGGAGCTGAGTTCACAGTTGATGGAAGCTGCAAGGAAGGGAGAGGTGATAGTGGTGGGGGACTGGTATATTGACCACATCCTTTGCCAGGAGTCAGGTGATCCTAGATGTGATACAGAGTGGGCTTCTGACTCGGGGGTCACTGAGTCTACCAGGGAGGGGGCATATCTAGTGCTCACATATGGGGAGCACGTACAAGAGATAATGGTCAAGGAACCCTTGGGTGGTAGTGACCACAGCACAGTGTGATTCAGATTGGATATGAACAGGGTTAGCATCCCCACTAAGACCAAAATTCTGGATTTCAGGAGGGTAGACTTCAGAAAGATGGATGAGGTGCTAAGGACTAGAGGGTGTGTCAAAGTGGATATGGGGGTGGACCAAAAATGGATCATCATCAAAGAGGCAATACTGGCAGACACAGTGGAGTGTGTTAGGCTCAGGGGAAGAAATTGGGAGCCAAAGCACCCAGCTGGTTCAGCTCTGAGGTTGCCCGGGTGGTGAGGGACAAAAGGTCAACTTACGCAAGATACAGGAATACTGCAAGTGAGGTGGATAAAGAAAACTACCTGAAGCTGGTCAAGGTGGCATGCAAGATAGTACAGCAGGCTAAGACACAAAAGGAACTCCAAATAGCTAAAAGGACCAAGAAGAGGAGAAGGCCTTCTTTCATTATATAAGCAAGAAAAGGGACAAGAAGGATGGGATAGTTAGTCTTAAGAAAGGGAATGGATGGGTGGGGGAGAACAAGGTAAGGCAGAGGTATTGAACGAATACTTCTGCTCCATCTTCACTAGGAAAAAAGACAGACCAGTGCTGTCAGGGGGAGAAGGGGGCATGGATGTGGTGATAGAGGAAGATAGAGTGAGGAAGGGGCTGCTAGCATTAAAGGTAGACAAGTCACCCAGACTGGATGGCATACATCCAAGGATACTAAGGGAGTTGGCAGGAGAGCTTGTGGGGCCACTGGTGGGCCTCTTCAGTAGTTCTCTGGAGTCAGGCATGGAGCTACAGGACTGGAAACAGCACGTGTAGTGTCCCTCTGCAAGAGCGGCCTGAGGGATGACCCAGGGAACTACAAGCCAGTCAGTCTGACCTCAATTGTATAGAAACTCATGGAGACCATACTTAAAGAAAGGTTGGTAAGGTATAAGGAGGAGAATGGTCTCCAGGATGAGAGGCAACATGGATTTGTTGGAGGAAGATCATGCCAAACTAAACTGATAGACTTCTTTGACTGGGTCACCAGAGCAGTAGACAGGGGCCAGGTGGTGGACATCCTTTGACTGGACTTCAGCAAGGTGTTTGACTCTGTACCCCACAAGAGGTTCATCAGGAAACTAGCAGATCTTGGGGTTGGGGAGAAATTGACCAGGTGGCTAGAAAGCTGGCTGAGGGACAGGACTCAGAGGGAGGTAGTAAAGGGAGAGTTATCCTGCACCAGGGATGTCACCAGTGGGCTTCCATAGGGCTTGGTACTGGGGTCAGTGGCCTTCATCAGTGACATTAGGGAGGGCATGAAGGGCAAAGTGTGCCTTTTTGCAGATGACACCAAACTCTGTGGAAGGGTAGACCCAGTGGAAGGGACACAAGACCTCTGGGAGGACCTCAGAAAACTTGAGAGATGATTAGGGATCTGGCAACATTTGCATCAATGCCAAGAAATGCAAGCTCATGCATATTGGAGCCAGGAACCCAAGGACCAAGTACTGCCTAGAAAGAGATATGGGTAGCAGCAACAGAGGTAAAAAATGTTCTGGGAGTGATGCTAACTAGTGACCAGAAATACTCCTCACAGTGCAAAAAGGCAGCAACAAACAGGATGCTGGGGTTATTAGCCAGGGAAATTAGTAGTAGGGGGAAGGAAGTTATACTGCCCTTGCACAGGGCACTGGTGAGACCACATCTGCAGTATGGAGTGAGATACTGGCGTCCATACCTAAAGAAAGACATTAACCTGCTGGAGAAGGACCAGAGGAGGGCAACTAAGATGATTGTGGGTTAGCAGGGTATGTCTTATGAGGAGAAGTTGGAGGCCTTGTGGATGTACTTCCTGGAGGACAGGAAGGAGAGAGGGGACAAGGTAGAGACCTTCAAATACTCAAAGGGGTTAAATAGGGTGGATAGGGATGGTCTCTTCAAGCTAAGTGGCAGCCAAGGCATGAGGGGACACAGTCTTAAGCTGGAAGAGAGAGGTTTAGGAAGGACGTTGGGAAGCATTTCTTCACGGAGAGGATGTGGCCACTTGGAATGTGCTGCCAGAAGAAGTGGTCACAGTGAAGTCAATAAGTAGCTTAAAGAGGGATTGGGATAGGCACAAGGGGAAAACGTGGGGCTTGGGGGGGGCAGATAGGGTGGAAAGAGGGTCCGGGGAAGAGGGGCAGGGTCATTAGTGTAAGCTGAGGACCCTGCAATATAAGCAGATTCGATAGACCAAATGGCCTTCTTCTGCTGGCTCTTTCACATGTTCATATGTATGTTTGTATGTCAAAGTTTCACTCAATGAAATTACCGCCTTGTTCTTCACAGGCACTCATGCATAATCCTCCATGGAATGGATTACAGCTGCAGTGAATTTAAACTTCACATGCAAAGTTGGGAACATCACACTTCAAGAAGCCTCATAAAGTTCTTGATTTTTTTTCATCAACTTTGCGTAGGAAGTTTAAAAGATGTTTGCTTTTTAATGTTTTAGAAAACCAAATGTTTTAGACAGAAAGGGTGGGTTTTGCAGAGCAGATGCTGGTTTGGGTGGGGGGGCATAATTTAAAAGACTCTGGGTGGTAGGAATGGGGTGAGTATTGGGAAACTGAATGGATGGGAGCAGGATTTTTCCTTTTTTTTTTTAACTGTTATAATTAAAAACACTTCACATAGTTTTACACAGGCATAGTGTAGCTTCCCCGGCAGAAAACTATGCCAAGTGCCACTAGAATGATTTTTGACCACAAAAGCACACTATCATGTCAAAACATTTTGACCTCCAGATGGCTGGAAAGCAGAGCTTATAAACAATTAGAGGGTTGGGGCTGTTTGGATTTAGTAACTCCATGAATTATTGACATAATCGGCAGGTAATGCACAGTGCTGTCGGTGTCCTGTGTAGGGATAAGTTGCTGACAAGAGCCCTGATTTCTAATTATTGATAGCAAGTGAGTTTTTCATCTTCAGAATAAATATAATATACAGATACACAAAGCTGCCTATCTGGAAATATTGTTTGTCTTACAGAGTGAAATGGTTCAGAAGTGTTTACTAAAGTTACAAGGAGTAATGGAAGTGTAAACCCCAGGATGAGGAGGTGGTAACATCCAACACAGTGGAAGGTATAAACAGCACTACTCAGCTCAGGCCATGTGCAGACCATTTCACTTGCAACTGCCTGATGCCACCTTCCCCAGCCTTAAAGGCCTACAGGCCATGGGGGAATCACTGACAGGATTCAAAGATGCTGCCCCCGCCCCCCCAGCTTAACCAGTTTACAAAACCGGTCAATGGGGTGATAGTATAAGGGGCAGCTCAGTGCCTTAAAAATACATCTGTTGACATATACAGCTCATTGCAGATGGGTGGGGTTGGGGGGGGACAGAATTTGAATGGAGACGATGACTGATCATAGTATGAAAGGACAGTTACAGCCTGCAGGAATGAGACTAGCTCTAGATGTGACTAACTGTGTTTTATTTATTTCAGTTTCAGATTACAACCTTTGAGCCGTGGGGCTCCTTTACAAATGCTCCAAGTCAATTGTAGACTAAGTACAGGTGCAAAAGACAAAAGACAATGTGATAACAATACTCTGGTAGTACAGGTACAGTAAACATAAAACAAATATGGTGCTAGAAGTTACAATATTTGCAGCATTTACACAGTTACTTAGTAGCTTCAATAGTAGTAGGTGCCATAGCAGGTTACAGTAGCCGCTCATGAAAGCATTGTCAGATGGGAGGGGGGTGAGGGATAGTGCAGGCTATTGAGGTTGGGGGTAAAAGTTAGGCATGTGGAGGAGGTAGCTGCCTAAGTAGGCTGTTTTAGGTGCAGGGTATAGGGGCAGGTAGTGGGGCATGCTGCAGGATGGGGGAGCTAGTGGGAGGGGACTCAGAGTGCTGAGAAGAGGATGTCCGCCAGCTAGTAGTCAGCTGACGTACAGCTAGTAAGGGCTTAGAAAAGGGAGAGGAGGGAAACATGTAAAGTGCTGGAAGTTTGGGGAGTGGCAGTGTGAGAGCAGACATGGTAGGGAATACTAGACCTGTGTTGTGCCTACCAACTGTGTGCCAGTTAGCTTTCTTCAAGTCCCAACAGTTAAAATAAGGAGTGAATTTCATGGAAGCTTGCTTATTATTGAGAGGGGGTTATAAACAGCTGTCTTTTCACTTGTTCTGAGGTGGATACTATCAGAGATAAATTGACGAGTTACCATTTGATTTGTACTGATTGTACTGATTAATCAGATTAAGTTGACAGTAGACTGCTCATTTCTAAAATGTTCTATATCCCATATACACTTGCCTATAAGTCAGCCTCACATATAAGTCCCCTTTCATTGTCAGTTTTAGTAAAATTGCTGACATTCTGCTGCCGAGATTGGATTGAAAAATCATTTTGTGATCAACATCAGGCACAGAATCTGCCTTCATGGTCAGAGCTGGAAACAAAATTAGGTAACACTGTTGCAAAAACTGGTTTACCATAGTAAATCTCATAAATAGGTTGATGTCTTTGCAGATATGGTGAGCCCTTCTTCTTGGAAGCCTACTTTTAATACAAAAAAAAATAGACTTTTTTGTGCGTATATACATTTTGCTCCTTACGTCACCCTGACCGTCCCCCATCGGAAATGGTTCCCACAGTCCTTTCACCTTAATACTTTAGGACTTGTCTTCAAGCTGGTCTCCCCTGCCACAGGACTGTAATTGAAGATGCCTGGTCGCCAGTGTGGGGCCTGCGGGGCACCAAGCCCTCATCCAGCTGTGGTCTGAGTTTTTTTCACCATCTTCTCCCCTGGGCCCCACACATGCAAAGATGCTGTCTGTGTGCTCTGCCTCCAAAGTGACATCCCAGGCATCTGAATTTGGGGGTCTGTTCCCCATACAGTCCTGCTGTGCTGACATCCAGATTCCTCTAGGTGGCAGCCAACTAGCGGGATGTGTTAACCCCCCCCAAGGGAGGACAGTTGTCCAGGGACCCTCAATCTTCCCTCCCATAACCAGCCCCACAGTGACTTAAGGCTGTTCCCTGAACCAGGGTCACAGGTATAGCCAGCGGTAGCTCTACTGCCATCTTACCAAGCAGTGGGCAGGCTCCATTTCTATGTTGTTGATCTGATGCACTTTTTTTTTTACCAGGAGAGACACAGTAAGCTGAAAGCTTGTTTACAGGTGCAACCTGGGAGCACAAGGAAGTTAAGTGACTTGCTCAGAGTCGCACAGTATGAAAGTAGGGGCTGTGGGATTCAAACCCAGATCTCCAGGTTTGCAGCGCAGAGCCTTAAACCATTGTACTATACTGCCTCCCTATCTGTTGGAACAGTCTAAAATCATGCAGATCTCTCCACATCTTTCATTTTCACAGTGAAAAGAAATTAAATGTTTTAAAAAATGTTAGTATTGCAGCCTCTGTGGCATTGAGTGATAAAGTACCACTCTGGCATACTGGTGACAAGGGTTGTAAGCAGTGCTTAGGATGTCAGGAGCAGAGGTCGAGGGGGATGGGGAGAACAGACCTTTCTTCTCCAGGAGGCAGGAGGGAGGTGATGCACTGCTCATCTACTGACTCCAGGGGTAGGCAGGATGGTGGTGCTATTGGCTGTGTGGATGACCACGCGCTGCCAGGAAACCTCCATGGGTTGCCACTGATGTGTGTGCAATCTGGAGATGAGCAGGGGTAGAGTGTAAACAATGAAAAATACTGTGTGGCCTGACATACGGGATAATTGCTCTGTGTTCTCCTCCCTAAACAATCTGACCCCCAGGGTTCCATGATGTCAGCACACCCCAGCTGACATTGCAGTCCCCTGCAAGTGCTTCCTCCCCCCCTGTGACTCTGAGAGTCCCCCTGGTAGGGATTTGCTGGACAGCCTGGAGGTCAGATGACCTAGGGAGCCTGGTGTTGATGATGAAATGCAGCAGAAAATGAGTTCCGGGGGAATGGCATGGCTAGGGGCAAGGGTGAGGAGAAAAAGATGCATTTGTTAAAAGCACTTACAACAAGGATCCCTCACTGGGTGACCAGGTGTTATTCAAAATACACAGTGAGTTAAGGGTTATTAAAGGTCACGGAAGGCCATCAAAAATCTTGGTTTACTTACATGAACTGATGTTGCCAAATGCACAACAAATGATCTTAAACTTCAGTTACTGTCCAAGAGCCACAGAGGCTAGAAACCTTGCTGCACTTGAACCAAGCAAGAAGATAAGAATAATCCATTTGGTACTGCTACTTGGTTAGTTTTGACTGGAGTCCCACATATTTCCCCAGTCGAATTTGGAAGCCTGTTTTGACTCATTCAGCTGCTAATCTGTCTCATTGCATTACTAATAGATTGGATCATTCAGTCAGATAAAACAGAAGAATTTGCCAAATATATTCTTCAGGGAATTTTCACAACATAAATCTGATGAGGTAAAATGAACAGTGCAGCAATGTCACAAACAGTGTTCTTCTGGCTCTCTTGTGCTCTTTCTAATGTCAACATTATTTTATTTTTAATACCTAAAATTACTCACTTGAATTATTTAAAACCCATTTGTTTTTTTTTTATTTTGGCAATACCATATCCTAGTTTTGAGATTAAAATTTGAGATTTATGTAGAAACACCTTGCAAACCAATATTCACCTCCAGTGTCTTAAAGCAGCAGTGCAATAAAAGTTAGGCGAATCATTTGACTCTACTCTTTTTTTTCACTATAAAATTTTCCAGGCAGCTTACAGATTTATGTGGTGGTATAATTTTCTAGTTCCAACAAAATCTTAACATTTTACAAACGTTTTAATTTATTTTTTATTTCCTCAAGAAAAAAAAGATGGCTGCCACATTTGGCTTAGAAATAGTGTTGTAATCTATTCCGGCTTCATTGGATATTATCCAGGAATTTGGACGAATATCCAATTATAAATTAAATTTGTCTAAGACAGAGGTCATGCCTTTAAATAACTGGACCTTAAAGGCTGGCATCCAACATCTTGGGCTTACATGGATAAAAGATAAAATGAGATATCTGGGCATATATTTATCACCATCTAACTCTAGAATGAAGCAATATAATTTAGACTAGCTAATAACACGAATCAAGACTGACCTGAATCGCTGGGCCTTGCTTCCTATCTCTTTATGGGGGCGAATTAACATTATTAAAATGAATATTTTACCTCGGCTGTTATATCCCCTTCAATTGTGTCACCAATACTTACCTAAGGCCTGGTTTAATCAGGTTCATGGTATTATATCCAAATTTATCTGAAACATAAACCCCCGTAGGGCGTTGTTTAAGTTAAGAACCAGAAGGAATTAGGTGCCTACAAGTTCCTAATATATATCTTTATTATCTCACCATTAATTACCTAGTCGTCTACATTGGCTGATTTCTGTACCGAATCCCACTTCAGAAACCTATGTCCCATTGTGGTTAGAGATAGAGAGAGTCTCTATACCTCAGCTGGTATAGATATTAGGACACTACCATACCTCCCTTCTAATATGATCCCAGGACAGCTTAAAAGTACTCCCATTATAAGAACCCTTCGTACCCATAAGCAGCTAAATAATATTATAAGAGATTCCATGCAGAAAGATACTTCACAGTACATCTTGGGTAACCCCAACTTCAAAATTGGAGGGAAGATTATTAATTATACGTTTTGGGCAGGTGGAATAGGGAAAAAGGTTATAGACCTAACAGTGAACCACAGATTATTAACATTCCCAGAGATAATGGCTAAATATAATCTTCCTGTTACTTTCTGTTTTAAATATCTCCAGATCTCCCAGGTCATAATAAGGCACTTTGGTAATGGTTTATGGGATCATTATCTGACTGGACCTATTCTCAGTACATTACAAGCAAGGCCCACTTCCCATTTAATCTCCTTTTACTATAAAGAATTGCATAAAGGAGTTACAGAACTAGAAGGTACTCCCCACTACACATGGGATAGGATACTCCCCCCTATCTCTGAGGGTTCCCGCCAATGGTCGCAAATTTGGAAAAGGCTATATAAGGATGTTAGGTGGGACCATTACAGGTTGCTTCAATTTCAGATAATACAGGATCTATATTATACCCCTGTAAAACTTTGTAAAATGGGTAAGCTTCAGGTGGACCGGTGTACTAGATGTGGGAATCAGCAGGGTACACTGTTTCACATTCTGTGGGAATGTGACAAAGCATCCCCCCTCTGGGAAAGTATTTGCTCTAAACTTAACCCATTATTGGGTTTACAAAATGCCTTCTGACCAGAGATTTGTATTCTAGGGGATTCGGGAAATACCCTCATTGGAAATCAAAGGAAACATATGACGTTAATCTCTTTATGTGCTAAGAAAGTAATAATACATCATTGACTAGACCAGCAGATACCCACATATACAGAATGGCATCGTGAAATTCTCTTTGCTTTGCAAGCAGAATACACCATAGCTAGTATCTCCAAAAATAGTAAAAAATACCAGAAGATTTGGGCCCCTCTACATACCCTACTCTGTACCTAACATCCCTCATATTAGTATTGCTGTACATACCCTGAAATTTGGAGGAGTAAAGTTTGAGACAGGTGGTAGTCCCTACTTGCTCTTTTTACCTCCCCTTGGTTTCCCTTTTCTTTTTCTTTTTTCTTATTTTCCTGATGGTGAAGGGTAGTGGGGGTGGGGGGAGGGGAGGGGGGAGGAGGGTAGGTGATCTTTTCCGGTTGCTTGTTTCCTTTTACACCACTAGTTTCCTAACAGCAACTTAATTTACCTCCCTTCATAAGGTGCCAGATTTTGGGAACGGACTTATAATAAAGGGATAATGGATCTATGTTGTTGCTGTACAGCATCATGTCATGCTATGTAATGGTGTTCTGGATTTGTCTGTTGTATGATAAATTCAATAAAGCTTACTAAATATGAAAAAAAAAGAAATAGTGTTGTACACCTTGCAACAGTTAGGATCAAGAAACTAAAAAAAAAACAACTTAATGGTAGGCAGCATAAGAGGTACCTAGAAACGTAGATTTGACAGGTATGCTAATATTTGTATTAACGGTAGTTGAAACTACCTTTTTGGAAAAAAATATTTTTTTGTTGCACTGCTATTTTAAAGTTAATAGCACACAACTCAAGGACTGCTGTTATGTTAAAGAGCAACTCTGAACTTCAGCCTTTGCTTTCATAAATAAGATGTTTCTGCTGTTACAATTTACTAACGAACACAGTTTTTAATGTTTAGTGTTCCTTCTTATGATTTACAACACACCGTGGTAGTCCATTTAAAAAATCTGCTCAGAAAACATTTGCCTCTCCCCTGTAAACTATGTGCCATTGTTTATAACATCATAGTGCTCACCATGACAACAGACTGTGATGTCACAAACAGCAATTATGTGGTTAGCAGGGGAGAGCTGGATACATTTTGAAAGACTCAGTGAAATCACTGCTGCTTTATTGACAATATTTAGTAGACCAACAGCAGGGGAAAGTAAAAGCAAAAAAACAAACAAACTTGGAAACAATACTGTTAAAATGTCATTGATGTAAAACTAGTGTTTTTAAGCTTTTTGTTATAATAAAGTGTTATTCTTTAAGGATGGAAAATTAAGGGCCAATTATTGCTATAAAGTATATAGACTCTATTTTGTCAGGTAATTAGCCTGTGTTTATCTATAACATATAGTGAAAGACTGACTCTGCTATTGTCTTGAAGAGGAGCTCATTTCTCCAGAACTTTGAAAAACATATTATTTAGGCACAGTTTATTTTGTAGTCCACATTAGTTCTGTATTTCTCCTCCACATTATATATTACTGAGGATATCTGTATGAAAACAGATGTTATTTTTTGAGAGTGCACTAGCTCCCTTTTTAAGGTTGCAGTGGGCGGAGCCTGCAGATGTTTTGCATGTACAAAAGGGCTGATGTCATGTTTTCTGTCCATGGAACTGGCTGAAGGTGTAAATAGTTTCCTCCGTCTTACCCTCCTCCAAGAAATGCTTTCCGCCTTCAAATAAATATGCTTTCATGTTAGTCAATGGTTGCAGGGCACTATTTTCTTTCTTAAATGGGAGGTACAAGAACTGGAACCTGAGTAGTGGGAGGCAGCATTAGTTTTTTTTACGGGGGTGAGATCCACCCTCACCTCCACCTGAGAAGCTCCTAAAGATCCACCCCCACCTTTTGTTTTGGTTCATGTGGGAGGGGCATGAGGTGGATCTACCATGTTGTAACAACTGACTATCAGAACTGCCTGGGACATCAGAGCTAAAGGTTTAGAAGGAAAGAAAATGTAATTAAGGAGTGCCTGAAACTGCATCCTTATACAGCACTTGTGAAACTGCATCCTGAAATTACAGCACTTGAGGAATGCAAGCACTTGCAACACAAGAATGACAATTAAGGTACAAGCTCACACATGAGTAAAATATATCACCCAAAGAAGACTATCCCATATTGGATACTAGAGTGTCAATTTCTTAAAAGCTTTTTATACTCCCCCACACACACAGCTGAAGCACCCACCCGAATAGCTAGGGGAAGCTCTGCATTTTTATCTCTCTGGGACCTGAAGTTTAGCAGTAATGTGTGAAGAGAATACAGTCTTGTGTTTTGTGCATTTGAATAGGTTTAGTGCTCTGAAGTTAAAATATATAAATATATATACATAGTGTTATGGGCACCTGAAAAGGAAGGAGATACTACTGAAATAAATGTTAATCTGGTGATTTATTTATGTATGTGTAAGATTTTAAGTGTAGTTCTGCCTAGATCACAGACACATAAGCTATAAAAAGTACATTTAAGGATGGATGCATTAGTTGAAGCTTGTAGTATCAAAATAAAGCAAGAAAAATAATATATTGTGTTTTTTTTTTTCTTTCAATTGTTTAACCAGGAGTGACACACTAAGCTGAAGACTATCCCATATTGGATACTAGAGTGTCTGTTTCTTAAAAGCGTTTTATACCCCCACACACACACACATAGCTGAAGCACCCACCCAAATAGCTAGGGGAAGCTCTACATTTTATCTCCTCAGGACCTGAAGTTTAGCAGTAATGTGGAGAGAATAAAGTCTTGTGTTTTGTGCATCTGAATAGGTTTAGTGCTTTGAAGTTAAAATATATAAATATATATACATAGTGTCATGGGCACCTGAAAAGGAAGGAGATACTACTGAAATAAATGTTATTCTGATGATTTATTTATTTATGTGTAAGATTTTAAGTGTAGTTCTGCCTAGGTCACAGACACATAAGCTATAAAAAGTACATTTAAGGATGGATGTATTAGTCCAAGCTTGTAGTAGCAAAATAAAACACAAAAACTAATATATTGTGTTTTTTTTTCTTTCAATTGTTTAACCAGAAGTGGCACACTAAGCTGAAAGCTTGTTTACAGGAGCAACCAGGGCGCACATGGAAGTTAAATGACTTGCTCAGGGTCACCCAGTATGCAAGTGGGGGCTGTGGGATTCAAACCCAGATCTCCAGATTTGTAGCTCAGATCCTTAAACCACTGTGCTATACTGCCTTCCTAGTTATGGCAGTCATCTGTTTTATGGTTCGTGATGTTGGTGTAGTAAGCAGCAGTACATTGCATTGCAGGTATAAAATGTCAATAAGTAGGTCATGCAATAGATGTGCTGAGCAGTTACTGAAGCAAGAAATGTATTTAGGATAGTAAAATATTCCTGTTAGAAAACTGATGAACTTGCAACATTTGCATCTCAATTTCAAGGAGGTCCTTATGGTGTCTCAATGTATAATATAAAGTAGTTATAGTTTCCAAGTTGTCTGAGTAATTGCTTTGTACTATCACTGTTACTAAATTTAAATTATTCTATGAAGAAAATTAAGTTTATGTAACTGTCTGTAAATGTATTAAAAGCATTTACTTGTCCTTATAATGTAATGCATTAAATGCTGTTGCTAGATTAAGAAGTCACACAGCGCCCAGGGCATTAGGGTTTCTGACCATAACACCTTGCCTTGTTGGGACTGACAGGCATCAGGGGTGTGATTTGGGATTGTCAACAGTAATGCTAACGCCATTCCACCCCGCAGCCAGTGACCGGTATCGAGGTGTGCCTTTGACTCTTCAGCTCCAAAGTTCACTCCATTTTCTTATACAGTACTATACCCATTTCAACGTATTTCCTTATGGAATGGGATGAGTATAAAGCTTGAACACACCAAGGCACACCTCGACACTTGTTTGCATCTGCAGGGTAGGGTAAGGTGAAATGGTGTGAGCATTATGGGCAAAGACCCAAAGGCACACCCCAATGCCTGTCCATCTCTGAATAGTGGCGGTGGGGTTGGCGTCACTTCAATACTTCACTGCCATTTCTATCTGCCTGTCTGTCTGTCTGTGTGTGTGTCTCTCTCTCTCTGTCTATATGTCTATGTAATTATCTATTTTTCTATCAATTGCATGTATCGCTATTTTTACCTATTTCTAAAACAAACCTGCATATCACATTTGCCTGCACTCCGCACACATGCTTATGAAACTGTGCATATTTGTACTCCACTCATGCATAGACCTCATACTTTCCTAAGATTCCCATTATCACAAGCATGACTACCTTACCCTTATCAAAAGCAACCCCCTCTGAAAGTTACTATCACATTTTCTCCGCTAACAGCCCATCATTACACCTGACTTCCTGACATCAACATATTGCTTAAATTAAGCAATAATGCATGACAGAGTGTGTGTTGTGCTGGGATAACATCATGCCTGGGGTGATTAGGCATGAGGCCACAGGCTGAGTGTGACTAATCACCCCAGCAGTGACGCTATCCCAGCACAAAACACACCCTGGAGTGCATTATTGCTATTATACAATGGCTCATTTACAATAATTTAAAAAATAAAATGAAAAAAAAAACATTTTTGTCAGTAGATTTTGTGTTGATTTTTCAGTTTGGAGATATATGGAAGAAAAAATAGTGCCGTTTTGGCCAGTAGGTGGTGCTGGTGGTAAACGTATGGATGTGTGTCATTATCTGGTTGCTGCCTCAGAATTTTTTCTTTGTGTTGCAGACTCCCCTGTTGAAGTTTTTTATTGTTTGTGGTACTTCGATCCCCCTTCACACTGCGTTATGATTAGGAAGTTTACATTATTTTATTTTAGCCAATCCCGCTGCCTGCCATGGAACCGGCTGTGTTGCACTGGATGAAATGGGAACTTGTCAGTGGCTGAGAAAAGCAGCGCGACTTCCGGAATTTCGGAAACAGCTCTGGTTATGTTTTGACAGGGAACGGCTCTTGCCTTGGGATCAGAAAGACAGGCAAAGAAAATAAAAATAACAAATAACTGGTGGAGGGGCAGTGGTGGATCATGAGGCAAGGGAGCACTCACGCTGTTTTGTGAAGAGGCTCATGCTCGTAGCGGGGTTTAAGGGGAAAAACATTGAGATTCTACTGTGGGGCCATTTTTGTTTGGTTGTAGCCTTGAAGGACAGCTGTACGTCATGATCTGTGTAGTTTGTTTTATAAACTGTGACATTTGCAGGGTTGCGACATCACGTGTCTGTGTTGGGGGGGCCTTGAAGTGGATTCCATGGACTGATTCTATTCTCCGTTAATGCGGTCTTCTGTGTACTGGGACTAGAGCCGTGATGTTGTGCTTGGATAACATCATGGCTAAAGCCCCAGATGGACCAATCAGAGTCCATGATTCTTTTATGCCATTGTATAATATAACTTATATCACCTCATGGACAAAAACCCTGTTTCTCTTAAAAAGGAAAAAACTGTGTAAATAATCACAAGGCTGAACATATGCCAGCCATTACTTTTTCATGTACTGCCACCTTCTGTACCATCTTGGGGATTTTCATATGTTTCCCATGATGCTTTGCATTATTGGGGTATGTGCAATTGTGTTTTCTTTAAAATTTGGCTGTCTGGCCAATATCATCCGGGATAACACATACCTCAGTAGCATTTGCTCTGGGGTTCTTTTGTAAACCTATATTGCTTCCTATTCCTTCCATTAAAATGTTCACCTCCATATATTTTTATGTTGATTGCACTCAGCACAAGAAACATATTGGGACAGCTTTCTCAGAAGCAGGTTGTGGAGGCGCGGCACTGTTGTGGCCAATGCCCCCACAGCCTGCAAAGGCTTGTCCCGCTTATCCCAATGATGTGGCACACTGCTGCTGACACTAGTTCAGCCAGCGTGCCACCAACTTGTGACAATTTAGCCGCTGTAATCAGGGGCTGTCTCATCATTGCAGCATAAGCCATCCGCTGCAATGAGGGAGGGACCCGTCATTGCAGGTAGGATCTTGACAAAGTGATATTGTTTGTGAACATGGCGGTCGTTTGCGCCGTGTTCTAAAACAATATCTTTCCGTGTTAGTTGCTGTCGAGGCTCCTCATCGGCTTCCTGCCCGCATGTTTCTGTTGTCGACGGTGGAGCCCACTCCCCATCGGCATTACATAACCCCCCTCCCCATGTATATTCTCTGCCGATGGAGTGCCCAATCCCCATTGGCATAATATAGCAAGCCCCCCCTTTCTTGTGTGCCGACGGGGGTGCCCAATCCCCCGTCTGCTACAGTGGCCACCCCAAAAAAAGCCCAGACTCTGTTAGTATGCTGGGAGCCCACCCCAGCGTGCCACATGCCCCGTGAAATAAAAAACTGTCCCGCAACATGTTTTTCTTTTAACCCTGTAAAAAAGGAAACTGTCTCGCGGTCTCCTGCCCCTCCCACAACCCACACCCACCCACTACGCACCTGCCTCCCCACACCCCTCAACCCATAATTACCTCCAGAGCTCGGCGCACGATCTTCAGTGGACGGAACACGCCTGCACTCTTCAAAGCCAACCATGAACTGAAGAAATGCCGGTAAGCTGTATAATGTAATAAATAGGGTTTTTCAACTTTGATGCATATCTCAGTCATTTTTGGAATTTTGGCACTAAATTTTCAACATGGGGTTTTGGGACCCTCCTCCTGAATTCTTGAACTGTCATGGCGTTAATCGGCCCTGAAAGGTGATTTTCGCGGTCACTGCACAGAATCACTTTTTGGGGCTGATTAACGAAATGACAGTGCCAGTGTTCATGAGGTGGGCTCTCAAAAAGCCTATGTTGCAAATTTGGTGGAAAAAATCCAAAAAATGACTGTTTTACGAGCGTGCACTGTGCAGTTGCTACGCACGCTCGTAACTTTGTGAATTTGTAATGTTTTCACACCCGATTTTCAACATTGGCATTTTTTCACACCTCCTTGTGAACAGCACAGCTGTCATTGTTCACATCCTGGCAGAAATATGGTTTCGCTCTTCCAGCGCAGAATAGCGCAGTCACTGTGGGAAATCAGTGTTTGGGACAGATTAAGAAAATGACAGTGACACTGTTCATGAGTAGAGGTCCTAAAATGCCTATGTTGAAAATGTGGTAATGATACTCTGTAAAATGACTGTTGCGAGCGTGCGTTGCGCAGTTTGCACGCGTGCTCGTAACCTCGAACATTTATAATATTTTCACTCCTGATTTTCAACATTGCCATTTTCCCACAACTACTTATGAACAGTGTAGCTGTTATTTTTCCAATCCTGGCCAAAATGTGTTTTCACACTTCCGGCGCAGAATAGAGCAGTCACTGTGGGAAATCACTGTCCAGGACAGATTAAGAAAATGACAGTGATACTGTTCATGAGCAGAGGTCCTAAAATGCCTATGTTGAAAATTTGGTGATGATAGCCCATCAAACGACTGTGTTACAAGTGTGCATTGCACACTTTCCACACACCCTTGTAACTTCGCAGATTTGTAATATTGTCATGCCAGATTTTCAGCAGTGGCATTTTTTCATACATCCTTATGAGCATTACAGCTAACATTTTTCACATCCTGACTGAAATGTGGTTTCACAGTTGCGGCACAGAATAACACAGTTGCTGTGGGAAATCAGTGTTTGGGACAGATTAAGAGCATGAGCAGAGGTCCTAAAATCCCTATGTTGAAAATTTGGTGACAAAACTCCATAACATGACTGTGTTACAAGCGTGCGTTCAACTGTTTCCATGCACCCTTGTAACTTCACAAATTTGTAATATTTTCACACCACATTTTCAACAGTGGCATTTTTTCACACCTCCTTATGAACAGTACAGCTGCCATTTTTCACATCATGGCTAAAATATGTTTTTGCACTCCTGCCGGAGAATAGCACAGTCGCTGTGGGAAATCAGTGTTTGGGACAGATTAAGATTGAATGAGTGAGAGGGGAGTGACCGAGCTCAACTGAGCTCTGTCGGGACTGCTGCAGATTTGTTTGTGGGCAGAAAAAGACCCCAACGCAAGAGGCCAGTACAAAAGGGCAGCCTGCAGCACTGGGAGAAACAGAACAAGAGAGAGAGTGAGGGAGGGTGAGTGAGTGAACTCACCGGAGTGCTGTCAGGACTGCTGCAGATTTCTTTGTGGGCAGAAAAAGGTGTCAGTACAGGCAGGGGCCTAGTACAAAAGGCCAGCCTGCAGCGGTGGGAGAAACAGTACGAGTGAGTGAGACAGGGGGACTGAGTGAGCTCAACGGAGCTCTATCAGGATTGCTGCGGATTTCTTTGTGGGCAGAAAAAGGTGCCAATGCAGGTAGGAGCCCTTTACAAAAGGGCCTCTTGCAGCGCCAGGACAAACAGAATGAGCGTGTGACAGAGGGAGACTGAGCAACCTGAACGGAGCTCTGTTGAGACAGCTGCAGATTTCTTTGTGGACAGACAAAGATGCCAATGCAGCCAGGAGCCCCGTACACAAGCCCAGCCTGCAGCACCAAGAGAAACAGAACAAGTGAGTGACAGAGTGGGAGTGGGCGAGCTCAACAGAGCTCTATTATGACTGCTGTGGATTTCTTTGTGGGCAGAAAATGTGGCAACGCAGGCAGGAGCCCAGTATAAAAGGCCAGCTTGCAGCGCCGGCAGAAACGGAATGAGTGAGTGAGGGGGAGTGAGCGAGCTCAAAGGAGCTGTGTCAGGACTGCTTCAGTTTCTTTCTGGCCAGAACAAGCCACCAATGCAGGCAGGAGCCCAGTACAAAAGGGCAGCCTGCAGTTGCAGAAGACACAAAATGAGCAAGTGAGGGAGGGGGAGGGAGTGAGTGAGCTCAACAGAACTCTGTTGGGACTGCTGCAGATTTGTTTGTGGGCAGAAAAAGGCAGCAATGCATGCAGGGGCCCAGTACAAAAGGGCAGTTTGCAATGACGGGAAGACCAGAATGAGCGAGTGAGAGAGGGGAAGTGAGCGAGCTCAACGGAGCTCTATTGTAACTGCTGCAAATTTCTTTGTGGGCAGAAGAAGGCGGCAATGCCAGCAGGAGCCCAATAGAAAAGGGCAGCCTGCAGCGCTGGCAGAAACGGAATGAGCGAGTGAGAGAAGGGGAGTGAGCGAGCTCAACGGAGCTTTGTCGGGACTGCTGCAGACTTCTTTGTGGGCATAAAAAGTCACCAACAGAGGCAGGAGCCCAGTACAAAAGGGCAGGCTGCAGTGCCAGGAGAAACAGAATGAGTGAGTGACACAGGGGGAGTGAGTGACCTCAATGGAGCTCTGTTGGTACAGCTGTGGATTTCTTTGTGGGCAGAAAAAGGTGCCAAAGCAGGCAGGAGCCCAGTACAAAAGGGCAGCCTGCAGTGCCGGCAGAAACAGAATGAGTGAGTGAGTGAGAGAGGGGGAGTCAGCAGGCTCAACAGACCTGTGTTGGGACTGCTGCAGATTTCTCTGTGGGCAGAAAAAGCCACCAACAGTGGCAGGAGCCCAGTACAAAAGGGCAACCTGCAGCGCCAGGAGAAACAGAACGAGTGAGTGAGAGAGGGGGAGTGAGCCACCTCAACAGAGCTCTGTCGGGACAGCTGCAGATTTCTTAGTGGGCAGAACAAGATGCCAATGCAGACAGGAGCCCAGTACAAAAGAGCAGTCTGCAGCACCGGGAGAAACAGACTGAGCGAGTGACAGAGGGGCAGTGAGCGAGCTCAACACACCAAAGCAGTCAACATTCAGCATCGACAAATGCTTGTTCTAATAATGTGTATGCCTTCCTTAGAACAGAAACTAAAACAAATCTTACTACTTACAAATCATTGTGCTGTTTCTCCATACCTCCTTAACAATTCCACACAACTTCACTAACTTCATTATGCAGCCGTGGTGGATCTGACCAGATTTTGTTCTTATTCCCCATGTGATGTCATGCCACTGTGCATATGCAATCACAGTTATTACCATGGCAACATACTGCGATTTCACAACAGAAAATTATGTCTTCAGTTGGGGTATAAATTGTTGAGGAAGATGATCTCTAAGGGATGAAGATCCTGTTTTTTTGAGAAAATTGCCTGAGTAATAAATAAGTCAGAGGATACGTTTTTAGAAGATACTGAAAATACAAAGTGAATTGCGACTAAATATTATTTATAAGATGGTCCATGAAAACTCTGTAACCTCATTGGTTGAAACATACCACATGACTGTTAATTACTTTCTAACAACTGCATGCCTCACCTGAACTACATATTTTTTTAACAAATAAAAGCCCATTTTATAAGTGGGATAACACACCCTAGATTGTGAGGTCATTCAGGAATACTGTACTTCTAAAGTGATTGCAACATTCAGCTATGTCTCATGCCTAGCAAACATACAAAGTGATCATTATTGCTTTGCAATGCACCCTGTTATGTGTTACCCCTTATGGTTTCCAAAGTTTTCCCAGAAGCATCAGCAGCTGTTCATAGAAGAATGCTACCTTATCATGTATATAGTATCCATTTTCTTGTCAACAGCTAGCACCATTTATTTTTCTTCTGTTTCTTTTTTTAGTATTTATCCCCCTGTTTCTTCAACCAGACTACTTGTGCTGGTCCCCCACTCAGCCCCAGCCCCCACATTATTCCTTGACTTACCTCTCCCTTCTTTGTCTGTGGGCTTCAGATACAAGACAGTTGAACACCAATGGGATAAAATTATGGCTCACACCATGAACTTCTTCAAATTGCCATTTATTCTCAAATTGTTTAGAAACAAAGCCATAGCCAGACACACAAGTGAATCATATATGTGGGTTTCCCTTTATGTTGGAGCCTCCAGGGGTTACTCTGAGCCCCCAGCAGAGACCAAATGCAAGTGGAAGGGGAGTCAAAGTCAGCAGAGTGAGGCCTACAGGAGACCAGTGCCATTCTGTTTTTGTCAACACTCTTTTCCTCACTTTTTTACTCCCATGCCATGGGCCTTTGGCATCAAGGATGCACAAACATGTACATGCAAGCATGCAACATACAGCACCATTGATGTACCTCCCTCACTGCAACACCACCATGCATCTCCAATCGTGGTAACCCAGGTGGCACCAGTATGGTGGCATCTAACCCTGCTCTCCCCAGAAGGGGAGCAGAGAATCTGCTGGGATGGTTCTTCCTCCTCCTCCTCCTCCTCTCCTTCCAGCTTGCCCAGGATCACACTGACTCATTCTTGAACTGGATCACCAGTGTTATAAGTGGTTCCCCTGTAACTATCACGAAAGCTTCTATTTGTCATTTGCTGAAGTCTCCTTTGTTCTTGGGAGTAGCATTAGCAGTTACAACATGATGCCACACTGTCATAGTATTGACCTCTCTGCATCAACTCTGAATAACCAGAAAAACTCTCGGGAAACAAAGCTAAAGAAATTTACAAGAATATGAAATCCTACTTTACCTCTTTAAGAAGGTTCTGACACAAACTGAAGGCAAATGAAGGTATTCCACTCTGTTGCTGCTCTCTGTTTTGCTGACTTTAAATCAGCAGACAGACACACTGTAGAGACTAATGGGCAGTGGGATATCATGTCTTCACTAGTATTGAAACTACTGGAAACAAACAGGATTTTAACAATCAGCAAATGATGGCACCCAGGATAGTTACAGAGGACTACTATTACTAATAAAAATAAATTAAAACAAAAATATTGTCCATAACTGCCATAGAAATGGAGTTGACTGATGACAAGGGGATGTGTACACTTTACAACATGTGAGAGTGCAGTTCTCTTTTCATAAAGGATTAATAACAGTATAATTATCTCAAGAAGTGTCTCTAGCCTTGGCGCTAGTCTTGTTTTTGACTTCCTGAAAGTTAGAACACTTCAGTGAGTGTTAGTCAAGGTTAATCCCATATCTATTTTTTCTTGTCTAGATGCACTATTGAACAAGCATTTGTCAATGCCGAACGTTTGATGCTTGTTAAACAATTTTTTTGTTTTTAATGTTTTGACCCCAACTTTTGAAGAGACTTGTTTTAGGATTCACCTTATAGGAATAACATGTACTATTTATAGTATATTGGCTGAAGTGTCATTTTTCACCAGAGGTGCAAAAACACACCTCATGCAGGATTTTAAAAATGACACGTCATGTTTATGATGTGATGTGCAAAAATTATTTTGTTGAAGGTTTGGGGTCAAAATATTGAAAATTACCAACATTACAAGCTTGCATTCATAAATTCCAACATAGGCTCATAATGTTTTTTAACATTTGTACCCCATATTTTCAACGTAGCCTTCTTATGACCCTACCTCATGAGCAAGTGCAGAGAAAATGTTCAACTCCTGCCTGAAAGGTGATTTCGTGCAGTGACTGTGAAATTACCTTCTGGGATGGAAAAACACATTTTGGCCAAAATTTGAAAAATGACAGCTGTTACATTCATGAGGTGCTGTGAAGAAATGGCTATGTTGAAAATTTGGGGTGGGATATTCAAGCTGCGCCTGACTAGGGCGCATGCAAGGGCGCAGCACAACTGGGCTGTGCCAGAGCTTGGACCAGGTGATATTCAATGGTGCTGCACCATGGCTCAGCACCGTTGAATATGTCACCATGGCCACCTGCATTGCGCAAGGTGCAGTGACACTGCACCAGCGCAAGTGGCAGGTGAGGAGCAGGGGGGTTCACCAGCACCGGAACTGTTGTGCCTGGTGCAGGAACCACAATATGCAAATGGGGCCATCAGGTATGCATGGCACAAATGGGGCCATTAGCATACCATTATGGCCCCATTTGCATACAGGTGCACTGATCCCTGGTGACTTGCGCCTGGTGCTCCACCAGGCTGCAGCCATCTGGGACCGACGCCCCCTGCTCCTTGCGTGAGGTGCCCTGCCTGATTGTGGGCTAGAACAACAAATAAATATCCCTGGTGGTTCAGTGGACCCATCCCCATGCCCAATTGTGGGCATTAATAGGCACAAATATCCCTGGTGGTCCAGTGGACCTGTCCCATCCCTGATTGTGGATGTTATGAATGAAGTACATCCCTGGTGGCCCAGTGGCCCATCCAGCCCACTCTCGGGCACTATGTTCCAAACCCATACCATGGCTGTCTGGCGAGCACTCCATCCCCACCCGCCCACTGGGTCCCACCACCCCGATCCCCAAGCAGCGGGCTGCCTCTCTCCCACCATGAGCTGCCCGGCCACCCACCAACTGACAGCATACAGAATGACTGTATGCCCATTGGTCCGCAGCGTGGGCCAATGGGCGTGCAGATCATACTGTACTACACAGTCCCAGGTTGTGAATGAACAAACTGTGTAGTACAGTATGGTCTGCACGCCCATTGACTCACACTGTGGACCAATGAACATACAGCCATTCTGTATGCTGTCAGTCAGTAGGCGGCCAGGCGGCTTGCAGGTGGGGAGATGCTGCCCACCGCTGACTTGGGAGGAGCGGGGTGGTGGGACTAAGTAGGCAGGTGGGGAGGGGGTACCTCTAGACCGCCATGGTACAGGTTTGTACATAGTGCCCGAGATTAGGCTGGAATGGGCCACTGGGCCACCAGGGATGTACTTCATTCATAACACCAGCAATCGGTCTGGGGACAGGTCCGCTGGACCACCAGGGATATGTATTACAATTAATGCCCACGATTGGGCATGGGGACAGGTCCACTGGACCACCAGGAATATTGAACGTTTTATTATATGACTTATGCCCATGATTGGGCATAGAGGGGGTGCTACCATGACAGACGGTGCCACCGGATCTCGGGTGGCCATCCACAGTTGGCAGCTGCCGTGTTGCATCCTGCAATATGGCAGCTCACCTGTGGGTGGCCAGCAGTTGCTTCATTCTATTTTGGCTCACCTGTGTGTGGCGCAAGTAGGGGTTGTGCCTGCATGGGCTCAGCACATCCCGGGCTGAATATTGGGATGTGCAGAATATCCTTTGGGCCCCCCACCTGGCGCCTGCATACATTACTGATGCGCCCCAGGCGATCGGGATTTTTGTTATGGACTTTCCCTTTGAATATCATGCCAGGGAAGACTGTGGGTGGTTGTGCATGGTGCAACAGTGTTGTGCCATGCGCAACCCCTTTGAATATCCCACCCTTGGTGTCAAAATATTGAAAATTGCCAAAGTTACGAGCCTGCATTTGCAAACTTCAGTGTAGGCTGATAACATCATTATGTTTTAATATTTTTATGCCAGATTTTCAACATAGCCTTCTTATGACCCCACCTCATGAACAATAGTGGGGAAAATTTTCGACTCCTGCCCAAAAGGTGATGTCACATAGCAATTGAAAGATCACTTTCAGGATGCAAAAACACATTTTGGTTAGGATTTGAAAAATGACAGCTGTCACATTCATGAGGTGCTCTGATGAAATGGCTATTTTGAAAATTCCAGGGCAAAATATTAAAAATTACTAAAGTTACGAGCTTGCATTTGCAAACTTCAATGTAGGCTCATAGCTTTGTTGTTTTTAAAAATTTTTCACACCAAATTTTCAACATAGTCTTCTTATGACCCCACCGCATGAACAATGATGGAGAAAATGTTCAGCTCCTGCCTGAAAGGTGATTTTGCAGAGCGACCGCAAAATCACCTTGTGGGACAGGCTTACCAAATGTCACTTGCATTGTGCATGAGGTGGTGTTCCCAAAAAAGGCATGTTGGTTGCCAGCCTGGTGGCACAGAGGGCTGAGGTGCTGGGCACCTTACCTCACACCATGCTGATGACCCGGGTTTGAGAATGAGCTCGGGCCATCGGAGGCTGACGGACGGGGGAGTTTGGAGATGGATGGAGCAGCCGAAAGGCAACTTTCCTCTCTGGGGAGGATTGGGTGCATCTCTCGACTCACGTCTGCCTCCTGGTGGAGGCCAGGGTGTGGAACAACCAGAAGGTGCACAGACGTTAGGCCATCAGGTGGGCGGAAGCGGCTGTTACCGGGGCTGTAGTGCTCATGCGCGCCTCCACACACATGTGTCTCTACTCCTGGGGCCCCTGGTAATTGGAAAGAAAATGGAAATGAAAAATTCTTGTTGGCAGGATGAAGCCCAAGCCTCCCACAGGCACTGCTCCTGGGCCAAGCATAAGGTAAGCCCCAATAATTTTGGGTGTCAGGGCTGGGGGGGGGTCTGGTCGGGCTGATTGGGGCTCCTGGGGAAGGAGACAAAAAATACGATAAAAAAAAAAAAGGTATGTTGAAACTTTGGGGCAAAAATATTGAAAAATGACCAAGTTATGTACTAAGTTCAAAACCCCACTGAAATACATTGCACCGCATACCTGATTTCCTCAGCTTGCGGTCCAACGTTGAAGAGTGAAGATGTGTCTACGGTTGAGAAAGGATTACAGTATCAAACCCCCGGTGGGTAAGTAAGGGCTAGGGGTGTGTGGGGTGGTGGGTGCTGAGTGGGAGGGTCAGGGGGTAGAATAGCACAAAAGACATCAATGCCCGTTTTTCTTTTTTACAGGTTTACAAAATAAAAAAATAAAAAAAAAAATGACAAGGGACGATTTTCTCTGTTACAGGCATCAACGCTAGGGGATTGGGCACCCACCAGTGTTACTGTTATATTTGGCAGCACTGGGGGTAGGCTTCTTGGTGCTGCATTACCAAAAGGGGCAGGGTAGGGAATGGCAGCTGGCACGGGGGATTGGGCACCCCCGTGCCCCAATAATAATATGGGTTTGGTTGGGGGGGGTTACAGTGATGGCAAGGGCTGCAACAGACATCAATGAATATTTTTCTTTGTTACAGATTTAAAACAATGAAAGAATAAGAAATGATGAGGGATAGACATGGGGGATTGGGCACCCTCCAGTGTCACTGTTATATTTTGCAGCCCCGGGGGTGAGCTTCCCAGTGCTGCATAACTAAAACAGGCAGGAAGGGGTAGCAGCTGGCACGGGGACTGGCACTCCCATGCCATTATAATAACATGGGTTGGGCTGGGGAGGGGCAGTTATGGCAGCGGCTGCAATGTACAGCGATGGAAGGTTTTCTTTTTTATAGACCGACAGGCTGCTGAGAATGTGAAAAGCCAGTCAGGTGTTTGCTGACCAGCTTCATGTAAATCAAAGGACTGAATCCATCTCTGATTGGAGCAGCTTCAGTCCTTTGAAATACATGAAGTTTACACCTATGAAGCAAAGAGTTGGGTCAGGACCTTAGTGTATGGTTAGACTGTAGAGCCCTTGCTATTGTGAACTGCAGTGAGCTTGGCAGTGCCACACCTCAGAATCCTAGTCATTCCTGACAACACGTTTGGTGCACAGGTGCACATCAAATGTAAACATTACATAGAAACATAGACAATGATGGAAGAAAAAGATCAACAGTCCATCCAGTCTGCCCGAGTTCCCTGTCTAACTCTGGCACCTATTGTTCATCCAGGGTCCTAGTTCTCCCCCTCTATCCTGTTCTCTTTCCCAAGTCTGTTGCCTCAAGTTACCACTATGCCTTTGACTCTGTCCCAACCATGCTTGAAACCAACAACTGTTGTACTGTGGCACCTGCCATTGGCTCATTGGTAGACTGTTCCATGGCTTCATCACCCTTTCTGTAAAGTAATACTTCCTCAGGTCCCCCTGAACCTTCCTCCTGTCAGTTTCCAGCCATGGCCCTGTGATGTCAAACTAACATTTAAGCTGAAAAGTTTCTTGCAATTCACCTTCTTTATTACTTGTAGGAACTTGAAGGTCTCTATTGTATCTCCCCTCATCTCTTCTGGCCTCCGGCGAGTACCTGTTCAGTGCCTTGAGGCACTCCTCATAAGATCTGCCCTGCTGGCCCTGAATCATTTTTGTCACCATGTGCTACACTGTCTCCAGTGTGTCCCTATCCCTCCTGACATGAGGGCTCCAGAGCTGGGCGCAGTACTCCAGGTGTGGCCTCACTAAGGATCTATACTGGGAAAGTATTATCTCTTCACTTCTGCTATCAATATGTCTCCCTATGCACCCCAACATCCTACTTGCCATACCATAGGCCTTGTTGCACTGTCTCGATTACTTGAGGTTGTCACTGATGATAACGTATTGGTTACTCCTTAGCAATAGTGCTACATCTCACCCCACCTATTCAGTACTTTGTCTTGGAAGCATTATTTTGCACTTTTTGGTGTTGAATTTCAACTGCTAAACTTTAGACCATTCCTCTAGCTTTTTTAAGTCACTCTGCATTTCCCTGATTCCCTTGTTGCTGTCCACCCTCCCACAGAGTTTAGTGTCACCTGTGAAGAGACACAGCCTGTCATGGACACGGTCTCCAGTGTCGCTGATAAACATATTGAAGAGAACCAGGCCCAGGACAGACCCCCGTGGCACCCTACTTGTGACCTCCCTCTCTTCTAATTAGACCTCATTGACCACAACCCTGTGCTGCCTACCCTTAAGCCAGTTTCCTACTCAGTTCACTATGTCCTTTGCCGCTCCCAGATCCTCTGTTTTCTTCACCAAGAGTCTGTGGGGCACCAAGCTGAAAGTCTTGCTAAAGTTGAAATAGGGCAATTCCATGGAATGGCCCCTATCTAATTCCATCATCACCCAATCAAAGAAAACTTTCAGGTTCATCTAACAGGACCTCCCATGAATCCATACTGTTTACTGTTCTAGAGACTGTTGCTCTCCAGGTGGTCCATGAGGTTTTCCTTCATCAGTGACTGCATCAGCTTCCCTACAACGGAGGTTAGACTGACAGGTCTGTAGTTCCCTGCTTGTTCTTTGGCCCCCCATGGAGCGGAATGACATCTGCCACCCTCCAAATTCTTCAAAACTACCCCCCCATCCATAGTGATTGATTGAATAGTCCTAACAGGGGTTCAGCCAGCCCTGCTGCCAGTTACCTGAGAATTCTCTGATGCAACCCATCTGGTCCCTGTGCCTTATACTGCATTATTATACAGAAATGTCATTCTTGCTTGTCATTCAAGTAGAAAAGCACATTGCCACAGTAAGATAGAGATTACAATATTACCAGACTATCTGGGAGCCCCTACTGACATTACTTTCCCTATGGAATTTAGGATAGTTTGCTGAAATTATTCCAGGGTGTGGCCTCAAAATATGGGAATCTAGTAGTTTTTATCTTTATGGAATGCAGCACTAAAATTAATTTTTGTCTTTTTCCTCCCTACGGACTGGTCTTTTTTCTTATGAAGGCTTGTGTAACTGTGCAGAGGGGAGTTTTTGGGGGGTGGGGAGTGTAGAAGGGATGGTGGGGGAGGGGTGGTGTTAGAGAGGGGAATGGGTTTAGGCCGAATCACTTAATGAAGGATACTGTCAAATATTGGATAGAATATGTTAGACTATTTTCCTCTGTATCCTTGTACTGTGGTTACCATGCTTGTATTGGAAGGAAAATATTAAAGTATACTGAATTAAAAAAAAAAAGAAATGTCATTCTTAAGTTTTCAGCACACTACTGTTTTGCACTGACAGAACACATTTGGTGACATGAATCACTAGAAGTCAAACATGGCCTTACATAGAGTTTTTCTAGTTCTGGCTGATTCAGAGCATAGAACAAGAAGTGGAAAACATTGCTTTGCATTCTAAAATAGGAATTTGCATCATGATGTCTCATGTTCCTGTAACATACTGAGATTGTACACTTTTAGCACATCTCTCCCCAAATTCCCCTCCCACTCCTGTTCCTGTTCCTGTCAGCTCCCCACCTGACCTGCCACTGATGCCCTTTTCTCACCCACCAAGGTCCCTCCTGTGGTCAGTCCACATCACTGCAATTGCTGCACTCATTTGTAGCATGATTTTGTCATTTTAATTGGGTGATGGTGCTGCTCAGAGAACCAACTTCTGCTCACCATTTTTTTTTTTCGTTATTTGTACTTCCATCTTGCTAAATTGTTCCCTGCTTGTGCTCTTTCTTTGGAATGCTTCACTTCTGCTGTTTTCAACTTATTGTATCCCCTTTCCCTTTTCCTTGGGTCACATCAGGAAATGAGCCTGGCTCAATGTGCCTTTCCCGGTTACCAGTTTTCAAATAAACAAAATAAATAAATAAATTAGAGCAGCACTTTCACATTTCCAAACAACAGATGGTGATTACGAAAAGAAAAATGGAAATACTGGTTGATCTGGTGGCAACATGAACCTGTGCAGAGGTAATAGAATACCACAGATGGAAATACTGTAGATGTTTAGTCACTTGCTGTCTTGCTATATTTCCATGCCATGACTCTCTAAAGTGAGGAAAGCAGTATAAACACATTTGCACAGCCAAACCAAGTCTCAAGAACAAATCATGCTGCCCAAGTTGAGCTTTGCGGAATTTCAAATTCCACTTCTTCTGGAATTCTGTGGAATATGCCAGTACATTGGCGCAGTGGTAGAGCTACTACTCACCATGTCTGTGAACTAGGTTAAGAAATGAGCCAGGATCAAGGGGAAGGGGGCCAGCCAGGGTGGGGGGAATCAAGCATCCTGTATGATGCTCTCCTTCTCCTGGGGGTGGGGGTCGGTGCCTCATCCCACTGCAGTACTGCCACCTACAGATATGTGGGTGGTAGGGTGCATGGGACATGGCCAGGGAGGGATGTGCTGTGCTGCATATTGTGTGAGTATGCCACCGCACGCTCACATCAGGGACATAGTCCCAAACGCTGGCATCCCTGTAGAGAGGGGTAGAGTGGCAGGTCATGGGGAACAGAAGATCAGAAACCACCCTGGCTAGCAGGACGATTACTGACCTCCGCAGGCCCTGCACCCACTGACTCAGGCTCCTCCAGAATCTGGATCTGGACCTCAGCAGGTTGAGGGACTCCCCGCCACCCTGACATGGAGAGCAAGACTCCATGAGAGGTAAGTCCTAGGAGAAGCTGAGGTGACGGGGCTTGGAGGATCAGTGGGATGGAAGGCCAGACAGGGAGACAGGTGGAGATAAACTGTGGGGGGAAAAAAAGGAATTCTGTGGAATTTCAGAAATTCCACCTAATTCCACAGAATTCTGATGAAAGTGGAATTTCAAAGCTATGATAGCCAAATGTTAACCACGGAATTGTATTCCACAATTTACATAAACTGCAGATTCATTTTCTGTGAACTGAAGAATAAAATTCCAGGTTTGCAGAAAAAAACAAGCATTCAACAGCATGGAGGCAAAGAACTTGCCTTTTAATAAAGTACAAAATCACAGCACCATAACACAAGTGAATGCAAGCTGATCACAATCTACGCAGTTGGAGCACAAACAGAGCACATCTTAAGTTTCGCACATCATGCTGTCATGCTTCTTCAGAGATCAGAGGTACTAATATTCCATAGATTATGTAATCCATGGAACATTATTCCATGATTTACATAGAAATGCTGTTTGGGGTTCCCTTGAATTCAATGAAAAATTCTGCATAGCATTTTGGAAGTGAAATTGCCATTTTGCACAAATTCGGCTGGCAGAATTCCGAACAGGTCTTTGCCCAAGTTATCATCGCTCCTGTCAGTGCTCTTTCTTGTCTAGTCCCAACTGGGGGTCCGGAGAGGTTGATTATTTTATTGCTAGCACTTGGGTGCTTCATGAAATGTGTGTGTCCTGGCTTGGGAAGTTGTTAATTGTTATGAAGGCATTTCCCCCTTTGAGTTGCAGGACTTTGTCTGATAGCTGTTGCTGGCAACAAATAAAGCACAGCACTGCACTTTTTTTTTACCAGACCTCTGTGTTTGCCATCTTTTTGAATGTCATCACTGCAAGGTGATCTTGAAGGCGGAGGCAACTTGTTGTGACTGTTATGAATTAAGCAGTGCCCTCTGAACTACAGAGTAAGGTCTGGTGCTGTAAGGTCCATCTGTTCAAAATAAACCACTCCTCTCAATCCATGTGTGTTAGGGTATAGTGAATGTAAGAACCCTGTATGGTGTCCTCCTTCAAAAAGGGCACATTCACTATCGTGCCCTGTTTACATTGACATCGCCATACCTATGAAAGCAACAACAGTTGCAGAATAACTTCTGGTGGTTACACTTTATTAATCAATCATTAATTACACGCTCTATGGTAATTACACTGTAGTTATATGTTTATTGCATGTAACTATTTAGCTATGGCTCCGCCACGATGTCTGCCCTCCGATGTATAACAACTGCACTTAATAAAGCATGCCGACTCACAACTGGTGCCCACCGCCTCACCCACGCCTGTGCCCTCTATGAGCAATCCGGATGGCTCCTGCTCTCCAACCATATAAAATATCTCACATGTGCTATGGTGGGAAAAATCAACTTGGCCTCACACCACCTCGGTGTTACTGCCTTGTGACATCAAAACACTAACTAACAGAACACCAGAAGCTCAACAACCCAGATTCTACAAGTTCCTTGCTGTCAAACTATGCAGGGCCAATGCTCCTTCACCTACAGGGCTCCTCTATGGATGAATGGTCTCAGCCACACCATCTCCTCTGCCTCAACACTAGGTCTGTTCAAAACCGTCTCATTGCCTCTAGCTCCTGTGACTGCCTCTCCTACATGATGACCTACACAGCTTTAATCCTAACTTATATACTGCTTAAGCCCAGACCCCCCCAGTCCCCCTTCCCCAGTTCCTAAGGTGCCACTTCAAATCTCAGGTCTTCATACCACCTCATTAGTCTCTCCTTGCCCCATTATAGCACTTATTTCCCCCCTCACCCTGCCCCCTTTTTCTCTTCTATCACTCCTTCCCATTTATTTTTCGACAAATGCCTCTGGCTGCATCTTCATCCTCCCCCTCTCCTCTCATCCCTGTTTCTCTGCCACCCTTGGGTGCCTGACCTTACCCATTGTCGGCACATGCGTCATAGCTGTGCTCACCATTTTACTATAGCTGCCTCTGTTAACTACCTACACTACTCCTCCTCCTCCTCTACACCTTACTCTTCCTATAATTAACCCCTTTCAATAGCACTGTTGTACATGCATTATTTACTGTTATTTCATTGTTGCTTCCTTATTGTTTGTTATTTCTGACGTGGGAACCTTCGTAAAAGAGCCTTGGCTCAAAGGTACTTGTAATCCTAAAATAAATAAATAAATAAATAAAGAAGTAAACAAACTACATTCCAGTTGCACTGTAGCTACACTAGGTTAAATGCCTTACTCACACCCACAAGCTGCACCAGCATATAAAAAAACTAATAAGTTAATTGTCCTCCATCTTAAAGAGCCAGTGTACTACCTAAAACTAATATCAGATTTTAAAAGCAGCCAACCATTACCTTTTATATTTGAGGTACTTTTTCTTTTCCCTTTGTTTAATTGATGGGATTCATCCCAGAATTCTAAAAGAACTAAGGGTAGAACTAGTGACACCACTGACTACCCTTTTTAACAAATCATGGGAGGAGGGGGTGGTACCCGAGGACTGGAGGAGGGCAGATGTGATTCCCCTTCACAAAAGTGGGAGCAAGGCAGAAGCAGGAAACTACAGACCTGTTAGTTTAACCTCAGTGATAGGGAAAATGATGGAATCACTTCTGAAGGAAAGAACTGTCGAGTATCTAAAGGTCAGAGGGGCACAGGACCCTAGGCAGCATGGATTCACAGCGGGAAGGTCATGCCAGACAAATCTGATAGATTTCTTTGACTGGGTGACCAAAGTAGTAGATCAGGGAGGGGCTGTGGACATAGCCTACCTAGACTTTAGCAAGGCATTTGACACAGTCCCACACAAAAGATTAATATACAAGTTAGCCAGCCTGGGAGTGGGTCCCAAGATGACAGCCTGGGTAAAGAATTGGCTGGAGAATAGGACACAGAGAGTAATAGTAAATGGAGTCCACTCAGAAGAAAGGAGGGTTACTAGTGGGGTACCTCAGGGTTCAGTATTAGGACCGGTCCTCTTCAATGTCTTTATAAGCGACATTGCAGAGGGACTGGAAGGAAAAGTATGTCTCTTTGCAGATGACACAAAGATTTGCAACAGAGTTGATGCACAGGGTGGGGTGGAAAGGATGAGAAGGGACTTGGCAAGGTTAGAGGAATGGTCAAATGTATGGCAGCTTAGATTCAATGCTAAGAAGTGCAAGGTAATGCACCTGGGAAACAAACCCAGGGAAGAGTACACAATGGGGGTGAGATACTAACAACAACAAAATGGAAAGGGACCTGGGGTAGTCATATCAGATGACCTAAAGGTGGGCAAGCAATGTGAGAGGGCTGCAAGGAGGGCTGGGGGATACTGGGATGCATAGGGAGAGGCATCACCAGTGAAAACAAGTTATTATCCCTCTGTACAGACAGCTGGTGAGACCCCATCCAGAGTACTGTGTGCAGTTCTGGAGACCCAATCTCCAAAAGACATAGACAGCATGGAAGCTGTCCAGAGGAGAGCAACTAAAATGGTGCAGGGTCTGCACCGGAAGACATATGAAGAGAGACGAAAGGAGCTTAATATGTATAGCCTCGAGGAAAGGAGGGAAAGGGGGGACATGATAGAAACGTTCAAGTACCTCAAGGGAATCAACAAAGTCCAAGAGGGTAGCATCTTTCAAAAAAAGAGGTATGCAAGAACAAGAGGGCACAATTTGAAGATAGAGGGGTGGCTCAGAGGTAATTTAAGGAAGTATTTTTTCACAGAGAGGGTTGTGGATGCATGGAACGGCCTTCCGGAGGAGGTTGTGGAGTCAAAATCAGTGGTGGAATTCAAGCATGCATGGGACAGTCATAAGGCAATTCTAGGGGTTGGGGGTAGGAAGAAGTAGGCTGCTGTTTAACTAGGATCCGCAGCTTATCCAGTAGGTAGGGAAATGAGCAGACTGGGTGGGCCAAGCGGTCCTTATCTGCCATCAGATTCTATGTTTATATGTATTTACCTGGTGTTAGTAGGTGTGATGTGTAGAACAACTCTTCGCCTGGCAGCTGACTCTTTTTGCTATACAGCCCCACACTACATCATCAGCATTGTGACCTCACTGACTGTGACATCACTGCTGCTTTGGAACAGCAAGCGAGTAACTGCCAGGTCATTCACCTGTGATATCACTGTCACCGAGAGCATAACGCTGATGACGTAGTGTGGGGCAGTGGAGTTAGATATGTCAGCTGCCAGGCTAAGAGCTGTTCCACACCTCCAGCACAATGTTATCACATAGAATACTTTCTGAGGGGCAATAGGAAAAAGAAAAATACTTCAGAAATAAAAAGTTACAACTGACTACTTCTTAAAATGTGTATTATTTTCCTGTCTGCCTGTTTTGGCTCCACTAGATCTTTAAAGCAGTAACATTTGTTAGTTGCCATGCTGTTTATTTCAGCAGTAATGTATGTCAGTTAAAAACATTAACGTGCGTACATACCTATAAATCTTTTTAAAATGTTCTTTCATTCTGGAACTGACATGTATGATTTTGAAGTTTTTAAAAATTCCCACCCTGTGCCACACCCACTATGAAGTAATTAATTATCTGTGTAGGATGCTGTGTTGGATACAGTCAGAAACATGAGGTAGCACCCTCCAAATACATCCACAGTATAAATCCGGTATGTAAAGTCAAAAGGTAACTGCAGTGGATGAGCCTTTTTAAAACTGTGAGTGGCAGCCATCTTTTGTGACGCAAGTCTAATTGCTAAATTTGGTATGAAGGCTGCTTGAAAGAATATCTGAGGGAATTCAAAAGACACTGATGATGCATCTAAGGTGTTCAGAAATACATTTCTACTAAAAAGACAATCTCTGTGATTAAACTTGTTGCCAAACAGCAAAAGCGGTACCGCAGCTTTAAGTTCTTATTTATAGTGGAAAAGAAGCAGTGCAGTTTTTGAGATGTGGCAGAATGGGCTCATGTTCTCTGGTACAGATTCAAAGGGAGGCAAAAACAGCATAATGCAGATATTGAAGTTTCTGGTGGAGAGATTTCGGAAAATCCTAAGAAGAGAGTTGCAACAGCTGAGGCAACAAACAACAACAAAAGCATGGATGAGGGTGCTTTTTGCAGAATGGTTGTGCAATGGCTGTGCAATGCTTAACATGTGAACTATTTCTAGAAATTTAAAAGTAGGCAGTTTTTCAGAGATAGAAGATATGAGTTTTGAGCAGAGATGTGCAAAGTTGGCAAATGTCACTTCGCAAAATAATTCTTGAAGACTGCCAAATTTGTGAAGTACCGACTTCGCAAAGTTTTTTGCAGAGGAAGTTGCACTTTTTCAGAAGAAATTATGCAAATTCACTGGGAAAGTTGCAAGTTTGCCATAACTTTACCTGGTTTCATCTGAAAAAGTGCCATTTCCTTCAGGAACACTCAATGTGAAGTGGCCAAGTGATGAATAGTAGTGGGTGAAGTGGGCGGAATTCGCTTCATGGAGAAATCCATGAAATTCTGCCCATTTTGCATAGTGAAATGTGAAATTTCTCCTGGTAGGAGTGGCAAAATTTCACCTGGTGTAACGGTGAAATTTCGCCTTCCGCAGTGAAATTTCGCCTTCCATCCACGGGTGAAATTTCACCCATCCTTTACCAAGTACCATCATCTTTCCATTATTAACTGACCAACCTCTGGGGCATTGCATGTTTCAAGAATAAATCTTTTAGTACACTTGGTTCCTGTACAAAGTATTTTTTCTGCACTTTATTTAGCCCCAGCTGTTCAGTAACATTCAATGTCAAAACAGGAAATGTGGATGGGATTTGAACCCCCCAAAATCTTGGTTAGAAGATTACTTGTTTGGTTCCTCCAGAATCTAATTTTAGGGCATCCCCATAAACAATGGAATAAGCTTCCCTTTCCTCACATAGATGCCAGCAACTTTGATTGCCCTTATTAATACATTTGCCCAGTACTTCGGTTACGAGGGTTAAGTTATAATAACTAGATCCCTGATGGCTAGCGGTCCCTCCCACCACCTGTCCCACATGTAAATAATTAAATTATCCATGGTGGCTAGTGGTTTCTCCCTTTCACCCGGTAATAACCCAACCACCACGGAAATGTACAGTAACCCCCCACCCGCATCCCTCTGCTCTGTATCTCTACTCCTGGTAAAAAATGTTAACCCTCTTGATCCCCAGTTCCAATAAATACCTGGTGATTCAGTGCCCCCAAACCAGTCTCCCCAGCAGCCAGATGTTCCACACAGCCCGCTCCTACCCCATCATAAATCATGGCGGGCAGACCGGCTGCAACCCTCTCTCTCCTCCATGGCTGGCCCACTGACTGATCAGTCAGTGAATGAGCTTCATTGACAACTCAGTCGGTGGGCGGCCATGGAGGAAGAAAAGAAACTGTGCTAATCTATGATTGGGATGAAATGAGGCTCAGAGGGTGTGGTGTCTAACTGGCTATGAGAAAGGCTGAGGTGAGGCACTGGTCACCAGGGACTGGAACTGAGGATCAGAAGGAGTTAAATGTACAAAAACCACCTAGACCAGCAGAGATTTTTTTTAACAGGATAAGGAGGAGATACAGAGTGGAGGGATGCATATGTGTGTGTGGGGGGTTACTGTACATTTCTGCGTTGGGTGGGTTATTACTGGGTGGAGGGGAGGGACCACTGGCCACCATGGATAATTTAATTATTTACATGTGGGACAGGTGGGGAGAGGGACCGCTAGCCACCAGGGATTTTTCTGTATATGTGAGACGGCTGGGAGGAGGGATCGCTAGCCACCAGGGATCTAATTATCATAACTTATACCCCAGTCAGAGGTGAAATTTCACCCGTGGACGGAAGGCAAAATTTTGCCCGGGGAAGGCGAAATTTCACCAAGGTGAAATTCTGCCTTCTGCGGGAAAATTTCGCGAAGTGCTCTGGGTTGCGAATTTGACCACTTTGCCAGCACTCCACGGGCGAAATTTAAATTCGCTGCATCACTAGTGATGAAGAGGGCAATTCAAGAAGTTATTTGCAAAGGCAAATTTCGCAGCTTTGACGGAACTTCGCCGGTAACATAAAACTTTGTAATATCTGCAATTTTGAGGGAGCTCAGGATCAATGGTAAGATGTCTGCTTAAACTGCAGAAGAAAAATAAAGATTTTAAAGCAGCAGTGCAACAAAATTGTGCAAAAAAATTGACAATTCAAACTATCTGAGCAAACACGCCACACCACCACAAAAACATAGCACATTGTGCTACTGCTATAAATATTTTATTGTTTTCTAAAAAAATAGACATTTACAGAACTGCAGCAGCAGTTAGGACACAGGCAGCCAAAGTTTCATGTATATACAGTAGACCAATCGCTTTCTCAAGGCTGAAAAAATCTATATGCATAAAACATTGGATGCATCTGTCCCCACTGCTCTTGCTGTTGTGTAAGTTAACCTTTTCTGAAAACAATAAAATATTTATAGTACTAGCATAACATGCTGAGTTTTTGTGGTGGTGATGTGTGTATGCCCAGAGTGTTTGGTTGTGTATTCACTTTGTTTGTGGCCCCCCGCTGCACTTGGAACTGCTGATTTTTGTGTAGCAGACAAAAAAAAAAATGGCCCCACCTTTTTTTCACTATAAAAGATTTTAGATGTCTTCCAGTTTTATTTGGTGGTAACATTTTCTAGTTCCACTAAAATCTGAGTACATTTTGAGGAAATGTAAACGTTATTGAGAAAAGATCGATTAAGTTCTACATGAACAAAATGTTTAAAGCTGTGAAACATGAAAATCTGTCAAAAACACAAGCATGTGCATTTTGTACTACAGGTAAAAGTCAAACATGAACAAAATATTAGGAAAGTTGTCTGTGCAAAGGAAGTTAGGACTCACCTCCTGCTTCATACAGGGCCAAAGTCCCTGAACAAACAAGTTAGGAGTCATCACCTGCGCAAAGCAAGTTATGTCTCTACTTTCTCAAAAAGTGAGGAAATGAATTGCAAAAAACTATGTTAATACCTACATTAGGTGACAAAGCCACAAAAGGAGGGAAATGTGGCATTAGGTTTTTTCCCAGCCTAATGTCCACCCCTTCCTGCAGCCTCTATGCCTCTGACCCAGGGTTAAGCTACATGTCTAGGACCATGCCCCATCGGGCTGTCTCTTCAGGCTACAGATCTGGGACCAAGTATGAATAAAGTTATGACTGATATCTTGCTTCATCTAGAGCCCAAAGGGCCCTGCACAAAGAAAGTTAAGACTGTGAGCCATGCGTGGAGCATCAGACTTGTGGAGCATGGCTCCAGCCCTTAACTTGAAGTACAGCCCTGGACTTGTAGCTTGGCCTTGAATCACAATGGTAGGGGCAGGGGGAGGGGAAATGCATATGCAGTGAATTCCTATACATACACATGTACACACATAGTATATATTCATTGCAAAACAAACTGCATCAGTGCAGACATTATGGTCAAGGAACACAAAGCACACAAAGTAACTGTCATGGGTGGTATACTATAAATAACAAGGAAGCAACATATTCAGGTACAACACACTTACCAGGTGTGAATTTTTTTTATTAAAACAAAAATACCCCCCCAAAAAATTAATACACAAAGTAATTCACTTTTTACAAAATCAAACAAACATGAAAATAGCACAGCTTAGCATGACATAATCTATCTGCTAATATAGCTCTGTGCCTGTTCTCTATCAGAGAATTTGTTTTTCTAGGGGAGAACCACACAGGTCCTCTCCCAACCACTGTCTACTTTACCATTTTGAGGCTAGTCTTTTTATACATCCAAGACTCCTCCTATAAACTAAGACTCCTCCCATCAAATCTTTTATACAATAGGTATAACATATATTTTATACTTTAGACATCTGAGTACATTTTTCCAATACCCTAACACAATAATCAGAGACATTTGTTTCAAAAAGAGTAACTTTACTGTTTATAACATTTTATTCCTTAATTAGGCAAAAGAGGGTGGCATTATGTTTCACTCCTCCTATGCGACAGAAGGAGGAGTCTGCAAAATGGTATAATATGTGGCAACAAGCGGCCGCTCACTCCCTAAAGGGATTCAGCCAGGAAACTTTGCTGCTCGACATCCATGCTGATTCATTCCAGCAGTTCAGGCAAGCAGAACACAAAACTCTCTGGTTCAATATTAAACCTGAATTGCCTGTTAGCAAAAAGTGCAAGGAGTCTCTTGCAACAAAGAAAAAAGCAGCACTTAAAAAAAATAGCCTCGCTAACTGTTGCAGTGAAATAACAATAAATGAATCCTCCCCTGCACTTTCCCAGAGTAGCGTTGGACTCCTGAAGCTCCTATTTCTTGAGCGAACAGCCAAAAAGATGAGCTAATAGGAGTGCAGCGCAAACAGGGTTTTTCACAGCCAGTTTACATTTTAGGGAATAGGAAGACAAAAAGGGTTTCTATGGGTCCAAGCTCTTAGAGATATTTCTGACTTTGAAAAGGATAGAAAGTAATTCCCAATTATGAGTGGCCAACCTGTAACAGTGGGAAGCAGAAAAACTGGAAAAGTAGGATTTGTTTGAAAAGTGCTGTTGTGCAACAGACTAAGGAGCTACAGAAGATAGAAAAAGAAAAAGGAGCCAGTTATCTCAGGGTATGTTCCACAAAAGCCATGCAAGCATAAAAAGAAAAAATGGGGGGGAGGGGGTCACTACCAGAGTAAGAAAGGCAAAACATTATGATTTTGAGTTTCAGGAGTCTTGGTGAATTGGTGGTGAGGTGTTTCTTGGGGTTGTCAACCATAATGCCCACCTCAACCCCCCAGCTCATAGCTTACTGTCTGAAGCACAAGGTACAGATCCAAGCAAGTACCTCATAGGCATATGCTCTTTGGAGACAGAGAAGTACGGCTCACCACATGTGGCCAATAGAATCAGTCATTGCTTGCTTCATGCAGAGCCCTGTGTAAAATAAGACAGCATGCATAATTGTGCTTGCTCAGGGGAGGGATGGGACATTAGGGTTGACAACACCAAAGAACACCACACTACTGGTTCGCCAAGACTCATGAGACTCAAAACCCTGATATTGTTCATTGCCTTACTTTGTGTGCTTTCATTTTTCCACCCTAATGTCTGCATTAATGTATTATAGTGTATGGTGGAACGTTGTTCCAACCCGATTTCCATCTCTACTGAAACACCATTCTACCACACTTGAAAAGTCATGGGACACTGTTCTACCCTTCTGAGACTGAACAGTATTCCAGTATATTTGTAAAGTGCATGGGCCACACATTCAGAAACACCCATTATAACAGAAACCCCAAAATCAACCACATAAGGAAGCAGTGGTAGCGGCACGATCAGACGGATGCACCAGCAAACATCTATGGAAAAAACAGGCAGGGTCAACAAGATATGTTTAGTTTTCAATTAATACACTGCAGGGTCAACCAGATATTTAAATTTACTTACAAATTAACCCCCACTGCTCATACTGAATGTCCTTTCGCTAAGCAAGAGGAACAGTCACCTTTTTTTTCTTCAAAATCCTGCCCAACCTCAGCTGTCAACCAATGGAACTGAGCAATGTAAACATAGGGACAACCAAATAGCATGCTCAAAACCTTTGCATTGCTCGAAATGCAATTCACATTTCTGGAGAAGGGTGCTGCTGGTGTGTGGCATCCAGTGCACCCCCCCCAAAGAAACATGGCATATATTCAACATTCAAACATTTTAACTGCCTAATGGCTTTTCTTACTTTAAACTCCATGTAAAAAGGGGGTCCTCTTAGTTTTCTAAACATAGGGACGTCTGGTCCCTAATAACCATGCATCTTACCCTAGCAACCTGCTCTAACTCTCGGCACCAAGCAATTACTTTTTCTTAAAAAAAAAAAATAGAAAGTGAGCAATCTATATATAAATGTTTTTTGGAGGCACCGTGCACTATAAAAAAAATAGTGATGGACAACTATGTGCAGAACCAGTACATTCTGCCACCTCTCTTATCTGGGACCCAGGGATCCTGCTATAGGGTAGTTTTGATGTACATGTAAAATAAGAATAGCAACAGGGTCACAAAGGATCTGCAACTCTTTAGTAACTAACCAGGACAAACAAGGTAGTATAAACATAAAACAATACTTATCTGATACACATGGTTAGTGTCGTACTATACTGTGGTTAGTATCATGCCACAGGATGGTCATTGTCCCATCAGACCTGTAGACATAAGGGAGAAAATGGGTTTTATTTATTTATTTATTTAGCTTTTGTTGACCGGGTAAGTGCACTAGACAAATCCTGCCTATTTTCAGGCACGACCCGGGGGAGGGGGATACAGATGAATGCCAACTGACTTTGAACCAGATTAAGCTGTTGGTGGTATTTTTAGTGAATGAGGGAAATTTGGCCAGGACACCGGGGAAATTCCCCTACTCTTTTCGATAAGTGCCATGGGATCTTTAACATCCATCTGAACTACCACCAATCCAGGCAGATGGGACCTCGGTTTAACGTCTCATCCGAAAGACGGACTAGTATGTGTAATAAAAATACCGATCAATGGTGGGATCTTCCTTCGAGTTGTCAACCTAATGCTCACCCTTCACCCCAGCCAGTAGATTCCAGTATAAAGCACAAGGTATAGCTGCAAGCCAGTACCTCATAGTGATACGCTCTTCAAAGGTAGAGGTACCTCATAGTGATACGCTCTTCAAAGGTAGAGAAGTATGTCTTGCCACATGTTGCCAGCACCATTTGTTGTAACTTTCTTCGGCCCTGTGTGAAGAAAGGAGATCATATGTGATGTCATTTGCTTAGGGAATGGGGTGTGGATTAGGGTTGACAACCCCAAGGAAGAACCCACTACTGATTCATCAAGACTGGAGACCCACAGCCCTAATTTTTTTCCCTTTTGCTGCTTGGGGGAGTAGGGGTGGAGAATTAGGGTGGGAAACCCTAACACCACCTTTTCCTACTTTTGTGGCTTTAAGTTACCCTAACTGATGCATTAACAAAGTTTTTTTGCAAATAATTTCCTTGATCTAGAGCCCTCCCCAATGAAGTGACACCACACTTACCATTATGTTGGTTGCTTAGTCAGCACATCTTTTATTAATTCTTAACGTCATTATTCTAAACATAATTATCATTCATTTTATCCACAACATTTTACCATTCCTTTCATCACATATACAATAATGCATGGGGTGATGTGTTTAATGGGTTTTTACACACACCCCGAGGTGCTGGATGCTATATATACCTCGAGGAGAGAAAAGCTCAGGGGTTTATTTAGCATCAACCCTTTGAGTGTGTGTGTGAAAACTCAAGTTAAACATACTACCCCAAGTTTTATTTTATATAATTGCTGGGGAGCCTTTTCTCACCACAGCAATTATATAAAATAAAACAGTTCTTGCCGCTGTTCAGTCACCGGATTGTCCCGCTGTTTGCAGCCTGTAGACCGAGCAGCTGCCAAAACCTTTTTTCTTTTAGTTTTACCAGTCCATGATTCTCCTGAAAACTGCCATTTACCATGGACTGGTGAAGTAATCTGTTGATGCTTTTTAAAAGAAAAAAAACCTTGCCTTATCGCCGAGTGGAGCGAGGCAGCGAACTTTCCTGCACTGCGTAGGGAGAGAGCAGTGGCAGGCACATGCATATAGCGAGGGAAACCTGGTGTGTGTTCACTGTTATAACAGCAAATTATAACTGGTTTCTCTATGGGAGAAAAGGCTCTCCAGTTATTATTAACCCATTTATAATGTCATCATACTTTTCCTTATTTACATGATTACATATCTTATTACAATATCACATTTGTTTATCATATTCCCCCCAAATGCAAATCTGAGGGGGTCCATTTCCTTAATCTTGCTTATCTTTCACTCCCAGATGAAAACCTGAGGTGGGTCTCTTCTTCAATCCTGGGCCAGGTGATCTCATCCTCTGCAGCACCTTAAAAACCCTACAAGCCCCTCCCCTTTTTCTCTAATTTCCCCCTCTCTCTCTCTCTTTCCCTTAACCTATCCCTTTCCTTGCCCTCTTTGTCCCCTGCTCCGCCCCTTACTGATGTTATGGCCTTTTTGGCCAAGCCCCCTTTTCCTCCTTTCTTTTCCTTACTCCGCCCCATGCCCTTTGATGCCATAGCCACTCCCTTTCCTAACCTACCCTTCCCTCTTTCCTTCTGAACATCTTCAAGGTTCCAGGCCTAGAACATAGAAAATACTGGCTGAGCAATCATGCTGAACCAGTGTGTTCAGCCACAGAGGGGTTTATGATTCCATCGCGACCTGCTGGTGAGAAGCTCGAGGTCCGATAGAATCATAAACAGATGGTTGAACACACAGGTTCAGCAAGATTGAGAAGCTGTGTATTTTTTATAGTGTATGGTGGAAACTCCTGCAATGCTTTACAGTTCAATAAAATAAAATTCATTTTATTCCTACCAAAAGAAATTGTCTCCGAGTGCTATGAAAGGGATTTATGTGGTTGCTAGGGACTAGGTGTCCCTACCTTAGCAGCGTACGCTGCCATTGGTTGATTCTCTAGTTGTGAGGGATTTTCTAAAAAAAAAAAAAAAAAAAAATGGCGGTCAGATATCTCACTTCTCGAGAAAAGAAATGGATGCTCTGACAAAAATTGTAAGTAAAGTAGCATATCTGGTTGATCTTGCATTAAAATGAATGGCGTCCATTTCAGAAAACCGCCGCGTTAATTTTTCATGCAGTTGTGAGTAATGTTGATGCTCGGCAGTTTTCTGTTCATGATTTCAACCTGTGGCTCGAGTTTTCAATTCTGAATGAATGGAACGCTATTCTGCACGTACGGTCAGTACAGCATTCCATTCATTTTGCTGGCTGTGGTTGAACAGCTTTTCTGTGAGGTGGAATTTCTAGCGAGAACAATGTTCCACTATACACTATAATGGTGTCTGTCCTTTTAATGGACAAGCCTTCTTTATTTTTGAGGTAGTAGAATTGTATCCTCATTCACAAAGATCCCTTTGAGACCTGAGTGAACAGATGTGGATGAATAGGGCCCAAAGGGCCATGCATTATAGGAAGACTCCATCTGCTGGACCACTATTCTATGTTTTCCACTTGACCAGTATCAGGACAGTTATCATTCACAAGGTATATGTGTGCTGTAAACAGAGTACAAATAATGAGGAAATATGCAGTGGGCACAGGTTATTAGAGCATAGATATTTACTGATTGCAAATTATTTACCTCCTGTACACATCTGTTACAACTCAAGCAGTAATATTTCATACTCACTACAAGTTTTCAGCTGGTAATTTCTACTTACCACAGGAAAACATGGTGTGATTAGTAAATATTAGTGCTCAACCAGCTATGTGGATTTACTGCTGCACAACTAATACTTACAAATCGCAAGGTGCATGCACACTCTGAACACATACTGTGACCGGGAGCTCCTGCCACTCTTGAGGACCGACCTTGTCTAAAATCTGTTGCAACAGTTCTTCTATTTCTAAGCCTAATCTATCCTTTACTATTTCTAGTCCATAAGGTTGGCCACCTGTGGGCACCCCCTCTCCCTCTCTTGACTATTTTATAGTATCCTGTTTGATTTTCCTTTTCCCTCTCAGGTCCTTGTACAGGGAGGTTATTGTGGTGACTTAAGAGTATATGCAAAAAAGGTTGTGTTTGTTGTTGTTGGATTTAGTATGTAATAGCACTATGCTATAAAATACCTTAATGTGTATACCTTATGTTTATGACACCTGTAAATGTTTAAAATACCATGGCACTTGGTGTTTTGAGAATGGTAAAAAGTACTAGGTGACTATTATAGAAATTAAGCTAGTTGTGTTATTTAAAATGCATGTATATTGTTGTAAACTTAAGTAAGAAATGTCAAGATGATTTGCATATATCCCATGATGCATTACGTTACGGAAGTATGTATGATGATGTATTTCTTTGAAACTTGATTTGTTGCCAATGCCCTTTGGGGCAACCCTTCTTTCAGGGATTCTGTGTTGAGGTTCTTTGTTTATAGCTTGTTTTTTTTTTTTTTTTCTGGGCCCCCACTACGCAAGCAAATGGTCTGTATAGGGGTTATGGCTACAGCTGGACTGGTGAGTTGGATCAGAAATCAGTGTCAGTAGGTGTTGGCTAAGTGCATAAAAAGGACTTTTATAGTCTGTTGCTACAAACTGATGTACTGAAGAAAAAATATGCTATTGCAGAAGGTTATTTCTTGTATTTTGAACAGACATTACACAGAGATTGTGTGTTGAACCTGAAGATTGGTGTCTGGTTCATTAGTTATCCCACAACCCCTCCACACATACAGTACACAGCAACAGACATAATATTACTGTGGCACAGGCGATTTACTGATAGGAAACTATTTTCCTGATGTCCACGTGTGGTACAGCTTGAGCAGTAATAATTACTGCTCTTGAGAAATTTGCAACCACTAATTCCTATTTACAACTCATAAATGCCATTCCATTGGTAAATATAACCACTCAGTCTGTAACTATATTTACTGATTGAGCAGTGATAGTAACCAAAGGCAAGGTGTATGACCATTGTTATCACATGACACAGCACGAGAGTTAATGTTACCTGCTCACAGGCTATTTGTGAGTAGTAATACCGCCTTATGACTCAAAAATAAATACTACTCAAACAGCAATCTGTGTTTAACAACTGAGCAGAAATAATAAGCATTCTCAAGGTGTATGCAACCTGTAAACATGTACCATAGCTTGAAAGGTAATATTAATACTGTGCCATTGGTGAATAGTACAGCTGTAGCATTACATAAAAATACATGTCATGGATTGCACGTTGCAAATAACATGTTGCAAATTACTGCATGACAGGTAAACAGGACTTACCTATCACTAATAATATGTTACAAATTAGTGCATGACAGGTAAAAATGATAAGCAATCGCAAGGTTTGTGGGCCCTGCAAACACATACCGCAACTCGAAAGGCAATATCACCTAGTATTTGCAAGCGTTAATACACATTTATGGATTGCAAATACCATGCCATTGGTAAATAGTACCACTGGAGTGTTACATAAAAGTAAATGTCTCAAACTGCACATCACAAATAACATGTCACAAATTACTGCATGACAGGTCAAATGAAAATAAGCACTCATATTTTTTTTCACTTTCGTGATTTTTTTTTTAACTGTTCACATTTTTCAGTTAACTCAAAAATCCTTATAACTCTAAAACCATATAGAAACATAGAAAATGACAGCAGAAAAAGACCAGCGGTCCACCCAGTCTGCTCAAGTTCCCTATAATCCCCGGAACCTACTGTTCCTCCAGGGTAGTAACCCTTCACTTCCTCTCTCTATTCGCCTCCTTGGTCCTGTCACCCCCGCTAACCACTATTCCCTTCATTATGTCCTAGCCCTACCTGAATCCCCTGACTGTTTTCAAACCCACCACCTCAGCTGACAGACTGTTCCAAGGTTCCACCACCCTTTCTGTAAAGTGGTACTTCCTCACATCTCTCTTGAAATTTGAAACTACCTCCTGTTAATTTCCATTCACGTCCACGTGACCACAAATTGGCATTCAGGCTAAGTAGTTCCCTGCAGTTCACTTTAATTCCTTTAAAGAACTTGAATGTCTCTATCATATCTCCCCTCTTCCTTCTTGTCTCCAGTGAGTACATATTTTTAGTGTCTTGAGGCGCTCCTCATAGAATCTGCTCTGCTGGTCCGGAGTCATTTTTGTTACTCTGCGCTACAATGTCTCCAACCTATCCTTATCCTTTCTGAGGTGAGGATTCCAGAACTGGGTGCAGAACTCTAGGTGAGTCCTCACCAGGGATCTGTAGAGGGTAAGTATTAGCTCTTTTCTTCTGCTATCAGTACCCTCCTGATACATCCTAGCATCCTGTTAGCCTTGCTATAGGCCTTGTTGCACTGACTCGATTGCTTAAGTGAGTTGCTGATGATGGCTCCCAGATCTCATTCCTCAGCTGTAATGCTAAGTCTCTTTCCTCCCATCCAGTACTCTGTCTTGTGGCTCTTTTTCCCTAGGTGCTTTACCTTGCACTTTCTAGCACTGAATTTTAACTGCCAGACCTTTGACCACCCCTCTAGCTTTGTAGGTCTCTCTACATTTCCCTTATTCCCTCATCACTATCCACCCTCCCACATAGTTGGTGTCATCTGCGAAGAGACACAACCTGCCCTGGATTCCTACTTCAATGTCACTAATGAACATGTTGAAGAGAACCAGACCCAGGATCAATTCCTGTGGAACCCTGTTCACAACCTCCTTCTCCTCTGATTTAACACCATTGACTACCACCCTCCCCTGCCTCCCCATAGCCAGTTACCACCCAGTTCACTATGGGTTTAGCTGCACCCAGGTCTTCCATCTTCTTGAGCAATCATTTGTGAGATACTGAGTTAAAAGCCTTGCTGAAATCAGAGTAGAGTAGAGTAGATCCACAGCATGGCCCTTGTCTAATTCCTTTTTCACCCAGTCAAAGAAAACCATGTGAAAAATATAATGTTTTCTCAAGAAACCTTCCAAAGGCACACCTTTGCCACAGGCCCCTTTGCAATGTTAAGTACAAGCTACTTTTTTTGCTTTTTTTGGTGCTCTGTATCTTAGAAAGCAAACAAATGCCACCATGAAACTTTTCCTGTCTTGTGACTCTAACAGCCTGACTACGCATGTCAAATTTGGGGCTATTTCATCAAATTACACCAAAATTATTAAGGTGCAAAATTTGGGGGTTTAACGTTAAACAGCCTACTCAACCCTAACTATACAGGCAAATATTATATACAGTATATACATATATATTTATAAAATGGCAAGAAAAAATCTAGAAATCTCATTGGCCAAGAGATGTCAGCTGACCATACATTAAATCTCTATAAACGTACAGTCATCCTGGTCTTAAACCACATCACACAATGAGCAAATCAGTCCTCCTACAACCAGAACTGTCTTTCGTCAGTCCTCCTACAACCAGAAATGATCTTTCATTAGAAACATGGCTACTACCTTGACACTGTGAAAACCTTCAACTGGGCCCTAAAAATAGAACTTCCTTAAATAAAAAATTAAACAAATTAATTAAATGTTGTTTCCTTGATCATCATCACTCTCCTTACGCACATAAATTAGAAAAATTACGATTAGTTTATAGTTTTCATTACAACTGTTTCTTTGCTGACACTGAAAAATCCCCCTTCTATCTTTCCTATGCTCACCAGGGATATCTCTTCTGCTTGCCCTGACAGTGAGATAATTGAGTCTGTGGCTGTAGAAGAGACCTTTGTCGTGTGTGTGTACAGTATGTTAAGAGAGGAACATTCTGCCTGTGGAATACAGCAGAATTTTGAATCCATTTGTTCTATGGTAAACATTTCATGATACAAATTTCATATCTTGAATGTAGGGAAAAGCAGAAAAAAAAGGAAGAAGATAACAGGCAATAATACTTTATAAACAAAGAGAAAAGTTGGATAAACACAGTTACATGGGCAGAGGTAGATCCAAACTGCTCATACATATTCCTGGAGTTTATAAAAGCATATACATTTTAATCTTATATGAGTGTTTTCAGGTAAAATCTATCACCCCTTCCCACGCACACTAAAAAAAAGGCAACCTGGCAGATTTAAAGTTTTGAAGTTTCGATACTGTGGATCACAATATTATGCTTAATGCACTGAGCAATATTGGTCTCAATAGTACTGCCATTAAATGGTTCACCAGCTACCTTACCAAGAGGTTACAACAAGTTAAAGCCTCAGGTGAATTGTCTCCACTAAAAGCACTTCCACAAGGTGTCCCCCAGTGCTCCATCCTGGGCCCAATCCTATTTGCAATTTATATCAACAACCTTGACTCACAACTGTGCACAGCTAATATGCACCTATTCACAGATGATACTGTCCTCTACACCTCAAATTCATCCTTGGACTTGGCCCATGAGGACTTACAACAAGATTTTATCTCTCTCCAACATAACCTTATCAAACACAAGCGCCTACTCAATGCCAAAAAGACCAAAGCCATGATCCTCTCACCAAAGGCAGCCTCAGGACCTACACACAATCACAAGATTCTAACACTATTGGGTGAACCCCTTGTAATAGTAGATACCTTCAAATACCTAGGGTTCTGGATGGACAATAAGCTTAACTTCCTGTGCCATCTGAATGAGGTCTCAAAAAATTTAAGGCAGCGGTTAGGCATATTCTACCACATTAAGCACCTACTCACCAAAGAAGCCAGAAAGAAACTAGTGCAATCCACATTCCTACCCTTACTGGACTATGCTGACTTTCTCTACAACCATTGCCACCAACAGTGCTCAACAAACTTGACACTCTTTACCACCAGGCCTTAAGGTTCATCCTAAATCCGCCCTCTTGCACCCACCACTGCCTACTGTACCAAGAGATGGGATGGTTCTCTCTATCAACAAGGAGGAAAAGGAACGCTCTTCTCTGGTTCTTTAGAGCTTTGTCTGATAAACTCCCCACATGCATTTCAAGCTTCTTCGAACGTGCCAAGGGGTCATATGGATTAAGACACTTCTCCATACTCTACTTCCAGATACCCAGAGTAAAAACAACCCACTGCATGGCTGCAATCAGCTTCTCATTCCCGTCCTTATGGAATGCCATGCAAAGCTCACTTAAGCTCTCATCCCTTCCCAGTCCCTTCACTTTCAAAGCACAAATAGCTGAGTACCTTAAGAAAACCTGCAGCTGTTTGAGGTGACTATGTGCCCTTAGCCTCTAGTATCTCCCATGAATCCTATGGTATGAGAACTCACTCAACTCACATCCCCATTAGGGGTACCTAGCACTTATTAGCTCCCCTTCTCTTCTCCCTGTCCCTGTCCTGTCCCCCCGTCCCATATACATTATCCTCTTTTCCCCTTCCTACATATTTTTTTGATTTTATAAGGTAATAGCTGCCATACATTGGTGACTGTCCAGGAATTAAACTTTTACCCCTCGTGTTTACTCAATATGAATTTGTAACTATGTTTACCTGTGTTAGCTATGTATATATAGGCCTGAATTTTCCTCCACATGTACAATGCTTTGTCCTTGTCTACTCTATTTTTCACTGTGAATTGTATTAATGTCCAGGACCACCTTGAAAATAAGCTTGCTCAATGGTGTTCATGCCTGGTTAAATAAAGTTTGATTGAGTGATTGACTGATTGATTGATTGACAGGGACTACTTTCTTCAATTTTTAAAAGTTTTAGAGTTAATGTATTGTACACTTGTTCAAAAATAGTAAAGACATTTTAATCCCTATTAGAGTGACTCAGACTAATTCTTTTATGATGGTGACCCATTGTATAAGTGTGATAAGCCACTCTAGGGTGTGCATTTCAAGGATTTTAATGCACTTCTCAGGTGCATAAGGACACTTGGCCTTCAGCCTTGTGCCTAAGCACGCCCTGGGGTGTGCATTAAAATCCTTGAAATGCACACCCTGTCATGGCTTATTACTTACATATACCCCTTTGAGCTCTACATGTTGCCCTTCTTTTGCTCCACAAACAAGGGTCTTGGGCAGAAGGTTTGGGGGCAACATGACATACCATAGCCCTTTGAGGCTGGGTGATGCTGGGCTAAGTGGAAGGGGCATTAGAGACATAGATGGAGCTTGGCATGGTGCCAGGCTTCAGCATGGATTTAAAATAATAAACATTGTATGTGAGAAGGGGGTTGGGGTGTAGAGTGGGAGACTGCTGAGGGGTGGGGTGGGGTGGCACTGGAGTAGCCTTGGCCACTTGGGAAGTGCTAAACGGAGATTTCTATATTTTGTGAAGATGTCATTTTCTTTCCTTACTACAGTGGTGAGAAGTATTCATTACATGGACTTGAATAACAAAAAACACCATTATGGAGTTGTATATTATAAGAGCGTGTTGTTGATGTAATTACAGTTGAGGTACTGTACTGCTGAAATGTTGTACTATCATTCAGACATCAACAAAAACTAAATAAAAAATTAAAAAAGATAGGGCTGTTGTGCCATCTGTCTAATTTCAGAATGATGGCACAGCAACATCTCAACATTGGAATCTCATGGAGAATTCAAAGGTTTTGCCAACTCCCCCCAAGAAACATAAATCGGACTTTTTTTAAAAGGTGAACATTAATAAACAAGTGCAAATAGAATTTGAAATGCCATGGAAAGCTCTTTTAAATGAGGTATTGGGCTTACATGTAATAATAATAATAATTTTATTTTTGAAGCACCTTTCAAGTTTTCAAAGCACTGCACAAAACATATAATAAAAAACAAACATTATAATACAGTATAAAACACTCATAAAAACTACAATTTCATCAACAATTTATACAGAATACTATAAAAAGGCAATTTGGTACAAATGAGTTATTAAACCACTCTTAAATTCCCCCATGGAAGTGCATTGCCATAACCGACGGGGTAGAGAATTCCAGAGAGTGGGAGCAGCGTAGGAAAAAGCTCTACAGCCAGAAGAATTTAAACACTCTCGGAATCTCTAGCAACTCCTCGTCAGCTGAGCAGAGCAATTGTCCAGGGCTGTAGAAAACTAGAAGATCTTTCAGATAGGCTGGACCCTGGTCATATAGGGCTTTGAAAGTCAATAAACGGACATTAAAGGTGATCTGCTACCGAACAGGAAGCCAGTGCAGTTCACACAGCGCCGGGGTAATATGACAAGACCTACCGGTCCCCATCAAAACCCGGGCCACCGCGTTCTGCACTAGCAGAAGGCGGCGGATTTCAACCCCAGAAAGCCCAGAATATAGGGAGTTGCAGTAGTCCAGATGTGAGGATACAAAGGTGTGGACCAACATAGGTAACGTGTCAGATGGAACAAGGTGTTTCACTCTAGTGATATTCCTGAGGTGGTAAAAGAAAGTCTTGACAACTGCTGACACCTGCGAGTGTAGTGCCAGCCTGTCATCCAAGATAACACCTAGATTACGCACCTGTTCAGAGGTCAGAAGTGACACACCCCCAAGAAAAATTCCTGAGGGTGCACCGACAGTTGACCCCTCTATCCGACATCCCGGGTCCACTACCAAAACCTCTGTCTTTTCTGAGTTCAGCTTCAGCCAACTAGAATCCATCCAACCCTGGATGTCTTTCAGACAGTTGTTAAACACTGAGAGAGCTCTATCCTGGTCAGGAGCAAAATACAGGTTTAGCTGGGTATCATCTGCATACCTATGTAACTAACAGCTATCCAGAACAAGCCTTTGTCAATGCCAGATGTTTGCAGCTGGGATTGACAGAATAGCCTAGAGGTTAGAGTAATGAGCTGTAAATGACCTTGGTACATCCAGCAGACCTGGGTGTGAGTCCTACAACCTCCACGTGCATACTTTGTGACTCTGAGCAAGTCAGTTAACCTCCCGAGTGCTCCCAGGTTGCCCCTGAAAACAGTCACTTGTGCCTAGTGGGCCTTATCCGGTTACCAAAGACTAAAATAAAATAAATAAAAATAAGTATTGCTGTTGTACCGGGTCTAGGTACAGATATCCATGCTGGAAGACTAGTATGGGTTGGGCTAGAGGGGGAGGGGACAGTTATGGTGGGGCAGCAACAGACATTGATTGCCTTTTTTAAATTTTTTACAGCATTTATTTAAAAAAAATTAAACTGTGAATGAGGGTGTTCTTTATTTCAGGTGGAGACACTGGGGGGTTGGGCACCCCCAGTGTCAATGTTATGAGTGGTCCCCAGAAGCTCTGGAGTTTAAATGCTCTGTGGTGCATTTTAAGGCTTACATGGAAGATAAACAAAGTTTTGCTAGGTCTCCCCCCACCCCTGACTCCAAGGAAAAAATATAATTCTATGGCTGGCCTCGGGTACCTAGAGACTGCAGCTGGAGCTGGCTGAGAGCAGGACCATTTCCATGATTTTACCAAGGGGATCTGCTTTTTTTTTCTTTAAACAGGGAATATAGGAGTCCTCTCGAAGAAAATGTTTAAATGCTAAGTGTTCAAATTTGCAGGTTGCTGCATTCCGAGGGGGGAACTAAACTCCAGTTTTATAGACAACCAATATTTAAAAATCAATGCCAGCCACTGTTTATTTCATTGTTTGATCTACCCTAAATTAATGTGAACTGGGCACTTATTTACTAGTGTTACTAACCCTAGGGCAAAGTGACCATTAATTTACTTAAATGTTCCATGTTCCATTCTATCAGCAGCCTAAGAGTAAAACTAATCCAGAGCATGTGTTTGTGTAACCTGACTCTGTGTGTGTGTGTGTGTGTCTCACATACACACACTGCAGTTTATATCAGTCATGAGTCAACTTAGCATGAAACAAAACTGGTCTGTGTAACTCTAACTGAACTCATTTTCTCATTTACTCAGACACTGGCAGCAAGCAAAAGCAGTTTCAGTTTTCCATCGCCATAATGTTCGGGGGAAGGGAGCAAGTAGGCTGACAGCAGGCTGATACTGATGAGAACAGCTATGCTTGCAGGGCTGTGTCTAGATCAAAGGAAAGAGCTGACCTATGATTGGGTTGGCTCTTTCTTTTGAAATACACAACGCTTCCACCCAGCAAGCCAAAACAGTGTCATGACCAGCCTTGCTGATGATTGGTGTGACAGGGCCAAGCCCCTTGCAGAGTCTCCTACATTGGACCACCGCGACACACCTCTCAAAACCCTGCATATCATACCAAAATGTTCACTTGTATGCAGCGAACATAAAAATTGAGGATTAAGTCTGTTCTGTATTGATACTACATTGCCACTGGTTTGGAACCTTGTGATATCAACCAGGGAGAAGCTATGGATAACTACAGTGTGCTCAAGCATGACTTAACCCTGTGTGATAGCGCAAGATTCTAAAAATGGTGCCAGTAGTTGAGAAGGTCCAGAGGAGTGCTACAAAGATGATAGCTGGTCAGCAGGGTAAGGCATACAAAGAGAGGTTGAGGGCACTGAACATGTACTCCCTGGAAGACAGGAGAGAAAAAAGGGACATGATTGGGACCTTCAAGTACTTGAAAGGAATAAATAAGGTTGATAAAGAGAGTCTCTTTAAGCTGAGTGGCAACCATAACACAAGGGAGCACAGTCTTAAGCTGGAGGGTGGGAGGTTTAGGAGGGAGGTCAGGAAGCACTTCTTCACAGAAAGGGTGGTGGACACTTGGAATGTGCTGCCAGAAGAGGTAATCTCATTGGAGACAGTGGGCAGTTTTAAGAAAGGCTTGGACAGGTATAGGGGGAGGGTAAAGGTCATGGGTAGGGAGGATGGGAAGACTGGGGAGAGGGGTCGGGGCAGTAGCTCAAGCTGTGGACCCTGCAACAAGTGCATACTTGATAGACCAAATGGCCTTCCTCTGCTGGCTTCTTCACATGTTCGTATGTAATATGGTTTCAGTATAAAGCAGACTTAGTCACTGATATCTATTCTGTGGGCTTATGTTAGTTACAGGTAAGCCCCACACATCATTTGAAAGTGCTTTTCATGGGCATTCAAACAGTGAGGTACACTGTTTGTAAGTGCCCCTTTAAATGAAAACCCACACACACCCAGCTACTCAATGTCCCACTCAGTTACCTGTGAAAAATATCTAGCACTGCACAAGGACAACCGAATCCTAGGCTCAGCCTAACTGTTTCCAGTTTATGTTGTAGGGCAGCAACACTGTGTGGGGCTGAAGTCGGGAGACAGTGAGGAGTGCCATGCAGAACTGGGCTTTCTGGCAAGTAACTGAGAAAGAATTGAGAACAAAATAAGAAAAAAACTGACCTGAGTTATTTACTGGAGTGTGGGATACTGAACAATTGCGTATGGGGGTGAGTTTTTTCATTTAAAAATCCCCGGCTCATCTATGTTTCATGAGAGTTGGGATAAGGGATTTAATACAGCAGAATCTCCAAAGCAAGACTCGCAGTGGAGTCTGGCAGGATGCTGTGCTTTCTGATCATGTCACAGTTTCCCATGTGACAAACTGGAGCTGGGTAGAGATAAGTTTTGGGGGATGACTGTCTGGGGGACAGGTGGAACATAAATTGTGCCTGTCCCACAGAGTTTATAGCTGTCCATTTCATTTTGGGGTAAGTAATTTAAATATTTATTTTAAAATCTGAGCTGGTGCACCCTCCACCACCACACCCAGGACTGTACTTTAATTGCTTCCCCTCCACAGGATAACACTTACAACTTACTGTATGTCTGTATATTAAGTAGTTGTGCCTTGTTTCTGGCTGGGCTGCAGGAGACTATTAGTTTCTTTTCTTTTTTTTAATAAATAAATACCCCATTTGTCTGCAGAACTCTGAAATGGGCTTTTAACTTCTTGCCCCTTTTTCCTCCCCTCCTTTCCTTATAAGAATAGCCCTCACAAATGGTGTTAATAACTCACCCTGCTTGGCCGCTGCCTTTTATTTTAATAATCACATTAAAAAAAAACAATTATAGTATAAACTGTGTCGTGTTTTCTTTTTTTTTAATTTCTCCTCTTTTAGGTCTGTGGCCTGCCTCTCTTCCTTCCTTATCCTGCTGCAGGGCTTTTATTTTATTTTTTTTGTAAAGTGCAGGCTCATCCCTAAAAAGGGCATTTACTGCTGCCAGCTTTTCCACCTTTCTTATCCTGCTGGGAAGAGCTTTTCCCAGGAAAAACAGTTCTTGCTCTCAGTATGGGAATTTCACTTGCATTGCCTCCTTCCACGATGCTAGTGCTTGACCGTGGAGTCAGTCAAGAACTGACAGCTGCACCTGTGCAGTTGTGAACCCAGCCAGTAACACAGTTCTCTTGCTTGTTGGCTGCCCGTCTAGCGTTAGATGGATACATGCTGCGCACCAAGTGACATCAGAACATGAGTATATCCCTCACAACTCTATCACAGGTGGTGGGTAACTGAAGCATCCTACCACTGGGTTCCAGTGCCCATTTACAGATCACAGGCAAATGCTCATCCCAGGGACAGCCGAGAATGCCAAAATGGCTGTCGGAAAGAAAAAATGTCTGTCTGGGATGGACGGACAGTAGGTTATTTCGAGCCCTGAACTGGAGTAATTGCCACAGGATAACATTGTGTTCTGCAGTATTATGTGGCTTTTCACTAGCAGAAATTGTGATAAGAGTACTGCATCCAGGCTGGCCCCACGGTACACTGTAGTATAAAAAGAGTGGATGAATAGGTCATTGCTCATCAAGCCTCTTGGTATGATCTTGGACTTTTAATAACATCACTGAGTGTTTTGAGATTCACTGTCAAGGTTGCAAGATGCCATCCAAACTGCTCAATGGAATAACAGACTTGTTCTGTATGGCCATCTATCCACTATTTATTTATACATCATATTCAAGAATGAAATATAGAATAATGCATGGGATGGTGCGTGTAACAGGAATGACATACAAACATATGAAGAAGCCAGCAGAATAAGGCCATTTAGTCTATCTAGTTAGTTCATAGTGCAGGGTCATCAGCATAAACTACTGACCCTGCTCCCCAATCCACCCTTTCCCTCTGCCCACCGCTCCCTCTACCCCTATTTTCCTGCTAACTCTATTCCAACCTCTTTTGAAGCTGCGTACTGTTTTCAACTAAGCCACCATATCTGGAAGCACATTCCAACCTGCTATCATCCTCTCTGTGAAGAAGTGCCTCCTAGCCTCTCTCTTAGACCCCTTCCCCCCAGCGTGATACTGTGTCTCCTTGTGCTTTGGTTCACTGCTAAGCTTGAAGAGACCCTCCTTATCCAGCCTTTTTATTCCTTTCAAATATTTGAAAGACTCAGTCATGTTCTCTCTCTTTCTCTCTCTCTCTCACTCACTCTCTCTCTCTCTCTCTCTCTCCCTTCCTCCAGGAAGTACATTGTCAGGGCCTCCAATCTCTCCTTCTACATCCTACCCAGCTGGCCCATGATCATCTTTGTTGCCCTGTTTTGGACTGTCTCCAGCAGGTTACTGTCCTTTTCAAAATTTGGCACCAGTACTGTACACTGTACTCCAGATGCAGCCTTACCAATGAGCTGTACATGGGCAGTATTACCTCCCTTTTGCTGCTGATCACCCTGACAATGCAGCCTGACATTTTATTTGCCTTTGCTGCTGCTTTCCTACATTTCATGGAGTGCTTCAGGTCCCTAGTGATTATTGCTCCCAGGTCCTTCTCCTCATCTGATGCAGATACCCAGACCCCTCCCAGGCTGTATTTAATCCTCGTGTTCTTGGCTCCAGTGTACATAGCTTTGCATTTCTTGGCATTGAAGCCAAGCTGTCAAACTATACACTACAGTAGTGTGTGATGCTACATAACCCCCAAAATGGAAGCTTGAGGGCTTATAAAATCATCATGCACAGAGGGTGTGTACAAAACTGAATTTTCCATACACACCACCTCTGGTTTATGTTATATAATTGCTATACCCATGACAAGATCAAGTTGTCTGCTTGTGTGTCATGTCTGGCTTCACCTACTTCCTTTCTCTCCATCTTGTGAATCACACAGAAGCAAAAGTCAGTCAAAAAGCTGGGGCGATGCAGCCTGAGAGGAAGGAAGTTTACAACGGTGTGGACGTGTGTGGATGAGGGAAGACCAAGGTGAAGTATAAAAAGAAGGTGCTACGTAAAGTAACCAAACTCTGGCCAGAGCTGATATGGCTGTAGCTGTAGGCAAGAAGGAACATGACACTATCTGCCATATCCAAAATGGCAGCCAGAGTTCTCTGTGCATGCGTGACGATGACTCGCGCATGAGTACTGGGCTTCAGTGGCCATCTTGGACATGGCAGACTTTGCCACCATGCCACTAGAGTTCAGTGTGCATGTGCGAGTCACTGTAAGTGTAGAGAACTCCAGCAGCCATCTTGGACACAGAGGACAGTGCCGTGTTCCACTGACAGACAAAATAGTGCAGAAAACTTGCAGTGGCTGACATTCACCTCCACTATTTAAAAGTCTGGTTGGTGTCCAGTAAGCTCCCTTTTCTCTACTGTGCTCACTAAACCTTTACAGGGCTACACCTACTGTAGCCGTAAAAACAGTTGCACTGGGAGATTACCATCTTTGAACCATGTAGCTTATTACTGTATGGCCTGGATCTGTAACTGCTGTTGTGTGGGGGAGGGGGATGGGAATATGGTGTCATGGGACAATAACAACAGTGATGTGCGACCATAATTATCATCAGCTGGTTATAATGGAAGATTATGCACTGTTTTTTTGCAGAGAACCATGACTGACCAATAATTATTATCTGTTACTTGCACACCCACAATCTTGGAAACTAGTGCAAATTAAGATGATAGTCCCATTTTTAATTGTGTCCCTAGGCATTGCCACATTATTGACTGGTGGTAGATTCCTGGGCTGAATCCTTGTTTCCTACAGTCACGTATGTGTAGTGTATGGTTCTCTGTTACATTACTTATGTGTCTTTTTTGAAGGGGTTTGTTTTATGCAATCTGTATGTTGACCTTCACACTAGTTTTGGGACACAACTTCTGAAACAGGACAACTTTGTAAATAGGGTTTCTCAGTCCTAACAGGGTAGCACGACAAAGTAGTGAAGTCTATTCAGGGAGTTAAATTGGGTGACTCCAATACAGCGACTGTCTTTTCAGTGACTGTGTCTATACAGCAACTGCTAATAGGAGTGACTGTGTGTTTTCAGCAATACTCCGAGTCAATGTGTGACTCGGAGTTAGAATATAATAGATGGGGGGGGGTTGGGGCGCAGCCCCCCCTGCAAAACAATAGAACAAATGTTGCCCACCAGTAATAAGCCCACCAGTCCTACCTTTCTTGGGTGCCTACAGGAGGAACAGAGGATGTTGGAGGTGCAGCTGGAGCAGATTGTTTCGGGAGCTGCTGCAGGTACGAGCCAACGCCACTACAGGAATCTGACAGAGGGACTGGAGCAGATAGTCGCAGAATATCCATCTATATCTTGTTTAGATTATCTAAGGGGCTTGGCATATAATTTTCAGCTACAGCAGTGATTTTAGTAGCTGAACTGACATGCACTGAAATGACCTGTTGCTATAAATGCATGCTCTATTATTGATGTGCTTTAATTGCATGTGCTACAACAGATTCACTAACATGACATGGAACCCGTAACAGTTATATCCTGTACAAAAATAAAAACTTTAACTACTACTACTAGTACTACTTCAACTATTACTACCTTGTGGCCCTACAGATGGCCTGAGTATATAAATGTATCACAGCACCGGTGGCCAGGTTGGGATTAAAAAGTACAGTATGGTAATGGCAGGTTTGTTGGTACCTCCAGCAGTGTGGTGCACTCTTTGGCTCTGCTCATTTAGAGTTAGAGACAAGACTTGGGCCCCCCAATCACTGGGCTTACAGAGGTGTGGTAGCCTGAGTTGAAATGCAGTTGTGTGCACACTGCAGTGTGGAGCAAGTTCCAGCTGCCCAGTGCATGAACATCCGCCACCAAGAAGTCTTTTTAGCCAACTGTAGCTGGAGGACCTCTGCTGCAGAGCAGCTGTTCCAAATGAGAGAACAATGTGATAAAACATTACCATAAAATAAAGAATCACTGGCTTGGAACAGTGTTATGCTTCCCTTGGGCTGCAATAGTGTGACTGAATAGTAAGTTTCACTTCATAACTTTTATTGCAAGGTTTATACTGTTTGTTTACTGAAAAAGAGATATTGAATAAGATATATTTAAACACAAATTCAGCTGTCATTACACGGGCTGCAATCCCCTCCAGCACATCTCATACTGTTAATGTGCAAGCCCACTTCTTGAAAGCAGATAAGACTTTTCTAAGCATGGGCAAAGGTCCCAAATAGTTTCAACTAAGAGCTGGAGGAGCCTTGGAGTGGCTCATAATGATGTGAGGAGAATATAGCTCCCCCTGGGACCTAACTCATAAAAGATGCTGCAAAGGGCTTTTCCTGCTAGAGGAAACTCTATATATAGAATAACAGATGAAAAGCCATGCACAACAAAGAAGTGCTTCAAGCGAGGATTTTGGATGACATCATAGGCGTGGAGAGCGAAGCTCGAAAGGTCTCTGATGTTATCAGAACCTTGAGATATAGACACGTCTTCTGTGTGCAGGGATTTCCATCCATTGCTTTTTATAGTACTGTATATGGTTCCTAAAAATATATAGAAATATTTCCACAAATGTCCCCTCAACAAAAATGACTTTTTTCTGTAATTTTTCTACTTCCATCTGACCGAGCCAGATCAGATGGAAGCTGTTACAGTGAAGAGTAGGCACCCAGTGATGAATATTTTACCAAGCAAACAATATAAAAAAGAAACTTATTTTACTGAGTATGGTTTGGGCACCAGGTGGAACATTAGTTACTGAGCAGCTGAGTGCAGGCTGTTTTTTTTTTATGTTTTCTTTTTTTTTAAAATTGCAGAAAAACAGAATTTGTGTTTCAGGGGTAAGTCAGCAGCATATCTGCTCAGTTTCAAATGGCATGAGGCTGGAAAGTTATTGTAGCAAAGCAGTTTCATCACGACTGCGAACAACAGCTTTTGTGACCTTGAACTGTGATCCCACAACTTTTGTGACCTGTGAACTGTGGTATAACTTCTGTGATCTTTGGTACAGCGTTTGTGAATATGCCTTTCCTTTCACAATACTTAACCATATACTAGAAATATGTTACATTTTTTAGCTGATCAGAACATAGATTTGCATCAGTTAAGTAAAGTGTATTATCAGAATGTTACTCAGCTTTAGGAGTAAACAATAAGGGTATAAATTCAGAGGGGTCAGATGCAAACATAACTTCACAGCCCACCTTTATCTACATCCGTCTGCATTTACCTGTCAGATGAACACTTGGTTTTCAAACGTGGTGCAGTACAATCCGCATTACACTGTCTCCTCTATGAGGTGATTTAGGGTATCTCAATAAGTTGCCAATGGGTTGCTAGATACAACACATAGCTTTGCAAAAAACGATGCTTACTGCCAGAACTGCCACAGCATTCCACTTGAGTGGCAAAAATATTTTATAAAAGTTCCTCTTGATATATTTAGTGTTGAAAAACAACACAGTTGGCCCTATGTTATAGAGAAATGCAGTGCCCCACCTGGTGGGTGCTATATTCAGTTGGATAGTGGGTGGCACTATCTGACTGAATATCGGACCATGTATACACAGCGCTAAGTGAAACTACACTGCCCCAACACAAACCTGGGCTGTATATAGTCAATAGGGAATAGCGCTACCAAAAACAGAGAGCACCAAGACCCCTGTGGGTTATATTCAGTCACAACATTCAAATGAACCTATTAAACATGCAAGGTGTTAAGATGCCATTTGAATACCTGTTATGCGCTCATTTGAATGGCGTGCAGCAGCCCATTAACACCCATCTTGCAGTGTGGCTAAGTAATACCCCGGTGTCTAGTGGCACGCCCCCACCTCCTGGTCCCCCATTCTGTTTTATTTGCTATATCCCTGATGACTAGTAGCACCCCCCGATCCCCCTTCCATTTTATTAGATCTATCACTGGTGTCTAGTGGCATCCCCCACTCCCATGATCCCCATTCTGTTTTATTAGATCCATTCCTGGTACCTAGAAGGTACTGTTAGATACCAGGGAATGATATAGTTACATAGAATGGGTGATCAGGGGGTGTGGGATACTGCTAGACACCAGGGAATTATATAGTTACATAGAACAGGGGATAAGGGGTGGTGGAGGGTACAGCAAGACACCAGGGATAGATCTAATAAAACAGAATTGGGGATCAGGGGTGGGGGGTCCACTGGACACCAAAGATTTGTTCCTATTCCGACATGGGTGATCAGAGGCAGGTGGCTGTGCCTTGGTTGGTGGGGACAGGCTGCAACACAGCCACCCTGCCTTGGGTGGTGGGGACTGGCTGTGGTACAGCCACCCTGCCTTGGGTGGTGGGGACAGGCTGCAGTACAGCCACCCTGCCTTGGGTGGTGGGGACAGGCTGCAGTACAACCACCCTGCCTTGGGTGGCGGGGACAGGCTGCAGTACAGCCACCCTGCCTTGGGTGGTGGGGACTGGCTGCGGTACAGCCATCTTGCCTTGGGTGGTGGGGACTGGCTGCGGTACAGCCACCCTGCCTTGGGTGGTGGGGACAGGCTGCAGTACAGCCACCCTGCCTTGGGTGGTGGGGACAGGCTGCAGTACAACCACCCTGCCTTGGGTGGCGGGGACAGGCTGCAGTACAGCCACCCTGCCTTGGGTGGTGGGGACTGGCTGCGGTACAGCCATCTTGCCTTGGGTGGTGGGGACTGGCTGCGGTACAGCCACCCTGCCTTGGGTGGTGGGGACAGGCTGCAGTACAGCCACCCTGCCTTGGGTGGTGGGGACTGGCTGCGGTACAGCCACCCTGCCTTGGGTGGTGGGGACAGGCGCATTCTAACCACCCTGCCTTGGGTAGTGGGGACTGGCTGCACTACAACCACCCTGCCTTGGGTGGTGGGGACTGGCTGCAGTACAGCCACCCTGCCTTGGGTGGTAGGGACAGGCTGCAGTACAGCCACCCTGCCTTGGGTGGTGGGGACGATCTATTAAGAGGTGGTTTTCAGCAACAGTAAATAGTGCTGCTTTGGGGCCTGTTTATCGCCATCACAAACCTTTGCTTAATGCTGCTCCAATGTGCATGGGGAACCCCCTCATTTGCATAGGAGCAGCAGAATTATAGCACTTTGGCACTGTGGCTTTGCACGGGTATTCCCAGAGCTTTTGAATATGGGCTGGCGGGGAGCACTAGTGGAATTTGGGATTTGAATATTGGGTCAAATATAAGTGCTAGACTACCAGGGAAAAGTGTTTTTCTTATTTCACGGGGGTCAGGATGCATGCTGAGGGGGGCACTAGACTACCAGGGAAAGCTACGATATGACAGTGTATGGGGTCGTGATTTGTGCTGGGGGGACTACTAGACTACCAGGGAAAAATGTTAATTGACATTTAATGGGGGTAGGATTCATGCAAGGGGGGGAACCACTTGACTACCAGGGCTCTTCGTGCTATATCGCGGCAATGGGGGTCCACGATGTGGGGGGCCACTACCACATTACCACCACCTTTCTTTTGGTGGTATCTAGTACCACACTACAGATCACACTAATGCCTGTAGCATGGCACTAACCCTTTGAATATGCCGCACTGCTGGCATTCATGGGCACTCTCCTTACCCCGCACCTGCATGCCATTATCTATTAGCGTCGGCGCTACCACACAGCGCCGGTGCTAATAGGGCTTTTGAATATTGCAGCCTCGGGCAAATCCAGCGCTATTCCAGTGCTATGGTTTTGTGCAAGGTGCAATGGTTTGAATATCTGGCCCTGAAAATTACACTTTGCAAAGTTTCAGGACAATTCTATTAAATATCGTAGAAGTGGAATGGGTAATTCCACCAAAACTCTACTGCCAGCATTTACATTTCATACAGCACTAAAAAGAAGTTTCTGTTTGCAAAAAAAGTTGCAAGTTGCATAAAAAAGATGCAACTGCAATTTGTTATATTTTATTCTGTCAGCCTCTATTTTCAGTAACAGACCAGTGTATTGGAGCACGTGCCAGGCACTGATAGATATTAAAGGAATAATGCCTGACAGGGTGGGTGTTATGCTGGGATAACATCCCACCTCGGGTGGTTGGGCATCCAACACCCAAGAAGGGATGTTATCCCAGCATAGGCCCTTATCTGCCGACACTGTCTATGTATCTATGTATCATAACACCCACCCTGGAGGGCATTATTTCTATTATACAATCGCTTGTTGTTATACACAGAATAAAAAAAAAATTGAAGAATGATGTTAGTCTAGAAAAATATTTTTGTTTCTTAAGAGAAGATGGATAAGGATAATGCAGCAGCAACAACATACAATCGGCAGGGATGTTATGCCATAATAACATCCCTGTTGTGATAGCCAACTGACCAATCAGAAACCAAGATTCTTTCTTGCCATTGTATAATGCTGCCTAACAAGGGAACTGCTCCAGATGCTCTTTTTAAAATCCTGACTGATTTAACTAAAGCTATTTTTTTTTAGATAGATGTGAGTTATTCTTAAGCAATAATGACCGAACAGCTGGTTATGTCCTGGTGATTAATGACCACCTGTGGGGGGGCCCGAGGCACAGTTGAGGGCCAACCCCACCCAGCTGGTCATTAATAAAAAGGAAATGACCAACTGTGAGGTTATTATTATGTTTCTATAAGTCTAATTGTAATAATGAGATTTTTTTTTCAGGTTTTTAGTGCCAAAAACAGTTTCGTATTGGCGCTGTTCCTGTCCGCATACAGCACGCGAGCAGAGTGTTGCTGCTGTGCCGGGTATTTCTAAGAGATTTCAGACTGACATAGCAGCCAATCAGTGAGCTGGTTTAGCTCGTGAGTAATTAATTTGACTTATAAATTGGCTTAAATCACCAGGAAATGAATTTTGTGTGGAAAAAAGGATTTCCCAGCTGTTCAAATAGTTTTTTCATTGAAAGAAAATCCAGCATCATCAGTGATACTACCAACGAGGAAAAAGTAGATGCACAGAAACCCTCGGCGAGCGGACCAGACACATCTGGTAATACAGGGGCTAATAAATCAGATTTGGCACAGATAAAAAAAATGTTGTTTAGCATTAAAACTGACAGAGCAGACTTTAAATAATCCATGCAACTCATTAAATCTGAAGCAGCTGAGAAAAAGGGAGAGAGTGAAAGTCACAGAAACCTGTCCGTCAGTCCCGGAGGACACTTTTTATCAAATTGATGAGACCTCTGACTTACACAGCAGGAAAATAAGGTATCTCTTAGAGAAAGATTGCATATTTAGAAAATAGGGGATGCAGAAATAATGTGAGGATCCCGTGGTTATCTGAGGAGGTAGACTGTAGTAACGTGTTTGTGTTTTTACAATTTGCCACTGAACTGCTAAACCACCAGTGGCCATTAGAAATCAAGCGTGCTCATCGCACACTCACCCCCAAACCACAGCCTGGCATGAGGCCCAGGCCTATCATAGCAAACGTACTGCAGGTCTCTATAAAGGAAGGTCTTTTGTGCATGTCCAGGGACAAAAGACAACTAAATTGAAGGGGTAAATGAATCCTTTAGTATCAGGACTTCACAGCTGAGGTAATGGACAGGCCCAGGGATTTTACAGAAGTCAAACAAATGTTACAGGAATTGGGGGTGGACTACTACATGAAATATCTGGCTACTTTGGTCATACAGAATAATAAAAGCATTTCACAGTGCAGCCTGTGAAATGTTTCTGTATGTCTGATTTGTGGGCTGCACCCTCCTCCGTTTTCCTCATGGTGCGGCGTTGGTTTGTGCTTATGTCATACAGAATGACACTGGCCCTCCACAATTTTGTAACTCTGTTGACTCAGGTTGGGATTTTATTAGTGCAAATTTTCCAAATGAGTTTAACCAAGAGGCATTCTACAACTGAGCTGAGCATTCTGGAGCAGTACATGTTACTAACCATCAAGATTCCAATGCCACGGGAGTCACGTGATATGCTTGACAAGATAAGACCCTTCTTTAACAGCTCTGCCACCTTCGGTTTTAAAATGCCAAACTATCAGTAAAATTAATGAGCCTTCATTCTTTTTCCTACATCAGGAGTTGTTTGAAATCCTCCTTGCTCTGTTTTTTGGCTTTTTTCTGCATTTGGAACAATGAAAGATCAGCAAATAGTGGATTGTTCAATGGCACCACCGGTGCCGCCTCGAGCGCCTGCTCCTAAGCACCAGAAACAGGGATCACCTCCCACCTCCCCTTCAAGAATAAAGAGACGGAAAGCACCTCTGAGACACTTGGCAGTTAACCTAGCCAAAACCAGTCTAACACCCCAAATCATTGCGCCTCCAGAAACATGGTAATGCAGTGGAGAGCTACCTGGGTTCCAGAAGGACTTAAATACCATGACATACTGATCTGCAGAAGCAAAAATACCCTTTTTACTGGGAAGTTGGACCCACTGTACAATCAAATCAAACAAGACCTCACCAGATGGTCAACTTTACCCTTAACACTTTGGGCACGGATTGATACTATTAAAATTAACATTTTACCTCTCATACTTTACCCTATGGTATGATGGGAGCTTTTATACCCCAAACCTGGTTCACCAAACTCATGCCCCTCTTAACCCAAATCATATGGGAAGGTAAGAAACCAGGAAATCCTACCACCACCTCACCTTACACAAAGATTAAGGTGGGTTACAACTGCCTGACGTCTACCTATACTACCTTTTGATTTATGCCAGCCAGTCCCTCTGGTGGGGAAATCATAACCAGCAGGACACAGAGTCTCCCTATTTCCCTCATTGGAAGCAAATTGAACTAGAACTATGCTGTTCAGCTAAAATTGACATCAAGGCCCACCTAAGTACTCCATTATTTTAGTTGCCAGCCCTGTTAAAACCCACCCCGATAGGCGCCTCCCTTTTATTTAGTAAACAACTACACAGATTAATTGGCACCACTCCAATCCTCGACCCCTCTCAACCAATACCAAATAATCCAAATTTCAGGATCCAGGGTCACCTAATCTCACACAGCTTTTTGGGTCAAAGAGATATCACAAATCTCAGCTCCTTTATAATGGATGGTACCCTGACTGCCTTTGAACTTTTTAAAGAACTAATGCCCCTGCTACAATCCCTGTCTTCACTTTTTTACAACTCCAACACATAATAGCCTATGCAATAGGTCCCAGGCCTTGGAATACATCCCAATTCCATATCTGGGATGAGTTAGGAACTCTTGCAGCTCAGAGGCACTCTGTGTCCCTACTGTATAAAACCCCCCCAAAAAAACTGCTACTTTCATCTACTTTTGGAGATAGCGATTTGTGCCAATATTGGGCATCTGAATTCTCAGAAATATCTACCCCTGCGGTCAGAACCAAAATGTGGAAAGGCATTTGCAAGTACCTAAAGTTAGATGGACTTAGGCTTATGCAATACAAAATAGCCAATAATATGTACTATATATCAGTTAAGCTCCATAAAATGGGGCTTTTAGCTACAAACACATGTATGAGATGCGGCCAGGAAGTGGGCTCCCTCAAGCATATTTTGTGGGACTGCCCAAAAACATGCCCACTATGGCATGAAATACAGAAGTGTATTGACCCACTTTGAGGCCTAGATATAGCTTTTACACCCACAATTTGCCTCTTTGGTCTCAACCTACACAACATTATCAGGGTAAGGAGATACCATATCCCCTTGATTTTGGCCACAGTTAAAAAAAAAAAACATATTAAAGCACTGGATGGACAAAACCATCTCTACCTATCAAGAATGGCAAAATGCTATGCCTGGAAGCTCTCTACATAGAGGAAAATTATTTCTTTCAATCCGCAGAATTCCACAAGTTTACCTTAGAAGCCGAGGAGTCTTAAATGTTCTTATCCATCTCCTGACCCGGGTTTGATTCTACTGTTTCAACATCCCCATTTCACTTTTTTGTAAGTAAGTCAACTTTATTTTTTAAGTGCCTTTCAAAAACCAAGGTGCTGTACAACAGGAAAATCAAACCATACAATTAAAAAACATACATACACATTATTAAAAACCTTCAGAAAATGCTTTATAAAACAAATAGGTTTTTAGCTCAGATTTAAAACTCGAGATGGTCAGGCATTCTCTTATCTGATGAGGCAGAGAATTCCACAGGAAGGGGGCAGTATAAGAAAATGCACACGCCCAGATGTTTTTAAATGAACTCTGGGAATCTCTAGCAATCCCTCGTCAGTGGATTGGAGTGAGCGGGAGGGGCAGTAGGGAGTAAGAAGATCTTACCTTTGTCTTAAGATTGTCTTACCTCTCAACATCCCCACCCCTTCCCATACTTGTCACCTGCTTAGTGGTCCCTTTAGCCCCTCTTGAGACTCCAGTGATGCTTACTGGTGTATTTATACTGTCCCCTTGGTATCTTCATAATGCTGTTTTTTTTTCCATTGTTTGTTCTGTATTGTTGTTGACTGTCATTTGTAGTCCATAACATTTTTCAATAATATTCACTATTTTCAAAAAGATTCCAATACCACCCAGCACACTCCCACTGCTGTTACTGAATCCAGTGCTCCAGCTGCTGAACAAAAGAAGCTTATCATAAATAAACATGCTCAACCTCTTGTTACCCTGCCTGTATATGTCACAGTTGTAAAATATCCACTAAAACAAGTCAACCATGGAATGTGCAAATTAATTGAAAAACCAACCCCGCTGCAAAATATCCATTTAATATCAAACAGTTTAAGCAGAACTTCAACCCCAAAATGTGCACAAGAATTATGAGTTGTGAGAATAAAGGCCATGCCAGTACCACCACAATCCACAGTTCCTCTCCTGAGACAGACTCCATGAAAACAATCCATCCAGAAAAAATGGTTGTTTCTCATATCAGAAGTACTACCTTTTTTAGCTCCTCACCCTATCTAGGGTGCACATGGGCTAAGGACGCCAGTACACTTCTAGATTACACTGTCAAACAGGGATGCTCTTCCAGTTTAGTGTAAGGACATCATCTCCTTTCAGATTATATTGCCTTTCTTTGTTTTATTCAATACAATTGAGTTTTTTTTACTCTGGGATTTCTTGAGCCCCGCTTTATTACTTTTGTAAGCTGATTGCAACTGGCACCTCGCTCCTACATAGGATATGCAAAGGACGTGGTAAGCTCACTTCCTACTGTAGATTCAGTCAGACTTTGGGATTTTACTGGTGGTATGTGAGTTACCAGGAGGCATGAACTACTCACTTATCTACTAAACTTTAGAAGATGGTCTCGACTTCAAGAACTTTCCAGCACTGCTGAACTATTACTGTAGCACCTCTTCAGAAGCTAGCTACCTTTAAGAGTGTGTATCCACGTCTAGGTTATGCCAGTTTTTGGTGTCATTGGAGGTCTGGGTCAGCTGGTCTGACTTGGCATTCCAAAGGTGAGGAGTCAGTGGTCTGAGCTGAAGGGCACAGGCTGGTGATTGTCTATTGGTGGAAGATGTTTGCCTGGCACAGTGTCATCTCATCTCCCACTGTTTTGAAGTTTCTCTGTAGAGAATGGTGTCACGTAAAATACTTATTTGTAGTGGTTGCCATTGTACCAGAGCCTTGAATGGGGGGTGCCAGTCTCCAGCAGGAGAAAAGAAAGAAACAAGGAAAGTTGAAGTCTGTCTAGAGAAAATCCATCTGGGAGAATGCTATGGGCAAAAACTCTGAGGTGATGTGCAATCTTTATATCAAGTGAAGTGACTTTCTGTGCCATCCATTGGTGTACTCCCTCCTCAAGTGAGGACAAGTTGCTATTTTACCAGGGAATTCTTTTTGGTAGTTGGGAATCTTCATCAGGGTGTTCCTGTGGCTGGGATTCATAGGATTAATAGAGTCAACTAGCGGTAGCCATTGTGACTCGTCATTTCTCAATGGCTATAACCAGTAATCCCTTTACTAATTAGATAGTTGTCTAAAGAAGTTTTAAATTGATTCATGTTTGTACTATGTACAACATAGAGGATAGTGTATAGGCAACAGTGAACAACAACAGTGTTGTTCACTTCTAGAGGTTGCCATGACAACTGTTGAAACCTCGAGATCAAAGATCAAGAGGTTTTTGGGTGTCATGACACTCGAGAAGTGAACAGCACTGTTGTCGATCACTGTTGCCCATACACTGTCTTTTATAGTGTATGGGCAAATTAAAAAAAAAAAAAAAAACAATTTGTGGATTTTTTTTGGGTCATGCTGTGATGTCAGGGAACCCCCCGCTGAGCCCTGTGTCATTGACAACACTCATCTTACTCCAGGTCCGCATTTTAAATTGAATAATTGGGCTCTGCTATATGCCGGCTAAGAACTGAACTAAAACGGCACTTACTTTTAAATTGGGACATCCTCCAGTGCCGACGCTGAAGTGCCGTGGCCATTTTAATGATGAACAGAAGCGCGACTTGCACATGCGCAAACATGGGCAGAGCTGTTGTACCATCGATGTGACATACCAACGATGGTACAACAGCAAAATTACATCACATCGATGGTACAACAACACTAGTAAATGATGGATTTTTAGTGATTATAGCATTCTACCATACACTATATAGAAGATTGTGTATGAACAATTATACACAACTAGGCTATTTTTCAGTCGAGAAGTTCCCATGGTAACAGGAGATCTCAAGAGCATAGCTCGAGATGTCTCATTACCACGCAAACCTTGAGATTTTAAAATAGCCTTGTATGTGTACAGTTGCTCATACACAATCTTTTATAATGTATGGGCAACCATAAGTGCACTCCTTGGGCCCACAACAGGTCCCCGGAACAAAAAAATCTTACTTTGGTGCAGCTGCAGCGGTTTGTTCCAGCACCACTCACTTCCTCACCACCATGGCCACTTCATCGGGCATGCATGACGACATTCAATGTTGTTGTGCTGCACTAGTGATGTACTCAGTGCAGCACAACAACATGGTGACATCGCTAGTGCAGCACAACAACGCTGTTCTAAGCATGGATGTCCATGTAGAACAACCTTCTACCATACACTATACAGTTTGGAAGACTATGCCATTCAGAAACAACCATTTGAATCAACCAAGCTCCTCTTTGACTAGTCCTATATTTTTCCCCTTTTAACTGAAGGTCATAATACCTTGTATCTCTACACTGCTCAATGGATTCCAATCCAGTGCATTCTCATAAGTCACCTTCCTTGTGTGCCCTATAAACCAGACATAAGTCACCTCTCAACTTCCTATACTCCAGTGAATACATATATAGTTCTCTGAGTCTATCCTTGTATGCTAAATCTTTGATATTTGCACAAGTTTAGTGGCCCTACTCTGCACCCACTCCAATCTCCTAATACTTTCCCTTTTGTAGAGAGACCCAAGTTGTCCACAATACTCCAGGTGCAACCTCAGCAGGGCACCATGCAGGGTCATCACCACCTCCCTAGATCTACTGCTAATGTTATGGGCAATACTTCCCAGGAATGTATTTCCTTTCTTGATAGCTACCTGGCAGTGTTGATGGAATGTTAACTTATTAGATATTTGAATGCCTGGGTCTTTCTAATTTTTTGTGGTCATTATTTCTTCACCATTAAGACAGTATTTTGCAATTTTTTTTAATCCGAAGTGCATCACTTTACATTTGTTTAAATTGAACATTAGTTTGTTTGATTAGGCCAATTTTCAAGATTAGTTATTTCTTGTTGAGAATGTTCTGTTGCCTTGTTATCTGTGATAGCCCCCATCTTAGTATCATCTGCAGACTGCCATAACCAAGCCATGCTGTTACATTGCATCAATGAGACAAAGATATTAAACAGGGTAGGTCTGAGTACTGAGCCACGCGGCACCCCACTGCATCTTGAAAAGGATCCTTTGATACACACCCTTTCAGATTGCCCTAAAAAGTCTGGGAATTGCCTGCTGTCACCGGAAAAATGCCCCCTGTAGGCTAAGGAGGGAAACTGAGAGACTGCGAAAGTCCTGAATTGGGAAAGTGTCAATTTGAATAGGCTCTGTGAGAAGACAGAGTTGGTCTCGTACCTTAATGATAGAATGCCTTATAGGATGCTCAGCTGTAAGCACTTGATCTGTCTTTTATGTTAGTTTTACATGAAATGGAAAAAAATGGGCTAGTGTAAGCTGAGGGAGTCTCCCACCTACAACATATGGAGTAGTGGACTTCAAGAGCATCTGTGTGCTTCCATCGGGGCCAGGAAAATGTCAGTAAATGTACCTCACCAGGGTTGAAGCCAACCCAGGAGTAATAGGCTGTTCTACCCTTGGTGAAAATGGGAACTGTGCAAAACTGTGCCAGCTGAAATGTCTGAGGTGAAAGGAAATTAAGTTTCCCACCAGTACATGTGAGCTCAGTATTGAGGAAAACAAAGGATCCTGCTTTGTTTTTAACTCCAGTTTGGACATTTAACTTTGTTCTGCTTCAGGTTCTGTTAGCCCCTTCTGGTGTAGCTCCAATCACCCTGTCACATGTTAGTGCAGTCCTGGGATGGCAGGTTTAGGCTCAAGAGGTCACATAAGTGCTTTTGGTGGATTTGTGTAGGTCCCTTGCCTAAAAATATGTTGTCATCATTTTTACCCCTAGAGCAGGGAGGTGGGTGTACATTAGAGTATCTCCTTATTGTTACTTGAAGGTAAATGAGAAGGGTTAAATCTCATGATTGCTTTAACACTGTGACCAGTGATAGCAATTATAAATATTAAAAAGACTCAGAAAAGATACTGGAACTAGGGTATTTGGTGAAGTTCGCATCGGAATAATTGTGGGGTTGAAATGCATGCAGTCAAATTACCATTGGTGAAAACAGCAGCATCCACATAACACCATTGGAATATTACAGTGTGTTCCCTCAACCCAATTTTCTCCCTCCCTGAGTTGGTAATAGTAAATCAGCCCCCTCTATCCCCTTGAGCTTCTGCCTCCAGGAGTTGTTAATAGTAACCCCCCAAGTTTCTGCCTCCTGATGTTCCTAATATTAAATCCCCCCCCGACTATCTCCTGCACGGTCATTCATTTGCGGTGTGTTTCACATGCACTGCTTTTCCCTCATGGTCTTTTCCCTGCATGGTTATTGACCATGCTGTTTTCCATTAGTTATTTTGACTTAGATCCGGAACTAGTACCTGCCAAGAAAAAGCAAAAAGAGACTTCATGAGGCAGTCAGGGTTTGCGCTAAGTTGAAACGTAAGAGACCAAGGTCACATAAACCATGCTGGTGGTCCAGTGAGGTACAGGTAGCAGTCAGAGAAAAGAAGGCGGCCTTCAAAAAATATAAAACAACAAGAGGGTATAGGGATAAGGAAGTGTACCATCTTGCATCTAGAAAAGTCACCCGTATGGTGAGGGGAGCAAAGTCCAGTAAAGAGCAGCGGCTGGCGCAGGGGATACATGGAGGGAAAAGGTTCTTCCGTACATTGGGAGTGGAGAAAACTAAGGGCCATCTCAGCAGATTGAGATCAGAAGGAGGGTGGGGTGGAAGAGGCGAGGGACCAGGCAGAGGTATTTAACAAGTACTTTGCCTCTGTGTTCACTAGGAGGGGATGGGATATCACAAAGCAAGACACGAAGGGATAGAAGCAGCAGTAAGTGGGATCAGGGAGCAACAGAAATGGAGCAAGAGAGAGGGAGAGGTACCCAGGGGTGTCACATCTGATAAGGATAAAAAGGCCAGTAAGGTGGAGGGACAGATGATGCTATCTCCGCCAAAGGGTGGGTTAGCCCTCAAGGCCCTAAAGAAAGACAAATCTCCTGGGCGGATGGCATTCATCCGAGGTACTATGGGAATTGGCGGACATACTGGCTGCACCTAGGGCTCTTCAACAGGTCACTTGAGACAGGGAGGGTACCTAGGATTGGCAGAGGCACATGGTGCCAATCCATAAAGGGGGGTCAAGGAAGTACCAGGTAACTGTAGACCCATCAGTTTGACCTCAGTGGTGGGAAAATTAATGGAGAGTATACTAAAGGAATTTGGGGTGTACTTGGAGGAGGTGGGAGGTCTGGATAGTCGGCAACATGGGTTTGTGCAAGGAGGTCATGTCAAACCAACCTTGTGGAGTTCTCACGAATGGGTAACATCAGAACTGGACAGGGAAAGCCTGTGGATGTATTATTCTTGGACTTCAGCATGCTTGACTCTGTCCCCACAATGGTCTGGTGGAGAAACTGATGGGGTTAGGAGTAGGCCCTTTGATGGTCAGATGGATTGAAAACTGGCTAGCTGGACACACCCAGAGAGTAGTGGTCTGTGGGGAGCTCTCAAACCCTAGAGAGGTTGGTAGTGGGGTACCGCAGGGCTTGGTCCTGGGTCCAATCCTGTTTAATGCATACATATCGGACATCAGGGAGGGTATAGGGTGTGAAATGAGTCTCTTCGTGTATGACTCCAAGATGGGAGCAGTAGTGGAGGGAGAAGAGGGGAGGTTGGCCCTGCAAGGGGACCTGGACACCCTGGAAAGCTGGGCTTACACATGGAAATTAAATTTCAATATCACCAAGTGCAAGGTGTTGCATCTTGGTCGGGGAAACCCTAAACACAGGTACACCCTGGGAGGGTAGGCACTGGAGGCCTCAATAGGGGAAAAAGACCTAGGGGTCATGGTGGATGCATGTATGAATAACTCTGAGCAGTGCAGGAGAGCGGCTAGCAAGGCAAACAGGATGTTGGGATGCATCGTAGGGGGATCACCTCTAGGAGCAAGGAAGTGATTCTGCCGCTGTACAATGGACTGGTTAGACCACACCTTGAGTACTGTGTACAGTACTGGAGACCACACTTGAAGAGGGACATACAGCCCTGGAGAGGGGTACAGGAGGCAACCAAGACGATACGAGGCTAGGGATTTGAGTATGAGGACAGACTTCAGGAGCTCTGCCTGTTTTCACTGGAGGAGAGGAGAGACAGGGGACAATGATTGAGGTCTTCAATACCTCAAGGGAATAAATAGGGAAACATGGAGGGATCTTTAGACTAAAGCAGGAAGGTATCACCAGAGGGCATGGTTTGAAGTTGGAAGGTGGAAGGGTGAGGGTGGAAAAGAGGAGGAGGTTTTTCACTGAGAGGGTGGTGGACCCTTGGAATGCACTGCCTGGCGAGCTGGTTTAGAGATCCACAGTGGAGGGCTTCAAGAGAGGGTGGGACAGACACAGAAAGTGGATGTATCAGATGATGGCCTGTCCTGGGGGGTGGGGATGGATGATGGGGGTTTCTGGAGCACAAGGGTTGGGAGGGCCTCGGCACCCAACTAAGGATCTAAGGTTCGAGCAGACTCGATAGACTGTAAGGCCTAATCTGCTGGCAAATAGTATGTTAGTATGTTAGAAACATGTCGATGCCACTCCTTCAGAAAAGGAGAAGACCTAAGACAAATGCCCTCAGCAGAGGACATGACAAAAGTATGGCAGTTTTCTAGGCTTTCCAGGCTATGGGAAACTTTATTAATATCTCTGCCCCCACCTCCCCAGGCTCGGGCTACAGACCTTCTGCCTGTGGAGGAGGAGGAGGAGGAGGATGAGGATGAGATGTTTTTGGAGGAGGAGGAAAGTGAAGCTATTGAATCAGATGGTTCACCTGAACAAGAGTTTAGCTCCCCTCTTAGGCCTACAGAGGATTATACATCGTTCTCATCTTCCATCACACAAATGGTGAGCACCCTCAGCATCCCCACTTCTGAAACAGAGGAGGATGAGGAAGAAGTGGAGTTTATGGATGTGATGGGACTAGCCCCTAAAAGAAGGCTGCTAGTTCCCATACACAAATCACTTGAAAAAGCAACTTCAAAAATCAGGCCAGCACCTAATTCAGCTGCCAACATAGATAAAAGAAGTTGAAAAGAAATGTCAGGTGGACAGACAGGGGGTGAAATATCTGTATGCCCATCCTGAACGTAAAGGAGTGGTTGTAGCAGCTGCTTGTGAGAAGACGACAGTGCTCTTCTCTGCACGGCTGCCTGAAAAGGACTCCTGGAAACTGGATACTATGGTCAGAAAGTGTATACAACAGCTTCCTTGCTCCTTAGGCAGGCAGCTTATTTGGCATATAGAGCTCAGTACGAGGAAGCACTGTGGAATGTGATGTGGGCACTGAATGACCATGTGAAAGGGGAGCTGGTACAGGATTTGGCTGCAATGGCAAAGTCATTCCAGGGTGCCACTAAGTACCAGTTCCACATAAGAACATAAGAAAATAGCCAGCAGAAGGAGACCTCCCGGTCTAGCATGTCTGCCCAAAATAATATGGTTTTGTTCTGGCATTAAGTTTACATCTGTGACCCTGCCCCCCCCTCAAATTTTCTTGTCTCTTTCCTGATGAGGCCACCTGACAGTCCCTTATGTTTGTCCCAGGCTCTTTTGAAGGCTTCTACTGACTTTATCTCCCTCAACTTCTGTGGCAGCTCATTCCATGCTGTCATCACTCTTTCTGTAAAGAAATGCTTCCTTATATCCCTCTTGGAAGACAGGAGAGAGAGGGGGACATGATTGGGAGCTTCAAGTGCTTGAAAGGAATAAATAAGGTTGATAAGGAGAGTCTCTTTAAGCTGAGTGTCAGCCATAGCACGAGGGAGCACAGTCTTAAGCTGGAGGGTGGGAGGTTTAGGAGGGAGGTCAGGAAGCACTTCTTTACAGAGAGGGTGGTGGACACTTGGAATGCACTGCCAGAAGAGGTCATGTCATTGAAGACAGTGGAAAGCTTTAAGAGAGGCTGGGATAGGCATGGGGAAAGGTAAGGATCATGGGTAAGGATGATAGCAGGAGTGGGGAGGGAGGGCAGGGACATTAGCTCAAGCTGTGGACCCTGCAATATGAACAGACTTGATAGACCAAATGGCCTTCTTCTGCTGGCTTCTTCATATGTTCATATGTTCCTGAACCTTCCCCCCATCAGTTTTAGATTGTGCCCTCTGGTAGTGGTGTTGGCTCTTTTATTGAATAGGCCCTCACATTCCATTCATGGCTGTGACTCTGCTTCCAGGGTCTTAGCCCATGCAGTGGTGTTGAGAAGGGTTCTGCTGGTTAAGAAAAAACATCCTTTCCTAGGATACCCAGACTGAGGCCATAGATTTCCACATTGAGGGAAGTTCACTATTTGGTGACATAACAGAGGCATACATGAAAAATGTGGATAAGCATAAGACCACAAAAATAACACCGATAAAGAAAAGGACTCCACCTCCTACAGACATTATGGAAGAGAAGACAGAGGAACGGGTTACTACCCAAGACCCTATGCCTCCTATGAGTATGAACCCCCAAGAGGTTATTAAAGGGGAAGAGGCAGGAGGGGCTCCAGACATGCTGCTGCAGCACCACCAACCACCAAGCCACAGCCAAAACAAAACCCCTGACAGTTTTGCCTAGGTCTCCTATCCATTGCCAGTGGGGAAGGCTGGCCCACTATTTTCAGGAGTGGGTAAGAATTATCACAGACTAGTGAGTCCTGGAGGTAGAGGGTCAGGGATTATACTTGCAGTTCAAGAGATTTCCAAAATTACAGACCTCCCCAAAAATGTTTCAGCTCATTCACTAACAGAAAAAATTCTGTTGGAACTGGAAGTAAAGAAACTGCTGCAGATAAAAGCAGTGGAACTGGTCCCAGCCTCACAGTTGTGCAAGGGCCTGTTCTCAAGATACTTTCTCACCCACAAGAAAAATGGAGAATGGCGACCCATTTTAGCCCTAAGATATGTGAGCAAGCGTATCAAAGAGGAAAGAGTCAAGATGGTTACATTGGGCACAGTAATACCATCCTCACAATCAGGGGATTGGCTAGGGTCACTGGATCTGAAAGATGCTTATTTTCACATTCTAGTCAAACCTGCCCACAGAAAATACCTCAGGTCCAGGCTAGGAAACAGCCAGTACCAGTTTATAGCCCTTCCTTTTGGCCTCACTTCGGCACCAAGGTCTTCACAAAATGCTTAGCCGTGGTGGCAGCACATATGAGAAGGCACGGTGTGGTGTTTTTTTCCCCTACCTGAATGACTGGCTATCATCAGGGAAACTAGAACAAAAGACAAGGTGCACTATTCAGAAGGTGATAAGTACCTTGAAAAATCCGTGGTTCCTGATAAATCTGCAAAAGTCCCAAACAGAACTTGTTCAGGTGCTGGAGTTCATAGGCACAGAACTGGATACCCTGCAGAAGAAAGCTTTCCTCCCCAAGAAAGGGTATCTTATCTGATTGCCACTGCAGAATCCTTCCCACTAGGCCAACCAAGGCTTGCAAGGGATTTTCTGAAGTTACTGAGCCACATGGCCTCATCCACAACATGGTGCCATAGGCCAAGTTTTGGATGAGGGACATTTAGTATTACTTAAGCAACCAATGGTCTCAAAGATGGGATCCACTCTTCAAGCTACTTCCAGTCACAAAGATATTTGTGTGGGCACCGGAGTGGTGGAAAGATGACAGCAACCTCAGAAAGGACATTCCCATCCTCCAACAACCCCCAGCAAGTATCCTCACAACCGATGCCTCACTCCTAGGGTGGGGTGCTTACCTAGAGGACTTCACAGTGAGTGCATACACTGGAACTGAACGCTCACAGGACTTGTGGTGGGTGCAACAGTGAAAAGCAACATCAGAAAACAACAAATATGTAGCACTCAAGGTAATTTCTTGCTAGTAAGCAAGTGTGAAAAAAGCAAAGTATTCAAATATGACTGCTTAAACTAAAGTGCTTCAATAGCTTGGCTCACATATCTTTGAACAGATGCAAAAAAACACACACTTTGTTTGCACCTGTTCAAAGATATGTGAGGCAAGCTAATAAAGCACTTTGGTTTAAGCAGTCATATTTGAATACTTTGCTTTTTTTGCACTTGCTTACTAGCAAGAAATTATCTCGTGTGCAACATATTTGTGGTTTTCCTCACAGTGATTGGCATCTGGAGCCCACAGGAGACTCAGGAGCCCATCAATCTACCGGAACTCAGAGCAGCATTGCTTGCATTGCAATCCTTTTCCTCCCAGCTACAAGGTCAGTCTGTTCAGATTCGAACAGACAGCACCACAACAATGTACTATTACATAGACAAGCAGAAAAGAACAAGAACCTCAACACTCTGCAGATGCACAGAGGGCATGAGGATCTGGGATCTAGCTTATTCACTATATACAAAGATTTCTGCAGTACACCTGCCAGGCAAGGAAAATGTCCTAATAGACTCCCTAAGTATAATCAGCCAGGGAAACCATGAATGGACCCTGAACCAGCAAGTGCAGGCCTCAGTCTTGAGAAGATGGGGCACTCCAGAAATAGATCTGTTTGCCTCTTGAGAGAACTATCAGCTCCCACAGTTTTGTTGCACGTCACCAGCAAGGGGCACAGTCCCAGAGGACACCCTTGTTCTGGATTGTACTGGGAAGATCCTGTATGCCTTCCTACCATTTCCAATCATGCAGAGAATGCTGATAAATCTCAGGAGAGAGTCAGCAACAATGATCCTGATAGTTCCGGGCTATGCCTGACAGGCATGGTACTCAGTGCTCCTGACCCTGTCTATCAGAACTCCAGTCAATATGCCACTAAGATACAACTTGTTGACTCTGTCATAGGGCTGAATAACATTCTCAGACCTCAGAACATTATGCCTGAGTGCATGGTTCTTGAGGAGTTAGAATTCTCTAGCCTAAGTTTGTCAGAGGAGCACTGAAAGTGCTGAAAGTTACAAGAAAACCAACAACAAAGAAAGCATACTCCTCTAAGTAGAAGAGATTCTAATGCTGGTGTGCCCCAGAATGATAATGTCAAGGCAGGCAGGGCTGCCAAAAGTTCTGGACTACCTCGTATAATTGCAGTCCTTGGGTATGAGACCTTCAGCCCTGAAGGTACATCTGGCAGCAGTGTTAACCTACACATCAGCAGGCAAAGGCAAGTTCTTGGCCCCACAACCTGTTTTTTATAAGGGTCTTTAAAGACCTCAGCCACCTGTACCCTCTCTAAAGGATCCAGTCCCTCTACGGGACCTGGATGTCTGCCTTGCTCAGCTGATGGAGGCTGCCTTTGAGCCTTTGGCTTTTGCAGATTCAAAATAAGTCACATGGACAAAAGCTTTCCTGATTGGCATGACATCAGGCAGGGGGGTAAGGCAGCTGCAAGCCCTGTGTATGGATACAAATGACACAATCTTCCACATGGATAAGGTAGTGCTTAGGACAAATAGGAAGTTCCAACCTAAGGCGGCATCAGAATTACAGTCAACTGCTCTTCCTCTTCTCTGCCCTGAACATTTCAGTACAGGTGAACAAACACTGCACTACATGGATGTAAAAGGAGCACTAAGGCACTACCTACACCGCACTATGTCAGGTCTCTGGGTACACAGATTTTTGTAACCTATGATGAGGCAGGCAAAGGTAAACCTGAAACTAGGAGGACTAGCTCTTGTTGGATAGTCTGCATTCAGTTTTTTTTTATTAAAAGGCTGGGAAGATACTTCCCAGTGATATCAGGGCACATTCCACAAGGGGTACCTCAGCCTCTGTTGTAGCTACTAGGGACACCCCCCTTCTAGACATTCGCACAGCAGCTACCTGGAAGACAGTGCACACCTTCACAAAGCCCAATTGCATGGATAATATATCCAGGAGGGATGCCAATTTTGGAACTGCTATCTTATAGAACCTCTTTCCTAGGAAGGTTCTGATTCCATCCTCCTAAGGTACTGCTCGAGATCCTGCTTATTGTAAAGGATTGTTGATGGATTCCTGGGGTTTAAAGAAAAAAATGACTTACTGTAGTAATGTTTATTTTTTTATTGTGGTCTCGGATTAACACCTTTGAAAACAAGCTCATTACATAAGTTCCACGTCAGAGATTTAACTAACAGTGATTAAAACAACAAAGAAATATGCAATAGAACTGTAAGTGCAGACTAAGTGACAAATAGTACTCAAATTAAAGAACTAAAATATAAACAAGATGACACAGACAAAGGAATAGAGACAGGCTAATAGAGGCATTAAGGGTAGCATTGTGGGTAATAGACGATTCAGGGGAAGAGGTCTACACAGACAGATGGGGGTAGGAAGGGAGGAGTGAGGAGCAGTAGCAGACAGTGTTGACAGGAAGGAGGGCATTGAGTGGGGATTATAGTAGCTCAGGGGAAGCCACACCCGAGCTAAAGAAAAGAAACATCTGCCAAGAAGGCATTGTCAAAGATTTGGGGTAGGGGCTGAAAGTTGGAGGAGAGAGGATAGCTGGAGAAGGAAGGGTGGAGGGTGGGGGAGAAGTAGAAGAAGGAGAGATAGGGGGCAGGGTTACAAGAGGACACAGGTCAGAAGAGAAATGCAAAGTAGCAGGGTACAGGGCCAAGTGGCAACAGGGGAGTGATGTCTAGGCATGAATTAAGCAGCAATTGAGGGGTTAAGGGAAGCAGTTGCAGCTGGCTTTAGCATTGAGATGTTTTTGAAGTTCACATTTGAAGGGTTCTAAAGCTGTTATTGAGGAGATGACAAGAGGGAGATCATTAGTCCATTTGGGGGCACGGTGAACAAAAGCTCTTTGACCAAGGGAGGTGCGGCACCTAGGAATTGTACAGACCATAAAATGTAATTTCTTCTCAAGGATCTATGAGTGTGACTTACAATCCCTAACCCTGCTTTCCCTTTCAGAACCTGAAAATAGGTTCACACAGAAATCAGTTCCTTCTAAAGGTTGCCTGAGCATTTTTACTGCAGTTTTTAGCAATTGTTAAAATGTGGTCAGTTAAACGTGTTTCTCACTATTGTCTGTCCTAAATTTGGTTGGTGTTTTTTCAACAATTTTGAATAAAAATTATTTAAATCTTTTGGTAGCCAGTTAGCTAGTTTTAGTGCTAGCCAGTAAGCTAGTTTTAGTGGTCACAGCTCTCCTAGCTATAGAAAACAAATCTGATATTAGAACACTAGGCGCCGTGTGACCACAGTGCAAAGTTTGAACTTGTATTCAAAGTTCTACAATTAGCATACAGTTCTATCTCCAGTGCATCACACTCTTTCCTGAGGATGATGCTTATTGTAGATCACACTGATGGATCCCTGAGAAGAAACAACATTACTATGGTGAATAATGTTTTTCTTCCCGCCCTTACAAAGGTGCACAAGGATCCAAACAATCCACCAATGAGACCTAGCATCTAAGGGGTGGGCTCTCTCACAGAAAATGTACCCAAGTTTACCGACACATTTCCGAAAGATTTGGTTGTACCTCTACCATCCTATTTTAGGGGCAGTATACATGTTCTAAATAGATGTTCTAAATAAAGTGAAAATGTAACAAAAAATTTTCTTGACACTCTGTAGACGTCTTATCCCTGTGTACTTCAGTCCTACATGCACAGGGCATCCAAGCCACATGCCTTTCCTGGAAAGTGGGAGAGGTGCACACATTGTGCCTATAGATTTTTTGTTAGAATGGAATTCATGTACACCCACAATTGTTTTTTGTTTTAAACAACCAGGGCTATATACAAGTTTGTGATACTGCTATGGGCACAACGTTCACAACATCCTGTGCTTGTCTTTATTTAGACTTCTGGAAAAAAATCCTAATTCATAATCAGGACACTAGCCCCTTATTCAACAAGTTGGTGTGTTGGTTTTGCTTTACTGACAATGTCCTGTACACGTGGGAGGGGTATGAGCTGGAAGTGGAGGATTTCATTTGTCGGTTAAATGTCAATAACTTTAACTTGAATTTTACACATAAATAATACAACAAAAGAACGTGAATTTTTGGATTTAAAATCTGAAGTCACATGACTTGCATGTTCTCTCCTCTTGCTATAGGAAAGGCACCACAGAGAAAACACTGTTACGGTACCAGCAGAGAGTGCCCACCCACCCTCAACAATCAGGGTCATCCTATATGGGCAATTACTGAGAGTGAAAAGCAATTATTCTGATATAAATTCCTTCAGTAAGGAATCCTGGAGCTGGCCCTGTGGTGCTGAGGGTTGTGGTGCTGGATGCCACACCTCGTGCCACGCTGGCAACTCAGTTTTGGGAACAGACTCAGGTGCAGGGGGCCGGCAGGGGTAGGGTCGAGGACTGAGTGCCCAAGTGGTGCTCACCTCCCCAGACTCAGGATGGGTTGGCCTGGAGAGCCAGGGACCCCCGGTGGGGACCAGGGGCACTGCAGCAAGCCAGGCAAGCATGCATTAGCATGGCCGATGCAGGCAGGGGTTGCTATATGTCAATAGCATCAGACGTGCCCATGCGTGGGGAGGAATACCACAGAACATGGATAAATCTGGCCCTGGGAGTAAGCAAAGGCAACATCCTCCATGTCCACTGCCGGGTGCGACCCAGCTAGCCTTCAAGATTCCTCCATCAGGTACCCTCATCTGCAGCTGGAGGCTATGTTTGCAAGTGCACCCAAGGTAGGAGGGGCGGCTCCAATCTGGAGGCATTAAGCCGGGGGTGGTAGCTGCGGGTGGGGTGGAGGAGAGAAGGAGGTCCGGTCGGGGTGACTTCAAGTAGGGTAGGATCAGGGTGGATGCCTGAGAGAGACCCCCAGAACCATGACCAGGAGAGAAATAGAATTGAAAAAAAAAATAATGAATACTAGGAGATGCTTCACAGGTTCATGAAAGCACTCAGAGCAAGCAAAAAGAGGGGCAGCCCCTGTAGAAGGAAACACATTCCTTACACCCAGGGAACCTAAGCAAATCAGTTAATAAAAAATCAAATTTGTCATAGAATATAGGCATCTGGCTCCAAGAATAGCAGGCATAGTCAAAAAGTATTGGCATCTGTTAAAATCAGATGATAAGCTTAAGAATGTGGCAGAGGAAGCACCTCTGGCATGATATAATGTTCAAGTGTCATAGTTTTAAGGCAAAACAAAAAAGATAATGGGTTCCTTATCTGCACAGGTTATTTACCCACATAAATAATATAGATTCAATTCCAGAATTCCAGAAAAGAAATATCACTGTAACAATATTTAAAAAAGATGACAAGGAAGATCCTAGCTGCTACAGACCAAACAGCCTATTAGATTGTACTCAGAAGGTATATTCCAACATTATTAATAATAAATTAACAAAATGGATAGAGGAACATAAAATTCTGGATTAAGCACAGGCTGGTTTCCGGTTTGATCATTCCACTATAGATAAATGCTTCACGCTGCGTCATCTAATTAATAAATATAAAATTATTAAAAACCAAAAGCTTTACTATGTATTTATAGACTTGAAAGTGGCCTTTGACAGAATAAACAGACAGCTCCTATGGGAAGCTTCGGAAAAAATCGGTATGGACAAATTATTATTTTAAATGCAATAAGGATGCTATATTCGGATAATGTCACTCAAATAAGATATGACAGAAGATGCAACAAAAGTGAAGAATTCATCACCCACAAGGGTGTTAAACAAGGCTGTACACGATCTCCATTTCTATTAAACCTCTTTTGCATACCTTGTTACAAACATTATATGATCCTGATTTTCACCCTCCTAAAATTACAACCATCCATATTTGGCATATGCAGATGACATAATATTAATATCTACAAGTTATCTAGGTAGTAAGACAATGCTGGGAAAATTCTGTCTATAGTGTAAGAAGACAGACTTACAAATAAATTATGAAAAAACAAACAAAAGTAATGGTATTTGGAGGGAACAACAATATTGGAAGATTACGAAATACATATTATAAAACAATTATTAAGGCTCCCTGCTGGATCCCCTTCTGCATTAACTAGAGCGGAACTCAAACAACTACAGGTGGACTGTTTAATTAAGGAAAGAGTATTTATATATTGGCTTAAGGCATACACTGTGAAAGATGATCGATTACCAAGGAAATACATAGCAGAAGAATTAATATATGTCAGTCAAAATATTTATTATCCAGGTATAACATTTATCATGAATCATGTAACCCCAAATGGGATACACACATGCTTATCAGCTATTTTTCTTAAAGGTTTAAAGGAAGTCAGCAGCTTTGTTAAGCTCAGATTTAGGGATGTCTATAGACAAAAATAAATCACTTTATGAACCCAGTTTAAAACCAGTAAATGGATGGCATGTGATAAGACGAGTATCTGTTTTGAGAGATACCTGAAACTAGTCAAAAATCTCCAGATGAGGAAACTGATAACTAAATTTAGATTTGAATATTACAGGCGTCAAAGGCTTCAAGGGATTTTTAACAAAAATATACCCCCAAGATTATATAATTGCCATAGGGGCATTGATGATTTAACATATATAATAATTGTGTGTCCACTGTATAGCACATATAGAAGGAAATACGTAGGTAGAATATTGGCCAAAGTATGCTTAGAACCAAAGTATCAAGTTACATATTTCTTGAAATCTCATTCAATATGTATATTAAATGTGATGATCTTCTTTTTGGAAGGAATGGATCAAAAGAAGTTACATAGAGAATAATCAATGGGTAGGTGTTATAACGAGGATTTTACACCCCCCTGAGGGGTGGGATGCCACATAAACCCTGGGAGCGAAGCTTGAGGGGTTTATTAAGGCATCTCACCCCAGACTTGGCTCTGACTAGGAACAACGAGCCTTTCATGGCTTAACCCAAAATGCCGAGTTAGGCCGGTTCGGAAGTGCAGTCCAGTTCAGAATAACACTCTCATCACCAGTACCGAAAGGAAAAAGCAGGGCAGGGCACAGAAAGGTGCAGAAAATGTTTTTTAAAGCTTTTCTTTTGCCGGCCTGGTGGTGCACAGTGTTGAGGTGCTGGATGCCTTATCTCATGCTATGCCAATGACCTGGGTTCGGGAACAACCTCAGGTTGTTGGGGTGCCTGCGCTGGGAGGGGAGGGTAGAGCAGGATTGAGCATGCCAGTGCGCAGCTCTCCTTTCCTGAGGGTGGGTCAGTGCCCCCCTGTAGTTCTGCTCCCACCGGGTGGTAGCGTAGGCGGAGAGGGGGGTGGCAAAATATTGGGAGGTGGAAGGGGCTGAGCTGGTGCCATAGGGTGTGTTGTGAGCCTCCACACACTTGCACAGCCATGTTCCAGGGCTGCAGGCAGGTCAGGGAGAAAAACCTGTGAAAAGCGTATGTGTCTCCATCACCAGTTGGCGGGAAGAGGCGGCGGGGGCCAAAAAGCTAAAATTTAAAAAAAAAAAAAAAAAAGCATTTATTTTTTCCCCTGATCTCTGCCAAAGACTCCTGAGTCTCTGGACCATCACATGACCAACAAAGGGAAACAGTCATGATCCTGGGGCACTTAAGGGAGCCAACCAATGAGAGTCTCTCTTTTATGATTGACACATGTTTATTTATTTATTTATTAGAATTTCGGATAAATACCTTTGAGCCAATTGCTCTTTTAAAAAGGTTCCATGTCACTATACAAAGAATAGAAGTACAGTTTGTGTGAGATTAGCAGGTAAGCAGTTTGAATACAAAATTCTGTACAGGGTATACATGATCTAAAGCTTCAGGTGATATACAGTAAATAACAGTTATAATAACATAATTAGGCATACATTTAAGAATGATGAGTCACAACAAATAATATTTACATGAATTAAAGCTGCCAGAAGGGCAATGTCAAAGGGAAAGGTAGAGTGGATAAAACTGAGTTGCTGCCAATTGTGCCATGTAGCGTAGGAAAGTGGAAGAGAGAGGGGGTGTAGAGGGGTAACTGGGAGGGAGGTAGAAGGAGAGGTGGGTGGGAGGCAAGGATCAGGGAACAAGTGCAACATTGGGTGGGGTGAGCAGATTAGAAAAGGGAGAGAGGAAGAGAGTTGAAGGGGGTAAGAGAGGAAGTTGGTGGACCTGGGCTAGGGAGAGAGGCAGGGGTAGATATGAGGAGGGGGAGGGTGGTGGCAGGCAGAGGTGGTGATAGTAGAGAGGTGCGAAGAACAGAAGTGACTCCCTGGGAGGTTAGGAGAAACAGTCACATGTTCTAGTTAATTCTCTGTGTCAGCCACCACAAAACATCCCTAGGAAACTGAGTATTGAGCACATTTTAGCTTTGCAGTCAACAGAGACGGTCGTGTGTGTGTGTGTTTGTGTGTGTAGATTTCCCCTAAAAACTCAAGCAAAAATTATTTTGTTAGAGAGGAAGAAATGGACAGTAGAGACTGAGAAACCAACAAATTCAACAGCAGAGTGCAGATGTTGCAGCAAATTGCAGAGTACTAATTAAAAATAAAAAAAAGGATTTTTTTTCTGTTAGAGAGAGAGAGTAGAGAGACCAACAAATTCAACAGCAGAGTACAGAGGAGGCAGCAGCAGAATGCAGATGTTGCAGATACCACAGTAAAAGAAACCAGAAAAAAAACAATCATTTTTTTTTTACTTGCCCGGCTCCCATGGTTTTCAGAGGAGGCCTCATACCTCCTCCTACTCCGTCCGCCAGGACAATCCCCCAAGGCATCCCATCCCCAGTTTCATTGTGCATGTAGGGCCTGGGTTTTTTGCATTTTTCTCTTGTTTTTACTTCCCATCCCCCTGGGATGCCGGCGGGAAGGACATATGTCCAGGCTGACGATGTGCTGATGCACGCCGGCTGCCAAGCGTCTAACGGCATTTTCCTCCCCAACTCCGCGGAGCAGAGCCATCGGTGTCCCAAAAGCCCGTGCTTCCACCAGCTTCAGGGACATCGGGTGCTTGAGGCACCCCTGGTATTCCACCCCAGAAGGAGGGAAAGCATCCGTAGGGACGCTCAATCCTCCTTCGCCCCACCGACCTCTGGCAACCCAAGTCCATTCCTGAACCCAGGTTGCCGGCGTAGTGAGAGGTGTGGCATCCAGCGCCTCAACCCTCAATGCCACCGGGTCAGCCAAAACACCCATTTTTGTTAGAGAGAGAGAGAGAGAGAGACCAACAAATTCAACAGCAGATGACAGCAGAGTGCAGAAAATTTAACAGAAAAAAAAAAAACATTAAGGAGAGCAGAGTCAGACAGAACAAGTGAACTCCTTGTGAAGGTCATAGTGCCTCCATAATTTTGAGGGGGGACTTATACTGCTGTCCAGATTTTGAAGGGGGGTGTCACCCACGTGTCAGACTCTGTGTTGCCTGTCTCTGTGCTGCCCTGAAAGGTCATACTGCCCTAGACCCTGTGTTGCCCATCTCTGTGCCTGAACTGCTACTAGGTAATAGTGCCATATTGATTTGTGAAAGAGGGGTCACATCTCAAACTCTGTGTTACCCATCTCTGTGCCTGAACTACTACTAGGTTATATTGCAATAGCGTAGACTCTGTATTGACCATCTCTGTGCCTGTACTATTACTAGGTCATAGTGCCATACAGGTTGTGAAGGGGGGGGGGTCACATCTTATACTCTGTGTTGCCCATCTCTGTGCCTGAACTACTATGTCATATAGTGCCTAACATATTTTGAGAGGGCGTGTCACGTCTCAGACTCTGTGTAGCCCATCTCTGTGCCTGAACCACTACTAGGTCATATAATGCCTCATTTAATTTGAGAGGGGGAAGTTACATCTCAGACCCTGTGTTGCCCATCTCTGTGCCTAAACTACTGCTAGATCATAGTGCCATACAGATTGTGAAGGGGGGGGGGGTTCACATCTTATAAAACAAACTGTCATAACTCTGTATAGTGATGTGGTCTACAGACAACCAAACATGTATATTGCCCATTTGGAGTTGATGAGCTTCATTCTGTTATTTTTAGTACTTCCCATGGGCCCAGAATTTTTTTTTTTAAGTAATTAAATCCTTTTTCACGGCTCACTAAGTTCCTTTTTTGTGAATTCTTTTTCACTCTTGTGAAAAAGGAAATTGGCTTGCAAAAAAGGATTAAAAAAAACAAAGTCAAAATCCTTTTTCGCAAAAACAAAAAAGCATTCACAAAAAAGGATTTGTTAAAAAATACTAAGTCCTACATCCTTTTTCGCCAGATGGAATACTTTTCCATGACCATGGCAAAGGATTCCAGAAAAATAATTCCTTTTCAGTAAACACGGCCAAGGATTCATGGAAAAGAAATCCCTGTCACAAAAAGTACCATTGTTGTTCAGTGGCACCCCCCATCTCCCTATTGCATATCCCTGGTATCCAGTGGCACCCCATCCTCTGATTCCCATATATATATTTTTTTACACATTTGTGTCCAGTGGTACCCTCCACCCTCCGATTCCCATATATGTTAAATTTAATACTGCACCAGTTAGGGCACAGCTCATTGGTGCCCAGTGGTATCCCCCACCCTCCCATGTCCTTCTTTATGTTATTATAGCATTGGTGTCCAGTTATACCCACCACCCTCCCATGTCCCTGTCTATGTTATTTTAGTATTGGTGGCCAGTTATACCCACCGCCCTCCCATGTCCCTGGTAATCTGTAAATTAGAAAACCATTCATCAATGTCTTTAGTTTTTAAACCTGTTAAAAGAAGTCCACCACCGCTTGCACCCTCAACCCCCCACCTGACCTCCCATTATGCATCTACCTCCCCACACCCCCTACACCCTCCCACACATTCTCACTCACCCAATGTGCTCACAATGTGAAGATCCTCTCTCTGATTGATGACACGTCCTGCTGCTGGAACCAGTGATTGCTGTTTGACAGATGAGAAAACTGTGGTTCAATTCCGACTAGTTACCTTACTTGTCATACAGCAGTTGCTGGTTCCAGCAGCAAGATGAATCTTTGATCAGAGAGTGGATTTTCACACTGTGAACACATCAGGTGAGTGAGGGTGTGCGAGAGGTGGGGGTAGAGTACAGCACAGTGTGGGAGGTTGGTAAAAGGTATGTGCGTTAATGGTGGACTTTTTTTTAACAGGTTTAAAAAAAACTAAAGAGATTGATGGATGGTTTTCTAATTTACAGATTAAAAGGGACATGGGAGGGTAGGTGGGGGGTTCTATGTCATAACGGCGACTGCCAACGAGTGATCACTGTTATGGCGAAGTCAGAGCACCAAAAATTAATTTCAGTGCTCTGACTCCCCGGTGCACAACAAAAAAGCGCGGGGGACTTGTGTGTTTTTAATGTTTATGTGGGGGGCTGTGCCCCACACTCCCCCCATCCACACCCCCCTACTAAAGGATTCTCAGCTCCGGGGGTGCATGTCGGGGAGGGCAAAATGTAAAGAAACAATAAAATTCAGTCTGGGCAAAACAAAAATTAACCTGTGCCTGTACCCAAACACAGCACCCTAGCTACCAAGGCCATGAGCCGATCTGCTACACCATGGGGCCAGCTCTGCAGCCCACTGCAGCACCACCCCTCAAATCCCCTTCCACTCCTCACAGTGCATGCTCGCTCCCACACACCCTCGCATGCGTACCTGTTGCGACTTTCTGCCACTACAGTAGCCCAGCCCACCATCCTGTCACTCTTCCTAACCGGTAGGCCCTGTTTCGGGTGCCACAATTGAGTCACCCTTTAGTGGGTCACTCAGTGGCAGTCACCCACATCATGGACTACCGTAGGGAGGTATAACTGGCCACCAAAGCTATAATAGCATTAAGAGGGACTTGGGAGGGTAGGGGGTACCACTGAACACCAATGGGCTGTTCCCTAACTGGTGCAGTATTAAATTAAACATATATGGGAATCAGAGGGTGGGGGGGGTACCATTGGATACCAATGTGTTAAAAAAATGTGGGAATTGGAGAGTGGAGGGTGCCACTTCAAGCTCCAGCCTTATTATTTAATTAGCACCCCCCTTGTGGGTCTATTTCCTTGTTTACCATACATACCTATCATATATTCTCTATATAATTAGATAAATATGTATTTATATAATAACACATATTTATGTTTCTGAACTAAATACTTTCATCATTTGAATTAGGCTCCATATCATGTCATTGAGAGTAAATCCAGTGCAGCACAAACAGTGCAGACAGAGCTGCGAAACTCACACCCACGCATCCAGAATACTGGTGCAGATTTTGGGGAAAGTAAGATTTACCACTACAACACCATGCTGCCATAAACCGCCACTCCAGTGAAATTTTGTAACTTACTTGTTTTTCCTTCCTCGGCTATATTCTGGATGCACACTTTTGACTTTCGTGGTTTTGTCTGCACTGTTTCCAAACACGACGGCTTCCATCTTGAGGAATTGACATGCTACCTAAGAATTATATTTATTATTCTATAGTAATTGGGTGACATTCATTCTAAACAGTTCTGGCAACTCTTATGTACAATAACCTAATTAGAAGTTAAACCATAGAATCATTACTGTTGAAACATAAAAACATTTATTTTCATAACAACATTAAGGCACTTCAAAGGTTGGGATATCTTTGCATTTTATGTATTTATTCATGTATTTACATTTACTTAATCCAGGCAGGCAAGCAGAGATAAAGTATAAAAGTATTGGTTCCAGCTGTGACCCAGCATGGGGGGGAGAAGGGGAGGAGACATCACAAACAGTGCAGATGCAGGAAATCAGTTACACCACAAATATCAACATTACAAATAAAAAATTAACACAAAGCAAGAATACTAAAAACACATAATATACATCTTTATTAATCTAAACCAAAGTTCACAAAGCACTCAGCTTCACCTCATGCCTCTTGGTACCACTAGGGTTCAATTCTGACAGCAAAAATGCATGGGAGCGCAGGGTCCTTTGGACCCTGCACTCCAAAGCAAAATAGGGATATAATTATACTATCTAGAAAAGTAAGGAAATAAATTGCAAAAAATGTCATTAATGCACCAGTTAGGGTCAAAGTGACAAAAATAGGGAAATGTGGTGTTAGGGTTTACAACCCTAACACCCCCACACCAGGCAGCACATCAGGTGTCGGGTGTGCCTTGGGGTACTCAAGCCTAATGTTCACCCCATTCTAGTACACTGTACACATCTGACCTTATTTACAGATGGAATCGGGTGAGCATTAGCTTGAGTACCCAAGGACACCCGACACCTGATGTACTGCCTGGCGGGGGGGAGAGGGGGGACAGTGTTAGGATTGTAAACCTTAATGCCACATTTCCCTACTTTTGTCGCTTTGACCTTAACTGGTGCATTAACGTTTTTTGCAGTTTATATATATATATAATACGTTAAAAGTACACCTATATAAAATACAGTGCAAAATTAAACTTGCATATCAGTATATCATTTTTCATTATAGAGTCCATAAAAACTTAAAAAGTAATAAAACTCAGATGTTTTTGATAGCATAACAAAATATAAATTACCCCTGTTTGCCAACTGCTGAATTCACAGATATTGAACACTTTTCTCAGTTGGGTTTCTGTGTTTAAGTAAGCCATTTTGTCAAGGTTTTTCTGTAGCAGTTTTGGTGATTTTTTTTTTTCAATTTAAAGTTTATTGATCATTTTTCCAATAACACATTTCCGGCAGATATACTTACATACATCTCATTTCTGTACAACTCTACTAATACATAAATCTGCCACCCCCCACACTTAATCCCAACCCCCCATCCCTCTTACCCTTAGCCCTTATCTACTAGGTTCAAAATTTAAGACCTCGTACCCTGCTAAGATTCTTCCTGTCAGAACTAGTCGGCTATTCCTATATCACACATATCCCGTTTAATTTACCTTATAATGAATAAAGAGCATAAAGGGGGTCCCATATCTTTTTGAACATACCCATTGTATTATTTAAATTAGCTATAGTTTTCTCGGTACGCAAATTTGCTAAGATTTCCGTTAACCACTCATCATAAGAGATTTCTTGCTGGTCGAGCCAATGCCTTAAAACCAACTTCTTGATGGACATGGCAATAAGAGTTATGTGATATTTCCAGTTACGAACTCTGATGCCATAAAGGTCCCTTAAAAGACAAATTTCAGGAGTAAATAATTCCTTGAGACCCAAAAGAGGGTCTGAAGATTGCATAATCTTGTGCCATAATGGGGCTACCTTCTGGCACTCCCAGAAGATATGAAATAAATTCCCCTCCTGCTGTTGACATCTTACACATATATTGGAAACCCTTGGTCCCCGTTTCACCAATTTACAAGGTGTGTAATAAGCATTGTGTAATATAAAGAGTTGCATTAATCTTAGCCTATCCTGTTTAATAAATTTATGAGAGGTATACCAGATGGCTGTCCAATTAATATCCTGGTTGGGAAAAAGAGATTCCCACAAACCCATTGGACCGCAATTGTCTGGTGTCATCCAGCCAATCAGTATATTATAAATCTTGGAAACCGCCCTGGGGCCACCACTTATCGGGCTTAATTCCTTACGGAAGGCTATAAGATGGTCTGTCCAAGGTGTGCGGCCGAAGGCACATGTTAAAGCATGCCTGAGTTGAATCACCTGGAAGGTATGTCTGTTGGAGATACCAAGCTTGCCCATAATTTCCTGAATAGACATCCACATACGGTTATCGTCCATAAGGCTAGAGACTTCCAGGTCTGGGGGTATTGGAAGCCACATTGGGGGAATTGGTTTACCTGCAATTTTAAGACTGAGATTGCCCATGATAGGTTGAGTAAGGTCCTTAAAAAGATTATATTTAAGGAACTTGCAGATCTGTGCATGAATTTTTAGGGATATGTAAATTATCAAATTTTTACGTTTTACGGGGAGGAGGCTTTCCTTAACGTGCAGCAATCCTGTGGGATTTAGGCCTAATGAACGTATAAACTCTAATTCAATTTTGAGCCATACCGGGGCCTTGCATAAATCTCCTTGAGATGTCCATTTCATGTATTTATTAATATGTGATGCCCAAAAATACACAAGTAAATTAGGCAATCTCAAGCCTCCTTTATTCTTAGGGGCCACCAACGTATTATAAGCTATTCGGGAGGATTTGTTAGACCAGAGGAATTTGGTAAATAGAGATTGTAATTTCTTAAATCAGGATAGGGGGAGCCATATATTAAGCATGGAAAGGGGGTATAATAAGCATGGAAATACATTCATTTTAATAAGGTTTATTTTCCCCCACAGTGAAATAGGGAGGGAAGCCCACCTGTTTAAATCCTGAGCCACCGTATTGACCAAGATATCTAAATTCAACCTAATAACGTGGTTATAGCTATGGGCTAATTATATTCCCAAATATCGAAGAGAATCTTTCTGCCATTTAAGTCCATAAGCCTCTATCTCCAACCTAAAGAGTCTATGATTTAATGGGAATACCATTGTCTTGCCAATATTTAACTTATAGTTGGATATACTACCAAAAGAGGCTATGATATCCAGGATATGGGGAACTGACCTACCCGGGTTAGCAAGCTGCAGGAGAAGATCATCCGCATAAGTGGAGACCTTTACTTCGCAGGGAAAGATAGGGATCCCCTGGATATTCGGACAGCTTTGTAGCCTTCTAATTAATGGTTCGAGATATAAATTAAATAATAATGGGGAAAGGGTGCAACCCTGCCTGGTACCTGTGTGGAGAGCAAAGCTATGCGAGATAACTCCATTCCTGGAGACCCAGGCAGAGAGGGATTTATATAGTGCTCATATCCAATTTATAAAATCTGATGGGAAAACAAAATTCCCTAACACCTGAAAGAGGTAATCCCAGTGTACCCTGTCAAATGCTTTCTCGGCGTCCAAGGAGATCAAAGCTGCAGAGTAAGGGGCATCCCTGGACACTGAGAAAACATGCAAAAGGGTTCTTAAGTGATCTGTGGGGGATCTACCCTTCAAAAACCCCATTTGTTCCGGACCTATCAAGGTGTCCATTACCTTTTCCAAACGATTTGCCAATAGTTTGGACAGGATCTTGATATCTTGATTTATTAAGGAAATCAGGCGGTAGTTAGTTACACAATCATTAGATTTACCCAGCCTGGGGATCAAAACAATCAATGCCTCGAATAGCGAAGGGTCTGTATCCGCCCTCGAGAGGATATGCTGATAGAAAGGAAGGAGCATTGGCATTAATTGAGTTTGGAATTTTTTATAGAATAAGGCAGAATATCCATCAGAACCTGGGGTTTTGTTAATGGACAGGGTATTGATAACCGCAGAAATTTCCCCCGCAGTTATTGGAGACAACAGACTATTCTGCTGATCCAGAGAAAGACGAGGTAAATGTATACCTTGTAGAAAACCCTGTATTTTTTGGGCCGCTGGGGGAGTGGACATAGTGCTGTACAGTTCTTTGTAGTAATCGGTGAATTCTTTTATAATTCCCGTTGGGTGTGTTTTAAGGGAATTATTATGTAAAGATCGTATAGAAATAATATAATGAGCAGTTTCCATTTGTTTAACCCTAAGTGCGAGAAGCCGGCCTGCCTTTTCCCCCTGGTCAGTATATGAGGCCTGAGTTTTTAATATGGAATAGTCTGCTTTTTCCCGAAGGAGTTCCATATATGCCGCTCTCAATTTGATTAACTCTTGCCGACTATTTTCTGTTCAGGTGGGAGAAGGACCCTCTTCTAAAGTCTTAATTTGGACAAGCAGCTGGGACAGTCTAGCGTTGGAAGTCTTTTTCCTCTATGTGGCCATGCTAATTAGAATTCCTCTAATATACGGCTTGAAGGCTCCCCATAGCAAGTCAGGTCTGGTTGAGGTATGCTTATTGGACTGATAAAAAAAATATCTATCTGGTCTAGTATCTGTTTCATTAAAGAAGCATCTTTAAGCAATAGATCATTTAGTCTCCATCTGGGGGTCCTGTTCGGAAGAGATATCACAGATATCAAACAGGAGACTATGGCATGATCTGAGGGAGTTCCAGGCAGAATGGAGGAGTCTAGAGTACCGGGAAGCAAGGAATGAGACAGGAATATGTAGTCTATCCTCGTTGAGGAGGAATGGACTGGGGAAACGAAGGTGTATTTCCTGTCCTGGGGGTGTAGTGCCCACCAGATGTCACACAATCCAAGTTGATCAAGAAATTCCCGGAATGCCCTTTGGGCTGGTGAAAGACTGGTTTTCTGAGGACTGGACCTGTCCATAACCCGATCATATACTAAGTTGAAGTCTCTCCCTAAAATCTTGGGAATGGAAATATGTGCCTGTAAGGCTTGTAATAATTGAGTGAAAAATTCAGGATTGTCCCGGTTAGGGCCATAAATACTACCTAAAATTACTTCCTTATTATAAAGTAAACCATGCACCAAAATATACCTGCCTCCCGGGTCTTTAACCACTTTAATTGCTTTAAATGGGATTTTCCTATGAATAAGGATCATTACCCCACAACTATTGGAGGTGCCCTCAGCACAAAAGAATAGACCAAATTGAAGTTTCCGAAGCTGGGGTGCCTCAGTATCCAACAGGTGTGTTTTCTGAACCCAAGCGATGTCTGTTTTTATTAATTTTAAATGGTGTAAAACCTGACATTGCTTCTTTTTATTCCTACCTCCTCTAATATTCCATGTCGCAATGCTTACACAGTTAGCTGTTATAGCTAGTTAAGGAAACAGCAAAGGTCTGTATTCTGCACCTCAAGTGATACATGTTCCAGCCAAATAAGAAAAATGAATAAAAAAGTACATCTTAGCATTGGTAATGTCGCCCTAGTAGATAAAATCTCCTCCCTCCCACCCCTCCTCCCCCCAATCGTGTACCTTGAAAAGGAAAAGCAAACATCCTGTACCGAAATTCCCTAATTTCTCTCCCTCCTGTTGTTGTTACGCGTTACAGCTAGTCCTGCTACAGTTCCCGATATTTCCTCTCCCGCCTCCCCAAAGCTAATGAGGCAGCTCAACCCAAACGAAATGCGAAATTAAAACCATAAGAACATTTGTGTCCCATTAGATAAACCGATCTGAAACTTCTACCCCCAACAATAGTCAAACAACATTTCTCCCAATAGTTTTGATTTCAAAGGAGGGGCTATGCTATGAGACTACTCTCCGTATAACGGGGATTTCCACTCTCTGCCACATCCGATGTTGCCAGGAAAACATAGGCAAAACAAGTAATCTGTGACTGACTATAAAATGTCGGGATTTTCCCTAGATTCGGGTTATTTCCTGTCTATTAGTACAAGCACGGGTAAATAACGCCTTGTGGTGGCGCCGCGGCAGCACGGCACACCGCGTTACTGTCGGCCACCATTAGCCCTACTTAAACCCCAGTACCATAGCATAGCCCCACCGAACAAGACCAACCAACAGAAAATACTTCCTCCATAGACAGAGGGCCAGAACAAGAGGTATCCCCACTTCCCATCCAGTTTGAAAAAAATCACCCCCCCCATGAGATCCAGAGTTGGTGAGCAAATATCAGCTCCTGTTAAAGAGAGACAAAAAAGATATCCAACATTGAAGTAACCACAACAGTTCTGGTAGGAGATTAACTTGTCTCTTATAAATTTCCTTTGCCAGGACTTCTCAGCTCTTGAATGCTGTCCCCTGAGACGACAACAACTTCCCTGATCTTTCAGCAAGGCTTGAAGAGCTCAGGATATTCCTTCTGTAACGTCTTCATGGCTGGATCCACTTCATCGAAATAAGAACCTGAAAATGGGCAGGGTACCCCATACGGAACTTAATTCCAGCCGCAATAAGCTTCATTACAATGGGGTGAAATAAAGTTCTTCTTTGTCGCGCCGTGGTTGGGAGGTCCTGGGTTATATGAATTCTCTTGCCTTCCCAGAGAACTTGATCCAATTCCTTAACCTTTGGCAGCAGGAACTGCTTTTCCTGGAAATTAAGAAATGTAATCATCAGGGGTCGGGGTTGTTGTTCCGGAGCAGGGGTTGGGCGTAATGCACGATGGGCCCTTTCCAAAATATACGCGGGACCAAAAGGAGAGGGACCGGCGATCCATTCGAACAGCTTCTGGGCAAACAGGATGGCGTTATTCCCCACTTCTTTTTCTGGAATGCCCAGGATCACCACGTTGTTTCTACGACTTCTCCGCTCTAGGTCCTCCACTTTTTGTTCCAACTTTTTAATGCATTGCCGGTTTTCCACCATGGTGTCATCTGAGCAATCTGCCTTTTTCTCCAAAGAGATGATTCATGCCTCCAAATCGGAGACTCTGGTAGATAGATCTTCCAGTGCACCAGACATTTGCTTGATCTCGGCCACTATAGATTTGAGATCTTCTCAAAATGGTTGCAGTTCCTTCCGAAATATTTCTAGAGTAAGGGGAGTTGCTTCCGAGGCCAAAACTTGAGAGGCCGTGGTAGTAGTATGCTTGCCTCTCCCCGTCAATTGGGCCTTACTTCTTTTCCCAGATTTTTCCGGGGAGACAGGTGGAGTATGTTGGGGCAGCGCGCTTCTCATTTCCGCCTCCATTTTTGACCGAGACTGACTGCAGGTCGATCCAGACGTTAATAGCTGCCTGTGGGATTATAAAAGCCTTTTTTCTAGGCTGGATAACTGGAATAATAGCTTTAGGTAGTGGGAGCTGAAACCAAGCGCTGCTACACAGCCTGCTGCATCACGTGATCCCCAGTTTTGGTGATTTTTAGCATTGTTGAATCTTCTGTTTGATACCACTTCATTTTTGGGTGCAAACCTGTCTTCTGTTTCATGCCACTTAGTTACAAATCACACCACTTAATTTTTGGGTGCAGCCCTGTTTATCAACTGAATCTGTTTCATGTCTGTGTTTAAGTAAGCCAATTTGTCAGTGTCTTTCTGTACCACTTTCAGTGATTTTCAGTGTTACTGAATATTCTGTTTGATACCATTTAATTTGGGGGCGCAACCCTGTACATGAATCTTATGTTTCATGTCACTTAGTCACGAATCATGCCACTTTATTTTTGGGTGCAACCCTATTCACAGAATCAATCAATCAAATCTTTATTTAACCAGGCAGGCACCATTGAGCAAGGCTTATTTGCAAGATGGACCTGGTCATAACAAAAATCATAGTTCAGTAATACGGTATAACAACGTACAATGTCATACAGAGAAGTAAAATATACATATGTACAGAATAGTGTCATTTATACATATAATCATATAATCTTCTGTTTCATGTCATTTAGTCATGATCCTTATGAATCACGGCACTTAATTTTGGGTGCAACCCTGTTTGTTTACTAAATCTTCTGTTTCACGTCCATGTTTAAGTAAGTCAATTTGTCAGTGTCTTCCTGTAGCACTTTTAATGCTTTTCAGTGTTACTGAATCTTCTATTTGATACCACTTAAGTTTTGGGTGCAACCCTGTCTTCTGTCTCATACCAGTTAGCCATGAATCATGCCACTTAATTTTTGGGTGCAGCCCTGTTCACGGAATCTTCTGTTTCACATCAATTAGTTATGATCCTCACGAATCATGCCACTTAATTTTTGGGTGCAACCCTGTAGATGAATCTTCTGTTTCACGTCACTTAGTCACAAATCATGCCATTTAATGTTTGGGTGCAACCCTATTTGCAGAATCTTCTGTTTCACGTCACTTAGTCGTGATCCATACAAATCACGCCACTTAATTTTTGCGTGCAACTCTGTTTACTCAATCTTCTGTTTCACGTCCATGTTTAAGCTAATCATTTTATCAGTGTCTTTCTGTAGCACTTTTAATGATTTTTAAGTGTTATTGAATCTTCTGTTTGCTACCACTTAATTTTTGAGTGCAACCCTGTATACAAATCTTCTGTTTCACGTCACTTAGTCATGAATCACGCTACTTAATTTCTGGGTACCCTGCCCTGACCTCCTTGTTCAGTGACTCACTACTGCAGTACTGGTGACTGTTATATATTTATTTTTTTATTGCTGTTGGCTGCTTGCTGACCAAATGACATGAAAATACACACACGCCTTTATTTTTTAAAGGTTACATTTTCTTTTTTTTATATACAGAGGGATCTAAAAGAATAATACTGATGCATTTCTTACACCTAGTTAGACTAAATAGTCCTACAATTCATCAGAGTAAATTAGAACCTTTGGGGAAAAATCAGTCAGAATCAGAACCAGGTGACAGCCGAGCCATCCATCCCTACTCTTGTTCCACTTTTAGCAAAAGAGACCCAACCAATTTATGAGTATCTCTTGTACTGAATAAGAATTGAATTCTGTTTTCTGTTTCATGAAATGAGTGAAACAGTTTTAGCAGTATTGTCTCCAATAATTGCTTTTTGTATGCGTTTCATATTTTAGGCAAAATAAAACACTACAAGGTAAATGCTCAACAATCTCAGTGTTGTAACTACAGAATATGGACTCTGGATACTTGAGTGCATCTTAGTGAAAGTATCTTGTCATTTCCCTTTCCATCTTTACATGGAGAATAATGCACCCGAGTGTGAAGAACAAGCAGGTTTTCATACTGAGTAGGTAAACTGACATCACAAACCATAAGAGCGAAACTTGAGTGCTTTATAACACCACTTTACCTGCACTTTGCCTTGGAGGTGTGAGAATCAAGCTCGTTCTTCATTCTCGGGGATGATTTCATTGTATATACTACAATGTGTGCATCAATTTCAAATAAAGACTTGCTGGTTTCTTCAAACAGCAAGAAATATTCCATCTAGATAAAATATCACTATTTTGTTTAGCCGGGATATTGTTTGTCTTCTTTTGTTTTCACCTTAGAGCTACTAGCACAAGCCGTTCCCACTTGCATATGCTTCTGATTAGCATTTGAGGCTGAGAACAACTTCAAAAGCCAGTTAGCAGCACCTGCAAAGAGTTGATCTCAATGTTCTAGTGTGGAGAACAGCTTTTCAGAAATACCAGAAAAAGATGTTTATGCCAACCCGATGGTTGAGGCGCTGGATGCCACACCTTGCACCACGCTGACAACCCATGTTTGGGAGCCAGCAGGGGTCATCGTGGGTCAATGGGGGAAGATGGATGGAGTGTCCAATGGACTGCTCTCCATCTTTGGGGTGGGGGGACCTCACTCACTGTGCGCCTAACCCCTAGTGGAGGCTGGGGGTCAGCAACACAGTGCCATAATTGCTGGGCTGGAGCTTGGCAGAAGCCTGAGGTGGTGCACACGGAAGCGTCTGCGAAATGTCATTGGCGTCATTGTATGCCAAGCTCCACAGGGGTTGAAATCTTGGGAGGAAAATGGCATCCTGGTTGCAGCAGCTTGATAGCTCTCTTACGGGTGCCCCGGCTTTAGAATGGCATCACTGAACTGGATCCTGTCCTGGCGGGAGAGAGGTGGGCTCCACGCCACTGCGCCGTGGGGGGGTAATCCATTGGGGAAGAGGCAATGGCCACTCAGAAGAGGAAGCCGGGGGACTGACAGGACAATGGCCGGATCCATGAAGGAGGATGCCTTGATGAGTTGTGCCAACCAAGAAGCCAGCAAGAAAGAAAGTAAGTAAAATAAAAAAAAAAAAAAAGGTGCTTATAGTTTATTATAGTTCATGAATAATTTAAGGTATAATTCTTTATAGGAACTCATACCTTGAGTTATTCATTTTTTAATTACTTTATAGTAGGTGTTTAATTAGGTTTGCCTATGCCAAATTGACAACACTGTTGTCGAAGTTCAGCATAGAGAGATCCCCAGTGTCGACAGGTGAAATTTTGCCTGTCCGACATTGGTGTGTTTCTCTCGGGGGCTCTACCCCCTGAGCCCCCCACATGAGGGATACACCCCTGCTCCCCTCTTTTATAGATTACCAACTCCAAGTCGGAGCTGATTTCAAGGGGTGGGGGTGAAACACGGTGAAAGGATGAAATTTCGCCCTCCGGTCCCTCACAGCGACAATCTCGAAACCTGTTGAGATTGTCGCTGTGAGGGATTTCACCATGAAAGTTTCACTGTTTAGTCAGCACACCATTTAATTACACCACAGGGATCCTATCTAGAGCTGAAATGAAACACTGCTGTGGAGGGGGGGTATAATAGAGACCTTCAAATATCTCAAGGGCATAAATAAGGTACAGGAGGGTAGCATCTTTCAGAAAAAGATGTTCTAGAACAAGGGGTCATGACATGAGGCTAGAAGGGGTAGACTAAGGGGTAACATGAGGAAGTGTTTCTTCACAGAAAGGGTGATGGATGCATGAAACAGCCTGCCAGTGGAGGAGGTGGTGGCTAGCTCGGTAGGGAAATTCAAAAATGCATGGGATAGGCATATGGAAACCCTAGCAATAGCAAAGAGAATAATGCCAGAGATCAAGTAGGGTCTGTGTTTTTTGTAGCAGGTATTGAATTTGATCAGACTGGGTGGGCCTAATGGGACTTATCTGCCATCAGTTTCTAAGTAAAGGGGCTGCAGGCCTGTCATTAGCAGTTGCTTTGGGATACACTGTATGAAAAGCGCTATATAAATGCTGATTCTTCTTCTTCTGTTAGTAAGTGGGGCCGGAACGGTACCAGATGGAGATGATCTGTTTTCTAATTTCAACAGAATGATGCTTCCCAGTTTACAGTAGTTTTGGTCTATAATGCAGTCTGAGAAATGGACTGATCAGTCTGATTTTATGCTAGGAACAGGAAAAACTTTAGGAGTCAGTGTGACTGAGTATTTAGAATCTGGAGACCCATGTTTGAATCCTACAACCATGTACTTACTTTGGGACCATAAACAAGTCACTGTACCCAACCTCCATGTTCTTAAACTCTCTCCTGTAGAGTCTAGAATTCCAGCCAGTCTGAGTTGCTACCCCCCCATGTCTAATGATAACTGTGTGTTTATTACTCATATGCACTTCAGAGCACCAAATCATTTTTTGGGCAGGTTCTGTTTGGTTCTAAATGTTATAACCAAACAGGCTCTAGTATTTTTTTTTTTATTTCACAATTTATTTACCCAGGAAAGCCCAGCTGAGACCCAGTGACTCATATTCAGTGGGGTACCGGTTATACCTACAGTATTTCTGAACTTGGATGGAATGGAGCCCCGTTAGGGTGGGTAAGTATTTGACTTTGGTAGGGTTTGAACCTGTGATCTCCTGGTTCCTAAGCAGGTGCTCTAATCACTAGACAGGAGAGGCAAGCAAGCCAGGAATTTGTCACCTAGAGTCAATCCAGAGCTGAGCCAGGGGTCTGGCTTGACTCTACGAGCCCAAGTATGAGCTGAGCTATGACTGCCACAGGCTGTCCTCTACATTACTGACAGAGTCCCTCATGAGTTGCATGAGAGGAGTTGAAGGTTTCAGCCACAGAACTAATTGTTCAGGCTGACAGAAATGCTTGCTTTGATCTTAACTGGCTCAGCTTGACCTTCACTCTCAGTTGCGTATGCAGGTGAAGCCAAGCCAAGCCAGGCTGAGGCGTGCTCTGGCATTCCTTATTCTACTAAACAGCACTGCCTTCTACTAAGTCCATGTGGTTGAGAACCAGTTCTGCTTGTTGCTGTTCTGTACTCTTCATTGTACTCCACGATGATGTCACTGCAGCTTGAAGAGAGCTGTAGCTCTTCTGCCAGTTGGTGTATAAAAGTTTTACTTTGCCATTTTCCAACACGTAGTCTAATTATCACCTCTGCAAGTTTGTTCTTCTATCACTCTAATATCACTCTAATTAATCAGTACTTAATTTAGATCAGAGAAATTTGAATGAAAAAAAAGTGTTTCTTGTGAAGTCATGGTGTGTTTTACACTAGACTGGCTAACTGTTCCATTTGCAAATTGTAAATTTAGCCTTCCCATTAAATCATCATTAATACAAACCTAGAGACCTAGCCAACCTGGATTTGAATCCCACAGTTACCACTTGCCGACTGTGTGACACTGAACAAGTCACACAACCACTCTGAATTCTCAGGTTGCACTTGTACATGAGCTTCAAATCAGCATGCCTTTCCCAGTCACAAATTCTAAAAAAAAATTAGAACAATAAGGTTCTTATTGGAAAAAACTGTTTCTTCACATTTTCACATTAGGGATGTAGTGGGATTAGCTAGAATGGTCACTTATCCAGCATTGATGAAAGACTACGTACCACAGTAACTACCAGCATATCCAGTATGCTATGCCAGTTATGCTGATCAGGGTTAGGTAGTATAGCTATGGAGCTTTTTCCTCAATTTTTTTAAGTTGGGGGGCTTTGCCTCTACACCACCATTTTTTTAATACAGAGGGGTGTGGAAAATAAAACCTCCAAACTCAAATAAATGAATAAATAATATCACAACCATACCACTTAACCCTGAGTAGTGCAACTAGCATAATGTACCAACATGCTACTCTGCTTAATTTGTGACATTCATTCTATTATTTTTAAATAACACAATGCAAACATTACATCTCATGGGTGATAGTACTGTACATACAGATCCATGAAAATAGGTAATTATTTAGACTACATTTACCCTTTCTGATTGAAGCCACTGTGACTGCTTTATCTAGACCTGCTTCTTGCCCAGCCTACCTCCCGAACTCCTCCCCCTCCCTCACTCCCTCCCTCTCTCCCTTCCCTACCTTCCTTACTTGTACATCTTCCCTAACTCTCTTCCCCTCCTTCTGCTCACTCTCTTCCCCCGACCCTACTCGCTTCCCCCTCCACTATCTCCTGCCCACATCCCCCCATCCTATGGCTTATAATATCACTCTCTGTTTCCATCCCTTCCCCTCCCTGCTTTTCCTCCCCGTGTCACCTCCCTATCCCCTAGACCCCATCCCCCTTATCTCTGTGTCACACTCCTTATCAGCCACCTGACACTCCTAATCCACCAGCATCCCACTCTATCGCTCCTCTGCTGTTCCTACCTTCCCCCTTTCCGCCCCCTCATACTGTTCTTTAACCCTCCTCCTTGCACTTACTGTATCTTGACTAGGTCAAACCTCTGATTGCTCAATGTGCTTGCAATTTGTCTGTCATTGTAACTCAGTGTTTTGCAACTGTAACCTATGTCATTGTAACTGTAACCACCATGTTTGTACCCCTATTTGGTGTACCTCTCCTTATTAACGTGGAACCTTTGTAAAAGAACCTCTGGTTCAAAGGTTATTGTAATCCTAGTTTTCAATAAAATAAAATACATTTGGGGGAAATTATTTAGGTTACATTTACCCTTTCTGATGGACTACATTTGGGGGAATGGAATTTCATATTACTTTTAGGTACAAAAATATTTTAAGAAAAATTCTCTTAAAATACTCTTGCAGTGCCTTTTGCCGCTTTGCTACTGACGCTCCCTTCCTTACTCATCATTGTTTCTTTAATGCTCACCTCTCAATGCCTTCTCTTGCCTTTTGTTGCCTCATTCACTGTCCTTCATTTGTTTCTAAATACTGTTTTTTGTCTCCCACTCCTTGCCTCTCCTTTCTCCCTTTTCTCCTCCTCCTTTCACTGCACTCTAGGGACTCCCACATCTTTTGTATCTCTTACTGTGTTCCAAATCTGTCTTCCTTCCATCTGAAATCCCCTTTTCCCTACACTTTGTCTCCTTCAGATCTCTCTCGCTCTCTAATACCATCTCAGACTTTTCTTTTTTGCTCCCTCTTGCTCTTGCACTGGCTCATCACATAATGATGTAAGGCACGTTAGTCTACCCATTACCCACTTACTCCTTTTGCCTTTTCTCTGTGCTTGTATGTGTTTTCCTATTTTCCCCTTCCCATCTCCTGTTTTTGCCTCTTTCTACTTGTCATTTTTTTTGTACACTCAGCATTGCCCCTTTTCCTCTTTATAGTTATTTTATTCATTGTCATGTTTCTTAATTATGTAATTAGCACATTATGACCAAGGGCAATGAACACGTGTTTAAATTTCAAGGTTTGGAGAAAGTGACCCTCGGCATTAGAGGGGGTGATCTGGACAATAAATTCCTGCAGGCAGAATGTAAATTGCAATACATCCTTGGGGCTCACAAACACAAGGGTTTGAATGCAATGTTTAGCATAGCTCCTTTTTTAAAACATAGACATATATCAATTTCTGTGGATACAGATATTTGATGGTTGCTGATTTCTATAGATTCCCTTAGGAATATGTATTGTATAGGATGCATTTGCACACATGATTAGTATGTATCTTATTATCTGTGGATTGCTAGAGACCATTTCTAGGTTTCCTTTGAACAAAATTTATAGATAAGATAAAACTTTTTATAGGGTGTGTATGTATGTGTCTGTGTATATATATATATATATATATATATATATATATATATATGATTTTTGCATCAATTTATGTCTGCCTTTCTTAGGATTTTGCATTTATTATGTATATATTTATTGAATTGTAATAGACACTATAGGCACCTTAAGCAGTTGTTTAACTTTTCTTTTGCCACATGGCCCCCCACCCTCATTTCCCTTCCCTTTTTCTGGGTATATTTACTTATTTATTTATTAGGATCTAGAATTAAATACCTTTGAGCTGAGAACTCATTTACAAAGGTTCCACATCAATAGGAGGGAAAACAGCATTACAAGGGTTTAAACAACATGGAGTATAAAACATGTACAATATTTACAGTAATTACAATGGATTATACAAGCAGGTTAATATTAACAAAAAAAAACCTGTAGAGGGTAAGACACACATACGGTTGTATTTATAGTAAGTTATAGGAGAGGATAGTTGCAGGTAGTAGAAGGTTGGAGTCAGTTCGCCGAGGCAGTAGATTATTGGAGAGAAGAAGCAGGCGGTAGGGAAGAGGGGGCTAAGATATGTTGGGGGAGAGTAGGGTGGGAAGTGGAGTTTCTGCAGTCATGGACCTTGTCAAGAGAGATGTGAGGGATGGATGCCTGAGGTGGGTGGCCAAGCACAGTTTTTGAGCCACCAAGTGGAGGTAGGCAGGGGGTGTAGGGGGTGGTAGAGATGGCCTGGGCATGCCATGGTGGGAGCCGCATATAGGTGGGTCAGAGCCTGGAGGCAGAGAGACTAGTGGTAACAGTCACAGGTGCTGGATGCGGAAAGCTGCTGGCATAGTAGTCTCTTGAAGGGGCCCAGAGTAGGTTGAGCGGAGATGTCCAGACTGAGGGCATTAAACCAGAGGGGGTGCTCTGTAGCCAAAAGAGCGCTGACTCTGCATCGTTCGAAGCTGAGGAACATGGTAGAGGTGAGTGCTAGCACTTCTTGTCTGTTGTGTGTTGCTGCTGTGTGACTGAAGTAATTTTGCTGTGCCATAGGGGAGAATTCCAAGTAGTGCCTTTTTTGCCAGCAGGCAGGTTTGGTAGTGTAACCTTCCACTAAGTTGGAGCCAGCCCATTTGTGCATAGAGGTCACAGGTATGGGTGAGATGCTCAGCTCCTGTGAGCAGCCTGCAGGCCTTGTTCAGTGCTACCGATATTCTGCAAAGGGTGGTGGGACTAGCAGCACCATAGATGACCAAACCATTGTCTATGACAGAGAGGACGGAGCTGTCGATCACTAGTCTAAGAGCGTCCAAGGTGAGACAGTGCTTGTGCCTGTGGAGGAGACTGATTTTGTAGTTGACAGTCCTAGCCACATTGCTGATGTGCTGGTTGTAAGCCAGGCTGCTGTCAAGTGTGATCCCAAGATATTTAAAGTGCTGGGTATGTTCGAGCAGAGTTCCAGATCATGTGCTAATGTTGAGAGCGTATGACTTGTATTTGCTTCGAGTGCTGCAGAACATCATGGTTTAGGTTTTTTACTGTTTAGGATAAGTTTGTGGTCCTGGAACCATTCCTCAACAATCCTGATGCATGTTGCAGCTTGCACTCAAGATTCTCTGGGTCTGGGCAGTTTGAGAAGATTACTGCATCATCTGCATAGAGTAGCATCTGCTATGGGCAGCAGCTCGGTAGATTGTTGAGAAAGATGCTACAAAGGTGTGGCCCCAATATGGAGCCTAGTGGGACCCCAGATTGTACAGGCAGATAATCGGAGAGGACATTGTTTATTTTCACTCTTTGTGTATGTTGTCCTAGGTAGCTTTTGAACCAGATGGCTGATTTTGCAGAGAGGCCAATGGAGGTTAATTGGTTTAAGAGGAGGGAGTGGTGGACAGTATCAAAGGCTTTTGAGAGGTCAATGAATACTGCCCTTGCTAGGGTTCCTTGGTCCAGGGACTGGTGAATAAACCCAGTGAGTTCAAGTAGTGCTGTGGAGGTACTGTGACCTTTATGGAAGCCATGCTGCTCTGGGCATAGGATTGAGTATTTTACAAGATATTCGACCAGTTGGTCAGCCACTATGCATTCTAGTGCTTTGGAAAGCGGTAGCAGAATTGAGATGGGCCTGTAGTTTTAAAGCAATACCTTATCTCCATTTTTGTACACAGGAGTCACGATGGCCGATTTCCACAGCTGTGGAAATTGTGAGTGGCAGAGTGACATGTTCAGGTTCCTGGTTATGGGAAGGAGAACTTCATCAATAGTAAGGGCAACCAGTTTGAGGTCCAGTGTGTCTGCACTGTCTCAATTTCCCAAGCACTTTGAGGAGGTATTTCCTGACTCATGAGGTGGTACGTTTCTTGAAGTAAAAAGGAGGGGCTGAGTGAGGGCGAGCATCAACAGTAGAAGTATTGGAGTGTGGAGGGTCATCGAAGAAGTCTGGAGGGGGTGTCCCAGAGAGGTCCGAGAATGCTACATTGAAGGTGTTGGCTAAGGCGAGTGGGTCCTGGGTAGGTGTCCCCTGTATATTGATTAGGTTCAGTGCCGATTTCAAATCCTTACCTAAGATGTCCTTCAAATTGGCCCAAAAGTTTTTTCCGTCGCCTCAGGAGGAAGTGACTGACTCCTTGTGGTGTTTTGATTTGGCCTGGCGTATTTCCCAGGTGCAGGTATTTCTGGCTTGCTTGTAGGCTAGTACGTCTGTGGGTTTACCTGACTGTCTGGCAAGGTGCCATATGTGATTGCGCTTTTTCAGTTTGCTTATAAGGTCAGATGATAACCATGGGTTAATTGACCCCCTTGCTTTGACCTGTTTGTGGGGCTCATGCACATCACAGACTTGCGTGAATTGTTTTATGAAATAATCCAATGCAGTATTAATGTCAGTAGCATGGTCTATTTGTGACCAGTCAAAAGTGGCAAGATCATGCTTCCGGAACTGAAGATGCCCACGCTTTAGTACCCCACTGAAGGTGAAGCGTGGAGGTGGCTTGAGAAATTTGTTTGACCAGTTACACGAGACTGGGGAGTGGTCACTAATAGCATCAGGGTACACTGTCACATTGGTAAGTCATTTTGGATTGCTTGAGAGTATCCAGTTTAGGAGGGTGCAGATGCCTGTTTTGTGATTAACCCTGGTAGGGGAGGAGACAAGCTGGGTAAGGTGAACTGCTGAGATATCGTCCCTGTATGTGCATGCATCAGGTGAGAGCCAGTTGATTGATGTTAAAGTCCCCTAGTAGGATGGTCTGAGTTAGTGGGCAGGCCACAGATGAAGTCGACAATACCCTTGAAGCCCCTTTTGTGTTCATTAGGGGGAACGTAGACAGAGACGATAGTTAGGGATTTGTTGTGTGCCCCAAGTATGGCTTTAAATGCTAGGGCCTGGGCATGGGGCCCGAGATCCACCTGGGGGAGGGCAAGACCTTTGATATCTCTTTAAGTACTCACTGTAAATTTAGGTAATGTCTGTATGCATATTGATTATACCTTGAAAAATCATCAGGGTGACGTGAAATGTCAGCAGCATATGTACATGGATCTGCTTGTCCTTGTTTTTATAGTTTTGCATTAAAACAGTTTTTAACGAGACCAGCATTTAGGTCTTTTTTGTTTTATCGGCATAGCTGAGTAACCCCTACCTGCTGCTTCTCGTATCCATATTTTCAGTGGGCAGCAGCTAGCTTTTTCATGTAGCCACTTACCTTTGCCTTTTTAATTATGTAATGTCCTGACTGACTCTTTAATTCCCTTTGATATGCCATGTTCACTTCTGTTAACCTTGGTAATCATATGTGCTACTGTACTGCATGTTTTCATGTTGGTTGTATTTTACCTTCTGAATGTACTTTTTCTTCCCACTACCCCGTCCCCCAGATCCCACCTGTAAATGAACCGTGGCTCAGTGTGCCTTTCTTAGTTACCAGATTTATATAAATGAATGAATTAATGAATAAATAAATCAATAGCTAAGAAATCAAAAATTGGAACACAGTACACTACAAGTAATTACAAATAATTTTTAAATTATTCTGGAGAAGATGGCGGTATCCCATTCACAAAAACTATTATGTGTCACGTCATCTTCAATAGGACTTCCCAAACCAATGCCACATTAAGCTGAAACTTCTGCCTGAGTTCTAGGCAGCTTGATCAGACGGTAAAAACTGTAGCTAATAGTTGAACTGTAATTAAACATAGCATCTGGGCTTAGGATAAAGAACAGCAGTGACAGCGAGTACTAATAAGACCTTGCGAGCTCATTGTGATGGCAGCTCGTGGAGGATGAGGCATTCTTTGTCCCCTGCCTAAGACCACCATCATCATGATCTTTTCCATGTCGTAAGACTCCCACCAGACATACAACAGGAGACCCATCTATTGTCCTGCTGAAGACCATACCTTATCTACATCATGAGGGTAGGCATCCTCTTAATCTTGATCATGCATCATTCAGCCACTGTCAGAAATGTAGGAACACCCCCACCTGAGAATTATTATTTTGCTGTAAGCAAGAGTTATTATTTTTTACAGTAATTATTTTTTTTGTTTTACCGCAATAATCAATGTAAAGTATAAATCATAATGCAGACTCAAGTTACAATAAAGAGGGCTAGATTCACAAAAAATTGTGAAGTGCAGAGCAAACATTTGCAGCGCACTTTGTGATTGCCCATGTGGTAAAAAATGTTATTCACAGACTGATAGTGTAGGCATTATTTGACTGCGAACAGGGGTAGGTAGAGGCAGTGGTAACCCCATTACAGCCGCCTCTAACCCACTAGCAGTGCCCTGACCTGCATTCCCTGAAATGGCCCTGCAAAGAATAGTGCCAGTGCAATATTTGAAATTCACAAATGTAGTCATGCAAATGAGCCCACTGGGCATGCTAGGCATTGGCTGGCCATTTGCATGCCCATTATGGATTCATTTATATGGACTGTGGGTATCCTAGCATGCCCTAGCCCCTGCCCCATGCAGCCATAGTCACTGGTGGTCTAGTGGTCCCTCTTCTGTCCCCAGTCATCATTCCCACAGGAAAACAATACCCTGGTAGTCTAGTAGTCCCCCCCCATTCTTCGATCACTGTCCTGTATAGTAAAATCCTGTTCCCTGTTAGTATAGTGGTCCCTCCCCCTCCCCATTTTCCTATCGCCCTCCTGTAGGTAAAAAAAATAATGCCCTGTCCTGTGGTACAAGTACAGAAAAATAGAGGCAGTGCCAGTGGTATTCCCCCCCCAGTGTCCTCCAGTCACTGGCCCATCATCAAGGAAGGAATCTCCCAGGTGGCTAGTGGTTCCCCCCTTGCTTGATGATCCATCTAAAACTGTAGAACACAGTACAATTGGTGCCCATTGGTTCCTCCCCTAACATGCTGATCCCTTGTATCAGAGAGTACCCCAGTTTCCTGGTGGTCTTGTGGAACCCCAACCCTGTCAGACATTGACCCCCCAACCCTGCTTCACCCCCAAAACAGATCCCCAGCCAGCGACCAGGACAACCCTCCTCTCACCTGCATGGCTGGCCACCAACTGGGCTCTCAATAAATGCTTAAATACATATCATTCTTCCTCCAGCAGGAGCTTGAACCCAAAGCAGTGCCCCCCCCACCGCCCAGCCAGCCAACTTCTGAGGTCTCTCTGTTCACCTCACAGCCCCCCGCCAAAACCACCGCACCTACAGTAAATCCTTGCCCCAGCTAGGACTGGGGTAACATGGTGAGTAAATCTATTTGAAGACTAATGGGAACTGGAAGACATCCTTAGGCTAGTAGTGATAGATATTCTCAGCAAAGCATAGTACTATGTGTTGTTAGGGCCCAAAAACTGAAAAGTAGCTTTAATAAAGAAAAATGTTAATATTCATTCAGTCCTTCAAGATGTGAGGTTGTTGTGACGTACTTGGTCAAGGAGAATATGGCCTCATTGTAGAGTTTATCTTCGTGGTAGCATGTGCCACGATGGAGTCTCAAAGTTTTTCCGGAGCCTTGGATGAATTTTTCCCTAGGCTGCTTTCACTGTTGCCAAGATCTCATGTGCAGCAAACTGTTTTTGTAAGTCCTTCAGGGTAATACTGTGTTTTTTCAGGAAGGGTTCTGCTTCTTTTAGGTCCCCAAATCGTTTGACTCCCTCAGATAGCTGTACTTTCAGGCAAGCTGGGTATTCAACATACACCATGGTGCCTTACTGCATGAGTGCCCTGACTACTGTCAGGACTTGGTATCTTTTAGGAATTGTTGAAAGGGCAAAGTCATGGTCTTAATATAGCCTCTTGCCACCAAAAAATACTCCTTTTGTGCCCAGCCTTTTTTGAGAACGTCCTTCTTAGTTCTATAGTCCACAAAGGCCATCGCTATGGATTGGGGGCAGGCATTTCAATGTGTGTGTGGGGGCCTTAAAGCCCTGTGGGCTCTGATGAGTTGAAGCAGTTTATCAGCTGGTAGTCCCAAAGTCTCTTTTAGGAGCCCTTCTGTAATTGCAGAATATCTCAGGTTTAATTTTTTTCCAGCAATCCACTGAGCCTGATGTTGCTGCGTCTGTGATGATTCTCCAGTTCCTCAATGTTATTGTCAGTCTCCATCTCCTTGCTGTGGAGGGCTAGGAGAGCTACACTGTGGCTATCAACAGTCTGTGTATAGTGTGTTAAGCAGGCCTCCGCCACCCCAGTCTGTTTTTCTATGTTTCATAAATCTCAGCAGTCATCTGCCACCATTGTTTTGGGGTGGCATAGTATATTCCCAATAATTTTGAGTTACGTGCAGAGCTATTTTGAGGTGATCGGGAAGTCTTCTTCATCGTCTTCATGATCACTGCTGGTGGGGGAGCTTGGCGGTGCACAGATAGTTGTGGTTTGTTTTGCTTTGGGTTGACTGCGGCCAAAAATTCCTTCAGACGCTGCCTGGTGGACATTATGAGCTCCTCCACGGATCATTTTCTGGGTCAAAAAGTCAGGTTAGCACAGTAGATCAATTAGAATTGTCGATAAGAGTCCAGAGCTCCTGTTTTAGACAGCCATTGGAGCGGTAATGTCACAGGAAGTCCTCCTTGTACTTCTTTACTACATTTTGAGGTGTTCGTCCATATGGAGGACCATTCATCTAAAGGGAATTCTTTACCTAGCTTTACTCTTATTTTTTCATTTGCCAACTCAGTTAAGAGGTCAGTGCGATTCCGTTTTGCTGCCCTTTTCACAGAATGAGTCAAGTGGGCACGGAACATATCCCACACTAGTAGTGATCGCCTTTTACGCAAAGCGCAAGGTCTGGTACCCCATACTTTTTCCAGCCACACACCAACAAGCTTTTCATCCATCCATCCCTTAGGGTGGGGATACACAAGAACACCTCTGGGGAAAACAGCTGATTTGGGGAGGGTCTTTCTTTTGAATACAGTCATTGGCCTTAGCTTAGTGCCATCAGCCATGCAAGAAAGAACAACAGTGAAGTGTGTTTTTTCGTGACCCGATGTTTTTAGCAATACTGTCTTGCTACCCGAGGGGTTCACAGTGCGGTTGCAGGGGAGGTTGAAACTCATAGGTGTCTCATCCATGTTATCTATTTGTGATAACTCATAGCTGTGCAGCTTCCCCATTTTGAAAGTGAACTGATGAAAGCTGTCCACCTTAGCTTCTAGATCGGAGGGGAGTTTTGGGGAAATTTTTGTACGCTGACGGATGGTCAGATTGTTGCGCTCCATAAACCTCAAGCACCAGCAAGCACTCAAGCAAGAAATTTTTCAATACCAGCTACATTTTTCTTGCTTAGCAAGTTTAAGCACCTGCATGTGAATCGACATGCGGGTTTCGATATACCCGCTCTGCCTGCATTTGAGCACCCACTCGTTTAAGTCGGTCTCAGGTTGCTGAAATGCTGGCCATTCACCACGGCATGCCTTCTTAGATTTCGGCATCTGATTGAGCATCTCTCACTGTTTTTTCCACTCACAGACTTGCTTTTCATTTACACCAAAGTGCTGTGCTGCAGCACAATTATTGGTGCTGTCAGCATGCTCAATCGCTCACTACTTGAATGCAGCATCGTATGCACATCTCTTATGTTTGACACTCATTTTCATGATTGAAAGGGCATGCTGGCAGATGAAGCTATCTTTATGTGTCACCTGAAGTTACCTGTACCTACGATTACCAATTGACTCGCGTATAAGCCGAGGAGTACTATATGTCATGCAGATTTTGTCATAAAAAATTTGGCTTATACATGAGTATATATGGTAAATCCCCATTATGAACAGAGTTATAAACAAAAGTCACACCTTTTTCATTAATGCTACTTTTACTAGTTGATCCCATTCTTAGCCACTGGGAGCAGATAAATCTTGTTTTAGTGTTTCTTCAGCTCACACGTTCCTCTTTGTAGGTATGAGTACAATTGAAATCTATGTAAATTAAAATGATTCTTTTGATCATCAAAAGATAACACAATGTTATTCTCAGCATCTTAGACATCAGAGAATCTTCGTATATCCAATCTACTACATCCTGGATGCATTAAGGTTTTATTGTTATACAAAATAAGTGTATTATTCTACAGAGATATGAACTGTGCTGGAACTTTAGAGAGATTCAAGTTCCTGAAATCTTTTTTTATTACCTAGATGGACTCACTAATGCATCGATTGCTTTTTTATTTCCTTTGGGGCTTGAATGAAAAGGAAATCTTTTGCTCTCTAATGATTTAGAAGATGTGCTTCTATATCCATCCATAACAGATGGTCAGTTTGTTTTGTAACACTTACTAGATCCATCGTTTGTTTGACTAGGAAAGCTCAGTTGTATCTAACTATGCTCTAAGCTTATTGAAAGCCTGTGATTTTCCTCCCCACAGAAATGTTTTAATTAATTGCTCAATTTTATCAATTATTTTCTTGGGAGTAATCATTCGGATGTTATTAAAGTTGTAGAAAAGTCATGATGCCCGTATCATTTTTACTGCCTGTATTTTCCCCCATAAATAGAGATTAGGTTTAGTCCACTTATTAAGATTGCTTTATTTATCTGTTAACAATGGTAACATATTTTCCTCTTCTAATTTCCAAAAAGGCATTGGTAAATACTAGCCCCAGATAAGTAATTTTGTCTTTAATTGGATCAGAATGGAATTGGCTAGCCATGAATATTTTATGAATTGGGGGGCAAGATAGGGGCACAATTTGTGTGTTTGCCCCACTGAGGTTTAATCTTAACCGTTCTACCTGACTATGTGATAAATGTTGCAGATTCATATTTGAATCCATAGACTAGCCTGGAGTCATCAATAGATCATCCGCAAAAGCAAAAGCCTTGTTAACAGTTTTACCTATCTTTATCACATGAATTGCAGATGATAATGTAATATATTTAACAAGAGGGTTTATCATGAATATGAAAGGATAGGGAGAAAGGGACAGCCCTGCCTGACTTCCTGGAATAACCCAAATGGGGTGGAGACTGTGTCTTACTTGTGATTGTTTCTGCTGTGGGATTTGTATATACTGTAAGCTGCTGATCTGTTATTGAATTTTCTTCCCAAACCCAAAATTGCATATCAAATTTCCAGTCCTGTGATTAAAATGCCAGTAACACATCAATGAAAATTACAATTGTTGGAGTTTTATTTTTGTTGGATCCCCATATAGTGTAACAAAAATGTCTGATGTTATTGGCTCCAGATCTACCTTTAACAAAACCCATATGTTCCTGCCCTATCAATTTACTTATCTTACTCTGAAATCTTTTGGAAATAATCTTTGCAACAATTTTATAATCAAGATTTAGGAAAGAGACAGGTCTTTACTTGACACTTTCCAGGGCATCCTTCCCCTTTTTTAGGTAATATTGAGATGCACACATTAATCATAGTTGGAGGTAGAGTAGCTGTATCTTTAGAGTCCTTATATGACTTATATAAATACTTTTAAGATGTCTAGGCTTAGTTATGTGTACAGTCCTCCTAGAATTCCCTCTGGTCCTAGGGTTTTATTGTTTGGCATTTCTTTGACAGTTTCTGAAATTTCTGATAGCATAATGGGGCCATCAGTCATAACTGTATCTTGCTCCAATAATTTACTATATGAAGGGAGCTAGAAGAAAAAAAAAGTGATTTATATCATGATCTGAAGCCTGGCTTTTTTTCCCCACAGATATCTGCATAATACTCAAAAAATATCTTATTTATGTAAAACACATCTCTATGTAAATTTTTAATCCAGGAGGGAGGTCTGAGATTGCTTACTTTTGAGTCTATAAGCTTGAAGCTTTCTGGCTCTTTCTCCCAACTCCCAGTATTGTTGATTGGTGCTGATCAATGCATATTCTGCTGAATGAAGTTTGTTGATATCATATTTGAGGTATGTAATCTCATGCAAAAGATTCCTGTGTGCAGTAGTAGTCTTTATTTTGTGTGACACCCTTCCCCGGTGGCTCAGTCCTTAGTGTCCTTCTTGGATTTAACTTCTAACGCCTTAAGGTATTTTCCATTTCAGTTAGTATTTTTGCTGATTCTTTTTTCTTTTTTGAGGAATAATGTATAATCCTACCCCTAATGTAGGCTATATAAGTTTCCCAATAGACAAACATTAGAGACCTCTCTGTCACCACTCATTTGAAAGACATAATCTGTCTCTTTGCAAAGCCAATTTTTTTACTAAGTAAAGCAGGATCTGATAACAAGTTGAGATCTATATTAGCAGAACCAATGTTTTCATAAGTATTTTCGACATTAGAATAAAATCAAGCCTTCTATGAGACTTGTGCCTGAGAGAGTAGAAAATAAAATCCCTGCCTTTAGGATGCACCAGGCACTAAGAATTTGAGAGGCCGATACCTGTTATCAACTTCAATAAAGATATTCTGACTGTTTTTTAAAGGCTCCAGATTCATGTTGGTTGCATTTCTTACCATAACTGAATCCATGGTTTAGTTGAAATCATCTCCCATTGCCAACTCATAGCCATCAAGCTTGTGGAGTTAAATCAAGATAGGATTTAAAAAAAAAAAACTAATTGGGGACAGTCAACAGCCTCGGAACCTCTGTCGCGTGGCAAGAATCCTGAGAGCCCTACTCGTGCAGTGTCAAGGTCTGGGCACAGTTGAGAGGGTAAACAAGCTTACCCTGGCTCACACAGTGTAATTTCTACCAAACTAAACACCCCTCCTACTCCCTCGATTTCTAGAGTCTCCAGTCGATTACCTGTTAGGAGAATTTCCCCACACATTGAACGGAGGAGTCTTGCTCAGAATAAAGGGTCAGCCAAGGTTAATCCTAAGGGCAATGCAGGAACCGGAAGACAGACAAGAAGCAGAAGCAGAAGCAGAAACTGTAGGGAGTCTCTGAGCTCACTTTCATCTCTAGCCAATCACCGATGCCCTTACAGGAAGAGTACCATCAGGAAGAGGAAAATGATTTTGGAGTGAACTCTTTCGGTGGTGGATTAACACGTGGATGTACTGAGATGTCTGATTCTTATCCTGATTTGGGCTCTTTCTTCTCTCTTTTTTTTTTTGGAAGTGATGGGTATCCTGTGGTTTGGATCAGCTTCCTGAGGAGACAGTATTATAAGGCATTCGAGCAACTGATTGATTCAGCAGCTGAATACAGTAATCTCTTTTCTGCCTACTGACATTTCTATGAAGATTTTCATGCAACAGGTTAAAAACTTTAAAGTGTTGTACCCACAACTTGAAATGAACTCAATGACGCTTTATAGCTTTATATCCTAGCCTGTCATTTTATGAATCTGTTTCTACTACTGGGACTATGGTCGAACATGTAGCTAGTACTGTGTGGCTGTTTGTTGGAGAAAGAGATGGGTAATATAGGACTTGTGATGGCCCAGGGTAGGTTTATTTTCTAAAATAAAGGAATAAACAGTTCTATATAGAAGGTTTGCTTCTTGAATAGGCTTTTTTTTTTTTTTACTTATATCCCTATGCAAGGTTTTGGGTTGCTCCTATGTTATACACATATAGCTTTAACTCTATTTATTTATTTAATTTATTTAATTTTATTTTATTTAGCATGCTGTACTCAATTTGTTTTTTAACAGTTTCACTGCTCCCTCATCTCATGGAAGTCATGTAACATGAGGTATGAGGACTCGGTGGGAAACTGGTAAGCAGAAGCATTTGAATTAGTTTTTTCTTCTACCTGTCACAGAGTCGCATATGAGTTTTTATCATCATAAGATTATGAGGAATTGAACTGTTTATTACATGTTAGAAGTTTTGCTTTATTAGATAAACTCAGAGTGTATAAATGTATCTTATGTAGGTGTTCTATTAATTATATTATTATATGAGTCCACCTGTTATATTAGAAAACAGCTCAGAATTAGTTGATTGCCAAGTCAGGGGATGGAAGAGGCATAGGGTGATAATTTTACAGACTTTGCGGGCTCTCATTCTTATTTCTTATGTTTGTGAGAATGCTATTCTGAGGGAATTCAGAGGTGTCAAAGGTGAAGTCGATTTAATGGATTGACTTCTAATCCAAGATATTATATATTGATAATTAACTTCTAGCCACCTTGGTAAGCACTACCTTGGTCTCTAAAATGCTTGCCCCAGATTTGTTATCATCCCAAACTGGTAATATAATCCTTTCGGACCACACAATTTCAAAAACAGTCCTTTCTCTCTGGAGCGAAAAGAGTAAAACCTCTAAGTGGAGATTTAATGTCTCACTTTTACAAGATCCAGAATTCACCAAATGGATTAATCAAGAGGCTACGGGGTTTTTCAAAGTTAATGACAATGGAGAAGTCGGGTTTGGTTGTTTGTGGGATATCTTTAAAGCTTTTATAAAAGGCAGGATCATCAGTTTTTCTTTGAGGAGGAAAAGGAAGATGACACAAGATCTTTTGGAAAAGGAAGGTCAGTTATTATTCCTGGAACAACAATTTAAAGGTGGACCACAACTCAAAAAACATGTCCTAGGACAAATTACCAAAATTAAATATGAGATAAACAAAATCCTTTCGGTTAAGGCCGAATATGCCATATTCAGAGTCAGACAGTCTTTTTGGGAATCGGGTGAAAAAGCCAGTAAATTTTTGGCATATAGACTTAAAAAGAAGGTCTCCCATAATAATATTGCTGGCATTAAGGATGTGCAGGGTAAGGTAGTAGTGGCCAGTAACAAAATATCAAAGAAGTTCGAAATATTTTACACGGAGCTATATCAAAGTAGACAGAAAGGAGAAGTGAGCGGAATGGAAGCATTTTTGTCATCTGTAGATTTACCTAAACTGTCTAATTCAAACAAGGATTTACTAGATAGACCCATTTCTGCAGAGGAATTTCAGAAGGTTATTCATGGACTGCCAATAAATAAAACTCCGGGTCCAGATGGCTTGTCTGGAGAATTTTACAAGTCTCTAAACCCTGAAAATCAGAACTACCTTCTACAAACTCTTCAAGCTGCTTACTGCAAAGGGTTTTTACCTGATTCAATGAAAAAAGCTTATATATCACATATCCCAAAGAAAGATAAAGATCCACAAAACTGTGAAAGCTATTGCCCAATTTCTCTATTGAATGCTGACTACAAGATCATGACAAAGATCATGGCTAACAGACTCAAAGGATTAGTAGTCAAATTGTTGGGAGAAGAACAGGTCGGGTTTGTTCCAAATAGACACGGTTTTGAGAATAGAAGATTCTTAACATAGAAACATAGACTTTGATGGCAGATAAGGACTGCTTGGCCCATCTAGTCTGCCCATTTCCCTACCTACAGGATAGGCCACAGATCCTAGTTAACCAACAGCCTATTTCTTCCTACCCCCCACAAGAATTGCCTTATGTCTGTCCCATGCATTCTTGAATTCTCCCACAGTTTTAGACCCCACAACCTCCTCAGGAAGGCTGTTCCATGCATCCACTACCCTCTCTGTGAAATAATACTTCCTCACATTGCCCTGAACTGCCCCCTCTGTCTTTTAAATTGTGTCCCTTGTTCTTGCATGTCTCTCTTTCTGAAAGATGCTACCTCTTGGACTTTGTTGATTCCACTGAGGTACTTAAAGTTTCTATCATGTCCCCCTCTCCCTTCTTTCCTTAGGGGTATATATTAAGCTCTTTGGTCTCTCCTCATAGTGCTTCTCTTGCAGACCCTGCACCATTTTAGTTGCTCTCCTCTGGACTGCCTCTATCCTGTCTATGTTCTTGCAGAGATGGGGTCTCCAGAACTAGATGCAGTACTCCAGATGGGGTCTCGCCAACTGTCTGTACAGAGGGATACCAACTTCCTGTTTTCTGCTGCTGATGCCTCTCCTATGCATCCCAGTATACCCCAGCCCTCCCTACTGCCTTCTTACATTGCTTGCTAACCTTAAGGTCATCTGATATGATTACCCCCAGGTCCCTTTCCTTTTGTTGTTGTTACTACCTCCCCATTGTGTATTCTTCCCTGGGTTCTTGTTTCCCAGGTGCATTATTACACTTCTTTGCATTGAATCCTAGCTGCCATACTTCTGACCATTCCTCCAACCTTGCCAAGTCCCTTCTCATCCTTTCCACGCCTCCTTGTGTATCAACCCTGTTGCAGATCTTTGTGTCATCTGCAAAGAGGCATACTTTTCCCTCAGTCCTCTGCAATGTCACTTAGAAGACATTAAAAGGACTGGACCCAATCTGAACCCCGGTACCCCACTAGTAACCCCTCTTTCTTCAGGTGGACTCCATTTACAATTACCTTCTGTGTCCTGTTGTCCAGCCAATGTTTACCCAGGCTACCACTTTGGGACCCACTCCCAGGCTGGTTAATTTGACTATTAATCTTTTGTGTGGGACTGTGTCAAATGCCTTACTAAAGTCTAGGTAGGCCATGTCCACAGCCCTCCCTGGTCTACTACTTTGGTCATCCAGTCAAAGAAATTTATTAGATTCGCTGACATGACCTTCCCTGGCCAGAACCCATGCTGCCTTGGGTCCTGTGCCCCACTGGCCTCTAGGTACTCAACTATTCTTTCCTTCAGAAGTGACTCCATCACTTTCCCTACCACAGAGGTCAAACTGACAGGTCTGTAGTTTCCTGCCTCTGTCTTGGTTCCACTTTTGTGAAGGGGAATCACATCTGCCTTCCTCCAGTCCTCGGGTACCACCCCATCCTCCCATGATTTATTAAAAAGAGTAGCCAGTGGTTTCACTAGTTCCCCCCTTAATTCTTTTAGAATTCTGGGGTGAATTCCATCAGGCCCCACTGTTTTGTTCACCTCCAGTTTTAGGAGTTCTTACAGAACCCTTTCTTCTGTGAAAGGACTGGGATCGACCCCCCCTATCAAGAATGCTTCTGTTAATTGGATTAGGCACTTCCCCCTCCTCTTTTGTGAATACTGAGCAGAAATATTCATTCAGTATCCCTGCTTTTTCACTGTCCCCTTCTGCCCACCCACCATTCATTCTATTCAGCCTCACTATCCCTCCCTTTGTCTTTCTACGCTCGCTGATGTACCTATAAAGATTTTATCCCCTTCTTAACCGAGTTGGCTATCTTTTCCTCAGTTTGGGCCTTTGCTATTCTGACTTCCTCCTTGCTTCCTTCTGCCTTAACTGGTACAGCTCTCTGTCCTGCTCCTTCTGTGTTTCCTTATACTTCCAGAATGCTATCTTTTTCTTCCTGACTTTCACAGCCACCTCTTTTGAGAACCATAGTGGCTTTTTCTTTCATTTTGGTTTGTTTATTTGCTTCACACAAAGGCTTGTTGCCTCTGTGATGGCAGTTTTGATGATTCCCCATTGTTGCTCCACACCTCCTTCTAGCCTGTTTGCTAGTGCTTTTCTGAGGCACTTTCCCATCTTGCCAAAATCAGCCCTCCTGAAGTCCAGTACCCTCACTTTTGTATGGTTTGACTCTGTAGCTGAGTTTAATGTGAACCACACTGTTTGATGGTCACTTGTTCCCAGACGGCAACCCACTTCTAGATCTGAGATCCTCTCACTGCCCCCATTTGAGAGTATGAGGTCTAAGATTGCTCCTTCACAGTGGGTTTGAAACTAGCTGTCTGAGGCCTGCCACCTGTAGAGCATCAGAATGGCCCTGCTCTTGGATGTGGCTGCAGCAAATGTGCTCCAGTTAACATCTGGCATATTCAGGTCTCCCATCAACAGTATCTCCCCTTTCTCTGCCATTCTAAGAATGCCTTCTATCATATTCTTGTCCATTCCCTCCCCCTGATATGGGGGTCTGTACACAACCCCTGTGCGGATTGTGGTGCCCTTTCCAGTCTCCAAGGTGACCCACAGTGCCTCCTCTCCTCCATTTACTCTTTTGTTCAGTTGCCTTTATCCCTTCCTTTACATAGAGAGCTGCTCCTCCCTCTCTTCTCCCCTGCCTGTCTCTCCTGTACGTTATGTACCCTAGTATGTTAACATCCCAGTCATGGTTCTCTGTGTACCATGTTTCTGTGACTGCTACAATATCCAGGCATCCCTCTTCCATCAAGGCCACCAGCTCAGAGAGCTTGTTGCTCAGACTACAGGCATTGGTACTCATTACCCTCCATTTCCTGATGGCCTTACTCCTTTTTGCCCCATCCCTGTCCTTCTTGCCTTTGTCCCTTTCTCCATTTACCCCTGCCCTTCTCCCTATTGACACCTCTATGTTGTTGTTTACCACACTTACTACTGTTATTTTGTGCTGGGGGCTAGTATTTCCCTGCTCCTTTCCAGTGCCTTCCCCCTTGGCTAGTTTAAATGCTTGCCAATGACCTAGGATGACCACCTAGGATCCTGGTTCCCCTCCTGGGCAGATGCAGCCCATCATGCCAGTATAGGCTTGCATCACTTCAGGTGGACCCCTAGTCCCCAATGAAGCCAAATCCCTGAGCTCCACACCAGTTTTCAACCACTGATTGAATCCCATGGTGCAGAACAACACCTAGCTCTCCTTACACCATAAATGGGCAGCACCTCCGAGAAGGTTACCGTGTGTGCTACTTGTCTAAGGACCCTCCCCAATTCCACAAACTCTTCCTGCACTTCTCTAATCTCTTTCTTAGCCAGGTCATTTTTCCCTAGGTGGACAATGACATCCAGCTCCCTCCCCAGTGCAGCTGCTCCAGAAATCCTGAGGATTTGCTCCCTGTCCCTCCAAGCCATGGTGCCAGGCAGGCACCTTACCTCCCTCTCCCCTTCCTCCCCCAGTTCTACCTTCCTAACAATGGAGTCCCCCACCAGGAGTTGTTTCCTTCCCCTGTGGGGTCCCATGCCACCCTCCTGTGGGTCTCCTTTGTGGAGGTTCCCAGCATCCTCCTTGGTCTCCACTGGGGGTGCCTCCATAGAGGAACCACAGTTTGCCAGAATGCCACAGGAATTGTGGAGAGGTACAACTGGAGGGATGCACCTCTGTTCCACCACCCTCACCCTCCCTGAGCCCACTGTGGTTCAACCGCTCCTCTTTTTTGGCAACCTCTGAGGCAATGGCAGTGGCACTGGTGGTCCCTGGATGGAAAAGGAGGTCCCACAAATCCTGGCCAACTTAGTCTGGAGATGAGCAACCTCCTCCCTCAGCCCAGAGAGGTGCCTGCAGATGGGATAACACTGCATCCTCCAGAACGTCTCCTGGAAGACTGCTGCTCTACAGCCACTGCACTGCACCACTCCCATCATGTCTTATTTCTGGCCCCTTAACTGTTTGCAATCCTTACTCTTTCCTGTTTTTTTTCTCTCTCTCCTTACTTTCTGCCTGTGTGCCCTTTAAGCTCCTGATTGTTCTGTTCTGAGACAAGAATATCCTATATTTCTCAGTAGACCCCCTTACTTGCTCAGAGGCAGACCTCCAGCAGCTAGAGGGGGCCGGAGAGCTACTCTTGCCCTTCTGGGATGGTGGGTCTTTGGTGGCTCTGTGATCACTCACTTCCTGCTCCGAAACAGGAAGTTTCTGTTGTCAGTCAAATCCTGTGCCTATAAAAGTAGAACTAGCTTTGGGTGGGAGGGTGGATGGGAGAGGAGGGAAGGAGGACAATATAGTCCCAGTAGAGAAGTCCAGTCACACAGCAGTCCTTTCTCCTGGTGTCTTCTGCCAAGCTACTAGGAGAATTTTTCTAAGGCAGTCTTTAAATGTAGCTTCCTTCTAGCTAAGCCACCCCCCCACTTACAAGATCTTTCTGCTAGTAATTTAAACCTCACAGCTATCAAGTCCTTTTAATCGCCTGAGATTTACACCTAGATAACTGTTCAGATAACCATTCAGTTCAGTTACGTTGTCTTTTCTTAGCAAATAAACTTAAAGAGACAGCTTTAGCAATAGCTCTAGACTTTTTTTTAAAGCTTTTGATTCCTTGGAGTGGGAATACCTCTTTGCAACGTTGGACAAGTTCAGTATAGGCAAGAGGTTCATCTCAGGTATTAGAACCCTTTATGCCAATCCTTCAGCGCAGGTGATTACTAATGGTTTTATATCCAATCCTATTAATATGTTTCGGGGGACAAGGCAGGGTTGTCCGCTTTCACCATGCTTGTTTATTTTAGCCCTTGAACCCCTAATTTGGAAACTTATGGACAACAAATTAATAAAAGGTATCAAGACAGGTGCAATAATGAATAAGGTATTCACTTTTGCTGATGACATCCTGCTCACCATCTCAAATCCTCTATCGGCTCTAAAACCATTAGAAGACGTTTTAGAATCATTTGCTAAATTAGCAGGGCTGGAGATTAACTGGAAGAAAACACAGGTTTTGTCACTTAATGATGTTAGGGGATGGGACGAAGCATTGGGAAAACTTGGAAAAGAAACATGGGCCCAGATATTCAAAGGGTTGCGCCATGTGCGCCAGCCAGGGTTCTTGTCATAAGTCCTATTGTGCCATTCTGCGATATTCAGCGGGAGGCAGTTGCGCCACTGAAAACAGGTTGAGCAACAGCGCAATGCAAATGAATGCATGCTCAACAGGAGGGAGGATCCGGCATAAACTACGCAGCCCGATATTTAGTCGGGTTGTGCAGAGTTGTGCATGCGCAACCCCCAACCTGCGCCTGCACAACTTTGAGCCAAAAAAAAGGATCAAGTTGAGGGCCACCCACAGGTGAGCTGCTGTATTGCAGGGCACAACACAGCAGCTGCCACCCGTGGCTGGCCCCCAACTCAGTCCCTGTGCCCCCCCACCAGCCCGATCGTGGGCAGTATGTATCCAGACACCCCCCCAAACATCTCCCGATGCCCGATCGCGGGCAGTATGTATCAAGACACCTCCCCCAAACAGCTCACAATGCCCGATCGCGGGCGTATGTATAATCGCTCCCCAAACAGCTCACAATGCCTGATCGCAGGCAGTATGTATGAATACACCCCCTACAATCTCCCGATGCCGATCGCGGGCAGTATGTATGAATACACTTCCCCAAACAGCTCCTGATGCCCGATTGCGGGCAGAGCGTAAAACAACCCCAGTGCCCGATCGCGGGCAGAATGTAAAAGCCCCCGAATATCTCCTGGTGGTCCAGTGGACTGTAATGCCCGATTGTGGGCAGAATGTCAATTACAACCCCCAATCATCTCCCTGGTGTCTAGTGTCCCCCACCCACCCACCTGAAGCCCCTCACCCGCTCCCCGGCGGCGGTGGGCGGCAGCATCCCACCGCCTGCTGCCCGCTGACTGACTGTCGGTAGGGCTGCATGCCCATGGTGCAGAGCTAGAGCCAATGGTGTGCAGCCCATACCGTATGACAGTCCAGATTTGTGAATGATCATTCTACAAATCTGGACTGTCATGTATGTGAGCTGCGCCCGGTGGCTCTTGCTATCACACGGTCTGTGCCAGGTGGTCGGTCGATGAAGCGGCGGGCGGCAGCGGGTGGGATGCTGCCACGCCCGGCTGCGGGGGGCGGGGTGGAGGGCTTCATGTGAGGTGGGTGGGGGGACACTAGACACCAGGGAGATGTTTGGGGGTTGTAACCTGGACATTCTGCCTGCGATCAGGCATTACGAGTCCACTGGACCACCAGGGAGATATTCGGGTTGGGGAGGGGGCTTTTACATTCTGCCCGCCATCGGGCACCTGGGGGTTGTTTCACGCTCTGCCCGCGATCCGGCATCGGAGATTGTGGGGAGTGTATTCATACATACTGCCCGCGATCGGGCATCGAGATTGTGGGGGAGTGTATTTACATACTGCCCGTGATCGGCTGCAGTGCGTCGGTCCCCGACGGCTGCTGCCTGGCAGGGTGGCAGGCGCAGAGTCCTCGGGGATCGGCACACCTATATGCTAATGGCATGCAAATGGGGCCAAATAGATGCAAATGGCCCCCCCTGTGCCTTGCATGAATTATGGCCCCATTTGCATCTCACCTTTTGAATATCGGAAATTTGCGCATGGCGCAATGGTACTTGCCCCACTGCAAGTTTAATGCTCAACTCTGACAACTTGCGGTGGCGCAAGTTCCACTGCGCCATGTGCAGTGGCTGTGGCTGGGGGGTGATATTCAAAGGAGTTGCTCAATAGCGCAACTCCTTTGAATCTGCCCAGGCCACACCCTTGCGCAACTATTTTGAGCAGCGCAAGGGCTTGCGCCTCAGAATGGCGCAGTTTGAATATCCGGGCCATGGTGTCCCCAGTATTTGACTTACTTAGGTATTAAAATACCAAAGGACAGTAAAACAATCTTAGATCTGAACCTTATACCATTGTTAAATGAGATTGACAGAGATTTTAAAAAGTGGACTAAGTTGAATCTTTCTTTATGGGGAAAATTAATTCTGTTAAGTTGCTAGTAGCTCCAAAATTGTTTTTTCTATTTCAGAATATCCCTTTCATAAACTACAAACATTTTTTAAGAAATTGAATGCTGTGGTTTGGAAGTTCTTATGGGGGGATGCTCCGCCAAGGTTGTCATTAAGTAAGTTGAGGTTAGACAAATCAGTAGGAGGCTTTGGACTAGATTCAAATAAACGGCATTGTACATTACTTCAGATAACAATTCTAAAGGGCCCCTATGGTTTAGAGTAGAGAAACAGTTGATTCTTCCTTACAAACCTTCTGATCTTCTATTCTTGTCAAGGTCTGGAAATTTAAAAGGTTATATGTGTATTGATGATTCCCTGTCTAGTATTAAGGAACTCCAAAATATTTAAAAAACTGAACAAATTCCTTTAGGATTAACTACAATTTGGAATAACCCCAAATTATTCTATAATGGAAACATTGTAAAAGACCCGGGGGGGGGGGTATTGGGTATCACATATCGTAATGATCTTTTGGATCATTCAGGCCCATTGCTGTCCTTCAAGGAACTGAAACAGAAGTTTGGATTACATAAATTCCACTTTGTCATTTATTTACAACTCAGGAAAGCGCTGTTGTAATCAGTTCTAGGCACAAATCTCACCCTTCCAGAAAATAAAGAATGGGGAACTATATTGTCTTCATCAAGTCTCAGAAAATAGGTAAGCTTAGGCTATAAACAACTAAATGGAGCTACAGAGCATTCATTATTAACATGGCTGGCTAAACAGAAATGGGAAGAGGACATAGGTGTTTGCATTTCTGATCTAGAATGGTCCTCTGCTTGGAAAAGTGCATGTATAGCCAGCAAAGAGGTTATAGGAAGAACTATACAGTACAATACTTTGCATTATTATTATTATTATTCCCCAAAGAGACTGCATTTAATGGGTTGTCTTCCAGAAGGGCCTTGCTGGAAATGTAATCAAAAACATGCTAATCTATTGTACAAGCTCTGGGATTGTATGCACATATATCCCTTATGGAAGATGGTGCATAACTTTTGTTCATCTGCTTTTGAGGTCACAATACCATTTTACCCCAAAATTTCAGATGTTGGGCATAGATCCGGAGGACACAGCTCTCAATATGCAACAGAAGGCAGGGATTTGGGCTACTGCTCTATTATTCAAAAGAATCCTGCTTTCTAATTGGAAGATGAAATGTGCTCCTCCTTTCCAAAAATGGTACAATAAATTAAGTGAGACCATCAATAATGAATGAATAGCACATGTTATTGCAGGCAAATCCCATCTCTTTGAGAGCACTTGGTCACCAATTTTGGTCATGTTGGAAAATATGTGCTAAGTTCCAGTTCATATTACTATTAAAATACATAACTCCCCTGTGTGAGCCATTCTAGTAGATGACTCTATAGGAATGTGGTTTCAAGAGATATAAGCACTAAAATGTTTCTCATCCTTGCATGAAAGATCTTTCATTTTATTCATAAGAAGTATGTATGAGGGTCAAAGAAGAGGTTAGATTGAGGTAATTAAATTCAATCCAAATGTATGTAGAAAGAAGATAAATTCACTACTTATCTGTGATTGTACAAAAGAAAATTTTATGTTCATAGGCATGTAATGTTTTCTTTCTAATTTTTAAAATCTCAATAAAATCTTGACTGGAAAAAAAAAAAGCCTGCCACCCCATGTTTGATCACCGAAAGTTCATACAAATCTGCTTCACTTTTGTTTGGTGTACAAACATTACATATAGTGATTTTGCCCCTATTGAGAACCCCCGTAAGTTGTTGAAATCTCCCTTCTGGGTCTGCAACAAGCATATACTTAATGAAATGTACTCCTTTCCTTATTAGGATTGCTGTGCCTCTTTTTTGAGTTGTCGGAGCTATACTCTGTCTGCAACATCCACCCTCTATTTAACTTTTCCACTTCACTTAGTACATGAGTCTCTTGCAGGAGTGCAATCACTCTCTCTCTCCCCCCCTGCAACTAATGACATATTTTTTTTCTCTTGATGGGTAATCAAATACCTTTAACATTCCATGACACCAGTTTACACAGATTCATTGCGCTCATTCTGAATGTATCGATTTATAGTAACAAGATTCTAATTAAATAGTAAATAAGAAGAAAACGTAGCAGACAGAAACAATTCATCAAATTTCTAACAAGAAATACCTACCAGTTCCCTAGACTTATAACATATAAGGAAAATTGACTATCCGTAATCAAGTCAGCTAATTCCAGACACCAAATAATTAAGATACTATGAAACTTGATAGTTATATGGTATCACACTATAACATTAACATTTAATTACAACAATTCAAACCTAAAAAGGGAAAAGAATAACAGAGAAATAAGACAACTAACAGAAACAGTTTTTGAGTTATTCACTTGTGGTAGGTTTGCTGTCTAAGCACCAGAATATTCAGTTCCTAGGTGCCAGCTATACCATTAACAGACTCCTAATTTACACCAAAGCACATGAGTAGTGTTGCCCATACTTCTAATTGATTGTACAGTTCACCCACTTTTAAAAGAGTTTAACTATTCATGTAAATTCACATTGGCTGAAATTCCTGAATAACAGATTGAATGTGAAAGTCCTATAACATCTATGATATTGAAATAGGATAATAACCCATATAACAATGTGCTTCATGTAATAGATAACCCACTGTAAGGTGTGCAGTTGCACTTTGATATATGCACGCCTTGGTGTGCGTTTAACCACCCGAGTCATGCGTATATCAGACCGCGACCACACATCATACAGCGGGTTATATATCTTATAAAATGGCTAAAATGGTTTTGGAGGAGGTGAAAGTGCAGGTGTTCAGTCGTGCTCTGAGATATATATATATATATATATATATATATATATATATATATATATATATATATATATATGCACTATCATGTGATGTGTTTCAGCCAACCAGCAGAAAGTATTTTCCCTCCCCATTTTATAAATGAAATTATAACCGTGTGTGAATAGGCAGATAATAATTACCAAATTGTCAGCTGAGCCTACATTTGTTATTCAACAGATAGTGATGGGTATGACTAGGCTTAGGTATTGAAGCTATCCTATGCCCCAGCTGTGGTTTGCAGAAGCCACCCAGGTGTCCCTAGGCTCCACTACAAGGCAGTGCCCCTGGGAATTAAAAGATGTAACCAGATATTAAAATGATGAGATGATCTGATAATACTGGAGCTGAAATGTATACATTTTGTCCATCACACAGTGATCAAACAAAAAATTTAAGGAAGAAGGAACGGTCTCTTCTTTTTCTTTGCATTCATTTTGTTTTTTGCTCATATACATCCACTAGCTATGTTTAGAGAATGAACTAATCTTCTGCACATTTCAACAATCACAGTACAGAGCAAAACACAAATAAGGGCTATGCTTTGGTTTAAATAATATTTGAAAATAATTGAACTGTTTTATTGGCAATAGAGGGTTTGCATGTTTTCCTGAAGTTATTTTTAGTACATTGAACAATCAGAATATTTTTTGTGGTGTTTTTTGTAAACTCAGATGGTGAGATGCTGCTTTTCCCGAGACGCAATGTTCACTTTCATGGTTAGGTGAGAGCGTGACTTCAGATGGTGCTGCCTCTCAAATGCCTCCAACCCCAACCCACACAGTCACAAATAAACAGTGGGACAAATAAAGAGTGATAATTTGTTTTAATTTTTATGAAGTTTTTAAACAGGTACTGAAAATCAGGAAGAGAATGCTTGTTGCAGGCTTCATCGGGAGTGAGCGTGTCCCACAGCGACTACCGTACACAGACTTGGTTTCTGGCTTCGCGGTTTGTAGTAACCGACGGCGATGAAAAGAAAAACTTCCTTTTGTGTTTATGGTGACAGTAGTGGACTGTATTTTTAACATGAAGTTCAGAGTTGTTGCGGATAGCATTTCATGGAGAAGAGGCACTGGGGGAGAAGGACGAATCGGGTCTGAGATGGCAGAAATGCGTGTGTAATTGGCAGGAATGGGACTGACAGCTGCAGCTACTACAAACAGATGGATCAGCAGTGAGTTAAAATTAAAATAAGATATAAAAAGGATTAACAATTGAATAGTTGTACAGGACAGGGAAGTTTCAACACACTCGCTCATTTGTATCATTCTGTGTTGTCTGTGCCAGATTGCTAGTGGTGTGCCACTGAAGTGGTTCTGTCAGATTCACAGAGGTGCCGTTTTCCCGCTGTGAGCTGTGCCAGCCTATATTTTTGTTTACGATTGGCACAGCTCAGTGATTTTTTTTGTTGTACTGGGGCTTGGGAGTGGAGGTAGTGCCAGTTGGCTACAGTATCTTCTGATAAGGACACGGCTCAGAAGATGTTGTAGCCAATCAAGTTACAGGATTTTTTGAGCCCATTTTATAAGTAAGCAATAACACACTCTGGGGTGTGATTTAGACTGAAAAAACACACTTTTAGGGGCAGTAAGGCATTCAGCCAGTGTGGTTTAGTCAGGATAAATGCATGCTTGGGGCACAGTGAGTCACAAGGCCACAGGCTGAGTGCCTTACTGCCCCTTAAAAACAAGTTTATCCAAACTAAACAACACCTCAGAGTGTGTTATTGCACTTATAAAATGGGTATATGTTAAAATATTTTTAATAGTTTCAAACAAATGTTGAAGTATTAAAAAATGCTTTTTCATGTGAAATAGTCCCTCCTCTTGACAGTTGGCATAAGGGGCACTGTGTGCATTATTGCTGTGTGTACTTTACTTGTTTGTTTACAGTTTATCATCATTTCAGTGGTTGGATTTTCCTTTTAAGTTTCTTATTTTACTGTTATTTAATACTGTATGCTTATTGCTGAACTGTGATCCAGACCACCATGTAGAACAAGTAGAGTTTGGAAGTACTGTGAGCCATGGCAAGACCAAGGCTTTGTTATGGTCTTGCAGTGCAGCATGCTACCATCTGCAGTAATGTGTGTTACAAAACTGCTGCTGGTCTGAGCGAGCAGGTGGGTGGCAACTGCTGGCTCAGCGTAGAGTGAGTGAGTGAGAGAGAGAGAGAGAGGCTAGCGAGCATGGAGTCTAAAGTAAGGTAGTATAGTGCAAAGGTAGGTTTTTTGGGCGCTGTGAGGTAGAGAGGCAGTAGGTGTTAGAAATGCTTTTGTTTTGTAAGTGAAACTGAAATGGTTAAAGATTGTGTAGCGGACACAAGGCAGACAACTGGCTTTTTAAAAATCAGGTATTGCATGGATTTTTAAAGGAATTTTCCAACATAAGGTATTGGGCTTAATAGCCCAGTACCTTATGGCAGCATGAGCTGATGGACATTAAAAGTTACATTTTTAAGTGCCCCAGTTTAGTAGGAGAAGGGATCGTAACTGGTGCCAAACCAGCAGCCAGCAGATCCCTTCCAGCATCCTGGTGCCTCCACTCTGCCCCCACGCTCTGAGGGCCCCTATTAGTTAAGCGATTACTTTAATTTTCCTCTGCAAGTGCTTAATGTTACTAAAAGACGGCATTTAAAACAGTCCCCATAGACTTGTATGGGGCTCACCCCTGCGCTCTCTCTGCTCACACGTCACACAATCTCAGGGTGCGGGGGCAGAGCAAAGGCACTAGGAAGCTAGAAGGGACTGGCTGGCTGCCAGTTCAGCACCAGTAACGATCCCTTCTCCTACTAAACTGAGGCACTTAAAAATTTAACTTTTAACATCCATCAGCTCACGCTGCCATAAGGTATTGGGCTATTGGGCTATTCCACACCATGATAAGTTCAGATGCAAAGTGTGTAAACTTACCAGCCTCCACTGGCTGTGGCCAAAGTTTCTGGGTACAGGATCCACAGTTCCTGGAATCTAAGCATGTTAGCATGCTGTGACTACAAAGTCCCATGCTGGAATAGCAGGTTGCAAAGTATTCTGGGCTGTCATGTGAAGATAGAAACATAGAAGTTGTCAGCAGAAAAGGACCTCTTGGCCCACCGAGTCTGCCCTTTATTACCTAGCTACTGTGCCACCGCAGACCATACTTGATCTCCGGTCCCCCCCCACCTTACTTCTATGTTCCCCTCGTGTCTATCAAATACATGCTTGAATCCTGTTACCATTTTAGCACCCACCACCTCTGCTGGGAGACTGTTTAGAAGCCGTAGGTGAAAAGGTTGATTCTGCTGTGCTTTAAACTCCTTTACTTGGCGTCACTGGCTCATGATGTTGTGAGTCAGCAGTGAGCGGGGAACAGAGTGATTGGGAGCACATGCTGTTCAACAATGCTGAGTCAAGTCTGACAAAGGCTGTTGTGGGTGGACTCCTTCATGGAAATGGCTATAAATAAAGTCTCAAGCACTACCATGAGTTGGACAAAGCTGTGGGGCCATTCAGATCTATCAATCCCCAAAGCAGCAGGACATCTAACACAGTAACACACTCCTCCCATTCTTTGTAAAGCATGCTTGACATCTTTGAAATATTTCTTTTTTCCATTATCTTTGCCAAGAAGCCTTGAAACATGTATTTTTCCCCTCTTCCATATTACTTGCTCCCATTCTCTAGCCAGTTGCAGTAGCTGCTCTTTCACAAAAAATCTTAAGAAATTTGCAACAACTGGCTTGGATGTTGCTCTGGGTTTGGGAGTAAGCAATGTACTTTTGGACAAGTAAGTGAGCTGGGCAGCTTAGGAGTGGGTCCAAAGGTGATAACGTGGATCAGAAATTGGTTAGGGGACGGGCAACAGAGGGTTGTGGTAAATGGAGTTCACTTCGAGGAAGGAAGGTGATCAGCAGGGTGCACCAGGGATCACTACTGGGACTGGTCCTCTTTAATGTCCTCATAATTGCCATTTTAGAGGAGCTGGAAGGGAAGGTATGCCTCTTTGCAGATGACATCATACTCTTCAACAGGGTGTACACTCCGGGGGGTGGAAAGAATGAGCCAAAACCTAATAAAAGTAGAAGAATGATTAAGGGTATGGCAACTGGGTTTTAATGCAAAAAGTACAAAATAATGCACTTACAGCACAGAAACCCAGGGGCAGAGTACAAAATGGGTGTAGTGGTATTGATGACCACCAAGCAGGAAAGAGACCTGGGGTTAGTCATATTGTATAACCTAAAGGTGGCCAGGCAGTGCAACAAGTCAGTAGGGAGGGATAGTGCGATGCTGGGGTGCATAGGGAGGAGTACAACCAGTAGAAAGAGAGAGGTGGTTTTGCCTCTGAATAGATCGCTGGTAAGACCCCACCTAGAGAACCCAGTTCTGGGGACCACATCTCCAGAAGGACATAGACTGAGTGGAGGCAGACCAGAGAAGGGCAACTAAAACTAAATGACCTCAATATGTGCACCCTGGAACAGAGGAGGGAGGAGGGGATATGATGGAGACTTTTAAATACCTCATGGGGGTAGATAAGCTGCAGGAGGGAAATATTTTTCAGAAGAACAGGTGCCCAAGAGCAAGGAGACATGCCTTGAAGCTGGAAGAGGGTAGATTCAGGAGGGATGCAAGGAAGTACTTCTTCACAGAAAGAGTGGTGGATTCCTGGAACAGGCTCCAGTGGAGGTGGTGGGGGTGAAAACCACGGTGAAATTAAGAATGCATGGAATTAGCACAAGGGAATCATGGTGGAAAAGAAGGGGGAGAGAAAGAACTGTAGATTGGGCACAGTCTGCGGTAATAGTGCACGTAGGGAGAAATAGGCAGACTGGATAAGCCAAGTAGTCCTTGTCTGCCAACAAATTCTATGTTTTCATGTTTCACTCTCAAATGGCTGTTTCCACTGGTGTCCATGAACTGTAACTCCACAAAGAACTGCTGAAGGAAGACTGTCATGTTGTTACCCTGAGCCCCTTCTGGTACACCAATAAGTCTTAAGTTGTTTCTCCTCCCTCTGTTTTTCAATATCTATTTTTTTCCATTTGGCACTGAATCTGTCTATGCCGTAAACCTACCCTTTCCTCTATGCAAAACACTACACTCTTCAGTACAGATCACCGTGACTCTGTAACCTCAACCCTTCCCACTGTTTCGGTTGTTTCTGATTCATTTTCTATGATGGCTTCTTTTAAGTCACTGATGTCCACTTTAATGCTAGTAGGCAGGTCCCTAATAACTGTCATGTCCAACTTATTGCTAGAACTGGTGGTTTGCTTTGACATGGAGGTCCCGCTCTGAGTTGATTTTGCAGCCTAAGTTGGTTTCCCTGTAGTGGGTTAACATCTTGTGAACCAGCACTTGAAAACACTAGAAAGCAATGTAAAAGGGTATACCTTTGATGGAATTCATTGGTTGGTAAATAATAGTAATGAAATATTCTGTTTTATCTGCATGCAAAAAAATACTGGGTGTGTGAATAAATGATTTCAGGAAGTCCTAGCAGCAGCAGCTGTGAGTTCAAGTGGCCATTCTCGTTTGCAGGGTACTTGCACTCCACTCTGCATTAATTGTATGGTGGTGCATAGTCCTTCTCTATTGCCCACTTACCCATTACTTTAGTGAACTTGTATATCTTTTTTGGACTCATCTTACTATGAAAACAATAACATACTCTAGTCTGTATATTAATTTATATCTCCACGCACCCTGGGTGCATTGTGTGTCACAAAGTCAGATAAGTGTATTCAGCCACTGCGAAGTGTGTCAGTATAACCTACTGCACACCCTAGAGGATGTTTTGGGGCTTATTAAATGGTGTTGTCCTGGAAACTTAAGGAAAAAGCAGAACACTTTTTAAAATGATATAAAAGAGGTTTTGTTCTGTCTGCAATAAATATTACCTTTTAAAAGAAAACAACTATTACTTTTCATATCTGAAGTATTCTTCATTTTCGCATTGAGTGATTAAAAAGTTTTCTACCTGATGTTACTAGGTGAGATGTGTGAAACAGTAGTCTGCCTAGAGATTGACATTTCTAGCTCAATTACTCTACATCTTACATCAGCATTGTGACCTCTCGAACTTTGATATCCCAACTGCTCAGGAAGAAACACTCAACAGCTGCTGCATAGTTACTAGTGATGTCACAATAACTGAGGTCAAAATGCTGATGTGGTATGAAGAGAAATACAACTCAGTGGGCCGACTGCAAATTGAATTGCTCTATAGCTGGGGCAAACTCCGGGTGTGTCAGGGAACCTGTGCCCTATTTTATAATAAAGAAGGTCTCTGCACCAAAGACCAGAGAGTCACCGCAATTGAAGGGTTGCATCAAAGATTTGGCACACCTGTGGGGTTTGATGGAGGGATCCCTCAACCACCCCATGCAGCACAACCCTAGAAGGGCTGCAAAGTGGAGGCGATATGCTGGCAGGGAGGGATGGGGGCAGAATGAGCATGGGGGTGGCCTAGGGAGTGACGGGGGCACGGTGGCAATGTGAGGGTGCTGCAGTGGCACCCTGTGGGGGTGCCATGTGAAAATGCAGAGAGTCAATTGGCCCAGAGCTAGGGGGGTTGGCAGGGGGTTTAGCAGAAATGGACCAAGATGCAGCCTCAGTTGGACAGAGCCCTGGCACATGCCCCATAGGTGCCACTGACCCCACCACTGTAGGCGTGCAGCAGTGGCTGAAGGTTGTGGGGTGCAAGTGGTAGGAAGGAACATTCCCCAGGCACTGCAACAGTTCCCTGGTACTTGGCCCCCCCATGGAGGCACGCTGCTGCCTGCCTACTGTGATGGGGTCAGTAGCGCCTACGGGACATGTACCAGGGCTCTGTGCACCTGAGGCCAGTGTGGTAGAGCTAGTCATCCTACATAAATATTAGAGGGACTCTGTCCTAATTCTTTTCTCTCTAAGCCTGTTGCAACAGCATCCTAATTGTTCTGTACTGTACTGTCCTCTCCCTGTTCTGTTGGTATGGCCACCTACAGAACCCCCCCCTTTTTTCTTTCTCTTTGCTCTGTTTCTTTTCAGCCCCTGTAAAAAGAAAGCAGCGTGGCTCAAAAGTGATAAAGAAATGTTGCTCCAGTTGGCTAGCATAATTCCATATTGCCAACATATAACAGATATCTATGTTAAATATTTGCACATTTAAAATAAGCCATTTTTTCTGAGATGTTATACAGAATTTATATTGTAGTACTGTATGTTTTATTACTAGAAGGACATTGAAATGCTATGTACTGTGCAGTGGGTTGTTGTCCATGAGAGCCAGAGTTAGTAACAATAGAAAGTTTCTCCGATATGAGAAGTGCTGGAGGTGGAACATGAAAAGCAGTTTCCCTCCATGCTAAAGTGTTAAAAAGATGTTTTTCCTTCTCCTTTTATGGAGAATGTATTTGTTAAATTGTAAATTCATGATCAATATCAGAGATTTGCAGCCCAAAATGAGCTTGCAGCTCTTTAGAATGAGATGCGCTTCCAAAATTGGAGTGTCTTACAGAACAGCTGATTCCTATGGTAAGCAGCTGCAATGTAGCGGAGCTTGAAATAAAGTGTAGTATACACACTGTTCACTCTCCTCTTGGGCTTAAAAACCCTAACATTAAGCCGTTAAATGGGCAAAATGTTGGAAAATTTCTCACTGTAGTGTTTCAACTAGAGGAGTAAGGTGAGTGAGAGAACCGCATGTAAGTGCTGTGAAAAAGCTCTCTCTCTCTCTTCCATTATTCTGTGGCACAGTGTTAAAATCATTCTCTGTCACAGTACCCAAAACATTCTGTGACATAGCGCCAACATTCGAGTGGGTATATAACCTCCCCCCGAAATTAGCTGTATAGAGCCTTGGATTTTCATTCTGCCCAGAGCATGGAAGAGGGAAGAACATGCAGTCTTCATGTCCTCACAGCAGTTTGAAGCACAGATGGAAAAGGGATCGTGTGATGTCATAAGAACCTGACTGTTGCATCCAGACAAATGCTGTGTAATGCCTTATTCCTTTTATTTTCATTTTCTTGCGATTTTTTGCTTTTGGAACCTCGTTGAATAAAATCACACAATAAGCGTGTTGTACCTTATGTGGACTGAATCAATGTCTGTTACATCCACACCCTGGGACAGCCGGGTCCTAGTCCATTTCTGCCAAACCCCCTGTACCTGGGCCAATCAGCTCTCTGCATTTGTGCATGGCACCTCTGCAGGGTGTCACAGCAGCACCCTCACGTTGACATCGTGCCCCCATCACGTCCTAGGCCACCACCCATGCTCATTCTGCCCCCAGTCCCCTCCTTGCAGGTGCCCCCCCATCACCACCCTGCCTGGCAGTGGCACATCGCCCTTAGACCACCCCCTGTCTGGTCTAAGCTGAGCCCCCTGTTGCAACCGTGGCAGGACTTCCAAAATTCCAAAAAAAGGGAATGATGCAGCCCCACCATGGTACAAGCCCCTGCATCCCAATTTCGATACAGCCTAAGGTCGAAAATTGGGATTGCTTCAAACTTTGATGCAAGGTGTCACTTTCGTCATAGCTGTTTGGTTCAGGCTCCTTGTACCAAAGTTTCCCTTTTTAAAATTGGACCCAGTGCGTCAGCTACCAGGTAAAGTCCTACTTTATATTTCAGACCTAATGCTGTAAGGTGGAAAACCATCCAATGAGCAAAAGCAAAGGGAAAAATACTTCAGAAATAAAGAAAAAAAGAACTGAGTACTTTCGAAAATGGAATAACACTTTCTGTCCGCTGTTTTTGGTGCTACTATCTCTCAATAAAGAGAATTGACTATTGTTCAAATTGTTATGAGATGGTTGCTTTGTTTATCTGTTTACAGTGTGAGTGTATTGTTTCCACTGTGTTCTGTAAACATCGTTGATTATTTATTCTTTGCACTGCTAAGATGCAGAAGTTCGTTTGCACAGTTATGCGGCATTACTTCAGGTTCCTGTACACTGTAGTTACTATATAACTGCATGGCAATAATGATGTTCTTACATGGAACTAACATGTACTGTAACTATGACTTCATTTCCTCTGTTGGATGAAATTAACGAGTGCCTACCATGCAGTTACATTGTAACTGACTTTTATTATATAAACTGTCAGTACATTTTGTCATGAAAGAAATGTAATTACTAATAAATATATTTCCTCAGGGATTTTTTTTTTAATTCTATTTTATTCTCTTTTTTGCTGTTCTCCCTGAAGCACCTTCTACCCCCTTGCCTGCCATTCTACAGAGGAAACTGGTTTCCACCACATCCTGTGGCCGGGCTCCACGTATATCTCTAGGTGATGTCACCATCTCTATGTCCTTCCAATAAACAGTTTCTCCCTGGCATTAGTGGGGTGATGCGGGCAGCACTAAGGGATTTTGTTGTGAAATGGCTCCTTTTCATGCAAGGCTTCCTCTTCAGCAGGTGTACTTATTTACAAAGAGGTCTCATCTAGAAATCTGGGAAATTTGTTTCCTGCACACAAAATCTGCGGACATTTTGCATATTTGACATTCTAGAAATTCCATGGAATATTTTAAACATTATGCATAATTCGACCATGAACAAAGTCTTCAGTTTGCTGAAAAAGTCACAGAAAAATAACCAAAATTGTGGTTATTTTTTCGCTTCTTCCTGGGGAAAAATATTTGCTGCCAAGTACTAAGTCTTCAAGCCATGGAAAAAAAACCCTGAAACAATTCTCTAATTGCAGGACAAAATGTGAGAATTGGCAGCATTGTGACATGCAAAACAGAAACCTGAAGTTGCTGGAAACAGTTCTGCTACTGAATACACATTTGATGCTTATGTTTAATAGTCACATCCAATTATGTTTCTTATTGCCTCATTCAATAATACGTTCCAATATATACACAAAAAAAGGTTTCCTCTATTAGCGCCCTTTGGCAATTCACATTATAATCACTCTAAATCCCTTGATTTCTTTGTGTATTGCAAACACAACACGTGCCGTGACTGACTTGTTAGCAAGCTGCACTGGAACACATTATTGCTAGCAGCACCTCTCCTTCCTATGGGTCTGAAAAAATGGTTTGTTTTTAATAGACAAGTTCCTCTCTGTCATCAGAGGCCACTAGTCCTATTTACTTATTTTATTTTACAAACCTTCCTTGCATATTAATGAAATTAAATCAGGTACTCACTTTTGTTAGCAGTATTTTCTTTTTAAACAAATTCTTGTCAGATCCACCACGGCTGCATAATGAAGTTTGTGAAGAAAATGGGCAGACTAGGTGTGGCAGTATTGCCCCAGATTTGGACTTAGAAATCCTCGAGACAGACTTCTAGTCTTTTGCCCTCTTGTTTCTGTCCCTCCCCCCATTTGCCTCTCCTTCTATCAAATTCTGCTGCAGCAGTATCCTCTATCTTTTTCACACTATAATGGAGTCGCCCATTATAGTGTTTCTCTACCCTCTTTTATTCGTTTTCCTGTCTCGAGAATTCCTAACTTCAATAAAGAAAATGCACAAAATAAAGTTTATTATGGTGTTTGTTGCATTGTTTAACAGAATGAATAATAAAAATGAGCCTTTTTTCCCTGTTGAGGTTACTGAATTAAGTCCCTTCTTAAGAAAGCTAGCACTAGCGCTGTTACAGGTACAGCTTTAGGAGAGAAGCTGTGGGGCTTTGAGAAGGCTGGTCGGGAGTTTTAAAATACAAGGGGTCTTCCTTGTCAGATGTGAGTTGTGCAAACTAGTTCAGCTGCAAAAGGGAACGCAGCATGTCCCACTAAATAAAAGGGTTTAATCTGTCTGTTTATCAGACTTGTAGGTTGTCTTTTTGTTTGAGTTTTTATCCACATGCATGAAGAAAGCATAAGGACACATTAAACAAATGTACTAGGCAGTATTTAAAGGAGAAGCCCCTACAGATTACCTGGTTGTTGTCTTGACTGAAGCTCTCCTAAAGGATCTGGCAGCTCAGAATGAAGCACATTTGTAGAGGGCTTGACCTGAGTGACATCACAGTGTGGGCAGAGTTATTAGCTAATTTAGGTAATTAAGGTTTCAAACTATTGAATATGTGTTTTTAACCTGCTTTGAAGACTGTAGTAACTAAGATATCAAAATTGCAAAATAGAATATCAACTTGTTATAATTGTAGTCCCCCATTTTTGTGTATTAGTGTAGAAATAAAGTGTAATTATTTAATTAGGGGTGGACTACAGTGACCACATGATTAATTATGCCCTGTGAATTCCTATAAAGAGAAAGGTAGACACAGATGTTAGCTAGCAGTGGAAGGGAGTAGGTGAAACTCTGTTCCAGAACTCATAGAAGATAGTGGAAAGTTAGACTAAAACTACTTCCACTCTATGTTATACCTTGAAAAGTAACTGTAAGCTCTTGGTGAGCTAGGATTTGATTTGTATCCAGTTTTTCAGTGTTTTATTTCCTCCTTGGTTATATTATTTGAACTTTTATTTGGATCATTATAATAAAAGGCACTCAAGGCATTCTTGTGTGTCACAACCTACCTTTGGTCTCTACCTGTGAAGTTGTCTACACCACACCCTACGACACTAGGATGCCCCCCATGGTCCTTATCTAGTGTCACATTGTATGTTTATGAGGGTAATGTAGTCAGTTGCTGTGGAAAATATGGAATGTTAACACACCAAGAGCTATCTTTTCTATGTCATATTGCCAATTCTGATGGTAAATTCTGTTTAAATTACACCAAGACTAAATGTAATTAAATATATTGTTACAAAACAAGGGCACTGAAAGCCAGGAGATTAGCTGGGGATAAATAATGGTGTGCTAAAGACTCGTGTGTAGTCCATTGTGTGATCCCTAACATTGTACTGCTAGGTGCAAGATATTAAGGAGCCGTTAATCACACCTGGGCCAAGTCCCCAACAGGTACAAACATCATTTTTAGTTTACCAAGAGGGGAAAAAACTAGACAAAATTAAAACTCTACATATATGTCAAACAAGTCACCAACAGTTACAAACACAAAAAGACAGCATCATTCTATTTGGCTCTGTTTACAAAGCTGTTTGTTTTTTTTCTCCGAATCTTTGCCCTCGCTTCCCCTTTCATCTAAGCCACCTGCAAAAAGAGTCGGGCTCTCAGGAGCTGATCACTGATTATAGAATGTGCACAACAACATTTTTAGAACGTGCACAATGAGGATTTTGAAGGCACTGATTTCTGTGCACAGTAAAGATCAACCACATACTACAGTAATTTTATTCATGTGAAATGGAAATATCATTAAGCACTCATTTTCAGTAGTTTACATCAGCACTGCAAGGCAAGGGTCTGGTTAAAATTAGAAAGGCGCAGGTTAGACAGCTTATCTTAAGCACACAATAGTTACATGCCACATATATCTCACCTGAAGAGATACGCTGCAACATAGCTGCCATACAATATAGAGATCATCAAAACATATACAGTAGCCAGTTTAGACAGGTTGCACTGTATATTCAGACAGAGTTACATGCCACATGTATCTCACATGAAGAGATAAACTGCAACATAGCAGTCATACAATGTATATCAGCAAAATGCATAATCAGTTTAGACAGGTTGCACTGTATATTCAGACACCAACATTTATTTAATAAGCACTCTCATATACAAAAAACAACTATTTCAGTGTAATAATAAATGGGAAAATGATATCACAAAGTATATAAATTAGTATATTATTGTAATAATACACATACTAGTGAGAGTTAGTCTGTCTGTCTTATCTGTCTGTCTACCCACCTGCCTACCTATCTACATCCTTCCTCCCTCCCTCCCTACCTATCTACATCCATCCCTCCTTCCTTTCCTCCCTCCCTCCCTTCCTACCTGTCTGTCTGTCTATCTAGTCTAATTTGAGATTCACTCTGACAAAGAAGAAAATAAGTGTAGGAAAATTCAAATAAAATTTGCAAGCTCTAGAAAAACTTCTCATTGTGCCCAGAACAGCATTAGCCAATGGATAATGCAGGCAGGTTTTCCATAGCAACAGGTGCTCAGTCTTATTATTATGACCTGTAAGGGTCTTTCATTAATTTACATTAGGCAAACATGAGGATGTTCTACAGTAGTTTAAGGGAAAGGCCAGAGGAAACATGGCCAGAATGATTTTGGATGATCACATGCATCATAACACAAATGTGTTTGTTTAAAAGAAAAAAAGTAAACTCTAAACAAACTGACGAGTGCCACACTGATTCGTTAAACATGCTGGGGGGGGGGCTTTTGCTGACAAGTAAGGGGACCATAATTTTAGTTTACTGACTCAATAAAGGAGTGCGTTTTGATGGCACCTTTTTTTGAAATATAGAAAATGGTAAATGTATTTGCGAACATTCCACGGCCATATTTTGTGGCTCAGTTTGATTGAAGACGAGTTTCTGTTGATCGGGAGCAAGTTCAAAAAAAAATGAATAACTGGCAATGTGCAAAGGTAGTTAAATTTTGTTTATACCTTTTGGGGACATGCCACCTTACAAATTGGGCGGAAATGCATCAAAATAACTCCTGAGGAATAGTTACACTAACCTGTGACGCTATAAATAACGTGCAATGTAGCTGTGTATGGTATATAAATCGAAAACATGGTGTCCTACTAATTTACACTGATATCTCTCAAAAATCGGGGGAACCGAATGCTGAGCATATTTTATTGCCAGATGGCACAGTTGCCAAAATTGTAAAGCTATGCGATTCCAAGGCTATTAATGAGGTTATTGCCCTTTTTGAGGACTGCAGGGGAGGAGAAAGCAAAAAGTCGGGGACTTCACAGCGCTCGCCTTTTTAAAACTGAATCGTTTCCAAATATCTGAAGGTTTATGCAGGAGTACTGCAAGCCGCCGGAAATTATGGCGGAAATACCAACCCCCAACTGTGGAGTGTGTATGTGTGGGGAAGGGGGGGTACCTAGAACTAAGTGTATTTACTGAAAGGCAAAATTTGCAGGTTTTGTTTCAGAGAGCCAAAAGGCAGAAAGGTATAATGGGGGGCAGGTAAACATGAATACGCTTAAGTCAGAATGGCCCACTTTAAAAACTGGAACGCATACAAATATTTATTTAGTAAAACAGGAAAGTTTTTTTTTTCTCATAATTTGTTTAAAACATGTTGGGTTGTTAACAGGCCTTGCTAATAGATATTTTGGCTTCTCGTTACCCCAGCCCCTTCCCTCATTACTTTAGCTGTTTGGAAAAGAACACCAGAAAGGACGAGTTAGTAAGTCAAACCACTGACAGCTGTGCTGTTTAATTCCTCCCACACTTTGAATCATTTGTTAGTCTTATGTTTGACAACACAATGTTGTTACCACATTGTCATAAAGGAGCAAGTTTATGTTTCTGTTACTTCCAGTTGTTCTGTGGGCTGATCACTGGTCTAGGATGCGGTATTTCCGTTCCCTTTACTGACTGAATTTTAGCAAGTAGACTGGAGTAGATCGAGGAATCACGGACTCTAGGAGCTAAACTTTCATTGTATTTCTACCAGCGATCGTGGCCCAAGGCATATGCAGCTCGATTTGTTTTCTTTTCTGCAAGGAGGGGGCACATGAAACCCCTGAATATTGTTTTTTTTTGGGGGGGGGGGCAAATGTTTTATATGGAGGTGTAGTCCTAGTAAGTGAGATGAATTTGCACCTGTTTCTTTTTTTTTTTCGTCTTGCATGAAGACTAAGGTGAGCTTAGCAAGATAGTTTCAGCTAAAACTGACAAAGGTAAGCATACCCATTTTAATTAAAGAAGGGCTTGGGAAAAACATGAGTGTACTGTAAGCCGCTGGAATTCAACGCGGCAGTATCAACCTCCCAACTGCAGAGTGTGTATGCATGGGGGGTTACCTTGAACTAAGTGTATTTACTGAAAGGCAAAATTTGCAGGTTTTGTTTCAGAGAGCCAAAAGGCAGAAAGGCATTGTGGGGGCAGGTAAACGTGAATATGCTTTAAGGGGAGGGGACATAAATGGCAGGGATGCAGAAATGTACAAAAAAAAACGCCCATTAAAAAAAAAAAAAATGCCCACTGTGATATAACGCAGTGCTGCAGTCCATAGGGACAACATGGGTGGATTGCTTCTTGGGGGAGGGTCACAGCAGAGGAAAAACAGTTCCACAGACAAAAAACATGACGTCAGCCCTTTTGTTCGTGCAAAACGTCTGCAGGGCTCTCCCCATGCAGCCATAAAAAGGGTGCTAACTAAAATACAAGGTGGATAAATGGTGGTTTTTATCCCCTATTTCTTTTAAAATTCCTTTCAAAACACATATATCAATGTGTGGCTAATATTTCCATGCAGAAGGCTAGTTTTGTTAGTAAAGCACTCACAAAGGTACTCACTTGTTTCAAGGTGTTTCACCTTATTCACAATTTTATATTTTCTGAAACATAAGGGATATAACAAAATTCTATAACCCTAGTGGTCTTCTGAATTTATATACACGGAGTCACTTGGGCTTCATATTTGTGCATTGGAAAGCACAAGTTACTAATAGTTGGTCAGCATGTCCTGCTTCTTAGTCTGGTGTTGATGTGGATGCCACCCACCAGATGCTTCACCCAAAACTGGGTGCACTTTACAGGAATAAAGTGAGTACCCCGCATCTTGCTCACAGAGAGATAATCTCGAAGGTGATTCTCCCTATCTTTGACTACAGTGATGTTGTTTATAGTGCTGCTCCCAAATCCACTCTAGCTTGACTGGGCCCACTATTTCACTTCTTCTGACACTTTACCCCTGTTTGCCCCCCTAGAACCCCCACTGCTCCTTTTACTCCTCCCTCTCCTTTCCCTCCCTTGATGCCAGGCACCTTGCTCATTGCACTTTTTTCATCTCCAAATTTTGGCATGGGTTCCTCCCCCCTTACCTTCCCTCCCCTCCCTCTTCAGTTCTCCCTTCTACCTCCTACTCTCTCTTTGCAGCTCTGGTCCTCACTCTCTTGCACGCCTCTCCATAAAATCCTCTGTTGGCCAAGCTATCTTCTCCTTCTGCTTCCTCAAACTGCTTCTTCTTCCCGCTCACTCAGATCTCTCCTCCATGAAGTCACTGCTCACTCTTGCAGTCACGTCTGATCCTGTGCTGTATTTTGCCACCCTACAATTCCCCCCACTACCCCTGCCCCCCCCACGTTTTCTCCATCCTTCACTGCTGAATGAAACATCAACAGTGCTTCATTCGCCATTCAAATTACTACCAGTTACTACCATTTGCACTTTAATACTGAGCCTAGCAATGCCTAGTTCACATTCCAGTTGCACTTATATTACTCGTTGCTCTTCAGATGCTCTGTCTAGCTCATCCTGATCATTTGTTGCTACTTAATTGTTTAACTTACATTTCCGACTTGCCTAACTGACTGCTGTAACTTATTGCTGTGCCCTCCTCATTTACTCCTCCCCCAGAATACATCCGAACATTGGCTATTTCAGCTCAGTATGTCTTTCTTTGTCATTCTTTTGAAGTAAGTAAATGAATGAATGAGTGCATACACAAATAAATAGTAAAAAAATGTATACAAGGAAAAATAAGTGCATCAAGAAGCCGTAACACGACAACACACCACAAGCCCGATGTGCTCACTCACCTTTCCAGTCGTCTCCCAGGAAAAGGTGATCCGGTTGGTTTGGCCGGATTTGCTTTTTGTGGGACCATGTTTTATAATAGAGAACAGCCGTCACTGTCATGTTCTAAACTATCACATCCCTTTATTGATTGACTCAAACACTTTGTGAAGCCCCAAGGTAAGGCTCACAGGACTGTAGTTACCTGGGTCAGTCTCTCCCAGTCTAAAATCGGGGAAGAGCAATGGTGGTTTTCCACTGCTCTAGCATTAGCAATGATCGTAAGGAACTGTGAATGATATCAGCGAGAGGCCCAGCCCAAACTCCTTTTAACTCTATTACCCCTGGGTTGATACCACATGTGCGCTGTGATTTCACCAGATTTATACCCTCTAGGTACTTACCTACTAACTCTGGCATGATCAACATTGCCTCCTGTTTGGCCTGAATCTCTCCGATAACTTCTAACCCAGCTGACCATGACCTCACGGTCTGACCTGCTGGTTGAAAACTTTCATAAGGTAGTTATTCAGTGCCTTGACTATTCCACCTGTCTTAAACAGCTGTTCTCCTTCACCTTTGATCAGGGGCCCCATCTTTTTCATCACTCTCCATTTGTTCTGCATGTATTGATAAAAGGGCTTTTTGATCCCCTTGGTCCACTACACAGTACTGTCTTCGAGATCAGCCTTGGCCTACTGTGCACAGCTATGGTCTTCCTTTCCTTCAGCAATGCCATTTACTCTACTTCCATCACTCTGTTTCTGTAAGCCTTCCACTCATCATATTCCCTAAACAGCCCTCACATGATAATGTTGTTTTGCCACTACCAACCTAGGCTGGATTTGAACCAGTGACCTAGTGTGGCATGTAGTAGTTCTACAGACAGGAGGTGTCTCACAACTCCATCACAACCTGTGTGAGGGTTGCCATGTTCGGTGCATGACTCTGAGGGCTATTTGCATGGAACACCCCCTCTTTTCCATGTAGAGTCACAATGTCACAAGCGACTGCACAAGGACAGGCTCAAAATTCTACTGTTGCTAGTGAAGGAGTAATATGTATTTTATTTTGTTTATTTATTTAGGTAAGCAGGAACAGCCCAATGATCTGTATTAGCTCATTTCATGGTGCATCCTTCGGGAGGGCTACATAAATCTTTGTTATTGATGGAAGGAATGTTGACCAGGACATTGGATAAACTACCCATCTCTTCTTCGATAAGTGCTATGGGATCTTTAGCTTCCATCTGGATACTGACCAGAGATGGGTAGAAGGGTCCTTGGTTTAATGACTCATCTGAAGGATGGCACCTCAACAGTGCAGCACCTGCCTCATACTGTATGACAGTGTCAGTTATGGGTATTACCACAAGCACCTGCTTTGGGGCTAGAACCCATGACCTTCCGAACTTTCATCCCCAAAGGTGAGCACGTTACCTACTGAGCCACTGGCACTGACATAAGCAATAAAGCACAACAGGGTATGTGTTATGCTGGGATAATGACATGCGTGTGTTGTAAGGAATGGTCGAGTGGTTCAACTACCCCAGAAGTGGTTAACCAGTAAAACACGCATCCAGAAGTGTCTTATTGCAATTATACAATGTAAACTGCCACCTGTAATGATAAAAAAACTTAATATGAAGAATTTTCTTTTGATTACTTTCAGATCATTATATTGTACTGAGATAACATCATGGCTGGAACTACCTCTAAGCCAATCAGGTTTCAGAATTTTTCTGTTCATGTTATAGAAAATGAATATTGCAACGACTTTGCTATAGTCTCTTGCAACTAGAGATGTGACAAAGTTAAAACATTGCCAGGGAATTAATGTGAAGTTGGACAACGTCGCCTTTACAAAGCTTTGTGAATTTCCAACCGCCAGCACTAAGTTCCCCGTCAAAAATGTTTTTTTTTTTTTTAAACAACACTTTTTTTTGGCTAAGTCATCCTAAAGTGGAAACTTTGCCGGTGAATACTGGAGTACTGCGTGCAGTTCTGGAGACCCAATCTCTGCAAAGACATAGACAGGATGGAAGCTGTCCAGAGGTGAGCAACTAAAATGGTGCAGGGTCTGCACCGGAAGACATATGAAGAGAGACTTAAGGAGCTTAATATGTATAGCCTCGAGGAAAGGAGGGAGAGGGGGGACATGATAGAAACTTTCAAGTACCTCAAGGGAATCAACAAAGTCCAAGAGGGTAACATTTTTCAAAAAAAGAGGTGTGCAAGAACAAGGGGGCACAATTTGAAGATAGAGGGTGTGGCTCAGAGGTAATTTAAGGAAGTATTTTTTCTGAGAGGGTTGTGGATGCATGGGCGGCCTTCCGGAGAAGGTGTGGAGTCAAAAACAGTGGTGGAATTCAAGCATGCATGGGACAGTCATAAGGCAATTCTAGGGGGTGGGGTAGGAAGAAGTAGGCTACTGGTTAACTAGGATCTGCAGCTTATCTGTTAGGTAGGGAAATGGGCAGACTGGGTGGGCCAAGCGGTCCTTATCTGCCGTCAAATTCTATGTTTCTATGTTTCTATGGCTTTACTGAAAAAAAGTTGCACTTTGCCTGCCAAAAACATTGTGAATTTGGCATTTCATGCTTCTTAAACTTTGCGAGGCAATCCATACGAACATATGAAAATGCCAGCAGAAACAGGCCTCATGGTCCATCAAGTCTGCTTGAGTGTGCAGCTAGCACCTTATAATGCTGCTGCCTCTCCCTTCCCTCCCATCCTATTACCCCTTCCTCTTCCTCTATCCCAACCCCTCTTGAAGCTGTCTACCATCTTGCAGGCCACTACCTCACCCGGCAAGAAGTTCCACTTGTCCACCACTCTTTCTGTGAAAAAATGTCTCTTCATCTCTCTCCTGAATCTACCCCCCTCCAATCTTAGTTCGTGTCCTCTCATGTCCCTCCCATTTCTCCTCTGGAAAATCCTCTCTGTATTAGTCTTGTTTATTCCCTTCAGGTACTTAAAGGTCTCAATCATAACTCCCCTGTCCCTCCTCTCTTCCAGAAACTACATATTCAACTCCCCCAGCCTTTCCTCATATGGCTTGCCCTCCAATCCCTGGATCATTTTTGTAGCTCTATGCTGTACCCCCTACAACAATTTGATGTCCTTCTTCAGGAACGGGTGCCGGTATTGCACACAGTACTCCAGGTGGGGCCTGACCAGTGACCTATACAGGGGCAGAGTAACCTCCCTGCTTCTGGAGGAGATTCCTCTAGCTATACACCCCAGAATTTTGTTGGCTTTTGCCACTGCCCTTCTGCATTGAACAGAGTTGTTCATGCTCCCTGTTATGATCACCACTAGGTCCTTCTCCTCTGTGGAGCAACCCAGCTGAACCCCTGTCACAGATTCGTTTGTTCAGGAGACTAATCAGGCAGACAAGAATGGTTAGCGCATAAAAAATGCCAGGCAGCATTTAACGTTTTATTTCTAGAGTATAAAATGATAGTCAGTTGTAACAGAAATTAAGAAAATGGTCATTAGTTCAATAAATTCAACAGGCCACTGCTGTGCCCAGCAGTACATATATAGCTCTTACAGATCATTTAGTGTGTAGGCACACAAACTTTCATCTGAGGTCTTGCACTGCTCACTGTTAGCTCTCTGTTGATTTCCTCTCTCCACTCTCTATCCATATATCTCCATCTGTCTGTTCTGCCCCGGTGGTAGGCTGTTATATATTTCTACTGATGACATCACTGTCATGTGACATCCATTCATTTTCTAATGAATACGTTTTTAGGTTTCTAGGCTCACAACCTGCACCTATACAGAATACAAAGGTTGTTTCTAAGCCTTAAGGTTATAGTGTGTGTTCTGTTCTATCTGTGGCATTCTGCAACCCAGTCTTAATTCAGCAAAATGCCCTCATACACTTAAAGGAGAAGTCCACCCAAAACTTGAAAAAAATATATGTTGTGCAGAGTGTTTTTAATTCATATGTGAAGTTCTAGTGTTTCCTTCCCTCTGGCTGGTATTAGGAGTTTTCCCTAAATTAGCCTGCTAGCTTTAGGGTAGTTTTATGACCCCTGGGGATCTTCATCCCTGACAGCTTAATTGCATTTCTTGTTCCCACAGTGCATCTTGTCTCATGTGTCAGTGATGTAAGAGAGATCCAACATTCAGCACACACATGCCAAACAAACTAAATATCTTGGAAGCTTTACAAGCTGCACAAAAATTACCAGCAGCAAAGTTTTTCAGGACAGTAAGACCTTTATGATGAGGGTGGTCACCAAGCTGAATTCTACAGATTTTAAAATATAGCCATCTCTACTGTTGTGAACTGATTGTAAAGCAATGCTTTCTGCTGGATTTATGGTCTCTGCTACATCACTGTCACATGAAACAAGGTGCATTGTAGGACAAAGGAATACAATTAAACTGTCTCCTATGGAGATCTCCAGGGGTCGTAAAACTACCCTAAAGCTAGCAGACTAATTTAGGAAAAACTCCTAATAGCAGTCAGAGTGAAGGAAACACTAGAACTTCACATACAATTTAAAACACTCTGCACGACATATATTTTTTCAAGTTTTGGGTGGACTTCTCCTTTAATTAGCTATAATTACTGTAGGCTCCTCCCGCTGTAAATAATAGCTTTAATCCAGGGCAGTATAAATATAGGCCACTAGGGGCCGCTGCTTCCCTATAGCCTTCAGACATTCTGTTTTGAGCCTTCCTGCAAACAGGTCAGTCTACAGTACAATGTTTAAACATTTTTATGTTTGCTTGCATGCATGTGCAAGAAACATAGTGCCATCATCTGAGTTTTTGTAGGTGTGGCACCCTGTCTTCCAGTTCAGTCAGTGTGTTTGCAGGTGTGGCCACAGTTCACCAATGAATGCTGCAGCTGTCTATGACAGCAGTTGAAAATGCAGTGGTGTACATTTGAAAGGGAGAGACCCGCTTCAGTGAGCAGCAGTAAGATAGTGTTGATAGCATATTGCGTGCTCATGTGCTCCCCCCACACCCCCACACACACACTGTATGGCCGACGGGGGTGCTCAATCCCCCGTCAGCTCCACTGCCCCCCCAAAATGCCTTCCAGCTGCCACTCTGGGAGCCCACCCCAGCGTGGCACAAGTCCCGCGTCATCTACGAGAAAAAAATAACCTGCAAGAAAAAAACGGTCCCTCACTCACTGTCCTGACCCCCACCCGTGCCCATCCTCTATGCACCCTGCCTCCCCACACCTCCACCTCACCCCATATGTACCTGCGGAGTCTGGCGCGATGATCTTCAGTGGACCGGGAATACGTCTGCACTCTTCAAAGCCGACCGTGAACTGTGGAAATGCCGGTAAGCTGCATAATGGAATAAATAGTTTTTCTCAACTTTGATGCATGTCTCAGGCATTTTTGGGAATTTTTTCACCAAATTTTCAACATGGGGTTTTTGGGACCCTACCTTATGAATTCTGGCACTGTCATTTTGTTAATCAGCCCCAAAAGGTGATTTCACGGTCACTGTGCAGAACTGCCTTTCGGGACCGATTTACGTAACGACAGTGTCACAGTTCATGAGGCTCAAAACCCTATGTTGAAAATTTGGTGAAAAAATTCCCAAAAATGACTATTTTACAAGCATGCATTGCACTGTTCCTACGCACACTCGTAAGTTTGCGAATTTTCAATATTTTCACTCCAGATTTTCAACATTGCCATTTTACCACACCTCCTTATGAGCAGTGCAGCTGTCATTTTCACATCTCTCCCAAAATGTGTTTCCATGCATGCAGCACACAGTAGCGCAGTCTGTTGTCGAAATCAATGTCCGGGACAGATTAAGAATGTCACAGTGACTCTGTTCATGAGCAGAGGTGTTAAAATTGCTATGTTAAAAATTTGGTGAAAAAAGTCCATAAAATGACTGTGTTACGAGCGACCAATGCGCAGTTTCCATGCACCCTCATAGGTTCATGCATTTGCAATATTTTCAGTCCAGATTTTCACCACTGGCATTTTTCCACACTTCCTTATGAACAATACCACTGCCATTTTTCACACCATGGCTGAAATGTGTTTTCGCACTTCCAGCACAGAAATGCATGGTCGCTGTGAGAAATCACTGTTCGGGACAGATTAAGAAAATCACAGGGACACTGTTCATGAGCGGAGGTTCCAAAATGCCTGTGTTGACAATCTGCTGTAAAAAATCCCCAAACTAATTGCATTACGGGTGTGCGTTGCGCAGTTTCTACGCACACTCGTGACTTCACCAGTTTTTTTAATATTTTCACAGCAGATTTTCAGTATTGCCATTTTTGGCACCTCCCCATGAACAGTACAGCTGTCATTTTTCACATCCTGTTCAAAATGTGTTTTCACACCTGTGGTGCCAAATGGTGTAGTCGCTGTGCAAAATCAGCTTTCGGCTAACAAACTGATATTGCCATTATTCATAAGGTGGTGGTCACAAAAAAAACATGTTGAAAATCTGGAGTGAAAATGCTAATGAACTCCTGAGGCATTAGGGTTTCCAATCATAACGCCCAACCCTGTAGCGATTAGCAGGCATCAGGGGTGTGACTTGGGATTCTCGCCTGTAATGCTCATACCATTCCACACCCTGCAGCCAGTGAGAGGCATCGAGGTGTGCCTTGGACTCTTTGGCCTAAAGTTTACCCCATTCTCCTATACAGCTCCCATCTCACCCTATTTCCTGATGGAATGGGGTGAGCAAAGGGCCAAAGACCCCAAGGCACACCGTGACACTTGTCGGTGTCTGCAGGGTAGGGTATGGTGAAATGGCGTGGCTGTTATGCCTGACAACCCAAAGGCACGCCTCAATGCCTGTCAGTCTCTGCAGGGTGGTGGTGGGGTTGGCTTCAGTTCAATACTTCACTGCCATTCCTATTATGCAGCTCTCTAACTCCGACACTGCCATTGCCAGCAAGCAAATATTTGGCATTGACAAATGCTTGTTATAAAATGGGCAAAGGATTTCAAGCAATCTGATTGGTTGTTAGCCATGCATTAGATGTGTCTAATACACAGCTAAAACTAGAACCCCCATTTACATACACAGGCCCATTTTATAAGTGCAATAAGCCACTCCAGGGATGTGCATTAGACAGTTCTAATGCTCAGCTAGGGGACTGCTCGCACTCGGCCTGTGGCCTCGTGCATTAGAACAGTCTAATGCACACCCCATCATGTCTTGTTGCTTACTTATATAATGTCATATATTGAACAACCCTTATTTCATTATTCCCTACAGGTTATTACATAGAAGGAGGTATACTTTTCAGAACAAACACTGTATCAATCTCTTTCCTTTTAAGTGGTTTGTTTTGTGATTCCCTTTTCCCCCAGTAATACTTTGCTTTCTTTATTTTCTTTTGTTTTCAGCACCTTAAGTGCTTCCACCTTGTTCCTCACCTTATGAACTTATCCTCTTAGGCTTCTAAACAGCATTTTCTCTGTTTTTACCAATGGCTGAAATTTCAGCCCATTGACTTTACTTTTCAGTTCGGCCTTCCTGGCTACTTTAAGCCGACAGCCACTTCCATTTATTTATTCCGTTTATTTCCATTGTAGCCACCCAGTAACTGCATCTCAAGTGGCTGACGTTTCTCATGAAACTTATTTCTTTGCCTGTAGCAGTCTGTGAGGCTATGGAGCATGTCTTCATGCCAGAAACCACCGCCTCTTTCCATGTGCAGCATCCCAGTACTTCAGAGCATGATTATGCTCTGAAGCAGCCACTGAGCCAATCCTGCTCTGTTCAAAGAAGAGGTGCTGCAGTGTGCACAATGCGCACCTAACGAGGCAACAATTTACTTTTTATTTTACTTAGTTTTACATCAGGTGATTGACCTATTCTCTGGCATCCTGCCAGCCGTCCACTCCTCTCAGTTGCTTGTGTCAAAGCAGTGAGAGAGAGTTCAAGGAGCTCAAGCGCTCCTATTTCAAAACAAGTTTCTCTCTCTTCTTTACACTTGGGACATCAGTTTTATGTAGAAAGTGTGACCTGCACTTTTCTTTCATGCTCCAGCTCAGGAGTTTTTTCTATAAAGCGCGACATGCGCTTCTCTACTGAAATAGGGGCATATTTATTTTAAATGCAATACAGGGCAGAACCTTGCACTTCTTGGCATTGAACCCCAGCTGCCATTTGTCTGCCCACTCCTGCAGTTTATTTAGGTCCTCCTGCAACCCTTCCCCCCCATGTCATCTACCACAGCTCCCATCTTGGTATCGTCTGTGAACAGACTGATTTTGCTCTGGATCCCATTTGGAATATCTGCAATGAAAATCCTGAATAGTACTGGTCCCATCACAGATCCCTGTGGTACCCCACTAGTCACTGCTCTTGGTGATGAGAGTTCCCCCCCCACCACCACCATTTGCTGTCTCCCCCTCAGCCAGTTCCTGATCCAGGTCACCATTTTTGGTCCTGCCCCCACATACTCCAACTTCCCCCCCAATCTCCCATGTGGCACTGGATCAAAGGCCTTATTGAAGTCCAAGTACAGGATGTCCACAGCATGGCCCTTGTCCATTTCCCATGTCACCCACTCCTAGAACTCTACCAGATTTGCCTGGGATGATCTACCCATGACAAACCTGTGTTGCTGGTTATCCTGGATACTGTTTGATTCCAAGAAGCTCACAAGCCTCTCCTTTAGGATGGTCTCCATGAGTTTGCCCACGATTGAGGTGGGGCTCACTGGCCTGTAGTTCCCTGATTCATCCTTTGGCCCACTTTTATGGATGGGCACCACATGGGTCTTCCTCCAGTCCTGTGGCACACATCCTGTGTCCAGGGAGGTATTGAACAGGTCTGCCAGTGGCCCAGCAAGGACCTCTGCCAGCTCCCTAAGCACTCTAGGGTGAATGCCACCTGGCCCAGGTGTTTTGTCCATTCTTAATGCCCTCAACCCCTCCAGCACCCTGCCCTCTGTAATTCCTACATCTGTCATCCCCTTCTCCCCCTTACCCACCCCCCACTTGCCAGCAGTATTTGCCCACCTTTCTCCTGTATGAACACAGAGCAGAAGTACTCATCCAGTGCCTCTGCCTGTCCCCCTCTCTTCTCCACCCCCATCTTTCTTGATCCTCACAAGCTGGTCTTTGCTTCTCCTTTTCTTGCCTATGTAATGGAAGAAGTCTTTTTTTCCACTTTTGATCCCCTGCACCAGTCTCAGCTCTCTAGATGCTTTGGCCCCCCTGACCAGTCTGGTGACCACCCTAGACTTTTCCCTGTATACATCTTTATCTTCTCCCCTCCCCGTTTTCCTATACTTCCAAAATGCCACCCTCTTGGCTCTCACTATTTCCATGACCTCTGGTGACAGCCAACTGGGTTTCTTTGCCCTGCCCTTCTTGTTTCTTTCCTAGTACAGGTCTCTGTTGCCTCCGCCAGTCCTCCCCTTATTATATTCCATTTCTGATCTGCATCCATGTGTTGTTGGATGTCTGCCAGGTGCTTGCTCAGAATTTCCCCCATCATCCTAAAGTCCGCCCCTCTAAACTCAACCATCCTTGTACCTGTGCCCCCTGTGTCCCTCCCCATGTTTAGCGTGAACCACACCAAATAGTGGTCACTCCAAGCAAGTGGTTCCCCCACTTCTAGGTTTCTTACAGCTTCCCGATTATCCAGTACAAGGTCCAAAGTCATTTCCAGCTGTGTTGGCCCCTGTACCAGCTGTGTCAAGATGCTGTCCTGAAAAGTTTCCAACAGGACCCCCTCTCTTGCACTCATGGTGGCAAGTGTGCTCCAATCCACCCCCGGTAGGTTAAAGTCCCCCACCACCACTGTGCTTCCCTTTCCTGCTTACCCTTCAAATTTGATATGCCAGTTCCCGGTTCAGGTCACAACCCTGAGATAGTGACCTGTACACTACCCCCATCCTCAGTGTCCTACTGCTCGCATCCTGGAAGTGCATCCACAGAGCTTCTGTCCTCCCCTTCCTCTCTTATGCACTTAATCCCTTCCCTTACATAGATCGCCACCCCACTCCCATTCCCCTTGGCCCTACCCTTTCTGAATAGCCTCTACCCTGGGATCATCATATCCCAGTCCTGGTACTGGGTGGCCCATGTTTCTGTGATGGCTGCTATGTCCACCAAGTCCACTGCCAAGAGAGCCTGCAACTCTGCAGTTCTGTGCCTTAGGTTTCTTGTGTTCAGTGAGACCACCTTCCAGCCTGTTGCCTCCCCAACCTTACCATTCCTCTTCCCCCACTTTGGTCCTCTCTGTGCCCCCTCCTCACTGCCTTCACCTCTAACTAGGGGGGTGAGCACCCTATGATCCCCTTTCTGGACATTGTTTTTAACAACGTTCCCCTCGCCACCCCCCTTCCTGGTTTAAATCCACCCTTGTTGAAAACAGCAAAGTTGGGAAACTTCACACATCCACTGCTTGCAGCTGTGTATGGGCTAGAGATGTGCAAAGCTGGCAACCTTTGCTTCTCAAATTAATTCACGAAGTTTGCCAAATTCACAAAGTGTGAAGTGCCAACTTCACAAAGTAGTGGGCAAGTGAAGTGGCAATTTCTCAGGCAAAGTCATGTAAATTCAACAGCGAAACTTCACTGGCGAATTTACATGACTTCACCTGAAAAAGTACCACTTCCCCAGGAAAACACATTGCAAAGTGGACAATTTGCAAAGTTATTTATGAAGATGAATTTCGCAACTTTGCAGTAACTTTGGCAGTAAAGTAAAACTGTGCAAGATCTCTAGTACAGGGGCCCTAGATGTTTTTGATGCTAACATACTCAAACTCATGGTCAAAGGTTTTCAAATTTACCAGAACATGTGACATGCAATGGAGAAAAGGCCCTGAGCCACTACTCCAAAAGATTGCCGAGTTGGAAGCAGTACAAACTGACTTAATTTAACCTGATTTCAAGCCCAAACTACTGGATTGCTATCAAAGTCTCATAATACTTGTATACACACACACACACACACACACACAGTTACATCATTTCACTGGTGATAAATAGTATGGGAAACAAGCATTTGTCAATGCCGAATGTTGTCGTGCTGGCATTGGCTTTGGTAGTGCAGTGCGGAAAAACATTTTGGGCAGGATGTGAAAAATGACAGCTGTACAGTTCATAAGGAGGTGTAAAAAAATGGCAGTGTTGAAAATGTGGCATGTAAATATTGCAAATTTTCGAAGTTACAAGGGTGCGTGGGAAATGCACAACGCACACTTGTAACACAGTCATTTTATGGATGTTTGGCACCAAATTTTCAACATAGGCATTTTAGCACCTCTGCTCATGCACAGTGTCACTGTTATTTCTTCAAACTGTCCCAAAAAGAGATATCACACAGCGACCGTGCTATTCTGCGCCGGACATGCGAAAACACATTTTGGGCAGGATATGTGAAATGACAGCTGTACTGTTCATCAAGAGGTGTGGAAAAATGCCAATGGTGAAAATCCAGAGTGAAAATATTACAAATGCACGACGTTATGCGCGTATGTGCAATCTGCCAATGCACGCTCATAACACAGTCATTTTATGGAGTATCGTCACCAAATTGTCAACATAGGCATTTTAGGACCTCTGCTCATGAAACGTGTCACTGTCATTTTCATAATCTGGCCCTAACACTGATTTTCTGCAGCGACCGCGCTATTGTGCGCAGGAAGTACGGAAACACATTTCGGCCAGGATGTGAAAAATAACAGCTGTACTGTTCACAAGGAGGTGTACAAAAATGACAGTGTTGAAAATCTGGCATGAAAATATTGTGGTCAGCAGTTAAAGCCTCGCGTAGCAACTAGCACGCATGCTAATAAAACAGCCATTTTGGGATTTTTCCACCAAATTTGTTACATAGGCTTTTTGAGAGCCCACCTCATGAACAGTGGCACTGTCATCTCATTAATCAGTCCCAAAAGGTGATTCCATGCAGTGACTGCGAAATCACCTTTCGGGACCGATTAACGATATGACAGTGCCAGAATTCATGAGGAGGGGTCTCAGAAAACCCATGTTGAAAAGTTGGTGTAGAAATTCCCCAAAATACCTGAGATATGCATTAAAGTTGAAAAACCCTTTTTATTCCATTATACAGCTTACCAGCATTTCCTCAGTTCACGGTCGGCTTTGAAGAGTGCAGACATGTTCCTGGTCCACCGAAGATCATCACTCCAGAGGTAAGTATAGGGTGATGGGGGGGTGTGGGGAGGCAGGGTGTGCAGTGGGTGGGTGCGGGTTGTGGAAAGGGGGTTGGAAGAGTACGAGAGACTGTTTTTGTTTTATAGGTTAAAAAAAAAAAGACATCGGGGGACCATTTTCGTTTTAATAGGTGTTTTGGCATGCTAGGGTGGGCTCCCAGCATGCCACCTGAGTGTGTGTGGGTGCTTTAGCTGATGGGGGATTGGGCAACCCCATCGTCAAACAAGGAAAGGGGGGTCTGCAGGAGCTGAGGGGGATTGGGCACCCCCTCGGCAGCAAAAATTGGGGGTTGGACACATTATGCTGATGGGGAGTGGGCTCCCCATCAGCAAAATTCAAGGAAGGAGGGATACATGCCAATGGGGATTGGGCCCTGTCGGCAAAGAAAACTGTTGGGCGCATGATGCCGAGGGGATTAGGCACCCTCGGCAATCAAAAAAAGGGGGAGTTACATGATGCCCTAATAAAGGGGGGGGGTTGACAGGCAACAGCAGCAGTCACTGTCGCCATGTTGCCTGCACGTAGGGGGAGGCGTGTTGTTGTCATGCTGCATGAGAGCTTCACTCTCATTGCAGTGGACCGTTTCTGTGATGTCTTTGCTTCATTAGCTAGGCAGGGTGTCGGCCCCTGCTGCTGGCTGATTGGGGAATGCGAGATGCCCCAACTGGTGCATGCCCTGCATTCGCCCAACAGTGATCGCGCCTCCAAATCTGCAGTACCGCAAGATGTTGACTGCGCAAGTGCACCAACATAAAAAACTGGTGATGTAGTATTATTGCCTTGACAATGCAAATATAACCCAGTTCTGACACAGAAACTACGGATATGTTTATTTCAGCGCTTTGAATGTTAACATCTTGTTACTGGGTAGCCACAGTATAATGTTATAATGTTATTATGGCAAAGTTTAACAAATAGGAGAGTATCTTCAGCAGTGATTAATGACAGAAGAAAAGACCTGTGCAGCAGTCAAACATTTGCAGCTGAGCACAATAAACAAGCATTTGTCAGTGCCGAATGTTGCTTGCTTCTATGTGCTGTTTAGGTATTTGGAAGTCATTGGAGTGCAAATATTGAAAATTTGCGAACTTACGAGCGTGCGTAGGAACTGCGCAACGCACACTCGTAAAACAGTCATTTTAAGGAATTTTTTCACCAAATTTTCAACATAGCCATTTTAAGACCTCTGCTCATCAACAGTGTCACTGTGATTTTGTTAATGTGTCCCATACATTGAGTTTTGCACATGACTGCGCCATTATTGCACTACATAGAAGGAAACACGTTTTGGGCAGGATGTGAAAATGACAGCTGTACTGCTCATAAGGAGAGGTGTGGTAAAATGGCAATGTTGAAAATCTGTAGTGAAATATTGAAAATTCGCAAACCTACGTGCGTGTGTGGGAACTGTGCAACGCACACTCGTAAAACAGTCATTTTTAGGAATTCTTTCACCAAATTTTAAAATTCCCATTTAAGATCTCTGCTCATGAACAGTGACACTGTGATTTTCTTAATGTGTCCCATACACTGAGTTCGCACACCGACTGCGCCATTGTGCGCTACATGGACGGAAACATGTTTTGGGCAGGATGTGAAAAATGACAGCTGTTCTGCTCATGAGGAGGTGTGGTAAAATGGCAATGTTGAAAATCTGGAATGAAAATATTGAAAATTCGCAAACTTACGAGCGTGCGTAGGAACAGTGCAACGCACACTCGTAAAACAGTCATTTTTAGGAATTTTTTCACCAAATTTTTAACACAGGCATTTTAAAACCTCTGCTCATGATCAGTGTCACTGTGATTTTCTTAATGTGTCCCATACATTGAGTTCGCACACCGACTGCGCCATTGTGCGCTATATGGGCGGAAACATGTTTTGGGCAGGATGTGAAAAATGACAGCTGTACTGCTCATGAGGAGGTGTGATAAAATGCCAGTGTTGAAAATCTGGAGTGAAAATATTGAAAATTCGCAAACTTTACGTGCGTGGGAACTACATAACGCCGCATCTCGTCAACAGTTATTTTAGGAATTTTTCACAAATTTTCAACATAGCCATTTTAAGACCTCTGCTCATGAACAGTGTCACTGTGATTTTCTTAATTTGTCCCGTACATTGATTTCGCACACCGACTGTGCCATTCTGCGCTACATGGGCGGAAACACATTTTGGGTGAGATGTGAAAAATGACAGCTGTACTGCTCATAAGAAGGTGCGGTAAAATGGCAATGTTGAAAATCTGGAGTGAAAATATTGAAATTTCGCGAACTTACGAGCCTGCGTAGGAACTGCACAACACACGCTTTCGTAAAACAGTCATTTTAGATTTTGGCAAATTTTCAACATTAGGGTTTTGGGACCCCTTCTCAGAATGATGTCACTGTCATGGCGGTATTCAGGCCCAAATGGTGATTTCGCAGTCACTGCGGCGGAAATCACCTTGACCGAGCCATAATAACAATGACATCATTCATCAGAAAGGAGTCCCAAAACTATGATGAATTGCAAATTCAAAAATTCCTGAGATATGCAACAAGTTGAAACCCCCTCTCTAGCCCATTATACAGCTTACTGGCATTTCCTCAGTTCGCGGTCGGCTTTGAAGAGTGCAGACGTGTTCCTGGTCCACTGAAGATCGTCGCTGGAGTCGGAGAGTAAGTATGGGGTAGGGGTGTGTGGGAGCTGGGTGCACAGTGGGTGGAGTGCGGGTTGTGGGAGGGTTGGGAGGCAGCTGCGAGACCGTTTCGTTTTCAGGTATTTAAAAAAAAAAAAGATGACGTGGGACCCTTTGCCATGCTAAGTGCGCTCCCAGTGTGGCATGAGGACGATGGGCGTTCAGCTGATGCTGGGATTGGGCACCCCGTCGGCCATCGAATTTGTTGCCATGCTGGGGTGGGCTCCCAGCGTGAAAAGAACGAGGCGTTCAGCCAACGAGGATTGGGCACCCTGTCTTCCATGGAATTTGTTGCCACGCTGGGGTGGGCTCCCATCATGGCAAGGATGGAGGGCATTCAGCCAGCAGAGTTAGATGCCCGTCGGCAAAGGACCACTTGCCACGCTGGGTGGGCTCCCAGCATGCAACTACTACTTGGGGGGGCGCAGCTCAGCTGGCGGGGATTTGGTCACCCGTCGGCTATAGAGTGCATCTTGAGGCGTGCGCCTGCGGGGAGGCTGCGTGTGAGCAGCCTCTTATCGTGCTCACTGAAGCGTAGCTCCCCTTTCAACTGTATGCCACTGCATTTTGGGCGTGTCATAGACAGCTCCAAAATGCGATAACTTTCTGAGAGCGCCTGCCAGCACACTGACTGAATTGGAGGAGGAGGTGACACACCTCCGAAATCTCCGATGATGACACTATGTTTCTTGCACATGCGTGCAAGCAACATAAAAAGGGAAATCTTCATGGAGAAGCTCAGCATACATATCCGAATTTCTGTTCAAAATGACATTGTATAAATAGCACACATTACGTTTTCCACCAGGATGAGAAAGTAGTAAGATATGACAGGGTGAGTAATTATAGGCCAATAACTGCATGCCTTGGGTGTATTCACTTGGTGCCTTTAAACACACCCACGTTCTATAATTATTGGTCATAATTACACAGTCCTGAAGTCAAGGGCTGGATTTACCATTACGCAAACTATGCCTGTGCATTGGGCCCTGCATTTTGGGGGGCCCTTTAGTCTGTTCCAAAAGTTCCCTTTTTTTTCCCTCAGTGCAAGACAGGTTACACTGAGAAAAAATGCAATGCCAGCACCGCTGAGCAGTATTGTGCTCACTGCCCTCCCTTGCTTGTCGACACACTTCGTGTGATATCTTTAAAGAACAACCACCATGCATGTACGTTAGTGCGTGCATTGTGAACAAGCCCAGCAGCATGCAGTACCAACTGGCAGATTCAGTTTTGACGCCAGTCCGTGAGTCGCTACTTGGAGGGATCGGACGCAGAACAGGAGTTGGGAGAGTTTAAAAAAAGCAGCAGTGGCTGCGGCTCACACTGCTGGGCTGGGCTGGGGAATTGCATTTTTATTTTACTTCTCGGGTGAGTGACAGGAGTCAGTCTTGAGTCATTGGAGTCATCATCGATCGCGCTGTCACGCTGTGGTACCGTGCGCTGCCGCTGGATGATGACTCAGACCTAACCTAACCTCAGCTATGTGTGTTTTACTGGACTAGAGTGACAGTGGGACAAGTCACCTCCAGAGCCCGGTGCAGGAACTCGGAGATAGTCTCTACTCTGTCAAGAGCCACCACTGTCTGTCTGCACACTGCAGATCAGAGCAGTCAAGTAAGTAAGTTAATTAATCATGCCACCAGATTGATAAAATACTGCTACAGTGCACAAATTGTTTCGGCAAAATAAACTGCATGAGAACAGAACGGTTCAGAGCTAATTTTCAAAATGTTAGTTTGAGACATTCTCTCCATTTTTTTGTTTGTTTTTTTTAATCAGGAGTGAGTGACACACTAAGCTGAAAGCTTGTTTACAAGTGTGAACTGTGAGCACAACAAGGAACTGGAAGTTAAGTGACTTGCTCAGGGTCACACAGTATGCAAGTGGGGGCTGTGGGATTCAAACCCAGGTCTCCAGGTCTGCAGCTCAGAGCCTTAAACTAATGCGCTATATGCCTGTTGTTTGTTTACAAGGATGGATTGTCTGCTTTAAAGAGACAGACAGCCCCAGTTATCCGACTGAAACAGTTCTTTTAGTGGCAGGACAGGGCCATATCAGAGGCAGTATAGCGCAGTGGTTTAAGGCTCTGAGCTGCAAACCTGGGACCTGGGTTTGAATAACACAGCCCCCACTTGCATACTGTGTGATCCTGAGCAAGTCACTTAACTTCCTTGTGCTCCCAGGTCGCACCTGTAAACAAGCTTTCAGCTTAGTGTGTCTCTCCTGGTAAAAAAAAAATATCAGGCCAGACTCCATGTGGGGTAGATTGCAGGACAGGGGGTGGTGTTAGGGGGTTTAGGCAGGCCAGGGTCCATAGGAGAGGGCAGGCAGGCCAAAATGGGAATAATTTGGGAGGGGGGACAGGTAGTAGAAGAAAATTAGTGCGTATGTATTGCTTTTCCTACACATTGTATCCCAAAGTGCTTTACAAGCAATAACACATTGGCAGTGAAGTGACTGGTATACTGGCAGCCATATCACACATCAACACTCACACACAGCCTTGGACAGTTGCATGAATCAATTTTATCGTGAGGAGAATGTTGGCCAGGACAGTGGAGAAAATCCCATACTATTGTGAAAAGTGCATTGGGTTCTTTCATTTCTAGTTGGATACCTGCCAGGATAGCACCAGAGATGGGCAGATGAGACCTCTGTCTAGCATCTCATCCAAAGGATGCCACAATGCAACAGTACAACATCTCCCCATACTGGACTTGGGTGCCAGTGTTTATGGTGTGAGCCCTGCCCTGATGTGGACTAGAACCTACATCCGTCTGGGCCCGAGGCAGATGTGCTACATTGAGCCACACTGACACCATGTCAGTAGGACAGTGTCATGTCAGGCCAGCTACATGCAGGAGTAGAAATGCAAGGGACAGGACAGGATCCATTAGGCTGGGGGGGGGGAGCAGTAAGCCAAGATAGGAACAGTGGGGGTGTACAGACAGGACAATGTCACATCTGGTCAGATCCATTCCAGAACATGCAAGACGGGATCCGTTGGGGGGGGGAGGCATGTTAAGGCAGGACTGATACATTTGCTTAATACAGATTTGCATCTGTAATGTTTCAGTGGAGTTGGGGTGTGGAGCAGCATGGGCGCTGAAAGGGTGGTGGTGGGAAGAATGGTAGAGTGGTAGTATGGGGATGGTCGTGAGGTATAAGGAGGGGGGGCCCATAGATATAACTGTTCATAGGGCCCATGGCAGTGTAAATCCGTCCCTGCCTGAAGTGTTTTGTTGTCCTTATAAAATGGCTTTTAAAGCAAAAAATACATTTAAAAACCCACCTGTATAAATATTAAGCAAGAAGACCTGACCATAGATTATATTAAAATGTAATAATCCCTCAGGAGCATAATATTGCACAAGGTACAGGCAAGTGTCAGATGCTCCGAGGGGTTATTAACTGACTGTTAATGTAATCCCTGGGGGGGCCTTACTGCTATTCTGAAATCTGGGTTGAGTATACAAATTATTTGCCTTTGGATTTAGGCAGTGGTTTCATGTTACTGTGTCATAAGGTTTTGCAGGTGTATTAACAAAAGATTAATACAAGGGTCTTGGAATGTGAGGAACCAATCAGGAAGCTGTATTTCCTAGACCTTTTTTATAAGCATGAATAATTACACAGTAATATTTCTTTTTTTATTTATTCATTCATTCTTTGTTGACCAGGTGGGCGCACTGGGGCTTGTCACTTTTTTCAGGCATGACCCAGTTACTAAGAGTACATTGCATAATACAGTAGCAAGACACACAGGGATAAGAAAAAATACATGGTATTGCATATTACATAAATACACTGGCATACGACTTATTATAGCTAATCCGACTGCTTCATTTATCTGTGTCATTTTATAACCCCATTTATTCCCACTAGGGAAGGATAAGATTTTCAGTATACAATTGTGTCTTTTTTGCTCAAACATTATGGGTCTGCTCATGTATGAAGATAAATGTGTTTACCGCAGTGCAGCCCATTGTGTATCCCTAGATAGGCAGGGTCCAGAGTCAATCACCAGCCCGCTAAGATTTTCATAACCCCTATTTCCCAGTAAAACTGACAGTGAAATTGAATCGGATGCTAGCCAAAGTGTGCATGCATCGCAAAGATAGCAAGCATTTGTCAATGCCAAATGTTCACCACTTGCATTACTGTTGTACTGGGTCTTGGGTGTACACATTTTTACTTTGTATTTACCCAGGATAGACCAGAAGAGATGCAGTATCTCACTTCCAGTGGTGTCCTGCATTTATACATTTTTAGATTGTATTTACCCAGGACAGGCCAGCTGAGAGGCAATATCTAATTTTCAGTGGGCTCCCATATTATAAGCCCAAATTTCTAACAGTCTTTTTATAATGCGATGTTATAACCAAGACAGGTGGAATTTCTTTGTCCCCTCCCGGTCAGCCCTCCATCTAATGACTGCCCCAGCTCCATCACCCCGACTTCTGCTGGGACTTACCTGCCATCAGTTCCCCCCCAGAGCTTGCCACCCGAAGGGGTGGGTGTGTAGCCATTTGTTTTAGATCAGAATCAGACCTTGTGGGTGTGCCAGTTGAGTAATCCAGATCATTTCAGTGTACGGTGGTTGCAGGTGTGGGTGTAGGATCATTCTCATCTACCGTCCACCTGGGGGTAAGAAATTGTTCCTACAGGAAGTCACGGAATTCATTGTCGATATGGCATTCGAGTCACCTAAGTTGATGGTCCTGGGTGATTTCAACGCCTGGATCAACAACGAATTCTTGTAATTTGGCCAGTACTTCCTCCAACTTATGAATTCATAGGGCTTCACAAGGTAGTTGCCTCTGCAACCCATAATCATGGTCACTCACTTGACCTGGTTTTTCTCCAGGGGATGCAGGCCTCTGATTTGGTGGTGGAACCAGTCGGATGGTCCAATCACCACGCCATAAGGTTCAATCTCTGGGCTCCCGCTATAGGCCTTCCCCTGTGGAGATGGTCCGACACCACCCTGTGAGAGATGTGAACTCTGATGGCCTTTTGGTGGTATTAGACCTATCAAGACTTTCGGGTGCAAGTGAGGGTCCAGAGACTTTGTTTCAGGCTTATAATATGGCCATGACGGAAGCTCTGGACTCTATCGCTCCTGTCCGTGTTCACCTGCTCTCTCTTCACCCTCGGTCCCCTTGGTTTGATGGAACCTTGAGGGAGTTGAGATGAGTTGGACGAAGGTTAGAGCGATGCTGGAAGAAATCAGCCCTGGATGCTGACCACCTTAGATTGATGGAACGTTATCGAGTCTATCAATCAGCAAGCACCCATAAGAAGGCAGAGTTCCTGTCCAGGGAGATTGCTGCTGCTCAGAATTGACCAGCTTAGCTCTTTCGAACTGTGGTCAGGTTGTGAAACCCAACCTGTTTACAAGTTCAAAGTGCATTTTCTCAAGTTAAGTGTGACGAGTTTGCTCGATTCTTTGCTGATAAGGTGGCCAACATTAGGGCTGAGATCCAACCAGCTCACTCTATGGGGGTTGATGGTGGTCGGTACTTGATCACCTCTCCTTGGTTTTCTTGGATGTCCTTTGACTGGCCAGAGATCACTGATATCTTGCGGATTGTCCAGAGTATGCAGCTGACATGCTGTAGTTTGGACCCGGGCCCAACGCGCCTTATAATGGGGTGTATTGAGTCCATCAGCCCTGTCCTTGCTAAGATTGTCTGGTGCTCCTTAGAGACAGGCGAGTTCCCTAGCTCCTTGAAGGAAGCGGTGGTGACACCGCTGCTTATGAAAGCTTCTCTGGATTTTGGAAGAGGTTTAGTACTGAGACTGCTCTGGTTTGGGTGCTCAATGATCTCCTGATGGCAAGAGATCAGAAGCACCGTTTCATATTGGTGCTTCTTTTTTTTTTTTTTTGCTTCTATTTTTGTACCTCCAGGGCCACTGATCTGCTTACCTGCCACGTCCTGGCATCCCCCGTAGGTCTGTCCGGCCGCCGTCCATCTTGATGCTTCTTGATCTCTCTCTTCATCTTTTGACATTGTGGACCATGGGGTGCTGCTCGAGCAGCTGAGGGTCATCTGTGGCCTGGCTGGTTCGGTCCTCAGGTGGTTTCAATCATTCCTCACTGGCAGATGTCAGAGGGTGGTATCGGGGATGTTTTCCTTGGACTCATTCTCTTTGCCATGTGGGGTCCCTCAGGGCTCGGTGCTGTTCCCAATGTTATTCGCAGTGTATATGCTGCCTTTGGGAGACATTATAAGATGGTATAGACTGAGGTTTCACTGTTATGCAGATGATACCCAGCTCTACCTGTCTTTTGTACCCAACCAGGATAGTGCGGTCTCAGTCTTTAATATCTGCCTCGTGGAAATCCAGGATTGGATGCAATCCAGCTGGTTGAAGTTGAATTCTGATAAGACTGAGGTGTTGGTGGTGGATCCAGGTCTCCTGATAGAGGGGTCGGTGGCAAGGTCCCCCTCTGGACTTTGGCGAGAGGGTCACCAGCTGCCTTCCTCTGAACGGTCGCAAAACCTGGGGTGATTCTTGATGATGGGCCGACACTGCATTCACAGGTGTCGGCAGTAGTCAAGTCCTTGTTTTATCACCTGAGGAACATCGCCCAGTTCAAGCATCTTGTTCCATCCAGCTACCTTCTGACATGGATCCATGCCTTTGTGACCTCATGCCTGGATTACTGCAACTCCCTCTACTTAGGGCTTCCAGGGGTTGCTATCCACTGCCTGCAGCTGGTGCAGAATGCTGCAGTGCAGCTGCTGATGAGGGCTCCTCGTCCGAGCCACATCACTCCCATGCTGTGCAAACTGCACTGGCTGCCTGTACAGTGGTCGATCATCTTCAAGGTCAGTCTTCTGACCTATAAGACCCTGCACTGACAGGGTCCGGGCTGCCTGCAAGAGCTCCTGAACCCTTACTGTCCCAGTTGACCACTCCGCTCAGCTGATGAGGGGTTGTTAGAGATTACCAGGATATGGCTGAAAACCTCTGGGTCCTGAGCTTTTATGTATGCAGCCCCTACCATGTGGAATTCTCTACCTCATCAGATTCGAGTGTGCCGGACCGTGGAGAGCTTCAAGATGACCTTAAAGACTTATCTGTTTTGCCTGGCTTATGGGGATTTTACTGATTAAATCTGTTTCTATTTTTATGTAACCTGAAATTGGACTGTTCTACTTTTTATTTGTTTTAATGTGTTTTTATCTATAATTCTGTACAGTGCTTTGGTTTTTGGAATTGTGCTCTAGAAATAAAGTTTATTATTATTATTATTACTGCATCGGCAAGCCAGCCAATATGTGGAATTTTTTAAAATGCCCTCCAAAAGGTGACTTTGCAGTGTGACTGCAAAAACAAGTTTTGGAGGGGATTTGAACAATGACTTTTGTCATGTTCAGCAGATAGGGGTAACACAAGGTATTTGCTGAGCATTAGATACCAAAATCTACAAAAATAAAGTTGAGAGTAAATGGAGGAACTAGTCAACATTTATTCATAACCTAGTTTTTTTCACGTTTTGACTTAAATTTTTAATGTAGTCCTTTTAGAACCACTCCTTCTGATCATGACAGGTGTCATTCATAAACCAGTGGTTGAAATGCCGTTTCGCCCCAGAAGTGTGAAATGCATTTTGGCCAGTATTTGAAAAATGACAGCTGTCACGATCATGAGGTACTGGTGTAAAGAAATGGCTATGTTGAAAATTTGGGGTCAAAATACTGAAAATTACCAAAGTTACAAGTGTGCATTGAAAAATTTTAATGTACACTCATAACTTTGTTGTTTTTCAATATTTTTACCCCAAATTTTCACACAGCCTTCTTATGACTGCACCTCATTAATGAGTGCAGAGACAGCTTTCACATCCTACCTGAAAGGTGATTTCACGCCACAAGTGTGGAGACACATTTTACCCAAGATTTGAAAAATGACAGCTGCCTCATTCATGAGGTTGTGTGAAAAAAATAGCTATATTAAAAATTTGGGGTCAAAATATTGAAAATTAACAAGGTTACGAGCAAGCAAGCATTGAAACATTTTAATATATGCTCATGACTTTATTCTTTTGTAATATTTGTACCCCAAATTTTCAACATAGCATTCTTATGACCCCACATAGCCTTCTTATGACCCCACCTCATTAACAAGGACAGAGAAAATTTTCCAATTCTGCTTGAAAGGTGATTTTGTGCCACAAGTGCAAAAAGATATTTTGGCCAAGATTTGAACAATGATAGCTATCACATTTATGATGGGGTGTGAAAAAATGACTATGTTGAAAATTTGGGATGAAAATATTGAAAGTTACCAAAGTTGCGAGGGTGCATTGGACAGTTTCAACACAATTCATAACAGTGTTTTTTTTTTAATATTTTTACCCCAAATTTCCAACATAGCCTTTTTTTAATTGAAAAAGCTTTATTGAATTTTTAATATAATACAACAAACACCCAATAACAAAAGAAGATAAGAATATAAAATAACATCTAACACCAAATTCTAACTATATACAAAATTCCCACATGAGTGCAAACCAACTGAAAAGGGTGGGGGGGCACAGCACAAAAGAAATGAATAACCAAAAACAAAAGGGGATGCCTAGAAGGCCTAAATAGATACCAGGTGTTCTTATAAAACTAAAATTATCAACATGCTGTGTTGTATCCGAGAGAATAATAAAACAGAGATACAGGATTACAACAAATTTCATGATGTGAGGCAAGAGGAAGAGTGCATTGTGTATATAATTTAGCCCATTTTCTCTCATATGCCAGCACAGTATTATGAATACTGGCTGTCATCTTGTCCATATGAAGGTTATACAACAACTCATTAAGCCATTTCACATAGGAGATCAACACTTGGCCCTTCCAATGGTGAAGAATCAATCTTTTAACCAACATGGAAATACGTGCCATATGATGTCTCTGCTTCTTAGATGAAATGGTATGGAAATCCCGAACCATGCAGACCTCGGGGGTAAAGTAGTCTGCTAGACCCAAAGGGTGTCCATTCTTTCTCTCATCTCTTCCCACAGGGGGCTGATGGAATCACAGTCCCAAGAAAACATTCAACAACGTACTCTAACACCTACCACATCTATTACAGAGGGAAGAAAGAGACTTACCCATTTTAACAAGTTTTTGTGGGGTGCAATATAGATTATGGAAAATGAAAAATTGGGTTAGGCATAATTTATTTTGGATGAGGTATCGAAAAAGGTGTTGCCATATTTTGGAACAGTTAAAGAAAGCATTTGGAAAAGTGTTCTGCAAAAAATGACAGGAGCCATCATGAGTTTGGGCTATTTCAGCTAAGAGGACCTGATAAATTTTAGAAATGGCATGGAGGAAGAGACACCAGTCTTTGAGCTGAAGAGGAGAAAGAATTACATGTCATGGTCCATGGTGGGGTACCCATCTAGGAAACTATCGCATGTTTCAACTGGAAAAATTTGAAAGCGGAAACATTAGCTAATCCAAAAATCTCTGTAGCTTGTGCGAATAACATTAATTGCCCTTCCTGTACTAATGCTGCTATGGGGATCCTGTAGGTTGGTCAGGGCCTTTAATAAAATCCAAAGACAGTGCCTTAGACATTCATTTAAGGATTAACATGAATATCCCCACCACCAACTGTCATAGCTTGAGAAGAAGTGAGGTATATTTCACATAGAGAATCAATGTAGGAGTTAAGCTATGTGATCAAATTAGGTTGTGTTCAATTTTGAGCCATAACAGACTATAGTGGGGGGGGTCCATCAGTTACTTCTGGGCAAATACATTAGTAATATTTACTAATGTGGGAGGCCCAGTAATATAGGTGAAAATCCGGGAGTCGTAATCCTCCTAAAGATTTAGGATAAGTCCATTTATTATAAGTACAATGGAGGGGGGGTCTCGGGCCCAAATAAACATCAAAATCATCGAGTGAACTGTTTTAAACCAGGATAAAGGAATAAATATATACAACATATGTAATGGGTAAAAAATCCGATGGAGAATATTCATCTTAATTATATTAATCCTACCCCACAAAGTAAAAGGCAGGGTGGTCCATCATTTTAAATCTGCTTTAAGTCAAGCAAAGCATCCAATTTAAATTTTTTAAATTGAGATATGTCTGCTATGAAGTGTATCCCCAAATATTTAAGGGTATGAGGGGACCAGACAAATCCAAATTTTGATACATTGGCCTGTGTGACAAGTACATTAAGTGGCATTACAGCAGTTTTATCAGTGTTTAATTTATAATTGGACATCATGCTGAATTGCTTAATAGTTTCAAGGATGGCTGGGATAGCTGTAGTGGGATTTGTGATGTGGAGTAGGATGTCAGTTGCACAAGTAGATAGCTGGTAACTAGAAAAGCCTATGGGAATTCCGGTAATGAGTGGGTTGTTCTTTAACTTCCTCAAGAGGGGCTCTAAATATAATTAAACAAAAGAGGAGATAAAGGGCAACCTTGCCGAGTCCCACAATATAAGGTGAATAGGGGGAAAAACACCATTACAGTATATTTTGGCTCTAGGACAGGAGTACAATACTTAAAGCCATTTTAGAAATTTAGAAGGGAAACCAAATCTGTTCAATACTTCAAATAAGAATGGCATTGAGACCCTATCAAATGCTTTTTTGGCATCTAGGGAGACCAGTACTGCTGGTCTCCTCAGATCCCGAGACACTGAAAGTACGTCGGCAAGCTTATGCAAGTGGTCAGATGCAGATGTAGAGGGCATGAATCCCATTTGTTCTGGGCCAATTAGTGAAAGCCACACGTTATTGATCTGAACAGCAGGGATTTTACATAAAATCTTAAAACCTTGATTCATTAAGGAGATTGGATGATAGTTGGATACTTGCTCAGGATCTCTACCAGGTTTTGGTAACAAAATGATCAAAGCCTCTGCCGACGAGGGGTGCGAAAAACCATTGCCCAGGACATCTGTAAAGACATGCAAGAAAGTAGGAGTCAGGTCCTGCATAAAGGTCTTATAAAAATTTGTGGTGAAGCGATCTGGACCCGGAGCTTTATCAAGTGTTAATGACGATATGGATGACTTGACCTCCAACAGGGAAATGGGGTGACAGGGATGTTCCTGCTGGGCCTTGGACAAAACCAGCAAAAGAATCAAATATGGATAACCATTTAACACCTACAAAGACACAGGTGCAGAGATAGGACAATATAAAGATTTATAATAACTAAAAAACTCAAGGACAATATCTCTGGGATGGGTCTTTAGAGCGTCATCTGGGAGAGAGAACAAATTGAAGGGATATGTTTGGAGGTTTCTTGTTTGAACAATCTTCAGGCCATCAACTTCCCAGCTTTTTTACTCTGGCTGATATAATTTGACTTAGTTTTAAAGATAGCATATTCTGCTTTTTCTCTCAGCAAATCAGCATATTGATCCCGCAGTACCCCTAATTCTACTCTAGAAGCCGGCGTTGAAGACAGATTCAGACATTTCTCAAGTAGTCTGCTCTTATTGAGTAGGGTTGACAGTTTTTCTCGACATATTTTTTTCTTTTGGTAACTAGACTAATGAATTCCACCTGAAGAAATGCTTTGCAGGCTGCCCATTCTGTATCCCTGTGAGCAAGTCTGCCCCAGTTATTTTTTTAAAAGAGAGTAAAAAACTGTTTAATTCGTTCAATTATAAAGGAGTCTTTCAGGAGCTGGTTATTGAGCTTCCAGGCAGAATCTCTGTCACCATCTGGGTTTAAAGAGTAAAGCAGTCAAACTAAAGAGTAATCTGACAGGAATCTTGGGGAAATGGCGGAGATATAGAGGCCTGTCAGTGTAGATCAGTTTACTAAAAATAAATCAATCCTGGAGCGGGATTTATGGATGGGGAAAAAAAGGTAAATTGTTTAGCCATAGGACTGAGAATTCTCCACAGGCCACAGAGGCCCAGAGAGTCCATCAAATCTAAGGGGAACCGTTGTGCCAGAAAAAGACCCACCGATGCCTTGTGGGTTCTGTCTATCTCACATGTTAAAGTGAGATTGCAATTCCCCCCCAAAAGGATTGGCAAATGGATGAAGAGGGCAAGAGTAGCTGCAAAAGACATACAAAAGGAAGGGGAATCAACATTGGGGCTGTGAACATACCGAAGGAGTACTGCAGTTTGACCTAAAGCACCATGTTGAAAAACATATCTGCCCGTTGGGTCCAAAATACTGCTGGTAAGTGTAAATGAGATTGATCTGGCAAACAAAATAGCCACCCCTCAGTGCCTGGTACTATCCCCTGCTCCATAAACCTGCCCGATACAGTCTCTTCTGAACAACTGGGATTTTGAGGACAGTAGGTGCATTTCTTGAAGATACGCTACCTAAATCCTTAATGGGCCTAGTGTTTAACTATTTGGTAATGTTTAGTCTCATCCCTTGCCCACCTGATGTTCCACATAGCAAACTTCAGATTACCTAATATATCATAAAATACTTAGTAAGGTGTATCACCCATAAGATATGCTGGTCAATAATAGACACGTAGTAAAGAAGTTGGTTTGTACTCATTAAACCCCTTCCCCAACAACCCAAAATCTCATAATGTAAAAAACCAGAACCAAGAGAGAGAGAGAGAAAAAAGGCAACATTCACTGATGCACAGACCATCCCCTGGTCCCAAGACCACACTCCTGCATTCAGACCCAGGGTGGGGTAACAGAGGGGCTCTCTAGCTGCCCCCGGTACTACATTATGTAACCATACACCCATATAGCAAAAAGGACTACCCACTGGAAATACCAAAAGAAAACAGCTAAAGTAAAACATAAAAATATATGGCTGTGAGCCATGGTACCCACAACGTATCCCTCTAATAAATCCATTAAATTCAGATGGAAAATAGAACCACGTTCAGTAGAGTCCCAGAATACCAACTAAGTACAAACTGTACCAGCCGCTATAATTTCTTTTAGGGGATTCAGCTCAATAAATAGTGCCAAATCTAACACAGAACAGTTGTGCTTCAAAAACATCTGAACGGCATATAACAAACTTAGAAACCCTTAAAGCTGATCACACTCACGACTCAGTGTATTTGCAATGCTCTGTAAACACAGTAGCAATCATGATAACATGGAGTTAAATATAAAAAATGGGGCTCCAGCTGAGACTCTACATTTACCGTACACCTATACCAAAGCAAAACGCTCCTCAGAAATTGTAAGCAAGCTAAGCAGGGGCATGGAGTGTACCTATACAAGGGAAGCATAAATTGGATAGGAGGCTATCAGAAACTACAATTTGCCAAGCCTGAACAGATCAAAATAACATTATTTTATTTTATTATAATTTTATTAAGATTTTGGATGACACCTTTACAAAGGTTCCATGTCATGAAACAAGGACAAGTAGAAATCCTTAAACAAAAATTAATTACAAAACAAACAGTAAGGTAAACAATAGGAGTAACCATTGGCATTGTCTAGGATTGTAGTGTGAGTAATTTATGCAACAGGACAGTACACTAGGCATTGTACAACGTATGCCTAGGGAGATTGCATGAGTAGTTAGCTCAGAGGCAGTAGATTACAGGTGCAGAGAGCAACATCAGTTATTCAGTTACTAAAGTAAGAGAGGAAGGAGGAGGAAAGCAGCTCAGAGAACATAGTCAGGAGGGGACTGGTGAGAACAAAGGGGTAGATGCGGAAGGGGGGAGCTGGGTGTAGGATGTGTGGTAGATGGAGAGATGGTGAGAAGGAGAAGGGTGGGGGAGATGGGAGGTTGGAGGGATATGGGGCATTTAAGGAGGGGTGGTAGTGAGAGGTATGCATGGTAGGGGTGCAGGGAGATAGAGGTTGGGGGAGGGCAAAGGTGTAGGACTCCAAGAGGAGATGGATAGATGAGGGGGGCTATGTTAACAAGGAGCAAGCGACAGTGATGGGTAGAAATAGTGCGAACGGGGGGAGGGTAGAGGAGGTGATGGTGTAGTATGTAAGGGTGGGAGGGGAAGCATGAGGGGGAGCCTGACCTAGAACAGATTATGTGAAGCAATCACAGGAGGCACTATCCACAAGGTGCTGGCGCAGTTTGTGCTTAAAAGCGCCAAGCATGGCAATGTTGGTGATTTCTCATGGAAGAGAGTTGAATCAGTTTAAGGCTCTAACATTGTAGGAATGCAGACCTTGTGTAGTCCGGCAGCGGGGGTACAGAAAATGTTTGACTATTGGACCTTCTGGTTAGGTGGGGGACACAGTGAGGGGTCAGCATAGTCTAGACCCAAGGGGGCATGAGACCCAGAGAGGTCTTCTTTGCTAGGATGCAGGTCTGGTACTTTAGCCTGCTGGATAGCTGGAGCCAGTTTGCCTGCTCATAGATGTCACATGTGTGAGCAAGGTGGGCAGCTGAGGTGAGGAGCCAACAGACCTTGTTAAGGGCTACAGCTGTGTGCTGGGGAGCAGTGTCAGTGGCTGATTCGTAGACCACAAGCCCATTGTCAATTATTGAGATTACTGAGCTCTGAGTAGCAAGATTTTGGGCTTCAGCTGCCAGGCAATGCTTATGCTTGTATAACAGACCTATGTAGGTATTCACAGCTTTAGCAATGTGTCATCAATGTGTTTGGTATATGAAAGAGTGCAGTCAAGGGTCACACCCAAACAGTTAAACAGATCCACCTGCTCCAGCACAACACACGCACGGATGCTGATTATTAGTTCTTGGTCATTATACTTATTGTGGGTTCCATGGAACAACATTGTTTTGGTTTTTTTGTAATTAAGGGTGAGTTTGTGATCCGAACCAGGCATCCACTTCGGTAAAACATTTCTGCAGCTGAATCTAGAGGAAGGAGGGATCTGTGTGGCACATGAAAATTACTGCATCGTTCACATACAGTAGAATTCTATCCCGGCAGGAGGCAGGGAGTTTGTTCAGGAATATGTTGAATAGCAAGAGACCCAGGAATGATCATTGAGGAACTCTAGAACTGACAGGAAGGGAGGTTGACCAGGATTCCCCAATCCTAACCTGTTGGGTATGGTCACTGAGGTAGCTTTGAAACCAGTGGGTAGTGTCAATTGAAAGTCCTAGGAGAGATATTTGTTCGGTCAGCAAGGAGTGGCTGGCAGTGTCAAATGCCTTTGTCAGGTCAATGAAAGTGGTGCCGACCAATTGGCCCTGATCAAGGGCATGATGGATGTAGGTGGTGAATTCGAGGACAGCATTGGTAGTGCTGCACCCTTTTCGAAAGCCGTGCTGCTGGGAACATTGCAGGCTGTATTTTTCAAGGTATTCACCAAACTGTTCAGCAACTATCCATTCCAAAGCTTTGGGGGGGGAGGGGGATGGAGATAAGCCTTTAGTTGTTAGAAGAGTCTTGCCACCACTTTTATGAATTGGAGTCATCACTGCCGATTTCCATTTTAGGGGGAACTGGGAAACCATAAGGGAACGGTTGAGGATTTTGGTAAGTGAGAACAGGACTTTGTCAATGTTGAGGGTTGAGAAGTTTCTGATCCATCCTTTCTTTCTTTCTTTCTTTCTTTCTTTCTTTGTTTCAGGAGAGACACACTAAGCTGAAAGCTTCTTTACAGGTGCAACCTGGGAGCACAGGGAAGTTAAGTGACTTGCTTAGGGTCACACAGTATGCAAGTGGGAGCTGTGGGATTCAAACCCAGGTCTTCAGATTTGCAGCTCAGAGCCTTAAACCACTGTGCTATACTGCCTCCCAAATCTAGGGAATCTCCACTATATCTGGACCTCCTGAGCACTTTAAGTAGGTTAAGCATTATTATAGAATTGCTGCATTTGGCAATAAAAAAGTCCAAACATTAAAAAGAAAAAATATAACAGCCTGCCTCTCTTCATGAGCACTGCCATGTTCTACGCTGAAGGTAGTATATCCACCTGTAAAGTGAAAAAGAAAAACAAAAGCACAACAGTCTGAATAAACCTTTGAGGAGGGGGCAGACTGGCCAGGGGTGCCTGGGATGCTAACTGCATCCTGGCCTGTCGGTACATGGCATGTGCAGCTGGCTTTTTGTTTTTTTTGTTCTTTTTTTTCTCCCCCCTCCCTGACTATCACCAAATTACTAAGTGCGTTTTTTCCCATGGAGTGAGTGGGGTGGTAGGGTCTGTCTGTCACCAGACATGGGGGGAGGACCCAATCAGTCAAAATAATCATTCTGAATTGAGAAATGACCTGCCTCCACGGCGCTGATGAGTTAGCAACCGACAGCTGACAAATAACAGTCAAGTGGTATGGGTACTTCATTATTCCCTCCCAGCCTGCATGCCACAAGGTAGCCTGGTAGCCAAGAGCCAACCAAGAACCAAGCAAGCCAAATAATAGCCAATAGAAAACTAGCGCAGTGCAGTATGTCTCTGAGTGGGGCGGGCAGCTGCTAAGTATGCATGTTGCTCACTATGTAAACTGTTCCTGCTGTTCTGATTGGCACCAAAGCTGCAAAGCCACAGTGGCGAGTGAGTGCCATTGCTCATTTCTCAGTCACACCATGATCTGTCATAGTTGCCACGGCAGCACTGTACAGTCGCGCACCCAAGACGGTCATTGGAGAAGACAAGAGTGAGTAGTGACTGAGTCTGTCAGACAGAGAAGAGGAGGTACAGATGGCGTTGAGAAGAGAACAGTATAATTAGAAGTGTCAAGGTGAGGTGAGATTGTCGGAGGCGGGGGTGGTGGTGAGAGGCGGCAGCTGGGGAAAGGTGTCAGAAAGCAGCTGGGGAAAGGCATCCTAGTCAAAGAATGCTGTGACAGTCAAGCTCTGTGTGGCATGCTTGCGTGCTGAAGCTTAGATCTCCCAATGTGAGTCAACATCGTGCGGGAATGGGGCCAAACAGGGAAACATTCTGAAGTGAGCAGAATTTTCCCAGGCACTCTTGGTCTGTCTCACCGTCACCCTCTCTCTGTGTACTAATCCTCTATATACTTGGAAACACACACATATAATATGTGCATCTATTTTCAGGGATTACTGTGGGCTATAGCTATAACAGGAGGGATGCAGAATAACCTTACTGCTTGTGTATGGGAAGCATTGGTGTAAACTGTAAGTGACTGCACATTTGTTTTTGAAATGTTGCATATTGTTCCCCTGTCCCTCCTTGGGAGCTGCGGCTGGGCACCTCATCAACCATGATACCCCTCTGCTCCTAGGTACCTGGATTGTCGGGCTCAAATGTGAACCCCACCCTTCCAGGTGGCAGCACAACACACTGAAGCCACACCTCCTGTCTGGCCCATATTTGTTTTCCACCTGACTTTTACCCCCACATTTTATCAGAGTGTTGGGCTGAAAATTGGAGAATTCTATGCTGCCATAAAACATTTAGAGCACTCATTCTGAGCCTGTGCACCACTGATCCCAGCCCGACCCCACAGCACTGCTCCATTGGCAGCACAGGGGCGAGAGTACCTGCGGCTAGCATCCTGATGGGCATAGATATCCCTCCCCCACTTCCTTCCTGCTGATGTCTTGCTGATGCCACCTCGGCAGCATCCCTGTGAGGCAGGTGAAGCTCTCTGGCCCACTACAGGAGTCTCTGTGGCAGAGTAATGCAGTGCCCCCCGCTGACTGGGGAGCTTCGCTGCTGGCAGCACTCCCTGAACATGTGCCATCTGACTGAGGATGGTCTGGGCTCACAGCATAACCTGGGTCACCCGGATGGTAGCATGCTGCGCTACCATTAGGCTGTAGGGGCAGCCTGAACCTTTATTGTTTTTTTAGCAATTAGCGGGTCGCCTAACCAAGATGCAACATCTTACTTTGGGAGGGGGTCCTACATAGAAACATAGATTTTGACAGCAGATAAGGACCGCTTGGCCCACCCAGTCTGCCCATTTCCCTACCTAATGGATAAGCTGCAGATCCTAGTTAACCAGCAGCCTACTTCTTCCTACCCCCACCCCCTAGAATTGCCTTATGACTGTCCCATGCATGCTTGAATTCCACCACTGTTTTTGACTCCACAACCTCCTCTGGAAGGCCGTTCTATGCATCCACAACCCTCTCAGTGAAAAAATACTTCCTAAATTACCTCTGAGCTCCTCCCCCTTCTATCTTCAAATTGTGCCCCTTGTACTTGCACACCTCTTTTTTGAAAGATGCTACCCTCTTGGACTTTGTTGATTCCCTTGAGGTGCCTTGAAAGTTTCTATCATGTCCCCCTCTCCCTCCTTTCCTCGAGGCTATACATATTCAGCTCCTTAAGTCTCTCTTCATATGTCTTCCGGTGCAGACCCTGCACCATTTAGTGCCTCCTCTGGACAGCTTCCATCCTGTCTATGTCTTTGCGGAGATTGGGTCTCAGAACTGCACTAGTACTCCAGATGGTCTCACCAACTGTCTGTACAGAGGGATAACAACTTCCTGTTTTCTACTGGTGATGCCTCTCTCTATGCATCCCAGTATCCCCCACCCTCCTTGCTGCCCTCTCACATTGCTTGCCCACCTTTAGGTCATCTGATATGACTACCCCCAGGTCCCTTTCCATTTTTGTTGTTAGTATCTCACCCCCCATTGTGTACTCTTCCCCTGGGTTTTTGTTACCCAGGTGCATTACCTTGCACTTCTTAGCATTGAATCTAAGCTGCCATACATTTGACCATTCCTCTAACCTTGCCAAGTCCCTTCTCATCCTTTTCACCCCATCTTGTGCATCAGCTCTGTTGCAGATCTTTGTGTCATCTGCAATGAGACATACTTTTCCTTCCAGTCCCTCTGCAATGTCGCTTATAAAGACATTGAAGAGGACCGGTCCTAATACTGAACCCTGCGGTACCCCACTAGTAACCCCCCTTTCTTCAGGGTGGACTCCATTTACTGTTACTCTCTGTGTCCTATTCTCCAGCCAATTCTTTACCCAGGCTGTCATCTTGGGACCCACTCCCAGGCTGGCTAACTTGTATATTAATCTTTTGTGGGGACTGTGTCAAATGCCTTGCTAAAGTCTAGGTAGGCCATGTCCACAGTCCCTCCCTGATCTACTACTTTGGTTACCCAGTCAAAGAAATCTATCAGATTTGTCTGGCATGACCTTCCAGCTGTGAATCCATGCTGCCTTGGGTTCTGAGCCCCTCTGACCTCTAGATACTCAACAATTCTTTCCTTCAGAAGTGATTCCATCATTTTCCCTACCACTGAGGTTAAACTAACAGGTCTGTAGTTTCCTGCTTCTGCCTTGCTCCCACTTTTGTGAAGAGAATCACATCTGCCCTTTTCAGTCCTTGGGTACCACCCATCCTCCCATTATTTGTTAAAGAGGGTAGTCAGTGGTGTCACTAGTTCTACCCTTAGTTCTTTTAGAATTCTGGGATGAATCCCATCAGGCCCCATTGCTTTGTCCACCTTCAGTTTTAAGAGTTCTTTCAGAACCCTTTCTTCTGTAAATGGGCTGGTATCAACTTCTGTATCCAGAGTGTTTCTACTGTTTGTTTTAGGTACCTCCCCCACTTCCTTTGTAAATACTGAGCAAAAATATTTGTTTAGTATCTCTGCCTTTTCACAGTCACCCTCTGCCCACCCTCCCTCCTCTTTATTAAGCCTCACTAACCCTCCCTTGGTCTTCCTTGCTCCCTGATGTACCTATAAAAGGTTTTATCTCCTTCTTAACTGAGTTGGCTATCTTTTCTTCGGTTTGGGCCTTTGCTGTTCTGACTGCCTTCCCAGCTTCCTTTTGCTTTAACTGATACAGTTCTCTCCTGCTCCTTCTGTGATTCCTTGTACTTCCTGAATGCTTTCTTTTCTCTTGAACCTTCACTGCCACTTCCTTTTGAGAACCATAGTGGTTTCTTTCATCGTTTCATTTGTTTATTTGCTTCACACAAAGGCTTGTTACCTCTGTGATGGCAGTTTTATTATTCCCCATTGTTCTTCACCCTCCTTCCTGCCCATTTGCTAGTGCATTCCTTAGGCACTCACCCATTTTGGCAAAGTCAGCCTCCTAAAGTCCAGTACTTTTGCCTTTGTATGGCTTGACTCTATTGCTGTGTTTATTGTGAACCATACTGTTCGATGGTCGCTAGTTCCCAGATGGCTACCCTTCTACATCTGTGATCCTCTCTTCATCTCCATTTGAGAGAACCAGGTCTAAGATTGCTCCCTCTCGAGTGGGCTCAATACTAGTTGTCTAAGACATGCCCCCTGTGGGGCATCTAGAATAACCCCACTCTTGAAGTGGCTGCTGCAACTGCACTCCAGTTAACATCTGGCATATTCAGATCACCCATCAGCAATACCTCCCCTTTTTCTGCCATTCTAAGTATTCTTTCTATCATTTTCTTGTCCATTTCCTCCCCCTGAGAAGAGGGTCTGTATACAAACCCTGTGCAGATTGTGGTGCCATTGCCGGTCTCCAAATTTACCCACAGTGCTTCTTCTCCTCCCTGTTTTCCCTTTTGTTCTGTTGCTTTGATTCCTTCCCTTATGTAAAGAGCTACTCCTCCTCCTCTTTTGCCCTCCCTGTCCCTCCTCTAGATAGTGTATCCTGGTATGTTTATGTCCCAGTCATGGTTTTGTGTGTACCATGTTTCTGTCCTGATTCTACCCAATGTTACAGCCAGATTGATTGAGAAACTAGGAGGTCAAGTGGCTTGCTCAAAGTCAAGGCTGCAACCATTGCTTGATTCTGCTGCTCTAGCTACTCAACTTAACACCCTCGTTTTCTCCCATCTCGAGTACTGCTCTGCACTCTGTAAAGGCTTGCCCAGTGGTCTACTGCACTACCTGCAGCTAGGTCAGAACACTGTGGTGAGACTTCTGACTTGTACTCAGAGGTCAGAGCGTACTCCACCCTTGCTGTGGATCCTGGGCGGATTGCCTGTTAGGTGGCACATTACTTTCCATGTACTGTTGGCGATGTTTAAAGCCTTGAATGGACTGGGCTCCCCATATCTCAGTGATGTCCTGAATCCCCATGTCCTATAGAGGGATTTAAGATCTAGTGGACAGGGTTGGTTGACTGTTCCTTTTTCCTGGCCAAGTCTCCTGGTGACTGGATTTTTTTCAGCTGCAGCCCCTACCCCGTGGAATTTGCCCCCTGAAGGGATACGCAGTGCCAGTTCTGTAACATTGTTTAAGAATAAACTGAACAATGATCTACTCCTTAAAGCTTTTGACTAACCTGAGCTGTTTATCTTAAAGGAGAACTGCACTGAAGCTCTAAGTCATTTTTCCCTGTATATGCTGATCTTTAAGTGCTGTTACTGTTGTATCTCTTCAGGTGGTTTTGTTATCCAAGTGGGGGTGGTTCTGACTCACACACAGATTGTGTGCCATTTTAGAACTGTATGATGCACTTTATGTCCCTTGGCCAGCTCTTCCATTGTTAGAACAGTGCAGTCATGTTCTACTGCAGAACTCTGGAGCGGGACATAAACTACATCATACAGTTTTAAAATGGCACTTAGCACCAGAGTGTTAATTTAAAAACACCACTGAGGTTACTAATAGGCCATTATAGATGGAACAATAACAGAATTTGGACCAGTTTTTAGAAAACAGCTTCTAACAGGAAAAATTACTTTTGCATTTAGCGCAATTCTCCTTTAACTGTTTGTTCACCCATTTCATGTTTTTTTGTATTCATTTGTTTTGTTTTTTTACACCAGGTAAGATGCCATAAGGATACATATGCCTATTTTCATGCATTACCTGGGAGAATAACAGACTAACAGTAGGAAACAAATATACAGCATGCAAACAGCATTCATAAATTAACAGTAACATCATCGGGGGTTACAATTGATAAGCATCATGAATAAGCAGTAGTACAAACAATAAACACAGTAGTGAGCTGCAGTTAAAAAATGTGCCTGCGAAAAAAGGAATACACTTGAGGATGGATGTTTGATGAGTGAGTGACTGAGTGTAGTTCTGTGTTTTGGGTTTCTGTGATTCATGTTTTTTATAGAAGACCTACTTATTGTGCTGATTGTGTAGGCATTCCGAGCCCTAGTGAAGCACTTTGAATATATGCAGCAAACAAATAAACACAATGACCAGTGGTTGTAGTGGGATTAGAACCTGGGATCTCCTGTTTTACATTTCCAGCACTGACCCTAGCAATCCTGGAGCCCTGTGCCAAGTTCCATGCTGGGGCCCCTTTATAAGGAGTGGGGAGCCCAAAAATCATCCTCATCCCTCTGGTGACATCTCCATTGCTTCCTGTTCAGCTAGTTTTGTATCATTTCTGTGCGTTGCTTGAGTTAGAATGTAATCTCCATGAGAAGAGGAGATGCACACATCAGCAGTAAATTCTAGAGAAACCAGACAGAGACCTAGAGGACCAATAAGAAATGGGGCTAACTGGACAGCTGGATTTTTTGAGGGGCCACGCTGCTCCTGAGGCCCTTTGCAGATGCACATTTTACACTATTCCATGGTCAGTTCTGCACATTTCAGTGCTCTAACCACTGCACTACACTACCTCCGTACCTTGGCTGGCAGGCTGCCTTAAGAACTCAAATCACCTGAAGGTTTGAGAGACTGTACCATGTCGCATTCTAAAAAGCCTGAACAGTTTTGGAAACATGTCCCATGGGACTGTTGCAGTCTGACAAAAATTAGGGTTTCATAATCCCCCACAGCTCCTGGAATGGAATCTACCCACCTGGTAAAGGTGATTATAGGGGAACCCTTTATAGTACTCTGCATTCAATACTTTATGCATCAACCTATAGGATAGATGTGGAATATCCTACTGGTACTGACTGCAGTGTACTATAAAGGGCGTGGTATGTAATGATTTCTGTGACTCCCCTGCAAGATGAGCTTATGATCCAGCCTTCACAGCTTCCTTTTACCTTCTCATTATAACATTACTCAGTGCCAGGTGTACCAGAGGTACAGGACTACACATGGGTTCGGGAATGGTGGGTCACTTGCTCGCAGGGGTTGGTGCAGTGCAGATGCATTATAGACACAATCTGTTCACTCTGGCGGCAGAGGGACTGGCCTGCATGATTTAACCCCCACCTGGTTCTTTCATGAATGGGGCTTAGCATGTGTCTCATAGGAGGCTGCATTCACCTGTGTCTTGTGTCCAAGGATCATGGAGAGAATGTGTTACTTACTCAGCAGCCTCCCCAGTATCCAGTCTTGGAGAAGACTGCATACGTGCCGGTGACACATGTATCAACAATGTTGTTTTCCAATATTTTCCCTATGTGGCCATCTCAAATCCTCCCCCCTGTTGTCAAGGCTTATGTGGGTACATGGGGATTTAAACAAGCATTATATTTAAAATTGCTTGTATGCCATACCCTCATGTGGGTACATGGGGATTTAAACAAGCATTATATTTAAAATTGCTTGCATGCCATACCCCTATGTGGGTACATGGGGATTTAAACAAACATTATATTTAAAATTGCTGGTATGCCATACACCCCCCCCATTCAACTCCTGCCTGCTGCATACATCTGCATGCAGCGTTGACCTGGAGGAGGGAACAGGTACCACCCAGTCAGCGACAGCACTACTGTTGTTCCAAGTTCCCAATGCAGGAGGGCTTAGTATGATGCAATGATGGCAACTTTCAGCCTAGAGTCTGAAAGTGATGTTGCTGCTGCAGCGATCTCCAGCCTCCTCTGGCCGGGAGCTGGGAGACAGGCTTGCACTGTGTCCCAGGTCCTCCACATCACGGTATATCAATACACTCCTGGTGGCACCACCAAGCTCGACACTGACATTCTCCCACAGACTCTTTGGTTTCTGATTTAGCCTATCCCCTCTGCTCCTCCTCCTCCTTCTTCTCAGCCTGTCTAAAAACGTTCTTCTGTGATCACACTAGTCACGTCTGCTCCTGTACCAAAACCCATCTTCTGCTCACACCATACTCTGCTATTACAGGTTATTGTGAGGGAAAAATCCTCTAGGTAGGAAAATGGGCAGACTAGGTGGGCCAAGCGGTTCTTATCTGCCGTCAAAGTCTATGTTTCTATGTAAAAAAACTGGTGTGCAGCTACTAGCCCATCTTGGTTGCCTCACTTTGTGGCCACCCATTTTGTGGCCGCAAGAACCACTGTTCTACAGGCTATTGAGCTATAAACTGATGACAAACCTTTTCAGGTTACTCTGAGGTAGGGCCTCGGCTCTAGGAGTTGGAAGTGATGTGATGACTGAACTCATACTATGATATTCTATTTGAATCTTTAGGAACTAAATTGATATAAACTCTCTTTAAAATTAAACAAACTGATTAGTTATTTCAAGAGGCTAATGAGGGGAAGCACTAGGCTTGAAGTGCCAGCTTTTGTTTTTCTCTACTACTTGCCAATTTTCCTACAGTAGGTATCGAATCTGGAACACCGCTGGATCATTTCAAGTTGTGCCTAGTACCTCAGTGCCAATACAGCCTACTCTACCCTACTTTGTACATTTTTGCACCCTCTTGGAAATTGTTATGTGTGCAGTGGTAGAATTTAAGAAAAAAAAGAGTATTCTTGGCGGAATACCAGATGAAGACTTTTGGTATCCCACCTTGAAATCTGATATTGCTCCAAAAATTCAATGGCTTTTTATGGGTTTTTGATTAATATTGATATGTTAATTAGGCTTAAAAATGTAGTACAAAAAGTGCAATTACTACCATTGTAAGAACGATAACTGGGTTTTGTGTAGGAAGGCGCCCGGCAGCTCGGGCAAAGGTGGCCTGTCCTCCTTAGGTAGCACCCTGGCCTGTGACCCAGCCAGTTCACCCCTGCTTTGAGGACACATCTAGAAGGCTTGCCAGCGATAACCAAATTACAGTCTTCTAATTGTAGTGTCCATTAAATGCACAGTTGGCTTATTGAGCTAAGAAAGGTCAGCACAGTTCCAGCAAAACGTCCCTGATTAAATTGAGCAGTACCAAAAAGTGATCTGGTCCAAATCAACAGCTCAAATCTTCCTCCTGGCCGAATGAGCACATCCCAAAGGAGTCAGTGCACTGCCACCCATTGCAAAGGTTCGGGAAGTATTTGGGCAGTTCCATTTATTTGTGCCAGTGTGGAATTGTTTTCTTCCAACTGGTATTGTAACAAGCAGAGTGGCCGGGGAGCGGAGTTTAAAATGAGTACCAGAAGCATATATCTTTCTTTTAATATCACGGTAGGCTTGCTGTTTAGTTCATACCCCAGGACTCAAATCACTAAAGACGGATTGTGGGATCCCTCCCATCAAAGTTTTTATTTGATCCCTGAGTTTTGACAGCATATGCATTTTGTCATGAAAATTAAGTAGTCTAAATATGATTATACGTGGCTTGTTGCTTGGATTCAAAACAGGCTTAAGTGACCAGTACACATGCTCTATTACATAAGTGGACCCGAAAGGCAAGGGGCCAGCTGACTTTTCCAACAAAGTTTGTACAAGGCGGATGCAGTCTGAGCCCTCCTTGCATTCAGAAATTCCTGAAATAATAAGATTATTATGTCTGCTATGGGCTACCTGGTCGTCGTTCTTCTCCTCCTCCAAATGAACAACCTTTCTTCGAAGATCTAGCAGCTCAGGGTCTACACGGTTGGCCCGATCTTCCAAAGACAATATCTGGGCTTTGGAATCGGTAAGTCTGTGATTCAAAAGTTCTAGAGTGGGCTTCACTGCTTTAAAGTCTGCTACCAGTTCAAATAACTCCTCTTTAATGGTGTTACATTCCCAGGAAAAGCTTTCAGCAGATAGCGATTTGGCCTCCAGAGTTGGGGATTGGGGTGGAGAGATGTCATCTTTTGGGTATTTGGAGGGAGGTGAGTGCTGTGGGAGAGCCACTGGTATGTTTAAGGTGTCCATTTCTTGCGTCTCAGTTGCCAGTTTGATGTCAAACTCCGTATGATGAAGAACAGGCCTGTGATAACAGGAGTAGTGATTAAAGTACGGTAGAACTCCAGATGAAGGCTAAAAAATACCTTTATTACAGTTGCTACCAGGAGTTGCATAGAGAGTGTCCACTCCTCAGCCTTCCATCACATGACTCCAATAAAGGGGAGGAGACAGATTTGTAGCCGGTGAGTTGAGAAGGTGACAGAGAAAGAACGGGGGGGGGGGGAGCTTTAGGGATAGGCTCATATAGGTGAGGTCTTGGAGGAGCAACATATGGCAAAACCTGTCCATGCTCCCAAGACAAGCCACCAGTAAGTGGACACACCTGTAGGAGCATGAGGGCTCCTTCAGGGTTACTCCAAAAAGGTCTATGTGGGCCAGGCTTTGTGTCTTAGCTAGAAGTAAGAAAAGAGTTTCAGAAGGATGGTCATACTGTGCAAAGTGGGAAAATTAGAAATTCCTTGCAGTGTACAGTCTTTCTGTGTACATGCTCAGTGAGGAGGTGAGAGGGATTGCATGACTCTTAACAGTTGATTACCAACTCAAGAGAGTAAAGGCAGTTTAGGTATATTGTGTTCTGCCAATAGTCCCACCTTTGTTGCTTGGGGATTCCTCAAGAGTATTTGTGTGCCTGAGGACTGGAGGGAATAGGGTGGAGTGCTGTGGACCACATGCCAAAAGTGTGTTAACTATTGTATGTTATCAGCAACCCTTGGTAGGATAGTCCTTGACCAGCCAGTCTGAAGATGGTAAGCATTAGGGTTGAGTCAATTCAAAAGTATAGTGCCCTAGGTGTGGGCCCCACTGTTTTCTGGGGACTGTCCTGAGACATTGCTACTAGAGGAAGGGAGTCGGAGGATGTTACCTTGTGAAAGGGGCTGACAGTCAGGGAGTCATTATAGGGAGCAGGAGACTTAATGTTCATGTGTCAGCTAATTATCTGTACTATCAATTCTGTGTGCTGTTAAATGGTCAGTCATCAACTTATCATTGGTGGGAACAACTAATTTCATTGAACAGTAGAAACTATTATCAATCTTGGTTCCCCATGCATACACATGTTCCACCAACAAGAACCCCGGGCCAGGCTCCTCAGTTTATGAGTGGTCATCCCAGAGGCCAGAGCCTTACTTTAACACACTTGGCAAATGAAAATCACAAGTAAAACACTGTTGGCTATCAAATCGCAAATGTTGCTAACGTCTACATTGCAAAACAAAATGTTACACTTCAAACCAGTGTGGGTAAAAGCAGGAGCAGTGAAGCATCCAAGATCCTGTTATGCGTTATGACCCTAAAAATATGCCTCGCTCAGCATGGCTACACACTCACTTTGGAAGCATAAAAGGTTACAGGGATGCTTCTGAAGCTATTTCAGTATTTAAGCCACACATAATGAGAACAGCTACTCGAGTGCTGTACTTCCAGTACTTAATTTCAAGTAAATACAGATCACTGACACAGGTGGGTGGATCATATGTCAGAACACTGTGTGCAAGGAAGTGAGTTTCGAATCTTATTTTTGTATAAGTGTGCAGAATCAAAACAGGGAGTTCTATCTCAAAGTACCATATTAAGGGAACAGATGTTGCATTGAAACTGTAGCATGAAATCAATATTATAAAAAGAAATGGTAAAATAGAGCTTCCTGGTAGGCTATAAACATTCTATGAGGTCGATGTTAATCTTAAGTAAACATATACTGGGTCTAATCAAAATCAGATTCTTAATTGGACATCTGCTCTATTTTCAAATACCTATTTTTCTAATGACAATAAAGCACTCCTAGTAGTTATGGCATGCAGCACTCGGCTATGCTCTGTGCCTCATTAAACCCCTAGAAAGTGATTAACAGAAAATTAACATAGTCCTGGTCTTGCTTTATTGCTTAAATAGCCTTGTTTGAAGGAATTATTTATTTTTGTTCCTTAAAGTGTAACGCTTGTTATTGCTGCGTTATAAACTGATGTTACCTTTTAAATGCCCCATATTATTTATTCAGTGGTACAACAATCATGCAGCTTACCAGGAACTTATTTTCTGTATTCTCTGCTTGGGTCCATTATAGAACGCAGAGCCTCTTTTATTATTATAGTTGATGTATCCAGGATAGCCCAACAGAGAGGCAACATCTTGTTTTCAGTGGGGTCCTCCAGTTACCCTCATTGTACAAGAGTGTGGACTGAAGCACTAGGAGGTCAGTTGGTCTGCTCAAGGTCACAAGGTGAGTTAGGAGGCTCTGGTGGGATTTGAATCTGAATCTGTTGATTCCTAAGCCCATACTCTAACCCCTACGTCATGCTGCCTCTTTATGCAAAAACACTAATAGCGTAAAAAAATGCTAATGTCAGTACTAATTGCCCTTTGTAAGCACTTAGCACCACCCTAACCATTGTAACCTTGTCAAGCTAGGATCAATGTGGGCAGCAACTCTTTCCTGCATGATTGCGTTGCTGGGAAAGGCAGCAGGGGATGTCATACAAAGGGTACATAGGGAAATCACATGTCTGGCTCCTCATAACTCAGCTGCAGCTTTCTGTGATGCTGCCTGCCTATAGAACTGTTAGGGATAGGCATTAAGGGGGCTGCTGTGATACAACTGGAAAAGCCTTTCAATCAGAGGAAATCCTTTTGTGGGAGGGGCACCACAGGGCAGTGGCTCTTGTATTATATTTGGGATTGGGTGGGAGGTACCACTATGTGCCAGGGAGACAATGAGACTACCCGCTAGTGGATGGGGGGGATACTTGATTAGCAGGGACTTGGGTCATCAGACCATGCATAGAAGAACTAACTGACCCAGTAGGTCTAGCCATAGGTGGCAGAAGGGTTCAAAAAATGGTAAGGCCAAAGAGGTAAGAGGTAAATTCCCCCTCCCTGGTTACATGTGTTCACATATGACCTTGTTTTCCATCAATCAAATACAGGAAGGCCTGGCCCTATACTTACATTTTTAAAGTTTGACCACTGTGCTTTAACTCAGTAGGCCATGACCCAACCCATCCCTAACAACACTACTTAGATCTTCTCTTTCCAAAATTCTTCTGACACCCTGCAGTCCAGAAAGACAGTGATGGTAACACTGATTACTGCTCATGCTGCATTTTAAAGACGCTGTCCTCCATAATAATAAATTAACGTGACTGCAAAAACCGACAGGGCCAAGACATACCACACACGAAAGTAGTAGGATCATGGCTACAGTGGCCCCCTTGTTCCGGCACCTATGGATCTAGCCCAGCATGGGGACTAGGGTAGTGTTGTGCGAAATAGAGGAATTTCACTCCATGAAATAGTTTGTGAAATTCGCGCATTTCACGAAATATTTTGCTTGTGTGAAATGCGAAATTCCACCGGCGAAATGCGAGATTTCGCTGTTGAAATGCGGAATTTCACCAATCACAGGCAAAATTCCGCCACTCACAGGTGAAATTCCATTCCACATTTCACTGGTGATTTGCTGGAATTTTGCCGGTGAAATAAAATTTCACTGCATCTCTAGACTAGGGAGATGAGTGGCCTCTAGGTGAGATGTTCATTTGCAATAAGTTACAGCATGACGTAGCACCATATGACTGGAGCTATACCATGCTGGGGGTGTAAAAAAATCGAGAACAACACTGCTGCCCATTATTTTATTTGTCTTAAATTCTGGTTTCACACAAGAGATGTTTTGGCAGGTACGGTATAACGACTTGCACAGCGGAGCTCTGTATTACATGTTTGTGACTTCACAAACATGCCTTACTATGGAGTCTGATGGCAACTACTTTCATGCTCATATTAAGCTTAACCAGCAGTTATACAGAGAATAATGGCTGTGCAGGTGTGTGTTATGAGGATTTTTCACACACCTAAGGTGTGTGATAATCCATAAACCCTGAGAGACGGAAGCTTGAGAGGTTTATAAAATTATCACATATCGAGGGTACTGTAAGTGAAAATACTCATAAAATGAGCTTTGCACATGAATAATATTTTATAATAATTGGTGCAAGGTTCATACTAAGGAGCAAAAAAAGGCTATTTCAGTCCATAGACCGCTCCTGCCCATTCACCCATAGTACACCAACTTGTGCCCCTCTAAAATGTATGAATCAAATCTTTGTTTGAACTGGGCCTTGTTTTTGGAGTAAATATTATGTTCATTGAGGCTATTCCAGGGGGGCCGCCACTCTCTGTGTAAAAAAAATCACCCTTCTGTTAGTATTAAACTTAATGTGTCTCAGCTGAAGGGGATGGCCCCAGTACATTTATTATTATTTTTGAACTGAAAGCTTAATTCATTGAATAAATAATTATCTTACATTATGTTGAAGCATAATAACAGATCCCCCCCAACCCTTCTCGTCTCCAGGGACATTAGTTGCAATTTGTTCAATCTTTGTGCATAAGTGTCACTTTTCGTGTTATGCATTAGTTTGATTGCCTGTCTCTGTATCTTCTCTATTTGTTCTACAGCCCCTTTACTAATGGTTCCCCGTACTGGGGCTCCATAATCCAACAGTGGTCTGACATATGCTCATATGCGCATATAAAGTTTCAGAGAGAAAAACTGTGAGCCATATTTCTGTGATTGAGAGTGTCCCTCAGTGGCCGCTGTACTCATATAAATACAGTATGCTTTCTTTTGCACTTCAGTGAAGTGAGAGCATGAGGAGGAAAATGCCAGGTAACCTGCTATTGAGTTATTATGGAATTCAGCAGATTATTATGGTGTTGTATCAAGACTGGATATCCAGTCATTATAGGGGGTCACCAATTATTAGACAGAGAATAATTCATAGGTGACTGCATGTTATAAAGTTCTTTTGCACACCTGAGGTGTGTGATGACTCAAGTTTACATTGCTGTGACACACTGAGGGTGTGTAAAAAAATAAAAAAAAACTTCATATGCATACAGTTACCTACATTATACGTCTATTAATATGTCCCTCAGATCCACTCGTTGCTGCATAAGAGTGGTTTCACACGTGTTCTGATGGACAGAGAACAGCAAAGTGAAACTGAGCTGTTCTGGCTTGAGCAGAATGCAAGTGAAACCACTCTTATCCAGCGAGTGGTGACGGGGGACACATTACTATATTATAGGTCTGATCAAAACTCTGCTCCTACTGAAGTGCCAAAACTCCCTTGAATACATGAAAAATATTGACTCACTGAGATCTCCCTGTCCTCTTGTCAGTCTGTCATTTGTCACAGCACTGGTAGGCCACAATGCTACTGAACACATTCAGTGGTGCTTAGTTTGCAAAAATGGGCATATTTCACAAACACCATCTATCGTCAGCCTGTAGTCAACACAGAGGTGCACAATGTTTAACTGTAAGTCTGGTACATTAGCTACCAAAAGGAAAGATGGTAGTTTCTTGTTTTCTTATGTTTAATGTTATCCGTAATGGCTCTTCCACTGAAGGTCAAAGGTCATGGAGACCAGAAGATGAATGGAGAAACTCTGTGAAGGGCTCCTGAAACAGAAGTTGTTTGCCCAGTTTACTTCTGTTTTAATTTTTTATGTTATGTGGTTACCATTAAGTCATTGACAGACTGCAGACAGTGACTCGTTTTCTACAAGCACTGTTGAACCACGGTTGAACCACAGCTGTATAATGACACTTCTGCTAGTTAAGTAAGTGGTGAAACTATTTTAGAAAACAAGTAGCTTAACTTATATTTGTGGGTTTTGCTTATGTCTCATATAATGTAATTATACGAACAGACTTAGTGGCAGGTTTAACACTGGTCGCCTTGAGAAGTGTCATTTTGATTTTTGAAAATAAATGTCAGAATTTTCAGAGTTTAGATTTTGGTGTTTTGAGACACATTTTACATAGCTCGTGAAACCCTACTCACAGTATAAGAGTGTTTCATGAGCTATGTAAGCAAAAGCACTGACTGGTCAATGTGATACATAGGAACTATAATTTTAAAGTTTGCTTGCATGCATGTGCAAGAAACATAGTGCCACCATATGAGTTGAAGAGGTCGTAGAGTCAACTGAGGAGGTCATAGAGTCAAAAACAGTGGGGGAATTCAAGAATGCATGGGCCAGACATAAGGCAATTCTAGTGGGGGGTAGGAGGAAGTAGGCTGTTGGTTAACTAGGATCTGCAGCTTATCCATTAGGTAGGGAAATGGGCAGACTAGGTGGGCCAAGCTGTCCTGATCTGCCGTCAAAGTCTATGTTTCCATGTTTCTATGAGTTTTCGTAGGTGTGGCACCCCCACTTTCAATGCCCTGAGCATTTTTGCAGACACTGCCCCACTACCCCACTGCACCAGTGAATGTCCCACCTGTCTATGACAGCAGTTCAGATGCAGTGGCATACAGTTGAAAGCAAATGACCGCTACAATCAGCGGCAGTAACGTGTAGGCAATTTGCATACTGCCCTGCTGTCTTGCTGTCCTGGGGCGACCTGGGAGCACCAGGCGGTTAAGTGACTTGCTCAGAGTCACACAGTATGCAAGTGGAGGTTGTGAGAATCAAACTCGGGTCTAGTCTCCTGGATGTATCAAGCTCATTCACACCTCATTCCTCTAACCTCTAGGCTATACTGCCAGCCCAAGACGGCACCTCAGGAGTGCAGCACCCCCCTCATTCTGCACTACAGTGTCAGTATTGGGATTTAACCTAAGTGCCTGGTGTGGGGATAGAACCCACAGCCTTCTGATCTTCTGGCCTCAGAGTCAGGTGTACAACCTGCGGAGCCACTGACACTGCCCAGTTATTTGGGCATTTGATCACACTGATAAGCGGTGTGAGAAAGGGGGTAACTAGTTATTATACAAAGAATAATACATGGGGTGGTATGTCTCACGAGAATGTTACACACACACCCAAGGTGTTGGATGCTACATAAACCCCAAGAGCGAAGCTCGAAGTTATTTAAGCATCAACACTAAGGAATGTAAAATTGAGTTTTACACACCACCATATTTTATTTTATATAATTGCTGGGGAGCAGTTTTTCTCCACAGCAATTATATAAAATAAAAATGCAACTCAGGTCAGCCGCGGTTAGGCTGAATCGTGGTCCTCGGTCGGGCTGAAGTGTTTGTTTAAATGGTCACATTTTTTGCGAGTGATTCCCCCAAGGAAAAACAAAAGGTACAGTCAAAAAAGATTTAAATTACACCTGAGGTGTGTGATGACCTATAAACCTCGAGAGCGAAGCTTGAGATGTTTGTGAGGTCATCACACACTGAGGGCATGTATATAACTAAATGGGTCATCTTAGATGTGTCTTGGCCAATCAGGAGTGTCATCTCAAGACATCTTTGTGTCCAGGAACCGCAAAGAGAAGCTGAGCCGTCCTGTAATGCAAAGACGTCTAGAGATGATGCTCCTGATTAGCCAAGAGACATCTCAGACAAACCATTTAATTTTATTGTGCTTGTCTTTTTTCACCAGTCATTTCCCATTTCTTTAGTGTGCAGCAAACCTGTATGATTATTCTTTACTCACTGTTATGTTGGAGCAATACAGTGCTGTTGGCGTGCCACTACCTGTTAACAGCGAGACCTCTAACCTCCAGTGTGACCACTGAAATCTCTGTTCTTGTGAGGTTATACAGCAATGGTATGCCATCTGTCTAAATCAGTGTATTTTTATGGTACAAAAAAAAGTGTGTGTGCGCGTGCATGCATGCGTGTGTAAACTGATGAGAGCTACTCATGAATTTGGTTATGAAATACTGTTAGAGTGTGATGTGAACAGTGGGGAGTGGGAATGCAACTGAAAGCTGGGACCTTCTTGTTATCTTTTTTTAATGACTGCTATTGAGTGCTTTATTTTAGCATATCCATGCCTGGTACTGTAAGTATTTGTGCGGTACTTCATTCCTATGAACTGACAAATCTACCACTTATCTAGAACAGCAGATGTGATTGCTATTCATATGATGATGAATCCAGGCTTGAATATTGAAAAAAAAATGCATAAAAAATTGCTGCAGCGGTCTGGAGTATAGCACATGAAGACCTCTTGGCGGTAGAAGAGGTCTTCATGAGGTACTATCACTGCACTGCATTCCTGTGGGAATAAAATAAGAATTGCATTATAAAACAAAATCCATGGACACACAGTCATCTGTGTTTTATTTTTTATAATCACTGGTACAGGGAATTGTCTTTATTGTTTGTTTAACTCACAGGTCAGACTGTATTGAAACTCTAATGGCAAAGTTGTCGATTAAAGTAAGAAAAAAGTCATGAAAAGTTCATAAAGTGGAATTTGAATTAGTAAAATACTTAAACAAATTTTCCTTTAGTCCTCTTCTAACAAGTAAAACTGCCATTGCTAAGATCTGAGTTGGTTTCCAGGGAAACACAGGTCAGGAGTCGGGGTCAGAAGCTATGAAAAAAAAATCCAGGAAACAAGAGTAAGTTGAATTTTTTAAGTGGTTTCCAGCCATTTTTTTACAGGTTACAGTTAACTAAGGGTATAGACACAGAGAAGTGAGAAGATGTGAGTATTGGAATGTTAGTTAGAGCAGTATGAAAGTGGTGCAAGGCACTTACACTGAATTGCAGTTAGGCGAGATCTGGTGGGTAGGGGTGAATGTACAGGGGAGCACCTGCCAAAAAAAAAAAAAAAGAGAAAATGAATGAAGGGGCCAAGAGATGACACACTCATACCAGCATTCCATTTACATATAGTACATGTTGGAATTTTATTGCTAATAGAAATCCATTACTGGAATTTCCTTGTGCTGCAGTAGCTATGTGTTACTACTGCAGCACAACAGAATGGAAAGGTCCCGCACAACTGTCTTTTTAAAACTGTGGTTACGATTGCTGATGTTTGCACATACAAGACTGCAACAGTAATGATAAAAGTAATTTTTTTGTTTCATTGCTCTTCCACTCATACCTAGCAATCAGGGAAGCTCACATTTAAGCTGTCATGGTAAAGACTCAGAGTTTCTGTGTATTGGGTGCAATACAACATAAAAGATGTGCATGATTCTCCATATGCAGACAAGGCTGAGTCTGAATCTTGAGGTTTCCATGGCAACCAGGGGACCTCTCAAGTTGGACTTGCGAGGTCTCTAATTGCCACGGCAACCTCTCAATTCAGACACAGTCTTGTTGTGTATGGAGAACCATACACAATCCTCTGTGTTGTTGACTGGCTCAGAGTTTGCATCTTACTATATAGTTACTTACAACAACCAGAAAACACTCTTTAATAAGAACATGTATCACATATGCAGGGATCTGCAGAGTTTGCAGGATGGAAAGGACTCCAACAGAAAGGGGCTCACCTAGAAATGTCCAGGTATCTGGGTGGCCAGTCTGACACTGGTGAATTATGACTTAATTGTCAGGTTAAGCTGTTCACTGTTTATGTTACATTAGGGAACTATGACATGTTTCACTTTGTGTGACAATTATAGAGTCTATTCATATATTGCAAGCCATTTTCACATTATCTACAGTAAATTATAAAAGCATTGATCACTCAAGCTGTAACTGTGTCTGTACTGTATTTGCAGAAATGTGAAATGCACTCAGTACTATAGGGTAAATCTTCAATCTGTGACAGGCTCAGTGTGGTTGGATTTTCCAAGTCCCTTCCAAGTCCCATTAGCTCCAACCAGAGGAAAAGAATACTGTATGTCTATATTTGCATCTTATTTATTTATTTGTTTAGTTTTTGTTTACCGGGTGAGGAGCACTAGCGATAGAAATGACTATTTTCAGGCACGACCCAGGAGGTTACAAAGTAGACAATACAATACAATACAGTACAATATAGTACAGTACAACACAATACAATACAGTGCAGTACAGTACAGTACAACACAATACAATGCAGTACAGTACAACACAACACAATACAGAGAAAATACAAAAATGAGTACAATATAACATGATGACAGAGACAATACCAAAATAGGAAATGCAGTCTTGACCTAGTTATACAATGTAAATCTTGGAAAAAATGTAGGCACAATAAAAACATTGGGACTATATGGGAGTATAACAATATAAGGGAAAACAAACCATAGCATGAACAGGAGGGAGGGACGGAGGCAGAAACTCCAGCTAGGCAGAAATACAATGATAAGTGCAATCACAAATAAAGTACAATGAGGAAGTAGGTGGGGGAGTACAATTTTTAAATAGAAGTGATAGCGTAAGCCCAAGAAAGGTGCAGTATCTTGCTACATTTTCTCTATGTAAATTATTTGGGTCACTTTTTTTTGTTTTCTGGATAATTATGCTGCAACAGACTAAAAGGAAGCATAGACAATACACAGCAAATAGGTCACCTAATGTTTTCCAAGTGCCGACTTTTGAATACCGTGCATCTGCAGGTAAAAAGGAACCAGGTGCCAATGGTATTACGAGATGCCAAACCAGGGCTGTAAAGTGTTTTCCTGTTCTACTGATGAAAATGCAGCAGCTTCTTAATCTCACAGTGATGTCTAGAGAAGCAGCAACCTATGCAGGTATTGCAGCAGTCTCAGCATCGGGTGCCATTGAAATGTTTTACAAACTTTATTTGAACGTTTTCACAGCAGTGACAGTGCACAATAACAGCTAGGGAGAAGGAGGGCAGTGGACATGGCCTATCTGGATTTTAGCAAGGCCTTCACCACTATGCCACACAGGAGACTGATTAAGAAATTGAACAGCCATGGGGTGGGATCCAGAGTGGTGAATTGGCTTAGAAACTAATTGATGGATAGGGTCAGAGGGTGGTGGTTAACAGCACTCACTCTAATAATAATAATAATAAACTTTATTTGTATGGCGCCTTTCAAAAACCAAGGCGCCTTACCAATATTAAGATCACAATATCAACAAACAATCATCTCAGCAATGAACAATATAATCAAACTGATATCATTCATTAATCACCAAAAGCTTGGTGCTACAAGAAAGTTTTTAATGCTTGTTTAAACCTCTCGATGGCCGTGCAGTCACATAACCGAAGAGGTAGAGAATTCCTAAGGGTAGGAGTGACATACATAAATGCTCTCACCCCGGAAGATTTCAAACACGCCCTTGGAATCTCTAGCAACCCCTCGTCGGCTGAACGGAGCAATCACCCAGGGCAGTAAGGGACTAGAAGCTCTTTCAGATAGTCTGGGCCCAGTCCATATAGGGCTTTAAAAGTCAGAAGACTGACTTTAAAGGTGATCTGCCACTGAACTGGCAGCCAGTGCAGTCCATGCAGCACCAGCGAAATACCAGGATGATCCCATCAAAAGCCTTGCTGCTGTGTTCTGCACCAGCTGCAGGCATCGGATTTCCACCCCTGGTAGCCCTAGGTATAGTGAGTTGCAGTAGTCCAAACGCAAGGTCACAAAGGCATGGATCAGTATAGGAAGGTTGCCAGAAGGAACAAGGTGCTTAATCCTGGAGATATTCCTGAGATGGTAGAATGAGGATTTGATGACAGCCGACACCTGCGAATGCAGGGTCAGCCCTTCTTCAAAAATTACCCCCCAGGTTTCGCACCCATTCAGAGGTCAGGGGTGGTATGCCCCCAAGAAAAAGTCCAGAGGGAGAATCCACACCTGACCCCCCCTGTCTGGTGGCCTGGATCCACAACCAATACCTCAGTCTTATCAGAGTTCAACTTCAACCAACTGGTATCCATCCACTCCTGGATTTCAGTGATGCAGCTGTTAAAGACTGAGACAGCTCCATCCTGGTTGGGTGCGAAAGAAAGGTAGAGCTGGGTATCATCAGCATAGCAGTGAAACCTCAGCCCATACCGTCTTACAATGTGTCCAAGGGGCAGCATATACACTGTGAACAACATGGGGGACCGCACTGAACCCTGAGGGACCCCACATGATAGAGAGACTGGGTCCGAGGAATAAACCCTGGACACCACTCTCTGAGATCTTCCCATGAGGAATGATGTAAACCACCCGAGGACTGTACCTGACAGTCTGCAGATGAACCTCAAATGATCAAGCAGAACCCCATGGTCCACAGTGTCAAACACTGCTGAGAGATCCAGGAGGACCAGAATGGAGCAGCTCTTCCGATCTCTAGACATCAGGAGATCATTGAGCACCCAAACCAGAGCTGTCTCAGTACTATGCCTCTTTCGAAATCTGGACTGGAGGGGCTCATAGATGTCATGGATGGTCAAATGGTCCTCCAGCTGAGTGGCCACTACATTCTCAATCGCCTTTCCTAAAAATGGGAGGTTAGAGATAGGTCTGTAGTTTGCAGGGCAGTCTGAAAGGAGAGTGACTAGTGGGGTACCACAGGGCTCAGTACTGTGACCATTCCTCTTCATGGTATCCATAAGTGACACTAGAGAAGAACTGGAAGGGAAGGTATGCCTTTTCGCAGATGATATCAAAACCTGTAAGAGGTTGGACACCCGATGGGGTGGCGGGGGTGGGGTAGAGAATGCACAGGGGTCTTGGGAAACTTGAGGAGTGGTCAAGAGTATGGCAGTTAGGGTTTAGTGCCAGTGCAAAATCATGCAGCTTCGGCATAGGAACCCAGGATCAGATTATAGGATGGGGAGATACTGTCAGTTACTGAACAGAAAAGGGATCTTGGGGTATCATAACTGATGGCCTCAAAGTTGTAGGGCAGTGTGACAAAGTAGTAGGTAGGGCCGTTGGGATGTTGGAGTTCACAGGGATGGTTATTTCTGTCAGGAGGAGGGAGGAGGTGCTGCCACTGTATTGTTTGCTGGTGAGTCCCCACCTGGAGCATTGTGTCCAACTCTGGAGGCCACACCTCAGAAAGGACATAGTCTGGGTGGAGGCAGTACAGAGGAGGGCAACTAAAATGGTGCAGGGATTGCACTAACAGTCCAACTGAGGAGAGACTGAGGGATCTCTACATGTACACAATGGAAGGGAGGAGATTGAGAGGGGACATAATAGAGACCTACCAAGTACCTCACAGGGGTGAACAGGGTGCAGATAAAGCTGGGGGGGGAGTTAAAGAGGGGTCTGAGGAAGTAGTACTTCACTGAATGGCTGGTAGACACCTGGAACAGACTGACAGCAGATATGGTGGAGGTGAAAACAGCAGGGGGCTTCAAACATGAATGGGATAAAGGGGAATATTAGTAAATAGACAGGGAGGAGGGAGGGTTGCTGGAGAGCTATTAGGGTCTGCAAAGATAGGTTAGGCAGGGAACATTTTGGAAGACTGGGTGGTTCAAGTGGTCCTTTTCTGCTGACAAATCCTAGTTTTCTATGTTTCTACAGCAGGACTAGCAGAACAATAATCAAAATACAATATTAGTAGTCATAACAGCATATGGCCGAAACATGCAGTATACTAACACACAATATGCCCCCCCCATTCAATTTGTAAATGCAGTCTGCCAACTTGCAAATGTGTTCCTCCAACCTAAACCCCAGGGTTTCTCCCATGGTGAACAAGGACATCATCCACACTGAAGGGTTAACCTTTATCAGTCAAGCAACCTCTCATATTGGGAAGACATTGGATTCAGAATCTGTACCGAGTGGCTGCCAGATAGCCTCAAAGCAAGCAATCTAAACTCTAGCTCAACATTGTGCCCTCTCTAATTTTAGACACATCATTACATGTTTTGCCCACTGAGTCATGGAAGCATCACAACTGAACACTGCTGCGCAGTGGCCTTCTATGCATTAATAATAGCAAGGTGCCAAAGGGGTTCCCCTTAGTAACACACCCACAGATAGGCCACCACAGTAAAAATCCTGTGAGGCTGTCAGGGAGCGAGGATCCTAACATTGCCTTCATTATTCTTGCCAAAAGGCCAGAGTTTTATTAAAAAGCAAATTTGCAACCACTGAGGTTACTGGCTAGCGCACATATAATGGTGTAATGTTAGGGAAGGGACTAGATACAGGTCTGGTAGCCACTGAGATCACTGGCTAGCGCACATATAACGGTGTAATGTTAGGGAAGGGACTAGATACAGGTCTGGTAGCCACTGAGGTCACTGGCTAGCGCACATATAACGGTGTAATGTTAGGGAAGGGACTAGATACAGGTCTGGTAGCCACTGAGGTCACTGGCTAGCGCACATCTAACGGTGTAATGTTAGGAAGGGACTAGATACAGGTCTGGTAGCCACTGAGGTCACTGGCTAGCGCACATCTAACGGTGTAATGTTAGGAAGGGACTAGATACAGGTCTGGTAGCCACTGGGGTCACTGGCTAGCGCACATCTAACGGTGTAATGTTGGGAAGGGACTAGATACAGGTCTGGTAACCACTGAGGGTCACTGGCTGGCGCATCTGAGCGGTGTAATGTTAGGGAAGGGACTAGATACAGGTCTGGTAGCCACTGGGGTCACTGGCTAGCGCACATACTAACGGTGTAATGTTAGGAAGGACTAGATACAGGTCTGGTAGCCACTGAGGTCACTGGCTAGCACATATAGCAGTGTAATGTTAGGAAGGGACTAGATACTGGTCTGGTAGCCACTGAGGTCACTGGCTAGCGCACATATAACAGTGTAATGTTAGGGAAGGGACTAGATACAGGTCTGGTAGCCACTAGGGTCACTGGCTAGCGCACATATAACGGTGTAATGTTAGGGAAGGGACTAGATACAGTTCTGGTAGCCACTGAGGTCACTGGCTAGCGCACATATAACGGTGTAATGTTAGGGAAGGGACTAGATACAGGTCTGGTAGCCACTGAGGTCACTGGCTAGCGCACATATAACGGTGTAATGTTAGGGAAGGGACTAGATACAGGTCTGGTAGCCACTGAGGTCACTGGCTAGCGCACATATAACGGTGTAATGTTAGGGAAGGGACTAGATACAGGTCTGGTAGCCACTGAGGTCACTGGCTAGCGCACATATAACGGTGTAATGTTAGGGAAGGGACTAGATACAGGTCTGGTAGCCACTGAGGTCACTGGCTAGCGCACATATAACGGTGTAATGTTAGGGAAGGGACTAGATACAGGTCTGGTAGCCACTGGGGTCACTGGCTAGCGCACATATACGGTGTAATGTTAGGGAAGGGACTAGATACAGGTCTGGTAGCCACTGAGGTCACTGGCTAGCGCACATATAACGTGTAATGTTAGGGAAGGGACTAGATACAGGTCTGGTAGCCACTGAGGTCACTGGCTACGCACATATAGAGTGTAATGTTAGGGAAGGACTAGATACAGGTCTGGTAACCACTGGGGTCACTGGCTAGCGCACATATAACGGTGTAATGTTAGGGAAGGGACTAGATACAGGTCTGGTAGCCACTGAGGTCACTGGCTAGCGCACATATAAGGTGTAATGTTAGGGAAGGACTAGATACAGGTCTGGTAGCCACTGAGGTCACTGGCTAGCGCACATATAACGGTGTAATGTTAGGAAGGGACTAGATACAGGTCTGGTAGCCACTGAGGTCACTGGCTAGCGCACATATAACGGTGTAATGTTAGGGAAGGGACTAGATACAGGTCTGGTAGCCACTGGGGTCACTGGCTAAGCGCACATATAGCGTGTAATGTTAGGGAAGGGACTAGATACAGTTCTGGTAGCCACTGAGGTCACTGGCTAGCGCACATATAACGGTGTAATGTTAGGGAAGGGACTAGATACAGGTCTGGTAACCACTGAGGTCACTGGCTAGCGCACATATAACGGTGTAATGTTAGGGAAGGGACTAGATACAGGTCTGGTAGCCACTGAGGTCACTGGCTAGCGCACATATAACGGTGTAATGTTAGGGAAGGGACTAGATACAGGTCTGGTAGCCACTGAGGTCACTGGCTAGCGCACATATAACGGTGTAATGTTAGGGAAGGACTAGATACAGGTCTGGTAGCCACTGAGGTCACTGGCTAGCGCATATAAGAGTGTAATGTTGGGAAGGGACTAGATACAGGTCTGATAGCCACTGAGGTCACTGGCTAGCGCACATATAACAGGTGTAATGTTAGGGAAGGAACTAGATACAGGTCTGGTAACCACTGAGGTCACTGGCTAGCGCACATATAACGGTGTAATGTTAGGGAAGGGACTAGATACAGGTCTGGTAGCCAAGACCAGCAAGGTCTCCGAAATAAACAAGAGCCGTACACAATAAGGGGACCGCGATAAGCAGATATTAATTAGGAATGCAGCAATGCATCGGAGTGAGCCAACATGCGGTGGTGTTCTGCTTACGCAGACTTATTTATCCACTGATGAATGCACCTGGTAATAAATTTGGATTTCTAAGCAGCAACAGTGAGAGCTGCAGGCTTCTTTTCCATGAGTGCACTGCCTTGTGTGTTTATTATTGCAGTGCTTTCCATCCCTACAACGAGAACCCTGAAATGAGACGTGCACAAAAGCCCTGTTGTATTATATTTTGTTTTGTTCCTTACAGGTTGTTCTTCCTATGGAATTATATTTGGTTTGGCAGTACTGATTGACTCTCACCACAATCTTCCAACTTCTTTTATGTGGACATTTCAAAAAAAGTCAAGGTGCCAGGAATCTTAGCAGTTAGGTCACATCTTAGTCTGCTACAAATAATTTAATAAGTCACCTTTCATAGCCAGTCCCCATATCCCATCAAAAAAGATTGTCTGGGAATGTTTAGTAGATAGTCATAAAAAGCGTGGAATCTACTGAGATGTGAAACAGTTGTGATCCTTTGTTTCAATTAGCATAATTGGAACAGGCATGGAGACCCTCCTGGACCTCATCTTCACCAACCGGCCGGGAAATCTCTCCGAAATTACAGTACTCCCTGATGCTATCAGCGACCACTCGCCAGTTACCTGCTGGTGGTCGTGCAAGTTGCCCCCAGCACCCCCTAAAATCTCCTGGCAACGTAGACTCAAACAGGGCGGTTTAAAGAACCTTAAAGCCCACCTAACCACCAGCAACTGGCTCCCCATTTATAGTGCCCAGTCAGTTGACTCCGCTCTGGATCACTTTATAACCACCTTCAACAAAGCCTGTGATTTATACGCCCCCTTTTCTAAGCTAGTTGTGAAATCCAGATCCACCCCCTGGATCACACCCCCCCTACTAAGCCTGCTCCAGCATAGAGATAACCTCTGGCACAAAGCCATAGACTCCCAAAGCATCCAGGATAGACAACTCTACAGGAGGCTCAAGAATAATGCACATGGGCTTTGCGGCAGGCGAAAGCCCACTACTACCAACACACCCTAACCTCTACCTGGGGTGATGGGAAAAAATTTTGGGATAACATAAAGGAACTTAGTGGCAAACCCCGCTCCCCCATCCCCACGCAACTCACTATTAATGGCGAGGTCACCCAAGATCATACCACTATCGCCGAAGCCCTTAACTCGGCCTTCTCGGATCTATCCCACATCCCCCTTCCTAACTCCCCCCCCAACATGAGCCCTACCAATACCCCCTTCGGCTCCAGTCATCACCCTCCACGAGGCTAAACGCTATATTTAGGGCCATCTTCATCACACGCTACAGCAAGACTCCTTTGATCTTAAACTCCTGAGGCTCTCCCTTGATGCCACTCTACCACACCTCACTAAAATTCTTAACCTCTCGCTCTGCCTAGGCCAGTTCCCTCTACCTGGAAGAGAGCCATAATCACGCCCATCCTGAAGGGTGGAGACCCCACCAACACCAGCAACTACAGACCCATCTCAATACTTCCACCTCTCTCCAAAGCCCTTGAAAGAATAGTCTCTGACCAGTTAACGAACACCTATCAAGCATAAGCTCCTTAGCCAGGAGCAGCAGTTTCCGCTCAGGTCATGGTACCATCCACCGCTCTCACTGAGCTCACCTCATTCCTACATGAAGCCCTCGACCATGGCTCAATTGCCGGGGCCATATATGTGGACCTAACCAAGGCCTTCGACACGGTCAGTCACGAGCTCCTGCTTCAAGTCCTCCCTAAACTAAATGTGGTCCCGGAGACCTTGTCCTGGTTCCAGGATTACCTCACAGGCTGCTCGCAACAAGTCAGGATATGCTCCACCCTCTCCACCCCTAAAACAGTTGCCTCAGGGGTCCCTCAGGGGTCAATCCTAGGCCCACTGCTGTTCACCCTCTTCCTAAACTCCCTCCCCAAGGCTTGCAGTGGTCAGCTGTCCTCTATGCTGATGATGCGTTCTGTTCTGGAAACACCCCACCCTACCGCCCTCCAGCAGGCCCTTCAAAGGCACTTCCGGAACTTGAGACCTGGTTCTCTGAACACCGCCTAATCATCAACTATAATAAAACTAAATCCATGATTTTTGCCCACCGCAAAATCCTCATAGTCAGTCTGCTCTCCTCATCAAGAACGCTCAAGGTGCCTCTCGAACAAGTATCCAATTTCAAATACCTAGGTGTCACCTAGACACCTCCTCTCGTACCAGAGGCACACCCAAATTCTCTCCACCTCTATCAGCTCAAGGGTAGGCATCCTGTAGCTGCTTAAGCACTGCCTACCCCGCCAGGCAATGCGGCTAGCAGTCACCTCCTCCATCCTCTCCCTGGTGGACTACGGGATCACTATATCAGCTCTGCTGAACCCACCTCCCTGAACAGGATAAACATTCTCCTGAACAAAGCCTGCCGCCTAGTCACTGGTTGTGATCGGCTAACCCACACCTGTGATCTCTGTCGTTATCTGGTTGGTTAAACTTCCAACAACGATTACAGTTCCACACCTGCATCCTTGCAAAAAAATACACCTTCACCTAGCCCCGTGCCGGACTTTCCCCCTAATCAGTTCTGCACCCACACATGCAATACAAGACTTGCCGTAAGCTCCCCTTCCTTGTACCTCAATGTAGAACTTCCCTTGGACAAAGATCCTTCAGATACGGGCCCTCTCTGGCTCAATCGTTACCACGCTCCCTCTCACAGACCCACAGCATCTTTCAACTTAAAACAGGCCTCAAAGCTCACCTCCTTGAGAGAGCCATATGTGGCTGCGGCTAACTCTGCTCACCCGGTTAATCTGCCCCCCCCACTCTCGACTCAGGGCCACACAAGGCCCCACGTATCTCACCAATAATCCCCGCCTGGGTATCCCAAGATTGCTGCCTAACTTCCTCAACAGTCACTAAGTTTGACTGGACTGCTCCTTTGATTTTTTTTTTTTTATGTATATTCTGCCTGTTACATGTATGTTCTCTACTGTATTTGTCTACCCTCCACCCTTGTAACCGACGTGGAGCCTTTGCAAAAGAGTCTGTGACTCAAAGGGTTGTAATTCTGATTGTTTCCAAATAAACAAATAAACAAAACATGTAAAAGGTTTCAGACCTTGCCTAGTTCTCCAGGCTGGATTTAACTTTCATACATACTGTAGTGTTAAGCTAACAGCAACTCAGTTATGGATTGATAGTGTTAAACTCATCAATACTTTGAGGTTAGCAATGTCAGCATCTATTGTAATGAAACACTTAACTTGTTTGTTTTCATTCAGCGACAGTGAAAAAATTGCTTCTACTGATGTTAATACTTAGTGCCATTAACGGGTATGAAATGAACATTTTCGGCTGACGTAAGTACACTCCTTTTTTTTTTTATAGATTTTTTGTTTTTTTGTGTGTGTGAATTTAGTGCTTGTGAAAGGTGCTAGATAGACAGCACTGGAACCTGAAGTCCTTTATTTATCCACATGACAGGTACAGCATGGGCGTTCACAGTGCAAGCTTCCCCATGCTGCCTGTCAATGTGCCCCAACCCTGCCATGGAGGGACCACCATGTAGGTGAGAGGGTAATTTAGACCCCAAGCCCACTCAACCCTTGGCCATTCATGTGACACTGCCAGCAAGACTGCCACTTAATATGTACACTGTTTTTAATGTCATTCACTGAGTGCAGTCACTGCTGGCTAAAGTGGATATTTGGTTATTCTCTAGCACGCCATGTTTTCGACTTTCTCAAAGCTCCATCTGCTAAACTGCATTTATAATGTCCTTTGATGAGTGTCCTCACTGCCTTGTGAGGAGGCAGTTTAGTCTTCCTGCTGCCTAACTTCCACTTGGCTCACCCTAGAAACTACTAGTAAACTAAATGCAGTTTTAGCCCAAACCAAGACGCACTAGTACCTAGCCATGACTGACCCATAAAGGAGTGTGGCATTAATATACAGTTCCATTTCAATTACATGTTATCCTGCTTAAAAGCTTCCTCCATAGCTACTTGCGCCATACATATGCACAATATGAATATATATCTTTCAACAAACAAAACACAATTAATTTGAAATAGTCATTATTCTCTATTATAGAATTGAATTACTATATACAGATCACATTTCAGTAACATAACTTTGAGCTAACATGTTCACAGAAAATCCCGTTATCTCTATATCCCAGGGAGCACCTCAATCTGAGTATGATTTATGTTTATTATGGGTAAGCGGAGTACCATCCTCACAGGGTTGTAGATATTTAGGTACATTTAAAGTAAACTAAGAGCAGATTTTCTTGGGTTGCACAGCAAAGAAGACCATGGCTGTTGCTCCAAACTGAACTTTTACATTTAGCAGCAATAAAATTATACAGGTCTGTATTCACAAGCACTACCTCCTGTGTTAATGTCAGTTTACATTTCTTTAAAGAATCAGATTCAGCAATGTGCCTTTGAACATCATGGTCATTTCCTGAATTGGCTTAGTTAAGGCTGAGTAAAGTAGTGTTACTGCTAGAGAAAATGTTCATGAATAGAGGCCATTGGGTCCAAATATGTTGTTTACAAAATACATACCATAAAGCTTGATCTAAGTAAAGTATAATGTGGGCAAACCAATATTTAGTGTTTTAAAGTTTTAACAACTTTTACAATGCATGGATAAAATCCTTCTTGCAGCTGTTACTGCTGACCTGAGTTGCTCCATTGTTAGGGCTGCAGTGGGCATAGCCCTGCAGTCCTTTTGGGACGAGTAAAGGGATTCCACATTCCTTCCTAAGTTGCCACTCATTGTTTCACCCACTGTGCCTGACTCACTTTTAGAATGAGTAAAGGGACTCCAAATTTCTTTTGAAGTTTCCACCCACTGTTCCGCCCACTGTGCCTGACTGCCTTTTAGGATGAGCAAAGGGACTCCACATTTCTTCCTAAGTTTTCACCCACTGTTCCGCCCACTGTGCTGACTGCCTTGCTTGAACTGTGACTTTTTTCTCATTAATTTCAAGTAGAAACACATTCTAAAACTAGCATGTTCTAACCTTTGCATTGCTCACAAAATAGGGAATTTACATTTCTACTAAGGGGTGCTACTGGTTTGTGGCATGTAACAGAAAAACAAACACCCCCAAATGGCAAATCTGAGAAATTAAACATATTAACTGCCTGAATTGGCTTTTCTTACTTTAAGCTCCATGAAAAAGGGGGTCATCTTAGTTATCAGATTGGAATTCCAGTGTGAGCAAATTAAACTACCAGTCTTCAAGGTGGGACCCCAAAGTTTGGTCCCTACCTCACCAGCTCTGAAATGCCTGCAGTGGCTTCTCCTAAGTAAGAGTGCATTTAATAATTGGCTCCTTATAATAAAGTGCTTCCGCACAGGAAATTTCACAGGTGATCAAAGGGAGCATGGTAAGAGGAGAACCAAAACTCCCAAAACTCTAAATACATTCCAAAACGAGCATGCTCTAACTTTTGCATTGCTCACAAAATAAAATTTATATTTCTACTGAGGGGTGCTACTGGTTTGTGGCATGTAAAAGACAAACAAATAGGATCAAGGGCACACCCCCCTTCAACATGGCAGATCTGAGAAATTAAACATTTTGGGCATTATTCGCAAAGCACTTGCACTTGGCACATCTTGAATGACCCAGCGCAAATGAGATGCACTGAGCCCAAATGGTGGTATTCACAGAAGATGCACTGGGGGATGCTCCCAGTGCAACCCCTCTTTGAATGCCATATGATTGCCCAGCCCAAGAAGTGCTGGTGCAACCCCTTGGTTGGGCAGGGAATCCAATGGACCACCAGGGAATCATCAGGAATCACGGCGATGTTGTGATTGGGTCAGGGCAGGGAGGGGGGATTCTGTTATTTAATCTTTACCGCCACAGTGAGCGGCATACTATCAAGGTTTTGAGCAGGGAGGGGGGCTTCTGTTATTCCATCTTTACCACTGCAGTGAGCGGCATGCTAAAAGGGATCTGGGCAGGGGGGTCCCACATGTAGAACGGGACATGCATCGCAGTGAGCAGCATGCTACTGGTGAGTCGGAGAGGGAGGGGGTTCTGACATAACAACATTACTGCCGCAGTGGGTTGCATGCTACCGGTGGTTTGGGTAGGGAGGCGGGTTCTGTTCTAACAACATTCCCACCACATTGACTGGCATTCTACCAGGGATATGGACTGGGAGGGTGGGTAACACTGGACTGCAAGGGTGGGCAGGCTGCTACACTGCTGTCTGCAGTATGGCAGCCTGCCTGTGGGTGGATACCCACTTACGTCTACTTGTTGTAGACTTATCTTTTGGAGGAGCATCTCCAGACTTGCTCCAGGGATGCATCTGCAAGTTGGGTTGTGAATGGGGTTGTGCACCATATGCACGGGCATGCCCTCTGCACAGTCCCTCCAGATGCACTGCATAACATTATGGGTGGTGTGCAGCGTATCTGGGATGCATCAGTGATGTGCCGGCACATTGCTCCCCTTCCAGAATCGTGCCAGTATGCAAGTCGGGGATATGCCAGCGCATCTCAGATGCCCTGGGCTCATCCCTTTTGTGAATCCTGCCCATTAACTGCCTGAATTGGCTTTTCTTACTTTAAACTCCATGAAAAAGAGGGGGCTCTTAATTATCAGATTGGAATTCCAATGTTAGCAAGCCAAGCCACCAATCATCAACGTGGGAGCCCAAGCTTTGGCCCCTACCTCACTAGCTCTGAAATGCCTGCAGTGACTTCTCCTAATTAAGAGTGCATTGCCCAGTTGGCTCCTTTATAATAAAGTGCTTCCACCCATGAAATTTCACAGGTGATCAAAGGGAGCATGCTAAAAGGAGAACCACAACTCCCAAAACTCTAAATGCATTCCAAAACTAGCATGCCAATTAGGCAATGCACTCTTATTTAGAAGAAACCACTGCAGGCATTTCAGAGCTGGTGAGGTAGTGACCAAACCTTGGGTTCTTACCTTGACGATTGGTGGTTTATCTGATAACTAAGAGGATCCCTTTTTCATGGAGTTTAAAGTAAGAAAAGCCAATTCAGGCAGTTAATATGTTTAATTTCTCAGATTTGCCATGTTGGGGGGGGGTTGTGTACTGGATCCTGTTTGTTTGTCTGTTACATGCCACAAAACAGTAGCACCCCTCAGTGTAAATTCTATTTTGTGAGCACTGCAAAGGTTAGAGCATGCTAGTTTTGGAATGTGTTTAGAGTTTTGGGAGTTGAGGTTCTCCTTTTAGCATGTTCCGTTTGATCACCTGTGAAATTTCCTGGGTGGAAGCACCTTATTATAAAGGAGCCAATTAGGCAATGCACTCTTATTTAGGAGAAGCCACTGCAGGCATTTCAGAGCTGTTGAGATAGGGACCAAACCTTGGTGTCCCATCTTGACGATTGGTGGTTTGGCGTGCTCACGTCAAACGCTGGACGGTTTGATACCTTTTATTGGACCAGCACGTGTCTTGAACAAAGATGGAATTAAACACAAGCTTTCGGGCCTTACAGGTCCCTTCTTCAAGTGAACAGCAAAACTGAGCAACATAAGCAGTATTTATATGTACTGTGGAGCAATTTTGTAAAAAAATGGCAGGAAGTGTAGCAAGAAAGTGATAAAGGGGACCGAGAATAAAAGTCTATATAAGTAGCAAAGTAAAAGATGATGTGTGAGAAGAACTGGGGGGGGGGGGATACTAAATAGGAGCAGGTCGACTGAAGATAAAAGGAAGCTAGAAAAGATAATAAAATGACCAGACAGGAACACAGATGAGAAAGATCTGAGATATAAGGAGTAGGCTGAAAGGGTGGAAAAGATAGGAAATGTTTAACAAATGCATGGGGGTTAAGAAATTAGAAGAAACAAAACAACAAAGGCCCAGATAAACAGAGTCTTGGGTAGTATTTTATTTATTTATTGAAATTTTGGATAACACCTTTGAGAACAAACTCATTTCATAGGTTCCACGTCAGACGAACAATACATATTGGAAAGGATGAGATGGAGAACAAACAAAACAAGGAATAATATAAAACATTACAACAGTATATAACTAGAGATGTTCCAATACATGTGGCATTGTACAATGTATGCCAAGGTGCATATTTGAGTAAAACCTGGAATTCAAAGAGTCATATTAGAGGGGGTGGTGTCTTATGAAATTATCCTTTACAGGAAAATGAGAACAGGCTCGGCCTAATATCTAATAATCAACAAGGTAAGGGGTGGCCTCAGACCAGGGGCCTCATCAGAGATGAGAAGGTATGGGATAAAGCATTTTAAGGTGAGCAAGTGAGCTCAGGAGCTATAACAGGGCAGGGGAGAGGGGGGATGGGGGAAAGCCATAGAGGGATGAGGAGGAAGAGTGGAAGGGATCAAGAGGAAATGAGAGAGGAGAATGATTAGCAACTTAGAACAGTTATTTATATGCTGAGAACAGTTATGCATAAGATCAGGACAGCATAATGTTAGAATAAGTGCTGGTCACAAGAAGGAAGATTATTGGAAGCAGTCACAACTGGCATCAGCAACTAGCTGTTGCTTAAGTTTAACCTTGAAGGAGCCCAAGGTGGATGCTGAAGTGATGTCACGGTGCAGCAAGTTCATCCATAGTGGGGCACGGTAGGCAAAGGACCTTTGTCCTAGAGAAGTGCGACAGCGGGTTATATTAAAAATCTGGCTAGTAGAGCTTCTGGTGCAATGACGGTTGATAGTGGGGGTAATAAGCTTTTGCACTCCTGGGGGAATTTTGCCTCAGCTTACTTTTTTGGACAGTAAACATGTTTGGTGCATGAGTCTACCTTTGAATTGGAGCCAGTTAGCCTGAGCGTACATGTTGCAGGTATGGGACAGACGGGCTGAGCCGGTAATGAGCCAGCATGCTTTGTTGAGTGCAACTACGATGCGACAAAGAGTTGTTTCGGTAGCTGATCCAGAGATTGGTAAGCCATAATCAATAAGCTAGACAAAAGAGCTTTGAATGGCCTGGTTAAGAGCCTCTGGGGTCAAACATTGCTTGTGCCTATAAAGTAACCCAATGGGGGTGTTAACAGCCTTAGCAATGTTGTCAATGTGATAAGCATAGGTCGTCCTACTGTCAATAGTAACCCTCAGATATTTAAAGAGCTGAACTAGCTCCAGCGGAGAGCCCTCTTCATTGGTGATAGAAAGAGGGTAAGTTCTGTGCCTATTTTGGGAGCTGGAGAACAGCATAGTTTTAGTCTTGTTGTAATTCATAACTAACTTGTGCTTATGGAACCATCTTTCTATGACTACAAAATTACTCTGTAGTCTGGATTCAAGAACCTTAGCATCTGAATCACTGGTAAACAGGACAGCATCATCAGCATATCAAAGGATGTGACCCTGATAGGAGTAAGGAAGGTTGCTGAGGAAAATGCTAAACAAAAGAGGGTCCAAGATGGACCCTTGAGAAACTCCAGATAGGACAGGTCTGCTATCCGAGAGAATGTTATCAATTTTCATCTGCTGTGTACGGTTGTGCAGGTAACTTTCAAACCAGATTATGCTGTCATGAGCTAAGCCAATGGTGGTAAGATATTCAACCAGGAAGACATGATTTACTGTGTTGAAAGCTTTGGTTAAATCAATGAAAGCAGCACTGACCAGGTGTCCTTGATCTAAGGAGTGGTGAATAAAGCCTGTGAACTCCAGAAGGGCGGTAGTGGTACTACCACCATTTCTGAACCCGTGGTGTTGTGGGCATTGTAGCTGATATTTTTCTAAGTATTCAACCAGTTGGTCAGCCACTATACGCTCAAGAGCTTTCGAGAGTGGGGGCAGGATAGAGATAGGCCTGTAGTATAAACAGTGAGGTGTGAAAACAATCAGGGAGTGGGCAGGACTGAGCTGAAGAGTTTGTAGGAGAGGCAGGGAGGAATTAAGGAACAGGTAATAAAAACAGAGCAGGCAGGAACTCAGAAAAAAAAACAATAACAAGAGAATTACAGTTAACCATAGTGTGTCATAAATCCAATGTCCCAATTCAGTCCACAGATGTTAGATTTAAATTGTTTTATATATTTCAATTCCCATGTCCTTCTGTCCTGTGTGTTTTTGAAGTCGCCTCTTAGTATCAAGACAGATAAATCCAAGATAGAGTGATCCGTTTGTGAAAAGTGGTTTCTTACTGGTGTGCTGCTAACCTGGTTTACTATTGTATGTCTGTGGTGATTCATCATGGTTTTCAGTGATTGCCTAGTTTCCCCAATATAGTATCCATTTGTGCACTTCTTGCACTGAATTTAGTAAACCACATTGCTGGATTGACATGTGTAGGATCCATTGATTTTTATTCTATTGTTCTAGCTTGTCTTGATGGCGGTCTGTGTGCTTGCTCATATTGGAATTCTAATCTGATAACTAAGAGGACCCTCTTCTTCATGGAGTTTGAAGTAAGAAAAGCCAATTCAGGTAGTTAATATGTTCAATTTCTCAGATTTGCCATGTTGGGGGGGAGGGCGGGGATTGTTCACTGGATCCTGTTTGTCTGTTACATGCCATAAACCAGTAGCACCCTTCTGTAGAAATGTAAATTTTATTTTGTGAGCAATGCAGAGGTTAGAGCATGCTAGTTTTGGAATGTATTTAGAGTTTTGGGAGTTGTGGTTCTCCTTTTAGCATGCTCCCTTTGATCACCTGTGAAATTTCCTGTGTGGAAGCACTTTATTATAAAGGAGCCAATTAGGTAATCCACTCTTATTTAGAAAAAGCCACTGCAGGCATTTCAGAGCTGGTGAGGTAGGGGCCAAATTTTCAGATCCCACCTTGACGATTGGTGGTTTGGCGTGCTCACATTGGAATTCCAATCTGATAACTAAGAGGACCCCCTTTTTCATGGAGTTTAAAGTAAGAGAAGCCAATTCAGGCAGTTAATATGTTTAATTTCTCAGATTTGCCATGTTGGGGTGTGTGTGTGTGTGTGTGTGTGTGTGTACACTGGATCCTGTTTCTTTGTCTGTTACATGCCACAAACCAGTAGCACCCCTCAGTAGAAATGTAAATTATACTTTGTGAACAATGCAAAGGTTAGAGCATGCTCATTTTGGAATGTGTTTAGAGTTTTGGGAGTTGTGGTTCTCCCTTTAGCATGCTCCCTTTGATCACCTGTGAAATTTCCTTGGTGGAAGCACTTTATTATAAAGGAGCCAATTAGGCAGTGCATTCTTAGTTAGGAGACGCCACTGCGGGTATTTCAGAGCTGGCGAGGTAGGGACCAAACTTTGTGGTCCCACCTTGATGATTGATGGTTTGGCTTGTTCACATTGGAATTCCAATCTGATAACTAAGAGGGACCCCTTTTTCATGGAGTTTAAAGTAAGAAAATCCAATTCAGGAAGTTACTATGTTTTATTTCTCTGATTTGCCATATTTGGGGTTGGGGGTTGTGCACTGGATCCTGTTTGTCCATTTCAAGTGGAAAATGGGGAAAAAAAGAAAACAAAAACACAGAATCAAGTCCTTTTTCTTTGAAGTAACTCCAGCAGGTATACTGATCATAAAGCAACTGCTGTGATGGCTTTGTGATACATGTGTGTCTGAGTGGTGGAGGGGGGTGAGGTTTCATTATCAACTACATCAGAACAGTAGGCAGCAGTGGAAGATTCAATAGTCCATAGTGCATGATAGAGCTTTTGTTTAATCTTCAGTTAGATCATCCCTGTGTGACTGTACATGGCCTAGGGAGGATGACAGGACCAGCAAACAAAATATCCAAACTTATGTAAACTCTAACACACAATGCAGGCTACTGAATCTCTCACTGTTGCATACTGTTCTAAGGCCAGCTGCAGGAGATTCTGGGATTTGTAGTAACAGAAGATGTAAAAGTGGAATAACCCTTTTTGTTCTGATGGTGATTGCCACAATTTACTACAGCTTGCAAATTACAGAGCCACATTAAAACAGCTAATTCAATTCAGGGGAACATACACACCAACTATCATATAGTACAGTGCAAGCAATAGAGGGGGAATAGATAGGCAACTCATCTCATATAGGATCATGCACTTTCCCTAGCAGAAGTCCTGATGTACCAGTTACAGAACATATACCCTGGTAACAGCCTTGCCTGCAATTTTTATACATTTTATTTTACTAAGCATCATTGGTTAGCCTTGTTTTCATATACAAACTACAGTGTAACTTTCACCCCCTCCAAACTCCTATGAGGAGTGCCTGACCCACCATTAGTGCACATCCCTTTAATTCTGGTTCCACCTCCAGGTTGCCTTGATTGATACTGGGCTTCTCCCATTTAAACTACATTTCCTTTATCCCGAGGTTGGCTGGGCTGCACCCACTCCATGAACTTATATAAACTCCAACTTACGATGCAGGCTACTGAACCTCTCACTGCTGCATATTGTTCTAAGGCCAGCTGCAGGAGATTCTGGGATTTGCAATGAAAGAAGATATAAGCATTTGTAACTCCTTTTGTTCTGATAGTGAGTTCTACGATTTACTACAGCTTTCAAATTACAAAGCCACATTAAAACTAGCTAATTTAGTTAAAGGGAACATACACACCAAATACCACTAGTTTTTCTGGTTATTGACAACAAAGGAACACAACGGTGATGATAGGAGTATATCACATGATTTGCATCTTTTGCAATTACATACAGTCCGCCATATTTGCTATTTGTACTGGTTCCTGAGTTGCTAGAGTTCCAGCCTTTGGGTTTCTCTGACAAGGTCCTCGATGTTGTAGAGGCCTCTCAAAAGGAGTCAACTTGTCAGTGCTATGCCTTTAAATTGAAGGGCTTTTTCCATCTGGTGCAAGAGCAGGGAGCTTGACCCACTCTCTTGCTCTGTGGCTAGCATCCTGGATTACTTGTGGTCCATCTCTCAGTTGACCCTAAGGTCGATGATGTCAAGGTGCACCTAGCATGCTACCCCAGTGGCATGGAGGGCTGAGTCACTGGGCACCTTCCTCCTGCCACACTGCTGGCCTGGGGGAATGGGCTCAGGTTGCTTGGGGGCTGGCAGGGTGAGGGAGGACCAAAGATTCATGTACAAGAAGCTTACAGTAAGTAGCCATCACCCACCTGGCTGTAGCCACCATCCACTGCCATCCAGTCAGATACCTCCAGCAGCCCAGAAAGTCTGCTGCCAGCATTTAATCTTTTGTGGGAGATACCACCTGTAGTGGTTGAAGTGGTCATTCATACTCAATGGCCATTCAATGCTTTGGTGCTGTCAATCTGGTCTCTTTCATAGATATTACATTCATAATAAAAATCAAGAAAATACACATTTTAGACACTTACTAATTTGAGGCAGATTCAAATCATTGTTCTGAAGTCTAATGCCAAACCTCGGTACCTCCACTCCTCCATTTTCTTTCATGGCAGTGATCAAGAACCTTTAATGGAGAAACAATGAAACTGCTCTTTTGTAACTTGAATTTGTTTCTTGCTCTGGAGCGAATGGTTAATAGTCATTACTCTCACCTATGCAGAGATCATGAACACTGGCTTTGGATTAGTGAAAGGGGCTGGCCTTGAGAGGCCAACCAATCCTCATCAATACCCAATTCTTTGTTTCTGTGAACATGTTAGATATTTAGTGTTATTGACTCAATAGGTTGCATGCTTGCATCTGGGGCCAGAAGGACAAAGGCTGGTGCCCCACACCAGGAAATTGGACTAATACCCAGTATTGATACTGTAGCGTAGCACCTGGGTATGGGATGTACTACACTGATGTTGAGGTGCTAACCTTTCTATGAGATGTTAAACCAAGATCCCTTCTGTTCATCTTTTCTGGTTGTCCAGGTGGAAGTTAAAGATCCCATGGAACTTAATGCAAAAGTCAAAGAACTTTTTATTTTAAAATCAGTTAGCAAATTATAGTAAGATATTCATAAATATATCATGTCATTATTCCGTACCCCTAGGACCCACCCCCTTATTATATGCACTTCTTTTATACAATTTCTGCTACACAGTATTTCTAGTGACATCATTATGGGGGTATCAAAAGGTTTTTCCCATTAGTTATGGAAAGTTCAGTCCCCATTATTAGCAATTCCTCCTAATATAGCAACCTAATTAAGACTTTAAATTGTTCAACCAGGATTTCAGGTGCTACCTCCTGGTTAATATCAGAGATACTTGGCACTGTGCTTGCCACAGAAAATATCAGAAGACAATGAACACCAACTGTTGCATTCCTACCTCACACTTGCCTTGTGGAAGAAAGCTTAGGCTATAAACAATCCATCCATCCTGAGGATTGTACAAAAGAGGCTCCCTTAAGGCCCTTAAAACATGGCCCAATGTTGCGAGCAAAGGAGCATTGTGAGAATAGGGTCATTATTTTGCTTTACTATCATGTTTTTATGCATTAAGTTTGCTTTCAATTATAGTTACACAAGCAGACTTAACCATATGATTGCATCTCACTTTTTTATCAGGATCCTTGCATTTTGCATATAACAAGAGCCACACTTTAAACATAGAAATTTACGGCAGATAAGGACTGCAAAACCCACCCAGTTTGCTCATTTTCTTTACCTGCTGCTGAAACCACAGGTCCTACTCGATCTCTGCCTTTGTTCTCTTTCCTGTCACTCAGGTTTGGCAACTTGCTTGTTGTGGTGCTTCACAAGGGACCACCATCCTACAATGGAACCAATCTGGCCCAAATTCCTCACCTGCAGCCCTATCAGCGCTGGTGAGAGTTTGTTATGCTTGCCACAGGCAAAGCATTTTGCTATAGTAGAGGACTTTGAGAGGTGTGTCGCAGTGATCTAATGCAAGATAGTTTACAAGGGGCTTGACCAATAATCAGCAAGCCAGACAGTGACACTGTTCAGGCATGAAGTGCATGGACTTCAAAACATTGGCTGATGGACACATTCATAAGTCTCTTTCAGCAAAGCAAATCTGGTCTTATGTTTCTATTTGTGTCAGAGCAGGGAAAGGTTAATATCTGTGTCATACAATGGCTTGTCTTTTACCATGCACATTCTTTCCATTCGGTTCCAGCCTTCTTCCAGCTAGACTGCTTCTGTCCTGAATTCAAACACTGCAGGCTTTTTAGAATCAGGATTTTGAACATACAAAGTACCTTCTGCACTTTATTTATACCAACAGCCAGCAAACATGCTTGATACTTTATGATTGCTAAAGCACTATAAGCACTTTCTTAAAGAGCTACTGACACCTCAAAGAAAACTTTAAAAAACAAAATAATTAGATACAATTCTGCCTGCGTTCCATATGTATTCTATATATTTCTCCTCCCCATCATTCCTTACTGGGGAAATTTGCATGAATATATGATCTTTAACCCTTAAGAGTTCCTTTAGAGTACACCTGCCTCTATAGCTTACTCCCTACTTCAGGTCATAATCCTCTGTTGTGACATCCGTCTGTTGTCAAGGGAGCAACTGTGATGTCACAAGGGATGCATTATTATTTCAAGTAGGGAGAAAGCAGGAATAGATAAAATCTTCAGGAGCAAAGATCCTGTTTTCATGCAAATGATCTCAGTTATAAATAATGGGGAGGGGAAATGCAGAACTAATGTGAAATACAAACTTGACTGTGTCTAAAGATTATGTTTTGCTAAAGTTTACCTGAAGGTGTCAGCTGCTGTTTAACCTGTTTTTCTTATTCATATGCATATCAAGCATTTTATTCAGCAGTGCAGGCTTTTTAGCACCACATATAGACAGAAAAGAAAAAAAAATGTAAGAGAAAGAATAGTGAGAGAGGAGACTACCTCAGTACAGTAAGTGGCCACTCTACCGGGGCATAAAATGGGAAATAAATAGGATAGGAAAATGGCACTGCTGCAGCAGACTACTAAGACAGAAAAGGGGAGAGGTTAGAACAATATGTCCCTGGGTGCTACAATTATTCCTAACATAGAGCGCAGCTCTACCACAGCCTGCAGTTCAGTTTTGTGATGTTCTCACACCAGACTGGTGGGAATAGAGCCACAATCCTTTCTGAAGTCACCCAAGTGCACCAGACTACACCAGCACTGCTGCAAAGGAACCTCTACACTGAGAGCCCAGCCCCCACTCCAAGCAGAGAATGGTGAAAACAATATGTTTATTCTTTTAAATTCCCTTCAGTTTGTCAGTTATTGCCCCACCATAACTGCGCCCCTCCCCCTCCCCCTCCCCCAGTTCCAACCCTTACCCTTCTGGCATGGCCCTGGATCTGCACCTTGACCTAGTACAACATTAATACCAGTGGCAAGCATCTGGCATTGACAAATGCTTGTTAATCTTGAGAAAATATTTCTTGTATTAGGGTTCTGTAGTACATCTTGATCCATTTGTGGCCCTCATAATTGGTAAGTACATAGCTGCTTTTATAGGTTTAAGTTCCATAATGCCTGATTGTTAACCCATATAAAAAAGGTTCTTCTTTTTATGTGTGAGAGAATTAAATTTGTACCTATTGTAACTGGTTATCATAGGCTTCCCACCTGCAGATATCAACAACCTTTACTACTGTATATAAATAGCCGTGGATATTTCTGAGCCATGGGCAGTCTACACTTGTAAATAAGAGTTCATGGCCTCTTCCAGATGCATTTTTGGCAGTCTATCATCTTGCATATCAACAACTTTTAGCCAATAAGGAATCTAATAATCCTCAAACTTCTAACAGAGGGAGAATCAAGTTCAGCCCCTATACATTCAATTCAGTTCATCTTTATTACAGGAAATTACTCCATTGAGCAAGCTCATTCACAAGGAGGTCCTGGTTTACATTGACAATAGCGATTAACATATATGTAATTAAGCATATTGATTAGCAGCGCTAGTAAAAAGCATAATAGGAGTGGAGCAAATGTAGTCTAGGTACAGTACAATTACACTAGCTAAAAACAAAGAGGGAGACTAACTATGGTGGGAAAGACAGTTTGGACAGAATTTTAAAATAAAACATACATACTGAGCAGCAACAGAATAAAACAGATAATAGTGCATGGAGTTACAGTAAGTGCTGTGGTTATTTTTTGTAGACAGGAGCAGGGGAGTATCTTGGATATACATAGTATCGAGAAGCAAGATAGTGTATGGTATAAGGTGTATGATGTAAGGTGGGATGGGGTGAATTACCTGAGATGAGAGGGGCAGGAAGGAAGAGCTTTATGGGAAGGGAGGTACCGGGGTACGGCATCTAGATTGATATGGGTAAGATAAGAGTAGAGGGGTAGTTAAGGGAGTGGGGGGGTCTGAGCAGGTATGAGTAGAGTGGGTGGGGGCAAAAAGGGGGAGGGACAGGGTAGCTGAAGGAAGCAGTTGGAAGTTCATATACCTGATTAGTTTTTGGAACAATGGTTTACTATATCAAACTCTTACATTGCCAGCGACTTAAGGCAATTTAATGAGACAAGCTTTGTTAGGAGTGGTGGGGATTTTGCATTTTTGCCTTGTTTTGGGGGCAATGGCATACTACTTCAAATGCTCCCTTGGCCAGAGTTTTGAAATAATTTAATGAGACAAGCTCAGCTAGCCTCATTGTATTTTGCAGCTAATTCAATACAGATGGGAGTACGTAGCTAATAGCACCTCTGCCCTGATTGGCCCATGTCTTGGGAACCTCCAACAGGACGAGGTCCATGTTATGTAAGGAGTAAGCATTATGTGTCTTATGCACTAGTGAGCAGATATACTGTGGCAATTTGCCTGACAGTACCTTCAATGTTCATTGGCCTATGTGCAGCTCATAGAAACACAGAATTTGATGGCAGATAAGGACCGCTTGGCCACCTAGTCTGCCCATTTCCCTACCTAACGGATAAGCTGCAGATCCTAGTTAACCAACAGCCTACTTCCTCCTACCCCCCACTAGAATTGCCTTATGTCTGTCCCATGCATTCTTGAATTCCCCCACTGTTTTTGACTCTCGACCTCCTCAGGAAGGCTGTTCCATTATCCACAACCCTCTCTGTGAAGAAATACTTCCTCCACATTACCTCTGAGCCGTCCCCCGGTCTTCAAATGTGCCCCTTGTTTTGCACATATCTTTTCTGGAAGATGCTACCTATTGGACTTTGTTGATTCCCTTGAGGTATTTAAAAGTTTCTATCATGTCCCCCCTCTCCCTCCTTTCCTCGAGGCTATATGTCTTTAGTTCCTTTAGTCTTTCTTCATATGTCTTCTGATGCAGACCCTGCATCATTTTGGTTGCCCTCCTCTGGACAGCCTCCACCCTGTCTATGTCTTTGTGGAGATGGGGTCTCCAGAACTGTACACAGTATTCCAGATGTGATCTTACCAACTGTCTGTACAGAGGGCCAACAAATTCCTGTTTTCTACTGGTGATGCCTCTCCCTATGCATCCCAGTACCCCCCCAGCCCTCCTTACTGCCTTCTCACATTGCTGGCCCACCTTTAGGTCATTGATATGACTACCCCCAGGTCCCTTTCCATTTTTGTTGTTGTCAATATCTCACCCCCCATTGTGTTCTCTTCCCCTGGGTTTTTGTTTCCCAGGTGCATTACTTTGCACTTTTTGCATTGAATCTAAGCTGCCATACATTTGACCATTCCTCTAACCTTGCCAAGTCCCTTTTCACCCCACCTTGTGTATCAACCATGTTGCAGATCTTTGTGTCATCTGCAAAGAGACATACTTTCCCTTCCAGTCCCTCTGCAATGTCATTTATAAAGACATTAAAAAGGACCGGCCCCAGTACTGAACCCTGTGGTACCCCACTAGTAACCCTCCTTTCTTCACTGTGGACTCCATTTACTATTACATGCTGTGTCCTGTTGTCCAACCAGTGTTTTACCCAGGCTACCACCCTAGGACCCACTCCCAGGCTGGCTGATTTGTTTATTAATCTTTTGTGCGGGACTGTGTCAAATGCCTTGCTAAAGTCTAGGTAGGCCATGTCCACAGACCCTCCTGGTCTACTGCTTTGGTCACCCAGTCAAAGAAATCAATTAGATTTGTCTGACATGACCTTCCACTGTGAATCCATGCTGTCTTGGGTCCTGTGCCCCACTGGCCTCTAGGTACTCAACAATTCTTTCCTTCAAGTGATTCCATCATTTTCCCTACCACTGAGGTCAAACTGACAGGTCTGTAGTTTCCTGCCTCTGTCTTGCTCCCACTTTTGTGAAGGGGAATCACATCCACCCTCCTCCAGTCCTCAGGTACCACCCCATCCTCCCATGATTTATTAAAAAGGGTAGTCATTGGTGTTACCAGTTCTTCCCTTAGTTCTTTTAAAATCCTGGGGTGAATCCCATCATGCCCCATTGCTTTATCCACCTTCAGTTTTAAGAGTTCTTTCAGAACCCTTTCTTCTGTGAAAGGACTAATATCAACCCCCCTATCTAAAGTGCTTCTATTGACTGGATTAGGTATTTCCCCCTGCTTTTCCATTGTGAATACTGAGCAGAAGTATTCATTCAGTATCCCTGCTTTTTCACTGTCGCTGTCTGCTCAACCACCTTCCTCTTTGTTCAGCCTCAGTACCTTAGTCTTTCTTTGCTCCCTAATGTACCTATAAAAGGTTTTATCCCCCTTCTTAACCAAGTTGGCTATCTTTTCCTCGGTTTGGGTCTTTGTTATTCTGACTGCCTTACCCACTTCCTACTGCTTTAACTGGTACAGTTCTCTGTCCTGCTTCTTCTGTGTTTCCTTATACTTCCTGAGTGCTATCTTTTTTTCCCTTACCTTCCCCTCCACTTCTTTTGAGAACCATAGTGGTTTTTTCTTTCATTTTGATTTGATTATTTGCTTCACACAAAGACTTGTTGCCTCTGTGATGGTGGTTTTGATGTTTCCCCATTGTTGCTCCAACTCACCTTCTTGCCTGTTTGCTAGTGCTTTTCCGAGGCACATTCCCATTTTGACAAAATCAGCCCTCCTGAAGTCCAGTACCTTCACTTTTGTGTGGCTTGACTTTACAGCTAAGTTTATCATGAACCACACTGTTTGGTGGTCTCTTGTTCCCAGATGGCTACCCACTTCAAGATCAGAGATCCTCTCTCCATCCCCATTTGACAGTACCAGGTCTAAGAGTGCTCTCTCCTGAGTGGGTTCCAAAACTAGCAGTCTGAGGCATGCCCCCTGTAGGGCATCGAGAATGGCTTTGCTCTTAGATGTGTCTGCAGCAAAGGTGCTCTAGTCAACATCTGGCATATTCAGGTCTCCCATCAGCAATATCTCCCCTTTCTCTGCCATCCCAAGGATGCCTTCTATTATTTCCTTGTCCATTTCCTCCCCCTGAGACGGGGGTCTGTATACAACCCCTGTGCAGATTGTGGAGCCATTTTCAGTCTCCAGGGTGACCCACAGTGCCTTCTCTCCTCCCTGTTTACCCTTTAGTTCTGTTGTTTTTATCCCTTCCCTTACATAGAGAGCTACTCCTCCTCTTCTTCTTCCCTCCCTGTCCCTCCTGTAGATTGTGTACCAATGGTCGTAATGTAGCTTCTGTTATAGCATTCTCCTTGATAGCAGGATTTCTGCTGTGAGTTGGGATCGGATGGTGGTTTGCCTTATCATACAGTACAACCATTCCCTTTCTCCTCAGGACGTCATGCCTGTCTGCTATCAGTTGTCACCAGCTATCATTTGTCTATGTCATCATTGCTCATCTATGTTTGAAGCTCCTGCTTTGTATTTCTCTTGGCTCCTTCCTAAGATACCTTTTGCTAAAGGAATCATGTTGCCACGCCACATCAATGGGTGGAACCCTCCTCAAGAGGGTTCCTTTGCATTCATGGTACCCTGACAGGGTGGAAGTCCTTCAGGGGACAGAGAGTGTGAATGGCCAAAGTAACTGCATTTATTTGGTTTTTGTTTACTGGGTAAGTACACTAGACAAGAATATTACCTATATTCAGGCATGACCCGGGAGAGTACAGGCAGGAGAAAACAAAGTCTAAACAATGTACAACAAGCTGACAATAGTTCATGATGCAGCATGAAGTGAGAACAAAACATTACACAGTTTACTGACAAGAGCAAGCCGTATCTGTGGAAACTGAGAGAAAACAAATAACATTACATTAACTAATTGCACTAGAAGATACAACAATGATTATCTGACAACATACTGCAACAACTAAGAAATAAGAAGCAGTTATAACAATAGGATTTGTGATGGAAGTAGGAACATGCTGATTTCAGAACATGAGGGGAAACAGTAAGTGCCATGTAGGGAAGGAAAGCAGCTAGGAGTGAGTCTCAAGTTACAGAACAGGAGCAGCCATCGGATTCTATTAGGTGGGCATGAAGACCCAGTTTAAAGGCTTTGTGGGATTTGGAGAGTTTGATGTGAGGGGGAGGGAGTTCCAGGTGCAGGGGGCAGATATAGCAAAGGATACTTCCCCCTTTTTTTGTGAGATATCTGGGAATTTCAAATAGGGTTTCTACAGATGACCTGATGGAAGGTTTGATACCTTTTATTGGACCAACAAGTGTCTTGTACAAAGATGGAATTATACACAAGCTTTCAGGGCCACACAGGTCCCTTCTTCAGGTGAATAGCAAAACTGAGCAACATAAGCAGTATTTATATCCACTGTGGAGCAATTAAAAATCAGGAAGTGAAGTGGGAAGGTGACAAAGGGGACTAGAGATGAAAGTCAAAGATGCAAAGTAAAAACATGACCTGAGGAGATATGTTTGGGAGGGATGAGATAGCAGCCTAGAGAGGTACCCAGAGGTCCCCGTTCTGATAATATCATCAATCACACAGCCAGCAGAATAGAGTCTATGTGAAGCTGGAGACAGCCAGTTCAATTTAGAGTAGAGCTGACAATGATGAGTAAGTCTGTGTGCAGAGAGGGCAAATCTGCATATGTTTTTATAGCAGGTGCTCCATTTTTGGAGGGCTCCTTTGCTGGCATTAAGGTGTACCTGTGATCAGTATGTAAGAGAGAGAAGGAGGAAACCTTGTGCAATAGCAAGTTGAGCAGCATCATTGAGGGAGGACCTAATTTTATAGGCAAGATCCAGTTTGGAGTTAGCCGCAATGTGGCGGTTAAAGTCCAGAGATGGGTCAAGAGTGACTGCTATGTACCTGAATGAGTTAACAGATTCCAAAGGGGAGCCATCAAGACATAGTACTGAAAAATCCAGAACAAGGGATTTGATTCTAGAGGGGGAGCCGAAAAGCATAGCCACAGTTTTCTTAGTATTAAGTAGGAGCCTGTTTTGTAGTAGCCAATCCTGTAAGCAGTCAAAGTCAGCTTGAAGATCTGCCTTTACTGATGAGGGGTCTTTACCACTAGTGAGAAGCACCATGTTATCAGCGTAAAGGATCAATGAGTAGGAACAGGGAAAAGAGGGCAGGTTATTAATAAAAAGAGAGAAAAGGAGAGGGCCAAATATAGATCCCTGGGGAACTCCAACAGAGGTTAGGGAAAGGTCAGAGACAGCAGTTTCAATTTGAACAAATTGCATCCTCCCAGTGAGGTAGCTATCAAACCAGGAGCTTGCAGACTGGGAAAAACCCAGGAAGGACAGTTTGGAGAGTAGCAGAGAGTGCTTCACAAGATCAAAGGCCTTAGTGAGGTCGATAAATATGGCCCTCGTAAGCAGGCCCTTATCCTCAAACAATCCATTCATACAGCTAGCCTTCGACTATCGCCATGTTGCACAAGTATTACTTATGTACAACCGTTAAGCCAAATAGTTATATTTAGGTAAACTTTTATAGATTCTGCTTGCTCAAGAACCATGAAAATGTGGATTTCTCCCCACAGCTTAACATCATTATTTATGATGGTATTAGAAATGTGACTCCCTTCTGTCCTTTAAGATATATTTTGAACAATGCCTTGTTAGTTTCTCTGTATGTTATTGTATAAAATTTCTTTGTAATTTGTTTAACACAGTCAGCCCGGTGGCACTGAGGGCTGAGGTGCTGGATGCCACACCTCGCACCACACCGGTGACCCGGGTTCAGGAGTGGACTCGGGTCGCCGGGTGTTGGCCGGCTGAAGGCAGATCAAGCGTCCCATGGACTGCTGTCCTCCTTTGGGGAGTGAGGGATGGGGAGATCGCTGGGACACTGACCCCTGGTGGTGGCTGGGGGCAGGTGTAGCTTGGCAATCAAAGTGTGGGCTGGTGCGGTTGGGCATCAGGTGCACTGTGGACATTTGCATGCACAGAAGCATCCTTGACACCACTGTATGCTTGCACCAGGGGGAGACAGAAGGAGCCAAAAATCAATCCTCCGGTGTGATGATGGCCGATTCCATCGGCGCTGCAGCGGTCTCATTTAAGGTAGCTCCACTTCAGCCCCTGGCCTCCAGGTTTACGCAGTGCATGGGATAAATCCCCGCTGTGAAGCAACCTGGGATGGCAGGGTAGAAGGGTCACAGCTCTGACTAGGGCTGGGGCAGCAACCGAGGCAAGTTAACTCGAGTGATGGGGATCCATAGGAACACCCCCCCACAGCCAAGGAGGTAAAAGTATAAAGTAAACAAAAAACAAACAAAAAAAACTTGAGCAATTTGTTAGACATAAATATATTATATGTCTCCTTATATGTGTGGAATAGCTGGCATTGTCTGGTATCGTAATTCACCCAAAGAAAAAATTACTATGTGTTGCCTGTCTCTCACTCTCCCCACGCTGTAACATGCTGACCACAAACGGAGGAGCTGGAGTACAGAACAAACAAAATGGGCTACCACAGAACTGGTAAATAAAAAAAAAAAAAAATGAAACTTCCTTCACAATTGCTGATGTGGCATGAGGGGAAGGCAGCTGTGTGATGACGTTCTATGTTATTGTGCTACAGTACATGACACGGGGTCATAATGTTGCAAAACATTATGCCGCAGCAATGTACCGGCTGCCAATGCAGCACAATATATTGCTGTACCCCCGAACCCCCCCAACTAAAATAACTCCGGGGGGTGTACACTTAATAAATGAAAGAAAAATTTAGTGCATCTGGGACCAGGATTTGATACCCGGTCTGCAGATGTACCACCTCCATTGCTGCCTGTGGCTCATCCCATCAAGCCATGGCAGCTGCTCACCGGCCCCTCCTCCCAGCAGAGGTCTTATCCTCTGCCTGGGAACAGTGAGAGGGTGCACTACTATGCACACACCCTTTCACAGTTTTGCACCCTCTCGCTCTTCCCTACCGTGCTGTTCCTGTTGTGCGGTTGTGACGTGCGCGGCAACCTATGCGAGGAACTGACCCGGTAGAGTGATGCACAACCCTGTAAGGCAAAAGGTAGAGGACAAAGTGTTCTCACAGACCCTGGGAAGTGCATCACAAATGCTTTAATATGTATGTGTTTACACTACCTGCAGGGAGCTTCCTTGCTGGGGAGATGGAAAACCCACCCCTGCTTCCCTATTGTGTGCCCCCATTGCCAGCATCTGCAGCATCACAAGTCATCACCAGCACATTTCTCTTTTTTCTTCTTTAAATCTTTATTAGATAAAGTACAAATATACAAATACAAAACACCAAAAATAACAGAAATAAGCCACCAATATGAAGTCCACATTACATTTCAACAAAGAGATATAAAACAATCATAGTTATATATAGAGACAGAAAGAGCCACTAATTGCAAGAAGGTATAAATCCTTAAGAGAAAATGAAGAAGAAGCTATCACAGCAAACTTAGAAAAGTATAAATACATCAAATGGACCAAAAGGGCGGGAGGGTTAGGGCACAAAATCAGACTTCTTCCCCATAATATATAATACCCATCTCTGCCAACAAAGCTGAAAAGAAGTGAGGTTATTGTGGAGCCTAGCTGTGATTTTTTTCCATATATAATAATATATAATAAACATTACAAACTAAGTTATGCCATACACCCAAGGAGGGCACACGAGGGGATAGCCAACATTTTGTAATGGCCTTGCAGGCTGCCAACAATAAAATATGCAACAATTTACTAATTCTAGGAGCTCGAAAGGCCTGTGGAATATCCAAAAAAAGAAACAATGTAGCAGTAAGTTGCAGAGCTGGGCCCCAAAGTTCCAGCGAAGCCGACTTATATTCCTGGAAATAAGGTGCCAACATAGGGCAAAACTATATAGATATGGGCTGAACCAGCAGGGGAATGGCCACAACCTCTCCAACAATGTGCCCCCAAATGGGAGAGATACTTAACTTGCCTGGCTTGGTTGATAACGAATCTTATAAGAGTCTTCCATGAAAATTCATGCCAAAAAGGAGAGGAAGTTACCATATCTATATGAAGAAGAATATACTCTCATTGTTGGTCAGTAAGAGCCAGATTAAGATCCTTTTCCCAGAGGATCCAAATATGATCAATATAATAAGATCGAAGGCTCTGGAGAGCTTTATATAATTGAGATATTAAGTGTGTAGTCTGAAGTTCACCCAAGGAGGAGCATACTATAAAAGCAACCAAAGCAGGAAGGTCTGGGTTCTGAGAATCAGCACGAAGCTGAGTTCCAAGGCAGGCCCGTACTTGCAGGTACCTAAAAAAGGAGGTTGGAGAGAGCTGATACTGATGTGACATATCCTCAAAGGGTTGTATATTCGTACCCTGTAAAAATTGATATCAGTAACTAAGACCTGAATGAGACCACCTAAGATAAGTTAAGTCCAACTTTGTGGGAAGGAAATCTAAAGATCCAACAATTGAAAGAAATCTATATTGAACCTGATGCAAGTCCCACCTCCTCAGTACTTTAAACCATATGGTAAGAGCATAGACATATGGCTCGGAAGTGGGGTTAACATCAGGTAAAGGCATAGATGTCAACAGTGACTTGGGGGAAAAAAAAAGGAAAAATCTCCCCCTCTATGCACTAATGTTTAACAATAAGCTTGGTAGCTGTCTAAGAGCCAATAAAGTACAGTACGTAATTGTGCTGCCTGATGATAAAGAAGCAGGTCAGGAAGTGCTAGCCCCCCTAATCATATAGGCAATTGTAGAACTTTATATCAGATACAGGGAAGTTTTCCCTGCCAAATATATCAAGAAATTAACTTCTGCCAAGTAGAAAGATAAGGAGGAGTAAGTGGCAGTGTTTGGGTGAAATAAAGAAAGCGAGGAAGGACAAACATCCAAACACTGTTGACCCTTTGAATTAAAGACAAAGATAAATGGGACCAGGTCATAAGGTCCTTTTGTAGCATCACAGAAAAAGCATTATAATTAAGTCAACAGACCTGCTTAATGTCCAGAGCAAGTGTGACACCCAAATAGGAGAATGATGTGAGATTCCATTTAAATGGGAAATGCCTTTTAATAGTATCAGAGGGGGTATAGTGAAGAGAGAGAACTTCTGTCTTGGAGCTATTTAGGCTATACCCCATAGCTGGCCAAAATAAGATAAACCTAATCCCACTCTTCTTAAGCATCACCTGCAACTCAGCTTTGAGGAAGTCGAAAAATGGTTCGGTGCCCAGAAACTGGTCCTGAACTAGAGAAAGATGAAGGTAATGATGTTTAGTATCTCGCGCAGCAAGTATAAAACCCATACCCTTACTAAAAGGAATCTCACTGGTGCTCCACTTGAACTGGTTCCCCAGTTCAGATATCTAGAGGTCAGTTTGGACAGCCGCCTCTTCTATGCACTTCACATTGAGAATGTCTCAAGGTTCATTAATATAAAGATTGGGCTCCTCTACGGGCATAAGTGTAGTTTGATACCTGAAGCACTTAGACTGGCTATCTATAGCTCCATTCTTTCAATCATCGATTATGGCCTTGTTATTTACAGTTCAGCCGCTCCAACCTTCTTAGAAGGATAACTGTTGCACTCAATAAAGCATGCAGACTACTTACTGGTTCAACTCGCCTTACCCACACTTGTGAACTATATGCGCAGACGGGCTGGCTCCGGCTTACTGGCAGGATTAAATAACAAACATGTCTACTTGCCAAAAAAGCACTACTTGGCCTTCAATCCCCTGGGACTGCTAACATTCTGACTCCTTATTGCAGCACCAAGCATACCCGTGCATCGGACAACCAACTCCTCCTAGTCCCCAGATGCTGGGCAATGCAAGGTCAATGATTCTTCTCTTACCACTTCGGCTTAATGCATTGGATCCTGAAATATTAGCTACACCCATGCTTGGCCACTTCAAACTCCAGCTCAAACAGCACCTTGTATCCAACAACTCCTGCAATTGTTCCACCTAATGGCATACCTTTGATGCTGCCTCTTTGAATCCTGTGGTATGCCTTCTGTGAAGATGTGATGTATAAGGAGGACACCAATGACAGCAGGTTCCAGAAATTCAAAGAATGTTATTCCTTGTTCAGGCATAAATTTAACAGAAGCAAAAATAAAAGGCGTACTATTACGGCAAAATCAAACAGAAGAACATAAGAAGGCATATACACGGTCTAACACTAGAAAACAGCTAGTGCTACCACTGACAGGACAATATGTGACTTATCCCTTCAGTATCCACTTAGGAAATGAAGAAATTCTCCTTTTATACCTTGGTTAAGCATGTGATGCATTTAGCTCCACCCCTTTTTACTATAAACAACAAACTTCATAGTTCTGCTGCAATATTTTACATTCAAGACCCTCATTTCTTTAATACTTTTATTAATATTGGTACAGTAACAACAGGACCTAAAAAAACATAATGCTTAAAACAGAAATTAGTGTTAGGTACTGTTGCAAGCTCTGCCCCCTCTTAACTGTTCATAAAGGTAAAGGTAAATGGGCCAGCTGGCTCTAAAGAACAAGAAAACATACCCAGACACAAGTCTTCCTCCAGGGAATTCAATGAGTGGTTGAAACACTGGCGTGGAGCTCAGGGTTTTGGCTTCACTGGGGACTGGGGAGCCACATGGAGGGATGCAGACCTACACTGGTGTGATGGTCTGCATCTGTCCGGGGGGAACCAGGATCCTAGGTGAGAGGTTTAAATGCTTCACTGGCAAGCATTTAAACTATCCAAGGGGGGAGGCACTGAAAAGAAGCAGGGAAATCCCAGCCTCCCCCACAAAACATGATAATTAGTGAGGTAAACACCAAGGTAGAGAAGTTATTAGGGAGCAGGACAGAGGTAAATGTAAAAAAAGTCAAAGGCAGTAAGGACAGGAATGGGGCTAAAAGGGGTAAGGGTATCAAAAAGTGGAGGGTAATGAGTACCAATGCCTGTAGTCTGTGTAACAAGCTCCCTGAACTAGTGGCCTTGATGGAAGAGGGTTGCCTGGATATTGTGGCAGTCACAGAAACATGGTACACAGAGAACCATGACTGGGATGTCAACATACCAGGATACACAATCTATAGGAGGGACAGGGAGGGTAAAGAGGAGGAGGAGTAGCTCTCAATGTAAAGGAAGGATCAAAGCAACAGAACCAAAGAGTAAACAGGGAGCAGATGAGGCACTCTGGGTCACCCTGGAGACAGAAAATGGCACCACAATCTGCATGGGGTTGTATACAGACCCCCATCTCAGAGGGATGGAATGGACAAGGAAATGATAGAAGGCTTCCTTAGAATGGCAGAAAAAGGGGAGATATTGTTGATGGGGGACCTGAATATGCCAGATGTTAACTGGAGCACCTTTGCTGCAGGCACATCCAAGAGCAGGGTCATTCTTGATGCCCTACAGGGGGCATGCCTCAGACAGCTAATATTGGAACCCACTCAGGAGGGAGCAATCTTAGACCTGGTACTCTCAAATGGGGACGGAGAAAGAATCTCAGATTTAGAAGTGGGTAGCCATCTGAGAACAAGTGACCACCAAACAGTGTGGTTCACAATAACAGCCATACAATCAAGCCATACAAAAGCAAGAGTATTGGACTTTGGGAGGGCTGACTTTGGGAAAATGAGAGAGTGCCTCAGAAAAGCACTATCAAACAGGCAAGAAGGAGGGGTGGAGGAACAATGGGGAGTAATCAGAACAGCCATCACAGAGGCAACAATCCTTTGTGTAAAGCAAATCAACAAAACACAACGAAGGAAAAAAACGCTATGGTTCTCAAAACAAGTGGCAGGGAAGGTTAAGGAGAAAAGGATAGCATTCAGGAAATATAAGGAAACACAGAAGGAGCAGGACAAAGAACTTTTATCAGTTAAAGCAGAAAGAGGCTGGGAAGGCAGTCAGAATAGCAAAGGCCCAAACCGAGGAAAGGATAGCCAATTCTGTTAATAAGGGGGATAAGACCTTTTATAGGTACATTAGAGGCGAAGAAAGACTAAAGGAGGATAGTGAGGCTTAATAAAGGGAGGGAATGTGGGTAGAGGGGACAGTGAAAAGCAGGATACTGAACAATATTTCTGCTCAGTATTCACAAAGGAAGAGGAGGGAAGTACCTAAACCAAACAAGAGAAACACTCTGAAGACGGGGTCGATACCAGTCCATTTACAGAAGAAATGGATCCGAAAGAACTAATAAAATTGAAGGTGGACAAAGCAATGGGGCCTGATGGGATTCACCCAAGAATTCTAAAAGAACTAAGGGTAGAACTAGTGACAACGCTGACTACTCTCTTTAACAAATCATGGGAGGATGGGGTGGCACTGACTGCGAAATCACCCTTCGGGCCAGAATAACGCCATGACAGTGACATCGTTCATGAGAAGGGGTCCCAAAAACCCCATGTTGAAAATTTGGTGCAAAAATTCCAAAAAATGCCTGAGATATGCAATAAAGTTGAAAACCCCTTATCTAGCCCATTATACAGCTTACCGGCATTTCCTCAGTTCACGGTCGGCTTTGAAGAGTGCAGACATGTTCCCGGTCCACCGAAGATTGTCGCGCCAAGCTCCGGAGGTCAGTATGGGGTGAGGGGGGTGTGGGGAGGCAGGGTGCGCAGTGGGTGGAGTGCTGGCGGGTTGTGGGAGGCGGGGAGACTGCTTGGGCAGTTTTAATTTACAGGTTTTTTTGTTTGTTTTTACAATTGCGATGCGGGATGTTTGCCATGCTGGGGTGGGCTCCCAACGTGGCAGAAGATGGCTGGGGGGCCGAGGCCGACGAGGATTGGGCACCCCGTCGGCTGACTACGGCGGGGACGTTTGCCACGCTGGGGTGGGCTCCCAGCGTGGCAGAGGAATGGCTGGGGGGCAGGGCGGCGGTTGAGCTTTAACGGCTGATGGCGCTGGACGTTTGCCGCGCTGGGGTTGGCTCCCAGCGTGGCACCAAAGCTTTGGAGGGCGGCGTACGCGGTGCTCTGGTGTGACAGCGGTGGTTTTCTTTGAAGTGAAGACCACCGCTGTCATACACAGCTCCCGCACCCATTGGTGCAGGACCGCCATGCCTGTTCAACTGAGCAGTGGATCGCAAGGGAGAGGCACACCTCCAAAGTGTGCTACTCTCCCAAAACGTTCCTTGCGCATGCACACAAGCGAACATAAAAATGGAAAGGGACCTGGGGGTAAATATATCAGATGACCTAAAGGTGGGCAAGCAATGTGAGAAGGCAGTAAGGAAGGCTGGGGGGATAATGGGATGCATAGCAAGAGGCATCAGTAGTAGAAAACAGGAAGTTGTTATCCCTCTGTACAGACAGTTGGTGAGACCCCATCTGGAGTACTGTGTGCAGTTCTGGAGACCCCATCTCCGCAAAGACATACACAGAGTGGAGGCTGTCCAGAGGAGGGCAACCAAAATGGTGCAGGGTCTGCACCAGAAGACATACGAAGAAGACTAAAGGAGCTTAATATGTATACCCTTGAGGAAAGAAGGGAGAGAAGGGACATGATAGAAACTTTCAAGTACCTCAAGGGAATCAACAAAGTCCAAGAGGGTAGCATCTTTCAGAAAAAGAGATGTGCAAGAACAAGGGGGCACAATTTGAAGATAGAGGGGGGAAGGCTCAGAGGTAATATGAGGAAGTATTTTTTCACAGAGAGGGTTGTGGATGCATGGAACAGCCTCCCTGAGGAGGTTGTGGAGTCAAGAACAGTGGAGGAATTCAAGAATGCATGGGACAGACATAAGGCAGTCCTAGAGGGGGGTAGGAGGAAGTAAGCTGTTGGTTAACTAGTATCTCAGCTTATCTGTTAGGTAGGAAAATGGGCAGACTAGGTGGGCCAAGCGGTCCTTATCTGCCTTCAAATTCTATGTTTCTAACCTCCCAAACAGTAAAGAAACTTAATAGGGCTGTTTAGACATACCGGGTTTACTCTAGTCCCTCTATAATTACGGAGTGAACAGCACAACATATAGAATAGTGGATGGTTGACCATTCACAACAAGGCTGTGTTTCCATCGAGGGAGTTGATGGTGTCACAGAAACCTCGAGAGCGAAAGCTCGAGATGTTTCTATGATGCCATCGACTATCGAGATGGAAACACGGCTTTCGTTGTGGCTGGTTAACCATCCACTATTTTATATAGTATATGGTTCCTCAACATTTAACAAGGTTCATACCTTGTGTTCACATTCCCGCATCAAAACTCGGCATTTTGTCATTCTTTGCAGTTCCCTACCTAAAGATTGCAGTCCTCCGCGATGCGGTCCTGCCCCAGAAGTTACCGGTTCTCCTGACTCCTCACTGAAAATCCCACTCTGCTTTGGCATCGGTAACTGTGCCAGTAGATTTAAAAAAATAAAAATACCAAAAACTGACAGTTTGGGCACACGGAGCTGACAATATAGTCCGTGTCCAAACTGTACTTATGAGCTGCTCGCCTGACCGCTCGCTAAGTGATGCTGCCATTTTCTCCAGTGTTTTCTGAATCCCCAGTGTGGATCAGCCAATCAGGTGGTAGGGCAAGTCAGAAAAGTTGTTGTACTATCGATGTGACGTCAGAACGATAGTACAATAACTTTTTTGACCTTTGAACTCTCCTACAACAAGATTTTGAAAGCCACTGCTTCTAGTCACAATAAGCCATAACCATATTCTAGAATGGTATTCCGAATTTGAACAGCCCTGAATTAAATGCTGTCTCTATGGGTGAACAGAGGAGCTACTGAAATGCTAATATACAAGGAATGAAAATTGTAAGGGATAGACAAGAGACCCATATACAGGTGGCCTACCTGTACAGGGGTTAACAAAAGCATGACAGCAAAAGACAAGAACAGAACAGTGCTGTTGCAATAGACTTTAAAGGGGAAAAGAGAAGCAAAAATATCCCTGTATATTGCATCTTTATCACACCCTCTCACGCAGGGTTACCCCTTACCCCAAATCCTTCTTCCTACCCCTCCCCCTTCTTATTGCCCCTTACTGTCCTCTACCTTTGACATCCCCCCTTCCCTCCTTGATGCTGGTTGCCCACACATTCCTCCGTATACTCTCCTTTTACTCTATATCTGTGCACCTCCTTTGCTTAATGTCTGCAGTGAGTACCCCCCCCCCATTGCTCCTTTGTTTAGCGTCTGCAGTACACCCCTCCCCCCCGTTGCTAAGTAAGACGAGGCCTTTGGCTGCTCCACTCTCCTTTTATCTGGCTATATCTCCCTTTATCCATATTCTCTTTCTGTTTCACCCTTACCTTGAACTGTCGTTTTTCCTGATACGTTACTGTTTAACATTGATATCTGTGCACAATTTGTGATGCTTATATATAAATTGTCTACCTTTGTTAGGCTTTCCTTGTTTGTGTGTTATCTTCCTCATTGACATGGAACCTTTGTAAAAGAGCTGCTTGTGCTCAAAGGTATTTAATCCCAGACTGAAACAAATAAATAAATAAAATAAAATAAAAAGATGACCAAAGAGGCAGAAGAGACATGTCTGGATTAGTTAAATAAATCAGACAATCATTGGCGTAAAGCGTTAACTTGTGTTCCCTACCACCTACACGTATCCCAGTTATATTAGCATCCTGATGAAGCATACAAGCTAGGGGTTTCAAATAAAGAGCAAACAGTAAAGGCGAAAGAAAGCAACCCTGACAGGTTCCTCTGCCCAAAAAGAAGGTTGAAGAGAGTTGGCCATTGATTTTAACATAAGCCAAGGGATGGGCATATAATTCTTGCAACGAGAGAATACACCGAGGGGGGATTCCAAACCTAGCCAATGCTGCAAAAAGGAAAGACAACGCCATCCAGTCAAATGCTTTCTCTGTGTCCAAGCTAAGAAAAAGGAAAGGGGCATTTGGCCATGTGGCATGGTGAAGTAAATGAAGTGTACGCTTGATATTATGTTGGGTTTGATGCGTAGGGACAAACCCAGTCTGATCTCCATAAGTAAGTGTCAGAAGAACTTGCTGAAGGTGTTTGGCTAAGATTGATGCATACATTTTGTAATCAACATTTAATACTAAAATAGGTCGATAGGAAGAACACAAAAGTCTATTTTAACCCGGTTTCAGAATTGCAGAAATGGTAGCATGTTTCCAAGTTGGAGGAACATGCCCTTTAGTAAAAGCTTCTTCTTTTTTTTTTATATATCTCTTATTTCTACTCCCTACAGCCCGATCTGCCTACATCCAGGTACCGCCTTCACCCCTATTCAGCCCACAGGCTCACTCACATACCAGCTGGTGTGTGTCGTACCCGTGGAAGAGATCCCCCTAGTCCTCTGCACCAGGACGGGAACCATTACTGCAGTGCAATTCCATGACAGGCCTCCTGGGTGGTGAAGTGCGGCTATCAAGCTGCCTGATCGTCTTCCATTTTTCCTCCTGCTTTTACCCCTTGAAGTGCGGACATGCAATGACGTCAAGGCACTATGTGCCGACGTCTGCCGCACTTCACCCCATAAGTGCACCACTCCTGTAGTGCCCCCGATCTCCATCGGGGGCCACTGCAGCATGATGTAGACCCCAGTCCCTCCCCAGGGAAAGGAGATCAGTCCTTCAGATGCTTGATCCTTTCCCTCTCCGGCCAATCCCGGACGGCCCGGGCACATTCCCGAACCCTGGTCACCGGTGTGGAGCGAGGTGTGGTGTCCAGCTCCTCAACCCTCAGTGCCACTGGGCTGGCCCATGAAAAGCTTCTTGATAAACTGGCAAAAAAGTGGGTTAAGAATAGAAGAAAAAGTCTTGTAAAGTTCTGTCGTGTACCCACTGGGTCCAGGGGATTTGTTGTTTTTAAGATTTTTGATAGCTAAAGAAAATTCTAAAGTAGAAATAGGGGCAGATAACCTATCTTGATTATGCTGGGATAGAGAAGGGAGTGGTAGATGACAAAGAAAATGCTGAATAATATCTGGGCTGGGAGTGGTCTCAGGGGTATATAATTGAGCATAGAACATTTTAAAGGCTTCTAAGATGGGGAAGAAACTAATTGTTTAGATCATCAGCACATTTCAAGCGTTATGGGGGCATAGAAACTGTGTGTGTGGCAGTGCCATCCTCCTGATGTTGCTTGCATTAGCATCAAGTGAAGCAGCCAGAGATGAAGGGGGCCCAATAGTCATAGCATGGTAGAAAATCATATTGAACAATATACCTTTGAAAATAAAAAAGTAATATAGCCTGAAATCATTGGTTCAGTCGCTGCTTGGACTCCCCCCACACTGTAGCACTTTGTGTTTATTCGTGGTGTAGCATGGGAGTCTGGCATAGGATGACAGGAATGGACCAGGCCATGCTGCTGCAGACCTGACATGCGACAGCCCAGTCTGACTCCAGTGCTACACATCCCCACCATGGCAGCAGCTCTCGGGATGCCTTAACAGCAGCAGTATGACACCCCACTTGTGTCCACACTACAGCACAGAGGTGGGCAAGCCACAGCAAGCCCGAGGCTGGCTCGAGCTTACTGCCAGGGGTCGGCTCAGCCTCTATAAGCAACTAAGAGCCAAGGTCAAGCTGAGCCAGTTATGGTCAAAGTAAGCATTTTTTGTCAATTTGAACAGTTATTGTAGTATGTGAAATGTTCAACTCCTTTGTCGAGAACAGCCTGTAGTAGTTAGGGCTCAGCTTGTCTTTTGGCTCACAGAGTCATGCCAGACCCCTGGCTCAGCACTTGCTGGACTCTAGGTGAAAAATTCCTGGCTTGCCCACCCCTATTACAGCAGGCACACTGCTGTAACACCTCTGCACTACTCACTGTGGTGCAAAACAGGTAGTGTAAACGCATTTGTAACATCTCAATAAATGTTAGACACAAATAAGCACTTTTCATTGGAGCAATAGCAACAGCTACCAAGGAGCAACCAGACATTAATTCCCAAGTATTGCCCTGTTGCTCTTTGTGAACCAGAGTAAATTCTTTGTTCAAGAGCATTTCCCATTGCAGCCCAGCAGTTGGCTGTAAAACAGTGCTGTGCTGCTAGCATTGTTTTACAGCCATCTGTTGGCCTGCCAAGGGGAACTACAGGAACAAAACATGAAAATGTATCGTGGCATGGTCCCATCGTGCAGTGCAACCCATATCCTATAATACATGCAGACAGAATTGAAGTATTTAGCACCAATCCTGACAGTAAATTAGGAGGAAAAAGTACCATATTAGTAAATGTAAAGCTAATATGTATAGAATTACTGGTTGAAAATCATTCAGTTTCTACTCACACTATAACAACTTGCATCAATCACAGCCACCTGTTGGCCTACCAAGGGAACTGCAGGAACAAAACATGAAAATGTACCCTAGCATGGTCCCATCATGCAGTGCAACCCATATCTTGTAATACACGCAGACAAAAATTGAAGTATCTAGCACTGATCCAGACAGTGAGTTAGGAGAAAAAGTACCATAATAGTAAACATTATAAAAGTATATTTGACAATAATAACACCATGCACTTAAATCAAAATGTTGTAAAGTAATGTCTTCCTACACCCACAATATATGTAAGACAGGCTACATTCAGCAGAATGTGTAATATCGATTCACTGTTAAAGATAAGAAATATAATAACTCTGTGTGTGTCTTTTTTTGCATTACAAGTTGGCAATACAAATAATAAATCTGCTTATTTCTGGAAACACGTGCCATGTTACAAGTGCATTAAACTACTGCAAAGAAGGGTTGTACTGTGGAATTAATGCCTGGTTGGGTGGTTGGAGGCACTTAGGCCTGCGGCATTGTGCCCCCCCCCAACCAGACATTAACTCCCCAGTAGAACCCTCCTTGGTCATGGCTTAATGCTTACGTAATGCACACCTTGAAGTTCATTATTTTGCTTAGAAAATGGATTTGTTTTAGGAAAAAAAGTTGGGGGGGGGGCACAGAAAGGAGACCTGAACGTGCATATATAGAGATGTAATGCAGTCAGGTAACCTGTTTTAACCAATGAAGTTTCTAGTTTTTTTCTTGCCATTTTATAATGCTAATTACTATTGTTTTGGTGCCTTTAAAATACACAGCAAATGTTAGACTGGAGGGTCATCACTACGCCTCTTATTTTGAATTTTCTTTGTGAGCACTGAGGGGCTTTTGGTGCTGTATGCTTGGATTCATCTGTCAGTCTGGCTGTGTTGTAGTTAATAACACCATTACTGCAAGATAGCTTCCAAAATTCAGCAATGGGGAACCTGATCTCAGCTGTGGAAAATAGATTGATTCAAACTTAGTGATGTGAAGGCCACTGCCATCTGCTGCTGTAGCATTCTAGGAAAAGAAAGATCAGTATGTATCTGGAACACATTTAAATAGATCCATCTCATTATGGCATTTCTCCTTCAAAAGTTTTGTTTCCTGACTGAAATTGATTTGCAAATTCCCCAGGTATGGAATCAGTGTTAAACAAAAAAAGCAGGCACACACAGGGCTGGCCTTTTAGCATAGCCGTAGGGTTACCACTTGCGATGGTAGTGACCCGGGTTCGAGAACAAGCCTGGGTCACCGGAGGCCAGCATGGAGGGGGATGATTGATTATCCTAGTGGATGCCCTCCTTCTCCATGGAAGGAGGGATGCATTGCCTCACTGCCACCTGTTGGACTACAGGCAGTAGTGCAGCAGTCAAAATGTAGAGAGGGAACAGACATTGCTGAGTGCATGGCAGGGTGATCGCACGCGTGCAGATCTGCCTGGACCATGGCCCTGGCACCGACATCTCTATGGGGATTGGAACTCAGTAAATGAGGGAAACTTAAGGGATAAATCCTCTTTGTCTATGCTCCATGACAGTCAATATGGCCAGACAGTGTTATATGTGCCCTCCCCGGACGGAGGAATAAAAATACTCACCCCCCCCGCATCAAAACAAATGGCACACACAATCTAGTTTTGTAGTATAAAAGTGTCTCTGTACTGCAGATAACAGAGTTGATTCAGGTAGACTCAGCTGTGTATATAGCACCTTGATATGTGTGCCACACTACAGTTTCCTTTGGGAGGCGCCCCCCGAGGATGCCATAGTATATGGCACGATGGCTAGGTGCTCAGTATTCCTATTCAACCCCCAAAACATATTTCAGCATATCAAGGCCTCCAATAGAAAAAGTTAATTTATTCAAAATGTGTTTCCATAACTTACAAAAGCCCCATTTACCCTGACCAAGCTGTTACACACTGCTGTGGCTCACACCGGTGTCAGTCTGCACCTGATCATTTATAATGCCAGTGGTGTACACTACTTAAGGACATCAGTTTCCACATCAGTGTCACATCAGTTCCCACATCAGTTTCACATCAGTGTCACATCAGTTCCCACATCAGTGTCACATCAGTGTCCTGGGACCTGCACTGTGGAACCCATCCTTCAAGATGGTTTCTGTGTGTTGAGATGCTAAGTAACCCTCAGGCAGTGAGAAGAAAAATGGCCACCTTTTACACAACACTAGAAACCACCTACACCAGTTCAACTCCTCTGTCTGGGAGAGCACCAGAGAAGCCATACTGGTTTGATGCCTGCACAGTTTACGTATGTAAATGTACACCAGTGTGGCTCTGCAGACCACCTATACCAGTGTAGAAATGGCCAGGGTAATAGGGTTAAAGAGCATATCATTAGGGTGTTTGTGAAGAGTTTCTTACAGCCAATTCCTGGTTCCCATGAACCTAAGATTGCAATCAATCTTCATCACAAACTCCGCTACATTTCAAGGTGACCTGCCTCTCCTGGGGGGAGGGGGGATTAACAAAAAAAAACCTTGCTCCTGCAGAGGCAGGCACACCATTAAACCAGTGTATTTTTTAACATGTACACAGAAACTTGCTCCTGCAGTGACACGCTCACCTTCAAACCTTTAGAAATGACAACATAGAGGGCAGTGCAAGAGAAGCTGGGAATAGTGTAAGGTGGAACGTTGTTCTAACCTGATTTTCATCTGAACTGAAATGCTGTTCTACCACAGTACAAAGGTCATGGAATGCTGTCCTACCACAGACGCTGTTCAACCCTTCTGTGGTAGGACAGCGTTCCAGCTCAGTTGAAAATCACACGAGCCACACTTATGAAATCGCAGGATCTAACAGATTAAATGACCCAACCCTGTGACAGCAAAGACAGAAACTTCCACAGTCCCGCAAATGCAGGATCAACCAGATATTTATAACTCATGAAAATAGGCGCCGATCCTCCGCTCGCTAACCGACACATACAGCCACCATTTTTTTTCCTGAAAATCCCTCACAAACCCAATAGATAACCAATGGAAGTGTGTGCTACTAATGTGGGGACATCTTGTCCCTAGCAACCCCACAACTCACCATAGCAACCAGCCTTAGGTCACGAAATAAGAGGGGGCACGGAACAATTTATTTTCTATATCTAAAAAAGTATAAAAATTGCTCAAAGCAAATCAAATTTTTCAGAGGGGGCTCCATACACTATAAAAAATACTGGATGGACAATCCTATGCCCAACCAGTGTGTTTGCCACCTCGGGGTTCTGATTCCCATGGACCTCTCGAGCTTCGCTCTTGAGGTCACAGGGAATCACAACCCCTCTGTGGCAGAACACACTGGTTCAGCATGGTTGCCCATCCAGTATCTCTATTTTATTTTACAACCTTACTATGTCATAACAAGCCACTGCACCTCAAGTGTACAGTTTACTATAGTGGACCTTTACTGAAACATTTTTTTATGTTTCAACTTTCAGAATTTTTTTAAATTTACCTACATAACCCATTTTATAAGTGCAGTAAGACACTCCAACATGTGGATTGTGTAAGAAATAATGCATGACAGGGTGTGCAGTTACTGTGTAATTACCTGTCATGTCATAATGTTAACAGGTTTCACTCTAGTTTCCCCATCTACTGAAACTATTCTCTTCAGGTCTTCATGTTCTTCCTCATCTCCCCACCCCTTTTAGAAAGCATTTTAGAACACTAATTGTGATGCTTGGACAGCTGGTCCTGATTACACTATGATTTTTGTAATATAAAATGTGTTATTGAGTGTTTCTCATGAAACATGCTGTTTCAGCTAAAAGATAAAAGCCAGAAGATAATTAAAGGCTAGAAGAGACCTAAAGTAAGGATCTCCTGTTTATCTAGCTTAATTGTAGCTGCCAGCTGCTAGGCTGGAAAATCATAAATGTTTATGACATTTAGAGGAAGAATACAGGTTATGTCACTGTGGTGCGAAGTCATAAAAGGTCCTTTGATGTCCTTGAGAGAGGAAACTGCTCGTGGATGAAAGAAGATACTGGAAAAGATACATTAGATCAAAGAGGTCATGAGGAAATGAGTTTTTGCTGATGTCACCTTCTGAATGATAAGACATCCTGTTTGTACAATTTTTTAATAAACAGAGGAGGAGCTGGGTGATATCATGGAGAAGGCAGGCTCAAGACAGTTGTTTTAATTATGCTGTGACTGTCCTTTAGACACACACACACATGTGTGGACTCTGAAAACTACAACATCTTTTCAGCACTGTAAGATTAGAAGAATACATTAGATAAGTCTAAGTGTATGGTTGGTAGGAAATTGCGCTTTTAAACCTTATCCTTTTAATGTGAGTGCACGTTTTGTGATATATTGTTCTGTGTTTTACATTTTACATTTTTATCTATTTTTAAGTAAAAATCTCACTTTAGAGACTACTTGGTGTGCCTTTGAAATTCTTTCTTTGACAAGTGAAGCATATATGGTTACAGTGACACTGTGCATAGCTTAATGGTAATACCAAACTGGGAAAAGGTAAGAGTTTATTCTGAGGTCTTTAATAGAGTTCTTAAGGGTTTATTTTGTACACCTGGTTAGGTGCCCATAGGCAAAAGATATCTGGCCCCCACTCGAAGAGCAGAATTATCTGAGCCTGTACATTGGGTACACTAGCAAGAGGTTCACAGTTTGAATCCCTCCAGAGCTTGAGACCAAAGGTTGATTCAAACCCACAGAACAGACAGGAGGGTTACCCTGTTCTGTTAACTGTTCACAATACTGCACTCGGAGGTTGGCACTGTGGGAGCAGAGGGCCTGACCTGCTGAGTGGGGTTGTGACACTAGTTACAGCTGTTTATAAATGGGGTCTTACTCTGACAATGTAGTGCATCAGTCAAGGACAGTATAGTTTGGTTAGTTATGGAAAATTATTTCATGCTTATAGCAAGAAAAAAATATAGAAAACTTCACTGACCATGAGATGTCCCGTGATCATGCTTTAAATTCCAAACGCCTCACACTCAGTTGCCAAATTTCATTACCGAAGCAAAAAAAGCCTTATTACATACAAAATCAAGGACTATTTCATGTATATATTCTGTTACTGTGAAACTAGTTATTTTTACACAAAGTAATTTTAGCACAAACACAAATGCAACCATAATCGCATGAATTTAATTCAGATCCACATGCATTATAATGGAAAAAATTTTAATAGCACTAATTAGTGCCAATTTATTTTCACACTAGTTACTGTATTGCTTTAGTGAAAATAGCAAAAATTATTTGACAGTGAAAATTTCATGTATTACAGTATTGAAAATGTATGTAAGCAAATTATTTATGTAAAAAAGTATTAACATTGTTTCACCTTACATTTAATACAGCAGAGCAGACAACCATTTTATAAGCACTACAAGCCACTCCAGGGTGTGAATTACGGGACCTGAATGCACTTCCAAGGGGCATAACAACACTTGGCCTTTAGCAGCATGCCTCACTCTCCTAGGATGTGCATTAAAATACTTCGATGCTTACTCTGTCATGGCTAATTGTTTACTTATAGTTTGATTAGATTTCTCAAAGTATTATGGGAAGTGTAAGGTTAAAGGAATACTGCAGTCAGTATTTGCGAAAACATATGTTGTGCAGAGTGTTTTGATTTGTGTGTGTAGTCTTAGTGTGTCCTTCCCTTTGTCTGCTATTAGGAGTTTTTGTTCTAAATTAGCCTGCTAGTTTTACAGTAGTCTTATGGCCCCTGGGGATCTCCATCTTAGCATGGTTTATTGCTCTTTTTGTTCCTACAATGTTTCCTGCCCCATGTGACAGTATAGTATCTGGGACGATGGATTCAGTAAACACTGGTTTAGAGTCAGTTTTACAACAGCAGAGCTGTGATGTTAAGGAACTTTCCTTATCCAGTGAGAACTAATAGCTACATTTACAGTTTAGCAAATACTTGAAGGCTAATTGAGTGGGTTTGTCTGTAAGAGAACAGAGTTTTTACTAATTATAGCACTGATGATCTGGGGTGATTTGTGTGCTTTTTATGACAGTGTGTAGTTTGATAAAATGAAAGGTTTTAAAAGCAAAACCTTTACTCCTTCTGGCTAGACCTGACACACACATAGAAACCAAAACTATGGAACTAGAGCTTTTCAGTGCAGGCCTGAACATCAGGCTCCTATCTCTAGTACTTGCTGAATCACTGGTCCCAGTTGCATCACTGTCACATGGGACAGGAGGCACTGTGGGAAAAATAAGAGCAATAAACCTTGTTAAGATGACAATCCCCACGTGCCATTAAGCTACCATATAACTAGCAGGCTAATTTGAAAAAACTCTTAATAGCAGACAAGGAGGAGGATACCCCAAGACTACACACACAAATCAAAACACTGCACAACATACCTTTTTGCAAATTTTGACTGTAGCACTTCTTTGAGTTATATGAGACATTTTCAGAAAGGGAAATTGCTCCTTTATTTGCTTTTGTTACACAGAAGACCCTGCTGTAAATCAGAAGTGGGCAGAAACAAATCCATCTGAGAGGGTCTATAGACACCAGTTTAGGCCGTTACCACCAATGTCTCAGAAGAAAGTTGGTAACAGACTGAATGCAGCATCCTTGGCGCAAACACCCACTTCATTGCCTAACGATCTTAATTTGTAACAGTGAACAGAAAAACTGGACTTTGGTCCCATGGAATCTCTTTTCACGTCTTATCAGAAAATCTGAAATAAATGTCATGTTGGATGTTTTTCTTCTTACAGAGCCATGATAGTCACTCTGTAATAAGTACAGGATTGGCAGTAGTAAAGAAGGGATTGTTGGGGGGGCTAATATAAAACACATTATTGCAAGACAATCTACTCTGCTCTACTCACTTCTGCAACTACCTCTAACCCCCAAATGCACTAAATGCAGCTCTGTATGGTCCAATCATAGAATCATAGAACCATAGAAGACTGTTGGCCAAAAAGGACACTAATGGTCATCGAGTCTGCCCCGATACTCCCCCCACCCTACTCCCCCCCCATCCAGATACACCTCTCGGCCCATTCTGGCCAATCCTTTATATCTGTCCCATGCCCTCTTGAATTCCGCTACAGTTTCCACTCCCACCACCTCCTCTGGTAGATTATTCAAGGGGTCCACCACCCTTTTGGTGAAATAATGTGCCTGTGTACTGCCCCTGAATCTTCTCCCATCCAACCTCAGACCATGACCTCTTGTTCTATCACTTCTTTTCCTTTTGAATAGGCTCCCTTCTCCTACCTTATTTATCCCTTTCACGTACTTGAACATTTTTGTCATGTACCCCCTCTCCCTCCTAGTCTCCAGCAAGTACAGGTCCAGCTCCTTCAGCCTCTCTTCATAGTGCATCTGATGCATGCCCTGCACCATTTTTGTTGCCCTTCTCTGGACTCTTTCCATCCCACCAATATCCTTCCTCAGGTGGGTCCTCCAGAACTGTACCCCATACTCCAGGTGAGGCCTCACCACGGACTTATGGAGGTGTGTCAGTACCTCCTGCTTCCTGCTTGTTGTACCCCTCACAGTGCATAACAGCATTCCATTTGCCCTGCCCACCACCTTGCTACATTGATTCTCTACCTTGTGGCTATCTGAAATTATAACCCCCAGATCCCTCTCCTGCCTGATCATCTTTATTTCCTCCCCTCCCAGAATGTAGCTGGCTTGTGGGTTGTTAAACCCCTTGTGCATCACAGTGCATTTTTTCACATTAAACTTCAGCTGCCATGCTTCTGACCACCACTCCAGTCTCTTTTGGTCCCTTCTCATTGCCTCCACCCCAGCCATGGTGTCCACCCTATTGCAGATCTTGGTATCATCTGCAAACAGGCACACCTTCCCTTCCAGCCTCTCCCCTATATCACTGATATATACATATTAAAAAGTATGGGCCCTAGCACTGACCCTTGGGGCACCCCACTCATCACCCTTTCCTCCCTGGAGTGCACTTCATTCATCACTACCCTCTGGCTTCTGTCCCACAGCCAGTTTTCTACCCACCTCATTATTTTTCGTCCTTCCCCCAGCTTTCCAACTTATTAACGGTTCTATGTGATAACCGTAGTTGCAGAATAGCGATTGCCGTTTGGGCGAGTGTACATTGCTGAAAATGAATTACGTCAATGTACACTTATGGCGATCTAAACAGCAGTGATGGATTCTACATTTATGCAGGGTTCTGTGCCCCCTGCACCCCCCGGAGGGCTTCACCCCCCAAAACCCCCCTATTTAAGGATTCTCAACTTCAGAGGGGTGCATGCAGTGGGGGTGAAAATCTTTAAAAAAAACAAGCCACCTGCTGGCGCAAAAAAAACAAACGTGCAGCGCCGGACCCAAACTCTGCACCCTGCACACCCCAACCGACCATCCTCCCCACCACACTAGCAGACCAGCTCGGCAGCTGCCTGTCACACCCCCTCCCACATACCTCCCTTCCCCTTCCTACCCCCAAGTGTGTGTGCACGTACATGCGTGTATGCTTCCCGTCACCCTACCTTGCCCACCCAGGTATCTGGTCACTACCCTGCCATGTAGCCCTGAACACAGGCACTGTGATTGAGTCACCCTTTTTGAAAGCACTCAATCACAGTCGCTGTGTTCACTGGATACCCTTATTAACCAGTCTTCTGTGAGGGACAGAGTCAAAGGCCTTTCTGAAGTCCAGGTAGGCCACATCCACCACCCCCTGATCCATCACTCTTGTCACCCAATTGAAAAACTCAGTGAGGTTCATCTGGCATGACCTCCCTGCAGTGAAGCCATCTTGCTTGTCATCCTGCAGTCCATTATCAGTAAGGCATCTGACCTTCCTTTCTTTCAAGAGTGCTTCCATCACTTTACCCACCACTGAGGTGAGGCTGACCTGATGATAGTTTTCTGCCTCCTCCCTGCTGCCACTCTTGTGGAGTGGTACCATGTCCACCCTCTTCCAGTCCTTCAGCACCTGTTCCATGTCCAGAGACAAGTTAAACAGCCTCACCAAGGGAGCTGCCAACTCCTCCTTCAACTCCCAGAGTACCATAGGATGTAGGGTGTCCAGACCCATGTCTTTATCCTCTCTTAACCAACCTAGCTGCTCTCTAACCCTGCCTTCAGTGAACAAGCTTTAATCTACCCCTGTGCCTTCCCTTCCTGGTCCCTTTCCCTCCTCCTCTATCATAAAGACCGAGCAGAAATACCTATTTAGCACTTCTGACTTCTTGAAGTCCTCCCCCACCTGTCCTATCCCCTCCCACTTCAATCTAACTATCCCCTGCTTTGCCTTTCCTAAAAAAGGTTTTGTCTCCCCTTCTTGCCTGTCTGGTGAGTCTCTCTTCTGTGTCCTCTTTAACCCTCCTAATCTTCTGCCCTGCCATCTTCAATTTTTCCTTGTAGATCTCCCTGTCTTTATCCCTCTGGGTCCTCTTATATGGTTTGAATGTCCTTCTTTTCTCCCCAATTGCTCCCCTCACCTCTCGAATGTACCACAATGGCCTCTTCCATCTTTTGCTTTTCTTAACCCTCCTAATGCAAATGTATGTGCCCTTCAGTAACCTCTCCTTAATTGCTTCACATAACTCCTCCACGTCCTCTGTCTGCCCTTTCCTCTGCAGTTCCTCCACAAAAATCACCCTCATTCTGGTGAAATCTGCCCACCTGAAATCCAGAACCTTCGTGATCAACCTGCCTGCTGCCTTCCCCGTCCATTCCCTGAACCTCACCTTGTTGTGGTCACGTTCACCTAGGCTGTCCCCCACTCCCACCTCTTCCATACTTTCCCCATTAGTGAGAACCACGTCCAATATGTTGCCACCCCTGGTTGGCTCTCTTATCAGCTGTTGCAGGAATGCTCCTTGAAGGGATTTCAAGATCTTCCCTACTTCTTGCTGACTTAGCCAACTGGATGTCCCAGTCAACATCGGGGAGGTTAAGGTCCCCTACCAGCAGAAGTTCCCCTTTGAGTGCCAGCCTCTGGATCACCTGCATCAGCTGCCTGTCCATCTCCTCCCCCTGCATCGGGGGTCTGTAGATCACACCCAGTCTTAGAGCTACACTAGACCATTTTTCCAGTGTGACTCACAGGACCTCTGCTGCATCCTGTTCCTCCTGCCCTTCCATCACCCTGATATCTTCTTTGAGATACAGTGCCACCCCTTCCCTTTTCCTTCCAGGTGTATATTTCCAAAAGAGTCTGTAACCCAGGATGCCCACCTCCCATGTATGGTGCTCCAACCACCAGGTCTCTGTTATGGCCACCATGTCTAGGCCCTCGTCCACCATTATGGGCTCTAATTCCACCACCTTGTTTCCTAAACTCCTGGCATTCATGTACAAACCTTTCCACCAGATACCCTCCTCCCCCTTACTACTGCTCTCCACCCTTCCTCCCCCTCCTGTGGGCAAGTGCTAGCTAGACTATTCCCTTCTCCCATAACCCTCTCCCTCATCCTAGCCTTGTGCACCCCTCTACCAGTTTAAACCCCCTTGAGACCCAATAAATGTAACTTTGTAGGCCTCCCTTCAGAACCCAAGCCCCCCTCTCGCTGAGGTGATGCCTGTCCCTCCAGTACAAGTCCTCATCCTCCCATGTGTCTCCCCTCTCCCCAGTACAGGTGAACCATTCCTCCCAGCACCATTCTTTGAGCCAGGCATTGAATTCTCTGATCCTTTGCTTCCTGACAGTGCTGGCACAGGATATGGGTAAGACCTCCAAGAACGCCAATGATCTCGCCTCTTCCTTACAGCCTTTCACCAGCACCCTAAACTGTCTCTGAGCCTCCTCCAACTCATTGCTGACCAGATCATTTGTACCCAAATGAATGACCAGGTGTGGTTGCCCCCCCACACCACCCTTGCCCCTTCCCTGATTTTCTGCATTGCCCTCCCCACTTCCATCCCTGGTTCACAAAACACTGATCTCCCCTTGTAGCTTGCCACCTTCCTAAGCCAATCCATGTAATAGTCCCTTAAACTGTAACTTAGCTACTGTGTATTTCTGTAAAGTAGTGCTGATTCTGTGGAACTGTTCTTACGAACATATGAACATACAAGAACGCCAGCAGAAACAGGCGTCGTGGTCTATCGAGTCTGCTCGATTGTGCAGCTAGCCCCTCAACTCACAGCTGCCCCACCCACCCCTCCCCTTCTCATAGATACCCCTCTCACTCTGTCCCATCCCCTCTTAAAACCATCCACTGTGCTACAGGCTACTACCTCCTCTGGCAGAGTATTCCACTTATTCACCACCCTCTCAGTGAAATAATGTCTCTTGACTTCCCTCCTGAAGCTTCCCCACCTCCAGTTTCATCTGGTGCCCCCTCATGACCCTCCCCCTTCTAATCTGATTCTTTGTCATGATGTAATTGTAAATCTATCTACAGTTGCTGTTATACACTTTATTTATTTTAAATGCACCTTACAGCATTTTCTGTTTGTAATGTACTCCCTCCTCTCCCTCCCCAGGATGCATCTGAAAATGAGCTGTTACTGGTGCCATATGTCTTTCCTGATAAAGCTTTTGAAATAAATAAGTAAATAAGTAAAAAAACAAACAAATCTGAGCAAACCTACAGGCAAGAAGTTCTTTGAGACGTTCTCATAACTAACTAAATAAATAAATAATACATGAATGAATGAATGAATAAATGAATAAGGCTGAACAAACCTATAGATAAGAAATTCTATATGCCTTTCCTAGTTTACAAGGAAAATGTTTACCTGGATTCACCTACCTGTAGGTTTCCTAGATAACACAGCATGAACGAGGGTGCAAAAATGCAACCACTCAGAGACTACATTCTTACAGCTGGCATTTTATTGCATTTTGACAAAATGCCAAATCAAATGTTACAGCAGAGCAGCACTGATGAGAGCAGTCACTGCAAAGCACTGAACTCTTACTGGATCTCCATGGACGACACAACACCTGGCCGTGTACTAATGAATGAAAGGGATGAACGAACAATAAGGAAGGGTAAGACAGTATCTAGATAACAAAGTGACAAACCGCAACAATGTGCAGTAAGTCCACAGCTGATTTCATCAGAGTAGTGCATTTGTATATATGTCGCTGTCATTCTCTGTGATAAAGTAGAGTAGCCCAGACGTACAGTGATTTCTAATCAGACTGAATTTAGACAATTGCAAACAGTATTTATATAGTGCCTTTCAGAGGAGTCTCACAAGACGCTTCATGGTAAACAGGCTCACAAAGCAGGAGACAGATGAAATCATCTGATTAAAAGCAAGGTTAAAAAAGGTGAGTCTTTTTAGATGAGTCCTGACTGTTCCGAGGGAGTCACTGGCAAGGGACAGAATTCCAATGTCATGGCCCATTCTGAGCAAAGGCATGTGTGGTTATTGAGCTCACAGTGTCAGATACTAGAAGGAGAAATGTGATATGTAATTAGGAGAAGTGTGGAGTAGTAGAGCTGAAACACAGACAGTCATGACAGGAAAAGGCCTCTTAACACATCCAGTCTGCCCTGGCCTACCTGTCATACAGTGTGGTGTGAGTACCCTACTGGTTGCTTGAACTTCTATCCCATGTACCCTCCTTCACATCCACTTTTACTATCCCCATATGTTCACCTCACTTATGCTTCAATGTTTTGGTGAACAGAGTAGTGCGTGGGTATACTTATAAGGTTTTGAACTTTGGCTTTTCTCTAGTCCCACCCTTGGTGGGTAAGCCGGATAGCAAGTAGGGAATAGAAGGCTCAGCGCCAAGGGTGAGCAGAATGCCGGAGAAGGCAGGGGAGGATGGTGGGTATTTCGCAATATGCTACACGGGGAACTGCATAGGGAGGCTGGCCTTTATTTGGGATGTGGGAGGAGCTATTCCTCCACATTGAACCTCAGGCTTTAGCCCTCCCATGAAATTCCACTACTGTTTTGGCACAGGCAACTTTCCTTGGCAGCCTGCTCCACTTCTATCCCACCACCTCTGTATATGGACCCAGCCTTAGGACCTGTGATGTCACTAGGCAAACTTGTCATTGGTGCCCTCTACACCCAGTGTTTTATCCAGGTGATGGCTGGCCATCATCCTGACACACTCAGGGCATCAGGGAGGAGAAGTGACATGGGAGCCGCATGTGCCGCCTGTTTAAAAGACAGAGATACTGTAGTAGTAAACAGTTTTTTTCCCAGCTGAGCCAAAGGTTCATTCACAGTGGTTTTCATAAGTTCATGCATTTTGATAAAAGTGAGTACACATTTCAGATTTTTTTTATTTTTATTTTTTGTTGACCGGGTAAGTGCACTAGATAAATTCTGCCTATTTTCAGACACGCCTCGGGGGAGGGGATACAGATGAATGCCAACTGACCTTGAACCACATTAAGCTGTTGGTGGTATTTTTGGGAATGGGGGGAAATTTGGCCAGGGCACCGGGGAAATTCCCCCTACTCTTTTTCAAGAAGTGCCATGGGATCTTTAACATTCACTTGAACTACCACCAGAACAGGCAGATGGGACCTTGGTTTAACATGTCATCCGAAACATAGACTTTGATGGCAGATAAGGACCGCTTGGCCCACCTAGTCTGCCCATTTCCCTACCTAGAGGATAAGCTGCAGATGCTATTTAACCAACAGCCTAGTTCTTCCTACCCCCCACAAAAATTGCCTTATGTCTGTCCCATGAAAGACAGCACCTCAGGAGTGCAGCACTCCCCCATGCAGCACTACAGTGTCAGTATTGGGATATTAACCCAAGTGCCTGGTGTGGGGATAGAACCCACATCCTTCTGATCTCCCGGCCTCAGAAGCGAGTGTGCTACCTGCTGAGCCACTGACACGTATAGTACGGTATGATACAGAAAGCATAATACAACATAGCATTTCTGTCTGTCTGTCTGTCTGTCTGTCTGTCTATCTATCTATCTATCTATCTATCTATCTATCTATCTATCTATCTATCTATCTATCTATCTATCTATCTATTATACAGGCATAGTAGTGCCTGTATATTAGGGTTGTGTTGGGGTTTCTTTAAGAAAGACCATTTTCAGTTGTTTATAACGCGACTATCTATCCAAGAAAGCAAGTTAAAAAGACAATGGACCTCAGCAGACACCCAGGAAAAGAGTGGTATATCGCATCCCAAATGGAATAGCACCTTCATTTCCCAGTGTCATATTCAGCAGTGGGCAGGCTAAGGACCACTTAATGCATGCAGGGTGCTTAGGGGTCGCAGTGTGTGTGTGTGTGTGTGTGAGGCTCTTTGGCACTATGCACTCCTGCTTAAAGCAGAACCAGTCTAAATTTTCATGGTGATTTGCATAAAGATGCCATGATGCTTTGCATTAGAGGGGTACATGTGATTTATATGTTAATATGTCCCCCAGAGCCACTCGTTGCTGTATAAGAGTAGTTTCACTCACGTTTGGCTGGTGCGAGAACAGTGAAGCAAATTTGAGCTGTTCTGGCTCAACCTGAATGCAAGTAAAACCTTATACAGCAACAAGTGGTGACAGGGGACATAGTAATATATAATTGATCAAGCTTGATTAATAATATATATATATATATATTTTTTTAAACTGTCCCGGAATGTGCCCATTTCCAGGGCATCTGTATATGAGACACACTTCATGGAATAAGAGTGTTTCACACGCAGTGGAAAGGAGCACTCTGATTGGTTGGGATTGCTCCCTCGATCTATAATTTGCATTATAGATCGAGGAAGCACTCCCAACCAATCGTTCATATGCCCTGGAATCGGGCACATTCTGAAACAGTTTTTTTTAAATAATACATTATTAATTGAGCTTGATCAATAATATATTAATTATCATTGCGGAGACCACTCTTAGACTTTGTAAGAATGGTCTCACTTACATTCTTTGGGTATCAGAACAGCTCACCTTTGGTTCGCGGTTCATATACCATAAGAATGCATGTGAGTCCACTTTTACAAGCATGAAAGTGGTCTCTGTGGTGGTATTAACATGCATTAATATATGTAGAACATCAACTGTTACAAGACAAAAATTATGTTGAGTCCATAGACTCTACATATAAGTACACAAGTGTTAGGATTAAGGTTTGTTTTAGTCACAATCTATAAATACATAACACCATCCTATAGGTACTATATAATCTTCAACCATAGTATAATATAGCAATTGCGTGTAAATGGGGGGGGGGGTGCATTCCAGCCAGACACAAGCAGTTATTGATTTGGCCCCCCCTTCACAATCGGCACCCTAGGCAGCTGCCTAGTTTGCCTGTCTTTAAGGCCTGCCCTGTCTGTAAAGAAATACTTCTGGACATCATTTCTGAGACTTCCTCTTGCCGGTATAATGGGGGTACCCCTAGTACCTGTGTCTGCATTTTGTGACTAAATTCATGCATGTCATGTAGAAACTTACAGGTCTCTAGCATGCCACCCCTGTCTTTTCTGGTTTCCGGCATATACTGTACACATCCAGAAACACAAATGGGACTTAATCATCACAACCATAATGGTGCCTCGCATAGAAGGAAAGCAATTAAAGGAATATTGAACTCCATAGGGCTCTGAAATGATACAAATATACAATTTCCTCAATGCAGTTTTCCCATATTTCACATTTCCTGTTCTATCTACAAAAGAACATTTTGATCACTGAATGACTGTTGTCTGTTTTATTTTGTCCATGAAATCAATGTTTCTAAAGGACTAAGGCCCCCATATTCAGAAGGCTTGCACAGCACTACCAGGTATAGAGCCATGCTACCCAGAATGAGGGCATCCATCCAATCAGAATGGGGGCCATATCCAAAGGGGGGCTCTTAGCATCTTGCTAGTGTGATGATGCTAAATACACCCTGTGCTCATGGAAATGAAGGTGCCCTCTTGCATACAGAGTGCAGTGCTATATTCTAAAGATTTTGGAAGTGTTAAAATACTGTAGTGGCAATGCTATTTATGCTTCTGAAACTACTCTTATAAATGCGCATGGTGGTGTGCCCCCCCAACATGGCAGCACTGGTGTTTGTCAAATGTAAAGAAAATGCCCCCACCCAATCCCAGTTGGAATAATGATTACATCTCTTACACTGCCCATCAACTGTAACCTGAAATCAATCCCTGGTAGTCCAGTGGTACCCCTCTCTCTCCTGCCCTGATCCCTGTTGTGGTATAATTTAAATCCCTGGTAGTTCAGGGGTACCCCTCTCTCCTGTCCTGATCCCTGTTGTGGTATAATTTAAATCCCTGGTAGTTCAGTGGTACCCCCACTCTCCTTCCCTGATCCCTGTTGTGGTATAATTTAAATCCCTGGTAGTTCAGGGGTACCCCTCTCTCCTGCCCTGATGTGGTACAATTTAAGTCCCTGGTAGTTCAGTGGTACCCCCACTCTCCTGCCCTGCCCCCTGTTGTGGTATAAGTTATATCCCTGGTAGTCCAGTGGTACCCCCACTCTCCTGCCCTGCTCCCTGTTGTGGTATAAGTTATATCCCTGGTATTCCAGTGGTACCCCCACTTTCCTGCCCTGATCCCTGTTGTGGTATAATTTAAATCCCTGGTAGTTCAGCGGTACCCCCTGTGGTGAGGTAAATCCATACCTTATTGATTTGGTCATGTTTTATATATTTTTTTAATGTGAGAAATGCATCAGATGCCAGGGTGGCCCAATGTAAGTGCAAGGGATCACGGGTACAGGTACATGGGCCCTAGAATAATGTTGGAACTCTTCTCTTGTTACTGGGCAGGAAAACTGTTTTGCTGCTAGCAGAGGCTAGAGTTAATTAAATTATCTAAAAGGAGACAAAAGAATAATTAAGCCTAGCTGGGAGGCCAGGAAGGCCCATTTGCTTGTGGAAGGACAGAACCTCATGAGGAGTCGGATGGCTGGGCGTCCTTTGTGTTGAGAGGTCTGCAGTGACTTAATCTTGCTACCAGATGAATAGGTCACCATTTAGTTAACTGACTGTATTTAAGTGCAGTTTAACTAGAGCTATTCCCCCAGCAGGAAGACTGGACTATCCCTCAGAAATCTGGTTTTAGCTGGCTAATTTTGTGTTTTTTTTCCTCTATGTTCAGAAAACTGTATATCTGTGTTATTGTAATAAAATACTGAACTCTGGTTGGTTGGGTAACCATAGAAACAGAAATGCTGGCCAATTGCAGGGCAGCCACTATCCACGGGACCTGCCCTTTTGACCCCCATTAAACCCAGGATGCAGAGGGGTATCTGAGCCTTTTGTTGCTTTTTTGCTTGAAGCTTGTGGGACCCTCTCTGCCTGTCTGTTGGGAGGACAGAGACAATTTCTCCTGCATCACTGAGAGCCAAGACCTCAACTACCACACTTCTAAGGACACTTTTGCACTTCAAAATTCCAAATAAGGACTCAAGGTACACTTTTAACCTCAGAGTTTAAAGTGTAGGTTTTTATGTACACTTTCCTTTTATTTTCAATATCCTGTAACCAATCTCCAAATTATTTTGTCTTTGTGTTATGTACTGTTTTCTAATTAATTTAATTAGTAAAGCCTTCGGCTTATTTAAAAATAATTCTGCCTAAGTCGTTTGTGTGTGCTGCCTGGGTAAGAGTTGTTCAGACTATAATATGCCTGTGTGATCACTTAAAGAGCTTGTGTACTGCCTAAAACTAATATTAGATTTTATTTTTTTTTTTTTTATTTACTTTTTTCTCCCCCTTGGCCCCCTGGTTGGCTTCTTTTGTCCTGGCATCCTCCTCTTCTGGCTGCTGTCCATTCCACACCCGTCTCCAGTTCAGGCCACCACCTTGCTACCACCATGACTTACACCCCGTGGCTGGGTGGTGGGGAACCACCTAGCTCCCCTACCAGGACCGGAACCAGTACAGGTGGTGCCCTTCTGGAGATGGTGCATTGTGTCAGATAGCCATCAAGCTGCTTAACCCCAGCTGCCCTTTTCCGTATTCTTTTTGTGACAGCAGAGCATGCTATGCCAACAGTGGGCACACCATGCGCACATCCACACGCAGCATGCCTGCCAGCTGCTCCACCTCCATGCCCCACTGTACTAGGCCAGGCATGCCAACGCCCATCTCCCACTAGGTGTCAGGCAATTGCCAGCCTCTGTTCCCCATCCTTCCCAGGAGAGGAGAGCTGTCCTCTGGATGCTCGATCCTCTTCCACCCCGGCCGGCCCCTGACGATCCGCTTGCACCATGAACACAGGTTGTCAGTGTGGCAGGAGGTAAGGCATTGCTGCCTCAGCTCTCCATGCCACTGGGCTGGCTACTAATATTAGATTTTAAAAGCAGCCAACCATTACTTTTTATATCTGAGGTACTTTTTCTTTTCCCTTTGTTTAATTAGAAGACTGTTTACCTGGTGTTAGTAGGTGTGATGTGTGGAACAGCTCTTAGCCTGGCAGCTGACGTGTCTTGCTCTACTGCCCCCACACTGAATCATCAGGAATGTGACCTCACTGACTGTGACATCACTGCTACTTAGGAACAGCAAGTGAGTGACTGCCAGGTCATTCACCTGTGATGTAACAGACAGTGAGATCACAATGCTGATGATGTAGGGTGGGGCAGTAGAACTAGATATGTCAGCTGCCAGGATAAGAGCTGTTCCATGCATCCAGCATAATGTTATCACATAGAAGACTTTCTGATAAGCAAAAGGAAAAAGAAAAATACTTCAGATATAAAAAGTTACAACTGACTACTACTTTAAATTTGTATTATTTTCCTGTCTGCCTGTTTTGGTTCCACTAGCTCTTTAAGGGTCAGAACACTACAAAAAGTGAAGTACCACTAGGGACTTTGTGATTAAAGGAGGGGAGGAAATATGAAGGGTTTCAAGAGGAGCCTGTGGGGGTTTGAACCGAGTGCTGCATTTCTGGGGAAAGATGCAGTAATAGGGTGTATAGGACCCCCCAAAGCCTACACATGCCTGTGGCTTTCTGGTTCATGATGCAGTGGCCAAGAGAGTTCTACCTCAGGAACACAGACTCGAGACTGTAACTGTATCCCCTCACATGGAGAAAGGGTATCTCTGACCCCATCACCCCCAAGTCACAAGAGGGATTCACTGTGATGCAGAGATTCCTGCACCACGAGAGTGGACTTGTGACACCGCCACTCTCCTGTCCTTATCCCTGTTGTGGTATAATTTATATCCCTGGTAGTTCAGTGGTATCCCCCACTCTCCTGCCCTGATCCCTGTTTTGGTGCATTTTAAACCCCTGGTAGTTCAGTGATATCCCCCACTCTCCTGCCCTGATCCCTGTTTTGGTGCATTTTAAACCCCTGGTAGTTCAGTGGTTCCCCCACTCTCCTGCCCTGATCCCTGTTGTGGTATAATATTTATCCCTGGTAGTCCAGTGGTACCCCTCTCTCTTGCCCTGATCCCTGTTGTGGTATAATGTAAATCCCTGGTTGTTCAGTGGTACCCCCACTCTCCTGCCATGATCCCTGCTTTGGTATAATTTAAATCCTTGGTAGTTCAGTGGTACCCCCCCTCTCTGTGTGGAAACAAATTATTCTGGGACATCCCTGACCACAGCAAGATGATGCTTTGAGTCTGTCTCGGGGCCTGCGCACAGACTAGGCTCTCTGCTGCTGAACTGTGCTGTGAAGGGGATTGGCCACCCTCTCTGGCCATACTATGTAGGGTAATCCATGGGAGACTCTGGGGAGGTAAGCCCTAGAGAAGGTGGGTGACAGTGCTGGGGAGACTAGGGATATAAAGGAGCAGGTTAGCACCAACAGAACATGAATACTTAGTGAAAAAAGTGCAGTACAAGTCTGGGTGCAGAAAAATGAAAATTGGAGCAATAAAATACCTAGGAATGGATCACAGTTGTGGAATGGGATTTTTTAGCTTGACAAAATGTATGTGTAAAATGGGTAGGGAAAATAAAGCATTCTGATTAGCTACATGCCATACCCAGTTAATGTACACCTTAAAACGTTCCAGTGTGCCGTCTAGAAAATCCAGTTACAAAACTGGCAGCCAAAATTCTTTGCTCTACAAAAATAAAATAAAAATGTCAGACTTTCTACCAGTTATCTTTAAGTTGTTCAGATAGGGCAGTACCTTGAATTAATTTCAGGACCCAGCTGCAGAAACAACTCGAATAAAAGCTATTAATTTCAAAACCATAAACATTTCTTCTCTAGTGGGTATGCATTCATGGTACTAGTACCAAAATCCTGCCCTGTCCTATAGTTTACTTCAGCCACAGATTTTTTTCTTATCACTAAACATATATTTTGTCCTCTGGGTTGCTCTCTTGCTGTGACAAAGTGCATTTCAATCACAGAATGATTTCCCTTGAGCTACTAATCATTACCTACATTTCAATGCTAGGCGGTAATAAGAGGTGCTTTGTTCTCTTTCAGATGAAATGTTAAGTTGAGATTCCATCTGTACCACTCAAGTGTCCCTGATTTTGCCTGAAAATGTGCAAAATGCCTCCCACCACAAATTTACAGTCACTTCACTACCAGTCTGTCATGGTTTGTAAAATTCTTTTGGATACAAGTACAATAGGTATGAAAAACATTATTATACAGTGCAGCTTGCCAGGATGCAATGCAGAATACTGCTGAATTATGCAGATTGTTTTTTCTTTTTTATCCAGGAGAGACACAGTAAGCTGAAAGCTTGTTTTCAGGTGCAATCTGGGAGCACAGGGAAGTTAAGTGACTTGCTCAGGGTCACACAGTATGCAAGAGGGGACGGTAGGATTCAAACCCAGGTTTCCAGGTTTGCAACTCAGAGCCTTAAACCACTGCACTATACTGCCTCCTTGACAGATTCTGTAGGAAACAGTGCAATTTTAGTGGCAGTTAATCCTTTTTATCATGCAGGAGTCTGTAACACTACATTGCATTCTGGTGGGCTCTAGAGTAAATGCAAATTCTTCCTTTTCTTCTTCATGAATTTCATTGGAACCTCTTAAAATTGCCATTTATGTTATTGAGAAGTATGGGTTTGAAACAAAATGTTACAGAATTGGACTTCTGATGGCATCATCACCAAGTTAGCTGCTTAACAACTGAGCTCTCACTGCCCTAATCTACAATCTAAAATGGTACAGGGTCACAACAGCGCAAGGAAATGAGCACTGCAATTGCCACACGGTAAGAACCGCTAAAGGATTTAGAACAACACGGGTATAATAGTGGTAGGGAATTACCACTACCCCTGTCACTCTCTGCCGTAAGAGTGAAAGGATCAAATAGCCATGTGGTCTAGTGCCTTGCCGAGCCACTCCTGTGGTGGAGTGACTAAGGCACCAGCACATGGTGGAAGTAGAGACCTGGGACTGCGGTTCAGTCTCCTGGTGTTCCTGCGGCAATTTTTTTTTTTAAATCAATTTTCCCCCATCCTGAGTTTCTCCCCATCCTCAAATTCCACACCTCCCCAGAATTAGTTATATTAAGCCCGAGGGGTGTGGGGGGACGAAGCCCCACATGTTGGGGAGTACGGTTGGCTAAGCCCCACCCCCCAAAAATGCAGAAGTCCTATTGATATGTATAATGTGCGCCGTTTTGTCCGGTCAGTGTTTTTCTCTGATCTTGTTTCTGCATTTGCGATTGTGTTTGTGGCATTGATTGTCGGCACTATTTTAGTTGGACTGTTTTGACCCCATGCTGTCTAAAACAATCCTCCAGGATTTTGCTGTCTAAAACAATCCTCCAGGATTTGGTGCTTCACAGCAACAAAAGAGGGCAACCTTTAAATTGCAAAATGGGTCCTCCAAAATGAGTCCTAAATGAGCCACCACAAACACCAAAAATCCAGCTGGCAACATAGAGCAATAGAAGCCCCAGCACCTCACCTTCAAGATCCTCAGAAGCCGCAGGGGCATTGGGCATGGAAGAAGACAATGATGAGAACCAGCAACTGAATGCTAGAAAAAATGAGCATAAGGTTAAAGCAAATTATTATAAACCCTACACTGCATCAACAGCAATGTGGCTGATGCGAAACAAAAGTTAAAGCAATTAGAAAGTGCTCTGGAGAGGTGGAATGGTTGTACAAGAACTAACAACTGACTATGACTGTATGCAACGCATGCTGCTCTATCTATGTCAAAGACAGTGTGAGATCACTCTAAGAATTAAAGCATGGAGGCAAGAGGGAGTAGAAAAACAACAATTTTTGGGATCTCATAGGGCAGTGAAACTTGAGACTTAATTGTCTTTGTCTCAGAACGGATTACGCATACAGTACATCTTCAGCAGAGCACCCAGCTCAAACTGGAAAGGGCTCTCAGAGCCCAAGGGGAAAAAAACCCTGACCACTGATACTAACATCCTTAAAGTACCACACCCAACAACAAGTATTGTTTGTGGTGGGGATAAATGATCTGAATCAGAAAGGCAACATGATGTGCTTCAATCAAGACCACCCACCAAGCTTACTGCAGAAATATAAGCAGGTCCAGTGGCTAATCAAAGAACTAAAAGAAAATGACATCACAGCAAAACTGAGCTACCCAGTTAAGTTGGTAATTACACAGAATAGCACAACCTGGACCTATGAAAATCTGAATGAGGTGAGCAACTTTCTGCAGAAAATAGGAATCACGTTGCAATGCCTTGATGCAGTAAAGTATGAAAAATGCTTGTAGTAGGTAATTTAGTGAGTAACAGGGCAAAGAAAACCAGCAAGAGAAGTGGAGATCACAGTGGGGCTCCAGTCAGACCTGAAATCATTATTTAATTTACAAGATAAGGCAGATAACTAATAGGAGTGAACTCTCCTTCAGGCCGGTGTTGGTTGAAGGTATATGGGGAACAACCTAGGTAGGTTCTGATTCACACTTCACAGTTGGTACCCCAAAGACTATAATTAAAATATTGTTTTGGAGGCCCCCCCACACTTAAAATGCAAAAATGATGAACGCAGGCAAATGCAGAATATGCCTGTTCATAGTAGATTGCAAACTAGGGCAGTCAGCTCGTGACATGAAAGAGACTTCAATCATTCTAGATGGCAGTTCCACTGTATTGAAGACAAAAGGGGGGCACATACAACAGCCTTTCTTGCATGCACTAAGCATACATTTAAAGAGCTTTAAGACGGTTAAGTGTGGACAGAAGAAGATATTGAGATTAACATCTTTGGCATTTGGGGAGACTAAAAAGATTAAAATCAAATTTGCCCCAGCAGAGGTACTACCTGTTAAGTGTCACATATAGTGGTCCCCATTAGGCAGCAAATAACAATAAAAATGGTGCTGGCCTGGCATGAGCTGATAAGCTGAACGAAGATGGCCATCTGTCACTGCTGAATAACTGGAATGATACATTCAGAGTCTGAATCAGCATTCTTAAACAGTTGGTGGATGAATTATTTTTCTTTGGGAATATTTTTTAGAACAGCAATACGATACTCCCAGGTGTTGGATTAATAGTCAGTTAATCACTGCCTAGGGGCAATACGACACTCAGTGGCACCTCTTGCCACATTACATCCCAGGGAGTGATTAAGGCAGGGAAGGGAAAATTGTTTAATCAGGAAAGGCACACTAAGCCGAAGCTTGTTTCCAGGTGCGACCTGGGAGCACAAGAAAGCTAAGTGACTTGCTCACGGTCACACAGTATGCAAATGGTGGCTGTGAGATTCAAACCCAGGACTTCAGGTTTGCAGCTCGGAGCCCTAAACCACTGTGCTATACTGCCTCACAGACTGATAATCTAACCCCTGGTCATGCCTAATTGCTTAAATAACGTTCATGATTATGATGCACATAAACGACAGCTTACACATTTTTATGATTGACTGCAGAATGCAAATCCAACATACTAGTACAGCTTTGTGGAGAAGAGCGGATTCTGCAGATGAGATTCTGGTGTGGAACCTGTGACCCAAAAAATGAATTTGTGGCTTACTTTTTGCAACCATGTTATGGGTCTCAGGTCCCACATCAGGAAGACAATGGACCTCCTAAATAAAGTCAGGGCCTTTGTTTGGATGGATAACTGCTATTGGGTCTCCATAGACTAGTCTGTACACTTGTACAGAACACGTAGCATGCCTAGAAGCAGTCTGATACTTTTTAATCAAGCCTCATTATGATGATGTTTTACCAAAAACCTTCCCCCTGCAGGTCCTTGAGTTTATGTTGAATCCCAATTATTTTGTGTTCAATAAAAATTACTATAGACAGAAATGTGGCACAGACATCGGGGATCTATGGCCCCCTCCTATGTCAGTCTTTTCAAGAGCCTGTGGGAGGACAGGTTTATTTACAGCAGGACACAGAACAAGTTTTACAATGAGGCAGTGCTATGATATAATTTTATTGATGTAATTGTAAGTGTTGGGGGGGAGCACAGAGGAGGAATGCCAGGACTTCGTAAACTGCCTGAATAATGTGGAGAGGGGCCTCAGATTCACATTTGAATATGGCAAGAGCCAAATTAATTTTTTTGACTGTCGTCTTGTGTCTTGCCAGACATGTCAAGACCATCTTTGGGTTATAGAAACCCATAGCTGCAAACAGTATCCTCCAAACCCAAAGTTCATATCCCCTTATGCTTCTGTAACCCTATTCCCGACAGTCAATATCTAAGACTGAGAAGAACACGCACAACAATGATCTGAATTTGAAAAATGAGCAAAGGAAATGACACAGTGATTTAAGGAGAGGGGATATGAGAAGGAACATTTGGAATATGTACTTCAAAAGATGAGGGCAAGAGGCAGAAGGAGTCTACTGGCTGGCACCCAAAAACAGAACACAGAATTCTAATCCGCCGATATCATTTTCAATTGAACATAACTACATAGCTGGCAGAGTGGGAAAAATCATTCATAATCAATGGAACATTTTGCAAAGTGGCAACATTTTGGAAAAATGAAACAGGCGAAAAGCCACGTGTCACTTTCAGGAAGCCAAGAAATCTGAGGGATACGTTGACTATTAAGAGCCATGTCTGCAGCACCAAGCCAGGCAGTTACCTTAACTGGTTACCATGGAGACATCCTGGATTCCATAAGTGTGGAAATTGCAATGTCTGTACAGGAAGGAAAGGGATATACATATATACAGTATATATATATATATATATATATAGAAGCAAAAACTCAGTTTAATGCATTAGTTAGGGTTGTTCCACAGCGACAAAGTGAGGAAATTTGGTGTTGGGGTTGAAAACCCCTTGGACCCCAGCCCACCCCCAACTGGCATTGGGGTGCGCATTGGGGTTGTCAGCCCTAACTCTCACCCCATCACATGTGTAAAGCAGCAGAAGTATAGGAGAATGGGGTGAGAGTTAGGACCAATGACCCAATGTGCACCCCAATGTCGGTTGGGGGTGGATGGGGTCCAAGGGGTTTTCAACCATAACACCAATTTCCTCACTATTGTCGCTGTGGAAACCCTAACTAATGCATTAAATGGAGTTTTTTCCCTCTAATTTCCTTCTTTTTGAGAATGATAACGGAATAGTGAATGTAATGCAGTGGCGGGAGCGCGGGGCCCCACGTGATGTCTTGTGACATAGTAACAGGAACAGCAACGCAAACAGAAGCGCTAACAGTGGCACACATGGTAACGCAAACATGAATGAGAACAGAAAGGGTAACACACACGGTGGTGTAGACGGGAACGGTCTGCCACGTGATGTGTTGTCACATAGTAACATGGTGCCTGCAAACGGAAATGTCAATGGGCATGGTGACGCAAAGTGAAACAGAAAGAGAAACAGTACTGTAGACACAAATGGCAAAAATAACAGAAACGCAAGCACAAAGAGAAAGCGCAAAGGATAATGCACAATGGTGGCGTGAGCGTCAGCGGTAGAGTAAAGCAGACACCGGAATTTCATAAGCCGGAAAGGGCAACGGTTAACAGTAATGTAGCGCACAGGCTAGTTTTCCCCAAAAGCTGCATAGAGAAAGACAGTGAGTACGAAGAATGTATTCATAATAATGGGTATCGGAGCAGAAAATGAGGACTTAGAATACTAAATAGGTTATATCTCAGGAACCGTATGACGTAGAAAAAAATTTAAAAGTCATACAATTTACGACTGTCCTGGCTAGTTTAGCATTTTTCCAACGAAAAGTCCATATCTCGCACCGTTTCCGAGACACAGGCCCTGAAAGGCGCGGTGAACGCCGTAATGTTATCCTATGGGAAACAAAGAGAAGTTCGGAGTGCCATAACTTTGCCTCCCTGTAATATTTGTTCACCAAACCACTGAAAGGCACATCTGTGGGCTGTTGGCTGTGTTCCCTCCAAATTTCAGGAAAAAAGACCAAACTGTTATTTTGCATCAGGGTGCCAAAGGATTCCTGTAATGCATCGGGCGCCGTAATGTTATCCTATGGGAAAAAGTGTCAACTTTGGAGTACCGTAACTTTGCCACCATGCAATATTTTTTCAATGAAATACTGAAAGGCACATCTGTGAGATGTTGGCTACGTTCCCTCCAAATTTCAGCCCAAAACGCCAAACCGTTCTTTTGCAGCAGAGTGCCAAAGAATTGCTGTCATTTTCCCACAGACTAGAAAAGTACTGTCACAATTTGCAAAAGGTTTCACAAAAATTTGCGACACTTTCATGAGCACGAAAGTACTTTGCAAAAGTACTTTTTCCAGAAATTTAAAAAACATATTTCTGGGGTGTTTTAATTTCAAAATAAAGACATGTCTAGCATCCTCAGGGTCCGACTAGGTGACTACAAAGAATTAGGCTGCAGAGGGTCTCAAATTTAAATGCCAAGCATTTTTCTGATCACTAACTGAAAACAAGATGGCAGATTTGCGAAAGTAACAGGGCCATTTGCGAAAGTAAAAATGCATTTGCGACACTGTCAAACTTTTTGTTAACTTTTCCCATTGACTTATAATGGGAAATTGTTTTTTGAATAACTTTTGAACCGTTTAATATTTTTCACGAAATCTTTGAAAGGCACATCAGGGACCCCGGCCGCACGTTCCCTGAAGATTTTGGGCCGGTCACGCAAACTTTAGAATTCCAGAAAAAGCGTAAACGCACGTGCAGATCATGCTTAATAACTCCGCAGCCATGTATCCAACCAGTACAAAACTTGGCAGATCCCAAGGCATATGGGTCTTGATCTCCAAATTTCAGGCAAATCCATCAAACAGTTGCAAAGTTATTAAGGTGCAAAATTTTGGGTTTAACATAGAAATGGCTCCTCAACCCTAACTATGGTAGCACTACCATGCTACCATAATATATATAACACAAATAACAGGAAAATGCAGGTCCAGCAATTCATAACATGCATTACTTCATTTCTATTATGCATAATGTGGTGTGCTTGCCACAAACATTATGTTGGTAGGACTATATGTCCATTAAAAGTCCGCACCTACAAGTACATCCAAGCCATCATAAATGGAAACAAGGAATGCCCTGGATGACTGCTTTTTAGAACACCTCAATGTGGACCCAAATGGGGTGTGTTTCACGGGACTGGAACATTTGCCACCCTTAGCAAGGGGTGATGACCGGGTCAACAGGTTATTGCAAAAAGAGACCAGATGGGTGGTGGCCTTAAAAACCATCATGCTCCAGGGCCTGATAGAGGAGGTAGATTATACTCCAGTTCTCAAGGAATGAATTTTCAGTTAATTGAGAATGCAGACTAACACAATGTTTATCGCTGTTTGATTTTATTGTCAGTGTTTGATTTTGCCTTGTTATGTGACTTTATACAATTTATTTTTTTACAGACCAGGAATACATATTGGTAGATCAGAAAGAAGAAACCAGCACTTTGGTGTCAGAGTTAGGTCTTTGCTTTCTTTCTATCATGTGTCTAATTAGCATATTATATGCAAGATAACGTACCAGATGTAAAGAAATGTTATGCATGGCCTGCAACAAGAATGTGCATTAATAATGAACAATGTATCCTGCTTTCTGTGTGTTTACCCATTACCAGGTATGCATATTTTTAATTTTCAGTATTTTCTCTCCCACCTTGCCTCCCACCCCATCTTGGATAACTATGTGCTTATCGGCTGTCCTTACAATATTGTGAGTAAATTGATACACAGAAGAGGACAGATACTGAGTAACTAGTTGGTCACTTTTACAGACTTTCCAACCCCCCCTCCCCAAATGGTTAGAAGAGTTTACACTTTTGTATTAGAACTTTATAACTTTATTAGGAAATGTAATATAGATGCGTTTTGTGATTTAATTTGGGGGATTTGTTTCTAATTGTGAACACATGATGATGTATCAGTAATGTATACAATGTATGTATGGATTCCACTACTTAACTAAATGCATTATTTTCCCAAGACTCTGACACAAGTGAAAGATAAATTGTTATTCACCCAATGGGTATGTAAACCCACTACAAATGGGAGTTCGCGAAAAGTCTTCCTTGAGCTTGCCTAGGTGCTCACTGCCAGGATGGTGTTCTGTGGTTTAGCAGTTTAAATGTTATTGCCAAACAGTGCCAGTGAAGCCTCTGAGTGCTGTCTCTTTAAGAGCTGCCTGGATTGCAGTTATAATTAAGCTGGGAGGGGGCTGAGTGTTTCTATGCTCGTGTCCTGCCCGGGCTGTCAGACAATTGCTCCATTTCTGCCATTGCTATTAGCGCAGAGGGAGCTCTGTTGAAAGATGTAACTACATAGATACATAGATACATAGACAGTGTCGGCAGATAAGGGCCTATGGCCCACCTAGTCTGCCCATTTGAGCTTGTAAGTTCAGTTTGTTTTCCTAGAAGTCTATTTCCCCTTACCCCTGACCTCTAGAATTCCTTTATGTCTATCCCATGCATTCTTAAATCCCGTGATTGTTTCAGCCCCCACCACTTCCTCTGGCAGGGTGTTCCACTTGTCCACCACCCGTTCTGTGAAGAAATTCTTTCTCATGTTTCCTCTGAATCGTCCTCCTCCAACTTCATCCCATGCCCTCTAGTCCTGAAACATCTTTTTCGCTTAAAAATAGTGTTTTCCTGCACCCTGTTCCTCCCTGTAAGATACTTGTATGTCTCTATCATATCCCCTCTCTCCCTCCTCTCCTCCAGGGAGTACATGTTCAGTTCCTTCAACCTGTCTTCATAGGATTTGTGATGCAACCCATGCACCATCTTTGTTGCCCTCCTCTGAACCTTCTCTACCCTGTCTATGTCCTTACGTAGGTACGGTTCCAGAACTGTACACTGTACCCAGGTGTGGCCTCACTAGTGTCTTGTATAGCGGAATTCTGACCTCCCTTTCCTGCTGGTGATGCCCCTGCCTATACATCCCAGCATCCTATTTGCTTTACCTGATGCCTTGTCACACTGTTTCCCTACCTTGGAGGTCATCAGAGATGACAACCCCAAGATCCCTTTCCTGCTTGGTGCATGCTATATCCTCACCCCCAACTGATATATTGTGCCAGGGTTTTGTGCCCCATATGCATTATCTGCACTTCTTTGCATTGAATTTCAACTGCAAACCCTTGACCATTCTTCAAGTTTCTGCAGGTCCCTTCTCATTCTGTCACACCCTCTGGTGTGTCTACTCTGTCACAGAGCTTTGTGTCATCAGCGAACAGTGAAATTCTGCCTTCTATATCCTGTAGAATGTCACTGATGAAGATGTTGAATAGGACCGTCCCAGCACTGATCCCTGTGGTACCTCACTGGTCACTCTTCCCTCTGTGGAGTGACAGCCATTTACACACCCTCTGTGTCCTGCCACCCAGCCAGTTACCTACCCACCACACTACTGTCCTGCCCACACCCATATTCCCAGTTTGTGTAATAGTCTTCTATGTGGCACAGTGTCAAAGGCCTTGCTGAAGTCCAGATAGGCCATGTCCACTGCCCTCCCTGATCCACCTCCCTAGTCACCCAGTCAAAAATTCAATGAGGTTGGTCTGACTGACCTCCCCCTGGTGAAACCATGCTGCCTTGGGTCCTGTAGTCCATTGACAACCAGATGTTCCACCAATCTCTCCTTCAGTAGTGCTTCCATGATCTTTCCCACTACCGAGTGAGGCTGACTGGTCTGTAGTTCCTGCTTCCTCTTTGTTCCCACTTTTGTATAAGGGGACCACATCTGCTGTCCTCCAGTCTTTGGGTACCTCCCTGTTTCCAGTGATTGGCTGAACAGGATAGCCAGAGGTTCAGCCACCACCTCTCTTAGTTCTTTAAGGACCCTGGGGTGCACCCCATCTGGCCCCATTGCTTTGTCAACTCTTATTACTTCCAGTTCCTTCAGGACCCTTTCTGTAAAGGGACTTGTGTCCATTTCTGCACCATTCTCACCCTTGTACTCCTCTCAGACCCATTACCCCCTCTTCCTTAGTAAAGACTGAGCAGAAATACCTGTTCAATATGTCAGCTTCTTGTTGTCATCCTCCATGCGGCTCCCATCCTCCCCTTCAGTCTCACTATCCCTCCTTTGTCTTTCTTTTTTCACTTATGTACCTGTAAAAGGTTTGTCCCTTTACCCACTGATTTTGTAATGTGTTCTTCTGTCTGAGCTTTGGCCTTACCTGACCTCCCTGCCTCCTTTGCTTCTCCTGGTACTTCTCCCTATCCCTTCTGCCTGTGTCTTTTGTATTGCCTGAATGCAGTCTTTTTGGCTTTCACTTTCTTTGCTACCTCTTTGGAAAACCATAATGGTCCTCTTTCTTTTCCTCTGCTAACCTGCTTAATGCATAATTCTGTTGTTCTTATAATCCCCATTTTAAATACTGCTCCTGTTCCTCAATCCTGATTCCTGTCCCATTCCCTTAATGCCTCTTTCAAGCATCTCCCATTTTCCCAAAGTCTGCCCCTAAATCCAGGATCGTGTTTTTGTGTGGTTTGGTTCTGCTCTTTCTGTGATTTCAACCACAATGACTGGTGGTCACTGTTACCCAGGTGCTCCCCACTGTTACCCCATCACACTGTCCCTGTTTGTGAGCACAAGGTCCAGTATTGCCTTCTGCCGAGTTGGTTCCATGACCAGTTGCTTGAGGAAGGCACCCTGAAGGAGTCCAGGATAAATCTGCTCCTAGTTGATGCTGCTGCTGGGATGCTCCAGTCCACATCTGGTATATTAAGTCTCCAACCAGTACTACCTCACTTTGTCAGCCATCCTTTGGATGGCTAGCATCAACTCCTATCTGTTTCTTCCTCCTGGGCTGGTGGTCTATAGACCACACCTGTGCGGATGGCTGGCCCATTTCCTTTCCAGCTTAACCCACAGTATCTCTCCCCATTTTGTTCCTCCTGGATCTGTGGCCCTTATGTCATTTTTCACATACAGTACCACTCCTCCTCCCTTCCTGCCTGCTCTGTCTCTTCTGAATATGTTGTGCCAGGTATGGCCATCTCCCAGTCATGGTTATCATTACACCAGGTTTCAGTGATGGCCACAATGTCCAGGTCTGACTGTACCATGACAGCCTCCAGATCTTCCATCTTGTTGCTAAGGCTCCTGGCATTTGCACACATGGCTTTCCATGATTTGACCTCCCTAGACTGCTTCACTGTTCTACTCCAGCCCCTTCCTTGGTTGTCATTTATCCCTGGTTCTCCTTGCTGTCTGCTATTTACTGAAAATCTATTAGAGTGATAATGATAATGTAGTTTGTCTAACCTGCCTTCTTTTGCAGCAAGGACTGTTTTGTTTGTCTCCACCATTTTGGTCCTGGACTGCCGAACTGGACCAATCAGTACTTTGGGACTCTAAAATGGAGCCTGCCTACAGGGGCTTGGTGGAGTCAAAATCTGTAGGAATTGTAGTTTTGGGTTTTTGGCGCCTAAACTGCCCTAGAGGGGGAGTCCTTGTTGTGACTGACAGGAGGATCAGCCAACCGAACCTTTTGGATCTTGGGGAAATTCCCAAGCTGCTTGCTGTTTGAGTCAGATCTAGGTTGGGAAGTGAGGAAGCAACAGCTCGAGACAGTCAAGTAGCCGTCTGCATAGTTTCACATGGGAGAACTGTGGAAAGGCCAGAGTTCTGGCCTGTATGCCTGCCTGCTACCCCTGAGAGGGAGGAGAGAATTATTTCTGACTGAATCCGAGCTTGTGAGAATGAAGCAAGCCACTGAATTGAGACCAGGCTTAGCCTGAAGGAGACTGAGGATTTGCTGAATGCGATCGGCCTGTCAGGATTTCCAGCTACCCCTAAACTCCCGGTGTGTGCAGAGACTTTGCGATTGTGACAGGAGAGCGGTCTGCTGGTACAGTAGAAATTTCCTTGCATGTAAATGTGCTGTGTGCTGAAAGTGGGTTGTGACCTGGTTCCCCACCGTGTGTTTGAACTGTGTTTGCTTGCTGGGGGCTGCCTCCAGCTCAAATAGACTGAATCCGTGTTCACCTCCATTTGGCCTGGGCCTTGCCACACTGGCTCAGCCAGACTGCCCACTGCACAGAGAAATCCATTGACGAGAGACCTGCCTGGAGATCAGCCTCCTGCTCCACGCTTGAACAGGAACGATGCCACAGTGATTCATGTGGACCCTGCTTTTCCTGGCACTCCAGATCAACCACCTGCAGTTTCGATTTTCGTCCAGCCTGTGTCCAGTCTTGGGTATCGTGAGTAATGATCACGGTAGCTTCCTGCAACAACAGCTTATTCTAAGTATGTCATCTGATTGTCTTGTTTCTTATCCTTCACTAATTGAGCCCTTCGGCTCCGGATTACAATTAGTGTGTTGTGCATGTTGTTTTCTTTCATCACAGGGCCACAACCAGCTGCGATGCTGGCCTCCCCCGGGCAACGATCCTGGCTAGTCCACCTCTTCTCCACCTGGGTACCCAGAGTGTGTGACTGTTTAGGGACTCTGAAGTGCATGCATACCTGTCTGATTGAAATCATTTTTAGGTCAATCAACCTGATCATGCCCCCTTGTTCAAGTCCCTTAAATAAATCAGATCTAACTCTTGTTGCATTTAACCTGACTGTGGTTCCAGTTTGTGCCAAGAGTACTGTACTGTTGCTATTTGCTTTGCATAACATTGTTTTATAGGGGGTCCCCAAGGTCGAGCTAGAGGAACCTGCCCTGGTGGTAAGTGCAAACAGTGTGGGTAATTGCCTGGTGTACTAGGGGTATTGTGAAAGTGATTATTGTGTATTGTTCTGGCCACTAGAAGGGAATGAGGGGGGTTACAGTGTCCTGGAGGGCTGTGCCCAGGGTAGCTTGACCACTACTGACTCTGACTTCTGGGTGGAGGCACCCATTTCAGAACTCAGGCCCCTTAACCTGCAACTAGCCAAGCAGGGGTAGTAGCTCTTGGGGTAGTGCCACCTAGGGGTTACAGGTAAATAACACGGTTTATTTTTCACTTGCCTACATCACAGTCAACTTGACTGGCAGTCCATTCAGCTAATCCCGCAATGAGTCTGCTCTTAACTGTCACACAGAACACAAACATTGTATATACAGAACATACAATGGACTGTGTTCAAATATGCCATTAATTTCCATTCGAGAGGTGGCAGGACTTTCATAACTCACTCATGGCTTTGCCATTCATGAGTTATGGTCCCGCCCCCTCACTCATGGAAATAAATATTTAAACACAGGCCATTGTATATCCTCTATATGTACGCTTATACATGTTTATGATTGGAAACACTGTTGTGTGAAAAATAATGGTACTGTAACTTTAACAGTGTACTTTCTGAGTGCAGAGTCTTGCTTTTCCTTGAGACTGTTGTGGCTAACTGCCTCTCACTTCACCACTGCTAGATTCCAGGATGTGCTATGTTTCCTGTTTTGATTCTGTAGTCGTGTCAGGCTATGAGCCAATGAAGTGATTGGAAATCAGACTGCAGCCAATTCTGGTTGATCTGGCCATTGATTTAAGTCTGGATAACAAAGAAGTTTCACCATGCCGATGAGTATGCTGCTTTTGCCATTTTGATGGTACTATGCAGACAACGCCCTCTGTCTGACTCTCCCTCTGACATGCCACTTCCTTGTTACAGCAGTCCCCATAGCTAAATAATACAGTTTAGTCACAGTCTGTTATTCTGATGATCTATTTCATTCCTGATGTCCTTCTTCATTTCCTCTCACTCAACACTTGGTCTAATGGGTTGACATAATGCGGAAGCCCCAAGCAAGGGCAGAGTGGAAACCAAGAGCCAGGCTCTGCGAGAGAAATGTGCTTGTAAGATATGATAGTATCAGCATAGAAAAAATGGTTAATGATGCAAATGAGAGAATAAAAATAAATGGCATCAGATGACCTAGCATGAATAAACCTCTGTAGGTGAAATATTTCATAAAGGTCTGTCAATGGAATAGAACGATGGTGCTGAGATGGAACCTCAGTCGTGATTTCTTTGGATAACAGTTTTGTACTTCCACTTGAATTTAGCCACGTAGCAACTCATGTAAATATGTAGTACTGTATAGGGATTTAGGAAATGGGTGTGTTAAAGGTGCAGGGAACAGTCAAACATGTTGGACATATGTTATGCCACCCCCCCACACCTCAAGCAGAGTCTTTGCAATGCAAACATTTATGCACAAGCCATATAAAAAGAGAAAGAGCTGTAATAAAACAGGCCACGGAAATCTAAAGTTCTTCATTGGCATTTATCCTTCTGAAATCACGGATGATGTCTACAGGCAAGTTATCCAGACAGTGACTTTTCTGTTAATTCACGTGAAAGAATACACACATTTGCTATTACATATTTGACATTGAATGATGCCAAACAGATGAGACTGCTTTATTACTGTTTTGCACTTCTCATTCTTAACATGGTTCTCATTAATTACTAATGCTACTTCTCCATACACCCAGTGGGTTCTACCTTGTCATGTGAATGCATGTGTGTGGGGATCCAGGTGCAGGTTGTTTTCTGTCCTCCCAGGTGTGGGGGGAGAGTTCCTGCAGGAAGGGTGTTGGAGTCACCCAGATGGTTGATTCTGGGTGACTTCAATGCCTGGGTCGACAACAGATTCTTGCATGTTGGACATGACTTCCTCCAGTTAATGACATCACTGGGCTTATCACAAGCAGTTGCTTCTGTGACTCACCACCTCAGCAATGCCTTGGACTTGGTATTTTCATTGGAGCTTGAGTTCACTGACCTCAGGATTGATTGGGTTGCTTGGTCTGATCACTGCACAGTGCAGTTCTCGTTTGAGGCCTCACCTGATAGTCTTTCCCCATTGAGATGGTCTGCCATTGCCCATTCAGGGGGATTGTCCTCAGAGGGTCTTTTGGTGGTGGTGGACTTTTCTGGTGTGAAAGCTGCATGTGTGATTGGTACAGGTGAGGTAGTGACAGTCTATAAAAAGGCTGTTTCTAAGGCACTCAACACCATATATGACCCATCTCTTCCCATTTGAGACCCCTGTGGTTTGATGGGGCTCTCAAGGAGATGAAGACCGAGGGTCAGAAGTTGGAACATTGCTGGGGGAGGACCCAGTCCATGGAGGACAAACTGGCTTTGAAAGTTCACTAAGGTGACTATCAAAGGGCAATCAACTGTAAGAAGGCAGAGTTCCTATCTAAGGAGATTGCTGCAGGGAGGAGCAGACCAGCTTTGCTCTTTAGAACTGTGGACAGGCTACTCCACTCTGCCTGCAGATGAAAAGAGCATTTTCAGTCACCTTGTACAAAGAGTTTGCTCAGTTCTTCTCTGCCAGGGTATCCTCTATTCAGTCCAGGATCTACCCAGTGAGACAAGATCAGACCAGCAGTGGTGGGCTTGCATAAGCAGAGGTACTCCTATTGTCTGGGGGGAGTTTCAGCCAGTGGGGGTGACTTAGGTCATTGAGGTAATCTTGAAGTTGTGGCCAACCTTTTGTGAACTGGACCTGGGCCTGACTCATCTCCTAGTGGGATGCGCCGAGTCTGTTGGTCCAGTGTTCACCGAGATAGTCCAGTGCTCACTCTTGGAGGGGTTCTTTTCCCAACACTTTGAAGGAGTTGTTGGTGGAGCCCCTTTTGAAAAAACCATCACTCAACCCTGATGTCTTGGTGAATTATTGACCTATCCCCAACCTTCCATTTTTGGGGAATGTTGTTGAGAAAGTGGTGGCTCTGCAGCTTGAGGCACACCTTGTGGCCTTTGACATCTACAAACCATTCCACTCTGGATTTAGGACAAGGCATAGCACTGAGACGGAATAGGTCAGGGTGCAAAATGACCTCCTCAGGGTGAGGGATAGAGAAGATCGGGCAACTCTCATTTTCCTGGATCTTTTCTCATCATTTGACATTGTGCACCACATTGTGCTGCTGGATCACCTTAGAAAGTATTGTGGATTTGCTGGTACTTTCATCTACTGGTTTGCCTCCTTTCTCATGGGCAGAATGCAATGGGTAGTGATGGGGAATTTCTCTTCCTGTCCAAAGCTCCTGCCCTGTGAAGTTCCTCAAGGCTTGATCTTGTCGCCGATGTTGTTTGTGGTGTACATGCTACCCCTGGGTGAGCTTATTAGGCACTACAGTCTGGATTTTTTACTGTTATTCAGATGGTACCCAGCTGTATATATCTTTTGCCCCGATACAAATAATGCAGTGGAAGTGCTAAACAACTATCTGACTGAGATCCAAGACTGTATTTCCTCTAACTGGCTGTGACTGAACCCTGACAAGACAGAGGCACTGGTGATCAAGCCTGGCCACCGACGTGATATGGCTGCCACCAGGTCAGGAGCAGAGTTGTTCCTTGGACCTACTCCATTGGTGGCATCCACTAGGGTGAGAACTCTGGGCGTCAACCTTGATGACAGTTTGACGCTTGATGCTCAGGTGTCATCCATCGCCCAAAGTAGTTTTTACCACTTAAGGATTGTTGACTAGATTAAACTCCTAATTCCACCTAGTGACCTGCCAGTGCTAATGCTTGCCTTTGTTACATCAAGACTGGACTACTGCAATGCTTTGTACTTCAGGTTTAGTGGAGGGAAACTCTGTCACCTGCAGCTGGTGCAGAATGCAGCGGACGGGTTGCTGACAGGCCTTCTGATGTCCTGCCATGTGACCATGGCCCTACATGATCTGCACTGGCTGCTTGTCAGGTGGAGGATCATCTTCATTGTGGGCTTGTTTACCTATAAGGCCCTACATGGCTTGGACCCTGGCTACCTGAGTGACCTGAACCCTGCCCTCCTAGTGCGCTCCCTCCACTTCTCCAGCGAGGGCCTCCTAGCTGTTCAATGGGCCAGGCTAAGAACCTCAAGGCACCATGCATTCGGGGTGGCCACCTGGTCCTCTGGAACTTGCTTCCCAGATCCCTGAAGGAGACCCCATCGGTGGAGGCTTTTAAGGTGGATCTGAAAGCTTACCTCTTTAAAGAACCTTTCTTAATTATTTTTAGCTGATCTTATTATTAGTTATTTACTATTATTTATTTTAATATGGATTTTAAACTGTTGTTTGCTGACCCTGTATGTACTGTTCATATAACCTTGCCATATTTTACACCTCCTGTATGGTGCCTGGAGCATCCAGGATTGGGTGCCATATAAATAAAGACTTACTTACTTATTTACTTATTTACTAAAGGTTATTAGAATCTATATGGTTTACTTTTACTACTAGAGGGCCCTAAACTGCTTTGTGAATAGGGCCCAAGTTATTTACTCATTTGAACAAATTTACAAATTGAATTTTGTTTCACAACACAAGACTTGTGAACAAACTAACCAAAATCTCTTAGTACTGCACTGAACTTTAGAAGCTAAATTAATCTTGTTGTGGCTGACAGCAGTCTTTGAATCAGCTGAAAATGTAGAGGTTTGCATTTTTAGAAAAACTCTGAATTTTGAGAATTGCCTAATGATGCATATGAATATTCAGCTCATTTCTTCTTAGTTTCAACTATAATTATAATCAGAAGGTCATTTTTCAGTTGGAGTCATGAAACACTTATGCTAGCAGAAGCCTTAATCTGACTGGCAAGTTCCCAAAATTCCATCCTGGCAGAGTTCCCATGAAAAAACCTTAACGTTAAAAGTAGTAATAATGAGTAATAAAAAAAAACTAGAAAGAGTCTAAATGTGAACCAAAACAGCAGTAATTCTATAAAAAATGGGAACAAAATGGCCAGCTTGTCACCTGAGAGTCACGATCTTCACACCTTATACTCACTCTGAACCATGATATAGAAACTCACTTTGAGTCAGTGATCCGTAGTTAGTTCCAGCGGATCTTTAGACAAAATGCCAGTTGCTATTTCCCAGTAATGATCTAGGATTTTCACTAATGACATATAAAAAAATTAACATCAAGTCAAGCCTTCAAAAGTTTTTTGAAGCTGACAAAATGGAACAAAGTTCTAGAGTCCACTGACCGGCCTATGTACTGGTCTTGGGTTTGCAAATGCACAGAAATGTTCTTGTAAATACTCCACCACACTCCTTTCATTATTGTTTTGGGTTTCTTTTTCTTGCAATAAGACATCCCTAAGGGGCTGATTTTTGAACAAAAAAGAATAAAATGGAAAAGAATGTAATTTGCATTGATCTGGAACCTTTTATCCTAAGGTAGTCAAGCGCTTCACAAACCAATGAGTAACATACTGTTAGATCAATTACTGTATGCGGACAAATGGGGATGAATTTATAAAATCAAAAACACATAGCCATAATCTCTGCTGTAAGCCTCTGGGGCCAATAGATCAGAAGGTCAGTGGGTTCTAATCCCACACTAGGTACCTTGAGTAATACCCAAACTGACACTGTAGCAACAATTTAAGGGGGTGCTGCACTGTCATGGTACCTGAGGTCCTTTCTGCACCTCCCTGGTCACTGTCTAAGTTGAAGCTAAAGAGGGCAGGAAAATGTTTCTAACTGGCAGCTGTTTATAATGTTTCTTTTTTTCAGAAATGGTATTCATTCCCCTAAAACGATCCCTATTCAACTGTACCTGAATATTTTATATGTCATTAGTGGGAAGGTCATGCCAGACAAATCTGATAGATTTCTTTGACTGGGTGACCAAAGTAGTTGATCAGGGAGGGGCTGTGGACATAGCCTACCTAGACTTTAGCAAGGCATTTGACACAGTCCCACACAAAAGATTAATATACAAGTTAGCCAGCCTGGGAGTGGGTCCCAAGATGACAGCCTGGGTAAAGAATTGGCTGGAGAATAGGACACAGAGAGTAATAGTAAATGGAGTCCACTCTGAAAAAAGGGGGGTTAGTAGTGGGGTACCGCAGGGTTCAGTATTAGGACCGGTCCTCTTCAATGTCTTTATAGCGACATTGCACAGGGACTGGAAAAGAAAAAGTATGTCTCTTTGCAGATGACACAAAGATCTGCAACAGAGTTGATGCACAAGGTGGGATGGAAAGGATGAGAAGGGACTTGGCAAGGTTAGAGGAATGGTCAAATGATGGCAGCTTAGATTCAATGCTAAGAAGTGCAGGGTAATGCACCTGGGAAACAAAAACCCAGGGGAAGAGTACACAGTGGGGGGTGAGATACTAAGAACAACAAAAATGGAAAGGGACCTGGGGGTAATCATATCAGATGACCTAAAGGTGGGCAAGCAATGTGAGGAGGCAGCAAGAAGGGCTGGGGGAATACAGGGATGCATAGGGAGAGGCATCACCAGTAGAAAACAAGAAGTTATTATCCCTCTGTACAGACAGCTGGTGAGACCACATCTGGAGTACTGCGTGCAGTTCTGGAGACCCAATCTCCGCAAAGACATAGACAGAATGGAAGCTGTCCAGAGGAGGGCAACTAAAATGGTGCAGGGTCTGCACCGGAAGACATATGAAGAGAGACTTAAGGAGCTTAATATGTATAGCCTCGAGGAAAGGAGGGAGAGGGGGACATGATAGAAACTTTCAAGTACCTCAAGGGAATCAACAAAGTCTAAGAGGTAGCATCTTTCAAAAAGAGGTGTGCAAGAACAAGGGCACAATTTGAAGATAGAAGAGGCGCTCAGGGTAATTTAAGAAAGTATTTTTCACAGAGAGGGTTGTGGATGTATGGAATGGCCTCCCAGAGGAGGTTGTGGAGTCAAAAACAGTGGTGGAATTCAAGCATGCATGGGACAGTCATAAGGCAATTCTAGGGGTTGGGGGTAGGAAGAAGTAGGCTGCTGGTTAACTAGGATCTGCAGCTTATCCATCAGGTAGGGAAATGGGCAGACTGGGTGGGCCAAGCGGTCCTTATCTGCCGTCAAATTCTATGTTTCTATGTTTCTATGAAAAGTGATGCGGAAAATATTTTATATTGTTTTGTATCTATGGTCAGCATTCTGTTACTGTTCTCTTCATGGAACCAGTGATTTGGAGTTTTAACTATGCCGCATAAGCAATAAGACATGGTGGAGTGTGTGTTAGATAGTTCTAACATATGGCTTGGGGGGGGTGTAGTGAGGCAAGAGGCTGCAGGCTGAGTGCGTCCAGTCCCCTGGTCGTGCATTAAAACTGTCTAATGCACTCCCTGGAGTGGCTTATTGTGCTGATAAAATGGGGCTGTGTATTATACATGGGGTTTCTTGTTTTAGCCTTGCATTAGACACTTCTAACGCACAGATAATGACCAATCAGAATAGCTGAAATCCCTTCCCCATTTTATAAAGTTTGTGTAATGTACACCCTGGAAGAGAGGTGTGGGGCATGTTAGAGACCTATAAATAATCTGCAGTTGTGTAAGTGGTGAACAAGAAAAACAGGGACTCAATCGCTGCCAAACCTGAAAAGCAGGATGAAGATCATACATCTGAAGGATATCTCTTGGGACTCGATGGGCCATTATGGACTGTTGGGCCTTTCTCTGCTGTTGACCTCTATCGGGCTTGATTGTCAAAAGATTTAGAATGTTGCACGCCCCAGGATTGCTGAACGCATGCAGCATGGGGCGTGTGGCATTCCCCAGCCAGAAATCAGGAGTCTCGATCCTGTGTGCCACTTGCCCGAGTTAGACCAGCCTTTTCTGGTCTAACTTTGCTGACCTTTGTATGGCTTTTGTGCAAAATATTTGGCACAAGCCACCGTAAAAAGGGTAAAGTGTTGCAAATGTGCGCAACCTTTTAGAATGGGGCATAAGGTACACCAATATGTTCGGCGTGATGTAAGGTTTAACACAGGGCTTATGTAAGCCCTGTATCAACCTTTGAGAATCAAACCCATATGTGTCTATACTTCTTTCAGCCCAGACGCATCTGTATAGATACTGGTATACCCAATTAGAGATGTCAGTGTATTTCTTAAACAAAGTATATCGTTGTGCAAGTCGATTTTGTGATGCGATCCACTGATTTCAGATCACAGGCCAAGAAATTGTCCGTATGTTATTGCTGAAAGAATCTCCTCTCCCATATCGGTGGTGAGAAGTGCAGAAACTCTGTTGTTGCTGCAAAAAAGATACAGGAACTGCATTCCTGTGTGTTCCTGTTCACGGTCATCAATGAAGACCTCACAGGGGTGAATAAGGTGCAGAAGGGGTCTTTTTTTCAGAGGATAAGGTGCATGAGAACAGGGGGCATGCAATGAAGCTGGGGGGAATTTAAGAGGGATGTGAGGAAGTACTTCTTCACAGAAAGAGTGGTAGGTGCCTGGAACAGTCTTTTAGCTTTGGTGATGAGGCAGAAAAAGTGATGGGCTGCAAGCATGCATGGGATAGACACAAAGGAATCTTGGTAGGGAAGCAGAAGGAGGGAGTAAGAGGAGATACGGTAGGGTCTGCAATGACAGTACAGGCAAGGAAGAATGGCAGAGTGGGTGGGCCAAGCAGTCCTTATCTGTTGACAGTTTCCATTTTTCTCTGTGTACAGTACTCTGAGCATAGTTCTGTATGGTGAACAGCTCATGCTTAGCATTCGGTACATAACCAATTATATAGTAAAAACTCAAAATTATTACTTCTATGAAGACAGCTGTGTAGAAAAATGTTGCCCATCAAACAAACAATTGAAAATACAGTTATAGAGTACGGTACAACACTACTGTACATGGAAGTCCATGCCTAGAATAGCATTGTTGTGCTGCAGTAACATAATCAAACTGCTGCTGTGCTGCAGTACAGATGTCGCTACTGCAGCAAAACATCAAACTTTGTCACACAACTGTCCTTTCAAGCTGAGGCTTCGATCACCAGCACTTCACTTAAAATCATAAACTAGGAAGGTCCACATAGGCATCACAGGTAGCTTTAATTGACGACAGTTCCTACGCTGCCCCCCCATCTTGCCACCCTCCAGTTTCTTAAAAACAGCATAACTCAAATGAAGTTTTACTTTTGTCAATTTCATTTCTCTTTTTCATATATACTTTTCCCCACAACATGTTGCAGATGGCTGCTTGGCCCTGTCCCTGCCCCTCTCCCTCCCGGCATCCACCTCCCCGGTCCACGAAGCCCCAGATCCCCCACAGATTTTTCCCCATGGTGGGATGGGGAAGGGGAGGGCCATCTTTTCCCACCAGAAACTGTCACACAGATTGTGGGTCGGTGAAACGGTGATGGCACAGGGTGGGGGTAGGCAGGCAATGGTTCATTTAGCCTGTAACCACCATTTTTTCAGTTTTCTCCCTGCTGTCCCTGCCACAGCATAAGTACATATACATGGAGGTGGACACATTCTACAACTGCGGGCCCTCTGTTCGTGCCACTCGAGCTGCCGATGCTACCTCCGGGCCTCCACCTGGGGGCAGCCAAGGGCTGAGTTGACAAGGCTCCTTCCCTCAGGAGAGAACTGTTCTCCAGATGCTCAAACCTTTCCCTCCTTGGCCAACCCCCAGCTACCCAAGCTCATTCCTGAACTCAGGTCATCAACTTGGTGAGAGGTAAGGAGCATAGCACTTCAGCCCTCTGCACCACTGGGTCATTTTGTCAGTTTAATGTGCAGGCTCACAGTTGACCCACTTAGTGAAAACCAGAGACATCCCAAGATGAATCAAGTAGGACAAAACTGCAAATGTCAAATTAATTTCACTTTTTTTCTGCTATTTGAAAAACCATTTAAAAGGAATCCTTTCCTCCACTTTAGCACTAGTGGCCACTGAAGTCGTGCTGTGCAAGTGCAAGAGCATACTGTTTTCTCAACAGAAAATGTTGTTTTAAATAAAATATATTGACTGCTGTTTTGTGAAACTGAATACTTTCCTATGTTAGTGCTGCTGACAATGCCCACACACTACAAAGACAATTTATAGGCAGCCATGCACAGACAAACCTGAGTTGGTATCTCAGGGTTGCCATGGCAACCAACACCTCTCACAATCCGCACTCAGGGTTTAAGTGGTCACCATGGTACCTCTTGATTCCAACACAGGCTTATTGTGCATGACTGCTCATACATTATCCTCTTTTTTCACGTGTTTATTCAGGTACAGTTAAATACGGATAATTTGGCGGCATGAATTTCATTTTCGTAGACTAGAACATTACTAGGTGCAGCCAATTAGCCCAAATTTCCTGTCCCCTTTAAAGAGCCCATGGCATTTCTTGAAGAAGAGAAGGGTAGATTCTCTGATTCATGCCCAACATTCCCACATCAATAAAACAGGACCCTGTAATCCATCCTCTAGGAATCGCATGCACGTGAAACAAACAGTCAAAGCTCAGTGTGACTTTCCTGTTCAAAAATTACAAATAAATAAAAAATGCATTAGAATGGTTTTGTTTTTTGTGAGAGAAAGATTTGACAGGACACATCTGTTACATGGTGAAATATTGCCATTGGCTTCTTGTTTGTGGGTTAAACCACATTTCCTCATTTTTGGAGGGGTTGCAGGAGAAAGTCCATCTATTGTAATCACTCAGTGAGATCTGCTGAAAATAAAAAGTGATATTTAATATTGGCAGGTGAAGTCCTCTCTCTAACATGGGACTTCAAAGTTCAGACCAGCTGGAAATGCTGAGTTACCTCTTTCCCCTTCCAGTCCTAATGACAGTCTCTCAAAAGGTTCCATGTATTTGTTATCATCCTATGTGCAGTGCACGTGTGTTGTGTCTGTGCTCAACCCTGACTGCCTTGGGGAAGGGGCAGTAAGCATTTTAGTGTTATAACCTGGTGTGCAGGGGTAAGAGTTGTACTGCAACATTTTGATATTTCTGTTATTTACAGGTAGTTTAATTAGGTCCAGGAGATGGGTAATACTGCTATATTTCTGCCTGGAGGATGCACATGTCTACATGGGGCATTTCAGTTTTGCTGAGGTACACAGCATAACTGAGATTTTCCAGCTCTTTATTCCTGCTGTGTAAGGGGATCCCTTGCCCCGTCAAGAGGGAGACTGACATGACAATGCTTTCATTTGGCATTTGAATTATATCCCTGATATACCTGGCACAGATCAGGTCTATTTAATATTCACCTTGGTGCTAATTATTGCATTTAAAAGATCTCCTAAAAAGAGCCCTTTATGGCCAGGCATCTCTCCCTAGTAAGAAGAAATAGAGTCAGGGGACTAGGAACTACTCCACAATGTGATAGTGCATTAGTCCCCCATTGCTGCTACATCTTCTTCTGCAGTGGCTCTCTGGATCCTTAGTGAAGACAGGAGCCATGTACTCCCTAATCAGATATCACACACCTGATCAACTGACCAAGGCATGTCAGCTCAGGCTACGGCCCCCAGCTGGAAGGCAGCCCATAACCTTCTACAAGATTCCCGCAGCAGGCTCATACAAAATAAGATACTACATTGCTGGTACTGTACACCAGCAGTCCTGCACTCAGACCATCTTATTCCCTCTGACCAGTGCTGGAGATGCAACCAATCCCATGGTGATCTCCTCCATATCCTTTGGTCTTGCTCCACTTTGAAACAGTTCTGGCCAAATATCTGAGCAATTTTGAGGAAGATCCTCAAGGCACCTATCCCTCTCTTACCTGGCATCTTCCTCCCCGGGCTCAGAAATGAGCCTCCACACCTCACAAAATGTCAATTCGATATGATGACCCATGCTAGTGTGGAAGCAAAATGGCTACTACAGAGCAGATAGCATTCTGTGAAAATACCACAAATGACTGAATTTCCCTCCATAATAAAACCTAATAAAACCCCCCTACGCCTTCCTTCATTAAGCTACATCAGATGGGGTTCTGCTGCCACAGCCATCTAATGTACCTCTCAGAACAAGCATCAGATAAATATATCCTAGTATTGAGCTTTGTTCCCTGGAGTGTCCCCATCCAAACACCCCTCTGCCCAGATTACAATACTCTACTTTCACTTATCCGCTTAATTTTGTCATGTGCTCTGTCATACCTAGTTGTAGGTGTTTTTGTAAATAGTTCTGTTTTTCTCTTTTGGCACTAGGTCAAAACAGTGAAAAAAAAAAGCAACAATCTTAACAGTGAAGTCAATATAGTGAGGACTAAGTCAATGAGGGACAACAGCCGTGAAGGGTCAAAACAGCAAAGACCTAAGGGGAAAAAAAACAGTGACCACAAGACTCCTGATAGCATCACAAAGAATCTTTGGCGACAAAATGTGTGAATTTCACAAACTTCACCCCCTGCAGCCCACTACATATATATAAACATCCTCATCAGCGCAGAAACCACCCACAGAATTAGGCAACTCACAGAACCATAGCTAGCTACAGGCAGTGTTCAAGTACAGTCACTATAATACCCTCGTTGCTGATTTCACTGTTCCCCTTCTTTCCTTGTTCACATGTGTGTGCTCATATTCCCCTAGCTATTTTCACCCGATCCTTTCTCTTTTAATATCCTACTATCGCAGAGACATGTGAAATGTCTCAGTGCTGTTACAAGATCCATTTCTGTGCCTCTGTTTTTTATTCTGACAACTTGTTTACCAATATATTTTGATCTACAATTTATGCCATGTCTTTTTTATTTTATTTTTTAAAATCAAGAATTGTTATTTTTTAAGAAAATGTAGAGCATGCAATACATAGAGGTAATACAATGTGTTATATAGCGCATAAAATGTATTTATTATATATATTACAAATACTTTTACTCATTAAAGCAAAGATTTTTCTCTAGATTCTACTATTAAAAGAAAATGTTCATTCAAAATGATATTATGATATTGACCCTTGTTGACTTTCCTTATGTAATACAAAATATGATGTAAATAATGATATTTCAACACATTAAATAACCTTAATATCATATAGATAAACGTATTGTTTAGCTGGATGTTGACTTCCTTGAATTGAAAGGAAAGGGGACCAAGCTTTCTCATATGCATCTAACTTAGTACTTACTATTGCAGTAACCCTTTCATTATTTGCTGGTAACCCTACACTGCTAAACCACTCATTAACCGAGGGGGGGGTGGGGGATTTCCAATGTGATAATAATAATCTTTTCAGAGCAAGGGACAATGCAAAGATCCAATGTCTTTGTGGCCTGCTTAAAAAGAGGAATTTCGGTATCTATACCCAAAATAAACAGTTTACCTGAAAACGGTATGGTAACATTAGTAACTTCCTCACATATTTTATGCACTTTACTCCAAATGTTGTTAATGGTTGTACATTTCCAATGTATGTGTAAGAGGTCAGCATGCTTCGACTGACATCTCCAAGAGTCATCTTTCAAATAATGCATTTCTTCTAGGCGTCTAGGAGAATAATAATAGTGCAAGATTTTAAATTGAATAGTCCTGTCTTGGACCTCCCTGCTACTCATTTTCCCAGGATCTCAGCCACTCCTCTTCCATCATCCTCTCTCCTAGCTCCACTTCTCACTTCAGCTTGGATGCTTGTGAAGGCGAGACAGTGGTATCAGTATTAGTAATGTTCTTATAACACATACCAGCTCCTTTTTTCCTTGATGCTAACCGTAAGTCATTCCCCTTCATTTTGCTTAGGTAAAGTAAAATCTAATGTTAGAATAGAGTTCTGTAAGGCTTTTCTGATCTGCATATAGTTTGCAGATTGGAACTTCTGCAATTTATATGTGTTTCTAACTTCTGCAAATGAAAGCAAAGTTTAATTTTCTCCCTTCACTAGATCACATATGTTTGTAATACCTGCCTTTAACCAATCTCTTTCATATAAAGGCTTCTTCCCCGTATTCAATTTCTACATTGTTCCAAATTGTCCTGAGCTGAGAGGGAAAGCTTACAAAACCAAGAATGTCCTTAATTTCCTTGATCGTGCGAAGTGAGGAAGCTATACAGGGGTTATCATTTATTTGCTTTGGAACCTTAATAAATAGCATATCGGACAGTTTAAATTGGGATACAAGTGCTTTCTCCACTGTCATCCACATTGGAGTATCAGTTTCATTTTCCTCAACAAGGTATTTAACAGCTTGTTTTAATAAAAAGGAGATATGATATTTTTTCCAATTTGGTACAGCAAAGCTTCCTTCAGTCCACGGCTGTCTGAGTTTTTGAATAGATAGCCTAGGTGGTTTAGATCCCCATAAAAAATGTTCTCACCAAACTCTCAATTCTCTTAAATATTTTGTTACTAATTCTCAGTGGAATACTTTGGAAAAGATGAAGCTTAGGAGCAACCATCATCTTAATGGCATTTATTTTGCCCCTTAAAGATAAATGTAGGTCTTGCCAGTTTAAAAGATCACACTCCAGGACTTTCAGCAGAGGGAATATGTTTAGCTCAAGCACTTTGCCTATATCCTTTACTATAGTGAGTCTGAGATAAGTAATTTGGGTTTTTAATTGCTCCTTTGGATCCGCTCTCCCTATCCCTGCTTGTTTTATAGGTTGAGGACAGATTACTAGAATTTGTGTTTTATTCCAGTTTAATTTCAATCCAGAAATTTGTGTAAAGTCTTCCAACATCTTACTCAGGGTGTTAAATGATTCCTCAGAGTTAGTAGATGTAATTAACAGATCATCAGCATAAGCAAAAACCTTATTGGAGACCCCATTTATTCTAATCCCATGAATTCTTTTTCGCTCTGTAATTTTCCTAATCAGAGGTTCTATAGCAAGGATGAATAAATACGGGGATAAGGGGCAGCCCTGTCTGGATCCTCTATAAAGATTGAATTGTTCCGATATTAGACCATTCGCTACTACCCAGGCAACGGGTCTATCATATAAATTCCTAATCCAAGCAATCATATTCTCCCCCAATATTCATATATGTTAAAACTGAAATAAAGTAATTCCATTGCAAGGAATCAAAGGCCTTGCAAAAGTCCAAAGCCACCATAGCAGCTGGATTATTTAATTTAGAGGCCAACCAAATAACATATAATAACCTGCAAACATTATCTGCCCCTGACCTGCATGGAACAAACCCAACTTGTTCTTTGCCTAACAGTTTTTTAAGCCTGGTTGCTAGAATTTTTGATAACATTTTCTAGTCCACATTTAAGAGTGATATGGGTCTATAATTGTCACATGCCAGTGGATCTTTACCTTGTTTTAAAATGAGAGTGATTTAGGCTTCTCTCACAGAATCCAGTAGAGCATTTCTAATCAATATTTCCTTAATCATTTCTAATCGATATTTCCTTAATCATTTCTAAGAGATATTTGCAGGGCTGCTCGGCTAGGCAATTATAAAATTCTGATGTTAGTCCATCCGGGCCTGGCGCCTTATTAGAAGGCAATTCTCTTATAGCTAGTGTCACCCCCTTCATGCATATAGACCTAGTCATCTCTGTTCTATCAATATCTGACAAAGATGGTAATTTAGTTGACTTAAGATACTCCTCTATAATATTACCTGAGGCCTCCTCAGGGTGCTGATATAGCTTTAAGTAGAAGTCTCTGAATTAATTACCTATTTCTTTGTTTGTAATTACCAAACTATTTGGAGAGTTTTTAACACCAGCAATGACATTCTGACTTTGCTTAGCCTTGAGCCTGTATGCTAATAACTTGCCTGCTTTCTCCCCCATCTCCCAGTTAGTTTGTTTTGTTCTAAATAGTGCGTATTCAGCCGCAGCTGAGTAAACCCTATTTATTTCATATTTTAGCCTAGTAATTTTAAATTATAATTGTTCATCTGAATTATTTAGCCTTCTAAAATCCTGCTCAAGTAAATGTAATTATCTCTCTTTATCTGCTAAGTCCTCTGAGATTTATTTTTCTGATAGGATGCAAAACTTATTATCCTACCTCTAATGTGTGCCTTAAAGGCATCCCATAGACATGCATGTGAAACTTCCCTGTTATCCTTAGTGTGAAAATAGGTTTCTATTTCTTTGCCCAGCCGCTTCTTGAAATCATCCTCATTTAAAAGCGAGTTATTCATTCTCTACCTCCTAGACTTCTCTTGCCCTCCTCCAACAGAGACTGATCATTTTAAAAGTGTGTGATCTGAAATGATGACATCATTTAGACATACACTGTTAATACCTCTTATTAGCCCTTTAGAAAGCATTAAATAATCAATCCTGCTGTAAGAGTTGTGTCTTACTGAATAGAAGGAGTAATCTCTGCCCGCCGGATGAGCAAGCCTCCATGTGTCCACTAAGTTTAAATCCTCAACCATTTTATGGAGGGAGACGTGTGATTAGTTCTATCCCCAATTGTGGATATTCTGTTCCTGTCCAGCATAGGATCCGTAACTTCATTAAAATCCTCACCCAGTATAATTTCATGTTCCTTAATGGAGCCAATCCTGGTAGAGAGGAGGTCAAAGAAGCTATGTTTCTGAGCATTGGGGGTGTATATATTTCCAATAACTAACTTACATCCATCAGTGGAGCTTTTTAAAATTTGAAATCTACCCTCGGTATCTGCATAGTGCTCAGATTTAATAAAATTCACTCCTTTCCTTATCAGTATTGCTGTACCTCTTTGTTTGGAGTGGAAAACACTGAATTCCACTGAGGCAACCCATAATCTAGCTAGCTTTGCAGCTTCTGGGGGCAATAAATGCGTTTCTTGAAGTAATGCAATATCGATCTTATTTTTAGCTAGGTATGATAGAACTTTTTTACGTTTAATGGGTGACCCTAAACCCTTCACATTCCAGGAGCAAATATTTAGGTTATTCATTTCTAAAAATCGTATCCTAATCCAACACCACTAACTTTTGCTATTAAGGTCAAGCAATAAAAAGTTGTAAAAATATATAAATACAGCAAAACAGCTAAGTAAATTCTATTAGAATCTAAATGTATAGGAGCCTCTCACTATTGCTGTAAAAAAGAAAAAGGAAAAATTACTATGTACAGCCCAGAACTTGAATACAACAGGATTTGTCACTTTCCTTTAGCAATGTTAAACTGATAATAGAGTTAAACAAATAATCTGTATATACAGGAGTCATTTGACTTTACACAGTATGATCAGCAGTAATAAATGAGCACACAACTTCTAAACTTCTACATTCTATCAACACACAAAATTAGATGTTCTAGTCTTTGAGATCGTAGACTTGTGTCAATTAGATTATGGAGGAACAGTAGGTTGAAAACTACTGTGTGGTCAGTAGATTACATCAGTCTTAAAATCCCAAAGTGCCACTGACTGGAATAGCAAAGTGCTGTTTGGATACGCAAGGTGTAAGTTCCCCTTCTCCTAAATATAGTCATTACATCTGGCAATTGCCCAGAGTATAACATATAAACCAACTTGTTGATTAAATTGCAATGTTCTGGTCCATGGCATATATGTAAAGAGAAAAGAACAAAAAAAAAGGGCAATTATGTTTATAAGAATTCAGGGCCAGAGTTAATGAGGGTAACACAAAAGATAGTAAAAGAATATGAGCAAATGTGAGGTGCAGCATGGAAAATAAAAAGAAGGTAAATTAGAGAAAGAGCATTAGGAGAAGGAAGAAAGGGATCTGCTTCTCATGCCTATTCAGCATGCTATGTGCTTCCACATATTTCCTTTACATTACTCCTCTATCCAGACCTTCAGCTAGCTTTTCTGCATACTACTGAGATTAATGAGTAAATGCAAGCTATATCAAATACAAACTCCTCTAGGCTGATACGCTGTACTCACTTCAGGTCATGCATTTGCTAGATTAGCAGACTAAGGGTCTAAATTTAGGTTGCATATAATGGATCAGTAGAATTGGCACAATAACAGTCCCCACATTGCCAAGTCACTAAAGCAGGTTATGAAGCAGTCCTGAGGAAGATCAGAAAATACAAACTAAAATGAGAGAATTATGGCATTCCACTTCAGTCCAAAAATCTTATATACACAATTTCTTAAGATTTAATTGTAATTATTAAATATGTGCTGAGTTATAAGAGCAACAGGTACCTACACTGCCATTTAATCAGGAATTCATGACTTGCCCAGACAAAACCACCCAGAGAAAACAGCTCTTTTCCTGTCGTTTGGAATATTCAAATAAACAGTCTTTCAGCTGCCAGTTCTAAACTGCTAGATTCATGCACTGAAGTTAGCAAAATTAAACTATACACACCCAAAATAAAGGCAGCAAGCATACTCTTCATATCTCCTCCCTCAATGTACACTATGATAGAATAATTTTGGAGGAACGACATGCAAAGAATTTAATGCCTCAGGAGGAAGTTAGTCTACTGAATTCTGACTCTCAGAAATGTTAGTTCCCTTTGCGTGGGGCACTCTTGTGGTGCAGAATTTACTGACGGCAACTGTTTTAGATAGTTCAAGTTCCCATCTGGCATCTAGGTCTAGGGAGGCTCTAGCAGAGGAAGAATGATTACTTTCCCTGCTTCCCCCTCTTTTCCTGGGATTGTGTTGCATATTAGCTGACTGAGGGATGTTAAAGGAGCAGAATGACTGCCAGGGCTTTTGCAAAATCACATTATCTGAGCTATGCTGGTTATGTTTCTGCAGGGCCTCTGAATATAGAAAGGATGTTGTGGGCCTAGAATTCAGTGGGGGTGAGATTCCACTATTGCCATCGGCTTGAGTCAGATCTTGAGGTCCTAAGTCCCTTAGTTGTTGTTTTACCTCATAAAACTCCTTTCTTTTTATAACCACTTCATTAGAAAAGTCCTGGAATATCAGAATTCATTCCCCTCTCCATTTTAAAACCTTTTTCTCTCTGGATAGCCTCATAATGTCTTCTTTTACTGCAAATCTTAGCAGATAAGCTATTATGGGTCTGGGTCTTTGCCCATTGTTTTTAGAACACAAAGACCTATGAGCCCGTTCTATTTCTAGGGGCCATGGCCACTGAAAGTCTAGGATATCCAGTAAGAAAGCTTCTAGGAATGCAATCATATTATTCCCTTCAATTCCTTCGGGGACCCCAGAATCCAAATATTGTTGCAATGCCCTCTAGTCTCTAAATCATCCATCTTCTGAGTTAATAGGAAATCTGCTCCAACTGCTTTTGGCTTAGTTGCTCCAAATATCCCACCACGGAAGTGAATTAATTAATTTTTTTACTGTTACTCAACATATGGGCACCCATCTCTTCATTTTGTTTTAAGAGGGTGGAAGATGCTATTTTGGCTTCTGCCTGACCCAGTTTGATCTCAGCTAGCATTTCTTTAATTTGAAAAATATCTTTTTACTGGCAAAGTCATTGAATGTTTCCATACATTCTCCCTCAGTTTGATTTACATTACATGACAAGCACGGTGAGTGGGGCCTCCCGCTTGACATTTCAGCTCACCACAGTGTTTCTACAAAGGCTCAATGGCTCCTGACAGGAGAGAAGAATTTCAAAGCTAGCGATTCTTCAGAGAAAATAATCATTCACTTGCCTGTGTTTTCCTCCATTAGCGACATCGGTTTTAGTGCATTTAAATATGTATAAGGGCACAAATCACTAAAATTAAGGAAGGGTTTTACCGGAGCTCACTCGCTCGTGACCATCTTTAAAGAAGCAAAACATATGGTAAACAAAGTCTGCAGTATGTTTCACAAATATGTGCATAGTGACAGAGCTGGATAAGAGCTAGGAGATGCATTATGTCTTAAACTGTCTTATCCATAAGGCCTGACATCCTGATTATTTCTGAAACCTGGCTAAAGCCTCACAACAAGGAAGCAGGAATCACTATCCCTGGATACACCGTTATCCGCCATGACTGCCCAGGCAAAAAAAGAGGAGGAGGCATAAATATGTATATCTCACCTTCCCTCCCTCCAGTTTACCCCTGTCAATCTGTCCTTGCCCATGCAGTCCATCGATGCCTTGCTGAGCAAACTCTCCTTCCCCCACACTATCCCTGTATTTATAGCTGGCACTTACTACTTCCCTACGCCCTCCATCCTGGACCATCTGGGCACTTTGAAATCTAGTGCCACAGGGGTGAGCTCCATATCCTAGGGGATTTCAACTTTAATTGGCTCTCCAGTGCCACATCCAAGTTTTGCAACCAGTTGGCTGCTCTAAACCTGATACAACTGATTAAAGAGCCCACACACCTGAACCCCAAATTGCAGAACCACTCTCTTCTGGACTGGTCCCTTACCCCTCACCAACACCGGATAATTGCCTCGGGTCTCTTACCTGACTCCTTAAGTGACCACCATGTGATATACTTGATATGGAAAATATTCAGGCCTAAGGCCTCCCTCCCAGAACCATTCTTACCCAGTCATACAATTCCCTGGATCTTGCTTCACTCCAAAGTGACCTGGCAGCCACAGACTGATCCTTCATCCCCAGGTCGACCTCTGTTGACTCCACTTTGGAGTACTTCAAGACCAAGCTCCTCGCCGTCTGGGACTACTATGCCCCACTTAGACAGACTTGAGTAAGGGGAGCTCATCTGCCTTGGATCACAGCTGACATTATGTCCCACATCAGAGCCAGAGACCAAGCATGGAAGTCACTTAAAGCCTCCGACTCCACTGCTGACCACTCAAAATATTGCTCCTTACGCAATGCCGGTACTAAGCTAATCCATCAGGCTAAAGCTAACTACTTCAAAGCCTCCTTTCAATCCAATTTAAATCACCCGGCTAAATTCTGGAAGGTGGTCAAATAACTCTTCTCCCCACCCTCCCAACCTCTCACCCCTGTGCTAAATGTAGGCGGTACTGTTGTAATAGACCCTCTTGTAGTAGCTTTGGAATTTAACTCCTTTTTTACAAGGTGTACCTCGGCACTGCTATCCACTCTCCCCCCATACCAGCAAAATAACACCCCCTGCCCCCTCTGCACAGGCCCCTTCTACTGCTCTGTCTTTTTTCTTCCATCTGGTCACCCCGTCAGAAGTTTACAATGCCTTGGTTTCCCTAAATCTGACCAAGGACAAATGCCCCTCTGGGCTGGACTCCAAGATGCCCTACCTGGCTGCTCCTGCCATCACCACCCCCCTGGCTTGTCTTTTCAACCTCTCTTTCTCCTAGCTTCAATCCCTTTGGAATGGATGCACACAACTGTCTTCCCACTTCCAAAGGGTGGTGACCCCTCCATCTCCGGTAACTACCACCCAGTTTCCCTCCTCCTCCTCATACTAGCAAAACTCTAGGAACATGTTGTCTTCTCCCAGCTCTCTCCCTTTTTCAGTTCCCCCTCCTTCTTCTCATCCTACCAGTCTGGCTTCAGGAAGGCCCACTCCACCGCCACTTCTCTTCTATGGTTCACAGACTCCGTTCTTGATGGTATGGACAAAGGTCACATCACCTCAGCAATTTCTGTTGACCTGACAAATGCATTTAACACGGTCTCCCATGCTGTCCTCCTGGACAAGCTCTCCCTTGCAGGGCTCGCTACTGCAGCCACCAGCTGGTTCCACTCCTACCTAGTAAGCAGGTCACAATCTGTTAGAATTGGAGTCTCCACCTCCACCTGCCTTCCAATCATCACAGGAGTCCCCCAAGGCTTGGGCCTTGACTTGCTCCTATTCTCCATTTTCCTTAATGACCTGCCCACTGTCTGTCCACACACATCCATACACATGTATGCAGATGAAATGGTACTATATGCATCAGGCTCCTCGACCGCTTATGTGGCGACCAGGTTACAGCAGGATTTCAATGATGTTCAGCTCTGGTTTTGTGCTAACCAGCTTTTTCTTAACACCAAGGAGATGGTATTAATGACCTCCGGCACAAGGCAGAGAATCTCTCGGCTCCCCACCACCCCCTCCTTCCACACCCTGGATGGGACTACTCAGGAGGCTTGCACCTCCTTTAGATACCTCGGGGTCTGGCTCAACCAGCACCTCGACTTTTCTGTACATGTGGATGCCGTCCACAAAAAGCTCCACCACAAGTTGGGTGCCTTATATTGCAACTGTGGTTGCATCCTGCTGCCAGCCCGCTGTGCACTTGTATAGAAAATTATTCTTCCTATATCCGACAACAGGGACGTAGTCTACAGTGCCACTCCAAAGTCCACCCTAGCCAGACTGGACTCCCTTTACCACTCATTCTGCTACTTCACCCTTGATTGCCCACCCTCCATTCACCACTGCATTCTCTACTGGACTCTCAACCTCCCCTTGCTCCAGGATCATAGACAGTCCCACTGCACTAGGCTCATGGCCAAGTTCTGATCCCAGTCCTTACCAATGTATCTCACCTCCATCCTAACAGCTCATGCCCCTCCTGCATGGTCTCTCAGGAATTTTGACACCCATCTCCTGGACGTGCCACACATGTCCTCCTTGGCAGGCCAGGCAGCCTTCAGACATTGCTTGCACAAATTGTGGAACTGCCTCCCCAAGGACATCCAGTGCATGCCCCCAACTCAGCACCTCAATGCGCATTTCTCCTCCACCTGTGCCTGTGGCTAAGACGAGTCTGTTCATGCACTATGGTCTAGATCGCTATTTTGTCCTGATTATTGACCTTGGTTGACTGATGCTTTGCTTATCCATGCTTTACCTTGCTACTGTACTATATGTGTTATTATGTACTTACTCAATTGTTTCTGCCATTTTTTTTATTGCTGACCACTGTTACATTCATTGTTAGTGCTAATTGTATTCTGTATATATGTTATGTCTATTTTCCACTGTCCCCCTCCCCCCAGGACTCACCTGGAATCGAGCAGTACTCTGCTCAGCATGCCTTCCTAGTAAAACTTTTAAATAAATAAATTTGTTTGAATTCTGTTGCTCTCATAGACAAGACACAATTGCCAATAACTTGGCCCCACAATCATTTTTTTTTTTCTCCTTATCTACCTGGTCTACCACCTCCTCCAGATGGCATCCCCTCAGCCCCATCACTGACCTTCTCCTAGACTTACCAGTTATACTCCACTTACCCAGTATCACTGGGGTGTTGGGTGTCCTACCACATTGGTCATGCATGGACCAGCAGAAGGTGCCAACATCTCCACTGGGTGGACTGGGACATGTTTCTTCTTAGTTTTCTCCCAAGGGTACCAGTATGCAATGATATATGCACATCTGGGAGCTATACCTTCTCTCATGATGTGTGCCCGCTGTACTACCTCCTGGCCTCTGTCAGGTGGCAGTCTAGTAGGAAGACCATGGGCCATCCCCCTGGAGGGAGAGAAGCTGTCTCTGGGATGCTCAATCTCCCCCCCCCTGCCAGCCACCAAGTGATCCAAGTCTGTTTCCTGACACAGGTTACTATGTGTTGCTAGCAGTAGCACAACCAGTGAGCCACAACATAGCCTCCCACAATCATTCTTAACTGCACATTTGGAAGGCAATTTACCTCAAGTGTGTCTACTTTACCATAGCCCATTAAACTGTTTCATTTATACAATTTAAAATAGTTATAATCATAGAATCATATTATAGAAGCTTGACGGCAGAAAAGGACCATACTGGCCCATCTAGTCTGCCATTTTTTTCCCCCTACACCTCCCCCTCCCTGCCAGCCCCTCCTTCCCCCCAATACTCAGCCCCATATGCTCTTGTCCCATGCCCTCTTGAATTCTTCCACCATTTAGCCCCCACCACTCCATCTGGTACTCTGTTCTAGGACTCCACCACCCTCTCTATGAAGAAACACCCTCTTACATTGCCCCTGTATCTTTTTCCTTGCAGTCTGAGGCTGTGCTCTCTTGTTCTGACCCTTCCTTCCTCTTAAATAAGCCCTCTTCTCCCACTTTATTGAGCCCCTTTACATATTTAAAAGTTTCAATCATGTCTCCTCATTCCCTCCTTGCCTCCAGCGTGGATGATAACTGGCCTCTGTTTTTTTTTCACATAGGAAACCTGGTTATAATTTGCCATTATAATCAGCTGGTATAATGGCATTAACATGCCAGGTTCTCCTTAAAGTATGCATGTGCACACTTGTGCTGCTGCATCATACTGGATTTCAGAAGTGAAAGTGCTAGCCCACACTTTCAACTCCTAGCATGTATGGAGCTCAGGCTGCAGCCTGCTCTATGGAGGTGGGAGAGGGGACATATGATGATGAGTATTGGGATACTGCCACACTGCATCAGAGGTAACTAGTTGTTTAGTTTGTTAAAAAAAAGAAAGAAAAAAGAACTGAGCACAAACATGTGAGAGAGATAGTGGTCAGAAATAGAGGGCTGTTCTTGCTCGCAGCTGCTTTGATGGTTTTGGAGGAGTGGGGCTTTTGTGCCAAATGACCCCAGATCCCAGCCATTATATAAAACAAGACATGGGGAGGAGTGGAACACTCAAATTTTATACACACCCACAGTGGTGAATACTTTTATAAATCCTATGAGCTTTGTTCTCAGAGTTTGTACAGCATCCCACACCTTAGGCATGTATAACATTCTCATTATACATAGCTGCTCATGCATTACTCTAAATATAACAATTTTCAAAATTCATTATTGAGGTGGAAGATCATATATTTACACATCATTAATTCTATAGACAAGGAACCACTACTGTCTGACCAGTAAACACTCTGTTGTCATCAAAAAGGCACTATGAGATAGTTGTGACTAAACTACCAAGCTGTGTTATACATTCTGTAAAGAAAAAATGAAAATTAAAGGCACTACAATCTAAGTATGTACTGAAGTGCATAACTGCTTATTAATGCACCTGCTTATATGGAACAAAAAGTTTTTTTGTGTAAGCCACACTGAAGCTTTAAATTCAAAATTCATGCAAAATCCTCAGTAAATCTTTTTCTAGACTTGTCAAGATGACAGTTTCTAATTTTTTGTTTTCAAATGTTCATTGTACCATACCCAAGAAGTAGGAAGATGACACTAACCTTTCTTAACAATAGTGAATAACACCTAAATATATTGCAGAATACATTTTAAGAAAAAAAAATACATTATACAGCAATAATACGTCATCACTGGAGTTAGTAATATGTTACTCACACATAAAATAAAATAGGCTGCCAGTACACAGTATATACTGAAAGTAGTTAAGATAGTGAAGTCTTTCATTTTGATCTTTTATGTATCCTCCTTTCTACCAGCTGGAACATTTCTGACCTAGTAGAAATATTTTAAGTATATTTAGAAGTTTTATATAGTGCAGATGAAAATAAGAATCCAAGATGAAAGGGCATCAAAACTGCATTCAAGAGCTCCCTACAGTCAGGGGTGGTTCTGAAAGATCGGAGGGTAGTGGCCGTTGTCCCACTCCACAAGGGGGGAGACAAAGAGTAACCAGAAAACTACAGACTTATTAGTCTTACATCCATAATAAATAATGGCAACAATGGATAAACAGGACCTAGTGGACTACCTGGAGAGAAATGGGTTCCAGGATAATAAGTAGTATGGGTTCATGCCAGGGAAGTCATGTCATACCAACTTGGTAGTATTCTTTGACTGGGTAGCTAGGGCAGTGGACAAGGAGCAAGCAGTGGATTTGCTCTGTTTGGACTTCAGCAAGGTGCTCAGTTCTGTGCTACACAGAAGGTTGCTGAAGAAGTTAGAGGATCTGAGAAGAGTGAAGTATCCAGTTAGGTGGTTGGGTGGGAAGCTGGCTTGGGGGGAGACAGCAGAGGCTGGTAGAAAACAGGATCAAGAGAGAGGGAGGTGATGAATTTGGTGCCACAGGGTTCAGTCCTGGTGCCAGTTCTCTTCAATATGTTCATCAGTGACATAGGAGAAGCAGTACAAGGCAAGCTGTGTCCCTTCACAGATGACACTAAGCTCTGTGGTAGGGGAGACATCAAGGAAGGGGTTAGGGAGTTGCAAAGGCATCTGCAAAGGTTAGAGAGGTGCTCCAAAGTTTGGCAGTTGAAATTAATTGGCAAAAAGTTTGAGATGATGCACAAAACACCAGGAAGGAATATTGGATGGAAGGTGGTTAAGTTAGACACTGCCACTGAGGAAAGAGATCTGGAAGTCATTATAAGCAACACCCTAAAACAGCCTAGTCAATGTAACACGGCCGACGTCAAGGCAGGCAAGATACTGGGGTGTATTGGGAAGCGTGTTTAACAGCAGAAGGAAGGAGGTGATACTGCCTGTCTGTATATCACTGGTGAGACCACATCTGGAATACTGTGCCCAGTTCTGAACCCCCACCTAAGAAAAGACAAAGCCAGGCTAGAGATGGTGCAGCATAGGGTAAACAAAATGATTCAGGATCATTGGGGCACATCCTACAAGGATTGGCTTAAGGCCATGAACATACAGTATATTCACTGGAGACCAGAAATGAGATGGGAGATATGATAGAGACTGTAAACTTCCTGAAAGGAATGTACAAGGTATACTGTTGGGAAATATTCAGCAGGACTGGTGAAGCAAGAAGATGGGGGCATGAGTGGATGCTGACGGGGAAGATTCAGAAGGGATATAAGAAAGAGAGAGTCATTGGGCAGTGGAACCTACCAGCAGAGGTGGTATGTGGAAGAACCATTAATTGTTTCAAACATGTCTGGGACTGAGAAAAAGGTTAACTAGTTACATAGGGGTAAGCACTAAAGCAGGGGCCAAAGGGATGGGAGGTGAGGACAATAACCCCAACCAGACATAAGGTCACAGGATAAAATAGGGTAAAACATGGCAGGTTGCATGGACCAATGTTCTTTTTTCTGCCAACATTTTCTATGTTTCTGTGGTTTGACCTCACACAAGTGAAGGACAATGATCCCAGTTATACCCCAGTGTCATCTATGTCTTGAATCAATATATATGAAAGAACCTTCCATGTTTTCACTCAGCAGAGCAAAAAAACTTACATACTAAGAGTAATAGATGCACAGAAGGCCATGACCCATATAAGTACATCTCCAGAAACTGGATGTCATTTATACCTTATTTAATAAGAAATTATCAAGGTTATTTTTGAAGGTTTCTACATTATCTGTGTTCAACAGTAATTTGGGTAATCCATTCTATGTGGGTATAATTCTTTGAGTAAAAAAGGAGCGTCTGTTGTCTAGTTTTGGATATGTTGGGGATAGTTGGAGTTTGTGGCTTCTAAGATTACATTCTCTCATATTAAAGGTCATTCCCAATTGCGTCATAAGCTCCTTGTCTTTTGCTATTTTAAATATTAGGAGCATGTCCCCAGTTGTCCTTCTCATCTCCAACGATTATAAATCCAACTCCATAAGTTGCTCCTCATAACTTTCACCCTGCAGACCATCTATCATCTTGGTGACCCTAGGTCTCATAGGAATGAAATAAAGCCATAGAGAGCAGCAGTTTATGTGAGGTTTGCCTAAAAAAGTAGATTAACTCCTGCCGTAAGCAAACACAGTACAGTGAAGACAACATTTTTTCACAGCTTGATGCTACAGTGGGGAGCAATCAATATGAAACTTCTTGTTTATCATGGAAGGGAATCGGGGTTAACAGGGAGAGCAGTTGAAAAACTGTAGACAATAAGACTTTATAATGAGCAATACTAGCACTAATGGATGGAACAGCGTCACATAATCAGCCACAGTGACCATGTGCTTGTCTGAATAGGTCCGCAACCCTGTGTCCTGCAGTCAGCATGTTTACATTCTGGCACACAGATGTTAAGTTCAAGCTATAGAGTGCAACAAATTGAGGTGGCTGCATAAGCTTTTGTAGACCTTATACCTTGACTTCAAAGTTTGTCTCCTTGGCCATGACAAATAGTGTTGAAAGAGTCAGAACCTTCTGGTTTGAAGACTCACTCTATTCACATGCACTCCTCTGCCCTCCATGGATTGCATGTCAACATGTTTTGACATGCTGAGTGCTTTGAGATGAAGGCACTCTAGTAAGCTAGCCAGAAGGATTCCCAGCAGCACCAGACAAAGTGAAAAACTGCAATTCACGCTAAGCAGTTTGCACTTTGCAGTAAATTTTGCTACATGAATTGTCACAATTGACCACTTTGTGGCACACATTTACTAAATTTTGCATAAAAAATTCACCAAAAAGTGCAAATTGCAGCACATTTACATAGTCGAATTCTGTGCAAAGTATGAATTACAGTGAATTTGCATAGTACACACTACACAAATACTCCATGTCTTGCATAGCATGCAAATTTGTCACAATTTGCGGGTGAAATACAGATTCACATCACACCTAATTCCCAGTGCATTGATTCTAATTTTCACCTCAGAAGAGGAGATAAGGGTCACTAGTGGGGTTTCTCAGGGCTCCATACTGGGACCTTCACTCATTGAAACATTCATAAGTGACGTACACACACACAGGTGCACTGCAACATAAGTACATTAGCTGATGACACTAAAATTAGTTCTGAAGTTGATACGGTTGAAAAAATTGATATGCTCACTAGAGACCTAAGTTACATAGAGCATTGGGCAGCTTCCAACAGAGTGGAATTTAATATCAGCAAATGTTGTGTAATTCACCTGTAAACAAAACAACATATAGTAGAATATACACTAAATGGAGCATTAATAAAACAAGAGAAGCAGACCTGGGGATTATCATCAACGATGACCTGACAGCAGGACAACATTGTAGGAAGGTAGCATTGACATTGAACTGACTTCTTAGATCTATAAAAAAAGTCTTTTATAACTAGAAGTGAAACTTGCACAATCCCACTTTATAAATCATGTATAAGGCCCCATTTGGATTATGCTGTTTCATTTTGGGCTCCACATTTAGTTAAGGATAAACACTTACTGGATGACATACAAAGGAGAACCACTAAATTAATTCCAAGAGTTCGAGGGTTGCCATATTTAAACAGAGTACACACCCTTAATCTCTATGATCTACAGCTAAGTAGAGATAGAGGGTATATTCTAATGCTGTTTAATATCTTGTGGGATCCTGATCACGCTAATGAATGTAACATAATCAAAGCCTGACAACTTATGATGCCATAATAAACAACTTCTCATAACAAGGACCTTAACAAGTAAAAGAAATAATTAGTTCACGATAAGGGCATGCAAACTGTGGAACACTCTTCCACAGTTTATTGTTGATATTACCAACTTCAGCAAATTCAAACTTGAACTAGGCAAGTTTCTCATGAGAAAAAATCATTAATACACCCCACTTGTAAGGCGATGGCAGTCTCAATAGGCCTAGTGTCCCCTTCTGCCATAAAAACGCTGAGTAATACCGAGTAAGAGGGCTTTTTAAACATTGTCACTAGTAGGCCCATCCTCCAGTTCTGATACACAGATCTGCCTTTGACATTAATCTGTCACTTTTGAGCTGATGAAAGGGACATGTAGAAACTGATGGAACCAATTTTGTTTTTGTCACTTGAGGCTTTAATGTTTAATCACTTGTCCTGTACTATAAAGTGCTGCCTGAGGTGTGGAATGCCTCATTTTGATCAAGTGTAAGCTATATTCTTCAAGCCGGTAGCATGCCAACACAATAACAATTGGACAGCGAACACCACCACTGCGACAAAATCTCACCAGGTCGCTGTGGTGGTCTGCTATACAGCATCGCTTCCATTCTCAGTGTTTCACCCCCACTCAGAACCAACTCTGACATGGAGTTGGTTATTTAGAGGTGGGGTGTGGGGGTACAGCCCCCCACATGGGGGGTTCAGGGGGAAAATCCCACCGCAAAAAAACACTTTGCTTGATGGGAACAATGCCAACAGTCTGCATATTTCCCGTCACTGTTGGGGATGTCGACAACATTGTTATCGATGTCCTGATGTAGAACCCTTCAAGCCTTCATTTCCCATATTAATTTTCAAAATGGAGACAGTCTTTGTCCACTGCTTCCCAGGAACAACCATTCAAAGCATAGGACTACTGTGAATTAAAAAAAAAAAATAGCACTGGAACACAAGGTTGAGGACAATTCAAAACAGAACTTTATTCATGGAAAATGCATGGGTTTTAGTTTTAACTCATGAGTACCATCACCACCACACTCTCCTTCCACACATAAGTATTTTTATTTCAGTCCTTGGTTCCTCTGTATGTTATCAATTCAGAAAAACACTGCTGGTGATGGGATTTAAATACCTGTCTGAGTTTTCTCAAAGAAGCATCCTACAACATGCAATCAAGTTTTATCAGAGCAAGAGATTGCTAAGGTTATGTAGACACTGTTTATTCAGTTTCAGATAGTTTGAAGAGTGTAAACTATCTACAATCATAAAATGGGTAGATGAAATATAGAGCTATGATTAGCCGAGACCCATCACTTGACAGTGCAGTGATATGTCTTTATGCATCTTCAAAGACTTGGGTTTCATTTTCCATATTTGTTTTTCTTAAGTGACCCATTATATGAGCACAATGATGCACTCCAGTGTGTGCATTAAGCTGTAATCACTGCACTTTCCAGGTGGTTGAAAGCACTTGACCTGCAGCCCCATTCCTCGCAATGCACCTGGGGCATGTGGCGAAATAACTTATTATACAATGGCAAGAACACTTCTTGCACTCTGATTGGTCAGTGAGCCCTAGAGACAGTGATATTTTCCCAGTACATCATCACTGTATCTAGTCCTGGCACAAATGTGGTCATTTTACATGTTCCACACATGATGCATACCACTACACATAAATCCCCTGTGACAGTTTTCCTAGTTTACTGCTTCACAAAATAAAAAGTTACAAGCAACCCAACTGGCCACCATAACCTAAATCCCAATTTCAAGTAAAATAAATTTTGGAAAGGCAGCTACATGGCATGCAGGCCAGCTTCACGGTCTGACTGCCATAGTTGAGAGACTGAACCACAAAACTGGGAATCACACCACCCTTGACTGGGCTCTGGTGTCCAACCTCTGCAATATTCAGAAAGCTGGCACTATGTCTGATGCCCTGAGTGACCACTCCCCTATCTTCTACGTCTGGAAGAATAGAGTCCCTAAGGTCCAACCTAGAATACTTACCATGCATGATTTCTCCAAATTCACAGCTGAACAATTCAGTAACTACCTAAGCAACCTCAATTGGAGACCACTTAGACTCCTCCCCACACTGGACAAGGCTCTGGACTATTTCCAGAAATCATTCACGATGGCTGCCAACGTCTTTACACCCCTGAAAAAACTCAGAGCAAAAGGCAGCTGCTATAAGTGGATTACCCCATCACTATTTATTTATTTGTTTAGATTTTGGTAACCAGGTAAGCCCTCTGAGACCAGAGATCCCTTTTTCAGGGGCGACCCAGGGTTAATTACAACAACCACTTACATTAGGTAAGGATTCTAGTGAAATACAATAACTCAGTTACAGAGAGTACATACGTAGTCAGTGGGGTACATTAGACAATAATTGGTAGAAACAGTTTCATTACATCAGGTCCACAGTGTTTTTAATATTAGCCATAGGCTAAATAAACTAAACTAAATTAAACTATGCAAAATAAACTAGGTCATAACTAAAGACACTGATGGTCAGCAGTGACAAGGCCTGGAAGAACGACAGGAACTCCTCACTCCCTGATGATCTTGTATCGTACAAAACCCTCAGAAACAAATGAAAGAAGGCCACTAAACTTGTGAAAAGGGAGTACATCATGCACCTCCAGAAAACTAATCTAGGCAATCCTAGATCATTCTGGTCCCATATCAGTGAGCTGATCAAGGGCAATGGCAAGTCGAAACCTGGCCCCATCGAGGTCAATAGTCAACTGCTGAACAATGATCTCCAAATCACCTCTTCTCTCAACCGCCACTTCACAAACCTGGACTAATACAGGACTGGTCTACCGCCCCCTAATACGGAGACCGGAACACTTAAGTCTCCCTGCCTTGACTGACCTACATTTCATCTGAGTCTGGTCAAGGCAAAAGAGGTTCTTATCCTTCTGAAGTCCTTGAAAACCAAGGGCTCAGGTGGGCCTGATGGGAGCAACTCCAGGCTGTTTAAGGCTGGTGCCCCAGCCCTCTCCAGACCCCTGACCTGGCTCATTAACTGATCTTTACTTGAGAGTGTCATCCCAGACCTGTGGAAGCAGGCCCATGTGGTTCCTATCCACAAGGGTGGCCTTAGGGAACCCATAGGCAACTACAGGCCTGTCTCCCTGCTCTGCACCGTGGCAAAAATCAAAGAAAAACTTGTCTATGGGAAAATCCAGTACTACTTAGAGTCTCACCAGCTTCTTGCTCCTTCCCAGCATGGCTTCAGAACAAAACATGGGACTGACACTTCACTAACCAAATTCACATCAGATGTGCTCTGTGCCATGGATAAAGGGACTCTCACTGGTGAGGTCTTCATTGACCTTTCCACGGCCTTCAACCTTGTTGACCACAAACTCCTCCTGTCAAAACTGGGCATACTTGGCCTCAACCCCCATGATCTTAAGTGGTTTGAGAGCTACTTAACTGGTCGTACACAGACGGTCATGTGGAAGGGTGCCATATCAGACCCACTTCCACTGAAAGAGGGGGTACCGCAAGGTCCATACTTGGCCCCCATCTCTTCTCCCTCTTCACAAATGACTTAACTGGCCACTGTGGGGGTAGCTCTGTTGTCCAGTATGCTGATGATGCCATTATTTACCGATCTCTGGACAACTTGGCAGACCTCGACCCCCTCCTCCAAGCTGTCTTTGGAATCCTGGCTAAAAGAGAACAGAATGGTCCTCAACACTGGCAAAAACCAAGGTCATTCTGTTTGGACCACGATCCCTTGGCCAAGACAGAACCCAATCCCTACAACTCTTCTCTGTCTCTGGCAACCGTATCGAAGTGGTGGCTTCCCTAAAATATCTAGGACTCACACTGGACAAAGGTCTTACCCTCAAGTCTCACATTGACCAAGTAACCAAAACCATTCACAGTAAACTTGGGACCCTCTGCCATCTAAAGGATCAGCTGATCCCTGAAGCCAGGATCTCAGTCACCGCCAGTGTCCTCCTCCCCACCCTGACCTATGCCACCCCAGTACTGCAGGGCATGGCGAAGCTCAAGGTCCAAAGATTGCAGGTTTTGTACAAGGTGGCTTGCTTTGCCACACAGACTCAACCCAGAAGTCACCACTGTGACACCTTAGCACTTCATTTGATGCTCGCCTCCAGTATCCATTGCTCTGCCTGGCATACAGGCTACTCAGCCCTTCCCCTCCACCCAGCCTCGCACAGCTCATTGCCTCCGAGCGAAATCCTCAGGACCTCAGGCCGGACTCTCCTTGCAGTACCAAGAGTGAGGACCAAGGTGGGCTGCAAGTCCTTCTCCTATGCCCCCCACTTCAGTGGAACAAACCTCCACCCTTGGTGCAGGAAGCCCCCTCAATCAAAACTTTCCACACTAGACTCAAGGCTCATATGCTTGAAGCCAGCACGTGCCACTGCCAAGGCACCTGAGATTCCCCCCCCAAACAAAATAACAGACAACTTACCCAGGCCTGTCTTGCCTATTCATTGTTTCAGTACTTTGCTACTATTGCACTATACTCCCTAAACTCGAATCCAATTGCTATTGTCTGTTTTACAACTATGAATCCTATTGCAAAATTGTTATAACTTACTGCCTGTTAAACTGTGTGTCTGTCTACTTCTGCAAATCTGACAATGTAATGTAACCCCGGTCGAGCCTGAAAGAGGGACCTTCGGGGCCCAGTGGACCTACCCGGTCACCAAAATTTAATAAATAAATAAATAATGTGCTGGCTGCTTAGCCATTTCTCCAAAAAGCCACACACAGTGGCTGTTTCTGAAATAACTTTAAAGAGACTCGCCAAACTTACGCAATCAGCCCCTGCACCATAACTATCGATGCCCTGCTGCCAGAGTATCCCAATAAAATAACGATGTCTGCAAAGTTGAAAGTAATTAAAAAGTTAAATCACTCGTAAAAATGTTAAAACCAGGTCCCAAGGACTTCCTGTTTTTTTTCTGCCGCTCCAACTCCGCCCCTGTGCTCACTAACATGATGACGAGATGCCAGTGAGAACGCGGGGGTGCGCTCCATTATTTGCAATGGGCCCTTGTTAGTTGACCGGTGCCCACGTTTCATTTCCAAGTGGTCACTATATCATTTAAAACACATAGAAAAACTGCTACCCAATGCAAATAATGGAGTGCGCCCCCGTGCTCTCACTGGCATCTCAACATCACGCTAGTGAGCGCGGGGGCAGGACTGGGGCGGCAGAAAAAAAATGGGAAGTCCCTGGGACCCGGTTTTCACATTTTTATGAGTGAGTTAACTTTTTAATTACTTTAAACTTTGCAGACATCGTTATTTTATTGGGCTACTCTGGCGGCAAGGCACTGGTAGGTAAGGTGCAGGGCATTTTCATTGTGAGTCTCTTTAACATTAAAAGCATGTTTCACTTCAACTCGCATCTCTCTCCACTACCAAGAACTGGGTGACTTACCAGTCATAACCAGAAAACTGGAAGTCTCTGCCCGGCTTCCTTCCCATTCAGATTGCAGTTTCAGCAAAAAGAAAAAAAAAAAATGCCAGAAACATCTTCACGTTGCCCCAGGTCAGGAAGTGGGGGCAGCTGAATTAAACTCATGGAAGGGAGTCCTGGGGTGCGAGGCAGAAGAGAAAAACAGGAAGAGAACTGGGTGTATGTGGGGGGGGTGGGATGAGAGCAAGCCCACACTCAAAAAATACTAAAAAGGCTGCACAACCTACTGGGCAAAAGAATACAGCAACACACTTTTTGTATATACACCAGCAATAAATTCAACAAAAAAAAAACGATTTACATATATTTTTTTATCTGTTTTCTGTTTTTCATGCACACGAGCCATTGTATAATAGCAATAATACCCTCCAGGGTGTGTGTCTGTATGGATGACATCACTTCTCGGGTGTTGGACACAATCGGCCTGCAGCCTCGTGTCCAACCACCCAAGGCGTGATGTTATCCCAGCACAACCCACACTCTGTCATGCATTTTTGCTTAAATGTACTCCCTGTTGCGTGTTACTGCTCACATCTGGAGTCAAGGGTATGCAGTCTGACTCCATTGTCTGAGCTGAAAGGATTGGAGGCATTTGGATAATACACTACATGAGGGCTGTGGATATCTTGGCCAATCTGATATCAGCATTGCCTTCATTCAAACATAATGCAGCCTTACAACCTTGTAGCCTAATCCTGTTAGATCATAGAAGCTCACGAGGTCATGTTGTATCTGTAATCAGATGCTGTAAGGGACAGCCTTACTTGAAGAGAGAGAGAGAGAGAGAGAGAGAGAGAGAGAAACACTCATTAAGGGGTTTCTTTTAACACCCCATAAGCTTGAAGCCTGGAGAAAAAGTCAAACTCACTTGGAGATTTCCTTTGACACTCAGCTATAGCACCACAGCAACAGGGTTTCTAAAAATTATTTTCCATCTTGTTCGGAACACAAGTCTGTCTAGGGACACAGCTTGTTTACCAAAGCTAGTTGGAGTGGTCCTGCTGGTGTAGCTGACCAGTGTTTTTTTTCAAGTAAATATCTTGGGTCAGATTTTCAAAACAGTTTATTTGGTGCAAGTCTCCACAGCATCAGGATTTCCGTGCAAGGGACTTGCACATAACAATTGGAATTTTCCATCAGTGTCTTAGATACATCCTGCTAGACCAAGTTTCTGTGGTCTACTGTTTGTCACATTTGCGGACTCTTGAATGCATCTTCCAAGGTGCATGCATCTACAGTTTGATGCAAGCTGCCCTAAAGTACTTCCGTGTGCTGCAAAATCAGTCACTGTTTGAAAACATGGTGCACGTATGTCAATTGGCTTAGGTGCACCAGCTACGCTAAAGTCCATGGCTGCACCTGGGCACAATCCTTGTGCCAATGTTTAAAAACCCTACTTATTGAGTTAAACTACTGAAGAATGTGAGGAAAGAACATAGTGATTCTGGCTGTAGTGTAAGAGCTGCATGTCAAGCCAGAGTCACAGTGAGAGGGCATTGGTAAAATGGACCCACACAACTAAAAAGTTAAGCTGAATTCATCAAGGTGTAGTCTTCAGGTCCAGAAGTTGTGCAGTAGAGGTGGAGTAAAATGGATTTAAGAGAATGACTGAAAAGATGCCCAACAGATGTTGATGTTGCCAATTGTATGGGAGACCCTCTGATGCTGCAGTACAGAGTCTTCCAGGAAGCAGAAGCAGACCATTCAAAAAGCCTGTTGTATTTAAAAGCACAAGTCCAATGCTAGCAATGTAGACTGGCCACCGACTAGCCATGCAATCTGACCATATTCAATTTACCAGTTACTCTAAACAAGTAAAGAGGTACAATATATGTGTTTGCTGAAACTTGAGGCCAAGGTGTGATGGAGACCCAACAGAAGATAGCTACACCTAACAGAAAGTGTGACCCATGGCAGTAAGACATTTTGCTGCAGTGTAGTCTTGCTGACCAAAAGAGGTGACAGACTGGACTATACAACAGGGTGATGCTTTGAAGAGTGTGCAGATTCTTCAGGGAGCTTTAAACCACATTTCTGTCTGCCATCAGAAAGTGACCCAATCATAATTACCAGTAGCATGAAGTATGGGAAGCCATTCAGTTCAAAATTACAGCTTTCTGTATATTACACATGGCAAAATGAATATGACATACTGAAATGGATAAGACACTTATCAAGGTAAGTATTACACATTATGATTTGAACATGATACATACCAAAATGAATGCAACACATAACTGAGTAAATAAAGCACATACCAAATTTGACATCACACATACCAAATTAAATATGACACAGACTGAAATGAGTATAATACATACCAAAATAAGTATAACATATACAGTACCAAAATGAAACTAACATATACTGAAATGGGTCTAACATATACCAAAATTAGTATCAAACACATTGAAATAAGATGACAAAATGAGTTTAACATGCAGTAATGAGTATTATACCTACCAATGAGTATACAGTAAAATATACCAAAATTTGTATAAGACATTGAAATGTGTATGACACATACTGAGATGAGCATAGCACCTACTGAGAAGCACATGACATTGGGAGCCAATCACAATGCAGTTAGAGGAATGCCTAGGAAGTTGCCATGCAGTTCAGTATACCATTCATACCATACCATGGAGGATAACAGCTTTTCAATTGTATTTTCAGCTGTAACCACACAATTGAGGAGTACTAGTAACAAAATACTATACTGAACACATTCCTTATTAATTTCATTGTATTAGAACAGTATAAAGTGGATAATATTTGTACAATCTATAGTGAAACACAAGGTGCTATATTGGTCAATGGAGGAAAAAGGACAGCCACCTTTTGATAGCAGGCTGAAACTGAAGCACTTTGACAGGTATTGTATTCAAATTATTTATGGTGTCAATTCTGATTTAGCTATTAAACAAAAAAAAATATTTTATAAGAAAAGTTCAGATTTTTATGTTTAAAGTAGAATTTTGTTCTTATAGTCATCCTTTCTGACATATTCATTTTTGTAATTATTATAAGACTTAATTAGCACCCACAACTAGATGGAGGGACTTTCATACTGATGTTGGGGTGACTTCATGGCTCAAAGAACAGTGTAGATTATTAGTTAGAGCATGGGTTAGGTAATCAGAAAATTTAGTTGAAAGAAACATCCAATTTTTATGTGACCACTGCTGCTGAGAACCCAGCTATAAAAATGTCAAAAGGCCTGTCGCACCTGAAAAAGTAATGTTGCATCTGATTCTCAGTTTTGCTATTCCTGCTAAATAAATGTAAAAAAACCAGCTCCATGGTGCAGAGCAGTGGGGGACTGTTCTGACACACTAGTGACCTGGGTTCATACCCCAACCCCGGGACAACAGAAGCAGAGTCCAGTAGAAGGAGCTCAGAGGGTTGCATTTGAGGCTGTCCTCCCAGGGGAGGGCTGAGGAACATATTGCTCTTGGAGATGTTCCTGGAACTGGCATGTGGGTGTGCACTTTCTGGCACGTAGAAGCACATGCTGACACATGCAATCCAGGACTCTCTGGCATGCACATTCCTGTGAGGGAGAGTGGGAGTGGGAAGGAAAATGAGTGAAAAAGGACAGTCTGATGAGGTGCTCTGAATGGCAGCTCTACACTCCCCTCCCTTCCCCTCCCCCATGCCACCAACTCCTCATTCAACCAGATCCCCCCTTCCCCCCTTCCCTGGCTTCCTAGGCTGAAGTTCTTTAAGCTAGATCCATTCTGCTCCCCTGGCAACCACAGGGGAGTCCTCACCCAGCAGTGATCCACTAGAACCTGGATTCATCTTTGTCCACCTGTGGAGCCTCGAGGTGTACCTCCAACAACAAGGGATAATTGCTATGGGAGTGAGGTAATTGAGAGGCCCAAAGGAGTGAGGCACTGGAAAGGCAGGCAGCAAACCAACCAACCAACAAAATGCTTACTTCACTACAATACTTCAGTAAGTTAAGGGTCCTAAAGGTTAAATATTTTTTAAATGAAATACAATGTGTAGTTGAACAACTGAAACGACTGGTGATTTTGAAATTAATCACCTAGCTGACATTATACAATGGCAAGAAAAAATCCTGGATTCTGATTGTTCAGTCTTCGGCTGGGCCCGTGATGTTATCCCAGTACAACATCACTGGTCTAGTCTCAGCCTCACTGTGAACCTGGAGATGATTGTTTGCTTGATTTGTTTCTGCTTGATTGTTTCATCTTCTCTTAAAAACCAAAAAAATGTTTCCACACAAGAACATCTTTAAAATTATGTTTTTATTCTGTATAACAATGAGCCATTGTATAATAGCACTAATGCCCTCCAGGGTGTGTGTTGTTTGGGATAACATCACGCCGCAGTCATTGGACGCACAAGGCCACACCACCTGAGGCGTGATGTTATCCCAGCATGACACACACCCTGTCGGGCATTATTGCTTAATTGCAAAACACACAAGCAAAGCACTCAAAAATGGGTCTGACAAGTATAATTATACAAAAATAAAATCTATAATAAACAAATGTCAGTGTCCAACAAATTCACAACAATGGGTGAATCATCATCCTGGATGAACCCTCCGTGGGGTTCCATGTGAAAATAGCTAAACCGAAATGGTGACAACCACAAATGGTAACTAAATAACAGCGCAGACACTTATGGCAATATATTTATTTGCTGGGGGTTGCTTCACCCCTGCACCCCCTTACTGCATATACTAACTCCAAAGTGGACACAATTTGGGAAGGGGGGCTCCCAGTCGCTGTATTTGTTGGCACTTTTATTTAGTCATCACTTTTATTGTCGCTGTTTCAGTTTTGCTGTTTTCATGTGCTACTCTCCATGGACCAGCTGCAGGAGTCATTCCAACTGTGGAAACAATGCTTCTTTCCCTCTGGCAGCACTCTGTGACCATAGACCTCCCAAATGCAGATGACCCAGGTGTATTCCTGGAGCCAGAATGTGGGTGTGGAATGCAACACGCTACTACTGAGCCCTCTGGCAGTCTCAAATAGTTTCTATTTCAATGGAAATTTCCATAGTGACATGATATCAGATAAATAGAACATGGTTTACATTCAGTTTACTCACTTTTTTAAATAGGATTTTAGCTTCCCCTCTTGCAGCTTTATTAAGATATTTGAAAATATTTCTAATGTGCATTCTAACGGTAGATCCACAGACACCAGCAGCAGCAAGGGCCTCTCCTCTTCCTGATCCTAAATGAAAAAGAAACAAGTCATATTTTGAGTTAAATGGACACATTTATTAACAATTTTTCAGTGTCCTTTCAAATTTACAAGATTGATGTGAAACTAGGAGTCCTTCATGCCTAATCCCAACTAGAACTGGAGAAGGCAACCATCCTTGTTCTCTTCGTTTTGTGTCCTGGCCCCCATGCAGTGATGCTCCACCTCCTCTCCTACAATTAGTCATGGCCTAAGACCCATATAGGCCACTAGTCGATGGTGGTGCTGCCCCATATTTGCTGGGTATGGGGTTGTGGCCACCCCCTCTTACAGGAGACTGTCTTTAATAGGCCAAGCTACTTCCTTCACTGAAGTTTCTGTAATCCTGCCCTTGCATACCTACCCTTCATTAAGATGCTCCTGAGCTGCTTACAAGGCTGTGTAATGTTTTGTAGCAGTACCACCACCATGTGTGACCCACCCACATCAGTCCAAGTGTCTATCAATTTGGGAGAGGAGCCTTATGGCAAGGGGATGGCAGGTTTCCCTTGTGAAGACCAAAACTCAGGAAAAGGGATGCTTTTCCCATTTTAGTTGCTAGAGTCTTAGCTACACAAATCAAATCTTGTAAAATAGATATAATGTAGGAAAACTGTTTATATATGTGTGTTTGTCTACTGGCCAGGTAGCCTAGGGCAGCACTATGTGTTGCCACCTGGCAGACTCAACTTCACATGTAATCCCAGAATCGCACACTGGGGCTGCCTGGGTGAGGTTCATTACAAAGGTCAGGTGTTTGGCTTCCAAGGAGGATGACTGCAGAGCCACAGCTGGTGACAACAAGCAGCACTGTCATCGACTGTGAAAGCAGTGGCTTGCCTGCCCTCCAACATGGAACAAGAGGGCAGCAGAAGGGACTCTGTTCATTGTAGTGGAGGATGAGGAGGACAACCAAAATGGAAAAATGCTAGCAATAAAGGCATGCCACACAGGTTGTGCCTTCCAGTTCCAAAAGATGCTTGTTTCCTTTTGCATGACCAGGCAGAAGAAAGGGCATGTGTGGGCACCTGTGGGGATAATGTTCAACATAGAAAATAATGAGCGGAGAAGGAATAAATAGCTTGCTTTTAAACACAAGTCTGATTCTAAATATTAGACTACAGTAAGTAGTATTACAATCTAACAATGTTATTTATGGTAACATCTCTAATATTTTTTTAACTACGTTACTGTAATTGTGTTAGGTCCCCAAACTAAAACTTAGACTCTGTCATTTTAGTCATTGGTGCTAATTAAATTTTATGATAACGCTTAGAATGAATCTATCAGAAAGGTTGACTATAAGAAAAATAAATGGTAATATGAACATAAAAACATAATTTTGCTTCTTTTTTCCATTACACTTTTTATTGAATAATTTAATACTATACAACATAATAAAACAGTAGCTTACAGTCACAGCTTAAATGAATAGGACACATGAATCAAGTACAATAAACATCAAATACATCAGATTTCCATAAGACCAAAAGATGTTATATAGACAGGATATAAATAATTCATACTAATCTGGAATCAGTACTGTAAATCAATATAATTACTCTTTTGGAAATGTAAGAAGGGGTTCCAAATTTTTTTCAAGTATTCAGATTTGCTAAAAAAAATGTAGCTGATTCTTTCATTGTTAGTCAAGGTACCGATTGAATCAAACCATTCACTTAAAGAAGGAACTTTTTTTCCAATACTAGCACAGCAGCAAGAATCCACAACTGAAGTGGCCTTGGCAGACTTAGTAGTCGAGACATGTCTTCTAAAATGAAGACAGAAGGGTAAAAGGGTATGGCAGTTTGTAAAATATCCTGACATAATGAGTGAATAAGTAAGTTTCTAGTTTTTAGATATCTCAGGACATTCCCAAAACAAGTGACATAAGTTAGCATTCTGACTACCACATGTGCAGCAGTTGTCCTCTTCGTAATAACCAATATTGCTGAGGGGAATAATAACAGTGGCAAAGGATTTTAAACTGAGTTAGTCTGCCCTGTACCTTCCTACAGCTAAGATAGGAATTTTTCCCATATTTTAGATCAAGAGTCCTCAGAGGTTTGTTTACCAAAGCCTTTTTCCCATTTAGCTTTAGCATTGAGAGTGGTATATCTCTCAACATCCAACAAGTGCTTTCATTATATGTACATTGCTTCGCCTTTGTTCTCATACTCCCCCAATAGTCTGTATTCCTCTCATAGCAGTGCTTTTGTATAATATGCTCATGACAGTATTTATATTTTTGTATTCCTTCTCCTCTGTACCCTCCCCTGGGTTGCCCCTGAAAAAGGGACTGCATGGTCTCAGTGGGCTTACCCAGTCAACAAAATTCAAATACATAAATAAGCATCCAAAAGAACTTTGTAAATATAGTGTGTTCCCTTCCTTAACTGACCCATTTTAATGAAGCTATCCCAATGTGAGTTATTGGGTACTTTATGTTCAGAATCCAGAATTTTCTTGGAGACGGTTTCTCTTATCTGCAAGTATAACCAAAAAACCAAAACTGCAATGTATCAAGTTTAAATTTCCCTTAAGTTCATCAAATGATAGTAGACTGTCACTTGTGTCATTTGTTTTTAGTACACCTTTAACACTAGTGATACCTTTTTTCCTCCATCCTAAATCCTCGAGAACTTTACTATTAGAAGAAAGAAAGGGATTATTCCAAATAGACATATAAATTTGGGGTAAGGAATTACAACTTAGAAATTTAGATAATTTTTTACATAGGGTGATGGTGACTGAAATAGTGGGATGGAAATATATTTGTCTGGCTACAACTAGGAATAGAAAGTGTGAGATATGAACAGGCTTCACAATCTGATGTGGTACTACCATCCACAGTGAGGAGTTTAAATGAGATTATACAATGGGGTATGAAAATCCTGTAACCTCATTGGTCAAAACACATCACATGACCATGGTATATCCTGTAATAACCCACACCCTGTTGTGCCTTATTGCTTAAATGTTCAGAGAACAAGTGGGTTGCCTGTTTAAGATGAAAGGCCCAATAATATCTCTGCCACCAAGGCAAACTCGATCCACCTTTCTTTCTAGAGGACCTTAGTTTATGGATGGTTAATCTGGGGGCTAATTATTCCATAAAAATAGAAATCAGACTCTCTAGTCTCCTAAACTGAGACACTTAAGTCATAATGGGGAAATTATTTACAATACAGAAATTTTTTGGTTCCAGGATTATTTTTATCAAGTTCACTTTACCCCACAAAGACAGGTTTAACTTAAACCAGCTTCCTAGTTCAGTAGTGAGTTCAGATACCAGCAGTGTTAAATTGGATTCCATTATTTGTTTTGAAGAATTCAAAATAAACATACCTAGGTATGTGAAACTGTTGTCTGCCCAAGGGAGAGAGAAAGATTGGGTAATTCTATCTTTTTCAAAATCAGAGGGTTCAAGCATTATGCCAGGTAACATAAAGGCCGGAGAGGGATCCAAATTCTTGCAATAAGTGCTTCAGAGTTTAAATAGGGAAGTGTGTCTGAGTGATAGTTAATAGTCAATAGAATGTCCTCTGCAAAGGGCAAGACCTTGTTTGTACAGTTCTCAGTTCTGATTCCATGAATCCTTGTGGAATTTATGACTCTTCTGATTAGAGGTTCAATAGTTAATATGAATAGAAAGGGTGACAATGAGCATCCTTTCCGAAAGAAAATGATTCTGAGAAGTTTCCATCAGTGATTATTGATGCTTTGTGGTACTACTGTATAAATCACTGATATGTTTAATTTGTGGTCAAAAATTATATGAGTCTAGTATTCTGTTTAAGAATCTCATGTCCAGGGAATCAAATGCTTTCCCTATATCTAAAGAGAGAGCAATAGAGGAAACTGGGTTTTGTGGTAGCTGAGCAAATAGCTGAAAATAACCTACACAGGTTATCGGAGGCTTGTCTGCCTTTCATAAATGCCACTTGCTCTTTCCCTATAAGATTTTGCATAACATTAGATAGTCATTTGGCTAATATTTTTTTTCAGGATATTATAATCAAAATTTAGAAAAGATATGGGACAATAATTTGAGCATTCTAATAGGTCTTTACCTTTCTTTAACCAGCAGGCAGATTAAAGCTTCATTCATAAAACTGGTATTGTGCCAACCTCAAGAGATTCTTGGAGTACTAAGGGAAGCTGATGCTTAATATTAGGGCTAATGTACTTGTAACTCACCAGGGAGACCATCTGGTCCTGATGCTTTACCATTGGGTGTTTTGTGATCACTTGTGAGATCTTAGCCTGAGTGATAGGAGCATCAATTATTTATTTTTCTTTCTCTGTAATTTGTGGTAATTCTGATAAAGCCAGGAAGAAATTCATATTTTCCATATTAGGGGAGCCCAGAGATGTATAAAGGTTTTGGTAAAGCTCAAGGAAGCACTGATTTATTTGATTAGGTTTATAGGAGACCATGACTTTTCGGTCACAGATTCCATTTTCTGGATTCTGGGATTGTTGTGATTATGTTTTTTATGGGGGATCATGGATAGGAAGGGGGTCCACTAGACACTAGGGAATAATACAGATTATGGATAGAAAACTGAATGGATGGGGTGCATTTTTTTGTTATGGCCGAGGGTCCTGGATGGAGTGGGCCTGCTAGACATCAGGGATGGAGGGTATTTTTAACATCAGACCCATGGTTGGTGGGTGTGGGGCACAAGACATGGTGATTGGAGTTTTTATATATGAATGGGACCCGTGATTGGCCTGGGGGGGCACTATGCACCAAGGACTGGAGTTTGTTTTTTTATATATATGGGCCCTGCAATTGGTGGGTGGTGGGCACTAAACACCAGGGTGAGGAGGGGAGGGGAGGGTGTTATTTTTACATGGGACCTGTGATCGGTGGGTGGGGGGGACCACTAGACACCACCAGGGCAGGGTGTTTTTACGAGTTACCCTCGAAATAATACATTAAACTGCAGATGACATAGATTCTGCAGTTTAATGTATTATTCTGCAGTTCTGCAAAAAAGTCCATAGAAACTGGTGAAAATCTATGGAATATACCATTTTTGCCATGGTGGAAGTTCCAAAAATTTGTCACAAAATTTCTGAAATTTCACGGACTTTCTGTGAAAGTGGAATTTGCAACTTTCGCCCACCCCTAAAAAATACTAATTTATGATCTCTTATTTTACAAAATCAGTCTAGGTATTGAGAATTGTAGCAAAATATTAACTTACTTACAGTGAATAAATTATATTACGGTACAACCTGAATCAGGAATTCTGAAATAGAATGACTTTTAGGTGGTCATTCAATTAAAAAACTAAACTTCAAAACCACTAGGTAATCCTATAGCACTTATGATATTCTTATAAAGATAGTGGAATGAAGTTAAATCCACAAGGTAAAGAACACCAGCATGTTCTTTTAGGAATAAGGGTAGTGATAGTAATACACCAAGATGCTATCCCAAGGTGACTTTCATGGCTCCACAGGCATACAGTACTCGAAAAACAAACTCCTGTACCAATAGTAATGGTGATAGTCCTTGCTGTGATGCCATACATGAATTTAATTAAGTCCAGTCAGACAATATTTAGCAGAAAAAACTAAGGGGAAAAAGAGGGGGAGATGGGGGTATGGATGATACAAAAAAGGAAGGGGGAGGTTGTGACAAGGGAAGGGAACAGAAATTGTGGTTAAACAGCAAGTATCCTTATTTGTTCAGTATTAATAAGTAGCATTGGTAGATAAAAAGAAGGGGATGCAATAAATTTAGTGATCCAACCACCTGTCATTTAAAAGCATACTATATGCCATATTACTATGATATGGGTTTATAATATTGATATGATTAAGGGAACAATGTATTGGAGCTAGCCTGACTGCTCAGGATCCCTTAGTCAGCTCCCCCCTTATTGCTACATATTGCAACACTGTAGGCATCCCTTAGGCTCTGATATACAGGAAAACGTCAAATAACAACTGCCAGCTAATGCATGGTAGAGAGAGGGGAGGATCCATTTTCCAAAAAATAGACCATCTATAGTTCTCAAAAATATAACTCAACTTTTAGGAAACTCTATGCCATTCAGATATTTATCTAAATTTACATTTTAATGTATTTAAATGTTGTTGCCTGCTTAATCCTAATTTCAAAAGGGAAGGAAAAAAAAAGCCAGTTTTCATAACCTTTGAAGGTAGTACCAATTGCTTTGCAACATTTAAGACTTGTTACCCTGCAAACAGAGCAGAAAATAAGATACACAGCCATACATATTAACCAGAGGCATATGACTGGCACATCTGTTCCAATTTGCATAGTATCAAACTGAAATGACATTGCTAGCTTGTTGAAACCAGAAGTCTAATTGGAAATCACAAAGAATATTGTGCAATTTAGGCTGCCCTTCAACTAGCAGATTTTTAATTTTCTTTTAAATAATAAAGTCCTGCACAAGACTGAAGGGGTTTAACGTTCCAGAATTAGACCATGAGAGACATAAGATGAAGCGAATGGGCTGCAACTCTGCCTGTTGTTTTTGAGACACTTGCTCCAAGATACAGTCATTTCTAGTACTAGAGTCCAATTGATTAGCTTTCATCAACAGAGGTATGCAGTTTTAAGAAGACAAATCACAACCTACTGGTTAAAAGAGCAGCCTTCTTTTAAGTGCCGCCATGCATTATAGGAGGATGTTCGTTTAAAATTGTAAGTGAAAAATATTTAAGTCTCTGTGTGCTTGACGGATTGAGTAAATACAGTTTTTTTTTCTAGTAAGTGGGAAGAGTTAAGAAATTTCTCCCTCAGATGCAGTTAGGTGTTTCGTTGGGATCTTTATGCAGAGCAAAGCACAATCAGTAGAAGCTGATTAACAGACAAATAAGAGTGCAGCATAGTTTAGACCCGATTTGTCAAAAACAGGTTCCTCTGAATATGCCATTGCATTCTCCATGTCAGCACTGAGGTTCTCTGCATGTTTTCTGTTAAAAGGGTAGCTAGGGCCTGATGATACCGAGTTCATAATGAGTTTTTGTTTTGCTGTAATTTCTAGGAGACGGTACTTGTTTTTGACAACTGGGGTAGTTTTCCTGTAAGACTTAACAGACCAGGCTAGTGATTTGGGAATCATTGTAGACTTCTCTGAATATGTGGGAAAGAACTTTGATGCAGATTTAGTGGAATTGCCTTTTGGCAGCGGATTTTCCTGGAGAGACTGTGAGAGCTTAGGTCTGCTTTCTTCTGTCTGGGAGGACAGGTTTGTGGTTGCAGTGCCACTAGCCTGAGCTGATAGTTTCTTTGTTGCAAAAACAGAGCAGGAAAAGCACCCACTAGCCAAGGAGACTAGACAAAAAAGGTTGACTTATCAAAAACCTTTATTATAACAAAAGTACATACCAATAGGTAAAGGCACAAGGTCAGAGATGAAAACGATCGCATGGTTGAGCATCAGCAAATGAGTGGTTTCACTCAGATGCTCAGTCTAATGAAGCTCAGGGTTTTGATGTCATAACCTTTTTTGTCTAGTGTCCTTAGCTAATGGGTGCCTTTTCTGCTCTGTTTTTGCATTCAGTTTAGTACAGCACCGCTCAGCTCTCCAGGTGCTCTGCTTTCCTGTCCTCTTTAGATTCTATGTTGGAACATTCTGAGCTGCAGGATGTTGAGAGGTTGGGAGCCAATGAACCTCAACTCACTTTCCCAAATTTGTTTTAAAATTTTTAGTCAGGATCATTCTTGGTAGTGGAGCTGTAGAATGACACTGCCATTCTCCCCAGTGAACATGCACAATCCCAGAATTTAGCTTCTAACACCAAGTTTCTTAATTCTGTTCCCTCCACCCCCCAAAAAATGGGAACCTAGTTAATTTGCATACAATACTTGTCCAACTTCTGTAGTTGTAAAATGCTACAGAAAGGTGGCTGTGCACATTACTCCAGAGATCAATAGAGCACATTGTACTTCTGTATAGATAGTAACAGTATTCTATAACAGCGGAACAAGTAACACAACTATTCAATCTACAGTAGCATCTTATTGCAAAAATCGTATATTGCATACTTACAACTGAAGTTAAATACAACAGTAAAGCTTCTATTCTGCTGCAGAGAAGAAAGGTACACTGAACTTTAAGGTAATTTCCTTTGTAGTTTTCTAATTGTATTGTGATTGGCCCCTGACATCATATGCTTCTCAATATGTGTTATACTCATCTCAGTGTGCATTACACTCATTTCACTATGTTCTTTCCTCATTTCAGTATGCACGTTAGCCATTTTGATGTGTTGTTATGTGAACTACTCATTTCAGTAGGTTACACTCATTTTATATTATTCCTTTTTTTGTATGTGATACACAAAGTTTAGAATGTATTACATTTCATTTAATATGTGTTATACTTATTATGACTGCATAGCAGAGCTATGCTGATGTATTGCTATAACATAGTGGAGAGGGTGAGGACCCTGGAAGCACATGACTGGATACCTCCACTGTGTCCTTCCACAGTGCAGTTGAAGCACATTCAGTTCTTTCTATGTACTACAGTGCTATTCCTCCCTCCACCCCTGAGCACTATTTTCCTGCTGTCTGCTGACTTCCAGTTCACTTCTGGGTTCCACGCAAGCCCTTTTTTCTTCTCCTTATATACGTGTAATACTTTTCCCTGCTGTCTAGTGGCAGACCCCATCCTTCAATTGCTGTCTCCATATTGTATTACTGTTTCCCTGGTGTCTAGTGGCACATCCCCACCCTCCAGTCACCATCCCCACTGCCTAGTGCTATTTCCCTGGTGTTCAGTGGCACCCCCACCCTCTGATTACTGTCTCCTAATGTATTCCTCTTTCCCTGGTGTCTAGTGGCACCCCTCACTTTCTGATCACCGTCCCCACAATGCATTCCTCTTTCCCTGGTGTCTAGTGGCACCCCCAACCCTCTGAGTGCCGTCTCCATAGTATATTCTTCTTTCCCTGGTGTCTGGTGGCACCTCCCACCATCTGGTTGCTATCCTGGTCTGAAATAAAGCCGTGGTGTCTAGCGGCAACCCCCAGGCTCGGATCACCTTCCTCATAATATATTTCTCTTTCCCTGGTGTCTAGTGGCACCCCAACCCTCTGATCCTCATCCCTGCATTATGTTTCTCTTTCTCTAGTGCCTTGTGGCACACCCAACCCTCCGATTGCTGTCCCGGTCTGAAATAAAGAAAACCTTCCCTCAATGTTTTTTTTAACCTGCAAGAAAGAAAACTGTCCCTCGCCGATCTTATCTCCCACCTCCCACTCAGCATCCACCACCCCACACCCCCAGTACACTCTTACACACCCTCACTCACTTGAACAGGTCACAGAATGAAGATTCACTCTACAATTGAAGTCAAGCCTTGCTGTTGGAACTGCTGACTGCAGTATAAGAAACTAAGGTAGGTGCGGTTCAATGCATTTCAATAGGGTCTTGAACTTTGATGCATCACTTTGTCATTTGTGCATATTTTGGCCCCAGATTTTCAACATGGTCTTTGTGGGATCATACCTCATGACTAATGGTGGTGGAATTATACAATTCAGACCCAAGCGGTGATTTCATGCTCGTGTTGCAAACTCATCTTTCGGGTAGAATTTGAAAATGATCACCGCCCTTGTTCATGAGGTGGGGTCATAGGAATGCTGTGTTGAAAATATGGGGTCAATATATGTACAAATGACAAAGTTATGAGGGTATGTTGACATTTTTCCATGCTCACTCATAACCTTGGTAATTTTCAATATTTTGACCCCAAATTTTCAACATAGTCATGTTTTGCACCACCTCATGAACATGATAGCAGACATGTTCCAAATTCTGCCCAAAATGTGTTTTTGAACCTGTGGCACCGATGACGTTTTGGTGGCTTGGAATCACATTTTGGCTGGGATTTGAAAACTTTCATCTATTGGGTTTATGAGGTGGGGTGAAGCAGCCTCTCACTTTTTTCAGCTGCATCGGCACTGGGTCTAAACAGTGCCAATCAGAATAATGCACACAAGGTGCATGCAGCAAAAAAGCCTCCTGCACCCCCCAGACTTAATTATTCTCACTCCATTGGGGAACGGATCACGGGGCAAGTTAAATGTCTGGGGCCATGGAATACTGTTTCCACGGCCCCTTGGAAAAAAAAACACAAGTCCTGAAAGCAAGCAAAATGACTGGAGACCAGGATTGGCACCCTGGTCTCCAATAACGCTGGCCGAGCTACTCTGTGCCTCAGACCTCCATGCCACAGGAGCAGCATGGCCAGCTTACTGGATTCTGGTGCCCTTGTAAATGAGCACCATCATGGACAGTGAATAGGGCAGAACTTACTGCAAGCACTGTAAATCTCCTCTCGCTGTTCAAGGTAGCACTATCCAGACTAGCACTCAGTTAACAGACGCTATTCTGGTAGCACTTATCTAATTGCGTACTGCTGCATCAGTGCTATCAGTTTGCAGTCATATTGGCTCTGACCAGATTTTGTTTTAGCATGTGTTTTAGCCATTTTAATATATGTGCTACTCATTTCAGCATGCATTATACTGTTTTGTTATGTGTTGTACTTATTTCAGTATGTCTCATTCTATCATGTGTTATATCCATATTAGTACTGTATTTCACATGCTCATTTCAGGTGGTGTAATCCACATGTCATAATGTATAACATTCATTGCGACATATATCATACCCATTCAGTATGTCATATTCATTTTGGCATGCATCATATTCAGAAAGCAGTAATTTTTGGTGCATGTATGCATGGCTGTGGTACTAGATGGCTGCCTAACACGGGAGCTCTGATAAGCTGCTGTAAAACCCATAATCTTTGAACCAGGTAACTTGCCTTTCCTGCTTCATTTCTGGAAGAAATATTTCTCTACATAATGGAGCAGTTTTGGATCATGGTAGATGTCACTGGAAGATTGGTGTTTTCTTTGATTGTTGAAGCTGCGTAATCTTGATCCTTGGGGCCTCCGATATGACTGAAAAAGTGACCTTAGACACACACATAGTGGTGGGCTTTGTGGACTTATCAGATATTAGAAATATGCTTCAGACCCTAATGCAAGATATTCCCAATATTAAGGCATCAGTCACACAGCTGGGACAAAGGGTAGACGCAGAAGAACTCCACATTGCAGATACAGAATTCATTGCACTCAAAGTAGAATTGGGTATGGCAACACATCGAGACAAGCTTTCTTATTTGGAGCAGCAAAGTTCAATCTCTCTGGTTGATGATTTAGAAAACAGGGACTAGAGAAATAATCTGAGGACTATTTGGGTCCCAGAAGGAGTGGGAGGGCCCAATATGTGTAAATTCCTCCAGCAATTGATACCCCAGGCTAGATTATTATTGGGATACCCTCTGGAAATTGAGAGAGCCATAGATCCTTGGGTCCGAGACCTGCCAGGGGAATGCCCCCATGACCCATTTTGGCTTATTTTCTTTGATTCTCTATTAATGAATAGGTTCTTCGACTTGCTAGAGAGTGGGGTCCTATAAAATGGAATGGTCACACTATCTATTTTTTCCAAGATTTCTTAAAGGAAGTTGCTGCTCGCCACAAAGCCTTTGCACCGGTAAGGAAAGAACTGGCACAACTCTGTATTCAATATGCAGTGAGATACCCCACAATTTTGTACATTTTTTGGGAAGGCCAGTGGTATAAATATGAATCACCTTTGGATGTACGTTTTCTTCAGGATCTTTGGAAAAACACATCAATGCCAATGTCAGGAACCCAGGGTCATGCTTACCATAAGGAAGGCAAACCACCTGCTGGCAGGCTGGGCAGAGGTGAAGATACGCAATCTTCTCGACCAGATAAGACCACATTAATACCTCACCAAGGCTGCAGTGCACCCTCAGTGGCATTACCTAAAGGCAAGTCTGACCCACTACTAAAATCTAAAAGAGAGAGAGATTATCCTCATGCCTCAGAGTCAAACCAAGCCTTGCAAAATGTAAGACAGACATTCAGTCCTAGTGTAACCAGCTCACACTCCTTGCAAAAATCCCCACCATCTAGTCCTCCAGGGTGGTCAAAGGATCTGGATCAAAACACCCCAGAATGTCTCAACCTCAGAGGATACATCTCAGTCATTGGGGATGGACTGGGCTGATTACGAAGGAAATAATTGGTATAACACTCCACTCTGAGGAACAGAGCCTGTATTGCTCCACCTCCTAGCCTGCCCTCAGGGATGCCGTCTTTTCAATTTCTCAGCTGCCACCATCAGAAAGCCAGTGTCACCAACTGTGACTGTTAAATCTGCAGGATGAACTCTGAAAAGAAAACACATAAAAGGGTGCTTAGTATTCTTTTGCAGTATATTAATTAATACAGTCTGTGCTTCATGGAGGCTACCTGCAGGCTTTTGTTTTGAGGACTTATTTACATGTGAGCATGGTCATTTCTGTACATCAGGGTAATCCTTGGCATGACAGATGGTCAGATTTTTGTGAGAATAGTTATAATGGGGCATATATTTACTGTGAAATCAGTTGTTCTACTAAGGTGTGGGGTCCCTAATGTCACAAGATAGTAAATAGTGTGACTAGGGTTGATTTACCAATGGTAATCAAGGGTAATACCAGTGGATTGTGAGACTCTAAGAGTACCCTAAAAGGTTTGTCTATATGCCCGCTGTCAGATACTTTATGTGCAGCTCTAAATCTAGGTGGGAAATCTCTCTTCCCTTGCACTTTCAGAGGCACATTTATTTATGTTTGACAGCAGCTGGAGCACTATTGGCATTATCTTGTGTTTGTTACTACAAGACAGGGATGCCTAATTATGCACCCGAGGAGGACAGGGAAGACCTGGGTGAATCCAGGCCTCCAATCCCTGTTGGCATCCCCCTGCCTCTTAGTAGGAGGTTGTTGTATGCATTAGTATACTTTGTTGGTATACTGCAAAAGGTTAGCATTTTTGTATGTTTAATAATTTTATAAGATTGTTCATTTCTGAGATTTACAATTTTCTTCTCTGCCATAAACTGGAGAACTATTCTATTCCTATTATTCAACTTTGTATTGCTGTTTTGGTAATTACTGAGTACAATATATAAAGAGGCAGTATAGCGCAGTGGTTTAAGGCTCTGAGCTGCAAATCTGGAGACCTGGGTTTGAATCACACAGCCCCCACTTGCATACTGTGTGACCCTAAGCAAGTCACTTAGCTTCCCTGTGCTCCCAGGTTGCACCTGTAAACAAGCTTTCAGCTTAGTGTATCTCACCTGGTTAAACAATTGGAAAAAAAAATTGTGCTTGATAACTATGGTGCTTTTTTATGCAGGACATTGTTTATAGAGACTATTAGAAAATGTTTATTCTTGGTTATACCATATTATAAGATGTTTGCTGGGGTTTACACTCAGGCTACTTTTGCGATAGCATGGCAACAACTTCCTAGTACTGCATCGTCACTCCTCCCCTTCTTTGGCAGGACCCTTTATTTCACTGAGCAGGTGAATTTATAGGGAATGGCTAATTTACGGGTAATGACCTGGAATGTGCAAGGTATGAATTACCCCATTAAACATAAGAAAATCCTGTCCTATTTAAGGTCCTGTAGCTGTGATATTGCATTCTTACAAGAAACTAGCCTTCTAAAAACTGAGGCTGATAAGTTATTAAGACTGTGGGTTAGTCAGACCTTTTCTAACACATATTCCTCAAAGAAAAGGGGAGTATCAGATCTGTTAAAGAGGGTCTGTCCCTTGCAAGTGGACCACACTGTCTGGGACAAGGAAGGAAGATGGATTCTCCGAGCAAGTAAATTATATCAAATCAAATCAAAATCTCGATTTAACCAGGCGATCACCGTTATTGATATGGCTCACAGGTTATTATACAATGGCAAGAAAGAACTTGGTTTCTGATTGGTCAGTTGATATCACAGCAGGGATGTTATCCTGGCATAACATCCCTGCTGATTGTTTGGATGATTTCGATCCCACCACCTCCATGATGATCTCCTCTTTCTCTTAAAAACAAAATATGTTTACACACTAACAAAACATTCTTTAAAATTATTTTTATTATAAAACAACAAGCCATTGTATAATAGGAATAATGCCCTCCAGGGTGGGAGTTATGCTGGGAATATCCTTCTCGGTAGTGACGCCGGCCGGTGGCCTCGGCCCAACCACCCGAGGTGGGATGTTATCCCAGCATAACTCCCACCCTGTCAGGCATTATTCCTTTATTTTAGTGAACCTTTATGCTCCCAATACTGATGCCCCAGAATGTTTCTCTCAGTTGGCTCAAACTATATCAGATCTGTATCAACCCCCCGTAGTATAATTATAGGTGGTGACTTTAATTTGGTTTTTGATCCTTTCTGCAACTGAAGTCCCCAAGAAAGGGGGACTCCATCACAGTTCCATTCCAGGAATGCAGTAAAGCTACTTTGCTCTGAATTTGGCCTGTGGGATTGCTGGAGAGTCCATCACCCTGAAGCCTGGGAGTACACCCATTGGTCTCCCAGATTTCAGAATTGTAGTAGACTTGATTTGTTTCTGTACAGTTCTAAATTACTGTCTGATATAACTGATGTGTCTATACTACCTCTCATGATGTCAGATCATGCCCCAGTCGGTATGATGTGGGTACCCCAGGGCAGTGTAGACAAGCACCTACGCTGGTGGTTCAACCTGGCCTTACTTTGTTCTGAGGGATTCCTGGAATGGCTTCATCAGAGATTACTTTGTATTTTGACACTAATTCCACTCCAGAAATTACCAACTTCACTCTTTGGGAGGCTTTTAAAGCCTTCATTAGAGGCTGTTATTATCTCTTATAAAATGGCAGGGTAAATTGTGTAATCTGATTGGCTCTTATACATGGTTAAAAAGGACTGCTCAGCAGTGAAGAGTCTGCAACACAGATCAATGGGCATTTGGAACACAGGCATCACAGTTAGCCCTCTATTGACAGAACTGAGCATCCACCACAAACATGGCTGTTACCTTTACACTGTAAAAAAATTCAACTGGGCCCTAAAAATAAAACTACCTTAAATTTAAAATAAAACAAATGAATTAAATGCTGTTTCCCTGATTATCACACTCTTCTTGCATATATAAACAACTTATTAACAATAAGCATTGTTTATAGTTTTCACTACAACTGTTTCTTTGCTGACACTGAAAAATCCCTTCTGTCTTTAACTGCTTATCAAGGAACTCTTCTTCTTGCTCTGACACTGAGACAACTGAGTCTCTGCAACACAGGCCTTTGTTGTCTGTATGTACAGTGTGTTGGGAGAGAACATTCTGCCAGTGGAACTGGGCTGAATTTTGAATGCATGTATTCCATGATAAACATTCCATATCTTGAATGTAGAGAACAACAGAGAGAAAAACAGGAAGAAGAAAGTAGACAATGATACAGTGACATCATCAATTACATCACTTGCAGTGGGCGGAAGTACTATTTATCACAAATGCACACAAGTAAATTAATTTTTCTACATATAAACATGTGTTTCCCAATAGTCAAAAGTAAAAAAAAAAAAAGCCAATTTACAAGCGCAATAAGGCACTCAGGGGTGTGTGTGTAAACCATAGTTTACACATGGCCAGTGGCTGAAGACACTCAGCCCTCGGCCTCGTGCCATACTACGCCCCTGGCCATGTGTAAACTATGGTTTACATACACCTCTTCATGCCTTATTGCTTACCTATGCCTCCCAGATGAACAAATTAAGAGAACTGTGGAACTTACTACCAAGATTAACAAATGGAAGAGGTCTTTTTCAGTAATCCTCAGAATCAGTAGTCTCTGTTCCAACAGGTTAGTGCACTTAAATATCCCTTAAATACTGTTTATTACTTACAGGCGACTAGGGCACAATTATACATAATCAGGCCTATTGAGAATCAGGTGATAAAGTCAGGAAACTCTTGGCTCATCACCTGAAAAAGAAATCTGTGGAAGCTCAAATTCCATATCTCAAAATTTAGGACGGTGGGTTTATTACAAACCCTGTATGTATTAGTGCCATATTTAGGGAGTATTACTCTAACCTGTGAAAATTATCTTTACTCCAATCACCAATTGTTTATGCTACCTTTTTGATAAGCTGTCACTTCCTCATCTTCCTCTGGAGGTGGCTGGGGTCTTGAATCAGGAGATTACATTGTCTGAGGTCACGGCAGCTATTAATACCGTGGCCTCTGGCAAAGCCGCTGTTCCAGATGGACTTAGTTTGGATTTTTACCAGGTCTTTGAATTGCTTATCTCTCCTAAGCTTTTAGACTTACAGTGAAGCCCACCAGGATGAAGCACAGTGTCACATGTTTCCTGCAAGACAAAAGGGATTAACTCCCAACTGAAATTTAATTGTTTGCTGCAGTAACTCTACTGCAGAATTCTGCAGAGTTGGGCTTCATCCTGATGGGCTTCACTGTATATAGATCCATGCTGGAGGGTGGAACCATGCCCCCAACTATGCAGAAAGCTACTATTACTGTCCTGCCTAAACCTAATAATGATTACTCCAAATGTGCTAACTACAGTACAGGCCTATATCCTTGATCAATGTGGACTCAAAGATTTTGGCCAAAGTGTTAGTAACCCGTTAGAAAGAGTTCTTCTATTCTTAATTCATAAACTACAGGTGAGTTTTAATGTGGTTGGAAGGGCAGTGATAGATTCAATACAGCTTGCAATAGGATCTGAATTCTGAAGCCCTGGTTGCAATAGCTGCAGAGAAGACATTTGATTAGATTGAATGGAATTATTTATTCACACCCCTTTCAGCCTTTGGTATAGGTCCCCCTTTCCAGGCATAGATCTAGATCTTCTACTTGTTACCAAAAGCTAGGGTGATGGCCAATGTCATTTTACCCAAGCCCTCTTCTTTGTTCAGAGGTACAAGGCAGGGCTGCCCCCTTAGTCCCTATCTTTTCTGTTGACTACAGAGCCCTTAAACACAGCCCTCAGACAGCACCTGGATATTCATGGAGCCAGATTAGGGGATAGTTCTTTAACTACCCTGCTATATGCAGACAATTTGCTCCTCACTCTGACGTGTGTGGAGTCTTCCCTTCCTAGAGCTTTGGAAATTGTAGATTTATTTGGTGTTACACCCGGATTGAGGGTAAATTGGTCCAAATCAGAACTTCTGCCCCTTTATAAGGGTGATCCTCGCTGGATACATCTCGTAGGTAATCTGATTAAATGGGCTTCATCTGGTATCCAATATTTAGGCATGCACATCTTTAGCACTCCCAAGACATGTGTACTAAAAAATTACAGGAGGTACTAGATTCGCTTTCAGTTGATATGAATAGGTAGGTCAAGTTGCAGCTATCAATCCCCGGCAAATTTGCAGCGATAAAAATGATGGCTTTCCCTAAATTATTTTTTTATTTAAGCAATCTTCCCATGCCCATAGCGCAAGGTTTTTGGAACAAAATAGATGGAGTATTTCCCAATTTAATTTTGGGGGGCAAACACCCCTGCTTTGGGAGAGGGATTCTTCAGGCACCAGTGATGAAGGGGGGATGGAACATGCCTTGGCCGAGGGCTTATCATCTTAGTCATGGCCTAAAACAGGCCCTCCAATGGCTCAGCCCACTTTCACTGATTGACCCCCTGTGAGTGGAAATAGAACAACCCCTATTGGGCTCCATTCCTTTGGCAGCCACCTTAGGGGACTCTATCTCTAGCCCCTCTATTAGTACATGCATATGGTTTTTACTAAATATGTTTGGAGTAGGACTTTAAGGATGTTTCAGAGGAATGTCAACTGCTTGAGACCCTAGGAGCCCTTATGACATAATCCTAAAATCCAGATGGGGGTTCTCAGATAATGTGGCATAGGTGGGCATCAAAAGAGATCAGAAATGTTGGTAACTTACTAGACCCAGAAACAGGTGTGTTTAAGTTCATCGTGGGTGATAGTTTTAAGGGAAGTTTTCAAATAGGGATGAGGACTGGGGTGTTTCTTTTAAATGAAGCACAGCAGGATCAATAACTTCTGTTTGATTATGTTTTCGCTTTTAGCAGGTGATATGTAGAGTAATCCAAGTCCATACTGCCACCCAGTTTTAAAGGGAGGGTAGAGGATCATATGAAGTTTACAGGCCCATCAGGATGAAATAACGGCATGGGTTGAAGTGGGAGGCTATGATATAATAGGCGTAAGTCATTGAAAGGGCAAATACTGGATGACCAAAAACAGCTGGAAGGGTACTCAATATGTAAGCAAGACAAGGTAGGAACTAGGAAAGGGGATGATTTTTTATATAAGGGATAATATAATAGTATAAGAAATGGAAATGGCACCCTAGAAACAAAGACTGACTATTTAACAATAAGTTTAGGATGGGAGCCTTAAAATGTAAACATCTATATTTGACTTGTTTTTATTGCCCACCAAAGTATAGCATGAATGAGTGTAAGGTATTTGAATGCTGGACCAGTTTACACAAAAATAGAAGGGAGCACATCATGATGGGGGATGTAAACCTGGACTGGGGGAAGAGTAAAGATTTAGGAAAAATAAAATAGAACATGGAGGCACATTATTTTGCACATCTTATAGATTTACCAACTCATTATAACTACAAGACTAATAACAGTACTATCATTGATTGGCCTATCACAAATAGACTGGTTAATACAGTATCTTAAAATGTTACATTTTATCTGATTCCATTTCAGATTACTGCCCCATTTATTTTATTAGAAAGTACAAGAAAGAATATGCCCAACCTAGGTTTAGTAACAGAAGAAGCTTTGACAGAGTAGATGTTGATGATTTCTAGGATTTGGAAAGTTAGAATGGAAGCAGGATGATAATAATGCTACTCTGGAGTCATTGGTGGAACAGCTCACAGGACATTTGACAAGGGCATATGAAAAAATACACCAATAACAACATGGAAAGTGAAGGGCAAATTTTTCCACTGGTTAAAAAAGAGTATTAGAGATTTGCTAAAAAAAATGGATAGGCTAAGGAAACAGTATTTAACTAGTAAAGATATAGATAGTTTAAGACAATATAAAACTATGAGGACTATAACAAAGGCTGAGATTAATAAGGCTAAAATCGGAATGTTATTGTCAGGCCCAACACCATTTGTAAATAAAGATGGGGAACCTATTGAATGCTTGCTCTTGATCAAGACTAATGATATACCAATTTAATTTCTTTTGTTGTCCTTGTGAAAAAAATCTCCCTCAATAAAAGAAGGTTGTCAGTAATCTTTCTCCTCTTAATAGTACATACTTGGCTAGGGTCACTAACAAATGGAGCAACAGTTCCCAATCAAAGAGCTAAAATTTTCATCAGAATCTTGACAGCCGTATTCAATAAATTAAGAGGTCGCCAGTTTTTCAACAGTTTCCTATCCCCTTTTTTATACATCAAAATTTGAATGGCTTGTCCAAGTTGTGGTGCTATGTCAATTCCTTCCAGTATTGTATTGAAAATAACACGAGATTCTCCACCAGATCAGGCATGAAAGTTTTGAAAAATTTCAAAGTGAGGCCATCTGGTCCTGGAGTAACATTGTTTCACAGCGAACAAATAACTCCTTTAAATTCTAAATCTGTAATAGGTTCTGTAAGTTTTTTTATAAATCCTGTGGGATTACTAGAACCTGACAGGATGCCAACATTTATGAGACCATATCCTTCGTTACATCCGCTGTGGCATATAATTATTTCATGTAAGTATTGACTACAGTCAATATATCTGCACCACCTCCCCCTCCTCTGTAATAAGGGAGTCCATGGATCCCCGATGCAGTCTTGTTCTATAACTTTCAAAGATATCTCCTGTTGTTGACTTTTCAGGGGTACCTATCCTATGTTCATACAGCAGAGACGCCACTCTGCTGTATTGTAAGACTTCCATTTGTTTTTTTTATTGTTTTAACTGGTCACAATATTCACCATAACCTTCATTTATGTGTAAGACCACTCTCATGTACTGACCTCATAGTGTCAAATACTGCAATATTTTTCAGAGTGGATGTGATAGCCCCATGATTTTAATACGTATTTTATATCACATTTTGTCTGAATCCACCACCTTGTGATATTATCTTCTAAAAATGCCATTGACTGACGTGCCCGTAATAGATTCTGTACCTTTGCTGTACATACTGTATCAGTCAAAATTGTATTATTCAGTTTCCATACACCACTGCCTCTCTGAACCTCTCCCCACAAAGAAAATTGAACCTTAACCATTAGGTGGTCTGAAGTTTTAAAAGGTACAGTAAATGCAGAAACACATTTTAGGGAAGAGGAAGCAAAAACATGATCAATCCTGATCGCAAGGTGTGCTCTATAAAAGGTATACCCTCCAGTAGCATGAATACTCCGATAAGCATCATTTAGACCAGTCAAAGTCAGCACACTTTGCAGTGCATTTACATCACAGAAGATTTTTTTTGTGGCACCTCCTTTATCCAAAGTTGACAAGCCACAGTTAAAATCTCCTGCCCAGATTAGGAGATGTGAGGTAAACAAAAATGGCTTGATTTGCATAAACGTATCTACCCTTTCTTTTTTTGTCTGTGGTGCGTAAATAGTAATTATACGCCATTGTCTATGAAGATGCGTAAAATCTATCAGTAACATTTTACCCATACATAATTCTAACACCCTCGTGATAGAGAAATCCCACCCTAAAAAACAAAATCACCCCCCCCACATCATTCTAAAGTGAGAGAAAAAAAAGCAGGACCCCAGCACCATAATTTCCTAGCATTTTCTGTATCATTAGTAGCGTAAAGACGAACATCTTGTAAGCAAGTTTATATCTATGTTGTTATTGTTTAGAATATTAAAGGCAACGAGAAGTCTCTGTTATTTCTTATGCTGTTCACGCTAACAGTGGCCATGTTATATTTATAAAATTCAGCCATGGAGACAAGAATGTTTAACTTTCCTCACAGATACTCCACACCTTTCAAGTCACTGCCTGTTTACCCAGGCATTGGCTACGCCTGGGTTTTGTCCCTAGCTTGTTTAGTTTTGTCCCAAGCAGCTTGTACAGTTGCCATAGGGCACTCTTCATCTGACTCCATGGAAAAATCTTTCTGTGAGGAGATCGTAGATGAAGATTCAGAATGGTCACCACCATCTGAATCATAAGTTTGTAGTACCTCATAGGCATTGGAAAGTTTCATCATCTTTTTCTTTTCTCCCATACATTGTACTTTAGCTTTAGGTTTTACATTTTCAGCTGTCGTTTTTTGATGCCACAACTGTGGGCTCAGGTGGTGACATATTTTGCACAGTTAGTTCTATGTCAGTCCATAGGCCTGCGGTTTCTGCAGTCTGGAGAAAGGTTGTCTGGTAATGAATTCTGGAGCCTGTTTGCTCTATCTCCTAGTCAGGTTTAAAGACTCACTCGGTACTGTCTTTTCCACATCACCATCATGAAGAGAGGGGCATCACAGGTGGTAAATCCTCAATATGCAGTAGGTTAGACAGTTGTACCTCTGTCACCACCGCTGCATTCTGTTCACGCATCTTTTGAATAGAGATGCTAACATTCTGGGCTTTTTCCACTATAAGTTCTTGGTTTGGTCTGTCCGATCTATTATGCATAGCCCATTCACAAGATCGATACACATAGCCTGGCAGGTTACAAAGGTTGCAAGTTTGATCGTTGGTACAGTCTCTGTTGGAGTGACCACATTCCATGCATAGTGTGCACTTCACCCTGTTGCAAACACTACTTATGTGCTGTTGTGATCTGCAGCAGAAGCAAGTCTTCAGCTGCCCTTGATAAAAACAATGACCCATCTCAGTGCCAAAAAAAAAGCACTAGGAAGGTGCTTTGGGCCTTGTGGGCCAGATTTTAGATGCACCTTAAAATTCCATCGTCCCGTCCAGATGTGTTCATCATCTAGGACTGGGGTAGGATTTTCTAGAACATCTTATTCTTTCTGGAGCCAGTATCAAATGTCATGTATTGATACTCCCTCATTGCGGAACAGCACAGTAATGTGCTTTATAGCTGGTCTGGTAATTGGTATAACACAAAAGGGTATCCATAAATCTGAATGTTTTTTTTTCTCATACATGGACCAAAAACGGTCCAGTCTAGCTGGAGTTTTAAAACTCACATCAAAGTTCATGTCACCAGATGCATGGATCAGAGCGTAAATTTCGTTAGAGAAAAATGGAAAGAATCTTTTAGTAGTACTTTCCCGATATACAGTCTATCAGGTGGGAGAGGCAAGCCACCCATGTATTGAATTCGACTGCATTCTTCCGTTGGGCAGGAATTATATTTGAAAACCAGCCCTTCCTCCTGAATTGTCTCCATAATAAAGGAAGGCTGTATAGGTACTGGTTGTGGTTCAGGGGTAAGGTCCAAATCATCTGCTTGATCTCCCCAAGTTGGTTGTTCTATGGGGGCAGTGGGATCAGTGGCTTGGGATACAGGAGAGGTCTCTAGTTCAATATGGGGGGGTTCTACCTGTGTCGCAATACCAGAGACAGCCATGTCTTGGTTTGCAGATTGAACTCGCATAGGATTTTGCATAATATTTTTACTCAAATCAGAGCTTGATAAATCCATTTCATCCAGAATCCACCCCCCCTTCAACCTTTTTCCAACCTACAGCGATCAGTGTTGAATCAATATTACTGGTTTCTGATCCAAGAGACCTTAAGTCTTCTGTCAGACATCTACTCCCAGGATCTTGTCCCCTCCCAGGCCTAGCCTTCTGTAACACATTTTCAGTAAACAAATCGTCAGTATTTTCAGTAGATATGGGACTTTCAGAGGATTTTCACCTGATACAGCCAAATCTAGTTTGTACTCACTGTGGAAGAACTGTCCATGGAAACCTTTGCTGTATCAGCACTCTCATTGAGCAGCTGTTCCAGAACAAACCCTGAGAAGGATTTCATTACATATATTAATCTGTACCACAGGTTTTCTGTGAATGGGTTGTCACAGCATCTGTCGCCTCCATCTGTTCCCAAGTGGCTGCTGTACTCACCATGACCTGGAGTTGAAAGAACCACTAGTAATCATTGTTGCTGTTCTATAGTGAGGGCCTGTACAAAATCTACTTCTTGCTGGAGGCCTGCTGCCTGGAAGTCCATACATCCACCTTCAATAGTTTCACCATCCATTAGCTCTATACGCTGATCAGTTACCAACATTTCTTCCATGATCATCTCCTGCTCCAAACCTACAAGAAAGGAAATCCCTCCTGCCACATCATCACATCCTCCACCTCCTGTGTCCGACAGCAAACTGGGTTCCTCCATCCCATCCGCAGGAAGTGACAGCACTCCTGCAGGCAGAGTAGGGTAATTTCCCCGGAGTCCTGGCCAAATTTCTCCCATTCATTGAAAATACCACCAATGGCTTAATCTGGTTCAATTTCAGTTGCTTACCATCTGTATCCCCCCTCCCCCGGTCACCCCTGAAAAAGGGACTTCTAGGCCCAGTGGGCTTACCAGGTCAACAAAATTCAATAAATAAATAAATCTACCCAGTTGCCTGCGCTCTGACTTCCTTCCTGTAGGCCACCTCCTGCTTCTTCCCCATCCCTATTTCTGCCCCCTTCCTTACCACTTTGTCCCTCCAAAGTGTTACTCAATTCCTTCAGTGTGCCACCCCTGCTACTCTTATCTTGTAGCCCCTTAGTGATACCTGCCCTTACTTCTGGCTTGTTACTCATTTCTTTCAGTATACCACCCCTGCTGCTCTTTGTGAGATCCTCACTTATCTCTGGCTTTGTCTGCTTTTCATAGCCCCACTCGCTATTACCCTTAATTTCCTTCCCAGCTACCTCCTCCTGTTCCTCCATCTCCCTTAAGGGCCAATATCTGTTTGAGTCTATTGTGTATCTATGCTCCTAGACATTGTCATACATGCTCATATTGCCCCTGAACCCTGCCCTAGCACCTCCCCTCCAGATTCCCAGTGTGTCATGCTTGCTGCATCTATCTTCTCTTGCATACTGTCTCCTGCTCTCCACCCATTTAACCTCCGTGTTTCTCCTTTTCTTTCTGCCCATGACATTTCCTCTACAGCCTTAATAGTTCAGCCTCCATTCTCCTTAGCCTTTGACAATTTGGGCACTCCCAGCCTCCACAGAGTGCTAATGAATATAGCTCCTCCACAGTTGTTGCATCCACTCATCCTCCCTCCACAGTGTCCCCTACCTCTCTCCTCCACCTGTCCACCCTCCCCTATACTGTACCTCCCTTGGCATGCCCTCTACCCTGCTGTTCCATCATCCCCACGTCCCTCCTCATGAACCATGATCCCTCACCCTTATGCCCTTCTTTCTCCATGTTCCCAATTTTACTAATGACCTCACAACAAGTTGTATCCAAACCCTTTACCTCAGTGATCAGCATTTTAAAACCTCAGAAACAGGCAGTATCCCTCCTTCACCCCTGTAATCTGTTATACATCAGGTGAGGGCATCAGAGTCCCACATCCCTTAATATCTATTGATCAAACCTTGTACCACCATAAAGATTTGTGCAGTCTTTAAGATGACTATTTAGTTAATCTCTATAAATCAATAATTTTCCAGATATTCCACAATATCTCCAATATCTCCCAAAAATACAAAAATACTCAATGTTATCTGGCTAGTGTCTGTTCAAAAGTTTCAGACTGTGGCTCCAAGTTAACAAATATAAACTCTGTTAGTGTCATCCGTAACAGTGTTCTGGGAATTTATAATTAATACATGTTCAAACACGTTGTTTTTCCCCCAGCCCATTACACTCTGTGTAAACAAGCTACTGAACCAAGTATGCAAAGAAATAAGCATCCACAAGTAAATGAACAGATTTATTCAGAATAGTGTGAACAACCAGATGGCGAGATGGTCGTGGTGTGCAACTGTCTTTCTCTGTGTCAGGGACATCACCAAGATGTCTTTCTTGGCAGCACCACCCTCAGCCAAGGGTAGTGGGCTTAAACTGGCTGAAGTGACAATGTCGGGTTGTTTGGCCTGACAGCTGGATGTCTAAATGTGGTGTGGAGACAGCCAATGGTGGGAGTGGAAATGTGCCTTAAAGAGCAGGTGCTTAGTAAGGATGTACTGTATATCTCAAAGAATGAAGATTTGGAGCCTCTAGATACCTCTGTAATCATTTTGTTTGGTTTTATTTGACTTTAATTACCTGTGTTATCATTTTATTTGAATGTTGCCAACTACTAGCAAAACAGAATGCAATGGAATTAACTGTTGTATTGTGATGTCAGAAAATCTTTACTGGCAAAGCTGGCAGTGTAATTCAATGGGAAACTACATACCTGATTTTCAGTTTTTTTGTAGGAAAATAACACTTTCACCACAAAATATTATATATTTAATAGTAATATGTGATTTTTGATAACCTGTGATCTTTTGTTATAATATAGCAGGTGACATTTTCTTCATAACCAGGTTTTACTTGGGAAGAAGAAAGGGAAAACAATTACTGTTTTAAAAATTGTGAAATCATGCAGATGGACCACAGTAGTGCAAACATATAAAAGTCAAAGTTTGTTGCTGAAAGAAGTATCTGTTTCTTTTGAAAAAGATACAAAAATATATTTAGTTTCTCATTGAAATACACTGGGCTCCAAACTAGCTTGCAGTTTCTGACATCACAATACCAAGATTCCACCAAATTCCTTTTTACTAGCAATGTGGACATAAAAGGTAAAAACCCACTATTTTCACTGCCAGAACAAATATTTTATTATATAAGTATACAGTAATTAACCCTTACAGGGCTGCGGACTGATATATCCGTCCAGAATTCCAATAAGTTCTAATTCAGTTGGCAGTCTAAGGGTTAATAACACATCAAAATACAATAAATAAAATAAGCAGTTGTATATCTGTTAGAAGTAAACACCTGCTCTTTAATAAGGGGAAGGCACTGTTCCCCCACAAACAGTACAGCTGTCACCACTCAGAGGAACAGACTAAAAAGGGGCACCAAGATCTACTAAAAATATATTCATCAACAGGTGGAATTAAATAAAATAAACAACCTTTACTTAAGCAAATAAATAGCAATGCTATAAGAATAAAAATTCAGTGCAGTTGACAAAACGTTCAGTACAATTGGCAATTAAAATTGTCAGTGTAACTGGCAAATTCTAAAAATCAAGCTTATTACTTTAATACGAACAAGTGCTTATCACTCTAATATTACATTCAAAGAAGTCAGGCACTCACCACCTCAGATGAAATTGACACCAAGCTTCAGTTTTAGTAGCTGTGTTGTCCTTTATTAAAAGCGAGGCAGTATAGCGCAGTGGTCTAAGGCTCTGAGCTGCAAATCTGGTGACATCTAGCAGACCAGATCTGGGTTTGAATCCCACAGCTTCCACTTGCATACTGTGTGGCCCTGAGCAAGTCACTTAACCTCCTTGTGCTCCCATGTTGCTCCTGTATAAAAGCTTCCAGCTTATGTGTGCTATACCTGGTTAAACAACTAAATTAAAAAAAGTGACAGTCACACATCTTTGTCAGATCAATGCCCACCTGATGCATTTTGGACTGTTGTCCTTTATCTAAGGTCTGAAAAATGTCAGGCAGGCATCAGTTTGTCTGTATCTGGTCTTTGAGCAAGATGTGAGATGTGTGATTGTCGCTTTTAATAAAGGACAACAGAGCAACCAAAGCTGAGGTGGTGAGTGCTACTCTTTAAATGTGATATGGACTGACTTGTCAAGGAGCACCACCATCCTTGTTAACATTTGTTTTTGTTTGTTTTTGGTCACTCTAATATTAATAATAAGTGCTTATCACTCTAATGTTAATGAGAGGTGCTTATCACTCTAACATCAATGATAAATGCTCATCACTCCAAACATTAATTATACATGCTTGTTACACTAAACATCAACAAATAGGCACCCCCCCGAAGCTCACAGGAAGGAAGGAAGAAGCAAAAGGGCTAGGTCTTACCTCTACTGATCTGGAAAACTGAAAGCCGCCTCTAGCAGCAACAGGAAACTGCCAGTCCTGAAAATGGCTTTTGTGAGGGATCAGACCCACCTTGGAACTCTAGCCCCAGTAACCAATTGGCTAGGAATGGGGTAAATTGCTAGCCCACCCTAGCACAAGGTAAGTATGGGTACCCACTACACCACACCACCTCCCCAGGGCTCCCTCCCTGGTTGTCACACTTCCCCTGACAGGGGCTGCTGCTAGTTTTGTAAAAGGTTACAGGGTTTTAAATAATTGTTTAGCAGTTTTTTCTTGGGACTATACTAACTGTACAGAAAGTATTTATATAGAGTTTTAGAAGTGCTGTGTTTGTTAAACACAGTGAGGCAAGAGCTATGCATTTTCACAAAGATTTAGCACTTTTATGAGCAAAACGCTAATCAATTTTTAGAGTTAATAAATCCCTGGATACAAGCATTTGTAAATGTGGTACACCACTAACTGACCTGCTGAGTGTCCCTGTCACTTTGCTGCTAACTGACCTGCTTGCCAAGTGTCCCTGTCTCTTTGCCACTAGCTGACCTGCTAGCTGAATGTGCTGGGTTACAAATTGGGGGTAGCTGGTGGCAGGCCACTACCCCATCACCACTAGTCAACCTGCTGGCGAGTTCACTTGAAGGCCTTCTGTGACAGGCTGCCACCCTTCTGCCATTAGCCGAGGTTGCTAGTAGATCACAGAGGACACCTGGGGAAGCTGTAGCATCACCAGCCCCCTCTTCCTGGAGGCCTGAGTCAACTGCCTTGTCTGACTATATAGCTCTCAAGCCCCTAAAAAGGGCTACCAGACTGGCAGGGACTCTCCCAACTGCCCCTGCCAGGTCCCACGAGGCTTCTCCCTGGGTCTTCTCTTCAGGTGTTTCAAACTGAAACTTTTCTGACCCTTTGCCAACCCTCACACTCTCCTTGAACTCCCCTTCAAATGGCCCTTGAAACCTCCTGGCAGCCTTCTTTATGCTGGGAGGGGAGTGGTCATGGGGGAGCTCCCTGACTGGCTATGAGTAAGGAACACTGATTACAGCAAATCAAGGCCTTGATTGCACAAATTAATCAGTGCTGGAGAGCTGCTACTCAGTCCTCAAGCTCTCTCCCAGTATGAGCACACTCAACAGCTGTAACAGCCATTAAGATTGTAAACAGACATCAAGCGCTTTTGATGTGTTGTTGCAGGAGCTGCTAGAGCAGGTTTCCATGGCCAGCACTTTCTCTCATGAAGAGAAACTCTCCTCAAATCAGTGGGTTAGGGATGGCAGAACAGACATTCCTGCACACTTTGTAAAAACACAATATAATCCATAGCCAGTGTGAATATCGCTGAAGGGATGCCTCTCAAACTTCCGTGGAGCACCCGATGTGGCTGTGACACCAGGCGCTGCAGTAATTTAGCATTAGCAGCAAAAAACAACTGAAAGCTTAGTGCTAGCTGAATCCAGACTAATTAGTGTATGCTTTCAGGGGAAGAGCAGATCTTACAAGGCAGCAGCACCCATATATTACTGACACTCTTTACTGCCCCTCCACTGTAACGTTATTACCATGTACAACAGTATAGTCATTTTAGAAACTCCTATTCATAATCCTCTCTGAGTGGCCCAGGTTTCATATATCATACATTGAATTAATGAGACAGTTTCTGCCTTCAGAGGTTACAGCTCCCTCGGGCAAGTGTGAAAACCAAATGAATTTGCTGTGTCCTACACTTTTACCACTCTCCAAGTATGCTGATGCCTTCCTGAAGTTAATAATCCAGCACCCTAGCCATCCTCCACCCCCACAAACACTGGACATGGATTCACAGGTGCAACAAGCCAGGGATGAACATCAGGAATCAGTGTTAACATTTTAAAGACAGAACTTAATTTACACCATGACAAGCTTTTAAACAAACTCTGGTCGGAGTCAACATGGCTGCTATCTGCTTTAAAAGCACCAGAGGGGGCTTAATGGCATTCCTAAACAAATGGAGCCCAACTAATTGCAAAGCTTGCTCAGGTCCTGAACAATGTCATTACGAAAGGATGACAGGCTAGTCTGGGTACTAGAGTGGGCAAGGAATTACTATAATTAGGATGTTTAAACAGCATAAGTTATTCATCTTTGCATATGAAGCAGGGCTGGATATGAAGGACCTAGAGTGTTTTCTGACTTTAAATTGCTATGTTACTCATACTGCCTGTTTTACAGGAGAGCTGTCAGTTGCTGCTGTCTTCCTCCAAACCTCCCAACATGCTGGAAAGGTTAAAAGCAGAGGAAAGAGGACTGTCAGTTTTAGTGTACTGCATCTCAAGCGACTGTCCCTGTCAGTTAATTGTACGAATGGTCACAGAAACAGTGAGAAAAATGCACCACCCAGCTTGCTGGATAACCACCACATACCACCAGCAAGGAGAGATTGTACTGTGCTGGAGGGCAAGCAACATGATCACAGTTCAGTTTCATGACTCCTCACTAAATACACACACACTGGACCACACTTACCTCTTCCCATTATCCCTTACCCCACATCCTCGTACTGCAGCATCTGAAACAAACTCTGGTCAGATGACCATACCTGCTCAGAAAGGTGAATCAAAATCATCAGAGCTCTCGCACGCAGCTGAGTCAGCCATATCCAAGATGGCCTCCATGACAATACTATCGCATGCAGTTACTATCAGCACCATGTTGGTCACAGTGGCTGTAACTTCTGCATCCAAGATGGCCACCATGACGTCACTGCTTAGATGCAATACTCATGCACAGGCAGTTAGTTACGGTGGCCATCTTAGGTACGGTAGCTGTAACTTCCGCAGTTGCGGATATAAAATGGTGCCCCATGAAAGGGGCAAGGTTATGTGGCCAGCAGAGGAGAAGGGCCCTAAAACAGAACACTGCCAACTTTGCCGTAGCACTGAGGAAGCATGTCGGAGGGGTGTCCGGTCACAGGCTTCCGCAGTCCCTTTTTCCTAAGTAATAGCAATTCATCTGGGGAGCTCTGCCAATGCAGCCGTAAAAATTATAGACAATAGTTGGGTCAGGGGCTAGAACATGTCCTTCATATTATCACACAAGTCCAATGGTGGAATTGTAAAGCACTGGTTCTTTTTCGCTGATGGTGTAGCGGTGCTTGAGTATGGAGAGGCAGGAGACAAACTCAGAGAATGGAAAAGCTTTACTAGGTGCAAAGCATCAAAGAGAACAGGCAAATACAAGCTATATACTCAAGAACTCTATTCTCTATACCTCGATAGCTCTATACTCCAAAACTCTATTCTCTATACTTCATTATACTTATTATTCAGTAACTCTATAATGCTATCGCTCTATCATTCTATTATTCTGTTACTCTATAATCATACTATAATTCTATGCTAGATATCCTTATTACTGTATGCCAGCATGACCAGGATAAATCAAAAGTCAGAGCGTTGTGTTCGCCAAAGATTGAAAGCAGTGGCCTCAGTGCACTGCATTGATTGGCTTAGCTGAACTGGGAGAAACAAAAAGGGAAAAGAACTAAAATGCACAAGAGCCCCAAACAACTGTGAAGCCTTCTGGCTGAAGTGGGGCCCCAGGGAAAATGAGATGCAGAAGGAGCTGAAGAATCTCTGGGCCAATGCATGATCCCAGGAAATGAAATGCAGAAGAAGCTGAAAAACCTCTGGGCCAATACAGGATCCCAGGAAATGAAATGCAGAAGAAGCTGTGGAACTTCTGGCCAGTGCAGGACACATATGACTTCAGGCAATTCCTTTCAGGCAGAACACAGTTCTGGCAATTACAGGTTGCAAAACACTAAATACACAGTTCAAAGTCAATTGCTGGCAGCAAAGGGCAGAACACACAGTTTGGGGGCAACTGCTGGTTGAAGGGCACAGTATGCACAGTTCAAAGTTACCGCAGGTTTTAGGACACAGTAACAGGATTATTGCCACCTAATTTGCCCTGTTTCTAACCCTAATTAACCCTCTTTCACTTACTAGCCCTTTTGTGGGAATTACTAGCCTACACTAGCGCCTGACTGCCTCTATGTGTGGACCAGTGACGGGAAAACCCATAGACCCCTCCCACAGGCATTTGGGTTTGACAGGGTCTATCAGGAGAATTACCCTATTTGTTGTGGGTAATCTGGCCAGCTGACTCACTATAGATCCCATGTTCACTGTCCCTTCTTGACTTAGGGGCTTCAAGCAGTTACTATGTCACTAGCCCTTAGCTAGGCAGGGCTACTATGCTGCTGGGATGGCTAACTGACTAGCCCACTCCTTCCCTTGCTCCTGGCTGAAGCTGACACCTTAGTGCACTTTAAAATGGAAGATTTTCCAGCTTTCAAACATTAGCCTTAACTTGACTACTTGTGACCACTTGGCTACTAGCCACCTTTGTCACTCTGGGGCACTCTGCCTTATGATCTGGGGCTTGTTTCCTAAATGGCCCACCTGGTACTTATTTCTGGATAAATAACATAGCTTTGGGCTAACTAGAATCCCTGCCACTAGCCCAACTGGCTAGCATGGCTATCACTTTAAGTGTGGCTTGCTTTATTTATAAAGTTAAGCTTTTGGGCTAACTAACACATTTTCCACTAGCCCACCTGGCTAGTTTGTGTGAATACTGGGGCTTTGTCTGCCTATGCCACTGGCTGGAACCCGCTTTGTTGTCCCTTTAAATTTGGGGCCTGTTTTATCTTAAGCTCCTTTACAGGAGCTTATTTTAATAAATTAATTAATTAGAATAGATCCACCTCGGGTGGTCCATTGTCCTGGGACCTTGCGCGCCCGCTAACAGCTGCCCCGCCATGTGCTCTCTGGGAAAGAAACTTTTATTTATTTATTTATTTTAAACAGTTCTGGTGGACAGCACCTGCCCTATGGTGCTGCCATCAACTCACCGCCTCGGCCCAGGGAGAAGTCAGGAAGAGGAGGAAGGGTATTTCTGGTGCTGGTGCTGGTTGCAGGCAGTTGAAGGTTTTCACTTTGGGTCCTTGATGTGGCCCGACGCTCTACCCCTAACACTGGCTCTAGGAAGATGTGGCCCCACTTGGGGGCACTGCCACCATGGGACCGAACTTTAACTTTCAATTTTAAATAAAATAAAAAAGCAGGGTTGTACAGAGCCCACACCATGATCGGATGATCGCTGCTTAAGGGGACCTGGCCCACACTGACAGACTGCCAAAACACCACTGGACCATTGACTTCATGGATGGAGGAATGAGATGAGGACTGCAGGTGCCTTGTTAACGCTTACTCCCTGTGTCCCCTCTGTCCCTTTGACTGCAAAACATTTCTTTTTCTTTTCTTTGTTGGGGTGCCTGGAAGCCTCCCCAACCACTCAGCTTGCTGGCCACAATTTAATTAAAAATGGCCATTACTGGCTACACTGCTAGGTGTGCCAAAATGCTGATCAGACTGTATTTGTTCACCAGACCATCCAGGACACAGCGAGACCCCCAAACGTGAGGCAATTCCACCTGCTGTCACTGGCCGCCAGTCACTTCACACATGGAGCAGCCTCTTCTCTGTTGGCTGTCAAGTCCTGCACTCCACTCCAACTGTTTCATTAAAAAAAAAAAAAAAAAAAAAAACAGGCTTTCAGTTCGATTCAGAACTCTCCCCTAGAGCTGCTCCAGAATGCTGAGGGGGAGAACACTCCTGTGCTGAGAGTTCCATTTTTTTTCTTATGCTGCAGGTCTGAGCTAGTCAGGCTGGGCACCTACTTTGGAACATTACAAAGCAACCTGTACTCGTGTTCTGTTCAGGTAAGAGTGCTAATAAGCAGGGCCACTGGAAAATTGCAGAAAAGGTTACCCAAAATTGCAGAGCGCTTTGCAAAGATTGCAGGGGTTCTACTATAGACCCTGAGTGCTTCACAATAAATCTTTTAATGTTTTCTGCAGCATACAATAGTCAGTATAAATTGCTAAATGAATACACTGATACCTGAATATTTTTAAAACATAAAGAAAAGTTTATGTTCCTAAAAAGAATACTAAACTGATAAGCTATCGTAAGTGTTGTCTATCTTACAAAATTTAAAAGCATCTGCCTCATACAGTGCTAAATAGATTCTATAAAGTGAGCCACAGCAAATCAATATTAAATAAAGCCAGAATAAACACATTTTTCTGTTTGTGGATGTAGAATAATGAAGACTAATCAACAGCTGTTTACAGTGCTCTGCCAGCTATTCACCCACTTTGGCACAAGAGAAAAATAAGCAGATAGAGTGATGAATAATTAAGTTTTAGTGAAAGGTTGTTAAAGTGTTTAATGGTCATAATTTGTACTGCACGTACTGTACACTATTTTTAAATCACATATTTAAACATTAAATCTGGGGTTATTGGGTTGGCAGTATAATCTAGAGGTTAGAGTAACAAACTGTGAATGAGCTGACAACATCTAGCAGACCTGGGTTTGATTCCCACAACCTCCACTTGCATACTGTGTGATTCTGAACAAGTCACTTAACCTCCTCAGTGCTCCTGGTTGTACCTTAAAACAGGCACTTGTGCTTAGTGGGCCTTATGCGTTACCAAAAATGTAAAAAAATACCAATATACTTTTACTGCATCATACAGTAGTCAGGGTACCCTGCAATTTACCTTTGTTTTACTCTGGCTGCAATGATTTGGTTTAGTTAAATGTTCAGATACATTTTGTGTTTTATAATTTATTTATTTATTTATTTATTTAAAGTCTAGGAATTACAACCCTTTGAGTCAGAGACTCATTTGCAAAGGCTCCACGTCTTACATAAATGGATTAGAACACAGTGTTACACAGAATATACAATATAGACAACAGCACCAGTACAAAAAGAAATGACAGTAAAAATTATAATGAACACAAACAATGGAACGACAGCAATTGTGAAGTAATAGTGCATTTAACATTTTCAAAGTTTCATCTGCAGTCACAGTGGGAGTTTGACATAATGTGATTAAGTAGCTCCTGTTTGAAAGGCCCAAGCCTGGGGACTGATAAGACAGGGTCAGGGATTGAGTTCATCCACAGTGGTGCCCTGTAGCAGAAGGATCTTTGGCCAGCAGTGGTCTTTACAAAGGGGACACGGAAAGTGGCAGTTTTGGAGTGTCTAGTGGGCCGGGCCAGTAGATTTTTTTGGAAGAGCTTAAGACAGCCTGGGGGGCCTGGCCCAACTGAATTTTTTTGGCCAGTAGGCAGGTCTGGCAAACTAGTCGCCCCTGGAAGTTTAGCCATGATGAGTGTAGATAGAGGTCACAGGTGTCGTGAAGATGATCACATCCTATGGCCAATCTGCAGGCCTTGTTTAGGGCGATTTAATGCTGGACAGAGCTGTGTCAGATGAGGCCCCATAGATGATTATGCCATAGTCTACCAGTGAGAGGATAGAGCTGGAGATAGCTGCGTATGCCTCCGGAGGTAGACAGGACCTAAGCCTGTAGAGGAGCCCAATTCTTTTGTTTGTTTCAGTACAGGTTGACACGATATGTTCATGATAGGTGAGGGCGGAGTCTAGAGTAACCCCAAGATATTTAAAATTGGAAACAGGTTCCAGTGCAATGCCCATCACATTGTGTATGGCTAATTGTGTAGTGCTGTGTTATGTTGTGGGTGGGCGAATAGCATGACTTTTGTCTTTTTTGTATTGAGTACTAGCATGTGTGAGGAAAACCAGGCTTCAATTTGAGTGAAAGAGCCCTGCAAGGATTCTTGAAGCTGCGTGGGGTCAGGGTGCCGACTGAAAATCACCACATCATCAGCATAAAGGAGAAGACTCCCAGAGGTGGCCAGAGGTAGTGAGTTCAGGTAAAGTGAGAAAAGGAGCGGACCAAGGATAGACCCTTGAGGGACACCTGATCAGACAGGAAGGTTTGCAGAGGGGGTGTTTCTTATCATCACCTGTTGAGTGCGGCCAGAGAGATAACTGGAGAACCAGCTGGTGGTTTCTTTGGAGATGCCGACAGAGAGGAGGGAGTTTATGAGCATGGTGTGATTGACGGTGTCAAATGCCTTGGAGAGATCTATAAAGACTGTACCAGCCAGATTTCCTGGTCAAGAGCCATGAACAAAGGAGGTGAGTTCTAGTAGAGCAGTGGTGGTACTGTGACCTTTTCTGAAACCGTGTTGTTGTTGGCAGATTTGGTGTTGTGAATCTAGGTAGTTAGTAAGTTGATCAGCCACAATTTTTTCCAGTGCTTTTGAGAGTGGAGGGAGTGTTGAGATGGGCCTGTAGTTACTAGTTGCAGTACGTGCACCATTTTTATGTATTGGCGTAATCCTTGCCTTTTTCCATAGAGACGGGAATTGTCCTAGGCACAGGGACATGTTGAAAATTTTTGTAAGAGGTACTAGAACAGTATCAAGGGTTAAAGATAGCAATTTAGTATCTAGTGAGTCACCACTATATTTGGTCTTTCCTAGGAACCTGGAAATATAGGAACGGACAACACTAGTGGAGACAGTTTTGAGATGAAAAGGTGGCGCACTGGGGGGTGGCGGGAAATCTCCCACGTCAGTGTTGAAAAAGTCGGGGGGAGAATAGAGCCTAGGTCTGAGAATGCTTTATTGAAAGCATCTGCTATTTTGCTGGGTTCTTGGGTAGGGATACTACCTAGGATAAGCATGGCAGGGGAAGGGGAGGGAGACTTTCCACTAAGTTCCTTAATATTATCCCAGAACCTCTTACCATCACCCCAAGTGGCAGTGAGTTTTGTTTTGTAGTAAGCAGCCTTTGCCAGCCGTATTTCCCAGGTGCAAATATTTCTGGCAGCACGGTAATGTTGTCGGTCATCGGTTGACTTGATTGAAGGCTTTGAGCCACAGGTCATCACGCACCTTCATTTGATCAAGTAAAGATCTAGTTACCCAGGGGATGATTTAGATTTTCAATCCGCTTGACATAGGGGCAAAGATGTCACAGGCTGAGTGGAAGGAAACTTATGAAGAAAGACAGGGCGGCGTCAACTGACATCAGGTGATCAAGAGGGACCAGTCCAGATTCCAGAGTAGGTTTCTGAGATGTTTTGAGCCCCTCTTGAGTTGGCGGATACATGGAGATCCTAGGTGGTGTGGTTTCCAGCTATTTGTCCAGAGACAAGTAACCGGGGAGTGATCACTGATGGAGTCCGAGAGGACCTGGACATCCAGTATGTGCTCAGGATGGTTTGTGAGTATTAGGTCCAGGAGGGAGCTATGGCACATATTTTTGTTTACTCTAGTGGGGTGAGGACCATTTGAGACAGATTTTGGCAGCAGCTGCATCCCTGAGGGGGATGTCTGGGGCAAGCCAGTTTGAGTTGAAATTACCTAGTGCTATGACTTCTGAATTTTATAAGCTTGTTATTAGACTTTAGTAAGGTTTTTATTGTAATCTTTGCATGTGAGCATCTAGGGGGTAGTTGCTAAAAGTGAGATCACTGTTAGCAATTAGCTTATTCAAGTTTAAAATCGGTAGGGCCATCCAAAAATCCTCAGCTGTTTGAATCAAAACTAATCTGAATGAAAGTATGCTTGCAAGGAAAAACGTGCCCAGCCACTTACAGAAAGGCTTCATAGTTAGCACCCCATTTAGGTGAATGGGATAATTTGCACCTTTTCTCCCATCTTTTGTTTCAGTCTGTTTGGCAACAAAAAGGTTTCTGATAGACTGCTTCAACACAAAACAAATGTTAAATGTTTAAGTGTACTGTGCCAGTGGATTTTGAAACCAAACAAGACAAAGATTCAAAAGAAATCAGTGTCACATAAAACCCTTGCCCTACATTGCACTGCATTGTTTCGGCCAAACCCAAGTCTGCATGCAAAATTGTCAATATATTTGAGAGTATTTTATTAAAAATGTTAATACATTTTACACAGTTAAATAAAAAACTCAAAAATTACAAGAAATTGCAGAACATGTCAGTTTTTGTGGAGAATGGTGAAAATTATGATTCAGCAAAAGAATTGCGTGGTAATTTCTCCAGTGGCCTGCTAATAAGTTACTTTCTGGCTCCAGCTCAAGTCGTTCTCGCAGTCATAATGCTTTCTGGTGCCAAGTGTAGGGTGGAGGAAAATGTTGTGTAGTGGGTGTGTTGGTGGTTTAGGTACTCACACCCAACACACCTTCCACACATCACTTTCCTTCCCCCTGCAAAGCACCAGAAAAAGCATTTATGATTGCAGCACTTGATTTGAGGCTGGAGTCAGGTGTAACTTATTAGCACACTTACTGGGGCAGAACTCTAGCGCAGGTTGTGTCACCATTGGACTCGTGTGATAATATGGAGGACATGTTCTAGCCTCGATCCAACTGTACTGTGGTAATTCGGGAACATCTTGTTCACCCATTTAAGTTTACTGAATAAGACATCCCAATATTGTCATTTAAAGAGCTTCTGATGATATTGGGATGCCTTATTAAATTCTGACTATTTGAATGCCATTTTCATTAGGTATAGCAGTAACACAGTAATTTACTGACAGTTGTAGCAGGGTTCTGGCTTCAATCCCCTCCATACACTCCTACTTGTTTTTCCTGCGGTTTGTCTACTGCTGGCAGATTGAATTGAGAATGATGTCATTTGTAAGTGTTCGGTCATGATCTGCTGAGCAGAATCTGTAGTGCTCATCTTCGGTCACTCCATGGATCTCCTCATAGTGGTTCTTCTGTTTTTGCGGTCACTGTCATTTCAGTTGTCAGGGTAAAAAGTACACTATTGAAAAGAAAGTACATTTGGCATGCTGCATTCAGAGTACTGTTCACTTATGCTGGTTTTGTTTAGTGCAACTTAGTGTATTAGCGAGGTACTAACAGCCTACTCCTTTATATATTTTGCATCTTTATGACAGAAAAAGGATGCTAAGATTTTGGTTTATTTTAAAATGTTCATGGAAAGCAGTGATTTTATGATAGTACAAAAATGCTCATACAATGGGGTCCTGCTCACCTTTAGTGTGAGACGTGGCAAGTCAGGGAGATGCACAGCCGTCGTGAAGTGCTGTGTTTAATAGCAGTGAACGGAATTTGTGCCCTTTCCTTCTGTGTAGTGTTCAACAGTAGGAACCCCATTACAGACTTTGCTGTAGTCACCCCACATGGAAAAATAAGTGAGTCTTCTTGTGTGTAAGCTGAATACTATACTGCAGTTACTGTAAAACAGAAGGGTCTGAGTTGAGGGCATGAGTTAACTGCCATTTTGAAATTCATAAATGCCGGCCATATGTCTGTGAAATTATTCTGTAGAATTGCTAAAAGGGACTATTACTAGCAATTATACAATGGCAAGGACATTTCCTGTTTCCAGATTGGTCAGTGAGTGCCTGAGACAGTGATGTTATTACACAATAACATCACTGTATTATTTGATTGGAGTGTTCTATCGCTTTTATCTCTTCAGAAACCCTAGACATCTACTAAAAACATTTTTTTATTTTTGTATAACATGGAGCCATTGTATAATTGCAGCAAGGCACTCCAAGGTGTCTGTTATTGTGTAATAACATCACTCCTGGGGTGGTGGAAGCACTGCTTCACCTCCCAGAAGTGATGTTATTACATGATAACACACACCTTGTTATGCCTTATTGCTTAATCATCAGACTACAAGACTACAGTTGTTTCCTCCAATATAGTTACATAACCGAGGTACTGTAGCAGCTCCGTTGCTATTTTGCAGTTAAACCGTTGCTAACTTGCAGTTAGGTTAACATGTTCTTGACATTTATACAGTCTTGTGGATAAACAAAAATGGTTTACAATTTTTGTCAAAGCTGGGGAGGTATAGTGGTGAGAGTCATCTTGTAGCATTAGACCTTGGGGACTGGAACCAGGAGACTGGCTTAAACCCACCAGAGCTAATGAACTCACTTCATAAGAACATAAGAAGATGGCGGCAGATGGGGACCTTGTGATCCATCTAGTCTGCCCGTGAATCCTACTCCCACCCCTATAGGTTGATTGTTTTGCTTTTTTTTACTGTAGTGTCTCTCCCACGCGTGTTTAAATTCATTCACCATCTTTGCTGCAACCACCTCTGGGGGAAGGCTGTTCCTAGGGTCTATCACCCTCTTCATGAGAAAGTACTTCCTGACATTATTTCTTAGCCTTCCCCTCTCAGGCATAGGTTGTGCCCTCTAGTACACACCTCTTTGTTGGCCTGGAAGAGGTTGTCTGCCTGAACTGTGTTTATACCTTTGATGAATTTGAATGTTTCTATCATGGCCCCCCATCCTTCCTCTATTCCAGGGAGTACAGGTTCAAGTCCCTGAGTCTAGATTCATATGGCATGTGATGGAGGCCCCGCCCCATCTTAGTGGCCCTTCTCTAAATAGTCTCCAAGCGCTCCTTGTCCTTCTTTAGGTGGGGCCTCCAGAACTGGACACAGTATTCCAGGTGTGGCCTCACCAAGGATCTATAGAGTGGAATGATTACTTCTTGTTTCCCACTCACAATTCCCCTGCCTATGCATCTGAGGATACTGCTTGCCTTCTGTGCTGCTTTTTTGCATTGTTTCCCTACTTTAAGGTCGTCTGATATGATTACGCCTAAGTCCCTTTCAGTCTTGATCACCTCTAGTGTATGCCCATCTAGGATATTTTGTATTCCTGGGTTCTGTTTACCCAGATGCATCACTGTGTGACATTGAATATCATCGCGTGGGTACACAATGAAATTCATATTCCCATGTTGCTGTCCTAAATCCTGAACTTGTCCCTCTACTGTCATCATTTATGAAGGATCAGGGATCCATAAGGGTAATTTGTAATAAGATGCCAAGGACTTGAATGGGCATGGAGTCTGAACAACCCTCTTACCTACATGGTGGTCCCTCCATGACAGAGTTGAAATATATTGGCAGGGCAGTGTGGGGAAGCTTGCACTGTGATCACCCATGTTGTAGGTTCCAGTGTTGTCAATCCAGCACTTTCTGAAGCACTAAATTCAATTAAAAATAGTATGCTTGTTGTCCCGTAGCATCATGGAGAAGTATCTTTTTTTTTTTTTTTGTTGACTGGGTAAGTGCACTAGACATATCCTGCCTGTTTTCAGGCACGACCTGGGGCAGGGGATACAGATGATTGCCAACTGACCTTGAACCAGATTAAGCTGTTGGTGGTATTTTTAATGAATGAGGGAAATATGGCCAGGACACCAAGGAAATTCCCCTACTCTTTTTGATAAGTGCCATGGGATCCTTAATATCCACCTGAACTACCACAAATCCAAGCAGATGGGACCTTGGTTTAACATCTCCTCTGAAAGACAGCACCTCAGAAGTACAGCACCCCTCTCATACTGCACTACAGTGTCAGTACTGGAATATTAACCCAAGTGCCAGATGTGGGAACTGAACCCACAGCCTTCTGATCTCCCGGCCTCAGAGGCGAGTGTGCTACCTACTGAGCCACTGACACTGATACTTCATGTTACTTCATTTTTGCTGCAAGGAAATTGATGTTAAACATTATGTGTCCAAAAATAAGATGTAATACTAATGAAAACCTGAAATCACCATATTAAAAGGAGTTCTCCTTTCATGATTACTGAAATGTAGAAAAATTCTAAAAGTTGACACAAAATCAAGAAAAATGGTATTGTGCAGTAGAGAAGGGTAAGCTGTAAATAAATGTAAATATATAGGTCAGATGTTCCACGATTAACAAGCACTGCTGCTTTAACACTGGGATGTTAATGTTAGGCAGGATTCATTGTACAAAATTTAAAACTGCTGCAGTGAATGCCTTCTCTTTTATAACTGCATTTCTCAGGAATACTACTCTTTTAAAATGCTGCTTCGTGGCTTTAATATCTGCTCAGTCTTTCCTCTATAAATAAAATCCAATTAGAATGTTTGCTTCTTCAGTAAATATGGGGCAGTTAGCTGGGAATCACCAATTCATCTTTCACCGGTGACAGCTAGCAGCATCCAGTGCCTACTAAATGAGGCACATTGCCAGAGGACTAGTGTGCTAACAACGGCAGGAAGGAAATTGAATTGCAAGCTAAAATACATTTTCTTAAATAGCACTGCAACAGTTAAAACAAGAGTAAATGAATTGACTGAAATCCAAACACTATTGAATAGACTTTGAAGCTTCGATGAGCTTTACAACCTTTTCATTACCATTGGTGGAAAAGGTCTCATCTGATCGAAGAATGTCAGACCTGAGACAAAAGCTTGAAAAGTTCTCATTCTTTTTTTTTTTTACAGCACCATGAATCATTAACTCATGGCTCATTAACCTGGGGCACCATTCACAGTCACCTAGGCACTGGCAGTATTTATTGGAATGACCACATAGCACTAGTCCCAAAGCTTGCACTCCTGTTGTGCAGTGCACTACGATGGTTACAAGTCAGTCTTTCAGAGCAGTGGTAGCCCTACTGCACACAATGCCAGCAACCCAGATTAAGGAAGGAGCTTGGGATATCAGGAACTGGTGGGAGGGTGAGGATGAGGATTGAACATCCCAGTAGGAGGCTGTCTTCCTCTAGGTAGAGAGGGCAGGACTGCATAGCTCTGTTATTGCCATGTGTACAGGTGGTAGTGCAGCAGATGGGGCATAGGGGAGAGAGGGAATTGTAGAGCACATTTTAGGACATGCACCTACATGGGCTTCCTCTTAGACGGCAGCGCATGGAAAAATGGCACCATCCACCAAATGCAGATAACAAATGTTATTACTCAAAGTTCGATGAGTAATAAAATGTGTTATCTGCATTTGGTGGATAGTGCCATGTTTCCATCCTCTGCTGTTAAACATTTTTATATGGGTACATCAGGAACGGAGCTGCCCTTCTTGTTTGAACTTCCTCCTGGACAGCAATCTTTTCACCAATATCGTTATGGGAAGGGGAAAACATTTGGGGAAATGAATGGGTAAATCCGCCTTTCAAACACCATGAATGCCAGTATGGCTCAAAGGTGATACATATGCCCACTGGATGGAGGAGCAAAACAAAAGAACATACAAACAGGGCCAGCAGTTAACCCTGTGCCATTGCACTGCACACTGCAAATGTGTGGAAATGGCAGGAGTATTTGCCATGCAAATGGTTGGCAGAGCCATACTCGGAGCATTGAAACCATCATGTCAGCTGTTGAAGAGTTGTATCACACCTTCCTCCCTTTATAACAGCTAAGGTCTGGCAGTCATGCATATTGAACTACTGTGGCAGTTGGAGGAATTGCTGGCAGGGGTTGGAGATCAGTGAGGGACTGATCATCAGAGCAGCAGTTTGGGAGAACAGGGCTGGGGGGGTCACAGGATGCTAGAGATTCTTTCGAAGATGTGGGTCAGGTTGGGAGAGGGCACTGGACCAGCATGGATGGACCTGGTAAGATGCAAAAAATTGATACATTGATGGCCCAGAAGCAGTCCCAAGGGTGAGAGTTTGGCTGGATGGGTGATATAATACACCATGTCATGCATTATTACTTAATTATAAAACTGGAAAGAGAAACCCAGTCTTCTGAACCCACATGTAAACCACACTGTACCCACCTAGGTCTCATGCACTGTGCCTTTTCCTGATGCAGAGAGACACACAGGAGCTGCCAGTAAGTTTTTTTTGTTTTACTTTTGAAAAAATTGCCAAAGCCAGCCATTCATGCAGTTGTAAGGCTACGGCTCATGATCATGGTGAATTGTATTTGGAAATGAGCCTGGGTCATTAGTGGGCAAATGAAGAGAGGAGGACTGAGAATTCCAGGGATGCTGCCCTCTGGGGAGTGAGGGAGGGCAGCTTTCTCCACTGCAATAATGCCCCCCAGTGACCACAGGTTGCAGTATAGTCAGGGCAGCTTCATGGGAAGAGGGCTATGAGCTGGTGCCACACTATGTGCAGTTGCATGCATGCATGCATGCATGTGCACACCCTTACCACTTGGTTCCTAAGGGCATGGGAGACTGGTAAAGCATTGAAAACCCTGAGCAGAGCAAGATGAATTCCAGCCGCCCACAGGCCCTGCACTGGCAATGTGACCCTCCTCCAGACTGGATCCTGTCAACAGCAGGATTTGGGGATTCCCTCTGCCCCCACCATGGAGGAGTGAAGTGACAGTAAGCCCAAGAAAAACTGGGTGACAGGGCTGAGGAGGTCAGCATGATGGGGCAGGGTTGGAAACGGGGGCATATAAATAAACAAATTACCAAAATGCCTTACAATGCTTCATAATAGTGGTAAGGCAAGCCCAGGGCATGGTTATCAACTAGTGATCCCATCCCCATGGTGAACCACACTAGCTTTGGGCTCACATGGTCAGGTAAGTGGGGGAATGGGAATACCTCATGGTACTACTCACTCCCCCATCATGCCTTACCGCGTAATTAAATAAAAAGTACATTAAGTGGGAAAAGGTGACAGTGGTGGAACAAATTGAGTGACACACTAGTCGGTGTAAAACTAGCAGACAGCTTTAAGAGGGGGTGGGCTGGTCAAGGGAACATGGGAAGCTGATCATGACCACCTTAAGAGGGTATGTATCCCCTCATTTGGAAGACCAGATAGACCATAAGGCCTTCTTCTGCCAGTAGTTATCTGTGTTTCTATGACATAAAGGGAGCTATATTCATTTTTTCCCTTTTTACAATTATATTTTTATGGGTTTTCAAAATTTAACAACATGTAGTTATGGCAACAGATTCATAAATAATAGATATTCAGATAACTACAAAATGCAATTACCAGCCACTACTCAAGCCTGAATGATGAACTAGCAACTATATTAATTCCATAAATACTGTATATATAGTACATATTTATACACCAGTAGTGATAAATTTTCCCTGATAAAATTTGTTTATCAGGCTATCTAACCTCCAGATATCTAACCTCTAGTTAAACATTTATCTGGAGGTTAGATATGTCTCAGTCACTTTCCCTAACCTTTACGCAGAACAGAACCAATCAAAGAACAGCAATCACAATGCTGTTGATATCATAAAAGGCCTAAGCAGTACTGAAGTCACTTGTTCAAATCACAGAAAAGCAGAAAAATCCTCACACAAAAAGGTGATTTAAAAAGTTATATCTGTTAAACTGATGTTGTATAAAGCCCTGAACACAACGGGCTTGCTAAAATATTTAAAGTCTCTTAAAACATTTTAAAGACCTGTTCACATTATGGTATTTAAAGTGGTTTAAGCTCCTTAAACCATTTTAAATCACTATGGCATGATTTGTATCCGCATCTATCACAGATTGTAACATGTTTTTAAAAAATGTTCTTAAAGCCTGATGAGACCTAGGCTTAAACACAGTTTTAAAAATGTTATAACCACTAAATTGGACTTGCATGCAGTGCAGACGCAAAACATGGCCTTCTTCATGTGAGTACATGGAACGGGTTCCAAGTTAAATTGAGCTGGAGGCAGTAGTGCAGATGCTGTAAACTGTCTTTAGGATGGTTTACAACACACTGGGCGCTAATGCAGTTGCTACAGCATAGACACTACAGCACAGTAATTAAACTGTTTTTAAACTATTTTTAGTTACCATGCTGTAGTGTCAACAGGAGCCTAAGAAATCAAAACATGGTTCACATCCGCACTGAACACATTTGAAACCGTGTTCAAAAACTGGGTTTAAACCCTGCAAGGGACCTAGTCTTAAAACCAGTTTTAAACACAATTTCAAATCTAGCATGGTTTACCTGGTAGTGTGGATGAGAGAGTGATCCACGTTTCTCCAGAAACAGCACTGATTTGTGCTGGAGCTCAACCGTTACAGGGCTACAGTGTGGAGGCAGTGTAACAATGTTTAAAGACGGTTCCGAAGAAATACAAACAAGTGTGGAGGGACTTCTGTGGTGAGTTTAAAAGCGTTTTAAAAAGTGCCAAATGTGTACAGCACCTAAACTGAATATACAATGGCTGGATTCAAAATGCACTCTATCTGCATTTGTGAGGGGACAAGACTTTCATAACTTACTCGTAGTTCGCCACTAATGAGTTATGGACTTAGCCCTCATTGTGGAGATAAATTGCATATTTTGAGTAAGGCCAATGTATACCCTATTTACCAGCCATCACTTAAACTTGAATACTGAATTGGTGGATATATTAACTCTGTAAATATATATATATATATATATATATATGTGTGTGTGTGTGTATATTACGCAAGCAGTAAGACATAATACAGCGGGCATTATGCTGAGATAACCGCCCACCCAGAGGTGTAGTGAGGCCCAATGCTACAGGTCTTAATGCCCCTGCAACAGTTATCACAGCATAATGCTCACCTTGGAGTGTCTTATTGCACTTACAAAATGGGTAATAAGTAGTTTTATTTTTTTTAAATGAATAAAAAATAATCAATCAATCAATTCTTTATTTAACCAGGTGAAACACCATTGAGTATACTCATTTCCAAGGTGGACCTAGGACAATAAGAACATTAAAAGAAAAGCAAGGAAATAAAACAAGTGCTTTTATACAGGGATCTCGGGGGCATGGGTACCTGCGCCCTTTACGCACATTTTGTGCTTTGGGACACACAGCATTTAGCCCAAATAGTCCCCGAAATGCTCAGCAGTACAGGCCTAGGAGTCCTGAGCAGGCTGTTGTACTGCGCATGCGTGAAATGTGCGACTCTTAGTTTTTTTCCCCCCTCCCCCTTTGTTACCTGGTGGCTTTGGTGCCATTCAGACCAACATGGACCACCGGTGAAGTGGGATGAAGGTGGAAACATGGAAAACATCAAGAGAAGAAGAAATCTTGAGTTGGGGGGGGTTAATCGGTCCCCTAAGGCAGCACAGTCAGTGGTTCATCCCATTTTGTAAGCTTCGATGGCTGCAGAGAAAGCAGGGTTGCAAAAATTTAAAAAAATAATTATTTTTACATTAAAAGGTAAAAACAATGTGTGCTGAACAATCCGCTTCACTTGACTCAGGAAAACTGAGGCGATTGTGCGGCCAGCAGGTTTCACACATCACTGGAGGCACCAGTCACTTTTCTTGGAGAAGTAGGTATATTTAAAATTCTAATTATTTTAGGCAGTTTAGGGCATTACATGACTATTTGGCTGTCGGTTTTAGTGAGCTTAGGGTTTACAGTGTGTGTTTTTTGTCTTGTGTTTCTGTAGGGCTCAAGCTGTGGGTGCAGCAGGCACGCAGCAGCAAATTGTAGCCAGGACTTGAACAGCTGGGCGGGGGAAAGTCGAGACTGCCTCGTGAGTGGCACACAACAATGTCTCAACAAAGCCTTACTGATTATTTTGCTGGAGGAGAATGTTCAGCAGCAAAGGACAAGCAACAACATCATCCTCTGAGTGTGACTTAACACATCTCAGGGGAATGAGACTGTGAATGCTGAAATTGATAATGATAAGTAGTCTGAACAGATCTCATCTGATAAAAACAGCAAGAGATTAAGGCTCTGGAGGGACAGCTGGACAAAGTTATTTCCATAGCTTGTAAAGGGGGAAGTAGAGGGAAATAGTGTTGGGAAGTGCAGTTGATGTAAACAAGGTGGCAAAAGCAAACTATTTGCCACAACTGGTACAACCAATCTGCAAGTGTCTGCTTTCTACAGAAATGAAAGGAACAGAGAACATTTGCTGGTGCACACTGGAAAGAAAACAGCAGAAAAATTGTCTCTGCCAGTGGCATTTGAGAAGCAGATCTCAGGTCCTGATGCAAAGGGTGACAGTAAAGTTGTTCAGTTAATGACAATGTACTACCTTATCAAACAAGGGCAATCACTGTACCAGTTTGAAACACTGATATCTCTACAGGTGAGGAATGGTATCTTTCAGGCCGGGGCACTCAGGCTGGGTTGCTGCTTGTGGAATAACACTGAGGGTGGTGTTTTACATCCACAGAAACAAAGTGGCTGTCCAGCATTGCAAGACAGTGACACAATCTACTCTGGTTGAGATGCAAGATATGGCATGCTGGACTCCATAAACAAAGTCCAACAGGAAGAAATTAAAGCTCACTTAGCAGGTTCTCAGTTTCTTGGGGTGACAATGGATGAAACCACTGATGCAACCATTCACAAAAAGCTGAACATATATATGAAGTGCATACACAATGCACAGGTTAAACTTAATTTCTTTGACTGTATTGCAATGCTTAATGGGAGGGCAGAGATAATTGTTGCAGAACTGTTAGGCATGTGTTCTGCTAATGCAGTTGATCCTATGGAGATCATCACACTAGCAAGTGATGCTGCCAGCATCATGACTGGAATGCACAATGGGGTGGGTGCAAAGTTAAGACAGCAAGTAAATCCAAGGCTGATTCAGATCAATTGTGTTGCCCACAGACTGGTACTGGCAGCAGGACAAGTATCTTGGGACAACCCCATATTTAATGAATATCAAGTAATTATGAAAAATGTGTACCGGTACTACAATAACTCTGCAGTACAGTACAGTGCCTTGCATTTCATCCAAGCAACACCCAATGATGACAATCTCAGATATCTGTCCCTAACAGAACCTGCAAGTTTCCGGTGGCTGTCACTGCATACTGCAGTTCAAGCAATTCACAGATCGTACCCTGCACTTTTACAAGCCCTAGAGCATGATGCAGCAAAAGGTGCGGCAGAAGCAAAGGGCCTTCACACAAAACTGAAATCAGTCTGCTTTCTCTTATGCACTTCTTTTTCATGGATGCCTTAGACGTGGTGAATAAACTGTCTCTAGTCATGCAGCGGTACAGTGTCGACGTTCCGGTGGCCAGCAGCATGATAGAAGCCACAGTTACTAGACTAACATTTTAAAGAACAGAATGGGGTAGAGCTACTGAAGACAGTTCAGGAACTTGACCAATATACTGGCATGTGGCAGGATCAAAAAGTGAATGACAAGCCAGCACTGCTTATGCATTTCCAGACAGCATCTTAGGAACACCTGACGCAACTTGTTGAAAACATTCACACAAGATTTGAGTCAACTTCAGTGGAGCTGTTGCATAACTTAAATGTTCTTCTAAATCTTACTCAGGTTGTTTGCACTTATTTCAAGACACAACATTCAAATAAGAAACGCTGCCAGCACTTCTTGATCAAGACAGGGCTGAGAAAGATTACGGACAATTCGAACTTGTTCTGAAATCTAAAAAAGGACTGACTTTGCTCAGCAGTGTCTTCCAAGGCTTAATTGAGAACTATTCAGATGTATTCCCAGATTTTGTCACAGTGGCCATGATTTTACTTGTGTCACCTGTTACATCAGTGGCATGTGAAAGAGGGTTTTCTGTACAAAACAAAATAAAAACAAAAAGTAGATGCTCCCCAAAGGCTGACACTCTGAGCAAAGTCATACAGATAGCCCAAGAAGGAGCTGAACTTGAAGACTATGACCCTCTTCCAGCACTTAAGAAATTTAAGGCTATTAGTCTCAGCCCTGAGCCTCCCTCCTACCAGCCTCAGGTGATTCCCCCTGGTGGCCCCTGCCTCCCGCAGCTGGTGAATCCTATCAGGGTATGCCCTATTTACCCCTTAAGGTATTTAAAGACCTCAGTCGTGTCCCCTCTGTCCCTCCTCTCCTCCAGGGAATACAAGTTAAGCTCCCTGAGTCTCTCCTCATAGGTCCTTTCCCCCAGCCCTGTAACAACCTGGTCACCCTCCTCTGGACTTTTTCAAGGAGTGCAATATCCTTTACCAAATGCGGTCGCCAGAACTGCACACAGTATTCAGGGTGTGGTCTGACCAGGCAGTTATACAAAGGGAGAATCACCTCCCACTTCCTAGATGTTATCCCACTTGCAATGCACCCCAGCATTTTATTTGCTTTGGCCACCACACTCCTGCACTGTTCAGAGTTATTCATTTTGGCATCCACCACCATCTCCAGGTCCTTCTCCCCATCCGTATCCTGCAGTTTCTCCCCTCCCAGAAAGTATTCTTGAGATGAGTTTCTAAGCCCCAAGTAGAGAACCCTACACTTCTTAGCATTAAACTTCAGCCTCTAGTTGCGAGACCACCCCCAAGGGTCTCCAGGTCCTCTTGAAGGGCCCTTCTACCCTCCCCCCCATCCACCACCACCCCCAGCTTGGAGTCATTGGCAAAGAGGCTCATCTCACTCCTGATACCTCCTCTGATGTTAGAGATGTAAGCATTAAACAGGAGTGGGCCCAGCACCGACCCTTGTGGAACCCACTGTTGACCCTCCTAGGAGATGAGACCACACCCCCAGCCATCACCCTCTGCCACCGCCCAGTTAGCCAGTTTCCTATCCACCGAACCATCTTCTTCCCCACCACCATTCCCTCCAACTTATCCCTCAGCCCGGGATCCGGCACCGAGTCAACACCTTGCTGAAGTCTAGAAAGAGGACATCCACTGGCCTGCCCTGGTTCAGTGCCCTGGTCACCCAATCATAGAACTCCACAAGGTTAGTCTGACACAATCTGCCGTGCACAAAGCCATGCTGGCGAGCATCCAAATGGCCCCTTGCCCCCAGAAACTCATCCAGCCTCTCCTTCAATATGGCTTCCATCATTTTTCCCACCACGGACATCAGGCTGACAGGCCTGTAATTGCCTAGCTTCTCCCGTAGCCCTCCTTTGTTGATAGGCATGACGTGTGCCATCCTTCAATCCTGAGGCACACACCCCATCCATAGAGAGGAGCTAAAGAGGTCTGCCAGGGGAGCAGCCAGTACATCCACCATTTCCTTTAACACCCTGGGATGCAGGCCATCTGGACCCGGTGCCTTATCTGTTTTTAGGGACCTGAGGGCTTCCTATACCCTACCAGCTGGAATTTAACCATCCGTTGCCTCCCCCTTCTTCAAAACTGACCCCCCTTCCCCATGAGGTGCCCCTCTACCTCGAATCTGACCCCCTTCCCCCATAAAATGCTGTCCCACCATTGTCTCTAGTGTAGACCGAGGCAAAGAAATCATTCAGTACCTCAGCCTGCTCCCAGCCTCAGCCCACCCCTCCTGACCTCAACCTGCTAATCCGCCCCTTCACTTTCCTTATTTCCTGATATACCTAAAGAACCTTTGTCCCTCCCGATCCCCTGAGCCAACTTTGCCCTCCTCTAGCCTTGGCCAATCTCACCTCCTGGTCACCCTTCTGGATATGTTATCATACTTATCCTTGTCCTTAACCCACTCATTTGCTTATGTCGTTTGTAAGCCCCTCTTCTCCTTACCACTTCCTGTACATCCCTGGTCCACCACCATGGTTTCCTTGTTCCCCAGCATTGTGCCTGACCTTAGTGTAGGCCCAGTAGCTTCCAAAAGCCCCCTTTTAATAACTTCCCATCTGCTATCTGTGTCCATGCCCAGACTGATCCCCTGTAAATGTTCCTGAGGATCCTCCATATCCTTGAAATCTGCACCTCTGAAGTCGATTACTACTGTTTTAGTATGATTATCCTCTCCCCTCAAGTTCAAGGAAAACCAGACTGAAGCATGATCACTCCCTGCCAGAGGGTCCCTGACCTCGAGGTTCCTAACCAGGTTGCAGTCTGATAGGACGACATCCAGGATACGACTGTCCATTGTTGGCTTCACCACCATTTGGGACAGCAACACATCCTGGAAGATGTCCAGCAGTCGCTGCTTCTTGGTTGATGAGGATAACATTGTTCCCCAATCAGCCCCCAGCAGGTTAAGGTCCCCCAGCACCACCATTCTTTCCACCCCAACCACAAGGTCCCCTGAGATTCCCCACCAAGCCTTCCTCCAGGTCATCTGCTTGCAAGGGTGGCCTATATACCACACCTAGCTTCACACTCTTACCCCCAGGTACTTGCAAGGTAACCCATACAGCCTTATCTTGCCCCTCGGCCCCCTCCAACCTGCATACATCTATGCCATTTCTAATGATGAATGCTACACCCCCCCCACTCACAGTTCTGTCCTTCCTGTACATTGAGTACCCCACCAGATTGAGGTCCCGGTCATGCCTCGGTGTGGCCCACATTTCTATTACTGCTGATACATCCACCTCCTCTTCAGTCAGCAAAGCCTGCAGCTCAGGCAACTTATTTCCCATGCTCCTGGCGTTCATCAGGACCATTCTCCAACCCTTCCCCCTGCCCTCACCTGCCCCCTCAGCCCCTGACCCCCTAGGTACTTACCTGCCCTCGCACCCTATCACACAGTCAGATGCCCCCGCTGGGCACCCCCATCTACCTCTGGGGGGGAGGGCACCTTGGCCTCCAGCCCCAACCCCCCCACAAGTTTAAACCACATCTAGACCAAATGAATTCAGATGATTTCAGCTTTACAACCTCGTTCCCTCCCAAATTCAGATGGAGCCTGTCCCTAGCATATAGCCCCTTGTCTTCCCAAGTTGCACCCCAGTGCCCCACTAACCTATTCCCACTTGTCTCACACCACAATCTCAGCCATTTACTAACTTCTCTGATTTTCTGTTTGTTATAAAACACTGGCTCTAGGCACCAGTAGGAGCTCAAAGAAGGAGACCGAGTTCCCCATAGCATGACACACCTGGGCTAGCTCCTGGAACCTTGCCTGGATCTCATGCAAACTGTTCCCCTCAATGTCATTTGTGCCTGGGTGCACTAGAATGTCGGGGGCCCCCCCAAAGTCCTTCACTAGGATGTAAACTAGGTGCTTTGCCTTGTGCACAGTCAGGCCAGATATGCTTTTGACCCTGATGGTGCAGCCCTTCCCTTCCCACCTAATACCCCTAATCATGGAAACCCCCAGCAGGAGCACCTGATGTCCTCCTTATCCTTTGACCCTCCTTACATCATGTGCCCCCTCTTGCTTCACTTCCTTCCTTTCTTCTGGCCCCTCCAAATATTTCCTTCCTCATGGTGCCCTACCCCCTTTTTTGGTACTGCCTCCTGTCCTCCCTGTCCCTTCCCACGCCACTGCCTCCAAGACTCCATCTGGGTTCACCCCTTGGCTCCACCCTACACTTGTAGCCCCTCCATCTCCACAGATGCCCCTGGTGCTACCCTCACCTTGCCTGTTCACTATTCCTCCTAGACTGGGCCTCTGCTGTCCCCTTTCCTCCTGGGCAACTTGCTCCCACCTTACTACCTCCTCATCTAGCCTCGCCTAGTACTCCCAGCCCACAGATCTGCCACTAGAGCTAACTCCATCTCCTTCCTTAGTCCCAGGGCCATCCCTACCCAACCTATCCTCCCTTTCCTCCTCATTACTTTCCTTCCACTGCCAGCTGCTTCATTCCACTGCCGACTGCTTCACCCTTCCTCCCAATGCTGACTGCTTCCCCCTCATCCCCTAAGGGTCTCTCCTCCCTGGAGTCCCCCAAAGGTGAGTACCTGTTTGAGACTGGAATCCCTTCAATTTTATGCAGACCAGAGCTCCTTCCGTGAGGTGAATCCCTCATGTGGACCTATGAGTTCCTGTTGCCCAGCTGCCTGTAGCTCCCACCCATTTCCTCCTTAGCCCTGACCTTCCACTGTCCCCTAGTCTCTTCCCCTTATCTGCCCCAGTGCCAGTCATCCATAGCAAGGGATCTGGTGGCTCCCTTCCTAATACACCCATTAACATCTCCTCCCACTGCCTGTAGCTCCTCCCCTGCCCTCTGCTGCTCTGTCCCCTGGCCTCCTTCCCTGTGTCTGCCCCAGTGTCAGTCCACCCAGCCTGAATTCTGTTGACCTACCATCCTTCTGTCTCTCTCTCTCTCTCTCACACTCCCTCTACCCCACATTTGCCAACACACTCACAACCCCAGATTCAAGCCTCCCTGTCCTCGTGATCATACCCTACACCCAACTGTCTGACTCACTCCCAATCCAAGATCCATGCCTCCCTGTCCTTATATTCATACCGTTCACCCAATTTTCCAGGGCACATCAAAGTCTATGCAGCTCAGCCTCCAAACCCATTAACCCAGTACAAATAGGACAGTGCCTTAGTCTCCACAGAGTACTCATGGCCATTGCAGCTCCACAGGCACTGCAACCCATCAACCTGGTCTTCCCTCAACCTATACCTGGCAGACCACCTCCCCCGTCCAATCATGTCCCATCTCCACCCAGCCTTCTCTGCCAGATATCCCATAACGCTCCCCCCACCCCGTACCAACTTCCCCCACTCTACCCCAACTGCTACCAACCATCCTGCCCCTGTTTCTGCTGGTGACTGCCAACCCACCCCACTGCACTGTTATGATATATATGAGCTAAGGTGTGTAAGTGCTGCTTGTCTGGCTACTCAGATGCCCACTCAGAACCTCCAAAGTATCACCCTGCCCCTAGCCAGAACCCCTGCTCAGCAAAATTTCAAAAAACCCTGCCCTGCAGAGAGAGGCAATACAATGACCCTTGCCTAGGCATCAACTATCCCCCATCCCTTCACTGATGAAGTGCCCAACACAGTGCCCATAGCTTTAGTAGCAACCAAACCCAGTGCCTGCGGCCCTAGAAGCAGTGCTCCAACCCTTCAACATACAAACAACCTGAAGTTAACCATGACAGGCTTAAACACAATTGTATCCAAGTATAGACAGATAAAAAATGAAAAACCAACTTTCCCAACCCAGGCAATCTGCAGCAGTTGTTTAGGGATTGCAATTTTTTTGCAAGTTAATAATCTAAGGATCCCAAGGTTTTAAAAGTCAAAGCAGAGTCGATTATCAGAACCAGCAGAGAGCTGGGATCACTCGTTCAAATATTTGAAAATATATATATTTAACAGTCTAGTTTGGGGAAAGTGGAGCCTGTGGCCCCAGCTAATAGTGCATACAGCATATGGGCACATTAGGAGTTAACACAGCTTGGTTAGAATATCGGAAAAGGAGGCACAGGAGTCATTACATTAGCATCTGTTCCTGTTATTTTTATTTGCTAGAAGAAAAAAATAAGGCGGTAATGAAAGATGTACTCATTAGTGAGAGGGTATCTGTGTGTGAACCCAGGCTTTTGAACGCAATATGGTTCAATGCCCAGCTAGGTCACATGATTTATTTCACAAAGTATTTGTCTTTTCCATTCCATCGTGTTGGGTAAGCACAATGACATTAATGTATTTCTTATCAGAATACATTCTGGAATGTTAGCCACTGCAGGATTTGTACTAAAGAAAGTGGTCAAAGGAAACAGAGGCTATTCAGGTGGCCTAGTGTTTGAGCTGGTAGAGCATGGGCAGTATTCAGGAGGCCAGGGTTCAAATCTCAAAGAGGTCACATTAGTTCTTTCTCAACAGAGTATGTATTTCCATTGCCTAACTGTGTCTAAATGGTGGTATCCTCTTCCTTATAGTCTTCACAGTATGAATTACTGTTTGAAAAGAAAGTAGCCAAAATAAGAGTAGACTAATCTTTTGTCATAATAATCTTCTGTGGCGGTCAATATGCTGACTGAATCACATTGCTAAGTCCTACAAAGGAAGAAACATGGTGGTGGTTTGCTGTTTTCAGCATTTGTTACTGTTTTTGTGAAGCCTAGAACATAGTACAGGCCTGCTTAACGCTAGTACAGTGCAATTTGTTTAAGCATGACACGGCCCTGGGTTATCCTCAGTTAATGTAATGTAATTTAAAAGTTATATCTCAGCAGGAGTCATTTTCTGTTAAGATTAATTAGACAGATAACTTTATTAGAAGTAGAAGGGGTCTTATTTAGGGTTAAAAAAAGAAAGAAAAGAAAGTCAGTGTGTGTTCTGTGCTGGGAAGGGTACTGTATCTGCTGACTTTGCTAAACCAGTAGGAGGAAAGAGAGCTTAATTGGGGGTGTGGTTTAGACACTATAAAAGCAGGTGAGTCAAATTACAACTTCCTGTTGCTAGCCTTTTTTCTTACTAATTGCCCTCCATCCCACCCACCCAAAGCCAGTTCTACTTTTATAGCCACTGGATTTGACTGTCAACAGGAACTTCCTGTTTGGCAGTAGGAAGGAAAGGATCATAGAGAAACATTGGTTTTGTCAACCCTAAAAGAAAAGTAGCTCACTCTCCCCCAGCTGCTGGTGGTCTGATATTGAGCAAGGAAGAAGGAGGCTACTGAAGACGAGGAAGTTGCTGTCCCAGGACAGGAGAGGGTGAGAGTTGTAAGGAGAGGAGAGAGTAAGCATCAGAAACAGTAGAGGGACACAAAATAAGACATGTTGGGAGTGGTGCAGTGCAATGGCTGTGGGGCGGCAGTGTTCCGAGGAGGCGTTCTGGAGGCTGCGATGCTCTCTATTTGCAGGCACCTCTCTGGTCTGAGAGAGGAGGTTGCCCATCTCCAGGCTGACCTGGCTAGATTCAGAACCTCCTCCCACCCAGGGACCACCAGAACCAATGCCACTACCTCAGAGGTTGCCAAGAAAGAGGAGAAGCTGGACCAGGGTGGGCTCAGGGAGGGAGAGGGTGGTGGAACAGAGTTGCATCCCTCCAGCTGTACCTCTCCACAATTCATTCACTCTTCTAGTGGATAGTGGTTCCTCTATGGAGGCACCTGCACTGGAGACCAAGGAGGATGCTGGGAACCTTCACAAAGGAGACCCACAGGAAGGTGGCATGGGACCCCACAGGGGAAGGAAACAACTCTGGTGGGGACTCAATCATTAAGGATAGAAATGGGAGGAAGGGAGAGGGTGGTAAGGTGCCTTCCTGGTGCCCATGACTTGGAGGGATAAAGGCAAATCCTCAGGATCATGGGAGGGAGCTGCAAGGGAGGGATCTGGATGTCATTGTCCACCTAGGGACAAAATGACCTGGCTAGAAATGGGATCAGAGCAGTGCAAGAGGAGTTTGTAGAGTTGGAAGGCCTTAGACAAGTAGCGACACGTAACCTTCTCGGAGGTGCTGCCTGTCTATGGCAAGGAACTCCTCACCAGGGAATTCAGTGAGTGGTTGAAAAGTGTGTGGAGCTCAGGTTTTGCTTCATTGGGGACTGGGGAGCCACCTGGAGGATGCAGACCTATACTGGTGCGATGGTCTGCATCTGTCTGAGGGAACCAGGATCCTAGGTGAAGGTTTAAATGCTTCATTGGCAAGCATTTAAACTAGCCAGGGGGCACTGAAAAGAAATCCAGCCTCCCCACAAAACATGGTGATTAGTGAGGTAAACACCAAGGTACAGAAGTTATTAGGGAGCAGAACAGATTTAAATGTAAAAAAGCAAAGCAGTAAGGACAGAAATGGGGCTAAAAGGGTAAGGCTATCAAAAGTGGAGGTGATGAGTACCACTGCCCATAGTCTGTGTAACAAGCCCCTTGAACTAGTGACCTTGATGGAAGAGGGTTGCCTGGATATTGTGGCAGTCACAGAAACATGGTACACAGAGAACCATGACTGGGATGTCAACATACCAGGATACACAATCTACAGGAGGGACAGGGAAAGTAAAAGAGGAAGTGGAGTAGCTCTCTATGTAAAGGAAGGGATCAAAGCAACAGAGCTAAAGAGTAAACATGGAGCAGATGAGGCACTTTGGGTCACCCTGGAGACAGGAAATGGCACCACAATCCGCATGGGGGTTGTATACAGACCCCCATCTCAGGGGAAGGGAATGGACAAGGAAATGATAGAAGGCTTCTTAGAATGGCAGAAAAAGGGAGATATTGTTGATGGGGACCTGAATATGCCAGATGTTAACTGGAGCACCTTTGCTACAGGCACATCCAAGAGCAGGGTCATTCTTGATGCCCTACAGGGGCATGCCTCAGACAGCTAGTATTGGAACCCACTAGGGAGGGAGCAATCTTAGACCTGGTACTCTCAAATGGGGATGGAGAAAGAATCTCAGATTTAGAAGTGGGTAGCCATCTGGGAACAAGTGACCACTAAACAGTGTGGTTCACAATAAACACAGCCATACAATCAAGCATACAAAAGCAAGGGTACTGGACTTTAGGAGGGCTGACTTTGGGAAAATGAGAGAGGGCCTCAGAAAAGCACTAGCAAACAGGCAAGAAGGAGGGGTGGAGGAACAATGGGGAGTGATCAAAACAGCCATCACAGAGGCAACAAGCCTTTGTGTAAAGCAAATCAATAAAACACAATGAAGGAAAAGCTATGGTTCTCAAAAGAGGTGGCAGGAAGGTTAAGAGAAAAGGACAGCATTCAGGAAATATAAGGAAACACAGAAGGAGCAGGACAGAGAACTTTATCAGTTAAAGCAGAAAGAGGCTGGGAAGGCAGTCAGAATAGCAAAGGCCCAAACTGAGGAAAGGATAGCCAATTCTGTTAAGAAGGGGGATAAGACCTTTTATAGGTACATTAGAGAGCGAAGAAAGACGAAAGGAGGGATACTGAAGCTTAATAAAGGGGAGGGAATGTGGGTAGAGGGTGACAGTGAAAAAGCAGGGATACTGAACAAATATTTCTTCTCAGTATTCACAAAGGAAGAGAAGGGGAGGTACCTAAACCAAACAATAGAAACACTCTGAAGATAGGGGTCAATACCAGTCCATTTACAGAAGAAAGGGTTCTGAAAGAACTAATAAAATTGAAGGTAGACAAAGCAATGGGGCCTGATGGGATTCACCCAAGAATTCTAAAAGAACTAAGGGTGGAACTAGTGACACTGCTGACTACTCTCTTTAACAAATCATGGGAGGATGGGGTGGTACCGAGGGACTGGAGGAGGGCAGATGTGATTCCTCTTCACAAAAGTGGGAGCAGGACAGAGGCAGGAAACTACAGACCAGTTAGTTTGACCTCAGTGGTAGGAAAATGATGGAATCACTTCTGAAGGAAAGAATTGTTGAGTACCTAGAGGCCAGTGGGCACAGAACCCAAGGCAGCATGGATTCACGATGGGAGGTCGTGTCAGACAAATCTAATAGATTTCTTTGACTGGGTGACCAAAGTAGTAGACCAGGGAGAGCTGCGGACATGGCCTACCTAGATTTTAGCAAGGCATTTGATACAGTCCCACACAAAGATTAAAACACAAGATAGCCAGCCTTGGAGTGGGTCCCAAGGTGGTAGCCTGGATAAAAATTGGCTAGACAACAGGGCGCAAAGGGTAGTAGTAAATGGAGTACACAGTGAAGAAGGAGAGTTATAGTGGGGTACCGCGGGGTTCAGTACTGAGACCGGTCCTTTTAATGTCTTTATAAGTGACATTGCAGAGGAACTGGAAGGAAAAGTATGTCTGTTTGCAGATGACACAAAGATCTGCAACAGGGTTGATACAAGATGGAGTGGAAAGGATAAGAAGGGACTTGGCAAGGTTGGAGGAATGGTCAAATGTATGGCAGCTCAGATTCAATGCAAAGAAGTGCAGGTAATGCACCTGAAACAAAACCCAGGGAAGAGTACACAATGGGGTGAAATACTGACAACAGTAAAATAGAAAGGGACCTGGGGTAATTATATCAGATGACCTAAACGTGGGGAAGCAATGTGAGAAGGCAGTAAGGAAGGCTGGGGGGGATACTGGGATGCATAGGAAGAGGCATCAGTAGTAGAAAATAGGAAGTTGTTATCCTCTGTACAGACAGTTGGTGAGACCCCATCTGGAGTACTGTGTGCAGTTCTGGAGACCTCATCTCCCATAAAGACATAGACAGAGTGGAGGCTGTCCAGAGGAAGGCAACCAAAATGGTGCAGGGTCTGCCAGAAGACATGAAGAAAGACTAAAGGGCTTAATATGTATACCCTTGAGGAAAGAAGGAGAGGGACATGATAGAAACTTTCAAGTACCTCAAGGAATCAACAAAGTCCAAGAGGTAGCATCTTCCAGAAAAGAGATGTGCAAGAACAAGGGGCACAATTTGAAGATGGGGGGAGGCTGAGAGGTAATGTGAGGAGTATTTTTTCACAGAGAGGGTTGTGGATGCATGGAACAACCTCCCTGAGGAGGTCTTGGAGTCAAGAACAGTGGGGGAATTCAAGAATGCATGGGACAGGCATAAGGCAGTCCTAGTGGGGGGTAGGAGGAAGTAAGCTGTTGGTTAACTAGGATCTGCAGCTTATCTGTTAAGTAGGAAAATGGGCAGACTAGGTGGGCCTAGCGGTCCTTATCTGCTATCAAATTCTGTGTTTCTATGGTGGGTCATGAGACAGGAGGTGAAGCCAAGTGTTTTATGCTGCTTGGTTAGATGAACAAAGTAAACAAGCTCCTGTAGTGCCTTAATGCTATTATTATTTTTTCTATACAGCCTTTTGCCCTCGGACTCTGAGACAGACACAACTATGGTCCTCCTCGGGAGGAGTTAGTTCCACCCTGTTGTTACTTCAGATAATTATCCTGCCTCAGTGCCCCATTTTCTGCTTTTCTCCCGGTTAAGCCCAGGACCCCAGAACACGGTCATGCATGTGCGTGGAGGTGCTAATGCACTCTGTGGCTCCGGTGCCCATCACTTCCTTCCACCCGGTCCTAATGCCTGGCTTCCCATGTGGCTTCATGCTGTCACCTAGCCTCCAGATGGTGGCAGCCAAGAGCCTGGGAACCCCACGTCCCTCCCTGGGAGAGAACAGCTGCCTTGCAGCAGCTCAATTCAGCTCCTTGCCCCCCCCCCCCATAGCTGACCCCCAATGACTCAAGCTTGATCCTGAACTCGGGTCACCAGTGTGGGAGGAGGTAAGGTGTCCAGCACCTCAGATTTCCTAGCCACTGGCATGGCTCCTTAATACTTTTATTAAATTAACTGAGACATACTCAAAACCTGTGCTATAGTAACCAGTGTATGAAGGGATTTGTGGTAGTTGCTCAAATTTTCCTATGGCACAAAAGGAGGCATTGTATATTGAAAACCTCACACAAACTGAACTGGGCTGCATTGCCAGGGGACTAGTAACAAGTGGGAGGCAATCATATCGCTATTGTACACATGACTGGTGCAGGCACACCTGGACTATTGTACTGTACTGTATGCAGTACTGCTGTCCCTGTCTGAGAAAGGACATTAACCTGCTAGAGGCAGTCCATAAGAGGCAACAACAATGGTTAAAGGTCAGCAGGGCAGGACATACGAGGCACTGAGGCCTAATCACGTACTCCCTGGAGGAGAGAACAGATAGGAAATATGACTCGGATCTTTATGTATTATGAAGGGCATCAAGGAAACATAGAAACATATAGAAACATAGAATTTGACGGCAGATAAGGACCGCTTGGCCCACCCAGTCTGCCCATTTCCCCTACTGGATAGCTGCAGATCCTAGTTAACCAGCAGCCTACTTCTTCCTACCTCCACCCCTAGAATGGCCTTATGACTGTCCCATGCATGCTTGAATTCCACCACTGATTTGACTCCACAACCTCCTCTGGAAGGCCGTTCCATGCATCCACAACCCTCTCTGTGAAAAAATATATGTAAATTACCTCTGAGCCGCCCCTCTATCTTCAAATTGTGCCGTCTTGTTCTTGCACACCTCTTTTTTGAAAGATGCTACCCTCTTGGACTTTGTTGATTCCCTTCAGGTACTTGAGCGTTTCTATCATGTCCCCCTCTCCCTCCTTTCCTCGAGGCTATACATATTAGCTCCTTGTCTCTCTTCATATGTCTTCCGGTGCAGACCCTGCACCATTTAGTTGCCCTCCTCTGGACAGCTTCCATCCTGTCTATGTCTTTGCGAGACTGGGTCTCAGAACTGCACACAGTACTCCAGATGGGGTCTCACCAGCTGTCTGTACAGAGGGATAATAACTTCCTGTTTTTCTACTGGTGATGCCTCTCCCTATGCATCCCAGTATCCCCAACCCTCCTTGCTGCCCTCTCACACTGCTTGCCCACCTTTAGGTCATCTGATATGACTACCCCAGGTCCCTTTCCATTTTGTTGTTGTTAGTATCTCACCCCCATTATATACACTTCCCTGGGTTTTTGTTTCCCAGGTGCATTACCTTGCACTTCTTAGCATTGAATCTAAGCTGCCATACATTTGACCATTCCTCTAACCTTGCCAAGTCCTTCTCATCCTTCCCACCCCACCCTGTGCATCAACTCTGTTGCAGATCTTTGTGTCATCTGCAAAGAGACATACTTTTCCTTCAGTCCCTCTGCAATGTCACTTATAAAGACATTGAAGAGGACCGGTCCTAATACTGAACCCTGCGGTACCCCACTAGTAACCCTCCTTTCTTCTGAGTGGACTCCATTTACTATTGATCTCTGTGTCCTATTCTCCAGCCAATTCTTTACCCAGGTCCTTTATCTTGGGACCCGCTCCCAGGCTGACTAACTTGTATATTAATCTTTTGTGTGGGACTGTGTCAAATGCCTTGCTAAAGTCTAGGTAGGCCATGTCCACAGCCTCTCCCTGATCTACTACTTGGTCACCCAGTCAAAGAAATCTATCAGATTCATCTGGCATGACCTTCCGCTGTGAATCCATGCTGCCTAGGGTCCTGTGCCCCTCTGGCCTCTAGATACTGACAATTCTTTCCTTCAAGTGATTCCATCATTTCCCTATTACTGAGTTAAACTAACAGGTCTGTAGTTTCCTGCTTCTGCCTTGCTCCACTTTTGTGAAGGGGAACTCATCTGCCCTCCTCAGTCCTCAGGTACCATCCCATCCTCCCATGATTTGTTAAAAGCGTAGTCAGTGATGTCACTAGTTCTACCCTTAGTTCTTTTAGAATTCTGGGATGAATCCCATCAGGCCCATTGCTTTGTTCACCTTCAGTTTAAGAGTTCTTTCAGAACTCTTTCTTCTGTAAATGGGCTGATATCAACTTCTGTATCCAGAGTGTTTCTACTGTTTGTTTTAGGTACCTCCCCTCTTCATTTGTAAATACTGAGCAAAAATATTTGTTTAGTATCTCTGCCTTTTCACAGTCTCCTCTGCCCACCTCCTCCCTTTATTAAGCCTCACTATCCCTCCCTTGATATTCCTTCACTCCCTGATGTATCTATAAAAGGTTTTATCCCCCTTCTTAACTGAGTTGGCTTTGCTGTTCTGACTGCCTTCCCAGCCTCCTTTTGCTTTAACTGATACAGTGCCCTGTCCTGCTCCTTCTGCGATTCCTTGTACTTCCTGAATGCTTTATTTTTCTCTTGAACCTTCACTGCCACTTCCTTTGAGAACCATAGTGGTTTCTTACATCGTTTTGTTTTGTTTATTTGCTTCACAAAGGCTTGTTACCTCTGTGATGGCAGTTTTATTATTCCCCATTGTTCTTCCACCTCCTTCCTGCCCATTTGCTAGTGAATTCCTTAGGCACTCACCCATTTGGCAAATCAGCCCTCCTAAAGTCCAGTACTTTTGCCTTTGTATGACTGACTCTATTGCTGTGTTTGTGAGATCATACTGTTCGATGGTCAGCTAGTTCTCAGATGGCTACCCACTTCTACATCTGTGATCCTCTCTCCATCTCCATTTGAGAGAACCAGGTCTAAGGTGCTCCCTCTAAGTGGGCCCAATACTAGTTATCTAAGGCATGCCCCTGTAGGGCATCTAGAATAACCCACTCTTGAAGCTGCTGCAACTGCACTCCAGTTAACATCTGGCATATTCAGATCACCCATCAGCAATATCTCCCTTTTCTGCCATTCTAAGTATACTTTCTATCATTTCCTTGTCCATTTCTCCCCTGAGAAGAGGTCTGTATCTAACCCTAATGCGGATTGGTGCCATTGCCTGTCTCCAAATTTACCGACAGTGCTTCTTCTCCTCCTGTTTACCCTTTTGTTCTGTTGCTTTTATTCCTTCCCTTATGTAAAGAGCTACCCTCCTCTTTTACCCTCCCTGTCCCTCCTGTAGATAGCGTATCCTGGTGATGTTTACGTCCCAGTCATGGTTTGTGTGTACCATGTTTTGTGACTGCCACGATATCAGATGTTCCTCCTCCATCAAGGCCACTAATTCAGGAAGCTTGTTACCCAGACTATGGGCATTGGTACTCATTGCTCTCCATTTTTGATGGCTTTACCTTCTGTTGCAACATCCCCACTGACCTTTCTACCTCAGTCTTTTTCTCATTTAGTACCCTGTTTGTAGGGAGGCTGGGATTTTTCTACTGCTTATCAGTGCCTCCCCTTTGACTAGTTTAAAAGCTTGCCAATGAAGCATTTAAACCGATGCTCAAAGACTTGTTTCTCCTGACAGATGCACTGTCCTGCCAGTATAGGCTGGTGTCCCTCCAGGTGGGAACTCAGTCCCCAATGAAGCCAAACCCCTGTGCTCACACCATTTTTCAACCATTCATTAAACTGCATGGTGCTAAGTACCCTCGCCTCCCCATGCCATTGACAGGCAGCACCTCTGAGAAGGATACTGTGTGTGCTACTTGTCTTAGGCCCCTCCCCAACTCTACAATGTCCTCCTGCACTGCTCTAATCTCATGATGAGCCAAGTCATTTGTCCCTAGATGGACAATTATGTCCAGCTCAGACTCCCTTGCAGCTGTTCTCATGATCCTGAGGATGCGCTTTCTGTCCCTCCAAGCCATGGCACCAGAATGGTGCAGAACGATGGATTGTGCAGGGAGAATGAAGAGGGCATCTACAGTCTTAGTGGAAACAAAACTAAGAGGACATTGCCTTCAGCATCAGGGGGGAAGGTTCTAGAGAGAGTTCAGAGGGCATTTCTTCATGGAGACAATGATTGCAGGGTGAAATGAGCTCCTAGTGGAAGTGGTCTCATTGGTGATGGTGGAGGGCTTCAAATGAGTGCGGGGAAACTTAAAGAGGATGGTCACAGTCAAGGGGGTGGGCAAAAGGGGGATAGCAGTGGGGGGCAATGCCCTTAGTTATCACTGAAGACTCCACAACACAAGCAGACTTAATAGCCCAAGGGGACTACTTCTGCTGGCAATTTTTCGTATAGTCATATGTTCACATGCCATGCAAACAGGTTTCCAATATACTAATCACCAGTGCACATCAAAGTCCACCCTAACCCATTACCAAGTGTAAAATGGTATTCTTTTGTTTGCCACTTTCCTACCACACAAAAGACAGGTACTGCAGCACAAACTCTATACTTGATCTACTGTAAACTGCAATATTCAAACAACTCATGTTAATGACCTTACGCTACCTGCAAGACACACAGAGCTACTTACCATACTGCGCCGTGCTGCTGCTGTCGACTCTCACTGCTGATGCTGCAGTTGCTCCAGAGAGCATTCCACTAGTTGGTGGCAGAGTTGGTTATAAGGAAGTGGGTCATACCCAGCTATAGTTTGCTTTACTTTCTTCTTGCTGCTGGTGTCAATGGTTGCTTGTCATCGGGAGTAGGGCAATTGAGTTGCTGAGTCATTGGCAGCACTGAAGAGAAAAAGAATTCCACAGAAGATGATGTAGTATTGCAATCCAATATTAACATTGTAAGAAGGATGGGTAATAGTGCCATGGGTTCACTTGGATCAGAACTGTGCGAAGAAGTGCTGTGACGTAAGTTGTGACCTCTGTTGACATTACGGGAAGCATGGGTAATAGTGCCAGAGGTTCGTTTGGATAAGGACTATATGAAGAAGTGCTGTGACATAAGTTGTGAGCTCTGTCCAGAAACGCAGCATTTGTTAATGATACAGCTGGATGGGCATCCGTTTGATGGAAGAAGTTTTCTTTTGCAGGGTTAAGTGCAGTTCTGGAGTTACTTATTCGGTTTCCCACATTGTTTGCTTTCTTGCTGCCAGTGTTCATATTGCTGTGGGTTTTATGTTGCATGTAATTAGATTCAGGGCTTGCATTTCTGATATCAGCTACAGTAGTACAATTTGCTGGTTTTGGTAGGAAGGTATGCACTGAAAGCACTGCAGTAAGCTGATAGTGGTGCTAATGGCTGCAGTCTTTCAGACTGCCTGAGAAACTTAGTGGGCAAAGTAACAATAAGTTTTAGTTCAGTTGTAGGAAAAAGACTGGGTATTCACACTTTCTTTGTTAGGATTGCTATCAGAAGAATTACAGTACCTGGTTGTGTGAACTGCAGGTTGCTTCTGTATTTTAGCAAGAACTAGAACCGGAAGATGTTCTTGGTGTGTGGTTTGATGAGTAGCTGTGGTTTCTGTGCAGTAGGCTCGGTGAAGAATTGAGCTCCATTGCTGCCAGTTGCAGGGCACTTCCAGTAGCTTCTGATTGACGTTTTGCACCTGTGGCTGTGAAGGCCATTACTTCTTCTTCTAGGCCAGCATCTGGCAAGATCTGAATAAGATGCTCTGACTGTTGTATGTAACAACTAGCCAACAACAGTACACATTTTTAGTAGAAATGAGCTGAGATCATATACGCCAAGAGCTTTCTTGAGCAACATACAGATTCACTATTGAGATATTTTGTGGAGCTTGGCAGGAAGAGTAGTAAAAAGCTGGGGCATCTGGTGGCAGCTTATCTATGTATATGTCTAACAGTTTCATTGGACGGAGGGGATTGGATGGCTTGGCATACATTTAGCCTCACCGAGACGCTTTTGTTTCCCTAGTGGATCAGAGTGATTCTCATGCTTTCCCTGAAAGTGAAAGTGACGTACTCTCGACCTTGTTCATAAAATTTAACAGCAAAGGAATTTTGTGTCAGTTTCCTCAGTGCCTCATTTCCACATTGAGTAAAGTGTAGCTGTACATTGAGTCACACATTGCACATATACTGTAAGTCCTGATGCAGTGTTGGAGGACAGTGCTGGGGAATTCTGAAGTTGCTTTAGGTGAATTTTGATAATAGGAAGGTGATTTTGTTTTCTTATTCTGTTTCTGCTCCCCCATCCTCCAGTTGGCCCCCATCTGCTGAAAACCCCTGCCCCATCACTCTGACATCCACCGGAACTTAGCACTAGCCATCTTCCCCCAAGGCTTTCCCCCCTGGCAGGGTCAGAAGGGTTCTGCAACCCCAACCATGGTCTGGATCCAGTTCCAGCTGATGTGCCCAGCTGGTTAGGTGCAGGGCCTGCAGATGCTCGGCACCATCTTACCACCAGCTTTTCCTCCATTGCATTGACACCTGTCATGCCCCCTGGCATTTTGGCCTGGGCTGCCTTTCCTGCAGCTTCCACTAAGGGTCAGGCATGCACTGGGCTGTACCCATCCTTTTCCTTGGAGGAGGACAGCAGTCCTACGGGTGCTTGCCAGCCCTCCAGCGTCACAAGTGGTAGCACTACTGCTGCACCAGTAGGCTGGCCAGGAGGGGAATTTTTTGAAATGTCTTTTTCCACCCTCCTCAGTTTTTCTTTACAGTCCCAACAAACACATTATTACTTAAGGTTAAAGGAAGTGTCTGCCATAGAGCTGAATGAATGGTTCATAGGAGGTTCACTCAGAAATCTATTTATGCTAGCTCTGAGACACACATAGGTTTGAATACAATCAGTTTCTCCTTTAGTGTTTCTAGCAGTCCCATAAAACCACCCGTAAGAGTGTGTTTAAATCATTAGCAGCTATTGTTTTAAAGTCTGTTTCCATTTTTTCTCGATGATCTAGTCAGTCCAAACATTGGTGGCTAGAGCTGAGTGCAGTGTCTTTGTACTGTATTACTTGACTCTTTTTCTACTAATGATACAGGTGCAAACCTTTCAGAGTGCTGAAGTGTTGCTATTATTTAAGTGCTTAAAAATCCTCAACAATCCCAGTTAATATTATGCGATGGTCAGAAAAAAATATTCCAGCCAGGATCCCTGGACATTAAATCAGATGCCTGGTCAGCTCTGCAGTGAATCAATCACTCCTCACTGCATGGGTGGGGTGGGGGGTCCACTAGATATCGCGGCCCATGTGGGTCCTCCACAGGCTTCCATATCCCATACCAGTGATGTTCTGTCTGTCCCGTTCTGCACCAGCTGGCGCCTGTTACTCCGCAGCCCCTTAACAATGCTCCAGGGACTGGAGGCTAGTGGAGCAAGGGCTGTTTGGGCCCCAGTTGTACTGGAATGGCAGGGCAGATAGGGAAAGCATAGGTGCTATGGCATCCCATAGGGTTGCGTAGTATCCACCCTCTCTGTTGGCTATGCACTGCCCCAGCAGCTCTAAGCCTCAGGAGGATTTCTTCCTACCCTTTGCCCCCTGCCAACTTGGCATGGCATAGCAGTGTTTGCATTACCAGGGACTGGGCATGGAGAAGATGTGCAGCCATGGCTGTGGATGCTGCCGGGTGCCCCAAAAGGGCCCATCATGTGCATAGGGGGCACTCCACTGGTGTGGAGCAACTCCAGGCCTGTTGTCGATTGGGCCCTCAATGGGCATCACCTGGAAAGTGCTCCTCAGCCTGCTGGATATGTGATACTGGACTCCCTACAGTAGGAACTACTGTGCATGCAGCTATGCAGAAGAAGCTGAAGTGATGCAGTTCTATACCGGATATTGGATTTCTCATCTCCTCGTGGAAAACCTGGAAACTGGGAAGTGAGTGGGGGACACTGAACTACCAGACAACTGGCCAGTGGAGGAAAAGGTAATCTTGGCCAGAAGAGAGTCAAAAGTAAAGGTGAGAGGATGTAGGTAAACTTCTGGGTAGCACCCCCTTATTCCATGGAGGATCAGCATGGCATAGCATCATGTGACTGGCACTACGCCTTGCAGCAACTGGGGGGGCTCTAACCAACTTGTTGGTGGGGTAAACGACATTTGCATTTTACTTATTTATTTGAAGCTAAAGATACTTATTTGAAGATATTTTTGCAGAGCTGCCTTTTAAGCAGGCCCCTATACTGGGTGGGCATTATGGGTTGAGCCTTGAATCATTATTCATGGGCCCTGAATAAAAGATTCACAATTCCTAAAACTGAGCCTGTCCTAGTTGCTTTGTTTTTTCACTGGGTGGAAAGGGTGGGGACTCAAGCCAATAATCTTTTCAGAGTTTAGAAATACCTCTGTTTTAAGCTTGAAGGTTTGTTTACAATAGCACCCTGCCTAAGGTGTCTGACAGTTACTAGAGAATGGTTAGAGAGTATAGTGCAAATTGCACAAAAAATACATTCACAAAAGTATTTAATGTTTCCAGGTATAAGCACAGATGTTCTCTGTTTCAAAGTGTTCAGTGACTTGGGATCAATAGGAGTGAGGTACTATACACAGCACAGGGTCTGCATATGGAAATGTTGCTTTGCCATAATTAGTTTCAACTTTAAAGATGTATATATATATTGCTTTAAAGCAGAAATATGTTAGTCAGCAAAAAATTAATCATATATAAAATAGCTTTTACAGCTAATTTTGTAATTAATGACTCACTTCATTAAAGATGGCCACCACTCACAATTTTTAAAAATATCTTCTGTTGAGGTTATTCATTGAAAGTTCATGCTAAATTCATAAATGTGTATGTAATAACTGGCTTATATTTTCTCCTACAGAAGGAGCAGGTTATAATTCACTATTTTAACCCATGGGTTATAACGGTGAGCACATGACACCTGCTCCTTCTCCTGCCTCGCACTACACCTTAACATACACTCGCTAGCAAAAACTCTTAGAAAAACCTGTGACAGCTCCATCATGGCTCTAAAAGGAACAGGCACAAAATGACATTTTTTACAACCCAAACCCACATCTCAGCACAAAACTAAAACTTTAAAATGTACTTAACAGAATATGTTTTTTCCTTTAAACTTCAGTTGATTTGAAAGTGAAACAGAGGTTTATTTTCTCAGAAGAAGCCAGAAGGGAAGGAAGGAAACATATTCAATCCAGTGCTTTAGAGTAACTGGTAATTGCTATTTTTCTTTTAAACTTAGATTGTGGGCTTGTAGTGACACTATACTTTCTTTGTTGTCTTTACTTATAATTGTTTTTGGGCTGTTGAAAATTTAAAACACAGTGGTGGTGTAATTCTGTGCTGTCTTTAATTGCTGCAATTTTCTCCCCCCCCCCCTACCCCCAACTCTTAATTATATGTCCTGATAAATCTGATTGACAGAGAGCTAAACACAGGGTATAGTAAGGGGTGAAGTAGGAGGCATATGGGGAAGAAGCCCACCAGCACGACAAGTGTTTTGACTCATTTATTTATTTATTGGTTTCCTTTTCCTTAAAAAAAAATTATCTGAGGATCAGTGACAGGATTTTAGTACAGTAAATTAATAAAAAGAGAACTAGGAGAGCTTCAGTAGCAGACCAAGTAGTGGAATTGCAGTATAATGTGGGAGGGTGGTAATGCAGTGGCTGTGGGGCAGCCATATTCAGGCAGACCTTCTGGACACTGAGGTGCTGCCCTATCTGCATGCATCTCTGGACTTGTGGGATGAGGTAGCCAGACTCAGAGCAGAAGTAAACTGGGTCAGGAGTACCATCACCCCTATCCAGGGACCACCCAGTCCAATGCAGCTGCCTCATAAGGATGCCGAGCAGGAGCACTTGGATGACAGTGGGCTCAGGGAGGGTTGAGAGAGTCAGGCAGAGGCACATCCCAGATCCTATTCCACTCAAGAACTCATATGCCACACTGGCAAACGAGGACAACCAAATAGAGGTACCCAGAGAAGTGGAAGGAAAGGATGTGGAGGTTAGCCAAGGAGGTGACCTCAGCGGGGAAAGCAGTGGACCCCAGAGGAGGAGGAAACGAATCCTGGTGAGGGACTCCATCATAAGAGGGATCCAGCTAGGAACACAGGAGGGGGAGGACAGGGAGGTGAGGTGCCTACCAGGTGCCACGGCATGAGGGATGGAAGGAAGATCCTGGGATCACTGGTAAGGCAAGACGGGAGGGTGAGCTGGATGTCATTATCCACCTAGGTACTAATGACTTGGCAAATGGGGAGCCAAAGGAAGTTCAGGAAGAGTTTAGGAAACTGGGGAGGGTCTCAAGCAAGTAGCTACTTCTGTCACTTTCTCAAGTACTACCTGTGAGAGGCAAGGGAGAGCATAGGAGTGCATGCATCAGGAACTTTAACTCATGGTTGAAGAACTGGTGCTGAGGAAGGGTTTGGATTCATTGGTGACTGGGGACCCACCTGGAGGGATGGAGGTTTGTTCAAGCCTGACGGCCTGCATCCATCCTGGAGGGGAATCCAAGCACTCAATGATAAGTTTAAATGCTACATTGACAAGCATTTAAACTAGCAAAGGGGGGTGGCAGGTCAGCAAGGAGGGTACCTACTTGCTCACCCTCCACAGCTAGCAGTGGAACCAGTGAACCGGAGGAGTGGCTATCTCTGCAAAGCAGTGTGCAAAAGATGGAGATTAGTGCCCAAGAGGTGGATACGCAGAAAAGGGGCAAAATTCAGCAGAAGGGCAGACAGCAAGGAGAACCAGGGATAAATGACAACCAAGGAAGGGGCTGGAGTAGAACAGTGAAGCAGTCTAGGGAGGTCAAATCATGGAAAGCCATGTGTGCAAATGCCAGGAGCCTTAGCAACAAGATGGAAGATCTGGAGGCTGTCATGGTACAGTCAGACCTGGACATTGTGGCCATCACTGAAACCTGGTGTAATGATAACCATGACTGGGAGATGGCCATACCTGGCTACAACATATTCAGAAGAGACAGAGCAGGCAGGAAGGGAGGAGGAGTGGCACTGTATGTGAAAAATGACATAAGGCCACAGAGATCCAGGAGGAACAAAATGGGGGAGAGATACTGTGGGTTAAGCTGGAAAGGAAAATGGGGACAGCCATCCGCACAGGTGTGGTCTATAGACCACCAGCCCAGGAGGAAGAAACAGATAGGGAGCTGATGCTAGCCATCCAAAGGATGGCAGACAAGGGTGAGTTAGTACTGGTTGGAGACTTCAATATTAGAGACGTGGACTGGAGCATCCCAGCAGCAGCGTCAACTAGGAGCAGATTTATCCTGGACTCTCTTCAGGGTGCCTTCCTCAAGCAACTGGTCATGGAACCAACTCGGCAGAAGGCAATACTGGACCTTGTGCTCACAAACAGGGACAGTGTGATGGGGGTAACAGTGGGGAGCACCTGGGTAACAGTGACCACCAGTCATTGTGGTTTGAAATCACAGAAAGAGCAGAACCAAACCACACAAAACACGTATCCTGGATTTTAGGGGGGAGACTTTGGGAAAATGGGGAGATACTTGAAAATGCATTAAGGGGAATGGGACAGGAATCAGGGTTGAGAAACAGTGGAGTATTTAAAATGGGGATTACAAGAACAACAGAATTATGCATTAAGCAGGTTAGCAAGAGGAAAAGGAAGAGGAGACCATTATGGTTTTCCAAAGAGGTAGCAAAGAAAGTGAAAGCCAAAAAGATTGCATTCAGGCAATACAAAAAACACAGGCAGAAGGGGATAGGGAGAAGTACCAGGAGAAGCAAAGGGAGGCAGGGAGGTCAGTAAGGGAAGCCAAAGCTCAGACAGAAGAACACATTGCAAAATCAGTGGGTAAAGGGGACAAAACCTTTTACAGGTACATAAGTGAAAAAAGAAAGACAAAGGGAGGGATAGTGAGACTGAAGGGGGAGGATGGGAGCCGCATGGAGGATGACAACAGTAAAGCTGACATATTGAACAGGTATTTCTGCTCAGTCTTTACTGAGGAAGAGGGGGGTAATGGGTCTGAAGGGAGTACAAGGGGTGAGAATGGTGCAGAAATGGACACAAGTCCCTTTACATGAGAAAGGGTCCTGAAGGAACTGGAAGTAATAAGAGTTGATAAAGCAATGGGGCCAGACAGGGTGCACCCCAGGGTCCTTAAAGAACTAAGAGAGGTGGTGGCTGAACCTCTGGCTATCCTATTTAGCCGATCACTGGAAACAGGGGAGGTACCCAAAGACTGGAGGACAGCAGATGTAGTCCTCTTATACAAAAGTGGGAACAAAGAGGAAGCAGGGAACTACAGACCAGTCAGCCTCACCTCGGTAGTGGAGAAGATCATGGAAGCACTACTGAAGGAGATTGGTGGAACATCTGGTTGTCAATGGACTACAGGACCCAAGGCAGCATGGTTTCACCAGGGGAGGTCATGTCAGACCAACCTCATTGAATTTTTGACTCGTGACTAGGGAGGTGGATCAGGGAGGCAGTGGACATGGCCTATCTGGACTTCAGCAAGGTCTTTGACACTGTGCCACATAGAAGACTATTATACAAACTGGGGAATATGGGTGTGGGCAGGACAGTAGTGTGGTGGGTAGGTAATTGGCTGGGTGGCAGAACACAGAGGGTGGTGGTAAATGGCTGTCACTCCACAGAGGGAAGAGTGACCAGTGGGGTACCACAGGGATCAGTGCTGGGACCGTCCTATTCAACATCTTCATCAGTGACATTGCACAGGATCTAGAAGGCAGAATTTCACTGTTCGCTGATGACACAAAGCTCTGTAAAAGAGTAGACACACCAGAGGGTGTAGACAGAATGAGAAGCGACCTGCAGAAACTTGAAGAATGGTCAGGGGTTTGGCAGTTGAAATTCAATGCAAAGAAGTGCAAGATAATGCATATGGGGCACAAAAACCCTGGCACAATATATCAGTTGGGGGTGAGGATATAGCATGCACCATGCAGGAAAGGGATCTTGGGGTTGTCATCTCTGATGACCTCAAGGTAGGGAAACAGTGTGACAAGGCAGCAGGTAAAGCAAATAGGATGCTGGGATGTATAGGCAGGGGCATCACCAGCAGGAAAAGGGAGGTCATAATTCCCTTACACAAGACACTAGTGAGGCCCCACCTGGAGTACAGTGTACAGTTCTGGAGACCATACCTACATAAGGACATAGACAGGGTAGAGAAGGTTCAGAGGAGGGCAACAAAGATGGTGCATGGATTGCATCACAAGTCCTATGAAGACAGGTTGAAGGAACTGAACATGTACTCCCTGGAGGAGAGGAGGGAGAGAGGGGATATGATAGAGACATACAAGTATCTTACAGGGAGGAACAGGGTGCAGGAAAACATTATTTTTAAGCGAAAAAGATGTTCCAGGACTAGAGGGCATGGGATGAAGTTGGAGGGAGGACGATTCAGAGGAAACATGAGAAAGAATTTCTTCACAGAACGGGTGGTGGACAAGTGGAACACCCTGCCAGAGGAAGTGGTGGGGGCTGAAACAATCACGGGATTTAAGAATGCATGGGATAGACATAAAGGAATTCTAGAGGTCAGGGGTAAGGGGAAACAGACTTCTAGGAAAACAAACTGAACTTACAAGCTCAAATGAGCAGACTGGGTGGGCCATAGGCCCTTATCTGCCGACACTGTCTATGTATCTATGTAACTCAGGAGTTGAAAATGGGACTGAACTGTGAACTTTTTTTTAAGGAATGGCATTTAGGTTTGTTGTACCTTTATAAAAGCTTCAGTAAAGTCTTGTAATAGTCCAGTTTTGGTTGTTTTCTTCCATTTCTTCGAAGTTTTGTTTAGGTTTTCTCTTTGTGTCTGTTGTTCCAGTGATATACAGATTTGGCTTATTAGTATGCATTCTTTTGGTTTGTTGCCTTGGAGAAATTAGCATGTCACTGAGGCAACGAACCAAAAGAATGCAAATCGCTGGAACAGACACAAAGAAAAAACCTAAAGAAAACTTTGAAGAAATGGAAGAAAACAATCAAAACTGGACTAGTACAAAGATTTTACTGCAACTTTTGATAAAGGTATAAAAAACTTAAGTGCCAGTCCTTAAAAAAGACATACACAGTTCAGCCCCGTTTTCAACTTCTTAGTTCCTGTTTCACTTTCAAATCAACTAAAGTTTAAAGGAAAAAAAAAAACACATTCTGTTTACAAAAAGACATTTTCATTGAAAAAAGCTGCTGTTACTGTTAGAACTTCCTCCTGTGTGTGTCTCTACCAGCCTTCAAGCCAAGCTGTATGTATTTTAAATGTTTACTATGCCATGGAAGCTATGTTGAATAACTTTTTCTAATGTGTACTTTGTGGTATGAGTGCTGGTTTTTATGAATTTTAGATACTGCATATAGTACATACGTAGCCATGGGGAGGTGGGTGCACTGTTATTTTTTTTCATGCTTTTTACCTCAGTACATAAGCTATGCTACTCTGTGTTGACTGTAATTCAGAGCAGCACTGCCATTCATCTTGGAGGCAGAACCTTTGTTTTTCTTTGTATGCAATAACTAATACATTGAGGCTGTTATGTGTGTTGTTCCAAGTGAAATGCAATGTGTAATTCTACTAAAGAAGGGCAACTGTGCAGATATTTAATTTTATTTAGTATTTGTTGACCAGGTGGGTGCACCAGACAAACAAATGCCTATTTTCAGGCACGACCCGGGAGAGCACAGTATACAAAACATTACAGGGACTTACACGGTAATGACAATTTTAAGCAGACCAACATCAGTGTTACAAAAAAAGAATCAGTACATAGAAAGGTATAGTATACAGTATGTGTGATAAGCATATGCAGTCGAAAGGGGGGAGACATAAGAAGGATATACAGTTTAAAACAATAGTTCCTGAAAAACAATAAATTAAGCATTTTGGTACACACACACTGGGCCAGGATACAGATGACAAGTAACAATAGTTACAAATTACAATAGCTACACTTCTAAGTCTACAGAGTAGACAAAACAGTAAAAACATGTTTACAACAACATGCTTCAATTACAAAAGAAAATCAAAGTAAACTGTCAAGTACACAATTGTGTGTAAAGATTCAATATTACTTCATTACCATACACCTAAAAAGTTTTAGTTCAGAGCAGATGTTGGTTACAAGCAATAACCAGTGTTTTTGTTGTTTCAGTATTTAGGGCTGTATTTTCTAAACAGCTACTGGAAAACATTTGCCATGTCATGACTTAAGGTCATTTCAATGGTCTTTGCATTGTTACCCACACATGATATGACCGTGACATTAGCATGCCCTTTTCCCCTATGATTAATGAGAACGTTTTAGAAAAGCACAAGTGAGTGATGGTACAGTGGAGCAACGGATTACCCCTCTCCCCCATTTTTAACCACCATCCTTTTAAACCGAGAAGAGGGCCCAAGAAATTTAAGTACCCTGGGGCTTGGATACTGCAGCTGAGAGGGAAGATCAGGAGGACATGTGAATCAAAGGACCTGTATGAGGGGGGGAGAGACTTTGCAGACTGCCATGGCTGCGGTTAACCACTCTGGCGGCCCAACAAATTTTGTAGTTATTTTAATAGTTTATGGAGCTGGGAGATGCCAAGGGCATCATGTACATAAACTCTGAGAGGGGAGTTCACCGTAATTCCTAGCCAAGTAGTCCTGTTTTTTGGGCAGAGATAGTTTGCAAAAGTGTAATTTTGTTTTTCCTCTAGACTGCTTTTCAGTTGTGTGCCCCCCAAAGTACTCTTTACGTGTTGATTGTTGTTTTGTGCAGAATTGTCACATTACAACACAAAAGAATTCGGAAGAATTTCTGAAAATTCCACCTATTTCCACTAGTGGCAGAATTCCGAAATTTTGACTTTGCCCTTGTTAGTCGAATGGTTGCCTTCATTAAGCTACAATTCACCATCCTAATGTATTAAAGAGTAATACAAAAAATGAGTCCCATTTATTTCAGTGTGGTATGCCCCTGTTCTCTCTCTTGCTGCGTGTCATAATGTGCCTGAGCGTGGGGGCCGTGTCCATCACTAAAGAAGTGGAAGGGATTGCCTGCCCACCTTGTCAGGGCCAAACTACAGTCCCTTCAAACTAAATAAAGGCTTAGAATATAATATTAAAAATGCCACAGAAGGTCTATCACTGACCTGAGGTACCATATCCTGAAAGTGGTACCTTAGGATTGGAGAATCACGTTAAACAGGTTAATACTGGATAAAAACAAGTATCTTTGGCTAGTGTCCGACTGCATTCATTTTCAGTCAGAGAAACATGAAAGAGAAACTGAGAAAACAAGACAGGGTCAGGAATTTACAATGAGAATGTTACATAAATATTTACTTTATCCCAAAATGGTCTCAATTCAAATCTACCATTTAGTCCTAGCCATCTACTGGCCCCAGTTCTGAATCCAGTACCCCTCTCTTTTCCTCAACTGGAATCATCATCCCCTCCTTGGTTTCGTAGCCTCTCTCAATTTCTATAAAGGCAGAACTCATGCTCCTTATTTGTTTGTGCTCTTCTGGATATGTACACTACATCTAGGTCATAAGTGGGGCTACCATTCTGAATGAAGTACACATGCTCACCTTTTCGAATTTCATTTGTCTCATGTTTTTCCCCCAAAAGGGAATTCCAAAAAGCATCTTTATGTAAACCATAGAATAATACTTCATGGATTACATAAACTGCCGAATGCGATTCCAGGGTTTATGGAAGTCGCAAATGACTAAACTGCAGTGTTTAAAAAAGCTTTCTGATTCTGGAATTTTTGGACTTTGGCTACTGATGAATTCTGCAGAATCAGGTGCAATTTCTGAAAATTCTTTTGAATTCCAGTAGAAGCATAACTTGAAAATCCTGCACAGCTCTTGACAGGAGGAGGAGGAGGAGGAGGAAGAATTAGACGCTTACAGAAGGAGTACAAGCATAATTGCACAGGTCATAGTGGATCTGGAAGACGGGATTACACAGGGAACCAAGAAGAATAATGAGTCTCATTTTGAAGAGCAGAATTGGGCTAATTATCACTAGAGACATTAATAAATAAAAGTGTGTCTGAAAATGTACTGCGTACTGTGTCCAGTTCTGGAGACAGCAACTCCAAATGGACATAGACACGGTGAAAGCGGTACAGAAAAGGGCCACAAAAATGGCATAGGGACTGCACAAGAAGCCACATTAGGAAAAGCTATGGGATCTCAGCAAGTACTCCCTGGAAGAAAGGCAAGCAAGAGGGGACATGATTGAGGCCTACAAGTACCTCACAGTAGAGGTGGGCAAGCCAGGACAGGCTCAAGCCTAACTCAAGCTTATTGCCTGGCTTGGCTCACCCTCTATAAGCAATTAAGATCCAAGGTCAAGCCAAGCCAGTTATGCTCAAAGTAAGCATTTTTGTCAACCTGAGCAGTTAGTGAAGTGTCTGAAATGTTCACCTCCTAAGCAGAAAACAGTCTGCAGTAGCCAGAGCTTGGCTCGTGTTTTGGCCCGTAGAGTCAAGTCAGACCCTGGTTCAGCTCTGGCTTGGCTTTGGGTGAAAAATTCCTGGCTTGCCCACCTCTACCTCACAGGGGTAAATAAAGTGCAGGTGGGCTGTCTCTTTCAGAGAGAAGAAGGCAACAGGACATGGGGGAGTTTAAAATTGAGGAAATACTACTTCAAAGAGAGAGTTGTGGATGACTGGAACAGCCTACCAGTAGAAGTGGTGGGGGCTAAGACTGTAGAAGCTTCAAGCATGTGTGCACAGGCACAGGGAGAACTAGTTAGTGGAAAGGGATGAGGTAGGGGATGCCGATGACAAGCAGGGTCAGAGGTGTCAGACTAGGAGGAAAATCTGGGCAGACAAGATGGGCCAACCAGTCCTTTTCTGCCAACAAAATCTATGTTTCTACAAATTCTAATGTATACTTTCTCAAAAGATAGATTTTCAGAACTATACATGGAGGAGAAGCTTGATCTTTCTAGAAAAGGATTTCATTCAGACTACATAAAGTTTATAAAAACTATAGTAAATTGTTTTTTTTTTTTTTATTATATAAGTTTAGGAATTACAACCCTTTGAGTCAGGGACTCATTTACAAAGGCTCCTCATCATACATAGAATGAGGACAAAACACAGAGTAAACATAAGGTACAGAGACAAAGAACAGTGGCAGAATGAGGATAATACATAGACAGAAACTACACCACGATGCATGAATTATGAGTCACATAATTAGAGTCAGAGGTAAAATTTGCAGCAAATACTTATCCCATGTAGAGGAGTTTATGTGCAGTTACAGTGGCAGTTGGATATAATATGGGTACGCAGCACAGGTTTAAAAGGCCCCAACCTGGTAATAGAGAGGGCAGTGTCAGGGAAGGAGTTCATCCAGAGTGGCGCCCTGTAGCAAAAAGATCTTTGGCTGGTGGTGATCCTTGCAAAAGGGATGTGAAAGGTAGAAGTGTTTGAGTGCCTTGTGGCCCGCATCGGGGAGCACGTCTGTAGGAGCGAGAGGCAGCCAGGGGGGGCTAACCCTAGTTGTAATTTTTTGGCGAATAAGCAGGTCTGATAAAGTAGGCGCCCCTGAAAGTTTAGCCATGATGACCGTTTGTAGAGTTCACAGGTATGTGTAAGGTGATCACAGCCTGTGGCTAGCCAGCATGCTTTGTTGTGGGAGCGCTTAATGCTGGACAAAGCAGTGTCTGAGGAGGCACCATATATGACAATGCCATAGTCTACCAGGGAAAGGATGGAGCTAGAGATGGCTAAACGGAGGGCATCAGGAGGGAGATAAGGACTATATTTATAAAGGAGACTGATTCTAATATTTATAGCAGAGCAGGGCAATGTTATATGCTCTCAGAAAGTAAGGGCCGAGTCCAGGGTGACCTAGGTATTTAAAACTGGTAACTGCTTCCAGCATGGTACCCTGGCAGTTTATTATAGATATTTTGGTCATGTTGTGCTTATGTTGAGAGTGAGCGAATAGCATGGCCTTTGTTTTATTGTAGTTGAGGACAAGTTTGTGGGAGGTGAACCATGATTCTATTTCTGTGAAGGAGCCCTGCAAGTTTTGTTGGAGCTAGGCAGGGTCAGGGTGCCGGCTAAAGATCACAGCATCATCAGTATACAGGAGCAGGCGTTCAGTGGAGGCCAAAGAGAGGGAGTTTAAGTATAGGAAGAAAAGGAGCTGGCCAAGGATGGACCCTTGTGGAATGCCAGATTGGACTGGAAGGCTAGTAGAAAGGGCACTGTATATTTTAACTTGCTGGGTACGGCCATGGAGATAGTTTGAGAACCAGTCAGCAGTCTCTTGGGAAACACCAACGGAGAGGAGGGAGTTTAACAGCATACTATGATTGACAGTATCAAAAGCCTTGGAAAGGTCAATGTAGACAGATCCAGCCAGGGCTCCCTGGTCAAGGGCTTCATGGCTAAAGGAGGCAAAGTCAAGCAGGCCAGCAGTTGTGTTGTGCCCTTTTCTGAAACCATGCTGCTGCTGGCACAGTAGATGGTGCGAGTCTAGATAGTCAGTCAGTTGATCTGCAGCTGTTTTTTCCAGTGCTTTAGAGAGGGGAGGGAGTATAGAGATGGGTCTATAATTACTACTAGCAGTACGGTCACCATTTTTATGAACTGGAATGATGACCACCCTTTTCCATAGGGTAGGAAACTGCCCAAGGCAAAGGGACATGTTTAGTATTTTTGTTAGGGGTGTTAGGACTGCAACAGGGGTTAAATATAGTAGTTTAGCATCAAAAGAGTCACCGCTGTGCCTTGTCTTTCCAAGGAACTTGGCGAGATATGGGCGAGGGACACTAGGGGAGATCATTTTAAAGTAATAGGGTGGAGTGTTGGGGAGGTGTCGGAAACTGCCCTGTATATGCAGTAAAGAAGTCAGGAGGGAGGATAGAGCTGAGGTCAGAGAAAGATGCATTTAAGGCATTAGCTATCCTAGTAGGGTCTTGGTTGGAAACACCAAGCTCTAACAAGGGTGGTGTGGGGGTGGAAGCAAATCGACGACATGTCAGCAGGGTCTAATTTTAGTTCGGAGAAAACTTCAGGGTCTGTGTTTCAGTGGTAGGAAGGCTGTTACAGAAGTGTACAGTATGTTCACCTTGTGAAAATGCTAAGGGAGTCCTTAGCTTGGGGGAGGGGTGTCGCACCACGACTCCGCAACCTACCTATGGGAACCTTGAATGCTGTAGAAGAAAAACAGAGGAATGGAGTTAAAAATCCCTTGGGACTGCTTCACTTGTTTGCAGATGTTCATTGGAGGCCATTTTCAGAAATTGTTTTCCTTTTGAAGGGAAAGATGAGGGATAATGCGATTAAAAAGAATCTTGCATTAATCAAGAAGTTAAGACAGTACCCATAGACAGCCAAAAAGAAAACATTACGCAAGATGGAATGTTACCGATCACTGTTAAAGTCTCCTGAGGACTGTTGTTTGTTTCTGAGCTATAAACTGGAACTGTACACTAGTAATCCACTCTCCTACAACTGAAAAGAGAGGACACTGAATCATCAAACTGTTCATGTGAGGCAAATGACTTGAACAATCTTGTACTTTTGTTCTGTTCGTTATTCGACACACAAAGAAGAGCAATTCTGGGTCAGTGAATGTAAAATCTTTATATGATGCAAGGTTGCATTTTTCAGTGTATGTTTTTCTATTCAGACAAGAAAGTGTTGAATTTGGTCATATCAAACTTGAAAAACTGTACGCTCTGGTAGTAAATCATATAAGAAGCCTCATGAGAAGTGAATTTATTTCTATAAGTGATTGCATTATTGGGCACGTACTATTGGGTGTACAGTAAGTAGCTGGATCAAGTTATCTTATCATTCCTGCTTTTAGTAGCTCCATATAATAAGGGATTCAGGTGAGAATAATTAGAGGGTAAAGGTAATCAGGCCAAAACCCTTCTTCCCCTGGTTAGATGGCCCAAGGTTTGGGGGACATCAAATAATGGCAGACACCTTGCACCAACTATGTAACAGTTTACTAAAATCCCTTAACAGAATGATTTTCAAGCTGCAGTATAATATTGTGTAATGTAAAATTATGTATTTATTAGGATTTTATACTTAGTAGTATTTTGTAATAGCTTTTGCTGAACAATATTCTGAACTATATACAAGAGGAATAATACACCCATTTTTATTAAAGCTGGAACTAAATGAGAATCAGAGGTAGGATAGGACCTCGGATCATTGGGAGGGGATATCAAGCAAGGCATGGCATGCTAGTAGAGGAACTGAATAACTGTGTCTATTTTTAACAAGCACGCCTGGAGGCATGGCTAGCTGGGGTGGAAGACATGGGGAGGAGCATTCTTGCCCTTAGAATGTGCAAGGTGACATTCATATCCATAAGAGGTCCGCCTAGCATCCTTATAAAGTTATATTAGAGTTGCAGAACTTTCATCAACAATTTCAGGAAATCCTTGCAGAAAATCTTGCAAAATGTTGTATGGTCAATAAACTCAAGGATTTTGCCTCTAATTAAATTCTGCACAGAACAGAACTTTGGTGTAGTAGTGAACTCCTCGCCCTCCCACCCTTCTGCCCCAGGGCAAGGGGGTAAGGTGGAGATTAACAAAAGGTGAGGGGGAATGGCATTGAGATGTACACAGCACATGAGTAGATGTAGCATTCTGTCAGTCAACAAGGAAACATGTAACACAGGATCCCAGGGTGCTGCCGACCAAGAAAGATGAACTCTTGGAGATACAGTCTCAAGTAAACAAAAGTGCACAAGAAGCTTCAATTGAAAAAAATATGTTTTTAATGCAACTCATGACCACATAGTTGATAAAGCTCACCAAGCTAGTAGACGGCCAACTCACTGATCTTTCACACCACACTGATGCTTCCACATAGAAACATACGAAACTGCCAGCAGATACTGGCCTTACGGTCTATCTGCTCGAGTGTGCAGCACTTTAGCCAGACTTCAGCTGCCCCCCCCTTGCCTCCCCCCCATTGATTTTGCCCATGTATCCTTCACTCCCACCCCACCCCATGGTTTGCTTTGAACCCTCCCTCTGATCCTGCCCCACCCCCTTTTGAAGCTGCCCACTGTACACAGTGATATCACCTCCTCCGGCAGCGTGTTCCACCCTGCCACCACCCTTTCTTTGAAATAGTGCTTCCTCATTTCCCTCTTGAATCTGCCTCCTTCCAACTTCAGACAGTGCCCCCTGGTTTCTCTTCCACCTTTTAATTTGAAAATACTTCCAGTGCCTACTCTGTTCATACCCTTCAGGTACTTGAAGATCTTAATCATATCCCCTCTCTTCCTTCTATCATCCAGGGAATAGATATTGAGCTCTCTCAGTCTCTCCTCATAAGGTTTATCTCCCAATCCCAGGATAATTTTCATTGCCCAGCACTGTACCCCCTCCAGTAGCTTGATGTCCTTTTTCAAGTAGGGTGCCAGTACTGCATGTAGTTCTCCTAGTGTGGCCTCACCAGGGACCTGTACAGGGGTAGGATGACTTCCCCTCTCCTAGCGGTGATTCCCCTTGAGATGCACCCCAGCATTCTGTTGGCCTTTGCCGCTGCCTTCCTGCACTGGGCTGAATGGTTCACTTCCCCTGTCACCAGAACACCCAGATCCTTTTCCTCCTTTGACTTGGATAACTGCACTCCCCCAACCAGTAACTATTTCTGGGGTTCCTGGCTCCCAAGTGCATGACTTTGCACTTTTTGGCATTGAACCTAAGTTGTCATGTGCTAGACCATTCTTCTTGGCCAAACAGAACTGGCCCGCAGATCAGGACCATTTGGCTCACTTAGTCTACCCAATTTTCCATGCCCATAGTATCACTGCAGATCCTACTTGATCTCTCCTCCATTCACCCACCCCTTCCCTTTCTCTGAGATTCCCTTATGCCTATCCCATGCATTCTTGAACCCACCACAGTTTGTTTTCATCCCCACTACCTTTGCTTGAAGACTGTTCCAAGAATCCACCACTCCTTCTGTGAAGTAATACTTCCTCATATCTCTCCTGAATCTACCCCCCAGCTTCTTATCATGCCCCCTCATACTTGAGCACCTTTTTTCTGAAAAATACTTCCCTCCTGTACCTTATTTACCCCAATGAGGTATTTAAAGATCTCTATCATATTCTCTCTCTCTCCTCTCTTCCAGGTAGACATATTTAGGTTACGTCTCTCCTTGTAGGGCTTCTGATGCAGACCTTACACCATTTTAGTTGCTCTACTCTGGACCGCCTCCACTCTGTCTATGTCCTTCTGGAAATGTCTTACTGGTGATCTATACAGAGGCCTTACCACCTCCCTCTTTCTGCTGGTGATACCCCTCCCTATGCACTCCAGTATCCCACTAGCCCTCCCAAATGCCTTGTCGCACTGCTGGGCCACCTTTATGTCATCTGATATGATCACTCCCAGATCTCTTTCCTGCTTGGTGGTCGTCAGTACCACTACTCCCATTTTGTACTCTGCCCCTGGGTTTCTATGCCCCAAGTGCATTATTTAGCACTTTTTCATGTTAAAACCCAGCTGTCATATCTTTGGCCATTCCTTGAGTTTTCTCAGGTCTCTGCTCCTCCTTTCCATCCTCCCCCCCGGAATGCCACCACTCCTATTGCAGATTTTGGTGTCATCCGCAAAGAGGCAGACCTTTTCTTCTAGCTCCTCTACAATGTCACTTATAAAGACATTATATAGGATCAGTCCTAGCACTGATCTCTGAGGCACCCCGCTGGTCACCCTGCCTTCCTCGGAATGAATTCCGTTTACCACCACCCTCTGTCATCTATCCCCTAATCAATTTCTTACCCAGTGTATCACCTTTGGACCCACTCCTAAGCTACTCAGCTTGCTTACAAGCCTCATATGTTGAATGGTGTTGAAAGCCTTATTGAACTCTAGGTAGGCCATGTCCACTGGTGGAGCACCTTTGTCTAATTCCTTGGTCATCCAGTCAAAGAACTCTATCAGATTCCTTTGACATGACCTCTCCTCACCCCATGAATCCATGCTGCCTCGGGTCTTGTAACCTACTGGATTCAATATATTCCACAATCCTTTCATTCAGAAGTGGCTCCACTAACTTTCCCACCACCAATGTCATGCTGACTGGCCTATAATTGCCAGCCTCTTCCTTGCTACCACTTTTGTGAAATGGGGCTCCATTTGCCCTCCTCCAGTCTTCCGGAACCACTCCTGTTTCCAGTGAGCTGTCAGATAGGACTGAGGTGCAGTCTGTGCCTCCTTGAGCTTTCTCAGTACCCTTGGTTGCACCCTATCTGGCCCCATTGCTTTGTCCACTTTCAGATTAGCGAGTCCCTTCAGGACACTCTCCTCTGAAAATTGACTAGTGTCCACCTCCCTTCCTGAAATGCTCCTGTTACTTTTTTGTGGCCCTCCTCTTCTCCTTCATCTGTAAACACTGAACAAAAGTATTTGTTCAGGATGTCTGCCTTTTCCTGATCCCCCTCTGCACAGTCTCCCCTTCCCTTTGTAATCTTATAATCCCACCCCTGGTCTTCCTCTTTTCGCTTACATACCTAAAAAATGTCTTGTCCCCCTTCATCACCACCTGGGCTATTCTCTCTTCAGTTTGCACCTTCCTGCTCCTTACTGCTCTCCCTGATTCATTCTGTTTCCCCGATACACCTCCCTATCCTCCTCCCTCTGTGCCTCCTGATATAGTAGTAGCCACAGACATTGCCAGCTATTTCCAGATATTTCACAACATTTCTAAAGAGTTTCTCTCTGCTGCCCCTACTGTGGAAATGCAGAAAGCAGGAGATTTCTCTAGAAATATCTCAGAAATTTCGGGAAATAGCTGGCAATGTCTGTGGCTGCTACTGTACCTTCTGAACGCTACCCTTTTAGAGTTTACCTTTTCCGCCACCTCTTTTGAGAACCATAGCAGTCTCTTTTTCCTCTTGCTCATTTGCTTGACACAGGGGTTTGTTGCCTACCCTATGGCCCTTTTTAGCCTACCCCACTATTCCTCTACCCCACCCAGGTAATTCCCCCCTGCCAGATCATCTCTGAGGCATTCACCCATCATTTTAAAGTGTGCCCTCCTGAAGTCCAGGACCCTCGCCCTTGTGTGGTTTAGTTCCGCAGTCATCCTTATATTGAACCACACTGTACAGTGATCGCTGTTCCCCAGGTGGCCTCCTACCTTGATGTCTCCAACACTGTTCCAGTTAATGAGTACCAGGTCCAGTATTGCCCCATCATGAGTGGGTTTACTTACTAGTTGCCTTTGAAGTGCCCCCTGCAGGGAGTACAGGATGCACTCCATTTGCAGTCATGGCGCACAAGCTCACAAGATGCTAACAATAGGCAGTCCTAAGTACTCATACTTCACCTTATTTTATTTGCACTTCAACGGACAGAGTTTACAAATCCCAGTAGATCCCAACAGTGAAGACAACAGTTTCACCAAGAGGCTTTTTCCAATGTGCCATGATTGCAAAAGGAGTGCTACTTGTATGTGTCACTGAGCACCTATTCCCTTGAGCGGCCTTCCTGGAGTACAGGATGCCCTGCTTCTAGCTGAAGCCGTAGCTGAGAGGTTCCAATCTACAGTCAGCAGATTGAAGTCTCCCACCAGCAGCACCTCCCCCTTTTCTGCCATCTTGCCATTAGCTTCCACCAGTACTTTATCTAACTCATTCCCCTGTGCCAGAGGTCTGTAGATCACACCAGTGCAAACAGAGGCTCCATTCCCTGCCTCTAGGATCCAGGTACCTCTGCTCCTCCCTGTATTCCCTGTATCTGTGTTGTTTTTATGCCTTCCCTCATATAAAGCACCACACACCCCTCCTTTTCTTCCCACCCTGTCCCTTCTGAACAGAGTGTAGCCTGGTATGGACATGTCCCAGTCATAGTTTTTGGTGCACCATGACTTGGTAATAGACACAATATCCAGGTCAGCCTTTGTCATTATGGCCCCTAGGTCTGGAATCTTATTTCCTAGATTCTTAGCATTCACACACATGGCCTTCCAGATTTTGTTACCATTCTGCTTGTTACCCCCTTTCTTTCTTTTTTGCCCTCTCTTCTTCCCCCCTGTCTTTGTAATGTGTCTGTTCTGGTATACCGTTGGCGACTGGATTTAGTCACTGAAATTACAGCACTGCAACAAGGGCGACACTGAACAGGATCTTGATTTTAGATCTCCACTCACTCCTGTCGTGCTTTGACCCCACACAGTTTCTACCCACTCTGGGGCATGTCCACCTCAGAGGAGGTTATATTTAGTTTTGGGGGTGGGGATTGTAGCCCGGGAGGGTGCTTTGGTGCTGTAACTCCTGGGAAACATAAAGTCTAGTGCTGTAATGCATTGGCAACATGTTTGTTGCTGTAACATGGGTGAACCTTCTGTTCCCATTCCCCTTCATTTCTACTAGCCTGCTTCCTTCATTAATTTCCACCCTGGAGGATTCCATTCCCCTCAGGTTCTCCCTACTTTCTACTTCAGCCTGGGGGGTGGGCATTACTGCCTTCTCAATTTCTTCCATCATCCTCCTCGGGCTAGTTCAAATGTTCATCAATGTGACATCTAAACCATCCTCTGAGGACTGTGGTTTCCCTCCCGAATGGATGCAAGTCATCACCCCTGTAAAGGCCCTTATCTCTCTAGGTGGATCTGCAGTCCCCAGTGTAGCTGAACCCCTCTTCTCAGCACCATTCTTTCAACCATGAGTTGAAGGTCTTGGTGCAAAGATCCCTCTCCTCTCCCCTCTTGTAGACAGGCAACACCTCTGTAAAAGTCATCGAGCAAAATGGGGAAAAATGTTAGGGAGTTGGCTGTCTCCTAGCTTAGCAGGATTTCTGCACAGTGTGTGTTCAGAAGCTGCATCAAAAATAAAAATAAATAAAAGAAACTTCTTTATTGATATTTTCCAGAAGTAAAAACACATTGTGATTGGTTGACCATCCATGGCACTCCAGACATTACCTCATGGGTTTTAGCCCACCTGATAGGCTAGTGATGCACATGACTCTAGGATCAAATTTCTAGTATATCCAGGTCCCAGAAACCCCTGCTCCCCAGTTCAAATCATGCATCTGATCAGGCAACAAGCACACCAGGATCCCTGTCTGCTCCACACAGAAAGGTAGGCCTCTGATTTAATGGCTATAAGGAATAATTTGATATACATTGCAAGATATTGCTGTTCCACAATAAAAATGCAGCCCTCATCCAGGGTAGCAAAAGCCAGCTATGTGGATTTCAGTTTGTTCAGTTTAGTTCAGATCATTTGATGTTATTTAAGCATAACTTATGAGACACTCTTTTGGCTTGGGAGCAGAGATTCTAAATTCTGCAGAGGCCAGCATAGTATAGCGATTTAATCATGTTGATAAGATTTGAATCAGGCTTCTAGCCTGTATTTTTAATGCCATTCAATACAGTTTCACCTGTTTAAACAGTATGTCTGCTACCCTGTTTGTTATCGGACTATTGTGCTACAAATGTGTTGTTGGAAGGAGGGGTAATCGGAAATCAGAAGAGACCTTTAAGGGGATTCCCATTTTAAATCGTTATGTGTTTTTTGTTTGAATCGCGCCAGGATACACGCGTGGCCTGCAATCCAGAACCCCAGCACTGCAACATGCGGTACCTCCTAGAGCAATTTACCTGCTGAGTGCCTCCCCTTCGCTTCTCCCCCAGAGGCCCTCTGTAGGCACCCACGAGGTGCTCTGTGCTGTGGGGAGCCTCTTCTGTGCCTCGCAACGCCACTGCTCCCTCTGGGAACTCCCCTCTCCTAGGCCTCTGGCCTACCAAATCCTGCAGCGCTCTGCACCTCCCCCAGCCGCGTGGTCGGCTCTCTTTCCCACGGAGCAGCCACCTACTTTCAGGGGCTGCAGCTGAGAGCGAAATTTACCGTGCGCTTTAGGCGCTTGCATTCTGCTTCCCAAGGAGGACATAGAATAGCCCGAGGCCTATTATTGACCTCAGTGGCCTCCGGCAACAATGAGAGTTCAAGGCCTACCTTCAGGCCTCCTTTCCACCACGCCCCATGGCTGGGCCTCCCCCACACTGAGGCAGTAGCCGAGGGAGTCTCTCATCATCGGCGCCAATGCCTATTATGAGACCCCCTACTTTTTCGGCCACATGATCGAGCGCCTCAGCTTCCGGGGGGGTGGTGGTTGATGGCCACAGGCCTTCCTGTGGTGCAGGGACTACAGATTATATATCCAGCCCTGGACTTGGGACTTCAAACCCCTTTGAATTGACGGCTAGCCTATTCGGCTCTAACTCAGGTATGCCGGGGGGCTTAAACGCTCCAACAAAGGGGGGTAATCGCATACCAGCTCATTTGGGCCCAAGGCTCCTTCCCGCTTCTATATGGGGTGCCTCACATAGCGACCTCCATATACAGACCTCGAATTCCAATTTCACCTCAATTCTACACACAGGTCCCTCTCCTAGAGACCTTTGGTGTACAGGCGGCGGCTCTAGTTTTGCCCTAATTTTCACTCGGGTCCCTCCCTACAGAGACCCGTATGATACCACCACTTTACTGGAGGTCCCTCCCTATAGCGACGGATAGGTTGTGGGCATCTATCCATGAGGGGTCCCTCCCACAGTGACCCCACATGCTGTTCTTACAAAAAAAAAAAGGGGATAACGAAGGCCCCCTCCCCCCCTTTCCAGTGACCATACGGCCTGTCTGCACCTATGGTTCTCCCAATTCGGTGCTAGACCGTACACATTGTATTGGTAACTATGGGGCAAGATCCGTCCGCAGGACATTGCACTAGCCCTATCTATACACTTGCCTTCTTCTCTCTCACCAGATGGTCAAGGCCAAGAAGTGCTCCTTTTGCAATGCCACCCTCTTGCCCAAGCTCCGGGCCCCCTTTGCTCCGCCTGTCTTCTTGACGACGAGAATTTATCAATAGAGCAAACTCCTTTCATGGGCCCCAGCAATCCAGGGCCCAGCGGCCCTACTTTGGATGGATCTTGTTTCCCTCCTGATTCAAAACCAACAGGCCACACTTGAGATGATGGAGAGCCAACAGAATTTCATACTGAAGATAATGGAGAAACTCAAATTTCTTACGCAGCATAGAGCAGCAGCAGCACCACTTCCTGAACCAAACAAGGCAGGGGGGCCCTCTGAGAAATGTCTAGACTCTGAAAACCCAGCACCAGACAATCTTCAGCTGGATTCTGGAGAAGCCAAGGATAAGAGCAGTGGAAGGGATGGTTTGGACACCGACAAGGAGTACAGGGAGCCACAAGCTGTACCTTCCCTCACTTCAAAATTGTGCTCCTTCGACATGGTCCCAGGCCTCATAAAAATTGTCAAGGCCACTATGGGGTTCAACGTCGAGGAGAGTAAATCAGAGTCAAAATTAGACCCCATGATCCAGCAGAAGGCGACCACCTCTGAGACCTTCCCAGTATGTCCAGCAATCGAGGACATCTTCAACAAAGAGTGGCAATCCACAGAGCCGGGCAGAATGTCAAGTAGGAGGAACTTGGACAGGATGTATCCAGTTCAAGAGGACAAGGCCGATCTGTGGTGCAAAGCCCAACCATTGACCCACTGGTGGTGGCTCTCAGCAAGTAAACCATCTTACTCTGTGGGACCATAGCACTTAAAGATCCAATGGACAAGAAAGTAGAGGACATGCTAAAGAGGGCATTCGAGATCGAGGGAACTGCCGCAAAAGCTGCTACGATGGCCATTTACACAGCTCGTGCACAAATCCGCTGGCTCGAGGAACTCCAGGAGCAAGCAAACCCTAAGTCCAGGGAGGCAGAACTTTTAGAGTGCACTCTCGATGCGGCTAAATACCTGGCGGACATGGCGGTGGACACCCTGCGACTGCACACCAGGGCCACAGCCATCACCAATCGTACCAGGAGAGCATTGTGGCTGAAGTTATGGGATGCTGACAGCGAATCAAAGACTCTACTACAAAATTTACTCATGAAGGGGAAGCATGTTTTGGGGAGATCCTACAGGACTTCCTAAAACAAAAAGAGGAGGGCAGAGACCTCCTTAAGAACAAGACTAAGTACTAAGAATCCTTCAGGGACAGGGGTCATACCCCCCATGGGACAAAGATTGTCACTGTTCAGACACCAGTGGCTCAACACAACCTCGGACAGGTGGGTCCTAGAAGTGGTTTCAAGGGGGTACTCTATAGAGCTGTCCCACTCCCCCATCACACACAGGTTCCTAAGCTCCCCATCACCAAAAGGAAGACAACCCTGCATCAGGTCCAACATATCCTGTCAGAACTGCTGCAAAACAGAGTTATCCCGCCCATCCCCACGCACGAGCAGAAACTAGGGGTGTACTCCATTTTCTTTCTCGTGCCCAAGAAATCGGGAGAACTTCACCCCATCCTGGACCTGAAACACCTCAACAAACATGTGGTGTGCTACAGGTTCAAAATGGAGACCATAAGGTCAACCCTCCGCAGCATCCGGGTAGGTGATTACCTCACGTCCATAGACTTGAAGGACGCATACCTCCACATTCCTATCATACCAAAACACAGACAGTACCTCCGGTTCCACATTTGAGGCCATCACTACCAGTATCAGGCCTTGCCCTTCGGGCTCACCTCAGTGCCAAGGGTGTTTACCAAGGTGTCCATCATCCTAGTAGCTAGACTCCGGGAACAGGGCCTGGATATCATACCCTACTTGGACGACTGGCTCATTCGAGCACGCTCCGAGGAGCAGTCACACCGAGACGCATTGACCACCCTACAGGCACTCGAGGAACATGGCTGGGTAGTGAACTGGGCCAAAAGCCATCTGGTGCCCACACAACAGATCGAACATCTAGGGGCACTAATCAACATGTCACAGGGATGGGCAAAACCCTCTCAGACAAGGGTACTCAAGCTGATAGTCCTTTCTCGTCACATGAGATCCCGTCATCAGACAACCATGGGATGCATAGCCCAGTTGCTAGGGTGCATGGCATCTTGCATAGACCTCATACCCTGGGCCAGATGGCACATGCGACCGCTTCAGACCTACATACTCACTAGGGGATCACCGAACGAGTACAACCTACAAGTCGTAGTCCCACTTCCACCATCGATGAGACACTCTCTAACATGGTGGACAGTGAAGTCCAACCTCACGAGAGGGGTCCCACTAGAGGCGTCTTACTCTGCCACAATAGAAACGGACGTGAGCCTGTCCGGTTAGGGAGCATGCTTAGGCGACTTGACGGCTCAAGGCCTATGGATGCCAACAGAAGCCAAATTATCCATCAACATCCTAGAAATGAGGGCCGTAGCTCATGCCCTCGAGGCTTTCAGATCATTCATCTATGGCCAGTCGGTTCTTATACGCTCAGACAACCAGGTCACGGTGGCGTATATTGCAAGCAAGGTGGCACCAGAAGCAGAGCCACACTGAGGGAGGTAACGTCAGTCCTCAGTTGGGCCCAGACTGACCTCAACCAACTCAGCGCCGTGCATCTCGCAGGCAGACTCAACGTGCGAGCAGACTGGCTCAGCCGGCAACAGATTCACCCAGGGGAATGGCAGCTCCATCCCGGTCTCTTTCAGTTGATCCAGGAAGCCTGGGGACCAGTGTCCATGGACCCCATGGCCACAATGGAAAACACACAGGTTCAGGCGTTCTATTCACGGTTCAGGGAAAGCTGGTCCCAGGGAACTGATGCCCTGTCACAACCATGGTCCCGGGAGCATGCCTACGTGTTCCAACCACTTCCCTTACTCCCCCAGGCACTAAGCAAGATCCGAGCATCTCCGTGTACCATCATCCTAGTGGCCTCCTACTGGCCATGGAGGACGTGGTTTGCCACGGTCCTGGACATGACACTAGCCAGCCTCAGATTGCCTTACCGAGCAGATATGCTGACTCAGGGCCCAGTACTCCACCCGGCCCTGCAGACTATGAAACTCACGGCCTGGCTCCTGAAAGGAAGAGACTGATGAGAGCAGTCCATCATATCGACGCTGCTACACTCTAGACAGGCCTCAACCACATCCACCTATGTTAGACAATGGTCTCTGTTCGTGAAGTGGTGTCGAGAGCAGAGTAAGGACCCAGAGCTACCAGACATTTCAACCATTATTTTATTCCTCCAACAAGGAGTAGACAAGGGGCTGGCCCACTCATCCCTCAGAGTACAACTCTCAGCCATTGGAGCGGACAAGGGCCCCATCGGAGGATACAGCCCGGGAGCACACTCCAATGCCCTACGCTTCCTAAGAGCAGTGGAAGTGCTCCGACCCAGAGTCAGACCTGCCATCACACCATGGGGTCTCCAACTGGTACTGGACTCCCTCAGTCAGCCGCCTTCCAGCCACTCCACGAGGTGGACCTATTCTGGGTCAGCCTCAAGGTTTGCTTCCTTGTCGCCATCTGCTCAGCTTGACAGATCAGAGAGCTAGGGGCACTATCATATAAGGAACCTTATACAGTCTTCACCCCCTCAAGGAGTCCGCTTACGAACGGTTCCAGCCTTCCAATGGAAGGTATCCACAACGTTCCACAGGGAACAGCCCATCGAGTGGCCTACCTTCTCTGGAGGCACACAACAGGGTGTTAGGCTGATCCCACATCATCTGGATGTTGGGATCACCCTCTCCATTTACATAGCCAGGACACTGCCCCTACGTAAGATGGAGAGGTTATTCATTGTCACAAGGGGACAAAGACAAGGTAAGGCAGCCTCCAAGACCACGATCGCTGACTGGCTCAGAAGAACCATACAGAAAGCATATCTAGCTAAGCATATGACACCCCCTGAGGGTATCAAGGCCCACTCCACTAGATCAGTAGCCACATCCTGGGCAGAAAGGGCGAACGTGTCTTCAGAAGACATATGCAAGCGGCAACATGGACTTCCATCCATACGTTCGCCAGACACTATAGGCTTCAGCACCTGTACAACATACAGCCCATATTCATCACACAGATCCTCGTAGCAGCCACATCCACCTCTCACTCATAGACCACTCTGTTTCCCTCCCTAGGGTACAATACTGCTACTTATCTACCCATGAGGTAATGTCTGGAGTGCCATGGATGGTCAACCAATCACAATGGGTGTTTACTCACCTGATAAAGGTGATTGTGTTGGTTGACATCCATGGCACACTAAGACCCTCCCAACAGAGTACTCAGAGTGACCAGGACCGGAGTTTTTCCAAAACATATCTCATGAAGGGGTAGGGTGTATTCCCCTATGGGCTCGACCACAGGGGTGAGAATTCCAACAGTCGACCTATCATAGGTCGAGATTAGATTGTAAATAATAGGGAAATAAAAACCGGGCCTATTGGCCACACGAGCTTTCGTCCCAGATTGCATCATTATGTACAATGGTTGTATTGTTTATTTTTCTTGGTTTTTGTATTTGTGCCTTACTAACCTTGATTTCAGCTATGGAAGATTCGAACTGGAGAGCAGGGGTTTCTGGGACCTGGATATACTAGAAATTTGATCCTAGAGTCATGTGCATCACTAGCATATCAGGTGGGCTAAAACCCATGAGGTAATGTCTGGAGTGCCATGGATGTCAACCAACACAATCACCTTTACCAGGTGAGTAAACACCCATTCCAGTATGTTCAGTTATAACCTTAATAAATTGTTTATTCATCATTAATACATCTTATCCATATCTTTCTCATATCACTTCTCCAACTAATTATATCCACTGCATTAAATCAGAATAATCATATGCCTTAATCAAGATGAAAAAGGCAAATGAAAATGCAAAGTAAAATCAATAACCAACAAAATATATACAAATGGCAAGTTGATGGTAATTAAAAAGACAAGTAATCATGTTCCTGACTTCTAACCCTCAACCTAGAAAAATAAATTCTGTGTGTAGGGTTTGTCTTCTACTGGCTATATATATATATATATATATATATATATATATATATATATATATAGTATATATATACTGTATATAAACTCGTAATGCTATTTCAGTAGCACTGGGCCTGCTGAGTGAAGACTGATATTTCCTTTAGTTCCTCAATTAATTCCATAAAGAGTAACTATGTTCCTTTAAATATGAGATTGTAATTTAAGGTCAGCTGTTATTTTCTCCATATGGTATATCTGTTTTACTAATGCAATCCATTCTGCTATTGTTGGTGGTTCTGCTTGTAACCATTTTTCAGTGATTACATAGATACATAGACAGTGTCGGCAGATAAGGGCCTGTGGCCCACCCAGTCTTCCCATTTGAGCTTGTAAGTTCAGTTTATGTTTTCCTAGAAGTCTGTTGCCCCTCACCCCTGACCTCCAGAATTCCTTTATGTCTCTCCCATGCATTCTTAAATCCCGTGATTGTTTCAGCCCCCACCACTTCCTCTGGCAGGGTGTTCCACTTGTCCACCACCCGTTCTGTCAAGAAATTCTTCCTCACGTTTCCTCTGAATTGTCCACCCTCCAACTTCATCCCATGCCCTCTAGTCCTGGAACATCTTTTTCGCTTAAAAATAGTGTATTCCTGCACCCTGTTCCTCCCTGTAAGATACTTGTATGTCTCTATCATATCCCCTCTCTCCCTCCTCTCCTCCAGGGAGTACATGTTCAGTTCCTTCAACCTGTCCTCATAGGACTTGTGATGCAATCCATGTACCATCTTTGTTGCCCTCCTCTGAACCTTTTCTACCCTGTCTATGTCCTTACATAGGTAAGATCTCCAGAACTGTACACTGTACTCCAGGTGGGGCCTCACTAGTGTCTTGTATAGTGGAATTATGACCTCCCTTTTCCTGCTGGTGATGCCCCTGCCTATGCATCCCAGCATCCTATTTGCTTTACCTGCTGCCTTGTCACACTGTTTCCCTACCGTGAGGTCATCAGAGATGATAACCCCAAGATCCCTTTCCTGCTTGGTGCATGCTATATCCTCACCCCCCAACTGATATATTGTGCCAGGGTTTTTGTGCCCCATATACATTATTTGCACTTCTTTGCATTGAATTTCAACTGCCAAACCCCTGACCATTCTTCAAGTTTCTGCAGGTCCCTTCTCATTCTGTCTACACCCTCTGGTGTGTCTACTCTGTTACAGAGCTTTGTGTCATCAGCGAACAGTGAAATTCTGCCTTCTAGGTCCTGCGTAATGTCACTGATGAAGATGTTGAATAGGACTGGTCCCAACACTGATCCCTGTGGTACCCACTAGTCACTCTTCCCTCTGTGGGTGACAGCCATTTGTCACCACCCTCTGTGTCCTGCCACCCAGCGTTACCTACCCACCACACTACTGTCCTGCCCACACCCATATTCCCAGTTTGTGTAATAGTCTTCTATGTGGCACAGTGTCAAAGGCCTTGCTGAAGTCCAGATAGGCCATGTCCACTGCCCTCCCTGATCCACCTCCCTAGTCACCCAGTCAAAAATTCAACCAGGTTGGTCTGACATGACCTCCCCCTGGTGAAACCATGCTGCCTTGGGTCCTGTAGTCCATTGACAACCAGATGTTTCACCAATCTCTCCTTCAGTAGTGCTTCCATGATCTTCCCCACTACCGAGGTGAGGCTGACTGGTCTGTAGTTCCCCGCTTCCTCATTGTTCCCACTTTTGTATAAGGGGACTACATCTGCTGTCCTCCAGTCTTTGGGTACCTCCCTTGTTTCCAGTGATCGATGAAACAGGATAGCCAGAGGTTCAGCCATCACATCTCTTAGTTCTTTAAGAACCCTGGGGTGTACCCCATCTGGCCCCATTGCTTTATCAACTCTTATTACTTCCAGTTCCTTCAGGACTCTTTCTCATGTAAAGGGACTTGTGTCCATTTCTGCACTATTCTCACCCCTTGTACTCCCTTCAGACCCATTACCCTCCTCTTCCTCAGTAAAGACTGAGCAGAAATACCTGTTCAATATGTCAGCTTTACTGTTGTCATCCTCCACGCAGCCCCCATATTCCCCCTTCAGTCTCACTATCCCTTCCTTTGCCTTTCTTTTTTCACTTATGTACCTGTAAAAGGTTTTGTCCCCTCTATCCACTGATTTTGCAATGTGTTCTTCTGTCTGAGCTTTGGCTTCCCTTACTGACCTCCCTGCCTCCCTTTGCTTCTCCCTATCCCCTTCTGCCTGTGTCTTTTTGTATTGCCTGAATACAATCTTTTTGGCTTTCACTTTCTTTGCTACCTCTTTGGAAAACCATAATGGTCTCCTCTTCCTTTTCCTCTTGCTAACCTTCTTAATGCATAATTCTGTTGCTCTTGTAATCCCCATTTTAAATACTGCCCACTGTTCCTCAGCCCCTGATTCCTGCCCCATTCCCCTTAATGCATCCTTCAAGTATCTCCCCATTTCCCCAAAGTCTGCCCCTCTAAAATCCAGGATGCGTGTTTTTGTGTGGTTTAGTTCTGCTCTTTCTGTGATTTCAAACCACAGTGACTGGTGGTCACTGTTCCCCAGGTGCTCCACCACTGTTACCCCCATCACACTGTCCCTGTTTGTGAGCACAAGGTCCAGTATTGCCTTCTGCCGAGTTGGTTCCATGACCAGTTGCTTGAGGAAGGCACTCTGAAGGAGTCCAGGGATAAATCTGCTCCTAATTGATGCTGCTGCTGGGATGCTCCAGTCCACGTCTGGAAATGAAGTCTCCAACCAGTACTACCTCACCTTTGTCTGCCATCCTTTGGATGGCTAGCATCAACTCCCTATCTGTTTCTTCCTCCTGGGCTGGTGATCTTTAGACCACACCTGTGCGGATGGCTGTCCCCATTTTCCTTTCCAGCTTAACCCACAGTATCTCTCCCCATTTGTTCCTCCTGGATCTCTGTGGCCCTTATGTCATTTTTCACATACAGTGCCACTCTTCCTCCCTTCCTACCTGCCCTGTCTCTTCTGAATATGTTGTAGCCAGGTATGGCCATCTCCCAGTCATGGTTATCATTACACCAGGTTTCAGCGATGGCCACAATGTCCAGGTCTGACTGCACCATGACAGCCTCCAGATCTTCCATCTTGTTGCTAAGGCTTCTGGCATTGGCACACATGGCTTTCCGTGATCTGACCTCCCTAGACTGTTTTGCTGTTCTCCAGCCCCTTCCTTGGTTGTCCTTTATCCCTGGTTCTCCTTGCTATCTGCCTTTCTGCTGAATTTTGCCTCTTTTCTGCCTATCCACCTCTTGGGCTCTAATCTCCATCTTTTGCACACTGCTTTGTAGAGATAGCTACTCCTCCGGTTCACTGGTTCCACTGCTAGCTGTGGGGGGTGAGCAAGTAGGTATCCTTCTTGCTGGCCTGTCACCCCCCCATTTGCTAGTTTAAATGCTTGTCAATGTAGCATTTAAACTTATCATTGAGTGCTTGGATTCCCCTCCAGAATGGATGCAGGCCGTCAGGCTTGAACAAACCTCCATCCCTCCAGGTGGGTTCCCAGTCACCAATGAATCCAAACCCTTCCTCACAGCACCAGTTCTTCAACCATGAGTTAAAGTTCCTGGTGCATGGGCCCCTATGCTCTCCCTCGTCTCTCACAGGTAGTACTTCTGAGAAAGTGACAGAAGTAGCTACTTGCTTGAGACCCCTCCCCAATTTCCTAAACACTTCCTGAACTTCCTTTGGCTCCCCATTTGCCAGGTCATTAGTACCTAGGTGGATAATGACATCCAGCTGACCCTCCCGTCTTGACTTCACAGTGATCCCCAGGATCTTCCTTCCATCCCTCCGTGCCGTAGCACCTGGTAGGCACCTCACCTCCCTGTCCTCCCCCTCCTGTGTTCCTAGCTGGATCTCTCTTATGATGGAGTCCCCCACCAGGATTCGCTTTCTCCTCCTCTGGGGTCCACTGCTCTCTCTGCTGAGGTCACCTCCTTGGCTAACCTCCACATCCTTTCCTTCCACTTCTCCAGGTACCTCTATTTGGTTGTCCCCATTTGCCAGTGTGGCATATGAGTTCTTGAGTGGAGTAGGATCTGGGATGTGCCTCTGCCTGACCGCTCTAACCCTCCCTGAGCCCACTGTCATCCAAGTGCTCCTCATTCTCGGCATCCTTTGAGGCAGTTGCATTGGACTAGGTGGTCTCTGGATAGGGGTGATGGTACTCCTGTCCCAGTTTACTTCTGCTCTGAGTCTGGCTACCTCATTCCACAGTTCAGAGAGAGATGCATGCAGATGGGGCAGCACCTCAGTGTCAGAAGGTCTGCCTGAATATGGCTGCTGGCCACTGCATTGCACTCACTCCCCATTATACTGCAATTATACTGCTATTCCACTACTTGTCTGCTACTGAAGCTCTCCTAGTTCCCTTTTATTAATTTACTGTCCTAAAAATCCTGCCACTGATCCTCAGATACTTTTCTTTTTAAAAAAAGAAAATAAACCAATAAATAAATAAATGAGTCAAAACACTTGTCGTGCTAAGGGTGGGCTTCTTCCCCCTTATGCCCCTCCTACTCCACACCCCTTACTATCCCCTGTGTTTAGCTCCTGTCAATCAGATTTAACAGGGCATATAATTAAGAGTTGGGGAAGGGGAGGGAGGGGCGAAATTTGCATCAATTAAAGACAGCAAAGAAATACACCTCCACTACGTTTTAAATTTTCAACAGCCCAAAAACAATTCTAAGTAAAGACAACAAAGAAAGTACAGTGTCTCTAAAAGCACACAATCTTAGTTTAAAAGAAAAATAGCAATTAGCAGTTACTGTAAAGCACTGAATTGAATATGTTTCCTTCTTCTTCTGATTGCTTTTTCTGCAGCTGCCAAAAGAGTACCCAGGAATGATTTCTTTTTATTCTTTCTTTTCCCTTCAGGAGGAACCCCCAGAATGAGAAGTGAGAAGTCAGGGTCCTCCACCATGTGTGCTAGTTTTTTAAATCATTGGCCCAGGTCTGTCTAATATGGAAGAAGAATGGGACAGTCCCAGAAAACATGATAATGGGTTCCCTTCCCCACATTTACACCAGCATCTATCTGATTTGTGAAGTGTAATGTTTTAAAGTAGTAGGTGAGAAAATAATGCAATACCAATTTCCAGTGGTATTCTTTTCCAATTATTTGAAACTGACGGTTGAAAATCCATAACAGACTGAATTCACTCCTTGGGTGTAAGGGAAGCCCCATGTCTTTTCCATGCTGACTGATAGTCAGGAGGTGGTGTTATGTGTTTGTATGTTTGCTTCGGTAAGTTAGGAGATAAATTTATTAGATATCAAGCCCTTGTGCCTGATATATTATGCAGGCCAGGGGATGTGGCTCTTGCTGTACCTCACTTAAATGGGAGCCTTGTCGCAGAAAAGATGTGACCCGGATATAGCAGAAAAGATCTGTCTGTTCCAAATTAAATTCAGATGTCAGTTCAGTAAATGATTTTATGACCCCTTGATGTATAAACTGAGAAAAGTATTTTAAACTCGGTATTCTCCATCTATGAAAGCTAAGGTCCAATTTGGGTGGCCTGAAGCTAGTGCAATAAATTATTTGTGTGTGGGTAGTCAGGGAGCCCCCTATGTTTAAGTCCTTCTTAACCTGCTTCCATATAGTGTATAGATGCTTAGTCCAGGGGTTGGATACATTTAAATTGTTAAACTCTGTAATGGCTGCTTCAAAGAGTTCCTTTGGGTGGGGGCCCAGTCTGCCTTTTAGCTCTTGTGTCACCCAGATATTCTCTGGGCCCTTGTTTAAGTAATGAGATCCATGGGGTAATTTGAGCCATTTGATAATATAATTTCAGATTAAGCAGACCTGTGTCTCCCCAATATTTGGCCTCTACAGGTCTGACCACCAGATTCTCACCTGTCTTCCTCCAAACAGACCAGCGCATGGCCTTATTCAACTGCATGCAATATAATCAAGGCACTTTAAGAGGAAGCACCTGAAATAGGAACAAGAAACGGGGTGAAATGTTCATACATATTGTGTCAATTGTACCCATCAGAGATAGGGGAAGCATCTCCCATCTTTTAAGGTCTGTCAGAACATTTTTCAGCAAGGTCCCATAGTTTAGGTGGTATAGCTTACCTAATTGGTTGGGAATGTATACCCCTAAATAACTGATGTCTGTAGTAGCCCATTTGAATGGTATCGGGCTAACCAGTTCCTTAGTACCACTGAGTAACACTACCTCTGTTTCCCCCTCATTTATTTTAAAGCCTTTAAAACCCTGCCATAGTGTGTTACAATCCAGTAGACACAAGGGAAAGTGTTTTGGGGGTCTCTCAAATACAACATAGTGTCATTGGCATGTAACAAGATACAATTATTCTCTCCCACCACTCTGATTCCCTCCAGGTCTGGGTGTGACCTAATGTATGTTGCTAAGGGTTCAATGCTTGAGGCAAATAGAATGGGAAATGAGGGACAGCCCTGTCTGGTACCTTAATTAACTGATAGGGGTTCTGAAGCTGCTCCATTCACCTTCACCCTGGCTGCTGGGGTCAAGTACAGGGACCAAAGCCATATGAGAAATTGGTCCCCAAACCCATATTTCCATAGGATCATTAAAAAAAACTCCCACCCCAATCAATCAAAAGCCTTCTCATTATCAACTGTTACAGCTATCTGGATCTCTTTTAATTGGGAGCCATAGTGAACTATGTTGAGGTGGCGTCTAATATTATCTGTTATTTTGCGGGTTGGCATGAAGTCTGTTTGGTCCGGGTGTATGAGATCCAGTACAAATTTGTTGATTTTATTCACTAGTATTTTAGTCAAAATTTTAGAATCTACATTAAGTAGTGATATGGGATGGTATGATCTGCAGTTGTCTGGTGGTTTGTCCAGTTTCGGGATAACAGTTATAAAGACTGTCTGCCAGGAACCCAGTAAGTCTCCCTCCTCCTTACATGAATTAAATATCTGGGCCAAAAAGGGGGCAAGCTGGTCTCTAAATGCATGCTAAAACTTGATGGTAAACCATCAGGTCCTGGAGACTTCCCAGTTGCCATATCCAGTATGGTCTGAGACACCTCAAGGGGGGTTAAGGGAGCATCGAGTGTCTGACTCCGTATATCTGTGAGCCTAGGAAATGTCATGCCATCTAAGAATGCAGCTATTTCTTCTTTGCTGGATGTTTCTATTATAAGTGCGTTATATAAGGAGCTGTAATAGTCCTGGAAGACCTCTTCTGTTTCTGACAAAGAATATATAATTTTTTGGTCTCCCCTTCTGATATTGTGAGAGAATGTACTGATCGCTCAGCTTGTAGTTTATAGAGTCTAACTGCTAACAGACAACCGGCCCTGTTGCCAGACTCATAATATTTTTGGCTGGTGTATCGGAGTCAATCAATCAATCAAAATCTTTATTTACCCAGGCGAACATCATTGAGCAGAGCTCTTTTACAAGATGGACCTGGTTAGAACAGGGTCAGGTAACATCCATCATAAAAACATATAAATACATGTAAATAAGTATATAGACACAAACACAATAGTGCAGTAATAGGGGAGTCAAATGATAAGAGGAAGACAAGGCAAGCCATAACAGAGGAGGATTCAAATACAAGGGGGCAGGTCCACCATTGAATCATGCAACTGTATATAAACCATGTTCTCTGTATAGAAGTACCAGTTAGTTCATTTACCAGGGGCAGTCTCTAGTACTAGCCATGAAAATGGCTTGGAGAACCACCCACTAATGGCAGATGGGGTACCAGGAGGGGTATGTAATATGTAAGCGAAGGATAAACATTGTGAGACGTGAAGTCCCAAGGATAGGTCGGTAGAACTGATGTGGTGGTGGGGGCCTATGGGTAGAGGGAAAGGGGAGTTAGGACTTTTATAGTGTGATTGTATGTAGACTGTGGATGAGTGCAGTATAGAGTTGTAAAAAGAAGGCTGGAGAGAGTGGGAAGATAGACCAGTATCAAAGGGAGGACAGAGGCATCAAGGTGTTACATGAAAGCATGATGACAGACCAGAGTCAAGGAGGAGGCAAGCACTAGAAGTAATTTGTTAATGGTTAAATGGAACAGGTTAGCATGATGACAATTCATGGTCATGGGAAACAATTGCACTGATCATTTCTGAGATGTGAATATAAGAGCTTGAAAGATGAGATGCCGATGGGTGACCTCAGTTTCAGTTTTTTTTGCAATTTATTCCACAAGGAGGACAATGTAAAGCTTATAGCAGCCCTGCCAAAGCGAGAGTTAACTTTGGGAACCATCAGTAGGAGAGATTTGCAACTTCTCAGGGCATAATTGCCTACTGGTTTTATAGGAAGACAGTCTGTAATGTATTGAGGCAGTTTTTTGGAGATGGCTCTCAGGGTCCATAAGGCTGCATTTTTATCATGCCTGAATTGAAGAGAACTCCACCCCACTGATTGATAGAGGGAGCAGTGGTGAGTGGAATAAGGTAGGCCTGTGATGAACCTCAAAGCTCTATGATATAATGTGTCAAGTCTGGTGAGGTAGGAAATGGGACTGTGACTGTAGAGGATATCAGCATAATCTATCAAGGATAGAAAGGTTGATTGTACCAGCTGTAGTTTGGCATCTCTAGTTAAGAAGCGGGCTATCCTAAAGAACAGGCCAAGTCTCTGTTGTAATGTTTTGAGTAATTCTTCAACGTGTTCTATAAAGGAGAGCCTATGGTCCAGCCATACTCCCAGGTATTTGAATTTAGGGACAAATTCCAACTTCTCACCAAGAATTGTAGTAATCTGTGGCACAGGATCTGATAGGGCTGAATTTACCATTTGGGCAGAGGGAGAAAAGAGCATTGCTTTTGTTTTCTTGGCGTTAAGTAATAGTTTTTTGTTTAGGAGTTGGTGTTGCAGCAGGTTGAACTCAGATTGAAGGTCATTACATGCAGATTGTAATGATGGGTTGCTTACATATAGAACTGTGTCATCTGCAAACAGATGAATGTTGACTTTAGTTATGCTTTCATCAATATTGTTGATGTATATTGCAAATAAGTTTGGTCCTAAGACAGAACCCTGGGGAACACCCGTTAGGAGAGGTTTGAGAGTTGAGAGATCTCCTTCTGCTTTCACCTGCTGGAAACGATCAGAGAGGTAGTTTTTGAACCACTGTAAAGATAATGGGTCAGCACCTAGTGAGGTCAGGGAAGAGAGTAGCAGAGAATGGTCGACAGTGTCGAAGGCCTTGCTCAGGTCCAAGAATATGGCGCAGGTGTAATTCCTGTTGTCTAGCTCTCTTTGCCAGTCATTAGTCACTTTGGCAAGTACTGTGATGGTGCTATGTTAAGCTCTAAACCCTGATTGGACTGGATTAAGCAGGTTATTAGCTTCTAGATACTGCCTCCCTATTAAATAAGGAAGACTTCCGCCATAATATTAAGGAGAAAATTGCAGAATTCCTGTGGCATAATATGAACAAGGGCACTAAAATTTAATGAGTTGACCCTCTATCTTATCATCTCATAGAGTCTAACTTTTTGTGGGCCTCCTGTACTCTATGCAAAGTTGCTTGAGAGCCATCCCTTTTATGTTGCTGTTCTAAATCAGCCAATTCCTGCTCTAGTTTTACTTGCTGCCCCATCCTTTGTTTTTTAACATGAGATGAGTGGGCAATAATTATAGCCCTCAGATTTGCCTTTAGGGCATCCCATACCCATTTAATTTTAGTGCCCTTGTTCATATTATGCCACAGGAATTCTGCAATTTTCCCCTTAATATTATGGCGGAAGTCCTCCTTATTTAATAGGGAAGTGTTCATCCCCCGAAATGTCCCAATAAAAGCTCAAAGTTAACTGCTGAGTGGTCAGACATAAATTTTGGATGGATTGTTCATTTTGTGAACTTAGGTAGGTCACTCTACTACATAAAAAATAATCAATTCTTGAATAGGACTTGTGGAGGTTGGAGTAGAAAGTACAGTCTAAACCTCCCCTATGAAATCCCCGCCACATATCTACTAATGCCACCTCCCCCATCCCTGTTCAGACCATACTCCCCATTTGTTTATTCGTGGTCATGGACTAGGATGCTTGCTCTCTAGCAGGATCAATCACACAATTAAAATCCCCCATAATATGATTATCCCCTCCCTCAAATCTGCTATCTTTAAAAATATTCAACGAAAAAATGAAGGCGAGTTCTGATTAGGGGTATAGATATTGATAAAATGTATTTTCTGTGAGTATAATACCCTGGAGACAACCATTAATCTACCCTGTTCAGAGCCCTCTGATGATGTGACCTCGAGGAGCAAATTTTTGCGTATAAGAATCGCCACCCAACCCTTTTTTGAGATGGGTGTGAGGCAGAAATCACTTTCCCCACCCACATTCTGTGAAGTTTTGAGTGTTCCAATTCTGACAATCTAGTTTCTTGTATAAACCCTACATCTACCTATGGTTTATTAAGGTATGCCAGTATTTTTGTTCTTTTAATGGGTGAGTTGATAGCCTGAACATTCAGGGTGGTCATATTTAGGGACCCCATGGTAATATCCAGTTTGTACCAGCTCTCTGTTCTGTTCCAGTTATCCTCATCTGATCCAAACCCCCCCCAGTCATTACACTCAGCCAAACCCCACACAGAAAGATTTGTCTCCATTTTAACATTGCCATCCATAACTGTATGCCAACATTAAAACCTTTTTTATGCAAAACAAGTGCAAGTATGTACAAAAATAACTCTCCATTGAGTTCTGAGATCTTGTGGGAATACACAACCGGTGTAACCCTTGACCCCATGAATGATCTAATGAAAAACATTACCAAAATTCTACTTCCAAGGTGTTTTAAAGTTTGAGTCCACTGAGATGTTCCAGTGGAGGTAGCTCTAGCTACTATGCTCACAGTGTATGCGAGCCTGACCAGTCAGATGACTAGGTTAGATAATGTCACTGGGTCCGTTGGTATGACTGTGGCCCACGAATGCCTCCACCACCTAATTAGATAGCAGCAACTAAAATCACGGGCACAGTGTAGCTCCCGGGAACCCAGGGCAGATCATCCTTAAAATCTATTAGAAGTAGGACCCCATAGTCCTAGGTAGTTCCGCATCCCCGAGGGGAAGTGGGTTCAAAGGCCACGTGGGGGACCAGTGGGGGGGGAGAGCCATATCTGTAACTATTTCTCAGTCCTCCCAAGTAAGCTTCCTTTGCTCGTAAATCTATGTAGCATGTGGAAATAAGGAAGTTCACCATCATTAGCTTCCCCCTCAACTCCCCACTATTTGATCATCCCAATCAGATCTTCCACCCATCCCCCCCAGGCACAAGTCTCCCCTTGCCTTCTCCGTAGTAAATGATCTGGTACCTCATCATGGCATTGGGAGGAATTATAGCCACTGGAAGATATTAAGTCCCAAGGTCCTATACCACAGTCTTCGTGCTTGACTCAAATCAACAGTATCAACTTATCCCTTTGAAGGGGACCTCCCTGAGTTTGAATAAATCCCTGTAATCCTGCTGGATCTATAACCATTGTTCACACAGTGCACCAAGAAAACAAGTCCCATATTGGAGGGCGTGACCCCAGTTTATTATCTATGTTCGTGGTGCATTACATTTTCCAAAAGTGAGGGAGAGGGTGCCCCCGCAATCACAGTTACGTGGAGCACGCTGAAGCTTTATTCCAGGTCCTCTGTTAAAAGGTGCTTGCCGTTTAAGTGAAGATTGCTGGTTGTAAGCGTCTACAGGCCTGGGTAGTGGCACTTAAAAAGTCCACAAAACTGCTACCCCAGGCTGGATAAGGCCCTCCTATGATGGTGTGTGGAGACCAGAAAAAGACAACAGTACCTTCATTTAGGCAGCTTCAAGGAGGATTGCCTGCTGCTATGACTACTGCATGGGTAAGAGATCTGTTCACGTCCCTTAGTTCATGTTCCAAAAATTTATTCAGGTTGTTCCTTAAGTGTATGGCCCATGTTTCTGGAAAGAGATTTGCTTTATGCGGTTGTCCCACTCTGCACCATGCTGCCAGACTCATGTGGTGTTCCAGGGCCTCCATCCCCAGTTCTGGACATGAGTGTCCCATTTTGTGAAGAGTCAAAGCTGCTTCTCTTAACGACTCAAAAATTTGCCAGTTAGAGTCTATGCGAATCTGGAGCTTTGCAGGATAGTACATTTGGATTTGAATGTTCTTTGATTTTGCTTGCTTTATTATTTCCCTTACTTTCCGACATTTTTCATTAAGCACATCTGAGAAATCTTAATCAAAAAATATTCTCTGCCTGTCTATGTTAAGCTCCTTCTGCCACCATGCTGTCTGGAGAATCAGTTGCCTTTTTTGGGTACTCCAGCATGCGGACCATGATGGATCTGGGACAGGCCTTTTGATCCTTCAGTTTTTGTATCAGTGAGAGGTGTGCTCTCTCAATTGGCAGGGCTGTAGAGTCTGTTATCTTTCATATGTCCAGGAGGATGTATTTTTTCTTTTTTTTTACCGGGAGAGACACACTAAGCTGAAAGCTTGTTTACAGGTGCGACCTGGGAGCACAAAGAGGTTAAGTGACTTGCTCAGAGTCACATATTATGCAAGTGGGGGCTGTGGGATTCAAACCCAGGTCTCCAGATTTGCAGCTCAGAGCCTTAAACTACTGCACTGTACTGCCTCCTGCCTTATGTAATGAAGTCTTCCATCGAGTTGTGGGATTTTTATAGGTCTTCTGGCATGCCATGAATTCTAAAGTTCTTTCTGTGTGCCCTATGCTCCTGGTCCTCAAGCTTGCCCTGAATCTCTCATTCCCTGGTAAGGAGATACAGCAGTGCCCTATCATGCTGACCTGCTGTGTCGGTCAGGTCTCTGATCGCTAGCTCTGTGGTAGATGTCCGTCATTCAATCTGTTTTAAATCGGATCTGAGATCTGCCACTGATGATTCAATCCGGATCACCATTTTACTAATTCCTTCCAGCTTAGCGAGAATTAAGGATTGCTCTGTTGAAGCCATTTTCTCCTCACTGCCGTCTGTGCTGGTGATGGGTGAGCTAGGATTTTCCTCCCATGGTAGGCCCATAGTGCTATCTGATTCCATCAACATCAGTAGCTTAGCCGCCTGGGTTTGGTGTTTCTTTCCATGATTTGTAGCCATATTCAGTATCGCTACTCTATAATATCTATGCTTTGTAATGTGATTGGGGTCCTTTTTACAATTAATTTCTGCCCTCTGCTCTCGGAGACCTAAGATCAAGCAGCCAATAGACCCGTGACATCACTGGAAGTCCTCAAAAATAATTTTTTCGACTGTAGTTTTATGTGCACTATCCTTTGCTCCCAACAGGGGTAGCGTTTTGGCTGATACACTTTGATGTGTGTCCATTTAAATTTGGTATAGCCACTAGTGTGTGGCAGGAAGGTTAGGCAAAATGGATGCCCGAGTCACTTCCATCACCTTAATACTAAGTTACTATCTAACACATGATCTGAATGCAGTTTCCAGATGGTTTATATCCCTGATCAATACTGAGCACTGGATGCACGCCAGTGTCTTAAAACTACACATGGGTAAACCAAGACATAGAGAATAATGCGTGGGCAACCATACAAAATCAGGCCATGTTTCCATGGAGGGTTGAGAAGACATCATATGGATCTCAAGAGTGAAACTCGAGAGGTCCATGATGTCATCTCATTCCCAAGATGGAAACAGGAACTGAGTTGGACATAGTTGTCCATATTTTATTTTTCATAGTATACAGTTTTACTGTATGTTAAAAGGGAACATTTCAGTCTATGTACAATAGTAAGTGGGACCCATCCGCTCCCATCCCACCTACCTTTCAGTGCTCATAATCAGTAACTATAGTAAAAATAAATCATTATGTCAGTTGGGGGGGCTTAACGTAACGTAACCACACACAGTAATTTTTTTTTTTACTTTTGAGCTCCGCATAACAACTTGTCAAGACCTTTGAACTGTGCACAACAACTTTTGCCAATGCACAACAAGGATTCTGAGTGTATTGAAATGTATACACAACAACACTTAACCATATACTATGATACAGCTGGACACTGCAGCTCACAGCACCTACATCCCTGGTTAATTAGTCCACCAAACTAAATGGATCATTTCCCAATGAAGGCTGATATGAGAAAACTGGGAGTGGCTCTTGGACCTGAGGTCTCTTTTCAATGACACATAAAGACCAGCAGCAAATTAGCTTGCTTTTTTCTCAGGAACATTGCCTGTAATTTCTCTTGCCTGGATGATGTATTCACTAACATTTAGACGCATACCTTTCCTACGTTGCAGATCTATTACTGTAACTAATTACTTGTGGGCCTTCCAGCTTACTTACTGCCAGAGTTTAGAGCATGCAGTTATGCTGCGGAGGTAATTACACACTCTAAAAGGGACCGCATAACTCCCAGTTTTGAAAGACCTGCACTGGCTGCCCTTGACCCAGAGAATTGATTTTAAAGTCTTATTATTAGTTTTCAGAGCACTTTATAATCTGGTCCCCTAGCACTTGTCAAAGTCACTGTATAACTATTGCCCTATCTGCTGTCATCATTCCAATGAAGCAAGTTGGCTGAGACTCCATAAGAATAAATTAAAATCAGTCAGTCTTCAGAATATGTTGTTTATACACCACAACAGTGGTGAATAAATTGGGTAAATAAATTATATTATTTTGGGATAAATGTTAATTTTTATTTAAAATGCTTATTATTTCCACTTGGAACATTTTAGTTCCACTCGGAATCTAGAAACAGAATGCAGGGAAAAACAGACTACCGGTAAATACTTTACAATGCAAAGAAAGCCAGTTTAAAACTAAAACACTAATAACATATTAAAAATATTGTGGTATATGTAGTAGTAGTAAATTGTTTATTCTAGCAGTCAAGAAAAGGATATACCTGATTGAGTCATGACTCATTTACAGTGGGGTCCACAATTCATACACTCAGTTACAGTAGTAAAAATGATTAACAACCAGTAGTACATAGAAAAAGATTGCATGTCTTACAGAGACTATAAGCATGAGGGGACAATCAATGGGCCCTATGCACGATGCCAATGCACTGAATAAACTGGGCATATTGGCATTAATACACCTGAATGCCACAGAGCGGGGTCCCATGGACCCCGTGCAGCATTCATGAACAGGATGCAAGGCAGGTACATGGCCGCTCCCCTGGCTGCGCAGATTGCAACGTACCGGGGGCATTCTGGGGGCATGCCAGCACTACACGGTATGCATGAAACTGCATAGTGCAGGCCCCATGGGTGCAGAGCTGGGTGCAGGTTATGGCAGCTGGGACCCTGCCATAACCCACTGTGTGCCCCCTTGAACACCACCTGCAATGCACAGCTGGACCTGGAATCAACCCACCCCCATGATGCCTGAGCCCACTGGGCAGAACTGGAGGACTGGGGCTGCCGATTGGGCGGGTGCCCATAGTGCTATGCCCCCCTGCCAACCCAGGTTGGCCCCATCTATGGGGTAGCAGGATACCACCACCCACCCCAACACCACACCACCCCATTCCAGACTGCCAGAGGACCCAACACAGCCCCGACCCCATTGTTGCTAGGAACCCCCCCCCGTGGTGCCATAGGACTGAATGACCAGTGACACAGCCCTCACCACACCACCTCAGCCACCGGCTGTCTAACTGTGGCTTGTAGTGTGCTGCCTAGTTATAGCAGTGTGCTCCCAGCAGCAGTAAGATGGCCAGCGGCTGAGGAGAGGGGGACCACCAGACACTATAGAGTCAGCAGGGTACCGGGTGGGGGTCTTCTTTGTGTTGCAGGGCATCTGTGTGCGCATGTGTGTGTGTGTTTATTGGGGGGGTGACTACACTCCAACTGCTGGCTAGCCACTGGGGCATGGACACGCAGGTCCAGATGCCTGCAGTAGGCATTCACTACCCCGGATCCATGCTGTACTGTGCGAGGGATCCACTTTGGGACCCGGGACTCTGCCCTGACCACCCTGCAGAGTCCTGCATGCTGGGTGGGGCAGGGCCATGGACAGGTGGCGGCTGGTAGTAAATACCAGCCAGTGCACACCTGTCTGCAGGTTTGGAGCTGTGCAGGTGGGTTATGTGCTTTTGGCATGTAACCTACACCCAATAGTGCACAGGGTCCAATGCATGTAACACATTAACATGATATGTACATATTGCACTAAGAAACAGTTTCATATAATAAATCATGAAACTACCAACAGCTTGGCTCATGTTGGTAAATAACACCAGACTGTGGATTACTAATTGCTCTTTTCAAAGAAAAACAGCAGTGAATCTTAACTTATGCTCAGAATCATAAGCTCCCTAGAGGCTGCTTTAGCCATTGTCCAACATCCCATTGGTAGGTTAGCCTCATACGTAAACCATGGTTTTACTAAAGGACATGAGACTTTGTCTTGTAAGTTGTTTTTTTAAGAATTGAGGTAGTCCATTCCCAGGCTCTGGGGCCCTGGCAGTAAATGGAAGGATTACCTCTATTAGTTTTCAGAACTGAGACATTAAGTTTCATATTTCCATCTGCCCTTAAGCCTGTTTTTACTATATATTTTTGAACTAGATTAAATAAATACAGCAGAATTTTTTGTGAAAAACTTTTATAAATTAGACAAAGAACATGTACATTTCTGCACTCAGACAGGCTCAACCAGCCCAAAGATCTATAAAGAAGGTAGCGGTGGGATGTACCCAGCAAATATGTTGTATACCATATCCCCCCCCAATAGGTCACATCACCATAATCGAAAAGAGGAACCACCATTGCACTAACAGTTTGTTTCCTGGCCTCCGCAGGGATACTTTTCCAATATCTGCATAGTACCCTATGGCTTGCATTTAGCTTCTTCATAAGGCATTCTATGTGCACATCCCATTTACATTGGGAGTCCAACCCAACTTGTATAAATCAACTTGCTTTAATCTGCAGCCATCTCTAGTTGCTATCCTAAGTACTTGTTTTGACCTGTTCTGTTTTTTACCAAAGAGCATGACCTGTGACGTTTTATCATTTAATACCAGTGTGTGCTCGGTAAAATAAAGCTGCAGTCTGTCCTAGTCATTTTGTAATTTAGATTGAATTTTCATTATTGATTTTCCTTCAACATACAGTACTGTGTCATCTGCATACAAGTGGTGTTGGACATCCTTCATGAGAGGTCTGACACCATTGGTATACATATTAAACAAGATCGACCATAGCACTGAACCCTGGTGACTCTAGATTTAATGTAATTAAACTGCAGTCTGAAGTCTCCCAGTGTCACTGTCTGACTTATTCATAACAAGCAGCAGCTAGACCAACTCAGTGCCATCTGGTCGAGGCCAGACTCTGCCAGGTTTCCTAGTAAGGTGTAATAGGCCAGGTTATCAAATGCTTTGGACAAATCAATAAATATGGCCCCGACCAGGAGGCTTTTGTCCATAGCCAACTGAACAGCCATTGTCACCTGTACTAGTGTAGAAGATATACTGTCATATGCATGAAAATCTGGTTGATAGTGATTGTATTCTGTAGGAAATTTTTACCTGATTAGCAATGACCTTTTTGAAACATTTTTGATATAACAGGAAGCAGGGATATTAGTCTATAATTACACCTATGTTCTTTCAGTCCACTTTTATACACGTGAATCACATTGGCCTGTTTCCATGCCATGAGCTAAAGGCCTGCACTCGCAGAAATATATCCAAAATATCAGTCCAAAAAGGGACAAGCACACGAGAGGCCAGTTTTAGTAAATAAGACAGTATGCTATCTGGGCCCATCACTTTCTCTACATCCATGCTTAGCAGCTTTTTTTGCACCAGACTTGGAACAATATGATCAAAGGAAAATTTAGGTGTAGCTAATGTTTGCCTAGAAAAGTGCTAAGTGTGCTTTCTGAATTCTAATTGTTTTTTGCCTCTTTTTCTAACAGAAATTGTGACCTGATGGTCACTAAAGCTGTCAGGAAGGATTCTACACGGGGCATAGTTACAGGAGCGATTATAAAACTCAGATCTAATGTTGTAGAATGATTTATGCCTCTTGAATTTAATCTTGTTGGGGACTTTATCAGTTGGGATAGCCATAGCCCCGTTGACATATTAAGTATAAACGAGATACATAGTAGGGTGCAGTGGAGTAACACATTTATCGCCACACATGAATGGCAAGAGCTTCATCATGAACTCATGGCTTTGCTTCCCACTAGTGGAGATAAATGTATTATTCCACTGCAACCCATTGTGTATTCTCTATATTCAGCACTCTCCACTTTAGGAACTACATTTGAGAGACACTTTGCACTGTTGATTTCCTGGATCCTTTTATTTATGTATAGATGTATGTATGAATGTATTTATTTACTTACTTACTTTATGTTGACAGTGAAAGGAGTACTAGGCAATTCTATGTTCAGCCTCATCAGGTGGATACAGATGAAAACTGACATACAGAACCAGATTACGCTATTGGTGGTATTTTTCATGAATGGGGAAAATTTGGTTAGGACACCAGGGAAATGTCCCTACTCTTTTTGAGACATGCCATGGGATCTTAAAGTCCACCTGAACAACCACCAGTATAGGCAGATGGGACCTCAGCTGAATGTCTCATTGGAAGGATAGATTTAGTAGTTGCTGTATTGGTCCTTGCAAGAATGGATCCAGAAGCAAATGATTTGATACCTTTTAATGGACCAACATAGATGTAACAACAAGAACAAAGTGCTCTAGCTTTCGGACCAACCAGTCCTTCTTCAGAAGCTCATGGCAGTTGTTTAGAAAATACAATACTTATAACGGCTAGATAATGCAGAGAAAAACAGAAAAAAATCCCCATTGGTTTAAAATACTCATTTAAAAAAAAAACAAACAGAAGATGATGTAAGAGAAGTTTAACAGTACAATACTGCCTTCAGTCAGAAAGAACCTTGGGTCAGATGTGCTTGGTGGAACACACATACAAAGAATCCTACTGCATATAAATTTAATTGACATAAGATAACACTGCTGAAGCAGATAACTCCTAAATCAAGCTATGAGTGTCACAGTTAGTATAAGGATGTGATTACTGAAAGGCAACAACCACCCAGATTCAAGACAAACTAAGATTGTTATAGGGCTCATGAAATTTCAACGTTAGCATTATAGACAAGAATTTACCAGTAAAGTTGTCTTAAAAACATCAGTGCACACTGTGTGATGTGTGAAACCTAGCTGGACCTGTCACCCAGCTGTATTCTCAAGCTAGATATAAGGCCCAAGAAATTTAAAAAACCTCAGGACTATATAAATGATAATTTAAATATAAATTGATAATATTAGTGTCAAACAAAAACTCTAGTCGAGGAACCTCAAGGAATTAAGACCATGTGCCTGATATGTACTGATGTCAATATATACTGAGAATGTAGCAACTTGATGTACCACAAGTGTCTAGGAATCTGAAAAGAGATAAAATGTAATTTCTCCATTTTTATCTCTTTCAGATTCCTTAGACACTTGTGGTACATCAAGTTGCTACATTCTCAGTGTATATTGACATCAGTACATATCAGGCCACATGGTCTTAATTCCTTGAGGTTCCTCGATTAGAGTTTTTGTTTGACACTAATATTATCAATTTATATTTAAATTATCATTTATATAGTCCTGAGGTTTTTGAAATTTCTTGGCCTTATATTTAGCTTGAGAATACAGCTGGGTGGCATGTCCAGCTAGGTTTTACACATCACACAGTGTGCACTGATGTTTTTAAGACAACTTTACTGGTAAATTCTTGTCTATAATGCTAACATTGAAATTTCATGAGCCCTATAACAATCTTAGTTTGTCTTGAATCTGGGTGGGGTTGCCTCAGTAATCACATCCTTATACTAACTGTGACACCTCATAGCTTGATTTAGGAGTTATCTGCTTCAGCAGTGTTATTCTTATGTCAATTAAATTTATATGCAGTAGGATTCTTTGTATGTGTGTTCCACCAAGCACATCTGACCCAAGGTTCATTCTGGCTGAAGCAGTATTGTACTGTTAAACTTCTCTTACATCATCTTCTGGTTTTTTTTTTGTTTTTTTTAAATGAGTATTTTAAACCAATGGGGATTTTTTTCTGTTTTTCTCTGCATTATCTAGCTGTTATAAGTATTGTATTTTCTAAACAACTGCCATGAGCTTCTGAAGAAGGACTGGTTGGTCTGAAAGCTAGAGCATTTTGTTCTTGTTGTTACATCTATGTTGGTCCATTAAAAGGTATCAAATCATTTGCTTCTGGATCTGTCATTGGAAGGATGGCACCCCAGGAGTGCAGCACTCCCTCATGAATTCTAAAGGGACACATTGATGCCCAGTGGCCATCATAGCTTTAAAGTCCCTTTCAGATTAAGTATTGGGCCCATTAGTACTGTGACTAGATGCATTCCAGCAATAAAGACTACTGAGTCTGAGCAACATTAATACTGTGTAGCAGCCATTATTAGAACATTATGATGTCATTGAGGACCAAGCTGTGCCCAACTACATTGAGTCAAATACAGCTTGCTCTCCAATAACATGACAGTGCTCTATAAATGGCTGCAGTACAGTCATAGTTTTGAACAGTCTCAGTCATGTATATCTTTGGAGTGCTTCCAGCTATGGATGAGCTCAATACCTCACTTGAAAGAGCTTTTCATGGTCTTGTAAACTATGTCAACCACTGTACATGGCTGTGTGCCTTAAAATACAGTTTATGGATTTATCTGTTTCCAGTGGCTTTAAATCTTCGATTGTTGCTTTACTGGTGCCCTTTTTCTGTTTTGCTTTATTACTACCCAGCGTTGTGTAGTAGTGTCTGTAAATTGTGCTTGATAAGTAAAGTTTGATCTGGCAATGGTGACTGGCTGAAAGAGAAGGATTCTGGCTATAAATCCCACTACAAACATCTGCAGAAGTGTCATGGGGCAGAGAACAAGAAATACAACACCAGCAACTGCAGCACTGCTGAAGAGACAGCCTGTATTGTATTATTGTATACGTTTACCCCTTGTTGTGCATGGATTTCCATCCTAACTAAAAGCTGTGGCACCATGGTTCAAAGGTCGTGGAATGCTCCTGTACCCTTTTGTAGTACAACAGTTTTTTCAATTAGAATGGAAACTTGTGACCCCAGCCATTTTATTTTCATCCCTCCCCCCCCCACACACACACTGCTAAAACCGGGGTACCTTCTCTCAACCCCACTACTGGAATACAGTTTTCTTTCCTTTCTTCAGTTAGGACCCAGAGGAGAGCCACATTACACATATGCATCTTCATTTCATGGAGGTCTCACCACTCTGAGTCTAGAACAGTAACAGGACACAAATCTTCAGTACACCCATCTTCTTATAACTTCAGAGACACCCAGATGGGTGACCAGATGGGTGACCTGGACCCACAAGAGGGGTAATCTGTTAGCCAGTCTCCATCACTTCAACTCAAGCTACCTGGAGCTCAGGATTCAGAAAGAAGTATAGGCCCTGGGGCTTCCAGGTGCGTACAGCAGCACTGCACTAAATCTGCTGTCTCCTGCAGAACTGAATAAATCTGAATGCTCACGCTGCAGCCTGCTAAATACAAACACTCCCTTCCCCTACTTTCTGTCTTTGGAACTGAACACTCTGTTCTCTGGGATGTTAACCATATAAAATCAGGTTGAGGGCAACAGCAACAACATCAGGATTAGCAGAATAACCAAACAGTAACACTCTGTTCTGATTGGCTGAGAGCAACCTTTTTCAGTATAATTAAGCAATAATGGTATGATGAGCTGGGTTTATTAAGCAATAAAGGCATGACCAAGGGTTATGTTAATGGTCTGTTAATCACCTTCTAGGGGTGTACTGTGGCATGAGGTGTAGCCAAGTGCCACATGCCCCTAGAGGGTGATTAACTGACCATTAACATAATCCCTGGGAGTGCCTTATTGCCATTATAATAAAAAATGTTTTTAAAAAAGTGTTAAATCTTGTTCAGCATATGACTAAGCTCTACATGTATGTTAATAAAAGATTAACGTAAGGCTGTTAGAATGTTTGCAGCCAATCAGAAAGCTCCATTTCTCAGACCCTTTTTATAATGGGGGAATAACTGTACTGAGATGCCAGTATACTCCAAGGCCGCAGGCTGAGGTGCTTACTGGCATCCTAGTACAGTTATTCCACCTTTAACTCAGGTCACTATGCCATTATTGCTTTTATACCACAGAAAACACCATGAGACAAAAAAGCCACTACCAAAGCATTACTTTTAAAGAGCCACCGATGCTGCAAGAACTTTAAAAAACATAATGTTTGGAAACAAAGCAGCTTATATTTCTCATGAGCTCTGTATTTCTTATTACTATTATTTGTCACTGCGGTCATGTGCATGAAAATGGGATAGTTTTTCCTTGAAGGTTCACAAGCTCCTGTTGCTTCTTTGGAACCTGATGTCATAATACTCTGCTTGTGACATCACAGTTATTCCCATGGCACCAGACTGTGATGTCACAACAGAAGGTTATAATTTCAAGTCGGGAATAAGCTGTAAAGGCAGATAAACTCTAAGGGATAAAGAGCTTTTTTTGTGGAAATGTCTTCAGTAATACATAATGGAAATTATAAATCTATAGAAGATATAAGCTGAACCGTGTCTAAATATTATATTTTCCAGATTTTCCTGAAGGCGTCAGCAGCTCTTTAAAGAGGACAGGAAATCATTTCTAACTGGCAGCTGTTTATAAAGTTCTTATTTTCAGAAATGTAATTCATTCTTCTAAACTATCCATATTTAACTGTACCAACATAAAAAGTGATATAAAAACTGTATTTTGCATTGTTTTGTTTTTATGGGCAGTGTTCTAATAGAATTCTCTTCATGGAACCTATGATCAGGAGTTATAACAATGTCATAGTTTGTGCACAGAACTCTGAGCAAGGTTCTGTTAGATCAGCAGCTTATAATTAGCATTCTTTCCACAGACTGTGACGTAGTAAAAACTCCAAATTACCAGTTCCATGAAAAGAACTGTGCAGCATGTTGTCCATAAAAAAAGACAAAAACAAAAAAAAAAACAATTGAAAACATATAGAATAGTGTATGGTTGTCCATACACAACAAGACTATGTTGCCATCGAGGGATGTGATGATGCATTACCACCTGGAGATAAGCTTCAAGAGGTCAGTTTGACGGCAGCATCCCCAGATGGCAATAGCCTGCTAGTATGGACAACCATACACTGTTTTATATAGTATATGGTTCTCCAAAACATCGAACCTTTCTCAAGGTTTCATACCTTGTGATAACGCTACTTCTTCTCCGTTAAGTCCCGCTCTGCTCCTGAATCGGTTCTGTGGCAGTCCTGCTCTGCTCCTGTCACCCATGATTTATAGCCCCCGTAAATTAGAACAAAACAAAAAAAGACAGACTGGTAGTTTTGACACATGGCGCTGACTGTGAAAGTCTGTGTCCAAACTATCTTAGGTTACTGTCCACACTGTCTGCTCACCCGACCGCTCACTAAGTGAATCCACCATTTTAGAATACATTTTTTAAATCAGTTCTTGTTTCCTCCAATCAGGTAGGAGCTCAAGGGGCAAAAGTTGTTGTACTATCGATGTGATGTCAGAACGATAGTACAACTACTTTTGTGACCTTTGAACTGCCCTACAACAGGATTTGGAAAACCATCGTTTTCCATCCACAACCAGCCCTTACCATATACTATAAAGTTTTTCACATCAGTGCTTGTTCAGGTATCATTAATAGGGATCACTTGGAGGTATGAATCTCCTTGTTGTAAACAGGAACACTACTGACTACTGCCAATTAACACTCATTTTCTGTACCATTTAATGCACACAAAGAGTACAGAACATATTTTACTATCTGAATTTTATTTAATGAATGTGGTTATTATGTAGACTGGTCCAGTAAAAGTGTATTTATCTTCTTCTTCTGTGAGAAACTAGTAGAAGAAAAAAAATACTCTCCAAAGTAATCTTGTTTCTGGATCCACCAGTAAGCTTCACAATAGCAATCAGTCCACTAGTGTGAAAGACTTTGCAGTGGTAATCAGACTTGATTCCCTTGCCTGAGGAAGAACAGCTTTCCCCTGCAGGATATCCAGCTCTGTACCTGTGAAGCCCAGTGCTTGAGTTGGTTCTGTTTGTGACTCCTGTAGGGTTATGACGAAGCCTAGGCCCTCTAAGGTGCTTTTTCTCACCTGTTTGGAGCACCTTGACTCCTGCTTTTTTTTCATGAGACTAGCCAGTCATCCAAGTAGGGAAAAACCATCACACCTTACCTTCTTAGATGTGTTGCCACCACAGTTAGGCACTTAGTGAAAACCCTTGTTGCTGAGGTAAGGCTGAAGGAAGGGGCTATGAATTGGTATTGGTAGTACCCTAGTCTGAACCTGAGGTATTTTCTGTGGGTATGTCTGACTGAAATATGAAAGTAGGCATCGTTCATTTCCAGAGATCCGAACCAGTCTCTTGCCTTCAGGGATGGTATCACTGAGCCCAGTGTGACCATCTTGAATCTTTCTTTTGTTATGTGTTTGTTCAGATATCTTGGGTCTAAAATGAATCACCATTACTAATTGTTCTTGTGGGTTAGAAAGTATCTGGAACAGTCCCTTGCCCCATTGTGAGGCAGTGACCTATGACACTGCTCTTGCTAGCAGCAGTTTCTTTACCTCTAACTCCAGCAGGATCGTTTTCTGTTGGGGAGCGAAATGGGAACAATTTTGGTGTCTGCAGTTCTGGGAATATTTTGAATTGCAGGGGGAAAACCTTGACTCACAGCTTCCAGGACTGACTTGTTTGTGCTAATTTTCATCCATTCCTGGAAGTAGTGAGCTGCATCCCCCACACTGGCCATGGATGCATGACCAGGGCAGAACTGTCAGGGGTTTTGTATTGGTTGTGGCTTAGGAGTTGGTGCTGCAGCTGCCCGCTTAGTGCCCTTCCTGCCCCTGCCCCAATAGTACCCTCTTTGGGGATTATACTCATAGGGGACATACGGCTTTAGGTAGTAACTCCTACCTCTGCCTTTCCTTTTGTAAAGCCCATAGAAAGTGGAGGTCTTTTCATTTCCTGTGTTATTTCTGTGGGTTTTGTTTTTGAAATTCAGTTTATTTGTATTCATCAAGTTTTTTCATACATGCCTCTGTCTTTTCACCAAACAAGGAGTTTCCCTCTAAAGAGAAATCCATGGCCTTAGTCTGTGTGTCCTGGGATAGGATGGTAGCCTTAAGCCAGGTAAACTTCCTTAGAAATATTGCATGTTGCAGGACCATTGAAACAGAGTCATTGGTGTTCACAGCCATGTGGAACTGGTACTTAGTGGCCTTCTGTGCAGATCTGGCTGTGTCAGCCAAGTCCTGTTCCACTTCATTGATACTTTCTCACTCAGTGCCAGGACTGAATTCCATAGTGCCTTCTGTTACTGACCTGTGTAGTCTGAGGAACAAGGAAGCTGAGGTGAACATTTTTTTGCCATGGTATCCAGTTTTCTGGAATCCTTCTTTGGAGACTGTGCAAAGAAAGACAAGTTAGCCTTCACACACATAGCAGCCTAGACCACTCTGTCATGATCAGGGTGGGTATACTCAACCTCCTGTCTGTCCACCTCATATTTCTTTTTGATCTTCTTAGCAATGCTAGCAGCTGAAGTGGGTGCTGACATGATTTTGGAGTGACATTTTGGGAGAGATTTATGGATGGGAAGTAGCAGCCTCTTTTTGGGAGCCAGATCCATCACATTCATAAAGTCATCCTCCTCTTTGTCCTCCTCAGCTTCAAGGAAGGGGATGTTAGGGGTGTTTACCATTTTCCTAACAAAGGAATAGTGGGATGTGCAATCTTCGGGTGGCCTTGGAGGGGAGTCAAATTCTTTTATAGGTGAACCATCTGGTTCCAGGGGTCATTTTCCACCTCATCTTCATAATACATTACTTCCTTTTCCACTGGCAGTTTGTCTGGAACTGGAGCCATGGGGAGGGAGGCATATTCATAAAAATTTCCCATGGCCTGGAAGGCCTAGAAACATTGTTTTGCTCTTGTCATTTCCTCTGATGAGGGCATTTTTCTTGTGTCAACTGTCAGCTCCCTTCATTTTATAGCAGACGTGACAGAGACATGTTTTTCTTCTCATTGTTTCTTTGTAGAAACTGTTTCCAGTGCCTGCTCTGAGGCTTTTTAACTTTTGCCATCACTGGACTCAGGGTACCCCCTTTCAGACACTTGTAATCGGTACCATGTTCTTCTGATGGCTATGTTGCTTCATCTTTTTCATCTGTCCCTTTTACAGGGACTGCAGCAGATTCTGAAGTTAAGGACTCTCATCTGAGCCTTTACTGTTTGATGATATGGAGGCAGATTGAGAAGCCATAAGGGCTTCCCTTTTATGGCCCTTTTCTTTTGTGTTTTAGGGGAAAATTTTTTATAGAGTTCACAATTTAGAAAATCATGGTCTGGATCCAGACACCTTAAACAAAGCCTGTGGCAGTCTACCCTTGCCAGGAGCTTTTCAAGCCATTGGGTCCTGTTTTTTTTGCTTCTTTGGACTGTCAGTCATGCCAAATGCTGATGGATCATACATATTTTTTTTCCAGTCCCCATAACAGCAAATACACTGTAATAGAGCCCAAAGGGTATGAAAAGGCTCTAAAAAAAAACTTTTCTTTGGTCCAGTTCCCTGAAAAGGGGACCACAATATTTTTTTTACCTCAAAACCAATATTTGTAAGAATATGGACAGAGGTTTTGTTATCAATTTCAAAGATTTATCAGTAGCAGCGGTTTAGTTCCCTCTATATTGGAACCACAACTCATGCTGTAAAACTGCTATAGAAAAGTAAAATAAACAGTAATTTAGGAATAAAATATATTTTTATCACATAAATAAGCAGTTCCCTAAAGGTGGGAACCACGTTGGCTTGTGGTCTTCTCAGGTTTCTTGGAACCAATCAGGAACCACAGAAACCACAATACATACAAACAAAATAAACAAAAGCAACCCAACTAATGCAGAGTATCAAGAAATAACTACAAATAAATATTATAACAGAAATGAAATCATTAAACCATTCTGGAGGCCAGAGGAGTGAAGTTGTACTTCAGGGAGACTGCTCTCTTCAAGCAGAGAAACAAATCTGACTCTTGGTGGAAGTGTGAAAACAGTGTAGAGTTCGAACTTAGCTCAAATTCTAAGATTCCAAAATTATAGTAGTATAAATTTTATCAGTGGGGCAACTCAAACCACTGGACTAATTGCTATTGCAAAGCTATTTTAAAGCTTACTGATGGATTCCTGGGGTTAGAAACGAGAGGTTTCCTTTGCCATTTTTGTCATTGAAGGCAAGTAATGAAATGTTGACAGTAAACAGCAGTTTTCTGAGTGGTGACAGTCAGAATGCTAGCATTAGCATACAGTCCCATTGTTCAGTCCACTGTCAGGTTATTGTTGAATAACGGTACAGTAGCACTGCTTTCTCATTGGTTACAGGGTGTTTGCTATAGTATAATGTGGGATAATAGCATGCCTCAGGTAGGCTCACATCACTCTGCCACTCGTTACTAGGACAAATTGTTTACAGCTTTCTAGAGTGAATTAAAAGCTTTTTTCTGGTTACCGTGTGAAATATTCTGTAGTTATACAGCTGGGGTGGACATACACAGAGGCAAAACAGTCCTATTATCTAGACCTGCAAGTAGACCTACATGAAAATAAACATTTATGTTCACACACGTCCATAAAAAAATCTTTAATTCCATATATGTATCTCATTAAGCATTTAGCCAACCAAGAGTGTGTTTATTTATATAAACAACAGGTCTTTGTGCTGTATAAACCAATTATAATGCTCACCCTGATTGTATCAGATTAATTTTCTCTCGTATCTCCAAGCCTGATTAAACACACATGGCTATGACACTCATGAGCAAAGAGGCTTGGAGGTACTCATGCAAATAAATCAGATTATACAAGCAGGGCAAGTGTAAACATCACTATGTATGGTGGAGCCCACCAGGATGCAACACAATACTGCATCATCCTGCAGCAGAGCTACTACAGGAACAAGGCAACACCTATGGAAGGTCATCCCGTTGTCAAGCAGGAATCTGAGACACTGCCTTTCATCCTGGTAGGTGCTATAGGAAATGTCTGAAACCAATATGCACCCAAAAATGCTTTTTTTTTGGGATAAGCAATCAACGTTCTAATGGAAAACATTCTTCTGTTAGAGCAACACAACACATCTGAATGTACAAAAGATTTAGAGAACATTTTATTTATAAGCAGAATATTCTTATACCTGGAGTTCTTGTAAGTGTAAGTTTCTGTGCCTATCGAGTACAAAATCCCCAATTGTGACACCTATTGGAACCATTTTTGTGTCCAAAAATTAGCCAGTTTTTAATTTACTGAGCTATATTATTACCCAGCACTCTGCCAAAAAAAAAAAAAAAATACTAGGCTCCCTGCCAGCCAGTAAGTGTCATTTTCCCTGGTTCCCCTCCATGAATGCTTTTCCTTTTATGAGATTTGTAAAACCTTTTTTCCTGCCTCATGGTAGAAAATTATGTTGGGGAAATTAATTTTGCCATAGCAACTGGAGAATTTTGCAGCAAATGAGACATAAATGTGAGGTCATTACTTTATTGATGCATAAATAGTAAATCATTAGACAATGGGCTGAGAAACAAAATTAAAAAATGTGACCATCTTGAATAGAGCTCTTTAATAGGAAAAATACTGAATGCTTGACTTTGTCTCCTAGAACTAATGCACACAATCAAAATGATGCTTCTCAGCCCAAGAGCAAGGTACTCTCCGTTAAAGTGCAGTAAATCAAAATTATTCAGCTGGATGAGTTCATAGAGATTGTGCCCATTAACTTTTATGCTGAACCTTTTTCTTAAGGGTCTCCTGTTCAGAGGAAATGACCTTCCCTCGGCAATGAACCATGGTCCCCCAAAGAAGCCATGATTATTAAAAAGCATTAACCCTTACAGCTTGCACAAGGCATACATTTAAACTTCTTGGCATTAAAGTGTACAGAGCTGGCCTTTAAAATGTGGAACAAATGGGCAGAATTTATAGCACATGTTTGTTTTAAAGAATAATAACTTTAATAATAAGGGGACCATATATTTACACATTAAGCCATGACCAGAGGTTGCGTTGCCATCTATTAGTCTAACCCTAAGGAGGGTAATGAGACACAAGGCATAGCCAAGTGTTTTATACCCCTAGGGTTAGATTTAATAAAGGTAATCCAACCCCTGGAGTTCACTGATATTATACAACCTAAAGGTATTTATCTTTTTTAAATGATTGTTTTAAAAGTTAAAATTCTAAATGGTTCTACTCTGTATAGGGGTTTCCAGCCATTAATGTAACCCTGTTAGAATAGTGTCAAGCAATCAGAAACTCCATTTTCAAACCTGTTAGAATGCTGTCAGCTAATCAGAATGCTGCTTTTTCCAATCACTGTTTCACAATTAGCGTTAAGGACTATTTCTGTCAAGCTAGTATGCATTTGTAGTAGTTTGTTTGTCCAGAAATAGCCCTAACATTATGAGGAACCACAGGAAATCCCCATGGAGCAAAGATAAATTTGGATGCAAAAATTTAATGCATTGCACGAAATGCTTAGCAGTTGAGAGCTATGCCACAAGGTGTTGCACGCTTTCAGTGAACTGGTACTCCCACTATGCTGCACTGTAGTTAGCAGTGATGCTGTGATCTGTTAGCAGCTTCATAGGAAGAAAATTCCGTGGAGGAACTGTTCTAACTGGAAGAAACCCACAGCTGGCTGGCCTCCAATGACTGTAGTTCTGCCCTTCAAATGCTGATTAATGTACTTTTAAGTTATTGCTGGTTTAGTCTATTACAGTCCTGCAGTATATTTTATGTCTGTGTTAAAGGGACCACTAACGTGAGGTTCTTATCTTTAGTATAACTGGAAACTGGGCATGTGCACACTCAGCTTACTTTCCCTACTGTACTGTTTCTTGTGGGTATTTTCTAATAGTCTGCTTTTGTTCACTTTTTTGGGTGGGGGTCCCTCATTAATGCTGCCTTTTATCATCTCTTATCATTTGATATTTACTGACTAGGGTCAATCTCAACCTAAAACTAATCGCTGTCGAACTCCATAATGCATGCTTGGGATGTCGCAAAAATGTATTATGGAGCTCTGTCCAGTGAGTTGCTCTCCCGTGCTTACCAAGATGTGTATTTTCACAAACCAGTAAATATGAATAATAAAGTACTGGACATTAGTGTTGTTCTTGATTTGTTTACACCTCCCTGGTGTGTGATACTTTTATATAATACTTGAACTTCGTTCTTGGGGTTTATGTAGTATCACACACCTCAGAGGTGTAGAAAAATCTTGCAATATATGGGTGTAATTTTTTCCCATTGGGAATCATAGAAACATAGACTTTGATGGCAGATAAGGACCGCTTGGCCCACCCAGTCTGCCCATTTCCCTACCTACAGGATAGGCCGCAGATCCTAGTTAATCAACAGCCTATTTCTTTCTACCCCCCACAAGAACTGCCTCATGTCTGTCCCATGCATTCTTGAATTCTCCCACAGTTTTAGACCCCACAACCTCCTCAAGAAGGCTGTTCCATGCATCCACTACCCTCTCTGTGAAAAATACTTCCTCACATTGCCCCGAACCCCCTCTTTCTTTAAATTGTGTCCCTTGTTCTTGCATGTCTTTTTCTGAAAGATGCTACCCTCTTGACTTTGTTGATTCCACTGAGGTACTTAAAAGTTTCTATCATGTCCTCTCCCTTCTTTCCTCAAGGGTATACATATTAAGCTGCTTTAGTCTCTCCTCGTATGCTTCTCTTGCAGACCCTGCATCATTTTAGTTGCCCTCCTCTGGACTGCCTCTATCCTGTCTATGTCCTTGCGAGATGAGGGTCTCCAGAACTGGGCAGAGTACTCAGATGGGGTCTCACAACTGTTTGTACAGAGGGATAACAACTTCCTGTTTTCTGCTGATGATGCCTCTCCCTATGCATCCCAGTATACCCCCAGCCCTCCCTACTGCCTTCGCATATTGCTTGCTAACCTTAAGGTCATCTGATATGATTACCCCACGGTCCCTTTCCTTTATTGTTGTTATTACCTCCCCCATTGTGTAATCTTCCCCTGGGTTCTTGTTTCCCAGGTGCATTATTTTGCACTTCTTTGCATTGAATCCTAGCTGCCATACTTCTGACCATTCCTCCAACCTTGCCAAGTCCCTTTTCATCCTTTCCACACCTCCTTGTGTATCAACCCTGTTGCAGATCTTTGTGTCATCTGCAAAGAGGCATACTTTTCCTTCCAGTCCCTCTGCAATGTCACTTATAAAGACATTAAAAAGGACTGGACCCAGTACTGAACCCTGTGGTACCCCACTAGTAACCCCTCTTTCTTCAGAGTGGACTCCATTTACAATTACCTTCTGTGTCCTGTTGTCCAGCCAATGTTTTCCCAGGCTTCCACCCTGGGACCCACTCCCAGGCTGGTTAATTTGACTATTAATTTTTTGTGTGGGACTGTGTCAAATGCCTTGCTAAAGTCTAGGTAGGCCATGTCCACAGCCCCTCCCTGGTCTACTACTTTGGTCACCTAGTCAAAGAAATCTATTAGATTTGTCTGACATAACCTCCCCGCTGTGAACCCATGCTGCCTTGGGTCCTATGCCCCACTGGCCTCAAGGTACTCAACAATTCTTTCCTTCAGAAGTGACTCCATCACTTTCCCTATCACAGATGTCAATCTGACAGGTCTGTAGTTTCCTGCCTCTGTCTTGGTCCCACTTTTGTGAAGGGGAATCACATCCGTCTTCCTCCAGTCCTCTGGTACCACACCATCCTCCCATGATTTATTAAAAAGAGTAGTCAGTGGTTTCACTAGTTCCCCACTTAATTCTTTTAGAATTCTGGAGTGAATTCCATCAGGCCCCATTTCTTTGTCCACCTTCAGTTTTAGGAGTTCTTGTAGAACCCTTTCTTCTGTGAAAGGGCTGGGATCGACCCCCTATCAAGAGTGCTTCTATTAATTGGATTGGGCACTTCCCTCTTCTTTTGTGAATACCGAGCAGAAATATCGTTCAGTATCCCTGCTTTTCACTGTCTCCTCTGCCCATCCACCATTCATTCTATTCAGCCTCACTATCCCTCCCTTTGTCTTTCTACACTCTCTGATGTACCTATAAAAGGTTTTATCCCCCTTCTTAACTGAGTTGGCTATCTTTCCTCAGTTTGGGCCTTTGCTATTCTGACTTCCCTCCCTGCTTCCTTCTGCCTTAACTGGTACAGCTCTCTGTCCTGCTCCTTCTGTGTTTCCTTATACTTCCTGAATGTTATCTTTTTCTCCCTGACTTTCCCAGCCACCTCTTTTGAGAACCATAGTGGCTTTTTCTTTCATTTTGATTTATTTATTTGCTTCACACAAAGGCTTGTTGCCTCTGTGATGGCAGTTTTGATGATTCCCCATTGTTGCTGCACCCCTCCTTCAAGCCTGTTTGCTAGTACTCTTCTGAGGCACTCTCCCATCTTGCCAAAGTCAGCCCTCCTGAAGTCCAGTACCCTCACTTTTGTATGGCTTGACTCTGTAGCTGAGTTTAACATGAACCACACTGTTTGATGGTCACTTGTTCCCAGATGGCAACCCACTTCTAGATCTGAGATCCTCTCACTGCCCCCATTTGAGAGTACAAGGTCTAAGATTGCTCCCGCACAAGTGGGTTCTGAAACTAGCTGTCAGAGGCCTGCCACCTGTAGGGCATTGAGAATGGCCCTGCTCTTGGATGTAGCTGCAGCAAATGTGCTCCAGTTAACATCTGGCACATTCAGGTCTCCCATCAACAGTATCTCTCCTTTCTCTGCCATCCTAAGAATGCCTTCTATCATATCCTTGTCCATTCCTTCCCCCTGACATGGGGGTCTGTACACAACTCCTGTGCAGATTGTGGTGCCCTTTCCAGTCTCCAAGGTGACCCACAGTGCCTCCTCTCCTCCATGTTTACTCTTTTGTTCAGTTGCTTTTATCCTTCCTTTACATAGAGAGCTACTCCTCCCCTCTTCTCTCCTGCCTGTCTCTCTGTGGTTATGTACCCTGGTATGTTAACATCCCAGTCATGGTTCTCTGTGTACCATGTTTCTGTGACTGCTACGATATCCAGGCATCCTCTTCCATCAAGGCCACCAGCTCAGGGAGCTTGTTGCCCAGACTACGGGCATTGGTACTCATTACCCTCCATTTCCTGATGGCCTTACTCCTTTTTGCCCCATCCCTGTCCTTCTTGCCTTTGTCACTTTTCCCATTCACCCCTGCCATTCTCCCTATTGCCACCTCTATGTTGGTGTTTACCATACTCACTACCGTGATTTTTTTGGGGGGGGCTAGGATTTCCCTGCTCCTTTCCAGTGCCTCCCCCCTTGGCTAGTTTAAATACTTGCCAATGAAGCATTTAAACCTATCACCTAGGATTCTGGTTCCCTCCTGGACAGATGCAGCCCATCATGCCAGTATAGGCATGCATCACTCCAGGTGGACCCCAATCCCCAATGAAGCCAAATTCCTGAGCTCTGTACCAGCTTTTCAACCACTTATTGAATCCCATGGTACAGAACACCCTAGCCTCTCCTACACCATAGATGGGCAGCACCTCTGAGAAGGTTACCGTGTGTGCTACTTGTCTAAGGCCCCTCCCCAATTCCACAAATTCTTCCTGCAATGCTCTAATCCCTTTATTTGCCAGGTCACTTGTCCCTAGGTGGACAATGATGTCCAGCTCCCTCCGCTGTGCAGCTGCTCCGGCAATTCTGAGGATTCACTCCCTGCCCCTCCAAGCCATGGCGCCTGGTGGGCACCTTACCTCCCTCTCCCCTTCCTCCCCCAGTTCTACCTTCCTAACAATGGAGTCCCCCACCAGGAGTTGTTTTTTTTCCCCTGTGGGGTCCCATGCCACACTTCTGTGAGTCTCCTTTGTGGAGGTTCCCAGCATCCTCCTTGGTTTCCACTGCTGGTGCCTCCTTAGAGGAACCACACTTTGCCAGAATGGCATAGGAATTGTGGAGAGGTACAACTGGAGGGATGCACCTCTGTTCCACCACCCTCACCCTCCCTGAGCCCACTGTGGTCCAACCGCTCCTCTTTCTTGGCAACCTCTGAGGAAACGGCAGTGGCACTGGTGGTCCCTGGATGGAGGAGGAGGTCCCACAAATCCTGGCTAACTCAGCCTGGAGATGAGCAACCTCCTCCCTCAGCTCAGAGAGGTGCCTGCAGATGGGACAACACCGCATCCTCCAGAACGTCTCCCGGAAGACTGCTGCTCCACAGCCACTGCACTGTACCACTCCCATCATGTCTTATTTCTGGCCCCTTAACTGTTGTTTGGAATCCTTACTCTTGCCTCTGTTTTTTTTTTCTTTCTGTTGTCTCTCTACTTACTTTCTGCTTCTGTGCCCTTTAAGCTCCTGATTGTCCTATTCTGGGACAAGAATATCCTGTATTTCTCAGTAGACCCCTTACTTGCTCAGAGGCAGGCCTCCAGCAACTAGAGGGGGCCAGAGAGCTACTCTTGCCCTTCTAGGATGGTGGGTCTTTGGTTGCTCTGTGATCACTCACTTCCTGCTCCCAAACAGGAAGTTCCTGTTGTCAGTCAAATCCTGTGCCTATAAAAGTAGAACTAGATTTGGGTGGGCAATATAGTCCAGTCACACAGCACTCCTTCCTCCTGGTGTCTTCTGCCAAGCTACTAACAGAATCTTTCTAAGGCAGTCTTTAAATGTAGCTTACTTGTAGCTAAGCCACTCCCCCTACTTACTAGCTCTTTCTACAAGTAATTTAAACTGCACAACTATCAAGCCCTTTCAATCACCGGAGATTTACACCTAGATAACTGTTCAGATAACCATTCAGTTCAGTTAACTCAGACAAACACACTATATTTTGTTTTTGTTTTGTTTGTTAGTTTGTTTTTTACCCTAAATTAAAGGTCCAAGTACAAGAGTTCTACTTCTTTAGTCCCAGTAGAGAAGTCCAGTCACACAGCACTCCTTCCTCCTGGTGTCTTCTGCCAAGCTACTAACAGCATCTTTCTAAGGCAGTCTTTAAATTTAGCTTCCTTCTAGCTAAGCCACTCCCCCTACTTACTAGATCTTTCTACAAGTAATTTAAACTGCACAGCTATCAAGCTATTTCAATCACCTGAGATTTACACCTGGATAACTGTTCAGATAACCATTCAGTTCAGTTAACTCAGACAAACCCACTATATTTTTCTTTGTTTTGTTTGTTAGTTTGTTTTGTTTTTTTACCCTAAATTAAAGGTCCAAGTACAACAGTTCTCCTTCTTTAGTCCCAGTAGAGAAGTCCAGTCACACAGCACTCCTTCCTCCTGGTGTCTTCTGCCAAGCTAATATTAATATGTTGCACTGTGTTTTTTCATATCTACACATTGGCCTGGATATTCAAACTGCGCCATTCTGAGGTGCAAGCCCTTGCGCTGCTCAAAATAGTTGCGCAGGGAGTGTGGCCGGGGTGATATTCAAAGGAGTTGCGCTATTGCGCAACTCCTTTGAATATCACTCCCCAGCCACAGCACTTGCGCATGGCGCAGTGGAACTTGCGCCACCGCAAGTTGCCAGAGATGAGCATTAAACTTGCGGTGGGCGCAAGTACCATTGCGCCATCGCCAAATTTCCGATATTCAAAAGGTGACATGCAAATGGGGCCATAATTTATGCAGGCACAGGGGCCATTGCATCTTTTATAGCCCCATTTGCATGCTCATTTCAATGTAGGTGCACCGATCCCGAGGACTTGCGCCTGGCCACCCTGCCAGGCAGCAGCCGTCGGGGACCCGACGCCTAATGCGAGCCGATTGCGGGCATTACAGGTACATGTAACACCCCCACCCGCGTGCCCTGAAGCCCGATCGCGGGCATAACATGTATGACCTCCCCAGTGCCCGATCGCGGGCAGAATGTAACCCCAACCCAAATATCTCCTGGTGGTCCAGTGGACCGTAAAGCCTGATCGCAGGCAGAATCATCACAAACCCCAAACATCTCCTGGTGTCTAGTGTCCCCCCCACCCAAGCCCCTCACCCGCTCCCCCGCCGCGGCGGGCGGCAGCATCCACCGTCCCGCCCGCCGCCCACCGACTGACTATCCGGTAGGGCTGCCGCCCAGTAGTGCAGAGCTACAGCCAATGACCACTGCAGCCCATACCATTAGACAGTCAGATTTGTGAATGAGCTACAGCCAATGGGCTTGGCCCATACCCGTACGCATGACAGTCAGATTTGTGAATGAACATCATTCACAAATCTGGATATCATCTCTGATCAAAACTACAAGCGCGATGTAACTCTACATGTGGGCATGCAGCCCTACCAGACAGTCAGTCGGCGGGCGGGCGGCAGGCGGCGGGGCGGGACGCTGTCGCCCGCCAGCTGCGGGGGAGGCAGGTGGAGAACGCGTGGCACTGGGCACCGAGGCTGTTGGGAAGATTGTGATGATTCTGCCTCAGCTTTCTGATCACTGGTTTCATTGAAGATCTGCCGTCGACGAATTCCTGCGATATGCCCGATCGAGCTTCAGAATATGAGGTGTTGCATGTACTGCTCTTGATCAAACTGTGAAGATGTGTGGGCAGGGGGGGTAGTGTTGCACTATGCCCGCGATCGGGCTGGTGGGGGCACAGGAAAGAGTTGGGGGCCAGCCAGGGGTGGCAGCTGCTGTGTTGCGCCCTGCAATGCAGCAGCTCACCTGTGGATGGCCCTCAACTTAAGCCTTTTTTTGGGCTCAAGGTTGTGCAGGCGCAGGTTGGGGGTTGCGCATGCACAACTCTGCACAACCCGACTGAATATCGGGTTGCACAGGTTATGCATGGATCCTCCCCCTCCTGTTGAGCATGCATTCATTTGCATTGCTCTCTTGCGCAACCTGATGCCAGTGGCATAACTGCCTCCTGCTGAATATCGCAGAATGGCGCATTTTGGACTTGCTCATGCGCAACCCTGTTGCGCATGGCGCAACCCTTTTGAATATCCAGGCCATTATGTATTGCACTTCATGTCAGAGTATGTTTGCATCCTCTTGTTTTAAAATGCACCTTGTATGGTAATAAAGTTGCCTTACCATGCTGAAATGTTGCATCGTGGATTCTGTTCAACAGCTAAGCCTAGACATTTCCAGACGGAGTGGTAAGTGCAGGATTTTTTGCTTCTCTGACTGCGGTTCCTTTATCTTAGCACCCAAATCCAAGTGCAACTATTGTTTGTGGGCAGTAAAACCATATACTAAAAAAATTAAACATGGGCAATCGTACTCAGCTCAGGAAAGATTCTGTTAGTAGCTTGGCAGAAAACACCAGGAGGAAGGAGTGCTGTGTGACTGGACTTCTCTACTGGGACTAAAGAAGTAGAACTCTTGTACTTGGACCTTTAATTTAGGGTAAAAACATAATGTGTAGACATGAAACACTCATAATATCATCACTCTGACATCAGAAAGTCATAATATAGAGAATAATGCATTGGAAACCATACACAATGAGGCTGTTTCTGTCAAGGGGCTGAGATGACAACACAGAGATGGAAACATGACCTGAGCTGAGTACGATTGCCCATGTTTAATTTTTTTAGTGTATGGTTTTACTGCCCACAAACAATAGTTGCACTTGGATTTGGGTGCTAAGATTAAGGAACAGCAGTCAGAGAAGCAAATAATCCTGCACTTACCACTCCGTTTGGAAATGTCTAGGCTAAGCTGTTGAACAGAATCCAAGATGCAACATTTCAGCGTGGTAAGGCAACTTTATTACCATACAAGGTGCATTTTAAAACAAGAAGGAAACAAGCCAGTGGGATCCTCATCAGGTAAAGTGCCTAATGTTTTGCGTAGTCTGCCTATGTTTTTTCAAAGGTGCTGCCCCTTAGGTATGGCTCAGTTTATAAAGAATTGTCAATCAAGCTTCAATTACAGGTGTACACAATTAATTATGCATATTGCTGTATGACTGTAAACAAGTTCAAGAGGATGCAAACATACCCTGACATGAAGTGCAATACATAATGTGTAGATATGAAAAAACACAGTGCAACATATTAATAAATACAAAAAATAAGTGTTTAACAACATTCCAAGAAAGCTCAGTAAACCAGCACAATGTGTAAAATACCAAAGTAGGTTTCACAGGCTCAGTGAGCTTCACCCTAATGTGGCAAATGTCAAGTGTCAGATTCAGTGCAAAATTCCTGTAAAGAAACATAGTAAATACAGTATGAACATTATTTCTTGCAACTGCATATATTAGGCTGCAGAAAAAAAAAACAGGTAATTTCCTGTGTAACCACCCAGTCCCTGGGGTTACTAGAATCCTATCAGTATTATTGTTAGGAAGGCAGCAGGCAGCTGGTAGGGAGTTCATTAGGGGCTCCTTACATAATGACATCATTGTTTACTCAGCTAGCCTGAGGGAGGAATGATTAGGTCATTTAGAACTCTCGCAGCAGCAAAAGCCACACTGTGTGGATAGCTGCTCTGGGGAGCTTAGAATGCTCAGTTCCGAGTTACAGTCTTGAGTGAGTAGTAGTGGAGTGAGGAGATGAGAGTGGCAGAGGGACTGCCAGTGCGCTCTGAGAAAGGGCCCAGGATTTCTCACCCTAGTCGAGTGTTGTTTCCAGCTTCCAGATGAAGTGCTAGAGACAAGGCTACAGCAGGTGTTCCCGATTTCTACTGCCTGTGAAGTGGAAGGATATGCTGGTTCTCTGTGGACTCAAGAGGCAATACTCTGAATGTTCTGAGGTGTTTTCAGCTGCCTTGATATAGGACTTGAAATAGACTGTGTGTACTGACTACCCAGAAGAGTGCCTTTCCTGTTTCTTTTTGGTTGTTCCATGCCCAGTGGACGGAATAAGTTTCTGTAAGTACTGTCAAGGAGACTAGATCTCCACATGTTCTTAGGGGAGTGGATAGTCTGGGGTGCGTGTGCCCATAGATAAGACTGGATCACACCTGCCAGTGCCCCTAGTCTCACCAGTATGAGTGAAGAAAGTTAAACTGTGGACCCCAGTGAGTGCAGTTTATTTTCTCTGTGTCACCTCTGTGTTGTGACAAGTAAAGTACGGGACCTCTAGCATTTCAGTGGGGAATGGGAGTTTCAATGGTGTAACTCTGAAGAATGGCAGAGACTGTCGGTTGGTGCCAAGGGTGGGAGGATCGCCATCTAAGTGCTTACAAGGCAGGGCTTCCTGGTTCGTAAAGGGCACCAGTATTTTTACCTGAGCAAGTGGCCAAGCTGCAGGTTAAGGTGTGTGGCTGAGTTTCACATAATTGCACCAATGTCCGAAAAGAGTTCTGAGTGTGTGGCTTAGATTCACTAAATAACACTCATGGGAGAAGAAAGATGTGCATGTGCGTGGCCCACTGTCCACATATGCACTTTTGAGAATTTGGGAAGAAGATGTTTCTGTTTTGTTTATGAATTGTACTGCATGCAAGGAGAGTTCCTGAATTTTGTACCTGTCCAGCCTGGATCAACGCTTGGGGGTCCACTTCAGCTTTACTTGCCATTGTTGAATAAAGCCATACTGCATGATTCCAGTCACTGTTATGGACATTCTGGTTATTGCTTCTGGTTGTGTGGATTTACTGGGGTCCCCTCAGCAGGTTAGAGTAAGCATATGCCTAGCAGCTTCCACCCAGGACCTGGATTGTGTTATTTACACAGGGTTCAACTTGTTTGTTTCTGTACACCCACCCCTCTCTTCATCTCGAAAATGAGTCAAGTATACATCCTAACGCCAACGGTGGTACCTACTATTTAGTAAAGTAAATGATATGCCAGTATAAGGGCACCAGTGTTTCCAGATATTTAATGGGGGGTGTGCACACTAGTTAAATAAGTGGCCTGGGGGTTACACCTGGAATAGAGACATTTGTGCCAAAATCTCTTATCACACTATACGAAACATGATGGGGAGGGGGTTAAATGAGGGGAGACAGATATGAGGGAAAACAGGGAATGCAAGAGACAAAGTATGAGAAACCACAAACAGGAAGCAGAATAATGCAAAGCAGAACACAGGTCCTTCTCTTTCAAAACCATTTTTAGAGATTGACTTTTTAAGGAAATGATCTGAGGTCTAGCCCCCTGTTCAGACCAGGTCACCTCCTGGCCCCTGTGATGAAAATCCAGAAGCCATCTCTCTGTTGAATATGGTTATCTAGATTTTCTCCTCTAGGGTTAACATAAATTTTTCCAAGCCTATGAAATTGAAACCATGATCATCCTTATTCTTCAATTCATTAATACATGAAGAGCAGTGGTATAGTCAATGTCATTGTTTGCAATGGTCCTTGCATGTTCCCCTACCCTTAAGCAGAACTGTTTCTTAGGTTTACCTATACAACATGTACCACACTTACATATGGGCATGTATATGACCCCCTCAATGTCGCAGGTCACCAGAGACCTAATCTTTGCCATTCCTGGTTTTTTTTTAGATCTCTAGTTCTAGGTATGACCTTGCAAGACCTGCAGCAGCCACAAGGGAATGATCCGTAGATGAGGGAAGCCAACTTATCTAAGTGTTTTCTGGTTACTGCGGGACAAACAATCCTTAAGGTTCATGCCCCTTTTATACACAGGATGTGGTTGTTTTCTAGAGATTTCTTCTAGGAAAAGTCAGCCAACAGGAAATGCTAATTGTTATTCACTCTGGGTGCTATTCACCAAGCAGGCGAGGGAACATGGAAAACTCATGTACCCCGCTCACACCCTCTGCCCCATGGAGAGGTGCGCTCATGCCGGCATTCACCAATGCCAGCCACCTGTCCGTGGCTCTTCCCCCCAGCACACAGGACTCTGAAGGGTGTCAGGGAGGAGCCATTATCCTGGGTGGGCATCCAGTAGGATGCCCCCCTGGGGCACACAGTGGATCACTTGCAATGGGTGGCACTGGTCCAAGTCTGTGCATGCCGCTTGCATGCACCTGGATCCACGTGGCACTCGCTGGTCCTGTTGCTGCCACCCACAGAATGTCTGGGTGCTCACCCATCTAGTCACCCCTGGCCACCCCCTGCAGCCCAGCGGTTGGGGGCATAATGGTGCACCCCATCCCGGTCCCCCGGTGACTCCTTGGCTGTGCCCATGGGGGCTCTCAGTGAGTTATGGCAGAATCAGCCCTGGCATATCCTGTGCCACCCACTGCACCCATGCAGCCAGCACTAGTGGGTTGGTGAATCCTGCATAGTGCTGGCATGCCCCCAGTATGCCCCCTGTGTGGAGCTGACCATGGATGAGGGGGGAATCGGGTGTGGTGGGTCTGCGTGCCCTCCCTTCCTGAATGCCACACGGTGGGTGTAGAGTGTGTGGAGTGGCTACGCACCCCAGATATGCATGTGCATCCACTCCACCCCATTAGTGCATAGCGCCCAATGACATTAACCTCTTTTACAAATGGTGAATACATGGTCACAAAGTTAACTCTTGAGTTCTTTCTGAACTCTGTCCCTTTATCCCTACTGTCTCTTCTTATAAGTAAGGATTCCCACATCATATTCTCAGTAGTTTCCCTAGCTTTCTGCACATCATTTTCACAACAGCCCCTTTCTTAGAATCTCATTTGAAGGTCTTGCACGTGTTCCCTGAAGGCTTCCTTAGTACAGCAATTTCTCCTAGCATGTAGGAATTGTCCTTTCAGGATGTTGCTTCTTGTGTGTTGTGGGTAACAGTTACTAGATAAAAGTAAGGTGTTCTGATTCATGGGCTTTCAATACAGATTGGAGTGGAAGTCACTACTGTGTGCAGAATTCCTCATATCCAAAAATTCAGTTTCTGTGGTATGGGATTTAAGACTAAATTTTAAATTTGTATTGCCACACACAGTAACATTTTGTGACCTTCGAACCACAAAACAGCTTGACATGACCTCTGAAGTGTACACAACTGTTTATAACCATTGAACTGTGCACAGCAACTTTTGCCCATGCACAACAAGGATTTTGAGTGTGTGGAAATCCATACACATCACTTTATCATATAGAGGATTGTGTATGAGCAGGCATATACAACAAGGGTACACTTGAATTGAGAGGTTTCCTTGGTAAGAGTAGACCTCGAGAGCGCAACTCGAGAGGTCTCCTGTCACCAAGGAAACCTCGAGATTCCAAGTGTACCCTTGTTGTGTATGCCTGCTCGTACACAATTGTTTATAGTGTATGAGCAGGCATTCACAATTTTACACTTGAATGAAGTAAACTTGCACTGAAGCTGAGCACGATTTCCTTAGGAACATGTAATCCGGACACCATTTGACCAATAACTGTACTTAACGTTCACTGAAGAAAGGGTTTTAAAAGAACTCGTGAAACTGAGGGTGGACAAAGCAATGGGGCCTGATGGGATTCACCCCAGAACTCTAAAAGAAATAAGGGTAGAACTAGTGACACCACTGACCACTCTCTAACAAATCATGGGAGGATGGGGTGGTACCTGAGGACTGGAGGAGGGCGGATGTGATTCCCCTTCACAAAAGTGGGAGGAGGGCAGAGGCAGAAAACTACAGACTGGTTAGTTTGACCTCAGTGGTAGGGAAAATGATGGAATCACTTCTGAAGGAAAGAATTGTTGAGTACCTAGAGGCCAGTGGGGCACAGGACCAAAGGCAGCATAGATTCACAGTGGGAAGGTCATGTCAGATAAATCTAATAGATTTCTTTGACTGGGTGACCAAAGTAGTAGACCAGGGAGGGGCTGTGGATATGGCCTACCTAGATTTTAGCAAGGCATTTGACACAGTCCCACCACAAAAGATTAATATACAAGTTAGCCAGCCTTGGAGTGGGTCCCAAGGTGGTAGCCTGGATAAACAATTGGCTGGACAACAAGACACAAAGGGTAATAGTAAACAGAGTCTACAGTGAAGAAAGGAGGGTAACTAGTGGTGTACCACTGGGTTCAGTACTGGGACTGGTCCTCTTTAATGTCTTTATAAGTGACATTGAAGAGCACCTGGAAGAAAAAAAATATGACTCTTTGCAGATGACACAAAGATCTGCAACAGGGTTGATACACAAGGTGGGGTGGAAAGGATGAAAATGGACTTGGCAAGATTGGAGGAAAGGTCAAATGCATGGCAGCTCAGATTCAATGCAAAGAAGTGCAAGGTAATGCACCTAGGAAACAAAAACCCAAGGGAAGAGTACACAATGGGGGTGAGATACTAACAACAACAAAAATCGAAAGAGACCTGGGAGTAATTATATCAGATGACCTAAAGGTGGGCATGCAATGTGAGAAGGCAGTAAGGATGGCTGGGGAGACACTGGGATGCATAGGGAGAGGCACCAACAGTAGAAAACAAGAAGTTGTTATCCCTCTGTACAGACAGTTGGTGAGACCCCATCTGGAGTACTGCATGCAGTTCTGGAGATCCCATCTCCACAAAGACATAGACAGAGTGGAGGCTGTTCAGAGGAGGGCAACCAAAATGGTGCAGGGTCTACACCAGAAGACATATGAAGAGAGAATAATGCAGCTTAATATGTATATCCTTGAGGAAAGGAGGGAGGGGGGGATATGATAGAAACCTTCAAGTACCTCAAGAGAATCAGCAAAGTCCAAGAGGGTAGCATGTTTCATAAAAGGAGATGTGCAAGAACAAGGGAGCACAATTTGAAGATAATGGGGGGATGGCTCAGAGATAATGTGAGCAAGTATGTTTTCATGGAAAGGGTTGTGGATGCATGGAACAGCCTTCCTGAGGAGGTTGTGGCATCAAAGAACAGTGGGAGAATTCAAGAATGCTTGGGACAAACATAAAGCAATTCTGGGGGGGTTGGAGGAAGTAAGCTGTTGGTTAACTAGAATCTGCAGCTTATCCATCAGGTAGGGAAATGTGCAAACTAGGTGGGCCAAGCGGTCCTTTTCTGCCATCAAATTCTATGTTTCTATGTTAAATGGCGCTTATTTAAACAACATACAGTGGCATCACAATTAGTGAGAACAAGTTTTATTTTCTAATAAACAAGTAGCCTTGGGAAGAGACAAGTAAAACAGTAGATTCACAACAAAATAGCACTCTCATCTGTTGCTGTTTTCAGGGCATCCACTTGGAGGTCTGCTTACTAGGTGACAGCTCTGGCAATGGTCAGAATGACTCAAGGAGATTTCAGCGCGAGCACTAATTCAATGTTGTTGTGCGTTAGTAGTGAGGTCTTCAGTGAAGCAAAACAGGAGTTCGATGTCACTGCTAATACACAACAGACTGATTCCAGTAATTGATTTCTATACACAACAGCACTCTCTTACACACTATATACTATACCTGAGCAATAATCCACAACAGGATGGGGGTTATACTGGGATTTACTCACACATGGTGTGGTTTGGTCAAGAGGTCACAGGCCAGTCATAATAACCCACATCCTCAAGTGGACTATTGTGACTATACAATTGTTAAGAAGTAGAGCTTTAAAAAAATATTAACAAACATCATATATTAAAAAAAAACTGTTTTATTGCTTTTTAATGTAATATCCTTTATCTGTATGTACAATAGTCCTTGTTGCTAGGCAGAATAATACTGAGGGAGACTTAACTCCCCCACACATTCACAGACACATACTGGGAAGGTTTTCAACCTTTTTTTTATTTTCATTTGATTGGGAGATATAGCGTGGTGCTAGTTGTAAGGGGATGCTGTACATTAGTGTAGTACAGCAAGTCTGTTGCAAACTGCAAGTGGTGTGCATTTTACTTTCAATGAGCCTGGCACTCATAACCAGCACTAGAACAGTTTACCCCCCCCCATCACTCACCAACCAGTCACTGTGCCATACTCCACCCCACCCCAGCTTTTCCCAACTAGTTCTGTTAAATACAGTATGTTGTTTTTTTGCTCTCCTTGAGAGCAACTAAATTCAAAGAAGTGGGTAATATGTAGGAGGCAAGGAGAGTAAGTGTGAAGTATGATCAAGTTTGCCAGCACGTGGTTTGCAGGCTGTGTGCAGTGTGTGAGTAGGATAGCATGGTAGTTGGACGCTGTAGTGGCTGAAACCAGGCAAGTTGCTGGAGGGAGGTATGATCAGCAGAAACCAGGGTTTTAAATAATTGATTAGCAGTTTTTTTCTTAGGACAATGCTAACGGTACAGAAAGCATTTATATAGGTTTTCTAGATGTGTTATGTTTGTTAAACACAGCGAGGCAAGTGCTATGCATTTTCACAATGTTTTAGCACTTTTATGAGCAAAACGCTAATCAATTTTTGGAGTTAAATAAATCCCTGGCAGCAACTGTTGTTGTTATGGTCATTTAATGAAGCAAAGTGATTTTGTAAGCAGTGACTGCTTAGCAGAAAAACAAGATGGTGAGCAATATGTTTACATTTCGAAAGCTCAGACATTTCATTTTGTGAAGTGGCTAACGAGGCCTTTTTGTTTGAGTTATGCTAGAACTGATTCATGCTGAAAAGACCCAGTTAGCCAACCAAAACCCAGTATTTTTAGATGCCATTGTATAATATCGTTCTAACATCAGATCAATGATATTATGAGTCAAATGGTTCGGAGCACATATATTACAAAAAATAACAGCTAGGAATCCAGCAGTTATTTGGCTTGTTATTCTATGTCAAGATTCTGGTGACATCATAATCTACTTGAGCTTTGCTCTCTTGGTTTCCCTGAATGGAATTATAACCGTGTTACTGATGATTTCCTATCTATTATTCTATTTGTAACATACTGACATCCATACCTTATTCTAGATTTTATTGTTAATCAGTTCCAGAACCAGGTGACATCAGAAGAGTGGAATCTGACAGTGAATGTTTAATTCTAGGCTTATGCTCAACTGATGTTACCATGTTACGGAATGACTGGTAATTACAAAAATAAATATTGGACAGAAAAAAGGCCTCTTCAGGAAGGTATCCTAAAAAAGGAAAAGAAAAGCAACATTATTTCTCTATTGTTTTTTGTTACTGACATTTTTATGCCCCCTGTTCTATCTCTGGCAATCGATTGATTCCAACCCCCACCCTTCCACCCCCAGAACTCCTAGGCGCACCTGACTATCCCATACTACTCAAACTGGCAAGCAACCTTCATGTAGTCCAGGGTGCCTATTAAGCCCACTTTTATATTTTACATCTGTAGACCCTATTTTAAGGAAAATACAGCTAAATTTACAAATTGAAGCATAAATATTTCAGGTGTTGAAATTCCAAATATATTAGTGTATATAGCTGCCATGTGTGTAGTAATTCGGAATAAAAGACTCTATACCCCTAATTTTAAATACATTACATGCATAAAAAAGTGTCTGGTTCTAAAATTAATTACAATAAAATGTGTGGCATTTTTACTGAACATGGCAAAAAATGACTTTTCTTTACCTCAACAACAAATTCTGATATCAAATGACCCAATATGAATACTAGGAATTACTTTTGGGATCCAAAATTGTGCACAGTATAATTGGAGCAAACTATAAGAATTGCCAACCAGAAAGTAACAGTTTGGAAGAATAGACCCCTTTTAAACAAAAAATGTGTATACTTACTTAAAACTCTAATACTGCCTCCTTTTTTGCATTTAGCTAATTTTTTCCCCACCTTCTTTAAGTCTGGAAACTGAGATTTATAGTACTTTCTTTCAAGGCCTGTGGGATAGTCAGTTATACCTGATAAAACATGATATTACATATCAAAATTATTGCAAAGGGGGAGTAAAAATGATACAGCCATTAGTGTTCTTTCGTAGTGTTTTTCTTTACACCAACATGCCCAATACTTTTTAAAACAGTCAAGACATGGACTACTGTCTTTTTAACATGGTTTTCATCTCTGTTGGATAGATGGAAACCAGAAAACCTTAAAGTATCACAAAACACCTCAGTCACACAGGTTCCTTTCTATATTACATCCCTATAAAGAAAATTAAACAATGGGGCATAACACCTCGACAAGTGACACCCATAACAAGAAAACAACGATATCATGGTATTATTCAACTTCATTTCTCAAAGGGCCACAAATTCCTTTTTGTCCTGCTGGGAATGAAGAATACATTTTTTTGCAGCTGATAGATAAGCAAATCCCAAGAAAAAAGTGGGATATAACATGATTGGCATGTCATGGTAAAATGCTTGTCAAAAATTACTTGAAACACAAATCAACTGAAGAAAGAATGTGTCCCCACCCTCTTGTAGACACATTTTAGAAACCCATGAACATTCTGATTAATTGTCCTATAATGCTTAACCATTGGTCTCATTTGGCTACATATTCTGGACATCTTTGTAAAACTGCCCAGTGACTCATGAGAGTGTAGTCCTGGGTCTATGTCCTCCAGTATTAACAAATTTACATTAGAGCACTCTGAGACTATTTTTTGCAGTAAGTAAATATTATTTGTGGCAAGCAAGATGCACCTGAACATTACAGCAGTGACATGTGGACAGTTTTGAAATTATTACCAATATTACAAGTGCTTTATATAGAATTTATGTTAAAGAAAAAAAACAGTCTCTCACATTATGTTCTACATGTATTATAGAAAAAGTGTACTTGGATCATGAATGCTGCATCCTAATGCAGAATATTGCCATATAATTTCTGCACAGATTAAGAGAAAACGTACTTCATAGCTATGGAAAACAGTTAATCAAAGTTATAGACTGTTTAAAGTTAAAGCAGTAGTGTAAGAACCTGGTGAAAATGTTGATCTATATGAAAATGTATAAGCCTTAAGGGAATACTGAAAACATGTTTTGTTGTATAACCCATAGGTGGCAAAGTACAGTAAAAAAAGCAAAGGATTTGAACTGTAAGGGTCCATAAAGAGAAATGGATGAACTTAAAACAGTAGGTTTGTACTGTATATATAGGAATGTGTGATGAAATGAAGAATTAAGATTGACTGGCAATTTAAATAATCAAGGAATGAGTTACTAAAAATAATTTTGTATTAATATGCAGATTGATTACCCCGTGAACAAGCTCTATAAAAAGAGTGAAATGTAGAGCAAAATAAAAAGAGTGAACAAAGGACTTATGAAGTCTACCTGAATTTATTGTAAAGGGCTCCCAAACCACAAGCATTTCTGATTCTACCTATTCCAACCATTTCACAAGCAGACAGGAAGATCTGAGTGCCCCATCAAGAAGGAAGCACTATCAGAGTCCATTAATTCTCTCCATGCTGGGATAACTTCTGGGCCTGATGGGTTACCACCCAGAGGAGGTGTGCAAGATCTTGGTATAGGAAATGGCAGAAGAATTAGTTGTTAATTCAGTTTTCTTCTGGCCCAGGAACAACTAGATCCTGAATACGCAGAGGATTTGCTTTTATGCAAAAAAGGAACAAAAACAGATATTAAAAACTGGAAACCTAGTAGTCTTTTGAACAGTGATTGGAAAATCCTGACTAAAATCTTAGGAACCAGATCATTCAAAATTGTAGTACCCTGCTATCATCTTCCCAGTCTTGCACAGTTCCTGGATGGAAGATAACGTATGTCTACTTAGGGAATTATTTGAATGCTGGAATAGGGATCAGGTTTGGGGCTTTCTCCTGACTCTTAATCAGGAGAAGGCCTTCAATAGGGTCTCCCATGAGTTTTTATTTGTGGTTTTAAAATGCTGTGGCATTCCAGATACCTTTAGTAGTTGGTTTAAATTACTGGATGCTTCTGCTACAATTACACCTATCATTAAAGGGCAACTAGAGGACAAGGTGGTACTCAAAAAAGGAGTGAGGTGGGGATGCCTGTTGAGCCCTATATTATATATATTCTGTATTGACAACATACTGTGGGAAACAGAGCATAAGAAGAAGGTGACAGAGGTAAGTGAGCAGGCAGGAAACAATTTCCCTAAGATGTCTGCTTATGCAGATGACATATGTTTTATTGTCTGGGACACAGACTAGGGGGAACAGGTATAAAGGCTTCATCAGAAATACTCTTAGCTTTCAGGGTGTAAGAATCATGTTAGAAAATTCACGGGGGTATCCCTAGCAGATATTGGAAATCTAGAATCTGCAAGTTACAGGGGAGTTTCTATTTCTAAAGACCTGGTTAATATCCTAGGAATAACCTTTGGGGAAATGGACATGGCAAGACTAAATTGAGTAGAGAAATTGTCTGTGGTAAACTCAAAAGTAGATAGATGGAAGGCATGAACTGTGACCAAAAGGAAACATGTGTTTATGATTAATTCTTTTACCGTGCCTATTTTGTGCAGGGTAGCAGGCTCAACCCTGTGAAGAGAAATGTGACATATACTGTAGGTCTCTCGCGATCAGGGGTCTTGCGATGCAGAATCCTGTTGTGTTTTTTTCCAGCGTGTTTCTTTTACATAATATCCTTCCAGTAGTACAAGGTATACTTAGGCTATGGCTTCCATTTTTTACATTGTGCTTTGCTTTCTTTTTAAGAAAATGGGAAACTGGGCAGTTGGGGGTCTTTTGTGGGATCTTGGAAGATGTCCCACAATATTTGTTAGACCATTTCAGTTTATTTGAAGGCATGGAAGGTTTCCAAAACTGACATTGTTAGTCTTCCAAATAAACTATTTTATGCTTTGATTCTAGACAGACTTTTTTTTTAGGCCATCCCTTGCTTCAGATGTCTCCCCAGGATATTGGATCAATGTCTATTAGACCAGCTAACAGAATCTTTTTAGATATTGTCTATTGGGTCAAAAATAGTTGTGACATGCTTGGGGATCAGAGCTGATCCTTGACTCTGAAAATATCTGGACTGGAGGCAGGAAGGATCAGGGTCAAACTGCAACAAGGTGAGAAAGGGGTGGAGTGCTTAACAAACACTTTTTATCAAGTCCAACCAAAGGCCTGCTATTGCTGCAGTGCAAAATACCACCTAAGTTATGCCTGTGATTAGGTCAAATGCTCTGTATTAATCATCTAAAGTGTAATTCAAGTGATGAGCAAAGCCATTCCTTCTGTACCTGCCCTTGGGCTTCTCACAATATGGATGAGGGTCTGAATCAAATGGAGCAGGATTACTATGTTAATGTAGCCCAAATATTTGGTCAAGGAATAATGGGTTCAAGATAATAATGCATGACTATAACTGAACCCTACTTCCCCCCCAGCCAGTGTGCTGAGACATTCCCTCTTTCTAGTGCCCTCTGTTGTTAAATCACCTGTCCCAAACAGCCTGTCTCCCCAAGTAAGTGGAACTGTCTTTGTACCTCCTATGTCCTCTTCAGTGTCTACCACACCAGGATTTCCTCCAAAAATTCTAGAAGTATGCAATGACACTGAAGTGGTAGTATCTGGGCCTGTTACTAGTAAAAACTGTGAGGTCTACCCCTTGAATAAAAGGAAAATGACCAGTCTGACAATATGTTGACCTGCGATGCTTCATTGGGATACACCTCTGCTTCCAAAGAAAACAGCCTGTAAGTTATGTCCCCCTAGCCTCAGATATTGGCTTCACTCATATGTCTACAAGGAGCAGACACTTGAGACGACAACCTAAATTGAAACTGCCCAAAACTGATTCTCTCCTACTGTCCAATAAATTTGAACTATTATCTAAAACAGACAAATGGGGGGACACAGATCACAGGTACTTATCAAGCAAGGGGGAAGTAGTAGTAATGGGGGATTTCAATCTACCTGGGGTGGACTGGAATATCACGGCTACCTCCTACACCAGGGACCAAATACTGCCAGATGCATTCCAGAGTGGTGTCACAGAGCCTGCTAGGAAGAGGGCCATGCTGTACCTGGTCTTGTCTAGCTGTGCATATGTTCAGGATGTAAAGGTAGAAGCACCACTTGCAGAAAGTGACCATCACATGTTGTGGTTCCACCTGGGCATGGGAAGAGGGATGGTCAGGATGAAGATGAGGGTTTTTGACTTCAGGAGTGCTGTCAATAGGAGGATGAGAGAGATTCTACAGTAAGGCACCTTGCTAACATCAGAAAGGAGATGGAGATGGAATGCAAATGAGCCTTAGTAAAGGAGAGACTAATAGAGGCCATGAGTTAATGTGCTAAAATCAAAAGCAAGAAATCTAAGTTCGAAATGCCTAGCTGGTTCAGCAAGGGGGTGGTAAAAGCTGTAAGGGACAAAAAGGCCACCTTCCAGAAGTATACTTGTACTCTGAAAGAGGCAGATAGAGATGATTACTTGCTAAATGCTAAATCAAGGGAGGAGAGCAGAGCACTTAGAGAGGCAAAGGCTATAAAAAAACAAGCATTTGTCAATGCCGAATGTTTGCTTGCTGGTATTAGCATTGGAAATGCAGGAGGTAGACAGATGCAGAATAGGAATGGCAGTGAAGTATTGAACTTCACGCCAACCCCACCTCCATCCTGTAGAGATGGACAGGCATTGGGGTAAGTGTTTGGGTCGTCGCCCATGACGTTCATGCTATGTCACCTCACCCTATTCTGCAGACACCGACACATGTTGAGGTGTGTCTTGGGCATTTGGCTTTACAGTCACCACATTCCATAAGGACATACGCTGAAATGGGTGCAGCATAGGAGAATGGGGTGAACTGTGGGGCCAAAGAGTCCAAGGTACACTTCGATGCCTGTCACTGGGTGGGGGTGTGATGGCATTAGCAGTACAGTTGGCAGTCCAAAGGCACACCCCAATGCCTGTCAGTCTGTACAGGGTGGGACGTTATGGTTAGAAACCCTAACACCCCGGGCATTTGTTAGTATTTGCACTACAAATTTTCAACATGGCCTTTTTGTGACCCTGCCTCATGAAAGCATTTGGGACCTCTTCTCATGAAGAGTGGCAGTGTGATTTTGTCAATGTGTCCCGACCTTTGACTTCCAACAGTGACTGTGCCATTCTGCGCCACATGTACGAAAACACAGATCAGGCAGGATATGAAGAATGACCGCTGTACCATCCATAGGGAGGTGTGAAGAGATGGCAATGTTGAAAATCTGTAGTGGGAATAGTAAAAATGCTCACACTTCCAAGCATACATGGAAACTGCGCAATGCATGTGCATAACACAGTCATTTTATGGACTTTCAGCACCAAATTTTCAACATAGGCATTTTAGGACCTCTGCTCATAAACAGTGTCACTGTGATTTTCCTAATGTGTCCTGAACACTGATTTCCCACAGCAAGCAAGATATTGTGTACCGGAAGCACAAAATACATTTCAGCCAGGATGTGAAAAATGACAGCTGCAGTGTTCATAAGGAGGTGTGGAAAAATGCCAATGTTGAAAATCTGGAGTGAAAATATAACAAATTTGCAAAGTTACGAGTGTGCGTGGGAACTGCGCAATGCACACTCATAACACACTCATTTTATGGACTTTAATCACAAAATTTTCAACATAGGCATTTTAGGACCTCTGCTCATGAACAGTGTCACTGTGATTTTCTTAATGTGTCCCGAACACTGATTTCCCACAGTGACCGCGCTATTCTGCGTCGGAAGTGTGAAAACACATTTTGGTTAGGATGTGAAAAATGACAGCTGTACTGTTCATAAGGAGGTGCAGAAAAATGGCAGTGTTGAAAATCTGGCATAAAAATATTGCAAATTTGCGAAGTTACAAGCATGCATGAAACCTGCGCAACGCATGCTCATAACACACTCATTTAATGGACTTTCATCACAAAATTTTTGACATAGGCATTTTAGGACCTCTGCTCATGAACAGTGTCACTGTGATTTTCTTAATGTGCCCCGAACACTGATTTCCCACAGCGACCGCGCTATTCTGCGCTGGAAGTGCGAAAACACATTTTGGCCAGAATATGAAAAATGACAGCTGTACTATTCATTAGGAGGTGTGGAAAAATGGCAATGTGAAAATCTGGAGTGAAAATATTGCAAATTAGTGAAGTTACGACATGCATACAACCTAACAGCATACGCTTGTAAGAGTCATTTTTTAGTTTTCCCGCAAATTTGTCATGGGCGTTTTGAGGCCAGCCTCATGAACACTGGCACTGTCGTTTCATTAATCAGTCCCAAAAGGTGATTCCGTGCAGTGACTGCAAATCACCTTTCAGGACCGACTAACACCATGGCAGTGGCTGAATTCATGAGGATGGTCCCAATAACCCCATGTTGAAAATTTGGTGCCAAAATTCCTAAAAATTCCCTAGATATGCACCAAAGTTGAAAAAAAAAACATATTTATGCCATTATACAGCTAACCGGCATTTCCTCAGTTCGCTGTCGGCTTTGAAGAGTGCAGACGTGTTCCCAGTCCACCGAAGATTGTCACACCAGGCTCCGGAGGTAAGTATGGGTGGGGGGGGTCAGAGGCGAGAGTGCACAGAGGGTGGGTGCGGGTTGGGGAGGGCCACCGACTGGATGAGGGACAGTTTTCTGCTTTGCAGGTTAAAAAAAACAAAAAAAACATAGCGGGATAGTTTTTCTTTTACAGGGGCATTTGGCATGCTGGGGTGGGCTACCAGCATGCCACTCAAGTGGTTTTGGGGGGGCTGTAGGCAACAGGGGATTAGGCACCCCCATCAGCACATTGGGGGGCAAGAGCCGAGGGGGATTGGGTACCCCCTAGGCACAAACCAAACATTTGGGGGAGGAACCATTATGCCAAGGGGGAGTGGGCTCCCCCATCGGCAATACATGGGAGAATGAAGCCAACGGGGTTGGGCCCCCCCGTCGGCAAAACAATTTTCTTGGGGGCACATGATGCCGAGGGGAATTGGGCACCCCGTTGGCATAGGGGGGTTAATATTGTTTGTGAACATGGTGGCGGCTTGCTGCCACATTCACAAACAATATTGCAATAGGCAATATTCTGCCCAGCAATGACGGGTCGCTCCCTCATTGCAGTGGAATGGCCTACGCTGCAATAACGAGGTGGCCCCTGATTGCTGCGGTGAAAACGTTTCAACTTGGTGGCACTTTTGGAGACCAGTGTCATCAGCACACTGTGCCTCCATTGGTCCACCAGTGCCAAGTCCCCAAACGTAGTGCATCTGTTCGCTGCTACAGTGCCACGCCTCCACAACCCACTTCTCTCCTAAGCTGCCACATAATGTTTCTTGCACATGCGCATAAGCAAACATAAAGGGGGCTAGGGACTTGGAGCAGCCTAAGATTACAAATAACTTTAGTAAATTACATTTGAGTATAGTGTTGCCAATAGCTGGAGTGCACTACCACTGCACTTAAGAAACCTGGAATTATCACAAAATAGCTTTAAATCTCAACTCAAACAGGATTTAAACTTCTGCTGTGAATGCAATAAGTAAAGTGCAATAGGTAATTTAAATTAGTTGTTGGAATTAGTATTAAATATTTTACTTTAATCAAATGCATAAGTACGTTCATATGTGTGTTCCTACTTATTATGAAACAAGTATTGGTTATGTATTTTGTGTTGTATCAAATTGCATGTATTTATTCCTTCAATGTAACAAGTCTTGGTTATATGTTATGTGGTGTACAAGATTGTTTTTAATGTATGCTTTTGCAGGTGCACATTGTAAATAGGGCACCTATAGCCCTAATGGTGTCATACTGTATAAATACATTTTATTACTGCTACAAGGGAAGTACAGTTAGCACAGGGAGTAAACATGGGAAGAAGGCCTTTTTCCGATATATAAGGGAAAAGAGGAACATAAAGATGAGATGGTCAGATTAAAAAAAGAGGGGAGTTGGGTAATGGTAGTGAAGAGAAAGGAGAGGTACTTAACAAGTACTTCTGCTCAGTCTTCCCTAGGGAGAAAGATGGACCAGTGCCACAGGGGAGCAGGGGGGTTGTAACTGGGAACAAGGGAGTAATGACAGAGTAACACAAGGTAACAGGATGTACAAAGGCCTAAGAGCCCTGAAGGTGGTTAAATCCCCAGGGCTAGATGGCATGCACTAAAGAAACTGGTAGATGTACTGGCAGGTCCCCTGGCAGACCTGTTTAACACCTCTTTAGAGTTTGGGTGTGTGCCTCAGGACTAGAGAATTGCACATGTGGTGCTCTCCATAAAAGTAGGCCAAAGGATGAACCAGGGAACTACAGGCCAGTCAGCCTGATCTCAGTAGTGGAGAAGGTGATGGAAACCATCATGAGGGAAAGTCTAGTGTGCTTTCTGGAAGAAAATGTGCTCCAGAAGGAGAGGCAGCATGGGTTTATATTAGGGAGGTCCTGCCAAACAAACCTAATTGACTTCTTCTACAGGGTGACCAGGACAGTGGACAAGAGCCAAGTGACTGAAGTCCTGCATATGGATTTTAGCAAGGCTTCTGACTCTGTGCCTCATAGTAAGCTGGTCAGGAAGCTGGGAGATTGGGGGGAGGATGGTGAAGCTTGCTAGATGGGTCAAAAGCTGGTTGCAGGACAGAAGTCAAAAGGTAGTAGTTGAGGGATAATTCTCAAAAGCTAGGCCTGTGACCAGTGGGATCCCATAGGGCTCAGTCCCAGTCTTGTTTAACATCTTCATCAATAACATAGCAGATGGGATTAAAGGTAAAATCTGCCTGTTTGCAGATGGCACAAAACTCTTTGGGGGATGGACATGGAAGAAGGGAGCTATAAACTCATGGAAGACCTGGCTGGGCTAGAGAAGTGGTATGGCATTTGGCAACTAGAGTTCAACACTAAAAAGTGTAAGGTTATGCACTTGAGAGTGAAGAACCAAGGGCCCAAATACTGGCTGGGAGATGTGCAGCTAACCAGGTTGGAGGAGAAAAAAGACCTGGGGGTAATCATCACGAGTAACCTAAAGTATTCAGCACACTGCAGGAAGGCAGCAGCCAAAGCAAGTCAGATGTTGGGCTGCATAGCTGGGGTGGGGGGGGGAATTTGCAGCAGGAAAATGGTGGTCATTCTACTGCTGTACAGATCACTGGTGAGACCCCACATGGAGTAGGGTGTGCAGTATTGGTGCCCTTATATTAAATAAGATATCAACTTGCTGGAAACTGTCCAGAGAAGGGCAACAAAGATGATTCATGGCCAGTGGGCAAAAGTTATGAGGAGAGACTCAGGGAGCTCAACATGTACTCTATTGAGGAAAGGGGGGACATAATCGAGACTCTCAATTACCCAAAGGGTATAAACAAGGTGAGCACAGAGGCCTTCTTCAGAATTAGTGGAAACAAATTCACTGAAGGGGGGGTCCAGGAGGGAGATAAGGAGGCACTCTTTGAATGAGAGGGTGGTGACCAAGTAGAATGAGTTGCCAGACGATGTAGTCTCCCTGAATATGAAGAATAGCCTCACAAAAGGATGGGACAGAGTGAAGGGGAAAGTTGCAGGTAGAGGGGGTATTAGAAGGTGCTTATGGGGAAAAGGGGAGTGTAAACACACAGGAGACCTATACACTTGAGCAGACTAGACAGACCATAAGGCCTTTTGTCTGCTGGCAAGTTGCATGTTTGTATAATGCTTCTTCTATCTTGTCTTCACAGAAGATCATGTTTTCAGAACCTGAAGAAATCCCACATCTACAGACTCAGAGAAAGAGGAATGGTACGATTAAACAAGCCCAAAGGAATCTATAAAGAAATAACACCAGTTGCATCTATAAAGTGTGAAAATAACACTGTCTGCCAGTTTTTGCTCATTTCTAATTCTTTAATGTTTTCTTATCGCTCAAGTCTCTCCAAATATTGGTTTAGTATCTCTGAACGTTAATAGTATAAAAAATGTTAAACAATGGTTAACCACTTTTTAAGGCTATAGGGCAGAGCTCTGCAGACATTTTGCTAGGACAGTAGAAACAAGGAGCTCACCAGAGGTCTAACAAACTTCATTAAATTGAAGTTTTATAGCAATCCCTCCTCTCAGCAGTCAGTTTATTGCACTATTTTTCTCTCTGTTAGTCAATGTTTCCCAGTGAGGAATGATGTTCAGATTTCTCAGATCAACACAGAAACACAGCTTTAGGCAGTCATTGCTCTGAAGCATTTGGGGGCATATAGGATAAATAGCTTTATGGATAGTGCTAACTCCACTGATTTTTACAATATAAGTATTTTCTAAAAATGAGGGCTGTTTTACAAAGAAATCTGCTCTTGAAAAAGTGTAGCATGAAACAGAATGTACCCACTACAGAGCTGATTGCATTCCAGGCAGCTGTAATTGAGCTGTTTGTTGTCCATGTCTGTAGTTAACCCTTTGTAGTTCTGGTCCCAGCTCTGCTGCTGGCTTACAAGAGCATTTTAGAAATGGAGACTATAAGAATTCCTTTGTTTGTCAGCTACTGCTGCTTTTCTAGACCTATTTTTAATGCACACTGATCTATCTTTGAAAAAAAATAAACACATACAAGTGCAATAGCCAGAGAAAGTGTTGCCTTACTTCTTAAAAGTGAGATTTCCTCTCTGCCCCCTCCAGCTTATTCTGCATCTTATGAACTGAGTATAATGTTTGCTGATTACAGCACATCATAGATTATTATGAATTTATGCTTTAAAATCTCACTGAACAAAGTGGAATATTGCCTTCTCCATGTGGGACAGAGGGTTTCTGAGAGGTAAAATGTGTGACGTACTTTGTAATGTGTGACAGTTGAGAGGTATGCTGAGCCGGGCTATTCAGGGTAAATAATCCCCCACCCCACCCCAAAAAAGCATCCAAACATAAGTCCTATGCATTTAATTAAACGAGGGTCATTGGTTGTGCTGGCACACCATGCAATTTCTAGTGCAAAAATGGTGAACCTTGAGTCAATGACTGGGGTTTTTAGATTCAAATCCCACCACTACCCCTGGTTAACTGTGCGACTTTCAGCAAAGCGCTGTACCTCCCAAGGCTTCCTGTGGATTCTGTGAACTTAGTTTCATGATAAGCCATGCCCCACAATCGTCTGTCACTCACTGAAATGTGGGGCACACTGGATATCCAAAATGTAAGAAATGTGAGACACTGTCCCTCGATACATGGGACATATGATTGGACAAATGGAGCTACAAGCTCAGATGAAGGAGGTATGGAATAAACCTAAACTACAGTACCTGGAGAAAGAAAGAGGGGGAAATCAGCATCAACACCAACTGGAGTTAGCTGACTGTCTTCAAGTTAACCCTTTGCAGTCTTGGTCCCGGCTCTGCTACAAAAAAAAATATAATAATAATAATACTAAGAATAATAAAGAAATAAAACACAGACCCCTTTGACAGCCCACCCAATCTGCCCTAATCACCCTGATCCCTTGAAGTTAGCTGTCTACAATTTAACCCCTTACAGTTCTGGTCCAAGCTCTGCTACTCAGCAGTGCCCCTTCTTCCTTTGCAGTGGAGCAGCTGGCTTGTCAGAACAACTTCACAACTAGAAGCCTTAATAATTCAGACATCCTGCCCCATACCAGACTTTGATGCCTGTGAAACTTCTCAAGTCCTGGGCAAAATGTATTTTCGAACTTGTGGTGCTAAATGATGCTTCAGCTGAGATTTGAACATTTTCACCTACCAGGTTCATGAGGTGTGGTGATAAGAAGACAATGTTGAAAATTTGGGGTTAAAAATCTCAAAAAACAAGACAGTTAAGAAGCAATGTTGAAATTTTTCAGTGTTTTAAAATTTACTACTGGTATTTTTCCAGATTCAGACTCCATATTTTCAACATAGCCTTTTTAAACCCACATCATGAACAAGGCAGGTGTAATTCTTCAAACCCCCTCCAAGACATTTTCTTGACCACACACAGAGCAGCTCAAAAGTAATCTGATAAGTATAAAAGAATTCTGCAATGCTGCTAAACCCAGGACCTCAGGGGCTGCAGCAAAGTACTGTGCTGGGGGTGAGTGAATACAGTACCACATAATTTTTATATGGATCACTTACATCAAGTAATAGCAGAAAAATAATGGGGAAAAAAGATCTGAAACCGAATCCACAGCTTTTGAGTGCTTATAAAGGAATGTTTATGTTTTGCTTTACAGTTAGTGGATATTGAGAAACTGGGTGTTGTCATGGAAGCAAACACACCTTCTTCCCTCCCCGTGTTCTCTGCTAGGGCTGTTTTGATCTAGCTGTGTAGGTAGGTTTTTCATGCCTCCTCAGTGTTCTGGGCTAGGGCTGTTTTGAATTGGCTGTATAAGTAGGTTCTCCCCCCACCCCCTGCCTTCATGTTCTGTGCTAGGGCTGTTTTGATCTGGCTGTATAGGTCCCCCCAACCCGTGTTTTGTGCTAGGGCTGTTTTGATCTGGCTTTATAGGTCCCCAACCCGTGTTTTGTGCTGAGGCTGTTTTGATCTGGCTTTATAGGTCCCCCCACCCATGTTTTGTGCTAGGGCTGTTTTGATCTGTCTGTATAGGTAGGTTCTTGACATCCCTCCCCATGTTCTGTGCTAGGGCTGTTTTGTTCTGGATGTATAAGTAGGTTCTCCCCACCCCTGCCCTCATGTTCTGTGCTAGGGCTGTTTTGATCTGGCTATATAGCTAACTCCCCCACCCAGTGTTCTGTGCTAGGCTGTTTTGTTCTGGATGTATAAGTAGGTTCTCCCCACCCCTGCCCTCATGTTCTGTGCTAGGGCTGTTTTGATCTGGCTATAGCTAACTCCCCCACCCAGTGTTCTGTGCTAGGGCTGTTTTGATCTGGCTTTATAGGTCCCCCCACCCATGTTTTGTGCTAGGGCTGTTTTGATCTGTCTGTATAGGTAGGTTCTTGACATCCCTTCCCCCATGTTCTGTGCTAGGGCTGTTTTGTTCTGGATGTATAAGTAGGTTCTCCCCCCACCCCCTGCCCTCATGTTCTGTGCTAGGGCTGTTTTGATCTGGTTGTACAGGTAGTTTCTTGTATTACACTAACACACCTGACAGTTTATGTGTAAACCTTTCAAATACCACTGAGCTCTACAGACATGCTAGACTCTGCACAGAGATGATCTTATTAAACTACCTTCAAGTGTGTTACATTTTAAGTATCTATTCATTATTATTAACTATTACATGTCAGTGAGGTCCAGTTGCTAACACTCTCGCCTGGGAGTCAGTCTTATAGTAATCATGTGTCAAAGTCTCACACACAGAACTTGTTTTTTTTTTTTTAAATACAGCCTTCGTTGTGGATTTGCATTTGTGCATTAAATTACCCAGGTGAACTGTATGGTCACAGTCTACCCTGAATGCTCTCCACACTTGGATTTTTGTGACTATTTTGAGTTTTAGCCACCCTCCCAAGAGCACTGCCCCAGCATCACAGTGCAAAAGCCTTCTTTGCTTTTTTGGTGGGACATGACACTATTTATGTAAAAGTTCTATGTTTTACAACACACACACTGACAAAATCAAAAAGAAAAACATCAGTAGAATCAGTGTGTGATAGGGCAATTAAAAAAAAAAATCTCCACACTAACAATTGACGACTCTTTCAGAGGCGTGCCAGGGTGAACACGTTTTGTAAAAAAAAAAAAGAAAAAAAAAAGCAGCAGTCCCTATTTTATTTTACTTTTTTATTGTGTATGTTTGTGTTTGTGAAGCAGAGTAAACTTTACTTATACAGCCCCCATGGCAATGCAAAGAAAATGGGGGATTCATCTCCTGGAAATCTCAACTAATCTTCTTGGCTGATTTTACTCGTGTTTACCTGACAGTGATATGCGCAACCACGTTGAACAACCTAACATACAGATGCCACTTTTTGTTAGGCAGTAAAACCATGAATCAATTTGCCATTTTTTTTATTTTAAAAAACTGCAGATGTTGTCACTCAGCTTATTATGAGTGATCCAGCTGTCCGACAGAGAAAACACTTTTTCACGCTCCAGTGAGAGTGCCACTTATGTAGAACAGCTGCTTGCTTTTGCCGGTGTTTATATGCAGCCAAACAAAGAAATTTTTGTTCTAGTCTCGATTACTTCTGTATTTGGCTACTCATTAACCCCTAAGTACAAGCATAGATGTCTAAGCCCCATAGCTGCACACTAGTCTAGAACTGGGACTGGATTTGGTAACAGGTAGGAGAACTGACATCAGGAGAGGTATCCATGTATAAGCTCAGCCCTCTGATCAACCCTCACAGTTATCTTCAGCAGGGCACCCAGCTAAGCCTCTCCAGGAGTAATTTTATCAGTGGTACACATTCCACTGACCTGTCTGCTCAATGGACTCAGCAGATTTCCTAGGGCAGTTCCTCGCCTTCCCCAGCAGTTTTGAACAAAGACCACTTTGATAGGGTATTTACGGTATCCAGTGACATTGGCACAGTCAAATTGAGCGACTCAATATGAGCTACTCAATTTGACCGCCCGTTAGAAAAGTGAGTGTGGAACAATAGCGAGTAGGGGAATAGCGAGGGATTATGACAACAACAGTGACTGTAGGAATGTGCTGCATGTGGGACAGGGGGAGGGCGGTAACAGGATGTGGCAGGAAGTCTGGTGGTGCAGTTCCGAGCTGGCCATCTAGCGTAGTGGTAGGGTGTATGCCACTACTGCAGAAGGCTCTGGGTTTGGAGCTAGCGGTGTGCGGTAAGTTTTGCTGCATGTAATTTTGCACTTTTCCCCAATGTCAAGTCCCCCCTTGGAGTTGATTATATTAATAATTGGGGGTGCGGGGGAGGCATAGCCCGCTGCTTTAAAAATCTTGTTGTCTGTGTTAGGTCCTGTAAATGGGGCCGAATGTCGCTGTTGTGCAAGTCGCCCTTGCTGTTTTCGTAGACTTGCATTCGCTGTCATTGTTGGCACTGTAAAAACTTCACTGGCATGATGTGGAACTGGTATTTACAGAAGCATAGGAAAAATACAAAATATACAAACGTAGGACATTTTTGATCACATGTGCATCCGGTGTGTGCCTAGCATGCCATCAGAGAATTGGAAGTCTCTATTAAGTTTATCTTTGCTGTTTTTGAGTTATTCTAGCAGCCTGTGTTGGTGATGCATTTGTGTATTTTTCCCATGTATCTGTCTTCTGGTCAAATTTCACACTCGGCTGGGTTGTCACCCTGTTGTTGATCATTTCCTCCTCCTCATCTGAGAAGAAATAGGTGACCCCAGCACAGAGTTCATCCTTCTTGATGCCAGTGAGTACCCTGTCAGCAGCTTCACGGGTTCCCCCATGGACAGCTCACTATAATTTAGGTGTGTGATCTGATCTCCCATCAATGACACGGCACAAGGGAGGTCAGGAGGAGGCAGCCAATGTAGAATCTTAATGTACAAAATGCTTCATGCCTGAAACACTGGAGTGTTGTGTTTGGTTTATCAACTGCAGCCAGAGCACTTACAACTACAAAGAGTCACAGCCTCTAGGATTATTACTATAAGGACCATGTCGGGAAGAGCAAGGAGGTCAAATTGCCAATGCATGCACAAAGCAGGGTAACCCTTGGAAGCCTGAGCACAGACTTTTGTGACACCCTTGCTTATAGAACTGTTACAGGCAGGTGGTAGGGGTGTCTCAGAAGCAGTGACTGAGAATAGAGGAGCTGGTGGGTGTATCAGGACTATCTCTGGACAGTGTGATGTGGTACATTTTAGGGGTCCAACCCCAGAGCTATTGCTCCAGTACATATAGGTTTAGGTGCAACACCACCTGGTTATGGATGTTTTGCAGGGCTTGACCTCTGATGGTAAACTGTGCATACATCGACGTATGACTATAGTAATATAGTATATGGGGAACTGAAGGAGGCAGATTGGCAAATGGGTCTGAGGGAGTAGGTTTGTGTTGCTGCTGCTGTACAGCTGTGGATATTCCCATGTACAATATAACAATGGTCACACATCGATGCATGCACAATTTAACGTCAGAGGTCAAGCCCTGCAAAACATCGATAACAAGGTGGTGTTGTACCTAAACCTATGCATAATGGACAAAATATAGTAGCTCTGCAATTGTACCCCTAAAATATAACACATCACACTTCAAAAACATTACATTTTTTGAAGGACTTCTGTAACAAAAGAAAAACTAAAACTAAAACTTTGTTTCATGTTAATGCACAACAACCATGTTGGTTCTGACCAGAATTTTCTTTTTTATAGTAGCTTCCCTACTGTGCTATTTTTACAAGATACAAGGCTACAATGGCTATCTTATGTTGCAGGGGCAAAAGTAACTTGGCACCAGGGACCTTCTTTTTGGTCTTGCAGTAGGACTCGGCAAGATCTATCTTCCAACAATGAAATTCTGGCAAAATTATAATTTCGCTTTCGCAAAATTTCATGAAATCTCTGCAAAGTATTCATGCAATTTCACCAAAATTGTAATTTCGGTTATTTCTATCTAATATTAAAAAGTAGTTGTTGAAACTTCACCAAGCATAGTATGATGACTTTACCAAGGTCCATACAGAAGTGTACCAAGTTTCAAATCTCTGTCTTTAATGGTGACTGAGTTATACACTTCCAAACATTTGGAAAGTTTTAAATTACATTCCAGAGTTATGTAAACTGCAATGTTTTAATCTCTTATAACTTTAAAACTAGAGAATGGACTTTCACTCATTTTGTTAGGTTCTTTGTCCCTAAATATTAGGTTCCAAAACCACATTCCCATTCTAGTGTTGCTCTATTACCCTTTCTTTTCAGGCTTAAAGGTTTTGGGGTACATATGTGGAAGGGTAATTAAGTCTACAGAACTGCACTCCACTACTCCTCTTAATGCTGTCCACCTGCACTCCCCTTCCAATGAAGTTTGCTTCTTTTTTTTTTTTCCTTTTAGCAAAACATCACTCATTGGGTATTAATTAATAGTTTTATTTTCATTAACATGTGCTTAAAACTTACATGTGTTTTAAAAAAAAAACTCCTTTTGTTTGAACATTGAGAGTCCAAAGATAGTTATGTGAAAGTCATTACTGAAAACAATTTGTTTTTATATATCACTTCATAGCATTTCATTTGTACTTGATTGCAAAGTGTTTTAACACATGTACTTTACCATACTTCATTTATGGCAAGCTGTTTCCTCTTTATGGCTCTATTGCCTATTCCCAACTCTCTCCATACTCATTTTGTTTCTTTTATTTCTTTGTGATTGCACCTTTCATTTGTATCCATTGCCCAAAATTTAGATAGCCTACTGTTGTCCACAAATGCTTAACATTCTGCTTGTTTGTTTTGTTTAGCTTCCTGTGCCATTACTCCTTCTTTTTGTTTTGGACCAGCCAGCCTCCTCGGTGCTTCCTCAGTCAGGTGATAACAATCACATTCTAACGTGCTGACATTTCAGAGAGTAAATCTCCATCATCAGAGCTATGTTGGTAAAAGTATACTGCCTTTTTATACCCAGTCTTTGTGCTGCAACCAGTCAATCATATATTTTTTTATAAAAAAGAGAGAAAAGGAAGGTGCATATACTAATCTTGCTATTTTTAAACAACAACCTTTGTCACCAAACCTCTAGTTTCTTTTGAAAAGTGCTTTTCTTCTGATAGCACTCTTTTATTACGGATGGTCAGTTCAAGTGGTTAAAGGTCAACCACTGATTTTTTTCTATTTTAGCTTGTACATGTTTTTACTTTTTTAATATTCTCTCATATATAAAATCTTCCTACAAGTTTTTCTGTAAAGGGCTTTTCTTCTGGTGGTGATCTTTTATTGCAGGAGGTCAGCTCAAGCTGTTAAAGGCCAACATCCAATTTTTATTATTGCATATTGTACATGTGTTTTCTTTTTTAGTATTCTTCTCATACAAGGAATCTTTCTACTGGTTTTTCTATAGATCATATTCATTTTACTAGTTCATACTTTAGCACATTTTATTTTAAACCTATTTCACTTTCCTCCAATTACTCTATTTCTATATATTTTCTTTGTTCCACCCACATTCCTGAACATCAGATGCATTTTTTGCCCTTTAGCAATGTGTTTTATGCTTATCTTGTCCTTCTAATTCTGCATTTGTATTTATACTTCAAAAAATCAGCCAAATACTAAGAATCATCTGTCTAATTTCTTACTGAATACCATCTATTTTTTGTTTGTATGCTTTAGTCATTCTCTTTACTTCACTTCTGTACCCTTACAGTTACTTTTTTACATACATTTGAAAGTTGTTCAATATATCCAATAGGGAGGTCAAATCAGGTTGCTAAAGGTCAATCATCTTAGAACTTTTCTATAAGTAAAATTTCAATCATATTTACATACCTTTGACCATTTGCAATACCCCACTATTTACATACTTGCAGTTAACTTTTTTTGCACCCATTAGAGGTTGTTCCATTTCTCCCCTAAGGAGGTCACATCAGCTTTACTAAAGGTCAACACCTGTAGGTTTTTTTTACCTTCATCTGTATGTTATACAATTTATCTACTATGGAGGTCAAATCTGGGTGCTAAAGGTCAATCCTCAAATAACTTTATTAAATAGAAGACTTCTCATACATACTTAAATGCACCTTTTGACCTCACTAAATCAATCCTACAAGTTAGATTTTTACTTTCATCATTAAGTTGTTGCTTCGATCTGCTATGGAGGTCAACTCCAAGTGCTTAAGGTCAAGCATCAGAGCAACCTTTCTATCACCTTATTTTTATTTTCTACACATACCATTCTCCCTAATCAATCTCTACATCTTACATTTTTATTTCATCTATAGATTACATCCTCTTTGCCATTAAGGGGTCAAATCAGGATGCTCAGGGTCAAGCAGAAGAAAAACACTTTTTTATACAACTTATTCATACTTATTTACTTACACTTACCATCTTCAAAATTCCTCTCTACCAATTACATTATTATACATTTATAATCTATCTGCCATCCAGCTATTATGGAGGTCAAATAAAAATGCCAAAGGTCAATCTTCCATAGTTTTGTCCACAACAAAATACTACTATGAGAATATTTCAATTATCCTCACTTTTTACAGAGAGCTACTGTATCCTGCATCATCGTTCAATCCATTCGGTATAAGGATTTGCTTTTCATGAATCCAAAATGCTTCTCTTTTTAGCAAAATGTCTTTCAAACGTCCTCCTCTATTTGATAGTTCCACTTTCTCTAGACCTATATGGGTCAATGATGCCACTGAGCCATGCCCTGATTCGATTGCATATTTTATATTTTTACTTCTAATGGCTGTCTTATGCTCCCCAGTCCTTATCTTGAGTGCTCTTTTTGTTTGGCCTATGTAGGCTTCTCCACATGGGCATTTCAACATATATATTATGCCTTCTGATGAACAGTTTATAAAAGCTTTTATTTTATATTTTTTCCCTGTTCTTGGATGATGGAATTCCTTTGAGTTATTTGTTCCATTGCAGTGTGGACAATTTTCACAGCTATAGTTCCCTTCTGGGAATGTAGGCATCCAATCTGGTCTTTTTGATGGTCTCTTCTGTGTACATTGTATGTACTAGCATATCTTTCAGGTTTGTATTTCTCTTATAACTAAACAAGGGCCCTTTTTCCACAATATCTGTTAAACTGTCATCTACTTTTAATATTGACCAATGTCTGTTTATAATCTGCTTTATTTTTCCATAAAGCTCATTATATTCTGTAGTAAAGCAAATTTGTTCTCCTATCTCCTCCTTTCCCTTTCTTACTACTATATCCTCTCGTGTTTTTTTCTTTCCTCTCTCTAGGGCTATTTTCAATAGTCCGTGCTTATAGCCTCTATCTAATAGTCGTTGGCTCATTTCTGCTGATGTCTGTAACCGTGTCTGTTCTTCACTGCAATTTATTTTAATCCGTAGTAGTTGTCCATAGGGAATGTTATTTTTAGTATGGGAAGGGTGTTGACTGTCGTGATGTAAAATTCTGTTTCTATCTGTATCTTTTCAATAAAGTTTGGTCTCTAATTTTAATTTTGAATTCTTAACATAAATTGTTAAGTCCAAAAAATGTAGTTAATTTTTACGGTATTCTGTGACAAATCTTACATTTCTATCACATCCATTTATGTAATTCAAAAAATCTTGCAAATCCTTTTCTTCACAATCCCACATAAAAAACACATCATCAACAAACCAATCCCATTTTTCCACATTATTGAACCATTTATTATTATTTTCATTCCATATAAATGTATCTTCCCATAATCCAACATAAATGTTTTCCAGTGAAGGGGCAAATGTTGTGCCCATTGCAGTCCCATGAATCTGCATAAAAAATGACGTACCAAATGAAAGATAATTGTTTTTTAGCATCAAATCAGTCATATCCAGAATAAATTCTGTAGGAGGTAGCATGTTGGTTGGTCAATTCTCAAGTTTTCATTTCAAAGATTCCAGTCCTTCCTGTTGTGGTATATTATTATAGAGACTCTCTATGTCACTTGTTACTAAACACATATTTTCTTTTATTTCTACATGATTTAGAATATTTAACATATCTTTTGTGTCAGCTATGTAAGACTTATTTTCTTTTACCAAAGGTCTTAGGAAAAAATCCACAAATTTTGACAAAGGTTCTGTTAACAGAATTTAAACTGCTCACTATTGGTCCTCCTGGTGGTGCATCTTTATTTTTATGGCTTTTTGGTAACAAGTAAATAGTAGGTCTCACTGGGTTATCTGTAGTCAAAAACTGTTTTTCCTTGTCTGTAATCCATTTATTTTCATTAGCTTCATAAATTGCTCTATCCACATCCCTTTTGATTCCTTCAGTATGGTCTTGTTCCAATTTCATATAGTACTTTTTGTCACCAAGCTGTTTTTCCATTTCTTTAACGTACATATCTTTTCCTCATAGTACTACCCCATCACCTTTATCAGCTTTCTTATTATTGTATCCGGTAATTTTTTTTTGCTTCATTTAGGGCTTCTCTTTCAGCCTTACTCAGATTTTTTGCTCTTTTTATGTTTTCATACCTTTTTAACATTTTTTCAATATCTGTGTCTACTAATGTGCTAAATACATTTATGGCATTATTAGTTTGCATATTTGGAACAAATTTCGATGTTTTATAAAATGGTGTATTTTTATATTCAAAATCTATGCCATTTTCTTCTCCTTCAATATTCACTAGGGTAGTCATTTGGACTGCGGGGTACATCAACTGTTGTTTTGAAAAAAAAATATTTTAGATGCAACTGTCTGTATGTTTTAAATAAATCTATCTTTACTTTAAAGGCATTGCACTTTTGTACTGGAACAAATGTTAACCCTTTTTTAGAACATTCTCTTGTGTTTTTGTTAATGTATTCTCTGTTAAATTAATCAATTCCAACTCTTTTTCCTTTGAGATCTCTGGGGGCCCTGTTCGCCCCAGTAGCCTCCATAGTTGTTCCTTGGTCCTCTTCCTCTGCTTCTGTATCCTCTTCCTCCCCCCTACCCCCTGGTCCTCAACCTCCGTTTAAACCTGAACTGGTTCCTTCTTTGGGGTCTTCTTGAAAATCCTGTCTCTGCACACCTTCTCATAGAAACATAGAAACATAGACTTTGACGGCAGATAAGGACTGCTTGGCCCATCTAGTCTGCCCATTGGAAGACCCATTTCTCTTCTGTTTTCTATCGAGTCTGTCTCACTATCAGAGGTTCCATAATTTTCATTCTCACAACTAATCTTCATATGAATAAATCTATGTCTTTTTCCATGCCAATTATATATTGTTCCTTCCCGATAATCTCTTGCATCTCTCTCATGCTTTCCTTTTTTATAATCCATTAATTCTACCTTAAATATTTTTACTTCTATCTCTATTTTTTCAAACTTTCTTGTTCTTCTGTTTTTGAAAGTCCTTTAAATATTTCAGTCTTCATTCCTTTAATAGGTAGTTCTAGTTTCTCACCATCTCTTTCTGCTTTTCTAATTGTTGCCAATATCAAATCATTCAATGCTTTATTTTAAATCATTTCCCAGTCTTTTATATTATTCTTTATTTATTTATTTTGATTTATTGGGATATTCAGAAAGACTTTTGAGTCAAAGACTCATTTACAAAGGTTCCACGTCATACATAAAGTACAGAGAACAAAAAACATGTTTTACAGGTTGTTAGCACATAATAAAAGATCTTACACAGTAATGATAATTATTACACATGGTGACACATTTGTTTCAGAGAGTGAGCAACCCTTCTAGGAGAGGTATGACTTAACATGAGAATCGCACAGCCATAGAGGAGCAGAGAGGCTCCGAAGTGGCTGCTTGTCAAAAGTAAGTTTTCTTTATCATCTTCTCCAAAAGAAGGCACTTTTTGAATTTGTAAGCCAGTTGGAATCTGTTAGTCTCTCCAGTATTTACTTAGACTTAATGCATGCAACTGCATTCTTATTTGTTTTTTTCATCATATTTCCTAAATTATCTAAATTCCTTATTTTAATTTTACTCACTTCTGTAGTTCCAAACATTTCAGCATATTCCATTTCTGAAAATGCTAATTCATTTCCTACTTCTTCTGAAAAGGCTAGTACACCTATTTCAGGTGTTCTTTTCTTAGCTGCCATTCTTTTTTATTTTCTGTTTATTGATTATTCTCTGTTATTTAAGCAGACAATATTTTTATGTTTTTTGTTTTTACCTTTAAGGGGCATCCACTTTATACTGTCCTGTTCAGTATTTTCCAAAGTCCAAGTTCCAAAACCACATTCCCATGCTAGAGTTGCTCTATTACCTTTTATTTCCAGGCTTAAAGGTATTGGGGTGCATATGTGGAAGGGTAATTAAGTCTACAGAACTGCACTCCACTACTCCTCTTAGTGCTGTCCACCTGCACTCCCCTTCCAATGCTTTTTTTCCTTTTTTTTTTTTCCCTTTTTAGCAAAACATCACTCATTGGATATTAATTAATAGTTTTATTTTCATTAGTATGTGCTTAAAACTAAAGTGTTTAAAAAAACTCCTTTTGTTTGAATGTTGAGAGTCCAAATATAGTTATATTAAAGTCATTACTGAAAACAATTTGTGTTTATATATCACTTCATAGCGCTTCATTTGTACTTGATTGCAAAATGTTTTTAAGACATGTACTTTACCATACTTCATCTATGGCAAGCTGTTTCCTCTTCATGGCTCTATTGCCTATTCCAAACTCTCTCCATACTCATTTTGTTTCTTTTATTTCTTTGTGATTGTACCTTTCATTTGTATCCATTGTCCGAAATTTAGAGAGCCTACTGTTGTCCACAAATGCTTAACATTCTACTTATTTGTTTTGTTTAGCTTCCTGTGCCATTACTCCTTCTTTCTGCTTTGGACCAGCCAGCCTCCTCTGTGCTTCCTCAATCAGGTGATAGCAATCACATTCTAATGTGCTGACATTTCAGAGAGTAAATCTCCATCATAAGAGCTATGTTGGTAAAGGTACTGTATACTGCCTTTTTATACCCAGTCTTTGTGCTGCAACCAGTCAATCATATATTTTTTTTATAAAAAAAAGAAAAAAGGAAGGTGCATATATTAATCTTGCCATTTTTAAACAACAACCTTTGTCAGCAAACCTCTAGCTTCTTTTGAAAAGTGCTTTTCTTTTGATAGCACTCTTTTATTACAGAAGGTCAGTTCAAGTTGCTAATGGTCAACCACCTATTTTTTTCTATTCTAGCTTGTACATGTTTTTTCTTTTTTAATATTCTCTCATACATAGAATCTTCCTACCTTTTTTTCCTGTAAAGTGCTTTTCTTCTGGTGACAATCTTTTATTACAGGAGGTCAGTTCAAGTTGCTAAAGGTCAACCTCCAATTTTTATTATTCTATCTTGTACATGTTTTTTTCTTTTTTAGTATTCTTCTCATACAAGGAATCTTCCTACCGTTTTTTCTATAGATCATATTCATTTTACTACTTCATACTTTAGCACATTTCATTTTAAACTTATTTCACTTTCCTCTAATTACTCTATTTCTATATATTTTCTTTGTTCCACCCACATTCTTGAACATCAGATGCATTTTTTTGCTCTTCAGCAATTTGTTCTATGCTTATCTTGTCCTTCTAATTCTGCATTTGCATTTATACTTCAAAAAACCAGACAAATACTAAGAATCATCCAGCTAATTTCTTACTGAATACCATCTATTTTTTGTTTGTATGCTTTAGTCATTCTCTGTACTTCTCTTCCGTACCCTTACAGTTACTTTTTTACATACATTTGAAAGTTGTTCAATATATCCAATAGGGAGGTCAAATCAGCTTGCTAAAGGTCAACCATCTTAGAACTTTTCTATAAGTAAAATTGTAATCATATTTACATACATTTGACCATTCACAATACCCCACTATTTACATACTTGCAGTTAACTTTTTTGCAACCATTAGAGGTTGTTCCATTTTTCCCCTAAGGAGGTCACATCAGCTTTACTAAAGGTCAGCACACACTTCACCAAACATAGTATGATAACATTACCAAGGTCCATACAGAAGTGTACCAAGTTTCAAATCTCTGTCTTTAATTTTGACTGAGTTATATGCTTCCAAACATTTGGAAATTTTAAAATTACATTCCAAAATTCTGTAAACCGCAATGTTTTAACCCCTTATAACTTTAAAACTAGAGAATGAAATTTCACTAATTTTGTTAAGTTCTTTGACCCTAAATATTAGGCTTTGAGGCCACCCCTATAGCCCAGCAGTCGAGTATAGCACTGCCATGCTGATGACCCAGGATCAGAAGTGAGGGAAATCACATCAGAAGGTAGACTGTAGCCAGGACAGCTGCCGCTCAGAAGTGCCTCTCAGTCAGGGAGGGTTGTCAGTGGGTGCCACCAATGCAGCAACTCCTGCAGCTAGGCTGGGGGGGCTTTCTCCTGCTGCAGGGGAAGCTGTGACTGTGCAAGGCTGACAGAAGCACTACCCCACCAAGGAAGGTGGGAGGGAAAAGAACTGGGGGGGCAAGTAGCTAACTGAATGATAGCTGGGATCAGCCTGATCAGGGTATATCCCTGTGAAGGGGCTATATCCCTGAGAGGTAAGCTGCCTGATAGTAGGAAAAGCAATATTGAAAAAAAGGGAGGCTGTGTGTGTCAGCTGTCTGATCTCTTGCTCAAAGACTAGATGAGCTATAAGCAGCTAAAGATTCCCAAATTAACATCAGTAATTAAAGTTGAATTTCATGAGCTTTTGTGAAATTGTGGAATGTTATGATTCTTTTGTCGAATCCATGTCCATACATTTTGCCCAGTCATACTTTTAAGTTGCCTTTGTAGAGGAATGTAAAGGCTGGGTAAAGTGGTAATAAGGTAACATTCATAGGATCCTTCATAGTAAAAGTATAGTGGTGCCAAGTGTCAGGGCACTATCTTGAGTGACGAACCATGAAGAATAGTTATGTACATCGCTGTACACAAGTCTGTCTTCTTGTAATACAATGTATGCCAGCTAAACTCTACACTGACTTAATGCCTTGTGGAAGCAGCATTGTTTCTGTACAGTGCCAGCTGCTAACTCTTTAACAAACCTGTAGATAACAATGAACATTTTTACTATTGGAAAACAGTGTCACCAAGTGATGCCAAGCCTTACAACTAGTTTACGACTTAGGCCACTGTGACAGACATATCCAGATATCGTTAGTCACAATGGAGCCTGGTGCCGGGCATCACCGTTACTGGAGTGCCGTAGGAGCACTGCAAGGCCATGGTGCTAGTGCAGGCAAGGTGACTTACTGGTGGTACTGTAAGTACTTTGTGAAAGTTGAATTCTACAAGTGGAATTATATATTTTTTTATTTATTTGTTTAACCAGGTATAGCACACTAAGCTGAAAGCTTTTTTACAGGAGCGACCTGGGAGCACAAGGAGGTTAAGTGACTTGCTCAGGGTCACACAGTATGCAAGTGGAAGCTGTGGGATTCAAACCCAGGTCTGGTCTGCTGGATGTCACTAAATTTGCAGCTCAGAGCCTTAGACCACTGCACTATACTGCCTCATATTATAGGGGCATTACTTATTCTGCATCCATCAGTTTTTGAGAAAATGTTGCAAATTAGTAATTTCTAAAGTATCCACAATAAATGTTGACCTACTAAACCACATTTATCCCATTTAATTAGATTCTAGGATATACTTACTTTGGTATGCATGCTAAATCTTGAATGTGTACCTGCAGTAGCAGTGGAGCTATAAACATCCAAATATTTTGAACATGTTCACACAATTTAACAAATAATTAATTTGGGACAATTTTGAACTGCTGTAACCAACTACCTCTCTATTTAGCAGTTTCTAAGACTCTTCCAATAAAATATGCACATAAATTTTAAATGATTTAGCTGCAAAGGCGGCTAAATTGTAAGCACAGAAACATTTTCAGAAATGTTCCCATGAATAATAAATTGCCCAGTTTTGAGCCCTTAAACCTTCCCGGCCTGTCATCCAAATAAATCCTTTTAGGGCCTCCTCCAAACAGTATGCATGCCACATTTCAGATCCATAGCTTCATGACTGACTGAGTTAGAAACTTAGAAAATTCCACAAAATTCCATGAAATTGGAATTTGCTAATTTCATCCAGCCCGAACATGCAGTGATGAAGCCTGTATGGGTCTGGGCATACTTTTTAAATATCATGGGTTTGCAGTATTATGCATGGAGGGGCTTTGTTGCTAGATATCTATTCTGAGGGGCACACATCAATTAATCAATGTGTATGCCCCACAGACAAAAATAGCCATAATTGAACTAATGAAAAGTATACACCCATATTCATATACAGCAAAAAGTTGTATTTGGAGGGGTTTTAACTGTGGACTTTCCACAAAAGATAGAGGAGCAAAAGCCACCAAACTGTTTTACAACTTAAATGTTCTTAATGAAATGTATGAGCAGGCAGGCCTTGTGGAAGCTCAGGTCTCTTTGCAAAAATCTACGGAACACACATATTACAGGGATAATATTTTTACCTGTATAGAATTCCTTTTTGTTTCATCCTCCCTGCACTTTTTTCCCTTCTGGGCACACCTAATTGAGACTTCTGAGCGTAAACTTATTGGAACTACTCACTCATCCCAAAACTGGGTCTTGGAATTTGACAGCTAAACATTTTCCTCCTAGATTCCATTCAGAACAAAAGGAGCTTCTCCAGCTCCCTTTGGCAAAGAAATCTGTGTTTACCTAGTATGACAACCCATTGCAATGGTGGGAGGTATGAAAAAGGAGCTAAAATAATTTTTTGTCTCTTGAGGAAAAAACTAAAAAGAAAACAGCATCTTCAATATCTTGATCTCTGAGTCCAGTTTCATAGACTGATTTCCCTAGCAGTCCAAACCAAAGCTAATTTTTCTGAACAACTATGAAACATCAAACAACATATGAAAGCTGTCCAATATGACAGAATTTCTGAAATTCAGGATGCAAGGTAGAGCTCAGCACTTCAACCACTTTGATAGTTGTGAAGAAAGGGTGTCAAGCCAACTCATTGGCACAGCTATAGCGCTACTGTTTGCGGCGCTGATGATTCTGGTTTGTAAGTGAATCTAGAACATCAGGTCAGCCTGGGGAGCAGAATAGAGCATCCATTGGACATCTCTCCTCCTTTGGGTGGGGTAAGAGCCAGCTGTCAGCAACAGTCTGACTACTGGTGGTGGCCAGCAGTCAGAGTGACCGAGTGCCTCAGCAACTGCTGGGGATTGTCTACCATGACAGACATTGGCTGCAGCATGTGGGAGCATGCGCTGTGTCCCACTGATGTCATTGCATGTCCACACTGTCAGGGAAGCTGCAACAAGGAGGGAAAAAACCCTAGCCACTGCACTGTGATGCCTGGCTCCTGGCACCTCTCAGTCTCTCCTAAGACCCACATTAGCGTAGATTCATTCCCTCCCTTCTCAGCCTCTGAAAGGGGGCCCACTGTGTGGGTTAAAGCAGTCTCATCATAAGTCCAGGGAAGGGGCACTGGGAGACTGCAACAACTGATAAGGGATACATCCCCAGAGACTCAGGGAGCCATACATAGAATTGAAATAAAAAAAGGTCCAAAAGCGGATTATTTCTGCAGTGACTGATGATTCTGGAGTTTCCTATGCTAATGTACCCTCTGTCTTACAAACAGTAACAAATTAAAAAAATGCTTGGGAACTCCTTTTCATAACTATACTAAAACTATAGAGTTTTTTGAAACAGACATTTGTTCACAAGTACCATAAGAGAAACTATTCTTCTTATAGAAAGGCATCTATGAAAAATAAATCATTACAACAGTTTCCTTACTAAGTAAGCCCCAATGGAGGATGGGCTACCAGGTGAACCTTATCACTGTCTGACAGATATCTTGCTGGATGGAATGGTCCTGATATATAATTACATACTGTACACTTCAGTTGTGCCAGAAGCATGTACTGTATACAGTACGCACTCGTTGATAGCTCAGTTGGTGGCCAGCTATGGTGGAGAGAAGGAGGGCTGTGCTGCGTGCCAGCTCAGTTTCTGGGTGGAGAGGAGTGGGGTGGTGGGGTGGTGCGGCACTACCTGCTGGGGGGGTTCCATTAGACCACCAGAGAATTGTTTACATGCACTGTAGAGGTGATCAGGGTGGGGGAGGGGGTCCACTAGACACCAGGGAAATGTTCATATTTACTATACAGGGGATCAGGACGGGGGGTTACACTGGACACTTGGGACTATGATGTCAACATCAGGTGGGTGCTTGGGTTGGGGGAGGGATGACTGGACAGCAAGGAAATATTTTCTATACATCGGGCGGATGATCGGGTGGGGGGGTGAGACAGCTTGCCATCAGGGAAATATTTTATAAATATCGGATAGATGATTGGGTGGGGGGCGGCCACTGGACACCATGGAAATATTTTTTATACATCGGGCAGATGATGAGGCGAGGGAGAGGGACTGCTAGCCACCAGGAAAATATTTTATAGATATTGGGTGGATGATCGGTTTAGGGGGAGGGACCACTGGGCACCAGGGAAATATTTGTTTTACATTGGGCAGATGATAGGTTGGGGGGATGGACCACTGAGCACCAGAGAAAACTTGTCTTTTTAATATCGGGCTGCAGTCAGCAGAAGGGGGCACTGGCTTTTAGGGAGATAGCTATTTTTTTTCTCAGGATGGTGATCAGCATGGGGGGGTACCGCAGTACCTCCGCCAGCCACTAGGATTGCATGGGATTAAAGCAAGGTCTCTGTCAGCTGTATTTTCTCCATGAATGAGGACCTTCGAAAGTCCCTTGCACTGAGCAAATGCTTTGTGAATCAGACTGTCCCGATATGCAGGCCCCCTTGCCCTCATTTGCATTGTGGACCCCTCCACACTTTGCCCCAGTGCAAACCTGGCTTCTGCGTGCAAACCGGGCTTTTGTGAACATGACTTTGGTGCAAAACCCAGGTTGTGGCATGCAAACTGGGTTTGCACTGGGGCAAAGTTGTATGAATGTGGCCCCTGATGGGTGACACCACAAGACTGAAAAGTGCGTGATTTATTTAGGAATCACACTTTGAAGGTGTGTAAAAAATGAGTTTGACTGCTGCCCATATCTTAGCTTTTATAATTACTGGCTTTGTGTTTCCTTGTACAGTGAGGTGTGAACATCTTACCACATGCCTTAAAACAGCTGAGGTAGAGCGCTAGGTAATCTTTGTTACACATGTAAATCTGTAATGGGATAATGGAGATTTACCAGTACTGGTTTTAGGTTATAATCATACATAACCAGTAATTAACATATCATAACTGCCTTTGGCTATGGTTGCAGTGAATAAACAGGATCGTAGAAGGGATAGTTTTATGGGACTAATTGGAAATGGCTGGAATTGCATTATGTTCTCAGGTCAGGAGATGGGAAAATTCTTCTTCTACTGTTAATCATCAAGTATTCTGTTAATACCTAAGGGTGCTGGGTGATGCAGTGGAGGACATGGTAGACTTTCATTGCAGCAGGCCCAACAACTTTGCATCAAATGGACACCAACCGTCAATACTGGTTGAGGTTGCTTCACTAGAATAGACCCCTTCTGCAAGGGTAGTATGTCACAAAGATGGAAGATTACAGAAGGCTTTGCTTATTTCTAAGTCTCTCTGAGCCCAAAGAATTTGAGTGTCTTGCCCTCAAGTTAACCCTATCACCTGGAGTAGCCCTATTGGTAGCTACATGCTACAGGCCGCCTGCTGCTGGTCTGAGTATATTGCTGCACCTTCTTCCCTCCTGGAAAAAGTGAATACTGAATGCATCATAATGGGGGACCTAAATCTCAACTGGAACAATGTCTGCCCCAATAGGCTTAAGGACTTCTGTGATGAGCATGGGCTAACTCAGAAATTCCCTCTGAGGTTACCCGACCTAATAAAAAGAACCCTGACCGTAGTTCATTACTGGATCGTGTGCTTGTCAATAAGCCACATAATATCTCCCATACAGGGGTCCTCTATAATGATTTGAGTGACCACTGTGCTGTCACCTGTGTCAGGTGCTCCCCACACTTCTCTTCTACCTCTACCTTCAAATTAAAGTGCAGTCTAAAACACTTCTGTCGCCCTGCCTTTCTGACAGATCTTGGGAATATCAAGGGGCAGGACTTCTATCTCGCACCTTCTGTGACTGAAGCTTTCTGTATCTTTCAGGATCTGTTTAAGGGTAATAAACAAACACACTCCCTTGACAAAGGTCAAATCCAGAAAATGGGTACCTGACTGGTTAAGCCCATCCCTGAAAAGAGCTTTGCAGTCCAGAGACACTTTATGGAAAAGGGCAAGGAAGTCACAGTCTGAATCAGACTGGCTCTCCTTTCAGGTAGCCAGGAACGCCTGCACTAAACTGGACAGGGTTGAAAAATCATGGTTCTTTTAGTTCGCCCTTGAGGAAAACAAAAACAGTTCTGCCAAGTTTTGGCAAATCTTGAGAGAGGTCTAAGGACACTCCCATGCCACCCCAATTCCAGCCAAAATTGTTGTGAACAATAACTTCTACACAGACAGGTCTGAGATCCTCGATTAGCTCAATAACCATTTTGCTACTGCAGGCCTTGCATTCGATGTCTCTCCTGTTAGCAAACTGTGTGTCCAAAGTGCTGCCAGCATAGGTACTAGCCCTGCCCCTGTTCCCTGTACTGGCTGTCACAAACCCACTCAGCAGGTCAGGCCCTCTACTCCCAAAGTGCCAACCTCCGAGTGTAGTCTTGTGAACAGTTTAACAGAACAAGGTAGCCCTCTTGTCTGTTTTCCGGGTTCGAATCAACCTTTGGTCTTAAGTCTTGGAGGGATTCAAATTGTGAACCTCTTGCTAGCGTACCCAATGCACAGGCTCAGATATTTCTGTCTTCGGGTGCGAGATATCTTTGCCTACAGGCACTTAACCAGGTATACAGTAAATGAACCCTTAAAAACTTAAAGACTTCAGATTATTCTTACCGTTCCAGTTTGGTACCACCATTCAAGCTTATGCACAATGTCTGCTGTGACCATATACACTCCACTAGCAACAGGAAAGAAATCAATGACAGACCAAATAAGCTCTAAAAATAGTTTTACTAAAATAGATAAAAATATGTAACACACAAAATACAGAACTGTTATAAGACACAAATCTTTTAAAAGAACACGGTTTAAACAGTACAATTCCTACCTACAGTACTTAGATTTGTCTCTACATCTAAATACCTGCTTAAAAGTGCTCAAGGATGTTTTCTTGGTCAGAATCTAGATAAAATGTCTCTGTGAAGTAAAACAGACTAAATTAAAAGCTGGCTTTTACCCCACCTCTTTGCAGGAGGTCACCTAGCTCCTCCCTGTCAGGATATTTAAAAAAATATATCTATGAAACAGGATGTCCTAATAAGGCATTAAGATTCTGTGACCTCAGCATATCTCAATTTCTCATATAACCCTTTGATGTAGAGGGTCTACTGTCCCTCACAGACATCAAAGAAACATTTATGACTTTGCACCCTTGTGTAATAACTTGGGTTTTCCTCATCATAAAAAGGGATATTGATTTCCCTTTTTGCAACTACAGCTATAATTAACTCAGACAAACAGGAGATCCTTGATCAAGGTCTGTTCTACTCTGTCATTAGCTTCAGGCCCGCTATGTAACACCTGGTATCTAAAAACCTGTGTGAGTGCATGTGTGATCTCACATGCCATTTCAGCCTTTTCTCATGGCTTTCATCTTTCAGCTGAAACCTGGGGGAAGGGGAGTGCGGTCACTCCTAAAGCACCAGATTTTCAGCAGATACAGTCAGTATTACATTTTATATTAAAAAAAATGATACAGCACTCAGAACTGGCTGTCCATGTCACACTAGCCACCCTCTCTTCAGTTTTCAACCAATATATTTTAAACAGGTGGAGGACCTTCTTCTCTCATTGGATACCAAAAAGAGTGCTGGTGCAGACTCGTTAGAACCCTTCTTCCTAAAAGCAGGATTCTGTTATCTGACAGCACCAATCACTCACCTATTTAGTAGCTCACTTATGCAAGGGGAGCTACCACTCAGCTGGAACATTGTGCATATTGTTCTCTTGTTCAAGTCAGGAGATTCCACAGATTTGAATAACTACAGGCCAATCTCAGTTATTCCTGTACTATCCAAGCTACTATAAAAAAATTGTCAAGTTGATAATTCCAGCCTGCTTGACACTCTGGGTAGCATTGATCTAACCCCTGCTGCAGTAAAGTGGTTCCACTGTTACCTCACAAATAGAAGGCAACAAATTAAAACACAAGGGGAACTGTCCCCACTTAAAGTTCTGCCCTGAGGTGTGCCACAAGGTTCTATCTTGGGGCCTGTCCTCTTTGCACTCTATATTAACTGCACTGATTCTGACATTCTTGCAGGAAATGTTCACCTCTTTGCAGATGACACAGTCTTATATACAACCAACCCCTCACTAGACCTTGCTCACAAGGAGTTACAGAAGGACTTCATCACCTTCCAACATAACCTGTTGAGCCTTAAGCTCCTGCTCAATGCAAAAAAACAAAAGCCATGATTTTCTCCCCACATCACCCCCTCAATATGGGGACATCTGGCATCCCCCAGATTACCTCCCTCCTTGGTGACCCTTTGGAAATAGTGGATAAATTCAAATATCTGGGAGTCTGGTTGGATAACAAACTTTGTTTCAATGTACATCTGAGTGAGTTAACAAAAAAGCTAAGACAGCGCCTTGGCATATTCTACTGTATAAGACATCTACTCACTCTTGAAGCCAGGAAATGGCTGGTTCTAACAACCTTTCCACCTTTGCTTTACTACACTGATTTTCTTTACAGCCACTGCCCCCAGTATGCACTCCAGAAGCTTGATACACTTTACCATTGTGCTTTGAGATTTATACTCTATATGCTCCTGCGGACTCACCACTGTCTATTGTACCAGGCAATTTATTGGCCATCCCTCTTTCTGAGAAGGCAAATAAATGCCCTCATGTGGCTTCTCAGGGCGTTCTCCAACAAACTCCCACCCTATATCTGTAACCTGTTCAAGCGGTCAGCAGGTGTATACGGCCTACAGAACTTCTCCCTTGTCCTCCTCAAGCTACCATGGATGAAGACACACCTTGGCTCAACTAACATCGGCTCCTTCTTTCCATCACTATGGAATAACATGCAAAAAGTACTTAAACTCTCCTGCCTACCCAGCCCTTATGTATTCAAACAGTTGCTTTATCGATGCCTGAAAATTGAGTGCGACTGATTCAGGTAATCTTTGACACATAACCTGAATACTCCCCCTAGCTCATGGACCCCCTTGGCCTTCCTATTCTCACTGTCGGCCAGCAGTCCTTTAGTGTAATTACCCCCCTCCAAGCTCCTTCCCTCTTTCCCTCCCTCCCTGTGGCAACCCCCCCGGGGGACTCTATCATAGCAGGGTTACCCCTCCCTCCCCTCATGTGCTTTACCATCCTCCTTCCCTCATCTTCTCTGTGTCATTGCCATTGTCTCCTTCCTCACTCTTTTACTGTCTCCAAACGTTTCTATGATGAATTGTCTGTGTATGTATACAGCCTTGCTATCTAAGACTTGTTCCAGATATTAATTTATCTTGTAATTTTAAAATTAGGCTGCTTTTTTGTCTGCTATGTCATGATTTGATACTGTAAACTGTAAATGAAAACAGTTTTGTGGTCCAGGACCATTTTTGCAAATGAGCTCGCTCAACAATGTAACCACCTGATTAAATAAAGTTTGACTGATTGATTATTACAGGTATGTAAAGTACCTTGCCATATGTATGGACAGCGGTTGTCATCTAATGTTTACATTAATACAATTTCAGGGAAAAATTATTTAATTATTTATTTGAATTTTATTGACCGGTAAGCCTGCTGAGACCATTGGTCCCTTTTTCAGGGGTGACCTGGAGTTAGTTACATAAACAAAAACACGTGGCATTGATCATCATATAATACAGTACCAAAATCTTTGTCTACAGTCATAAGGGAGATGTTTGTTCTACACATAGGCAAACATATTAGAGAAGTCACTACAGAATAACAGTTTGAGCTACATTTAAATCAGCTTACTTGTGGAGACACTATAAAAAAAACAGTCACACAGTGTGGTACATGCCATTATACAATGGGCATCATAAATCCATGAATCTGATTGACTACTATATCTTCTGACCAGTGTCCTTATCAGATGATAAACTAGCCAACCAACACTACTGCCCACATGAAAGCCCCATAACAACATCAAATCAGTGAGCTCTGCCAACCGTAAACACAAACGCTGACTGGCACAGGTCACTGAAGCGGTACCAGGAAACACTTTCCCTGACGACAATCCAGCACAGTGGCACTTGGGCAGCACAGTAGCAGGGCACTGGCATTCATGCCAAAAAAGCCTCAAATCAGAAATTAAAAGTTTTTTTTAAAAAACTGAAGCCTGACCTTTGTTGGTTCATTGCTGAACTTCCCAGCTGTGGTTAAAAGTCCCACAACCCAGTACCATGGCTACAAACCCAGTCGTTCAGGTGCCTTCACATTAACAAATCAGACCCACTGCTCCACTGGTACATAGCCACTCTGTAAATAATAAAAAATGAAAAAAAATTCCTAAATGATAGACCAGCCAACTCTTACAAAAGCAATGTAGGAAGCACTGAGAGAAAAGTGCTAAGTATGGTGGCTGCAGTGAGAAACATTCACTCTCACTGAAACCTGATGTTCACTCTAAGGCAAATGGGCACGTTTGAGGATTTGTAGGTAAAAACCAAACACAACAAATGATGCATGCCAGGCTTCAGTTAAAATTAAAAGTTCCAGAATTAAAGAAAGAAAGATTATGTCCGTGTGTGATGGTGGTGGTGGAGGGTCACATCAGACAGTAGTTCTGAGATCACGGTCACCTTTCCACTGTAGAATAGGATGCTAGCTCTGAAAGAAACACTCCCTCTGCTCAGTAGTAGAGGCAAACTTAATAAAAATGGGTGTGTGCCTGTCAGGAATACAGTGTGAGGAGAAATGCAGGAACAACCTGACCAGTACCTTTGTGTGTCTGGGGTGGGTGGAGCAGCACCCTGTGCTGGTCATCAGAAATTACCAATGGGGGACAGTTTTTTACTGTTTCAGTATTAAACTTACATTTTTATATTTTTTTGCTATGTTTTTTGTTCTTTTTTTATTCTTAAACACTTACTTAGGGGCCCATTTTATAAGCACAATAACACACTCCGAGGTGCGGATTATCGCCTGATAAAAGCATGCCCAGGTGCATAAGGCACTCAGCGCAAGCACCTTGTGCCTTATAACACACCTGAGCATGCTCTTATCAGGAGATAACCCACACCTTGTCGTGTGTTATTGCTTGCTTAGCTAACATAGTACAATAAAGAGACTGATTAGGAGACTACATAATTACCCTTGTAGGAAGTACTATGTATGGTTTGAGGTAAGAGCTTATAATCTTTGCAGCAGTACTGGTATCTGCCTTGGGGAGGAAGAGGAGGTAAGTAAGAGTAACCTAGTTCAGGGGGATTGATCTACTGTCACCAGTATGTTAGGAATGAAGCCCAATTATTGGGTACAGGTGCAATTACTTTTCATGGAGGCATGTGTTCTTAGTGAGTGCATGAATGAGGGGAGTGTGGGGGAGCTCTGTAAGCTTTTGGAGATCTTGTTCCAGGACTGAGTGATTCGACATGCAAAGGATCTTTTCTCAACAGCTGTGGATAGTCTGGGTACCACAAGGAGAGGTTGCGACAGTGGGCAGAGAGTCCTGATGTGCTGCCTATATACCACGACATTCTGGAAGTGAGTATACACTGATCTATTTGATCAACAAAATGGGACATTGCTTTAATACTGAAACTGCACTCAGGACTGTCAACTCCTTCATAGTCCTGTGAGGAATAGTAATTCCTTTTCTCAAATACTTGGCAGAATGTTGTGAAGAATTCTGCAAAATTCCACCAAGTGAACCAGGATTTTATTTTTTTAAGTAAAAGTGCAGGAAAGGGAGATGCTCAGAGCAAAATAGGTGCAGGCATGGTGAGGAGCAGCTGATTATGCAGTCAAAGTAGCTGGGCTACACACACCCCCAGTATACGAGTTTGAAGCAAGAAAACTACTGTGAGCATTGATTAAATTTGTAAAGAAAACTTTACTCACAAATTGCAGATGCCAACTCGGGTGCTGCCCCAGCCTTCAATGTTTCGCACATAAGTGTGCTTTATCCGTGTCCTTGATAAAGTGCACCCATGTGCAAAATGTCAGATACATGTTCTCTATTTATCACCCCTTTTTTTTTATTTATTAACTTTTTTTACGTTTTGTTTATAGTCCTGCGCCCAACTGACCCATGACTCCCACACCCAACTGACCCTTGACCCCCCTCTCAGGCTTCCTGCCACCCACCAACCTCATCATCCTGCCTCCTCCTGGGACTTAACTGCTTCCCACATCACCCTCTTGGCTTCCCCCTATGAAGGGGCCCTCAGGCTGGGCAAGATCCTTTGGGAACTATTATCTAGTCACCACAGAGGACCCGGGTCATCATATGTGGGGTCTGCGGGTGTCACGGGGCTGTTATTCTGTGTGGCTGAGTTTTTTTTTCTGTTCAGTTGTTTTCCATCCTGAGGATGTTTCACACAGGGGCATCACGTCATGCGTGCACATGTGCATACAAGAAGGAGACAGTGTGTTCAGCAGCAAGCAGAAGCCAGCGCTTAGCCACCTTGTTCCAAAAAACAACAGACAAAAACAGGAAAGGCTGAGCACTCAAAGCAGGAAAGGTGTCCCAATGCCCAAAAGAAATTCAATCCACATAGCAAGCAGATGCTTCAAAAAGTGTGTTAAGAATTAAGGAAAGAATATACATACAGGAAGCTTCTCTTTAGCCAAAAGCAAGTCCTGGCGCTTAGCCCGTAGTCTTCGCCAGGGGTCTCACATAGACATGCCTGATGATGCCAGAGATGTCCTCTCCCTTGTGGCTCATGTCACACCTCCCCTGTGGTCACACAGGGAATGGCATAACAGTGGGAATCTGGCACCCTCCCTCCTGGAGGAAAGGAACATCTGCTGGGATGCTCAACATTCCTCCATCCGTCCAGCTCCTGAAGACTAAGGCTCACTCTCAACCTGGGTTACCAGCATCATGGGCGATAACACCACCCCTGTGCTGATGGGCAGGCTTCCTCCCCTCATTCTTCATTACTGTGGACAATTAAATGAAAACAAGATCTGAGATCCTGAGATTTCATTTAGCCCTCCTGCTTTTCCCTTATAATGCTCTGGTTGTGTCAACATATTTATTTTTAAAGCGACAGACTGTGATGTCCCAGACAGCAGATTAAGAGAGAAAAGCAGCAGGATAAGATGAAATCTCAGGGGCTCAGATCCTGTTTTCAAGCAAATTACCTCAGTTATAAAGATTGAGGGAGATATGTGTAACCCCACTGTTACCCGGGGTTACTAGAATCCCAGTAAGACCTAGTGGTAGGCAGGAAAGGCAGCTCATGAAACTCCAGTTAAATGGATTTCACACTGCCTCACTCTGCTCTCAGTCTCAGCTGAGACTGAGGGATGACATCACCATAGAACTATTGCAGCTGCATGAGCCACATTGGAATCTGCAGATGGGAGTTAGGTTAGAATGTTGGGAGTTTTTGAACAGTGAGAAGCAGTTGTGTGTGAGCAGTCTTAAAGAGAGGAGCACAGCAGTCTGTGCACAGGCTCTTGGAGCCTAAAGCTCTGATATAGAGCTACTTTTAGGGAAAGGTGTGTGTTTCTGCCAAAAGAGGAACACAGTAAGCTGTTCTTGAAGTGATGGAGACCGCTGTTACTGGTCTCTGTGCCCCATCCCTGAGGGGATGGGGTGGAAGGTTTGCCTATTATTCCAGGGGCAACCCCCTGGTTCCTGCTAGAGAAGAAGCTGCCTTATTTTCTGAAATGTGTTGTGGCACTAGAAGCTGTCAAGATTCGCCTGTGGGGCACCTACAACCAAAGGGTGAGTTCTGCTCTGGTCATGGGGCCTATGTTTCACCTGAACTGTTGTTAAAGTGGGGATTGGACTGCTGAATCAGTGGGAGGCCTAGGGGAATAGGCTAAGCCAAAGCAAAAGTATGTTCAAGTCCAGCACAAGGGGAAAGCCAAGACATGTAGAGGGTGTGTGCTATACATTTACCCTTTAGTCTACACTGCCAAGCTTTTCAGAAACAGATGTTTAAGTATGTTCAAGTCTAGTACAAGGGGAAAGTCAAGACATGTAGAGAAAATGTGCTATACGTTTACCCTTTAATCTACATTGCCAAGCTTTCAAAAATAGTTGTTTAATGTCCTGAGAAATGGCCGGGTATGGACTGTGGAAGATGGAGGTGAGAGACCCCCCATCTTTAGTAACCAGGTTCACCTCTACGGATTTGCTCTGTGGCCCTTTTACTTTTCCTCAGGCAGTTGGCCAGTGCTGAGGGAAGTACCCAGACGTGGGAGTGAAAGGACATTTCCCTTAAGGAGTCGAAGGCTCTAAGGTGGTTTGGGGAGCCACCATCAGAAAATGTGGTCCACTGCCATGTGGACAGGGTTCGAGTGGCCGGCAGGAGGGCCGGGCCAGGAAAAACCCAAATAGTGTACAAGTCGGGCTGTGTACCCAAAGCTGTGTGCAAGTCCGGGCTGTGTGCCTGGTGGGTCCAGAGCCTGAGGGCTGGAATAGTGAAGAAGTGTTCTGTATCTCTTATCTGCATTACCAGGAATGTAGCCCCATGGGGGTCCGTCTATGCTTTGTTTGTTCAGTTTGGATGTGAATAAAAGCCACACTTTAGAATCCCATTCCTGGTATTGGACGTTACAGTTATTGCTTCCTGTGTTCGGTTTTACTTGGGTGTCCCTGTGCAGAGTGGCCAAACCTAAGCCCCTGTGCCGAGTAACCTAGTCCTCCCTGAACCCAGTCCCCACCTGGTACTGCTGTCAGCTTCAACAGCATACCACCTGTCATTTGCAAAAAGGCAGAGGTTAGGTGGTTACATATGTGCAGCAGACTAATTAAAAATAAGCTATATTTTATCTAAATATTATATGTTAAAACATTTTCCTGGATATTTAAAAATCACTTAATGGGCAACTCTACACTTCAGCATGTGCTTTTTTTTTATCACAGCTCTATTTTCTCTCCTGCTGCAGTGTGATCAGTGGGGGCATCCAGCCGCTGGCTAGCAGGCTCATTCACATGATGGGTGGTCTGGTATGGCTACTCTCTGACCTGCTGGGAGGCCCCCCTATGCCTTCCCATGCCTTACCAAGACCAGATCCACCCCAGCAGGATTCCATGACAGACCTCTGGGTGGTATGAGTGTGGCTATCAAGCTGCTCACTCATGCCCAGCCATTTTTCCTCCACTTTTTGTTCCTTGGAGTGTGGACGTGCAATGACATCGGAGGCACATCATGCCAACGTCTGCCGCACTCCACCCCTAAGTGCACCAGCTCTATTAGTGCCCCCAGTCATCACCAGGGGCTGCTACAGAGTGGTGGGATCCCTTAACCCTCCCCGGGATAGGAGAGCAGTCCTCTGGATACTCGATCCCATCCCTCTCCTGATGACCCGTGTGCATCTCTGAACCTGGGTCCCCAGCGTGGTGCGAGGTGTGGTGTCCAGCGCCTCAATCCTCAGCACCACCAGGCCAGCCAAGCATGTCCTTTTATAAATAAGATGCCTTGGATATTGCAATTTACTACAGCAGACATTTTTTTCATTTTCAATGTACATTTTCAGGGTTTACAGCACGTCTCGGTAGTCTATCTAAAAAGTTTGTATAAAAAAACTTTTCCTCTCCTCTGTTAACCTCACAGTGCCTTTGTTTATGCTATCATAGTGCTCACCGTGACAACTGACTGTGATGTCACAAACTGTAATTCTATGGTTAGCAGGGAAGAGATAGATACATTTTGAGAGACTCAGTGATGCAAGTACTGTGTCATCTACAATATCTAACAGACCAACAACTGGGAATAATAAACTAGAAAACAATGAAGTTAAAACATAATTTATGTAAATCTTGTGTTTGTATGCTTGTTTATTATAATAGAGAATTGCTCTGTTTTAGATCTATTTTATTGTAAAGCGTGTTGAGGTTTGGAAAAGTGCTATATAAATTAAGTTACTATCCTATCCTATCTTCTTTAAAAAGCTACTGATGTCTCAAAGAAAACTTTGAAAAACCTAATAATTAGGTACAATTCAGCTTGCATTCCATATATATTCTGTATATTTCTCTTCCCCATTATTTATTACTGAATAAATTTGCATGAATACATGATCTTTATCCCTTAGAGTTCCCTTGGAGTACATCTGCCTTTATAGCTTACTCCCTACTTCAGGTCACAATCCTCTGTTGTGACATCACAATCTGTTGCCATGAGAGTAACTGTGATGTCACAAGCAGTGCATTATGACCTCAGGTAGGGAGAAAGCAACAGGAATAGAATAACTCTTCAGGAACAAAGATTGTGTTTTAATGCAAATGACCTCAATAATAAATAATGGGTAGGAGGAAGATAGAACTAACCTGAAATACAAACTGAACTGTGTTTAAATATTATGGTTTGTTAAAGTTGTCCTGAAGGTGTCAACTGCTCTTTAAGTATTGCTGGATCCGGCACCCAGCCTAACAAATTCAGTTGTGTAAGAGTTGCAGCTCACTTCAGTGTGAGAGAACTGCAGATGCATTCCAGTTGACCTGTAAAAACATCTGATTATAGTTGCGCTTTAGCTGGCTAAGGGTTCAAAACCAATGGCATGGGAGTTACCAGCGCATTGCAGACTTTAAAGAGCAGCTGATACCTTTGAGAAACCTTTGGAAAACATAGTGCTTAAACACAATTCAACTTTTATTTCATATATATTCTATAGACTTCTCCTCTCCATTATTTCATACTGAAGAATTTCCACAGAAACAAGACTTTTATCCCTTAGAGTTGACCTGCCTCTGTAGCTTATTCCCTACTTGAAATCACAATGCTCTGTTGTGATATCACTGTCTGTTGCCATGGGAATAACTGTGATATCACAAGCGGAGTATTATGACATGAGGTTGGGAAGAAGCAATAGGAGCTAATGAACCCTCAAGGAACAACTGTCCTGTTTTCATGCACATGACCTCAATGATAAATACTGGGGATAAGAAATACAGAGCTAATGAGAAATATAAGCTGCTTTGTGTCCAAATATAATGTTTTCCAAAGTTATTCTCAAGGCTTCTGTGGCTCTTTAAAAAACAATGCTAAACCAACTCATTGGCTTGACAGTTCAGTGCAAATTGTAATGCACAGCTTGGCCTAAAAGAGAACAACAAGAGACGGGATATGCCATAGTGAACCACACTGTAGAAAACCTGCTAATACATATTAGTATTTAGGGCTGAATCTTTAAAAGTGATGATTCAGATCCAGTTCTGCATTATAGGCTTTTTTGAAACGCACCACAATGTTTGAATGTTTTTTCCCAAAACATTTTGACACTATTTGCAACAGTTAATCTGTTTTACAGTACAAAAAGGGAAACACACCTCATTTTCTCTGCACACATTATTACAATTATGTCAAAACATTACACCATGTCTTATGTGGTCTATGTTTTAGAGCCATGTGAAATGCAAAATTTCTGGAATGCATTTGGGCATTTTCTGAAAAATTCCACTGAATTTAAACGGTGTTTTAATGCAGTTTATGCATACTGTGGGTTCATTTATTTGGTTTGTATTTATGTAAACCACAGAACACTAAACCACAACATTTTTTATAAATAAAACTATGGAACACTAATCCACACTTTCTATGAAAAAAATCAGAACAATGATCCACAACTTTTTTGAACAAAACTGTGGAACACTAATCCACATTTCTTATAAACAAAACCACAGAACACTAATTCACGATTTACTGTCTGTGATCTGTGGATTAGTGTTCTGCATTCCACCAATGGAATTCCATCATTCTGCTTTCAACAGAATTCAGTAAAACAAGACAGAATATTAATAAATTTTGTGGAATTCCATCCTGCTTGAATTTGAAAATTCCACACGGCACTATTAAATTTGTGTTGCATGTTTCTTAGTTGTAGTAAGAAGATGCCATGAGTTCTGAATGCCCCTTTGAAAATCCAGCCCTTAGTTTCAGGAACTTTTAGTCCCTTAGTTTCAAGCACTTTTAGTCCCTCTGTTTGTAAAGTAAAGGCAATACTAGGATTTACTCTACAAGCCATCTTTATTCAGCTCTTTTTTCAAATTCCTCCCATCCATACTTCACCCACAGCACACACTAAACTATATTTATTCTTAAAATGTCTCTCATGTTTGATGGATTTTTTTCTACACCTTAATAACTGAGGCCTCACTCATTCCACTATAAAGTTACTCTCCTCTCCTGGTACAGTAGTCTTCTTTTTGCTTCCACTCCGCAACAGAGCTTGGCCCCCACTTGAATTCCTGCTCTATGGTTATGCTTTCCCCAACCAGAAACATGATTCTCTGACAAAAAAACAAAACAAAACAAAGTCATTCAAAGACTTGTTCACAGTGACTGACAAATGCACAATGATTCCAAGGGCATGAGCAAGATAGAGTGAGGCAGGAACTTTGTTGAAATAAAAAAAATGTCAAAACAGCATCTTATTACTATCATCTTGCTAAAATTATTTAATTTTTTTTAATTAGTTACCCATTTTATAAGTGTAATAAGACACTCCCAGATGTTGGTTTCTTTTTGTAAACTGCACTTTTAGGTGGTTAAAGGTAGTCAGCACAACTGTCGTGTGCTTCACAATGTGCCTGGGCATGTGGGTTATGCAAAAAGAAAAACACACCATGTCATGCCTAGTTGCTTACTTATACTGCTGTGCTACCAGTATTGTATTTTATCCATAACATTCTCATTTCTTTTAGGTTTGATTTTTTTTGAGGGGAGGGAGACTTTTGGGGAGCAGCACAGTGATCCACTGTTGGGTGTGATTGTTATGTTAGAGTCACTGAACTTGATTTCTGTTCTGAGGATGGGATAGAGGGAGAGAGAGATTAGTAGCATGATAAATTCTCATTTCTTGTGGTTGCTAATCCTAGTGTATTAAGAATGAGATCAGTAGACACATTATTCTTTTGACAATAAGAATGATATGCTGAAAGTGCAAGGCTTGACAATGACAAACGTCCTCATAACCCATCATGTCACACTGTTTTAGGTCTGCTATTATCACACCATACTTTTTTCAGATGCAAATTGAGGCATAAGAGTGGAAAATGTGGTTATTCTTAGAGGGCAACCCCTGAGCAAGCCAGACAAAATCTACTTTTTGGGGGGAATGTGGGGGCATCAGTATTGAAGATGAATTAACAGGTCAACTGGATTCTTGAAACAGCCATTACAGCCTATTCATACAGACAATATAAAAAGAAATTGAAAAACAAATTGAGGTTTTGCAGACTCGTGCAATATGGCTTTGTTACTGTGTGTTTTCTGAAGGTCATGCAATGACTGAATGCCAAAACTAATCAGACTTTGAAGAAGTTTTGTAGATTCCCTGTCCCCCGAGTTCTGTATAACAAGATGTAACTAGAAGTGAATGCAACGCTGTGACTGGCTGTCTCAAAAGGCACAGGGCCCTGGTCAGACTCACAGTATTACAGAGTCACAGCTGCTGTTATTTAGGGAGCTGTGTGATGTAGTTGATTATGTATTATCCCTCACATATAGAAGAGGATGTATGATTCTCCCAAAAATACATAAATGAAAATATTGTTCAGTCTTTTTTCAGGCTGCAGATATTTTAATGGCCAGCATAGCAGAAAGAAAATGTGATAACTTTTGTTAAAAGGGAGCAGTCAGCAAAAAGGGCCCCGCACCCACTTACACCAGGAAATCATGCAATTGCAAAGGGAACAATCAAGAAGAGGAAAACTGGAGTGGAGGGGAGTTTCAACTGATACCTGAGGGAACGAGGGGAAGTACTGTAGTGGAAGGAAAACAGGAGTTGATTCCAAAGTGATGGGAGACAATATGAAAAGGCTGATTGCTCAGCAGAGGAGCAGGAATGAGGATGGTGATGGTGCAAGGATCCCTGAAGCAGAGGGAGAAGGAGGTAGAGGGGATGAGGGAGGAGAAAAAAAGGACTCAAACCAGTATTTGGATATGAATGAGGCACAGGGGTTCTGGTGATGTGAAGGTAGAGGGAGCATGGATAAGGAGGATTAAAGTGAGCAGTGATGAGTACGAGAGGAGGAGGAGTTGGTGGCAAAGCGGCAGAAGGAGAAGCAAAGGGCATCCCGTCTGACCAGAGAGGTGGAGGGACAGTGCCACAGACCACATCCACATAATGGATGGCATCAATGTGAGTAGAGAAGTCAAGTTTGCTATTTAGCCACACACCAAGGTACTTAAAGGACTGAACCACTTCAAGAGGGTTGCCATCCAAGGTGAAGAAGATGAGCAGAGCTGGGAGCCTGGTCAATTTCTGGCTGATGCCAAGAGTCATGGACACCATTTTTTGTGTTGACTCAGAGTTGGTTTAATTGGAATCAGTGTAAGACATTGTGGAAGCCTTGCTGTAGCAGACCTTCCATGGCTAAAGTAAAGGGACCAGAGGTGTAGATGATTGTGTCATCTGCATACATGTGAATATGTGAGTTAGCACAGACCAAATGGAGATCATTAAGGAAGATGGAGAAGAGAATGGGACCCACGGTATAATGTTAAACCCACCATTGTTCCCCTGTCCGCCCACCCCAACCTAAAGGAACCAAAAACAAGTCTGCTGCTCCTGTGACACATTAAAGCTGATAGCCAAAAACTGAAAGCTCTCGGCTGTCTGCTCTGAGTCATTCTGTTACCACCCCTCTGTCCCTGCTAACTCAGTGAAAACTCCTGAAAAGGTAAAATGTAAGAGAACAGTACCAAAAGCAAAGCGAATAGTCTCATAACATCACTATGTTACATTAACAAAGACTACTGCATTGGGGAGACAGGGAGAGAGGACAGCATACAATAGAGCTTAGCTTAGGCATTAACACAACATCAACCGCAGCACTTAGGTAGCGTCAGGCCCATTAACACCTCCACAGCTGCAGCCAGGTAGCCCCAGGAAGTGTCAGGGAGGCTACCTGATTGCAGTTGTGGAGGTGTTAATGGGTCTTAGGCATCCAGTATAGTAGACGGCTTTGATCTGCTATATCAGGCGGGTTTACAATGAGCCCTCTACAGTAGCAGTTTTGGTTTCTGGAAGTTGTCCATTAAAAATAGCTGCCCATATTAAGCATGTCCACTATAAGTGGTGCATACTGTACCAGCAAACAAAGCTGGAAGATATCTGGAATTCGTTTTGGTTAAAAAAGAGTTTGTTCAAATTTTTTGCCCAACTTCATTGCATTGTTGCTTAAAGCAATAAGGCACAACAGAGCGTGGGTTATTGGGGTATTTACTCATACCTCATATAGTGTGTCACGGCACAGCCAAGTGACAACCATACAAAAATTTAGTAATCTCCCAGTTACCCATATTCTGGAGTGCCTTATTTCGATTATACAATAGAACCATGTGTAAATTATGTAAAATCTATTTAATTTTGTTTTATTTTTTATCAATGCTCTTCCTTAGTTGTGGGTTATTGCAGGATTTACCCACACAGTGTCAGTGGCTCAGTAGGTAGCACACTCACCTCTGAGGCAAGGAGATCAGAGGGCTGTGGTTTCCATTTCCACATCTGGCACTTGGGTTAATATCCCAGTACTGACACTGTAGTGCAGCATGAGAGAAGTGCTGCACTTCTGAGGTGCTGTCTTTTGGCTGAGACGTTAAACCGAGGTCCCATCTGCCTGGATTGGTGATAGTTCAGGTGGATGTTAAAGATCCCATGGCACTTACCGAAAAGAGATGGGGAATTTCCCCGGTGTCCTGGACAAATTTCCCTCATTCACTAAAAATACTACAAACAGCTTAATCTGGTTCAAAGTCAGTTGGCATTCATCTGTATCCCCCTCCCCCGGGGTTGTGCCTGAAAATAGGAAGGAATTGTCTAGTGCACTTACCCGGCCAACAAAAACTAAATAAAAATAAATAAATAAATAAATAAATGTGGGTTATTGCAGGATTTAGCCATGGGTAAAGACCTTAGCTGACCAGTCAAGTTACACGACTTTTTCTGTCCATTGCATAATATAGTACTTTAATGCCATGCTGACCATTTGGTTTGAATGCAATCTAATTTTCTACAAGAACATATCTAACACTTGATGGTTTGTGTTTCAGTCACCTTTAGCAAATTATCTCTAAGAAAAGGAACCATAGTCGATTAATTTGTGTGTGCTTTGTCCAAGTGTTTGGACTTTCCTGTCGTGCCATGGAAATTAAACAGAAATTACAAGAGGACATACATAAATCCAAATAACTGCCTAGCTCACATCTTGTGACAGCCTTTCCCATGAAAACTGTACATTTCCATGGCTGTTCTCTGCAAACTAATAAAGGTTGATTGTATTAACTCTCTCTGATGCCTCCTTCATATTTTATTTTATAGAAGAAAGTCCCCTTGAGATGATAGTTATCGTACATGCAGCACAGGGTAATCTCTATTGGCTGAAGCTAGAAAAGCTGAATAAATATAGATAAAATACTTACCAATAGATTCTCAAATGAACAATTAAATGCTTCGATTTGCAGCAATTCTATTCTTAGTCATCCTTAACAATGTGGTAGTGTTATATTTGCACAGTGGTCAATATGTGATTCTGTGTAATAGACAGCTGGTTTGATGTAGACTATTTCACAACAGATCATCACATCTAGGACATTTCAGGGATCGACAGCCTTGCATAGTGTAAGTGAAACTGATAATAATCAATTGGTAAATGGAGTCAAGTAATAATGACAGATAAGAAAATTGGGTCAGAAAATCCTTAAAGATGATTGATGGCATTCAATCCTACCTTTAAAGAAGAACTACTTGTCAACATATTGTACATTTTATTTGGTACCTAAATTAATAAGGTAAGAGCATTTGGGAGCTGCAGCACTGGTTGATCTGGTGGGGTCAAGAGAAATAGAGAACCAAGAGTGAGACATCGAGCAGTGTGGGAGGGGAAGAGAGAGAGAGAGCAGGGGACGAGGGAGACAGTGGAAGCGAGAGACAAGGGGGGAGAGAGAGAGAGAGAGAGCGTGTAAAATGGCAAAGGTGATTAGTGTTGAGGGGGGCTCCCAGTTTTATTGGGACTTCTGTGTGCCTTGTGAGCCAATAAGAGTGGTGAGGTTTGCGAATGATCAGCATAGAGGTGAGGGGGTTGGGACTGTGTTCTAGAAAATGGGACTAGACGAAAACTGTGAGTAGAAAAATGTGAACTGCTTGATTGTAAAAGGCAAAGAAAGAGAGTGACCAGAGAGTGAGAAAGCAGAACAGAACAGAGGTTGGTTATGAAGGGGGAAGCAAATTTTATTTATTATCCTGGCAGTGTTGTTTTTTTAAGAATTAGCATTATGAGTCAGTGAGAGTATAAAATTCACTCTATATAAAGGACACCATTTGAGGCAGATGCAGTTTGGAGTAGGGACACAGCTGATGGGTGGTCCACCTTGACGATGGTAACTGGCCGACTTCACAGCAAGGCCCTGAGGTGAATACCAAGAGACCTCCACTCCTTTTGAAATCAAATTAGTAAGTAGCCAATACAGGCTGAAAACTATTTATTGTTATATTTACCCCTTTCTTGAGGGTGTGTGTGTGTGCACTGACTTTTGTTGTTTTTATTGAGGTATGCCATATGCAGTAGCACCCCTCATTCAGAATCTCATTTATAAGCTGGCCCGCTGGCACAGCAGTTGGATTTCCCCTTGCCACACCAGCGACCCGGGTTTGGGAACAGATCCAGGGAGTCGGATGGCCAGCCAGGAGAGAAGGATTGAGCATCCCATGGACTGCTCTCCTTCTTTGGGGGGAGGGAGGGGTAGGGTATCTGGCACCTGATGGACCCCTGGCGGAGGTTAGAGGAACTACAGGTGACCGGTGTCAACATGTAAGAGGGGCGGGGCAGACACTGGACATCATTGCACGTCCCCACCCCTGGGGCAACCGAGAAAACACTGCTAGCCACCCTTGATGAAGCCCACCTGCAGCTTCAATTAGCTCTCAGGCCGGCTCCCTAACCTATCCTGTCAAAAGTGGCATGATGGGCCGGTGCTGCAACTCTGCCCTGGGGGGTAAGCCAGTGGGTATCAGGGGGTCACGGCCAATATGAGAGTGGAAGTGGAGGGTCCCTGATCGGGCCGAGGTAACGGGCAGCAGGTTTCAGGAAAAAGCATAGTAAAAAAAAAAATAAAGAATCTTATTTATAGTTTGTGAATGAGCAAGGATGAACAGACAACATTGGTTAAGGTTAGTAAAGAGAGAAGTATGGCTCTCTCATTAGCTAGCTCCCCACCAGTTACTTGCACATTGGCTGGGGACCACACCTTAATTAAGCTAATTTTAGGCTGATGCACCCTATATAAAGGAAGCCATTTGAGGCAGATGCAGTTTGGAGTAGGGACTCAGCTGATCGGTGGTCCACCTCGACGAGGGTAGCTGGGTGACTTCACAGCAGGGCCCAGAGGTGACTACCAAGAGACCCCCACTCCTTTTCAAATCAACTTAGTAAGTTGCTAATCCAGGCTAAAAAAAATGTTATTGTTCCATTTACCCCATTTTTTTTTGGGGGGGGGGTGAGGCTGTGCACTGACTTTTGTTGATTTTACAGCATATAAAAGAGGCCAGGATGGAGATAGAGAGAGAGAGAGAGAGAAGAAATGGCATGGGAGAGAACAAGAATGGGGGTGCATGTGATAGAGTGGCAGTGGAGAAAGAAAGCGTGGCATTGAATGGGGGCACAAGAGAAAGAGGAAGGCAAAGGTTGAACCTGTGAGCACAAAAACAGAGAAAACATCAACAAAAGATAAACTACACTACAGGTTCTGCTTTTTAAGTCAGATGAGTGTTCAGTAGGGAGATGCTGGGGGGTTAAAGGGGGAAAACGTTGGGGATTTCAAATATGCAAGTTCAATGGCAGGGTTGCATTGACTCAATTGAAACTTAACCCTCGGCTTGTTGTAAGATTTCCTTATGGGTAAACACCCAGCCCAAACAATCGTGTTACAACATTTTTAATGTCCATTTTATAATCTGTTAAAATCTTCATGTGGTGAAAGTAGGTGACAGTTGAAGGCTTAGTGTGATGCTAAGATTATTTTCTGTGTGGTTTTAAGTGTTGTGAAGGACATTAGTTTCATCAGTTGTTAGAAAGTAATTTTAGACTAAGCTCTCTAGATATTAAGATTGTGTGATAAAAAATGTTACAACTACTGTATGTACTCTTTTTAAATGTAAATAAAAAAACTGACATTCCCTGAAGTCCCATAACTAACTCTTCAATGATACCGAGAGAACAGTCTAAATTTCCATTTGATTTTTATTTTTCATTTTTATTATTTTAACTGGTGATCAGATTGGCAAGAACTGACATTTTTCATAGCAACCAGTGTTCATAAATAACTGTAAAATATATCCCTGAACAACATACAAATTTACAACATTACTCAAAACACAAGCAGTCTGGATCAGTGGATAGCATATTATACAGTCGTATTTTAAATGCAATGAGTCACATGTTAAATGCAATCAGTTTTACACACCCTTCAATTACAAGTCTTTATTTCTAGAAATCTGTAAATCACATGACACAAGAATAGCAGGCAAAGGACCAGATATTCAAAGCTTTGCGCCACGCACAAATCTGTTGCACTGGACTAGCACCAAATTTGTGCCCGACTGCAATATTCAAAAGGACATTTAGCGCAGGCGCTAGGTGTTAGCGCCGACGCTAGGTCTTAGCGCTGAGGCTAAATTATAATGTATGCAGGGGAGAGACTGAAGGGAGGGGCCCTGAATGCCGGTGCACTGGCATATTCAAAAGTATAGTACCATGCTACAGGCATTAGCGCGACCTGTAGCACAGCACTAAATACCACCAACAAAAAGCTGGCGGTAATGAAGCAGTGCCCCCCCCCCACTCCTGCATGAATCCCGACCCTCATTAAGTATAAAAAAAGCTTGTCCCTGGTAGTCTAGTGGTCCCCCACCCCCAGCATGAATCCCGACCCCCACTGAACATATAAAAGACTTTTCCCTGGTAGTCTAGTGGTCCCCCACCCCTCAGCATGAATCCTGACCCCCGTTGACCGTAAAATAAAAGACTTTTCCCTGGTAGTCTAGTGGTTCCCTCACCCGGCAGTGATGCCCCCGCTCATCCCAATCAAAATCCACAAACTAAACTGGCGACTGGCTCAGCCCTCCTCTCACCACCACAGCTGACTGCCGACTGAGGTACGAATGAGCGTAGGGCTCACTTTCTTTGCCTTTTACAGTGAACACGTTCATTCACATATCGGGCCTGTGTAGTACAATATGGTCTGCATGCCCATTGGCTCACGCTGTGGACCAATAGGTGTACAGACAGTACTGTACACTGTCAGTCAGCGGGCGGCCGGGTGGGTTGCCGCTGCCCGCCGCTGACTTGGGGGGTGCTGGGTGGCGGGGGACCGCAGTGGACGGGTGGGGAAGGGTGTCCCCTAGACCACCAGGAATCCATTCGCTAAATCCGCCCATGATCGGACACTGGGGGGTGGAGGATTCCACTGGACCACCAGGGATAGGTACAACATATGCCCATAATCGGGCATTGGATAGTGGTGCACTGGACCACCAGGGAGTTAGTTCATTTATGCCCATGATCGGGCATTGGATAGCAGTCCACTGGCCCACCAGAGAGTTAGTTCATTTATGCCTGCGATCGGGCATTGGATAACAGCCCGCTGGACCACAAGGGAGTTAGTTCATTTATGCCTATGATCAAGCATTGGAATGCGGGTCCACTGGACCACCAGGGAGTTAGATCATTTATGCCCATGATCAGGCATTGGAGAGCGGTCCACTGGACCACCAGGAATATGTACCATGTATGCCCATGATCGGGTGATGGGGGGGACATCCTCCTGGGGCAGAGAGCTTGTAAACAATGGTCTGGGTGGGCAGGTGGCCACCCATGGTTGGCGGCTGCTGTATTGTGCCCTGCAATATGGCAGCTCACCTGTGGGTGGCCTGCTCTTGTTCCTGGTTTTACCAGGCACATCTTTGCTCCCCCTTGAGTGGTGCAAGGCACGTTTGTGCCAGCATATGCACCGCACATCCTGGGCTGAATAGCGGGATGTGCCGCATATGCATGGGCACGCCCCCTGCACTTGCGCTGCATGCATTACTGTTGTGCCCCAGTGCATTGGGAGTTGCGCAGCGCAACCTGCCCCATTGAATATTATGCCATGGTGCATTGGTGGGTTGCGCATGGTGCAACCCTGTTACGCCATGCGCAACCTTTTTGAATATCTGGCCCTCTGTCTTCTTCCTCTAGACACAAAGCACTAGGAAGGATCCCCATATATGCTTAGAAATACATCATTCTTGTTCATAAGAGAGTAGCAAATTCTTTCATTGTTTGCAGTAACCATTAGGTTGTTAAGCCATTGTTGAATGGTAGGAGGTTTGTTATCCTTCCAGCTTTGAAGGAGTAACTTTTTATAAGCTAGAGCACAGGTCAATAGCCAGAATTTCTTTTGTTTCGAGATTTGTGGGATCGAATTAGTATCACCTAGAATAAACACTAAAGAGGAGAAAGGGACTATTAATCCAAGAATATTCTGGCAAATGGCATGGTTTTGTCTCCAGTGAGATGAAATCACCTTACAGTGCCATAGCAGATGTGCCAAGCCTGCATCAGGGGACCCACACCGTCAACAATTATTATCTGTCCCTATTCCTATATTGAACAATTGTTTTGGACAGTAGTAATAGTAATGTAAAATCTTGAATTGTATGAGTCTCCCTTGCATTTCTCTGGAAGATTTGACAGCACTTTCCCAAGTTCTGTCCCATATTTCTTTAGATATGACAATGCCTAAGTCTTCCTGCCATTTCAGTCTAGCACGCTCTGTTAAATGTACATCCATTTCATTCAAATAGGCATATAAGAGACTAAATCCTTTAGGTAACTAACATATTTCAAAGAAATTCTTCCAAGCTAAGGAAGAAACAAGCTTATAAGATGCATCCAATAATTTGTTAAGTAAAAAGCTCTTTATTTGAAGATAAAAATAGAAATCACATTTTAACAATTTGAATTTACTTTGTAGATCAGTGAAAGAGAGAAGTCTGTCTTGGTCATCCAACAAATCTCCCAATACTACAATTCCTTTACATTTCCATCCTATGTCTTTAAAGGGGTTTATTGTCTGGGGTAATCCTGGGATTGTCCTATATGGGTGTGTGTGTGTATATATATATATATATATATATATATATATATATATATATATATTGCAAAGGGACAAATTCCACTTTTTTGAGAAGGTTGAATTTTCTACATGCCATTACTGAGACTTGACGAGCAGGTTGATTTAATAAGTGACATGGAATCCTACAGAAAAATAAATCAGTCAAATTTAAAGGAGCTACAATGTATTTTTATAATCCTACCCATAACAGAGTGTCTACAGAGTCATTTGATAAGAACCAATTGGCCATCTGTTTCAACTTGTATGCCCAGCAGTAGCCTTGCCATCAGGGTAAGGCCAAACTGCCCAAATTAACCGGTGCCCTAAGTGTAGCTTTTGAAAACCTTGGAGGTTTGTTCCTCCATAAGAAATTGTTAATAAACTAGAATAATTTGGGAGCAAAGATCATTTTTAAAGAATTAATCTTCCCCCATAAAGACAAATGAAGTTTTGCCCACCTATCTAAATTAGATGTTAATTCCTCTAAAATTCTTGACATATTATGGGACAAAATCCTATCTATAGAGTTAAATACTTCAACGCCCAAGTATGTCAGCCCCTCAGCAGGCCAAGTCACATCTGGAAGAATTGTTGATATCGCTGATTCTGAAACCGAAGAACTCAGTTTTAGGCATTTAGTCTTGGACCAATTGACATATAAACCTGACATTTCTCCAAAACCCATTAGCAGGGCTTTAATGTGGTTTAGAGAATTAACAGGGTTAGTTGGGGTAAGTAGTATATCATCTGCAAACGATAGGACTTAATTAGTGTAATTGCCATTTCTAATCCCACCAATGCTATCAGATTGCATAATCTTCCTAATGAGAGGTTCTATTGCCAATACAAATAGTAAGGGGGGAAGGGGACATCCTTGCCTGAATCCTCTATGTAGATGAAAAAACTAGATCTTAGTCCATTGGTAATCACACAAGCTCTAGGGGATGAATGTAATGTTTGTATCCATTTCATTAAACCAGGTCCTATATTGTTTTCTTCTAATACTTTATATAAATAATTCCATTCAAGAGAATTTAAGGCCCTCCCTGTATCTTAGGATATGACTAAGGAAGGAGAGGAATTATGCTTTGTGGAATGGGCAAACCAGAGTATAGAAAATAGTCTCCGAAAATTATCAGCAGCCTGTCTGTTCTTCAAAAAGCCCACCTGCTCCTTACCCACTAACTTGTTAAGAATTTTAGATAGTCTAGTAGCCAAAATTTTGCCAAGATCTTATAATCAAAATTTAAAAGAGAAATCGGCCTGTAGTTACCACAATCAAGGGGGTCTTTCTCTTTTTGCTTAATAAACAAATGTATGCTTCGTTCATAGAATGAGGTGAGTTCCCTTCCTCAAAAGAAGTATGAAAAGCATTAAATAAATGAGGGGCGACAATATTGTTAAGGTATTGGAGGAGAGGAGAGACGGGGGGACATGATTGAGGTCTTCAGGTACCTCAAGGGAATAAATAGGGTAAACATGGAGGGGATCTTTAGACTAAAGCAAGGAGGTATCACCAGAGGGCATGGTTTGAAGTTGGAAGGTGGAAGGGTGACGGGGAAAAGAGGAGGAGGTTTTTCACTTAGAGGGTGGTGGATCCTTGGAATGCGCTGCCTGGCGAGCTGGTTCAGAGATCCACAGTGGAGGGCTTCAAGAGAGGGTGGGACAGACACAGAAAGCGGATGTATCAGGTGATGGCCTGGCCCAGGGGGTTGGGGATGGATGATAGGGGTTTCTGGAACACAAGGAGGGAAGGGCCTTGGTACCCAACTAGGGATCTGAGGTTCGAGCAGACTCGATAGACCATAAGGCCTAATCTGATGGCAATTAGTATGTTAGTATGTTAGTATTTATAGAATTCTGCAGGCAATCCATCTGGTACAGGGGCTTTCCCTTTAAGATCCCGTACAATGGTCTCAGATATCTCATGTACAGTACCGAGATTGGTCTATCTAGCATTTGTTTATCTTCATTTGATAGGCATGAAAGCTTAACTGAGTTAAGAAATCTGTCTGTCATATCCGCCTGTGCAGACCCTTTAGATTTATGCAGGTTTTCATAAAGAAATTTTAAAGCAATTATTAATTTCCTTACTATTATGAGTAACTTTGCCAGAGAAGTCATTTATTCCTTTAATATTATTTTGATTTTGAATTTTACACAGCCTATAAGCCAGTAACTTACTGGCCTTTTCACCGGAATCCCAGTAATTCTGCTTTACCCTAAAAAGAGAATATTTAATCTTTTCTGAATAAATCTTATTCATATCAAATTTAAGTCCCATAGCTTTAAAAAGTAGTTCCTTTTTATTGGGTGTATTTTGTTTTAATTCTGACAGAATTCTTCCCCAGGAGTGTTCCATTTCTTTTCATTCTTTTTCTTTTTGGATGCTTAGCTGATAGTCCCCGTGAATGCTTTATAGGCATCCCAAATGATTTTGGGAGAGACTTCCCCATTGCAATTTATCTTGAAATATGTTTTAGAATCCTCCTGAATCCAATTTTGAAATGTGACATCTTGCAGCAGAGAAGTATTACATTTCCAGTTGGTGGATCTCTTGGATTTATTTTCAACCATTATTGAGCTCTTCAGGAAACAGTGATCTGATATAAGCAACTTCTCATAAGAAATATTGCTAGCGTTATTACATAAATCCAAAGGTAGAACTACATAATCTAGTCTACTAAAAGTCCTAAACCTAGCTGAAAGAAATGAATAATCTCTGACACTAGGGTGCACCAATCTCCGTACGTCAAATAGACCCAACTCACCCAGCTCCTTATGAAGACAGACCTGTGATGCAGACAACCTGCTCAGGTTGAGGGCATGAGACTGATCTAACAATGGATCTATCACTGTATTGAAATCCCCTCCCAGTATAATTTCGTATCTCCCTATATTTGCTAGAGCATAGGGTATGATTTGAAAAAAGTATTGTTGTTGTGTTTGGTTACTGGGATAGACATTACAAAAGGCTACATCTTTACCATATAGACTTCCCAACAATATCTGGAACCTTCCCTCTGGATCAGTCAAATGACTGAGTTTGATAAAATTGACTCCTTTCTGGATTAAAATAGCTACCCCCCCCCCTTTTCTTTTGAAGAGAAACAGCAACAATAAACTGTTTCTACTCCACTTTGTGCAAGCTTCTCTGCTTCCTCTGGAATAAGATGAGTTTCTTGCAGCATAGCAATATCTATATTATGTTTGTTCAGATGGTTAAGCACTCTACAGTATATCTCTTAATGGGTGAACCTAGCCCTTGGATATTCCAGGAATTAAAATTAACTGAGCTCATGTTAATAAAACTCTGCAGCAAAGGCATCCATAAAATAATTAGAGACAGAGGAAAAAAAAAGGTTATAGGCCAATTGCCTATTGAGCTGAATTTACTCTATATAAAACCAGTTCTGTTGGTATGCAAACCGCACCAAACAAAACTTTCCTTGCCTTCAGTGGCTGCCCATGATCTTATGTTATGCTCAGAGTGGTAGAGGGAATCAATTCCATATCTTGCACAGGACCCATCCTGCAGGAGTGACAAGCAATTAGGAGTAGAACCAGCATTTTACAGCTTATAATAATGTAATGCCCCAGAGTTGGGGCACCACAGTAAATAAATAAAGCTTAGGGGTTACAGGTGCCCAGGGTGCCTGTGGTAGGAGTGGGCTACAGGGTACAGTACAAAGTGGCCCCTTGTTAGTAAAGTGTTCCCTCCTGATAAAAGGAAAAACCCTGTAAATAATAGAAAAATGCCCTGTGCACTTAAAATATGATCAAAAGACAGATTTTATGCAAGCTGCAAGAGACAATGGCTTGGATGGAATGCTGTGCTGAGCTGCACATGTACAGCATTCCAATCCAGCCATTCCAGAACTAGAGTTTTTAGTTTTAAAAGTTATACAGTTTTTCTTGGGTAGTTCCTGCTGGCTGCGGAGAAGAGAGGACACAGATGGTTAAGGGGAACTGGGAAAAGGGCTTACCTGTGGGTTGAAGCTGTTCCCCGAGGGCCAGTCTGTGTGCTTGCTCTGACTCAGGCCAGTGAAGACCCCAGAAGAGCTCTGGTACGGTCCGCTGTGCCATCGGGGCACCTAAAGTAAAGAAATCGTCTGTTTGCCACGGTTTGGGCTTAAGAGCCCCGTCGTTTTGTTATTTTTAGCCCCTGATTAGTTTTAAAAGTTTATTTTGAGTCCCTCGTCAGCAGCTCTGCCAGCCACATCGTGCCCGAATTGCTGTTGGCAATCTCAGGCCCCTAGTCATCCCCCCAGCTGCCTACAAGACTCCCTCCCACTGCCAGCATACCTCCCGCCTCCTGAGACTGTGCAGCAGCCCTCCAGCAGCATGAGGAGCGGTGAGTCGGGGGCAGCACACACTACGTGCTGACCGCCTGTAGAGGAGAGACTTTTTATTAAATCACCAGTGCTTGCAGGCGCTGGGAGGGTGGGCCGACGCTTGCAGAGCATGGGTCAGAAGGACCCAGATTTAAATATTCAGAAGGGGCAGGCTAGTGACACCCATTTGAAGGGGCCAGGGAATTGAGGCCAGACAAGGGCCTGTTGAATATTTATAAAAGGGAAGGGATTAAGGGCGGCAACTCGGGTCTGAGTGACGTCAGGCTCTCAGAGCCAACAGATTTAAAGGGGCCCTCCCACTTCTGGCCAAATAAAAATTAAAAGGGGCCCTGCCAGAAGTTAAGTCGGCTACCAGGCCCAGGTTCATATAGGGCTACCAGGCCCAGGTTCAAAGAGGGCTATCAGGCTCAGAATGTAAAAGAGGGCAACAGGCCCAGGTTTAGAGAGGGCTACCAGGCCCGTGAGTTAAAGGTAGGGCTGCCAGGCCCATGATTTAAAGGGAGGGCACCAGTCCCACATTTAAGTGAGGACACAAGGCTCGAAATATTGGGAGGGCACCAGGCCCGAAGCAAAGTGGGCGCCAGGCCCAGTGCAGTAATGGGCTACCAGGCCCAGGTTCAAAGAGGGCACCAGGCCCACAGTAGTAAAGGGTGCCAGGCCCCAGTAAAGGAAGGGCACCAGGCCCACAGTAGTAAAGGGTGCCAGGCCCCAGTAAAGGAAGGACACTAGGCCCACAGTAGTAAAGGCACCAGGCTTAAGTAAAGGAAGGGCACCAGGCCCACAGTAGTAAAGGGCACCAGGCCCAAGTAAAGGAAGGGCACCAGGCCCACAGTAGTAAAGGGCACCAGGCCCCAATAAAGGAAGGGCACCAGGCCCAGTAAAGGTAGGGCATCCCAGCCCATAGAGAATAGGGCAGCAGGTGTATGGGCAATTATTCTTCCAGCATCTCCACTGTTGTGTTATTGCATGAAGCACCGAGACTGTGTGGTATAAATATTAGGATTGTGGTCATTTGCCCCTACCAGTGAACAATTGCCCTGGATTGTTGTGATTTGCCCCTGCTCCAGACAAGTTGCCCCTGCCAGTGAACAGTTGCCCCAGATTGTTGCAATTTGCCACTGTACCAGGCAAGTTGCCCCTGACAGTGAGCAGTTGCCCTGGATTGTTGCAAATTGCCCCTGCTCCAGGCAAGTTGCCCCTGCCAGTGAACAATTGCCCCGGATTGTTGCAATTTTCCCATGCTCCAGGCAAGTTGCCTCTGACAGTGAACAGTTGCCCCAGATTGCTGCAAATTGCCCCTGCTCCAGGCAAGTTGCCCCTGCCAGTGAACAATTGCCCAGATTGTTGCAATTTGCCCCTGCTCCAGGCAAATTGCCCCGAAAGTGAGTATTTCAGTATAACATGCCAACAGAAGTACCATTGTGCAGCAACAGGTTCTGATTCAATCTTCAGCCTCCAGCAGCTCTTCACCATAGAAACCTTCAGTCTTCATCAGCTCTTCACCATAGCAATCTTCTGTCTTCGGCATCTCTTCACCATAGCAATCCTCAGCCAGCAGAAGACTTCAGCGACTTTTTGCCCTTTCATCCACCGAAGTCAAAATCAACGTCCTTTGAGTTGTCGCGGCCACCGGTTCCTGATTAGCTTGGAAGAAAGATGACTTGAAAGTGTCTCGTCCATCCCTCCCAGACACCCGCCAGTAGATGGGTCCATCGTAGCCAAGTGTGTTCGTGGCCGCCTTTTCTTATTTTGTTCTCTATCCAAGTGTAATCCTGATCTTCACCTTTCACCTCTTCTTGCTTGTGTTGTCCTGCATCTCCAGAGCAATCCACAGGGTAGCAGCTCAAGTTTGGTGGTCCTTCAAGTGGATCTGTCACCAAAAGCAGCCCAGCAGTTCTTCTTCTTTGTCCTTGGTAGTCCTTCTTCTGGATTCTCCGCCAAGTCCAGTGTTCATTTGGCAGCCCTAGTTGAGGGTAGGTGCCAGGAAAACCCGCAGCAGTTCTTCTTCATCCTTGGTGACCCTGGTCAAGGGTTGGCACCGAGGAGAAAGCAGCAGATTTCTTCTCCTGTGGCAATCCTGTAGGCGGATCCCTTGCCACATTTTGGTTCTTTGACCTTGGCAGCCCAGTTTGAGGGTTTTTGTGCCAAGAAAAGAGCATTTCCCCAGTTAGTCTGTTCACGCTCTTGTGTTCTGGCAATCCTGGAGAGTGGGTTGGCCGATGCCTATGATCTGTTTACCAATCTCTCCATTCCCTGTTTGTGACCTCTCATAGGTCTCCTAGTGAGCTTGGCACCAAGCAAGTGTTCCCCTCTCTCTTGACCCCTAATCTTCAGTTGTGCATGAAGATGACAGACATCTTCATCTTATGGACTTTTGAGACTGTGAGATTGTTTGCTGAGTGTATTTTGTATGCTTGGCACATGGTATGAAAAGTATAAGGCCCTCTTAACATATAGAGCTCTGGGTAGGAAATTGTAAGAGTGATAGATAAGAATACTGTACAATGACCTTAGGTCGATGTACATATAGAGTAATAGAGCGGTAATTGTTAGCTAGTATTTATAAGTAAGAGTTATTCCCCGACTTTCACTTGTGACCGTGTCTACTTTCCCTGGTGTACATAAAAGCCTGCTGGCATCAAACTTCATATTATCTCCTGCCTCTCCTTAAAGGGTGTTTCCTGGCACCCAACCTAATTCGGACCACAGGGTTGTCTCGCCATTCCACCTGCTTGAGATGACGCTGGGTGTGCAGCTGGGACAGGTGTTCTTCTAGGATAGCATCCCAGTCGATAAGATCTCCTCACCATGATGTCATCACCATCAGAGCACATCACAATAAAGACATGCAAATGATCACCACCATCCTGTCTGCTATGCCTTATAAGTCTGCTTATACCTCCTTGTCTGTCAAACATTAAGCATACTACCTTTACCACTTTTAAATCAGGCAAAGTGCTACAGGCTAGGTTGAGAGGTGTGAGAAGAAACCACTGTGTCCAAGTAAATTCCTTAAAGGAATAAATGACCTTTGCTGTCTCCCTACTGCAACATGTCCTTGACCAGTTTAGAAAAAAACCTTCCACGAACTGGCCATATTTTTTGTTATCAGAGAGATTCCCCCAACCCCGTTTCAGGATAGACAGCATAGAATCAGACAGACCATCGAAGAACACAGCCCATGATAATATTTCCCCAAGAAAAAACAGAACAATTTTCTGGGTATTTACTTACTCTAATATGAAACTAAAGAAGCACATTTCTTTGTTTTATTTCAAAGCATCACAGGTTGTCCATGCAGATTGTCAAGCCGGAAGTGACCTCTGACCCTCATGTCCTGCCTCTAACCCTCTTTGTTATGCATTTCTGCAGTGATTAATAATAAATCTAGCTGTATGTTTCAACTAAGTCAGGAATCATGCATCATGGAAATAAGTAAAAAATCTAGAAATATTCTGAGTAGGCAGAAAAAATAAACAAAGAGATGTACACAAGACATTCAAGAGGTAGAAGTCATGTGACTACAGTTCACCAATCAGCAGGGAACAAAACCCCTTCAGGTCTTATTGTTGCAGAGTAAATCCATGTTCAGGATTCCATGCAAGTGCCTTCAGGTCACCAGTGCTTCAATTTCTTCAGGAGGGTACACAGGAGATGAAGGGTCCTCAAACATGTTCGCAACTGGGCTCCAAGGAACTTTAAGAATTCAGGTATTCCTCTGGGAGATCGAGTCAAAAATGATTTCTTAGACAACTTTGTAGGATTTGAGTGCCAGTTACTGTTGGAGGAGTTTTTTCTGCAATGGAAGAAATTATGGCTGGCTTGTTATTGCAGAATGTTTGCAATTTGCAAATTGTTTTTGAGGGCCAGGCTGCAGATTTTGGAAGGGAGGTTTTATTGTTAGGGAGTCTGGCAGAATATTTAAGCACCGGGATGTGCATGTTTTTAGTTGAGCCAGTGTGAGGTGAAGGCGAGTGTTCTTAATGAGCAGATTCTGCATGTGGGCTTCTCTGAGGAATGCTGTTCTACCTTAACATTTTCAGCATTTTCAAAACTATCGGGAGCCGTTCGGAAATTTTGTTGAATAGCATTGTTTTTTTGGCCTTCTACTCAAGATGAGGGGGGCTTCAGGCCAGGATCTTTTAATGAACTCCCAATTTCCTTCAGATGTCTTAAAACTGTGCAACCCCCCCCCCATTCATCACCATTGTAGCTGGATATTTAATGTAATATGGTGCACCAAGTGATTGTAATACATATCTACTTTCACTGTACGCCTTTCTTTTTTCTACAATTTCCAATGAATAGTCCTGAAATATGAACACTCTCTCTTTCCTCCAATAAAGTGCTTTCTTCTGTCTGGCTAGTGCAAGAATTTCCCCTTTGACATTAAACCTCAGAAGGTGAACAATTATGGGCCAAAGTTTTTGTCCTTGCTTAGGGAAGGCTCTTAAGGATCTATGTACCCTCTCAATTTCCAGGGTCCATTGCCATGAAGCATTTACAATTGATGGTATGAATTCCATTAAAAGCCACACCATGTCATTCCCTTCAATGAGTTCTGGGACCCCCACCAGGCGTAGGTTATTACGCCTGCTTCTGTTCTCAAGATCATCAGCTTTGGCACCCAAATAATTTTTGTACAGATTTTTGTGGAGGAGTCTTCCATTTTATAGAGACTCTCTTCCAAGAATGTTATTCTTTCCTCTAAAATGACAAGCCTTTCTTCCATGACTACTGATTTGTCCCTCTCAGAGTCTGCTTGTTTTTTCAGGGAAATAATATCAACATGCATGTTCTGCAGGTTATCTTTTATAAAGTTCATATCACTTGTATTTAGGTCAACAGAATGTTTACTTATTGTTTTAGTTGAGCCGTTTGCTGAATTCCTTCCTCCAAAACCATCCAGAGAACTAGTGGGTGATGATGAAGTGCTAGACTGTGCTGCAGTTCCTGCTGCACCTGAACACCTGTCATCCGGCATACTGAGAGAAGGTAGGTGCTGAATTTTCCCAACACAAATAAAAATCAAACAGAAAATTACATTGATCTAAAACTTACTAAAAATGTGCAGGGATATAAGGGTACCATTCCGGACTGCTTATAAGGAACAATTACAACATAAAAAAACAACTAATTTACAAAATTATTACTGACAGTGGCAAAGCATCCGTTATGCTGCCATTTCTTCAAAGCGCCACCACGTGACCATCCCAAGTCCAGTCCCAGTTCTAGACTAGTGTGCAGCTTTGGGGCTTAGACATCTGTGCTTCCATGTAGGGGTTAATGTGTAGCCAAACACAGAAGTAATAGAGACTGGAATGGGAATTTCTTCTGTATGTGGCTGCACATAAATACTGGCAAATGCAATCAGGTGTTCTGCATTGGTGGCACTCTCACTGGAGTGCAAAAAAGTGTTTTCTCTGTAGAACAGCTAGATCACTCATAATAAGCTGAGTGACAACATCTGCAGTTTTTTAAAATAAAAAAATGCCACATTGATTCATGGTTTCACTGCCTAACAAAAAGTGGCATCTGTACGTTAGATTGTTCAGCGGGGTTGCATATATCACTGTCAGGTAAACATGAATGAAATCAACCAAGAAGATTAGTTGAGATTTCCAGGAGATGAATCCCCCTTCTCCTTGTATAGCCATATGGGCTGTATATGTAAAAGTACTAGGTGTCATGAACACAAACATACACAATAAAAAAATAAAACTGGGACTGCTGCCTTTTTTTTTATACAAAACTTGCTCACCCTGGCACGCCTCTGAAGGAGTTGTGAATTGTCACTGTGGAAATTATTTTTTTTTTAAATCACCCTGTCACACACTGATTCTACTGATGTTTTTCTTTTCAGTTTTGTCAGTGTGTGTGTGTTCTAAAACATAGAACTTTTACATAAATAGTGTCCCATCAAAAAAGCAAAGAAGGCTTTTGCACTGTGGTGCAGGGGCAGTGCTCTTTGGAGGCTGGCTAAAACTCAAAATAGTCACAAAAATCCAAGTGTGGAGAGCATTCAGGGTAGACTGTGACCATACAGTTCACCTGGGTAATTTAATGCACAAATGCAAATCCACAACCAAGGCTGTATTTAAAAAAAACAAGTTCTGTGTGTGAGACTTTGACACATGATTACTTTGAGAGTGACTCCTAGATGAGACTATTAGCAACTGGACCTCACTGACATGTAATAGTTAATAATAATGAATAGATACTTAAAATACAACACGCTTTAAGGTAGTTTAATCTTTGATTACTTTGCATGCTCATTAATAAGACCATCCCTGTGCAGAGTCCAGCATGTCTGTAGAACTCAGTGATGTTTGAAAGGTTCACACATAAACTGTCAGGTGTGTTAGTGTAATACAAGAAACTACCTAAACAGCCAGATCAGAACAGCCCTAACACCGAACATAGAAGGTGGGTTGGGGGGTGGAGGAGAACTACCTATACAGCCAGATCAAAACAGCCCTAGCACAGAACACTGGGGCTACCTATACAGCCAATCAAAACAGCCCTAGCACAGAACACTAGGGGACTCACCCATACAGCCAGATCAAAACAGCCCCTGCACAGAACACAGGGGTGGGGGCTACCTATACAGCCAGATCAAACGGCCCTAATACAGAACACAGAGGGTGGGTGGGGGTGGAGGAGAACCTACCTATACAGCCAGATCAAAACAGCCCTAACACAGAACACTGGGGGGAGGCTACCTATACTGCCAGATCAAAACAGCCCTAGCACAGAACACTGGGGGGACCTACCTATACAGCCAGATCAAAACAGCCCTAGCACAGAACACAGGGAGGGGAGAAGGTGTGTCTGCTTTCATGACAACACCAAGTTACTCAATATCCACTAACTGTAAAGCAAAACATAACATTCCTTCATAAGCACTCAAAAGCTGTGGATTCTGTTTCAGATTTTTTTCCACATTATTTTTGTGCTATTACTTGATGTAAGTGGTCCATATTAAAATAATGTGGTACTGCAGTCACTCACCCCCGGCACGGTGCTTTACTGCTGCCTCTGAGGGCCTGGGTGTAGCACCATTGCAGAATTGTTTCATACTTATCAGATTACTTTCGAGCTGCCCTGTGTGTAGTCAAAAAAATGATTTGGAGGGGGTTTGAAGAATTACACCTGCCTTGTTCATGATGTGGGTTTTAAAAGGCTATGTTCAAAATATGGGGTCTGAATCTCGAAAAATACAGATAGTAAATTTATAAAAAAAAATTGAAGAATTTCAACATTGCTTCATAACTTTCTTGTTTTTGAGATTTTAATTGCAAGGCTATGCCTGTAGTTCAATGGGCGGAGCAACAAACCACTCCCCATGAGGCCTTTAAAGGCCACTCTTCCTAGCTAGTCCAGGATTCATTTCTTTAGTTGTGGCCAGAGGCGCTGCTCTTCTTTGTTCCCTCTCTGTACCATTTGCCTGTTTCTGCGGTTGCCTCCTGCGGCCAGCTTGCTCTGTACTTCGCCCATTTTTGACGCTGCTGTTCCTGCACTCTCCCCCTCCTGCCTGCTGCCCGATTTTTTCCCCTTTCTTTCATTTCCTCCTTCTTCCCCACACCCCACCTCTCATTTCTGCCTTGTTCCCTTTCCCTGGTCTGCCGCTGTCTCTGCCTCCCAGCTCTGCTTATCTCACCTTGCTCATCCCACTCCGCAACCTTCCTCCTGCTGCTATTGCTACTACTGTTTTCGCTGTTCAGTTCCCCGTTCAGCTGGCTTACCCAGCGCTCCTGGTGTGCTGTCTCCCACCCTCACTCTCTGTGCCTCAGACTGCTGGGGCCTTCCTCCACTCTTTTTGGCTGCCCTCCTCCTCCTCCATTTGTACCATCTCCTTTTCCATTTTGGGCATTTTCCACTGTTTTTCCAGCACTGCATCTTCTGCTTGCTGGTGCTTTCGGGGTGTGTCATCACCCACCATGCCCGGCACCAGGCTCTGCTTCCAGTGTTCCATGTTAGGATGGAGAGGGCTGGCTGTCTGGAACTGTGTCCTGCTGTGCTTCAGCTTGGAACCATTGCTGCCAGCCTGCCTCCATATCTGAGTAGAGTTCACATTCTCCATATTTTGTCATGTCTCTCGCTGCAGCAGTTCTCTCCAAGCCTCTGGGTGTGACGTCACCCACTGGTGCTCAGCTCCAGCCTGGAGAGTACAGCTGTTTAGCAATGCAGGCTGCAGCTCCATGTGTGTGCTATGCTGTTCCCCTTTTGTTTTGACTACACTGGGCTGGGATGAGTCTTGAGGGCTATATCACTGTATCACCTGCCTTGTACAGCTCAGGTCCTCCAGGACCGCCCATCTTTGCAAACAGAGCATTCCTGTTTACATGGGATCTGCTACTCACGTTCTGCCATTCTGTGCCTCTGCCCATTTAAACTTTTCAAATCCATTACCAGGTACCCACTGCTGTACAATGGTACCATCTATCTCAACCATCAGCAACCAGTAGTATGTCCTTCCATTGGTTAGGCAGCTTGCAATGACCCATTGGTTCTCGAGCCTCATCCCTCCTATACCCCCTGTGCTTTCTTTTGGGGTGTTTCCCCTATTCTGCCATCACTATACCTATTTGTATCCTCCTCTTACCCTAGTCCTACATTCTGGACTACTCAGCTCCTATATCTTCCACTCCATGTCACGTCTCAATTGTTACTGAACCTCATCCTTCCTATTCCCTACTTGCCATTTTACCTACCCCTAACTGTACTGGCCTTCAAGGCTTTCACTCCATTATCGTACATCATCCATTTCATACCTCACCTTCCTGTACTGGCCTTCAAGGCTTCACTCCATTACCTTACATCGTCCATTCATATCTCATCTTCACCGTACCAGCCTTCCAAGCTTCATTTCATTATCGTGCACTGTCCATTTCATACCTCACTTTAAATCGTTCTGGCCTTCAAGGCTTTCAATCCACTATCATTTCTCCTTCATTCATTCTCAGCCATTCTGTCATCCCACATCGTCTTCTCCTCATTCCATTCCAACTTCTCCCCTCATCATAGGCTCCGGGCTTCACCCGGCCATCATCGTCTCTCCCCTTTGTGCTGTTCAATCTAATTCTGCAGTTCCTTGTCAGCCTTCAAGGCTTCCCTTATCAACATATCTCATTTGTTCAGTCTCGAACCTCCACTCATCCATTCCTGCTTCATAGCTCCTACCTTACCTGCTCTTGGTACTTTGTACCTCTACCATTGGCAGTGGGATTTGCCCGGCCATTCTCATTTCTACTTTCATGCAATTTGATCCTTCCCAAATTTGGCTTCTCAATGGACCCGGTTGGTACACACTCCTGTGGTTGCTACTGTGACTTGCCTCCTCCGGACCCATGTTGTGGTCTTCTTCCAACCTCTCCCTAGGTCTACTTGTTCACATTGACTACTCAAGCATACCCTTCATATGGGTTCTATGCTACCTCGCTCGACCTGCTCTCCACTCAGAGATGTGCCTTCCGTGTCCATTACTCCTTGTCTCGGGGCTAGCCTGTAGCTGATGATCTCACTCTGCACCCACAAAGTCCACATCTAGAGCATGCAAAGCTTGTCATCCCTCATTTTGGCGACACCTCTGGATGTAGAATTTATGACTTCGGGCTGTGAGGGTTGGGGGTCTCATCATCAAGGCCCCTTTGGCTGCCCAAGCAGGCTTGGAGGCATCCTCTATGCCATTCTCCATCTGACTGCTTCTGGTTCACCTGGTCTGTTTCGTAGGCTCATGTAGGCTGGCTTAGTGCTTCGGCAGTCTTTTCTCTCCTCCTTTGCTTTTGGGCATCTAGTTGCAGAAACGTTGCTCACAACCCCCAACAGCATTCCTGTTAGAAGGACAGAGGGAGAGCTTCCTCTAAATTGGAATCTTTTCCTCTTCCCTCAATATTGACTCTAAATTGCAGTAGCTGAGCTGTCACTAACGAAAACATCCTTTATTCTGGAGGGAAGGTGACCTAGGCCTTGGATCCCCAGAGGTTTCCTCCTCAAATGGGGGTTTTTCTCTCTTCCAAGCTGATGATCATGGTATTAGACAGGGTTAGTGCTTTTCATAGGTCCTATAGTTAGGTTCCACTGTTGAATGGAGTCAGATGGTGGCCCTGGCTGTTCCCTCTCTCCTTAGTAAGTCTGCCCTTCTGCATCTTGTCAGCTTTCATTTCTTTCATCGTTCTTGTCATCTCTCGTTGCTCTTCTTTCCTTCCCATCTATGTCTTTCTGCTTCATTTCTGGCCTTGATATCTTCTGGCTTCTTGCCTCCTTCAATGCTCAACACCCTTTTGTGTATTCTTTTTGGGCTTCTTCCTAAGCTACCTTTAGCCAAGGGAATCATTCTCATGGCACTTATAGGGGTGGAACCCTTCACTATGATTCCTCGCCGTCGTACCCCTACAGGGTGGTAAATCCCATGGATAGAGAGATGACTAGAGATGCAGCAAATTTTTAATCCACTGGCGAAGTGAACGCGAAGTGGCCACTTCACGTTGGCAGAGCACAATGCGAAGTGGCCACTGCAAAGTGCTCACTTCGTGTTCTTATTATTACTTCGCATTGCCATTATGCCTTAACGCGAAGTAAGGCGAAATGACAAGTAAACAGGCAGCCCCCCACACATCACATGGCTTACAGTACTGTAAGTCACTTACTTTAGCCAGGCAGGAAGGAAGTGAGTCAGAGAAGCAGTTTCACTTTCTCCTTTGCAGTTGTAGAGGGAGAAGGCTTTTTGGAGAGGAGAGCAGTTTTGTGTCAGTGTCAGAAAGTGCTTTATTGCTTTTGTGCCCGAAAAAAACAGCTTTTTTAAAAGCTATATCTTTATTTAGTTTTTGTATTGTGTGTGTGATTGTTTTTTTTGGTAGTGAATTTTTTTTTATAAGTTTTGTTTTGTTTTGTGTCTTTGTGTGTGTGACTGTGTGTCAGTGTGTGTATGTGTCTGGGAGTGTGAGATTAAGCATGGCTGCCAGGTGAAGGCTTAGCGTCAACTCTGGTTGAACTTGTTTATAGTTGGGTCGGGGACTTGTGTGGGAAGGATGGAACCTGGAGAAAGAGAGTCGCTGGTCCGTGGGCAAGGGCAGAGGAGGGGAGTGTGCACACATGGGGGTGGTTGTGTGTTGCTGGACCACTCCTGACTCTTGGATGTTGTCTTCTCCCCTGTGGAAGCAACAGCAGCAGCAGCAGTACCAGTGCCACCGGTGGCTGCTGCGTATCCACCTACTCTGCCACTACCACCACCGGTAGCAGCTGTAGGGGCTCCAGCAGCACCTCCTCCACCACCTCCATAGCCACAGGAGGAGCCCCAGGAAAACATAGGTGGTGCTAGAACTGTATCTGGTCCCCCCCGCCGCAGCTCCCCAGTGTGGGAGTTTTTTAACTCTGTGGGGGAAGACAGCACAGTCATGGTGTGCCATCTGTGTGGTGTGCTCAAGGCCCCTAGAATTCTGCGGCCACAGAATTTTGCACAGAACTTGCAATCTACCGTAGAACTTCTGCGGTGCCGCAGAATTCACTCTTCTTGTTGATTTTTTATTAATATTTCTGTTTTTCCATATAATCTGGTTCCCTTCCCCTCTTTTTATATCCTAAACCCCCCTTATATGCTCAGAATGTGATGTTATCATTGCTATAACATCATACATTAGCTAATGAAATGGCTGCAATCTGCAACAGAAATGAAAAGTCACTTATCTACCACAGCTCCCACTGCCAGAGATGGTAGCACAGCACATCAGGCATGGTGATATTTGCTCAACCTACACTACAGCCTAATACAATTTTCAGTCTTATGTTATTGTACTCGGGCCAACTTAAACAAAACCTTGTCAATAGCATAGACCTGTTAAGTCCATACCTCACTTTGTACAAACCTATTTGTGTCTTTAAGGTATAGAGATGCCATCTGAAATGAATAACTGGTAAAATGAATTTAACTGTCATTTTTAAGAAAACTAAAGTAATTATGCCCAGAAAAGTGGAATATAATAATGTATAGACCTGTTGAAAGACTAGACCTGTTAAATAAATAATTGCACTGTACACATTTTTGCCAGTGTTATTGATTACATATTGTCATTGGTTGATAGAATCACCTAAAAGTTATGGAGAAATGTTGTGTGCAGGGACAAATGTTGGGCCAGAGGGTAGCGTGCTGGCAACTCAGGTTCAGAGATTAGCTCTGGGAGCTGGCTGGGCAGCACAAGGATTGGTGGAACACACGACTGCTTGGAGTCTAGAAAGGTATGGTGCAGTGTTCTGTCACATGGTGGGCACATTGTGCTGGTCTAGAGAGCTCTGTCTCACAATCGGTTCACATGCATGTCATGGCCTGATGGTGTTACGCAGTGTGTCAGGGAAAGCAGGTTGACATCAAAAATGAGTTTTGCAATAACTCCTCTATTCCATTCCTAATGGGACCTGTATGAATGAGGATGCAAGTTCATGGAAATAATAAAAAAAAAGTATATATATATACCTACATACATATACACACACACACACACACACACACACACACACACACACATATACATACAGTATCTCTGTCTCTCTCACCACACACACATACATTTTTATGTATGTTACAGATTGCATATAAATATATAAGTGATACACAGTGGGAACCTCATGAGTGGTGCAGAAAGCACATACAAATATATAAGTGACAGACAGTGGAAACCTCATTAGTGGGATAGATAGCATGCATATAGAAATACCTTATTTATCACATAAGATCCCCTCTGCATATGCCATTTATTTAACGGGCTAGGACCTTAAGGGAGAGACATCTGTTTTGCTTTTTTAGGCATAAAATTATTTTTATAATTCTGTTATTTTTTGAACTAGTGTTACTGTGCTTTCCACCATCCTGATTGCTTTAAAAACTGCCATGAAAGTGAAGTCAGGATGACAAGCTGTTACTGTGATGTGGTAGTTTGTTAGTGCCGCAGAACTTCCACAGAAATTACAAACCACCGCCGCAGAAGTTCTGTGGCAAATAGTAGTCTTGCCGCAGAACTTGGCCTCACTGTGCCGCAGAAAAGTAGGGGCCCTGGGTGTGCTGGTGCACCGTGGCCCCTGGGGAAACATTGGGGACCGGTGGCCAGCGCACCCACATGTTGAACCACCACAAGGCAGAGTGGCAGGCTGCCACAGAAGGGGCCAGGTGTCCACCTGCTGGCCCTTCTGTGGCAGTGACCGAGGGTGCTTCTGGGGTTGAAGTTGTGCCTCACCACTGCAGCAGGAGGGGAGCCAGTGCAGCAGCTGCTATAACCACCACCACCACTGCCACCACCGCCAGCACAGCCACCAGCACCACCCTCTCCATCACCACCACTACCTGGGTTTCCACCTGCAGTGGACCCTGCCACGGTCCCTGCAACAGAGGCTGATATTGCCCTGGTGTGGGCAGCCCTGGAGGAGAATAATGAGAGGGTAGGAGCTGTGCAGCAGCAGGTCAATAAAATCCAACAACAGCAGCTGCAAATACTCATAATGCTGCACCTGCTGCTGGACCACCACGGCATCCCATGGCCACATTAAGGGATTGTTTTCTGAACCCCCCCACCCCACTACTGTGCTGTACTGTTTTTGTGTGTTTTTTTCTGTTGTTGTTGTTTAATAATACACTTTTTCCCTTCTGCAGTTGCAGTGCCTCAGTAATTTTTACTTTTTGTTTTGGAGTGCTTGTGGACAAGCTGTTGTGAGCAGTGCAAGTATGATGTGTAAAATTGCATGTGTGCAGTCAGTGTTGTCTCGTGTGTGTGTGTGTGTGTGTGTGACATCAGACATTGTGCAGCATGTTGCAAACATATATTGCTGTTGCTGACTTGTTGCAGGCAGTGTTTATGCTATAAAGAATAGCGAGCAGAATATGGTATATTTTATGATCACCATCATCATCAGTGGACTAAGTGATACCATACTTTTTCAGAGGTGTCTGGCCAGAGTGCACCTTAGTCCCATTATATACTATACTGCACACATAACTTTTAGGAGAGCATGTGTTTTTTGTGCTATGATCTCCGCAAAGCCATGTGTGCACTGTGAGTGACTGAGGTGCACAGTGACCCGATACCTCTGAAAAAATATATCACTTAGTCCGCTGGCACTGATGGTACCAATAAAATATACATCAGGTATTATTTGTAATCTTTATTCTTGATAATGCAACAAGTCTTACCATATTTATGTTTGCATGAAGCTGTACAATGTATGCACACACAGGAAAGAACAGTGACGGCACACATGCAGTTTAGCACAACATACTTGCATTGCTCAGTCTTCACGCTGTTTGTGAAACACTTAAAATCCAATTCATGAGTCCCGACACAAAGTAAACATTACTGAGGCTCTATAACTATTTTGCTTGTGTAATAGACATGAAAGAGATTCACCAAGTTACAGCATTGCACCCGATATATGGGCGCCTTACTTTCAAGGGAATCTTTCTTGCTCCACATAGTGCAATACATTTCTGTGAAAACAGCCCATAATTTTATTACAGTGTGTCATGTGACAGAGGAATTCCCATTCTGGAAAGCCACCTACATTCTGCCCCCTTCTTTCTCAGCAACGTTAGGATGTGATGCCAGGGAGAGCGTGGGTGCGTGCTCCATTATAGTGAATGTCCGATTGTCCGGCAGCTTTCCAAATGTTTCTTTATGTTATAATGGTCAGTTTGTGGTGAAACGTGTGGGCACATTTCCAGTAAGAAGAGCCTTGTTAGTGGAAATGTTCACATTTCACCACAAGTGAACCTATAACATAAGGGAACATGGGATAGCTGCCAGACATTCACTATAGTGCAGCATGCACCTGCGCCCCTGGCATCACATCCTAACATTGCTGAGAAAGTGAGCAGAATGTGGGAAGCTTTTCTGAATGGGAATTCCTCCATCACATGACACACTGTAATGAAATTACAGGCGGTTTTCACAGAAATGTATTGCACTATGTGAAGCAAGAAAGATTCCTCTGGAAGAAAGGCGCCCACATATTAGGTTATGTGCATCACCATAACTATGTAAGGTGGTGAATATCTGTAAAACAGCAGCGCAGCAATCTGTTGAGAACTCTGACCTATATTTTTTAATGCTATGTTACAACTTCCTTTACTTACATCCTGACTGGAATTACATAAGAATTTGCAGTAGTTGAGTCTGCTGTACTACCTTTTTCCATGTGTGAAATAATGAAAGGAGCATTCCTTTTAAATTGGTGCTGACCAGATCTTTGCCATTGTTTTCCTCTGCTTTTCTCCATCAAATCAGTTAGTTGTTATATATCACTTCTGTTGTAAATTAACAGTTATGCAGCAGGCAGTGTTTTATGACACCACAGAACAATATTTATTGAAAAGCTGCTGCAAATAAATAAAACCTGGTCAGAGCAATATTCAGCGATGCTCATTTTTTTCATACATGAAAAGAAATAGTCAACTAAATAAAGCAGACAGAAATTGTAAAGAAAAGCGTATCATTCAAGTCACAACTCGGGAGGTAACTGGTAAGCAACGACAATGTAAAGTAGCATAAAAAAGTACAGTTCAAAATTGTCACAACATTCTTGCAATGCTGCTTTAATTGATCATGTCAGTATGACATCATGAGCTCACAATCACACAACACACAAAATGCGTCCCCAGAATTAATAGCGCACTCAGTCATTCGCGCAGTGGTGGTACAGGGTCCCCAGATTTTTTCTGCATGCCCAAAATGCATCCTCCTTGTGTGCAGAAAATTGACAAGTGGTACAGTGAAATGGGAGTGTTTCAGCACATACAAAGTCCCCCGAATTAATGGTGCACTCAGTCATGCACGCAGTGGTGGCACAGAGTCCTCAGATTTTTTTCGGCATGCCCAAAATGCATCTGCCTTGTGTCCAGAAAATTGACAAGTGGTAACAAAGTGAAATGGGAGCGTTTCAGCACATTCAAAGTCCCCCAGAATAAAATGATAACGGTGAGCGTACTGTTACTGGTCCAAAGTGTTCTGCGAGGTGATTCAAGCAAATGCAATGTGATCATCTCAACTCGATGGAAAGGTGCCCTTTATCTGTACACTAACAGTAGCCTTGATGAGTCGATATAAATAGATATATTTTTGTGTGTTTTGTAGGTGAGGAGTGGGGTTGATGTGGACATGTACTCATGGTATTGTTCTGTATCACAGGTCTCATCATCAGGGCCCCTTTGGCTGCCCAAAAAAAACTGTTGGTGTGCACATTCCAGTGCTCAATGAGAATTGTTTTGCATTGAAATTGGAAATGGATAACTCTCAAGCACATGAAGGTAAGTATTTTTTATAGGGGGGTGGGGGAAAGCATATTTTCAGGTTTGTCTATAATGGTTTCTTATTTTATTACTTCTTCACAGATTTCATCTGCATCCTTCTGGAGTCCCGTTGTTGTTGTTAATGACGGTCATGGTCATCTAATGAAATGACTTCTGCGTGTTGCATGTGTGCCCAAGCCAAGGGGAGGGGGTGCCTGATGTTGAAGAACTTTTTTGGATAAGGCCACTTTGACAGAACAACAAAGCATCTGGAAGTTTCCTAAAAAAAAAATGAATGACTTCTTACAACTTAATTGTAATTTGTCCCTCCCTGGTTCTCAATCTCAAGTCAAGTTACATTTCAAACCCACATCTTGTCAAGTAACACAGCCTGTGTGCAACTTTTTCAACACTGTCATGGTCAGAGCTGCACAGCTGCAAGTTCAGAATACAGTGCATGAATGATATCTTACAGAAATAGTTTCGGTGATGTACACACGTCACTTAGTTTATGAATCATAGTCAGTCGCATTTGCTGCAGTCTTTCCAAAATAATGAAACGTATGAAATAAAATCTTCATACTTACCAGAATGGATTTCACATGGATATTCCATAGGTTCCTCTGTACAGTACAGCTGCATTACCATTCCCACTGAGTTTTAGTGAAGGAGACTTTTTTGTTAACCTATAAAAAAAACAAAATACGTGTACCGTATGTGTTTGACCATTGCGGCTCTGAAAAGCTACAGAAAACAAAACATACAACTAAAGGAAGTGAAACAGCATAACAAACATGAGTACACATACTCACTTTATGGTTTAAATGTTAAGAAACTTTGTGTCTGTGGCTGATGGATGTGGTGGTCTGGACAGACTCATGCTCAGTGGTGGCAGTGGCTAACATCAGTCCCGGTGGTGGAGGTCTGGTGGGTGGACAGACTCATGCTCAGTGGTGGCAATGGCTAACATCAGTCCCGGTGGTGGTGGTGATACGGGGGGGCGCACAGACTCATGCTCAGTGGTGGCAGTGGCTAACATCAGTCCCGGTGGTGGTGGTAGCAGTCCGGGGGCAGACAGACTCATGCTCAGTGGTGGCAGTGTCTAACATCAGTCCAGTGTTGGTGGTTTGGGGGGCAGACAGACTCATGCTCAGTGGTGGCAGTGGCTAATATCAGTCCCGGTGGTGGTGGTGGTGGTGGTCTTGGGTGGCACACTGCCTTTTAACAACTTCAGTTAAAACCTGCCAATATTAACAACATCATCATCCTTATAAAGAAAGCTTCCCTCACAGTCATCTATGTCTGAAGTCTGACCACTGGGAAAGTCTTTCTCCATTGTGTCGTCATTGACATCAGTGGTGGGCTGTTTCAGGCAGTCACTGCCAGTGCCACCAGGATGGTCCATTACCACATCACCTACCACGATGCTGGGCGAGAGTCAGAATACCGAGGGTTGCAGTCTGTGCTGGTATGTGCCTCTCATTCATTTTAATGAATGTTAGCAAACTAACATTTGCAGGAGACAGGTTTGTCTGACGATCCCTGACTATTGCACTTGCTGAGCTGAATATCCTCTCAACACTTACACTGGAGGGTGGGCATGTGAGAAACTTCAGTGCCACTGCAGTCAGCTCTGGCCATTCACCGACCTTTCCACTCCAGTACAAAAGAGGATCTTCAGTTATTGTCAGGTGCCTGTTTTCAGACAAATATGACTCAACCATTCTCTGAGCTGCACTAAGTCCAGTTGTTGATGCATCATCCTGTTCTCCCGATTCATTTATTTCACAATACCCACTTGGGACAAAGACTCCCAAAGCGGGTTGACACCAGCCACTTTGGATGACAGATGATCTGGAACTGCTGTCCTCTTCCCCTTGCAGGATATGCTTGATGGTCCTCCAGGTACACCTTCAGCTGGATTATGCTGCTGAGGTTTGCTGACCTTGGCACGTGACTTCTGTACCCCATGAACCAAACACACCATTGACCACTGATATTTTTTACCTGTTCAGGCCCTCCTTCCAGTACTGATGCAATTCCACGTTTGCATCGTGGGTCCAGCGTTGTTGCTATGGCAAAGTTGTCACTACACTGAATGGTCACAACGTGACGATTCTGGTCGAATACTGTCAGCATGTGTTGCAGCAACATACTGCTACCACCGTCTCCAGCAACATTAAGGCCATGCTGTACATTCACCAATGTCTGCCTCAGCACCCACAGCAGTGGAATTGATTGGCTAATGGAGGCAGACTCACCACTCACTGCCTGTGTGGCATTTTCAAAAGGCCACACAATTGTTATTACAGAGTCCATGAGGTGCCACTGTGCAGTCATCATAGACATGGAGGCCCCGGAACTGTCACAGCTAGTGTGCATCACAAGATATTCTGAGATGGCTTTGTATTGTTCATACAACCTCTCTGCCATGTAGAACATGGAGTTCCATCGGGTGACAACTTCCAGCTTCAAGCGGTGCTGAGGCAGGCTGTTTTGTATCTGCAACTGCCGCAGTTGGTCATGGGCCTTTCCAGATCGTGAAAAGTGAGAGAAGATACGACGTGCAATGGTCAGCATTTCCTTTACATCAGAGTGCTGCAGAAACTCCTGCACCACAAGATTTAAACAATGGGCCATGCATGGAACACAAAAAAAACACCATTCGTGATGCATTTCACCACATTTGACCCATTGTCACTTGCTATGAACCCAGTTCTCAGGGACAGAGGGTTTAGCCATTTGTCAGTTTCAGTCAGTACCATGTCCAACATGTTCTCACCAGTGTGTGAACAGGTCACATAGCGCCTAGCAATCGCTGCATGCTGTCGAATTCCTGGAAGATTGCTACCACGACAATCCACCTTACTGCACTGATTATTCACACTACCAACATCACAAACAACCCCCGGCACCTGCGCCCAGTGTGCAGTTATACACAAATATGAACTCCCCGCTGTTTTGCCACTTGTCCACATATCCATAGTTAAATGGATGAATGGAGAGGAGGAATGTTGAAGGGCATGTCTTACCAAGTCGGACACAGTGCGGAACAACTCAGGGACAGCATGGGTAGAAAAATATGTCCTAGATGGGACTTTCCATTTTGGACAGGCATGTGCAGCAAACTGCTGAACCCAGAAATCTCCACAAAGGAGAAGGGCAAAAGATCAATTGCCAGCATTTCAGCTACAGCAGCATTAAGTTCACGTGACACTGTATGATTGGAGGGGTACTTCAGCTTATGCGCAAAAACAGTCTGTAACATGGGCTGACTTAAACGTTTTACATGGGGTGTGATCACAAATGGCTGTGCTCTGTGATGAATGGCATTGGCAGGGGGTGGAGTGTGGACATTTGATGAAGACGGTTGCACAGGTAATGATGACAAACCCAGAAATGCAGTTATTTTGCCAGATTTGCCAACTGGGGTTGATGTACCACTTGCGCTAGACATACTGCACTCACCACCACCACCACCAAAACTGCTACTCTCACCAGCACTGGACAACATTTCAGAGTCATTATGGTCCTCCACCTCATCATGCCTGTAGTAATTCTCTGCTCTTTATTACCTCACTACTGCACATGTTTAATTTACTACTGGACTTAACAATCATGGAAGGGGATAACATGCTCGCTATGGTTGCTGGTGATGAGGGTGGATGCCCCACTGTGGTATTAGCTGCCAGCTTGTGCTGGGTCCACAGTGCCAAATTCCTATTCTTAAGATGCGTATGCTGTCCTCCTGTGCCCAGATGGCTCTCCTTTTTACCTTGAATCACACGCACATGGCAAACCTGGCAGATTGAAACTGACTCATCATTTGCATCTTGAACAAAAACATCTTAGACAAGGGACTGTGATGCTCTGCTTTTAACATGTCCATGACGTTGCTTATTTAAGTCCGTTATTTTAAGCACTGAAGTGGGGGAAGGGGCACGTGATGTTTCAGGCACTGCACACCTGAACTGCAACTGACCACCACGACTACCTATCATTATAACCGGGTCATCATCATCAACTAAAACTGGTAAATCACAAGTTATAATGGGGGGGGTGGAGGGATTCCTGCAAACAGACTCAGACACAGCCACTTTGAATTTCTTTTTCTCCTGTTCCCAACTGGGGTCAATTACATCATCATCATATGCATCAACGTCACACACATCCACATCTTTTGCTTGGATGCTAGCATGTGGGCTGCATGTTGCAAGAACAGCAACATCATCGTCATCATCAAATTCATCATCATCATCTACACCACCATCACCTAACAGGGTTTTAAATAATTGATTAGCAGTTTTTTCCCTGGGACAATGCTAACTGTATGGAAAGTATTTCTATAGGTTTTCTAGAAGTCTTATATTTGTTAAACACAATGAGGCAAGTGCTATGCATTTTTACAATGTTTTAGCACTTTTATGAGCAAAACGCTAATCAATTTTTAGAGTTAAATAAAACCCTGACCTAATATTTTTTTCACCACACTGTGAATCACTGCATAGAAAATGTGTGACATTAACCGCCATGATGGACAGAATATCACATTGTACGCTATCGTTGACATGATTATCAGAATCCGTAGGTTCAGTTACTGGGATGTTACTGGGAAGTATGACATCATCTACACTGCCACTCACTTGCACTGCTTCACACTTAATATTTTTTGATACGGTACACTGGTCAGAATTCGAACTTGATGCACCAATACTAATACTACCACCACCACTAACACCAGTAACACTAACAACACCGGCTGGGAAAACATCATCTTCTCCAACTATGAGTGAAGCTACTGATTGGGCTGTAAAAAACATTGCAGGAGAAATACCTTTCCTCACATCAGCAATGCACTTCTGTGTCTGCGTACTACCATGCCCACAGATTATCTTACTGCCAGCATTGCCATGGCAAGAACCAGCTTTGCTTGCACATCTCTTTGCAGGCATTTTGGGGGATCAACAACAATATTATAGCCAAATTTAGATTTTGGTACGTTCACTCTCTGATTGGGGGGACGCTGGATGTAAAGCCAAAAAAACAACTGTAGCTTCAGCAACAGATAGACACTGTCATGCAATGAAAATAACTTCAGTAACCAGTGGTGCTGATGAGGTCACAAAAACAATCCAATCTGGTAAAAAATTCCTTTTGCCTGTGGGGTTGGGGGGAGCACTAACTGCAGATTTTTACGGCAGTACAAGCAGCAAAACAAAGAACAGATACCACGATCGCAGTACAAAATCAGGCAGCTGCAGTGGCTAGCAGGTTCACACTGCTGCACCTGCCCTGCAATTACACTAGTCTGTGACACAATAAAAGGTGTATTATTTGATGTCACACAACACCACTCCACACACACACAGACACACACACACACACACACACACACACACACACAGAACAGTTTCTCTACAATGGTGAATGAGTAATGCATACCAAATTGAAAAGTTCAGTAATATGACATGTATTGTAATGTAAACAACTAGAAATTATGAACTGCTGCACCAGATCCACACAACACACAACAGCACGAAAATTTCAACAATTACTGACAATATTACTGTGTGTACATTAACACAGTCAGTTATATAACAAAAATATAACCAAAAAACAAAGAAATCACTATTTCTCCAACTTAAATCTACCTACACCACAGATACACCCCTCAACAAAAGCACACTTTCACTGTCTTTCACTACACACACTCGATGTTGTACATTAACATTCAAAATCCACACAAAAGCAAAAACATTCAATGATATGAGCACAGGAGGGTTTCCTGCAAACAATGAACTAAAGGTGGAGCCCCCAAAAAAACACAAAAATGCTCTTTTTAACAGTTTTTAGAGGATTTCAATCAGAGACAGCTCTCAGAGCATGCTGTCTCCTACTGCTCCCTACACACACTACCCCGAACTGAGGCTGTGCAGATCAATATAGAGCCCATGTGACCTGAAATCCCATGAATCACTGCAAAATTCGCCTTCGGAGCTCAAAAACAAGGCAAAGTGAGGTGAAGTGCATTGATCCCAATGCACTTCACTTAAGATTTTGGTGGAGTGGTGGTCTGGGAAGGCGGAGTAATGCGAAGTCAATGTTTTTAATGGACTTAGCTTTACCCATCATAACTTGAATTACTCCACTTCACATTGCAGAGCACTCTGTGAATCCGCCTTTGCTCCATGAATCACTTCGCAGACCGGATTGAGCCCACTTTGCCCACCACTAGAGACGAACAACCACAATGTATGCAAGTCACATAAGCATACATCATACCAGTTGCGTAAGCACATTGAATTTCAAGGCTATGCCTGTAGTTCAATCGGTTGAGCAACAAACCACTCCCCCATCAGACCTTTAAAGGCTGCTCCTCCTGGCTAGTCCAGGATTCGTTTCTTTCATTGCCCCACCATCCTCCCTTCCCCTCCCCTCCTCCAGTGGCACATTTCTCTTTCCTGTGAGCTTCTTCCTAAGCTACCTTTACCCAAGGGAATCATTCCTGTGGCACCTATGGGGTGGAACCCGTCACTAGGGTTCCTCGCCTTCGTACCCCTACAGCCTGGTATATCCCATGGATAGAGAGACAAACAGTCACAATATATGTAAGTTACATAAGCATACATCATACCAGTTGTGTAAGCACATTGAACCCCAAATTTTCAACATAGTCTTCTTATCGCCGCACCTCATGAACCTGTTAGGTGAAAATGTTCAAATCTCAGCTGAAGCATCATTTAGCACCACAGGTGTGAAAAGACGTTCTGCCCAGGACTTGAGAAGTTTCACAGGCATCAAACTGCCACTGGCCTGCCTACCATATTCTTCCAGGCCTAAGACATATCTCTGAGTTTTATCATATATTTCAAACTTGTACTAATTAGCCCTAGTTTCTGATTGTTAGACTTCACTGTTTATTTGTATCAGTGCTGAATTGTGTCCTCGTTGAATTGTTATGTAAAGTTTTTTCTGTACCTTATTTCTGTGATGTGAAACCTTTGCAAATGAGTCTTTGACTCCAAGGTATTTCCAAATCATCAATAAATAAATAAATAAAAGTCTGGCAAGGGTCAGGATGTCTGAATTATTAAGGCTTCTTATGAAGTTGCTCTTACCAGCCAGCTGCTCCTTTGCAAAGGAAGAGGTGGCACTGCTGAGTGGTAAAGCTGGGAGCAGGACTGCAAGGAGTCAACTTGTAGACAGTCGTATAACTTCAGTGGATCAGGCTGATTAGGGCAGCTTGGGTGGGCTGTCAAAGAGGTTTGTGTTTTAGTTCTTTATTATTTATTTATTTTTTGTAGCAGAGCTGGGACCAGGACTGCAAGAGGTTAACTTGCAGACAGTCAGCTAACTCCAGTTGGTGTTGACGCTGATTCTCCCTCCTTTCTTTCTCCCTCCAGGTACTGTAGTTGAGGCTTGTTCCATACCTCCCACATTTGAGCTTGTAGCTCCATTTAATCATGTCTCCCATGTGTTGAGGGACAGCATCTCACATTTTCTCACATTTTGGATATCCAATGTGCCCCACATTTCAGTGACAGAAGATTGTGAGGCATGGCTTGTCATAAAGATAAGTTCACAGACTCCACAGGAAGCCTAGGGAGGTCCAGTGCATTGCTGAAAGTAGCACAATTAACCAGGGTAGTGGTGGGATTAGAACCTAAATCCCCCAAGTCATTGATTCCAGGTTCACTGTTTTTGCACTAGAAATTGCATGGTGTCCCAGCACCACCAATGACCCTCTTTTAATTAAATGCACAGGACTTATTTTGGAGGTTTTGGGGGATTATTTACCCCAAATAGCCCAACTCAGCATACCTCTCAACTGTCACACATTATGAGGTATGTCACTCATTTTAAGAAGAAGAAGGAGAAGAATCGGCATGTATATAGAGCTTTTCATACACAATGTATCCCAAAGCACTTTACAAGCAATGCTAGACTGGTAGTGAAGTGACTGAATGTGTAATGGTGGCCATATCACACATCAACACCCACACAGCCTGGACAATTGCATGAACCATTTTTATGGGAAGGGGAATATTGGTCAAGACAGCAGGAATGTCCCCTACTCTTTGCAAAGAATGCCTTGGGTTCTTTTACTTCCACCGGGACACCCACCAGGACATCACCAGGATGGGTAGAAGGATCCTTGGTTTAATGTCTCATCTGAAGGATGGCACACCCCAACAGTACAGCACCCACCTACTACTACACTTGGGTGCCAGTATTTTTAGGTACAAGTCCAATCCCGGTGTGGGATGAGAACCCACAACCTTCTGGTCCAGAGGCAGATGTGCTACCAACTGAGCCCCGCTGACACCCTTACCTCTCAGAAAGCCTCTGTTCCACATGAAGAAGGCAATATTCCACATTGCTAGATCAGATTTAAAAGCATAAATTCATAATAATCTATGATGTGCTGTAATTAGCAAACATTATAATCATTAGTGCACTTGTTTCCACTGGGTTTTGAGCTTGCAGTCTCATGTTTGATCATATGTCTCACATTTTGCCCATTTGTCACACATTTGGGCTATGAAAGGCTGAGAGGTATGCAGCTTAGATGGAGTATTTCCTTTTCAGTGGGTTCCTGCTTTAGCCTTAGGAGTAAACAAAACCCTCATTTCATAAGATGCAGAATAAGCTGGAGGGGGGCAGATAGAAAATCTCACTTTTAAGAAGTCAGGCAACACTTTCTCTGGCTATTGCACTTGTATGTTTTGTTTTTTCAAAAATAGCTCAGTGTGCATTAAAAAGAGGTCTACAAAAGCAACAACTGACAAACAAAGGACTTCTTATAGTCTCCATTTCTAAGATACTCTGACAAACCAGCAGCAGAGCTGGGACCAGAACTGCAAAGGGTTAACTGCAAACAAGGCTAACTATAAGAGACAGCTCAAGTTACAACTGCCAGGAATGCAGCCAGCTCTGTAGTGGGCATGTTCTGTTTCATGCTACACTTTTTCAAGAGCAGATTTCTTTATAAAACAACCCTCATTTTTAGAAAACAGTACTATTGTGAAAATCAGTTGAGTTAGCACCATCCATAAAGCTATTTATCCTATATGTCCCCAAAATGACTCACAACAATTATTGCCTAAAGCTGTGTTTCAGTAGCAGCCAGAACAATTACTTCCTAAAGCTCTTATTAAAGGGGCTCTAAAAATCGCGAAAAACAAAGTCATAGTCGAAGTATGTAACTGAAACAGTTCACTGATGAAATAGTGCATATAGTTCAGGCAGAGGTGGGGGAGGGGCAGGCACAAACAGACCACTGTAGTGAATGGAGAGAACTGTGGAGTAATGCGAGTCATGTCCAAACCAAACAACTCAGTGGATCACCACAGTCTTAAAATCCTGTCAAATGCCTTCACAGTGCTTTCTCCTACTCATACCAATATGTCAGCATGGTGACATCCCCATGCAGCCCTAAAAAACAGTGAAGAATCAAACATCAGTCTGATATCATGTATATGGCAATGGTACAATGAGCTAATGCATTGGGAGCTACAGATATAACAAGAGTTTTATTTTTAAATGGACAGCCTCCACTGTATGGGGATTATGAAATGTTATGTTTAGTTTGAACCTTTTTTTAATACAGTTTATTTACCCAGGATAGCCCAGCTGAGATGTAATATCTTATTTCCAGTGGAGTCCTGTTTCTCTCCATTGCCACAGCTGGGTGGACTGTAGCACTATGTTCTTAAGTTCTGTGGTAGAGCCTTTGAAACACAGAAACATAGAATTTGTCAGCAGATAAGGACCTCTTGGCCCACTTAGTCTGACTGTTTTTCCATGCCTAAAGTGGACCCTACCTGATATCTGATTCTTTTTCCCCTCCCCCTATTCCATTCCACTAAGATTGCACTATGCCTATCCCTTGCATTGTTGAACCCCACTGCTGTTTTTGCCCCACCACATTGACTGGTAGGCTGTTTCAGGAATTTATCACTCTTTCTGTGAAGAAGTACTTCCTCACATCTCTCCCAAATCTACCCCCCAACTTCATAGCATGACCCCTTTGTTTTTGTGCACCTTTTTACTAAAAAAAATAAATACTTAACTCTTGTACCTTATTCATCCCCTTGAAGTATTTAAAGGTCTCTGTCATATCACCACTCTCCCTCCTCTCTTCCAGGGTGTACATATTTAGGTCTTTAAGTCTCTTCTCATAGGGCTTCTGATGCAGACCCTGTACCATTTTAGTTGCCCTCCTCTGGGCTGCCTCCACTTTGTCTTTCTGGAGATGGGGCCTCCAGGACTGGACACAGTATTCTAGGTGAGATCTTACCAGTGATCTATACAGAGTCAGCACCACCTCCCTCCTGGTGATGGTTATACTTCTTCCTATGCACCCCAGCATCCCACTAGCCCTCCCAACTGCTTTGTTGCACTGCTGGGCAACCTTTAGGTCATCAGAGATTATTACCACCAACTCTCTTTCCTGCTTGGTGGTTGTCAATAACACTCCTCCATTTTGTACTCTGCCCCTGAGTTTCTGTGCCCAAAGTGCATTATTTTGCACCTTTGTGCTTTGAAACCCAGCTGACATACTCTTGAATACTCCTCAAGTTTTCTCAGACCTCTGCTCATTCTTTCTACCCCACCGGAGTGTCCACCCTGTTGCAGATTTTTGTGTAATCTACAAAGAGGAGGATCACTCCCCCCCCAGCTCATTTACAATGTCACCTATACAGACATTAAAAAGGACCAGTCCAAACACTGATCCATGAGGCACCCCACTGGTCAGTCTCCCCTCCTCCAGATGAACTACATTTACCACAACCCTCTGTCACTTACTCCCTAACCAATTTCTTACCCACTTTACCACCTTTGGACTCACTCCTAAGCTACCCAGCTTGCTTAATAGTCTCCTATGTAGAACACTGTCAAATGCATTACTGAAATCTAGGTAGGCTACATCCACTGCTCCACCCTGATCTAATTCCTTGGTCACTCAATAAAAGAAAGCTATCATATTCATTTAACATGACCTCCCACCCATGAATCCATGCTGTATTGGGTTTTGTAACCTGTTAGATTCAAGACATTCCACTATCCTCTCCTCCAAAAGTGATTCCAAGAAGTTTCTTGTGTCTGATGTGAGGTTGACTGGTCTGTAATTGCCATCCTCCTCCCTGCTACCATGTTTGTGAAGTAGGACTATATCTGCCTTCCTCCAGTCCTCTGGAACCATTCCTATTTCCAATGAGCTGTTAAATAGGACCATCAGAGATGCAGTCAGTACCTCTCTTAGCTCCTTCAGTCCCTAGGATGTACCCTGTCTGGTCTCATTTCTTTGTCCACTTTCAGATTAGCGAGTATGTTTAGTCCATCTCCCTCCCTTCAGAGCTCCTGTTCCTTTTTTGTGCTCCCCCTTTCTCCTTCCACTGTGAACAATGAACAAAAGTATTTGTTCAGGATGTCTGCCTTTTCCTGGTCCCTCTCTGCACTGCCCCCCCATCCCTTTTTAATCTTACAATGCCTCCCCAGTCTTCCTCTTTTCACTTACATACCTTAAAAATGTCTTGTCCCCTTTGTTACCTCTTGGGCTATTCTCCTTTCAGTTAGTGCCTTTGTGCCCCTTATTGTGTTTCCCTGATTCTCTCTGTTTCACCTGATACACTCCCCATCTTTCTCCCTCTGCATCACCATCTATCTTTTGATGCCACCATTAGGCCTTTACCATTTCAGCCACCCCTTTTGAGAACCATAACAGTCTCCTTTTCCTCTTTTACTTTTACTCACTTGTTTGATATCTAAGCAATAAGGCATGACAAGGTGTGTGTTATTGTGTAATAACATCACTCATGGGGTGGGTTGAAGCACGAGGTGAAGCTGAGTGCTTTCACCACCCCAGGAGTGACGTTATTACACTATAACACACACCTTGGAGTGCCTTATTGCAATTATACAATGGCTCAATGTTATAGAAAACAAAAATAAAAATAAAAATGCTTTTAGTAGATTTTTAGTGAGGCAGTATATCTTTGTTTCTGAAAAAATAAAAAAAGGTGCATGCTCCATAAAATCAACACAGTGTGTTATTGTGTAATATCATCACTGTCTCAGGCACACACTGACCAATCAGAGTCCAGGAAATTTTCTTGCCATTGTATAATGATGTTTGTGGCCTTCACTGTGCCTCCTATTAGCTTTGCCTACTCTTCCTCCACACCACCCAGGTCACCCCCCCCGCCAGATCATCCCTAAGGCAGTCACCCATCTTTAAAATCTGGCCTCCTGAAGTCGAGGGCCCTCGTCCTTGTGTGGGTTGATTCCAATTGTCCTGGACTTCAGGAGGGCCAATTTTAATTTAAATTTCAGGGGTCTGGCTTACCCCCACAGGGCAGCAATGTTCTGGGTGGTGGGGGTGGGGAGTCAGTATCTTTGGGCCTAAGGGAGTCAGCATCATGCTGCTGCTCTATGGGATTGACCCCATTTCTATCCCTGTCCTAGAGACATTAAGGGGGTCTGGCTCAGTGGTGCACACATAAATGCAAAGCATGCTTTATGTGCCGGGGCCAATAGGCATCTCCCCTCCCAGCTGCATCTCCACCTGTGGTCAGCCAGGTGGCAGCAGGACAGCAGATGTTGGTGCACTTCCTCCTTTGAGAAGGAAAGTGCCCTCTGGAATTCTCTAGCCTCCAGCCCTGACCTATCCCAAATGTCCAGGGCTTGTTTCCCAATCCAGGTGATCAAAGTCACAAGTGACAGCCCTGATGCTGATCCTTGTACAGTTTTAAGAAAGCACTGGAAAACTACATGCTATTAAATACTGACTGAATTTTATATTGAGATACACCCTTGATATTGACATTCATTAGCTGTATTTATAAAATGGATCGGGAGTATTCTGGGTCATGATTGGCTGAGAGGTACCTTTGGCTGTGTCCTTATCAGTACATATTCTGTCAACTGGTACCTCTTCAGCCACTCAGGACAAACCACAACAGAGATCACTGTGCCGAGCTCTGAATTATTGAAAATGCAAATGACAGGAGATTTTATCTGGTGCTCTCCAATGGCAGAGCGGCCGTCATGTAAGACTTGGAGTGATTCCACAGAACTGATAATATAATAATCTTTTTATATATTTTTTAAGTAAGTATAGCAGTTAAGCACTTTCTTCACATTTGGCAGGGGTGACAGCATGAGCTCAGTCAAACAGCGGTCAGGAGATATGCTACTGTGCGGTTGAAGAACTCAGCAAGGATGGCAGAGTGCAGCTAGACATTTCCATTTCAGCACTAAGGCTAGAGCGGGAGTGACAGCGCTGTACTAGCACACATTTCTTTTCTTAGCTTCCTTATTTTATTGGCTGTTTCCTGTTTTCCACCTTATGGCAGAGCGAGCAGCCCGATATTAGAAACCACAGTCAGGGAAGTGCTAAATACTGTGGCTGGTGAGGGACATGCTTGCTCTCAATGAAACTGGCCACCTGCTCTCAATCCAATGGCCACTCTGCATGTTCCTCATTACCACAGACATCCTCTATGAAAATGTATGTGAAGGGGGTCTAATGTAAATAAAAGCAGTGCTGATAAATACACTGTGTGTGTATATGTGTGGGGGAGGGGGATAATCTGACCAGTTTCTGTATGTGTATGTGGAGGGGGGCCCTCTACTGGCAACAACACACTTCAGAAACTAATAAAGGGACTAATTTTAGTATTTCAGTTATTAAAACCTCCTTTTTTCAAATTTTTTGGCAATTTTTTCAGTTTTTTATTTTCTTAAATATTTACTTGGGGGACCCATTTTATAAGTGGAATAAGATACTCTGAGGTGTGGTTTATGGGCTGATAAGAGCACTTCCTGTGTACTAAAGGCACTCAGCACAAGCACAATGAAAATAATTGTGTTTCTTTATGTCTTAAATGGCTCTAAAACTATAGCTGCAACAAACACAGACCAGAGCACACACAATAAACAACAGGGTGTACAAATAAGACATGCATCTAGTGTTGTAATTCGTGCACGATAACTGCCTCTTCACAAAAGCTGGAGTATGGAGGAGGCTAGAAACTATAGACCAATCAGCCTTACCTCAATTATGGAATCACTACTTAAAGAAAGGATTGTGGAACACCTTGAATCCAGTGGAGCACAGGATCCGAGACAGCATGGATTCACAATGGGAAGGTCATGTCAAACAAATCTAATTGATTTCTTTGACTGGGTGACTTGGGAAGTGGATCAGGGTGAGCGGTGGATGTGGCCTACCTGGATTTCAGTAAGACCTTTGATACCGTTCCACATAGAAGACTTGTGAATATGCTGGGCAGCCTGGGAGTGGATCACAAGGTGGTAAACTGGGTTAGGAACTGGTTGAGTGAGAGAAGACAGAGGGTGGTGGAAAATGGAGCTCAATCTGAGGGAAGGAGGGTGACAAGCGGGGTGCCACAGCCATCAGTTCTGGGGCAAGTCATGTTTAATGTCTTCATAAGTGACATTGCAGAGTGGCTGGAAGGGAAGCCATGCCTCTTTGCAGATGACACTAAGATCTGCAACAGGGTGGACAGTCCAGGAGGAGTGGAAAAAATGAGGAGGGACCTAAGTAAAATGGAAGAATGGTCTAGAGTGTGGTAGCTGATATTCAATGCAAAAAAGTGCAAAAGCATGCATTTGAGGCACAAGAACCCAGGGAAGGATTACATGATGGGGGGGGGACTGACAGTCACCAAGCAGGAAAAGGAATTTGGGGGTAATCATATATGATGACTTAAAGGTGGACAAACAATGTGCCAAGGCTGTGGGGAGAGCCAGTAGAATGCTGGGGTATCATATGGAGAGGCATCACCAGCAGAAAAAAAGAGGTGGTGATGCCACTGTACAGATCATTTGTAAAGTCTCATTTGGACTACTGTATCCAGTTCTGGAGGCCACACATCTGTAAGGACATAGACAGGGTGGAAGCAGTTCAAAGAAGGGCAACAAAGACGGTGCAAGGCCTGCACCAAAAGTCAAATGAGGAGAGACTAGTGGACCTCAATATGTATGCCTTGGAGGGAAGGAGAGGCAGGGAAGATATGATAGAAACCTACAAATATCTAAAGGGCATAAATAGGGTAGTATCTCTCAGAAAAGGAGATGTTCAGCAACGAGGGGGCAAGACATGAGGTTGGAGGGAGGTAGACTAAGGGGTAGCATGAGGAAGTATTTCTTCACAGAAAGGGTGGTGGATGTATGGAATAAACTCCCAGTGGAGGTGATGGGGGCAAACACAATGGAAGAATTCAAAAATGAATGGGACAGGCATAGGGGGACCCTAGCAATAGGAACAAGAAGGTAAAGTCAAAGATCAAGTAGGGTCTGCAGCTTTTGCAGTACATAGGGGAAATGGGAAGACTGGATGGGCCTAGTGGTCCTTATCTGCCATCAGTTTCTATGCCTTGGAAGTAATTTTTATGAGCTAGACCTGATTGAATGGAGGAGGACTCCTCATTCATTAGATTCAAGCAGGCACTAAGCATGGTTCAATGTCATAATGGCAATTTCGTAAGGGCGAAAATAATGTTGGCAAGTATACATCACCGAAAACAGATATGGTGACTGTGCACTCTGCCGACTACCACCTTAGCGACACCCACGGTGAATCCCAAAGACACAATACTGTATGTTTTATGCCGGCGCTAAGCCCCCTGCACCTCCCCCTTTTATTTATAATCAACTCTATGGGGGGGGCCCTGACTCTGGAGTACAGGCAAATCATCAGGAGAGGGCTATTCGGGGGGGGATGGGACTGTGACCGGGGCACAACTCCAGGGCAGTCTGGAATGGGACAACAAAAACAAAAATATAACATTTTTATCCACCCCTGAACCCAGTATCTTGAACTCCATAGTCAGCTGAGGGATCCACAGCACCAAGCGAGCAGATCAACAGCACTACCCACACTCCCTCCCTCCCTTATCCTACTTGATGTCATGCCCTCCTGCAATCACGCTGTCCCTTACTCACCCTTATGTTCATCGGACAGTCACTTAAACCCCATTCGTAAACCCTCCCTGATCCCTCTCTTCCTGAGTGCTGCAAATGATTTTCGCAAAACACAAGCACTCATTTGCAGTTGCCCATTTGATGGGTTACCCTAAGCACAGGTGGCAGTTGTACCAACATGTAGTGGAAGCTTTCAAAAAGTTGTAATTGCAGACTAATGGCACCAGAAACCCTCAATACACTTACATAGATACACAGACAATGATATTAGATAAAGACCTGTTGGTTCATCCAGTCTGCTCACCCTACCTAAACACTCTGCAGTGGCCCTTGCGTCCATCCCTCCCCTTTGCCCCCCCTTTTGTAACTAACCCCACATGTGTCAACCCTGTTTGACTCTATTCACTGATTTCGTCTGTACCACTTCCTTTGGCAGATTATTCTACTTGGCCACCACTCTTTCCGTGAAAAAATGCTTACCGACGTCTCTTTTTGACCCTGTGAGTTTATGTGAGTTTCCTTTCTTTCCTGTAGTTGAACTCAAGAAGAAAGGTTCTTTGGCGTCCAAGCTATTTATCCCATGCAGGTACTTGTAGGCCTCGATCATGTCACTCCTTTTCCTTCATTTCTCAAGGGTGTACATGTTCAAGTCCTGCAGCTTCTTTTCATATGTCTTGCCCCCTAGTCCATGCATCATCTTAGTTACCCTGCACTGTACTGCTTCTGCCTTCTCACAGTCTCTCCTTAGGTGTGGACTCCAGTACCTTGTGCAGTATTCCAGGTGTGGTTGCACCAGTGACCTGTACATTAGGAGGATCCTCTCCTGACTTTTACTGCTTCACCCCCCCCCATGCAACCCAGCATCCTGTTTGCCTTGCCCACAGCTGTATTACAAGGTCCTGTTGTTTTTAACTGTCCAATACCATGACCCCTGTCAAATATGAACACTTCTGATTGTTTCCTAAAATAAAGGCACATTCTTACACCCCTTTCTTTTTTATTTATAGTCACCACTGGCGATGATCAAGCTCTTCTTAATTCTTCAATGATACCCAACTGTTTCATTTTCTGTTTCCTTAACCACATCGTTCTTAAACACTCTGGTAATCTGCATGTCTTTTGTATGATAGGGTGAGCATTTTCTGTCACTGTTGCATGCTTGATCCCTTTTTGCTTGGCCAGGTTCTGTGGTAAAAGTGCTTTCAAATGTCTTTACTAAGTTATGAATTTTTGCGGTTTGTTCTATGGGTAAGGAAACAATCCCTTTTACAGCACCAGAAGTTACAGTTTGTTCCAGTCTGTCAGAAGCTACATCAATATCTTCTTTAGCAGTTTCTGGTAATACTACAAAAGCAACCTTTGGTGTTTTTTCAACCATTTTATTGCTTCATTTTTCTCTGATTCAAATTATTGTTGCTGGGTATACCTTCTGCTGCATTATTACAAGGTGTGCCTACAGGTGTGTGCTAACAGATTACTGCTGTAATCTTCTGATTCAAATTGTCTTTTGCAAGGTATATCTTCTGTTGCTGCTTTATTTTTCTCTGTAGCAAAGTGTTTCTTACAGGGTATATTTTCTGTGAAATTATTGCAGGTGGTGCTTTACAGGTTTTACAGTTTTATCTATTATTAGATAAGCTTTCAGGGTTACTGTATTTGTTGCTGACTGATTGTTTCTGCTCTTACCTCCTTGTTTCTTTTGTCCGTGGCTCTTATTTTTTGGCAGGGGAAGGGCCCAGCCACCCACCCCCATCCCCAACCACCCCACACTACACTCCTTTTATAGGGTAGCACAGTTGTGGCATTTCTCGTGGCAAAGCAGGAAGGGGTGGATCAGTGGGGTATCCACGCGGTGACCTCATTTACAGGGGCACTAGTAATTTAATTTGTTATAACAAGTTATACAAAAACAAACAAAACACAAAATCAAACTTTTGCTTTCATTTTCTTCCTTCTAATTACTCTGCCCTCTGTTTACTCTAGGTAATCCAATTCATACCACTTCGTCCATTTCTCCTAATCCTCCTATTTATTCCTCTCTTATCCTCTACCCCTTTTCTGCTTTCACCCCCCACCTTTTCTTCTTCTTCCTCCTCTTTCACCACTGATAGCACTTATTTTTCTTGTCTGTGTTTATTATTTTTCTCACATCGTTGTCTGATCAAACTGTTATTCATCCAAAATGTATTTGACGGTATTATGCCGAACAGTGTTTCTATTCACTTGCGTTTCAGAATGTTTGTTATCTCCTTCCTAACTGTTGTTATATATTTCATGTGCTGCATCACATGCATACTCATGTATTGTCAAATTGTACTCTCCCGGGTCGTGCCTGAAAATAGACATGCTTATGCCTAGTGTACCCACCCAGTTACCAAAAGCAAATAAATAAATAAAATAAATATAAACCCAGCAAATTATCTGGAATGGATATCATTAACTGCAGGTACTGTGGAACACTTTTCAGAAAGGAAGTTTTACAGGATTTAGGACACTGTCCTAAATGCTGGGCCATTGGAGATCTTAGGGCTCAGCTCCAGGCAGCATGGGCAGAGATTGCATGCCTCAAATTTCATATTCAAGAGGAAATATATTATAAGAACCACCCGCCATTTCCCCAACATTCAACAGAAGCACCTTGACCACAGAGGGTAGTTGGTGTGGGAGGTTGGCAGGTGGTTAGGAGGGGCAAATTGGGTGCCCCATCACTCGGTGCTCTCCAACATGTTACCTCCAGAAACCATATAAAAACTACAAACAGGTATCTGGCACTATCTCTGAAATCAAACAAAGGGGCAGAGGACACTGCAGAGCAGGACACTGCAGCACAGGAGCTAGCACAACAAAACTCACCCAAAACAGTAATCAAAACAAAAAAAGCAAAAGGGAAATCCAAAAAACTTCTGATCATAGGAGACTCCATGATTTGGGGAGTTGATACCTATCTCCAGCCAGGGGTAATGGTCAGATGTCTCCCAGTTACATCAGCGTGGAGAGACACTGACTGCATTGCTAAAATTGTTCAGGAAGCAGGAGAAAACATTGACATCCTGGTACACATAAGGACTAATGATCTCACCAGCCGGTCAGTTGTGGAGACCAAGGAACACCTGACCAGGCTGGGTGGCAAACTATCATCCATTTCATTTGGCATCTCCTTCTCTGAGATCCTGCCAGTCTGGGAGAGGGGGGGTAGATGGACGGAAGGTAGGAGAAGGGGAGATAGGGGAGTTAAACATGTGGCTCAAGGGCTGGTGCCAGGAAAAAGAACACAAATTTGTAGGGAACTGGCAACAGTTTTGGGAGCGAAAGTTCTTTAAATTTGATGGACTGCATCTGACTAAGGAGGAAGTCAGTGCATTGGGCCAGAAGTTTGACGTCATTTCAGAATATTTAAACTAGCAAATGGGGAGAGGGGTGCAGCACCCCATACGTCGAATGGGAAGAACACCCCTCCCCCCTCAGCTAGTGGTCAAACAGGAGTTCAGCATGTTTGCAGTTCATTTGCATCACCAGGTAAGGAAAAAGGTCTAGCTTCCCATACGACACACAGGGGAAACGCCAGACCTCACCCAACAACTAACACTCTGAATTCTGGCCAATGGAAAATCATGTACACAAATGCTCGCAGTCTGGGAAACAAGATCCCAGACCTGCAGGCAATAATGACAGAGGCTAAACTGGACATAGTAGCAATTAACAAGATATGGTTTACCAGTAACCACACTTGGTAGACTTCAGTACCTGGCTATGTACTGTTCAGAAAAAAACAAGGTGCAGCAAGGGGGGGGTGCAGTATGTCAATGAAAATATCAAAGCTACAGAAATTCAGAATAGACATAAGGAGCCAGAAGAACTGTGGGTCACCCTGGAAACAGGAAATGGGATAGCCATAAGAACTGGGGTTGTCTACAGGCCCCCAGACCAGGCGGAGGGCTTAGACACATTACTGTTAGAAGATATACAAAATATGACAGCTAAAGAGGAGGTTCTGGTAATGGGAGACTTCAACATGCCAAATACAGATTGGTCAATACCAGCAGGAACATCTGCCATAACTAGACACATGGTGGATTCCCTGCAGGGGGAGGGCCTCAAACCACTGGTACAACAAACCCACAAGAGACAGGGCTATCCTAGATCTAGTACTGACTAGCAGGGAAAGGATCACAGATCTCCAGGTAGAAGTCACCTGGGGGCCAGTGACCATCACATGGTATGGTTCAATTTGGCCACTACAACTAAATCATTTTATTCCAAGACAAAAATATGGGACTTCTGAGGGGCTGACTTTGATAAGATGGCCAACAGAGTTAAGCTAGCCCTGGCAAAAAGAAATACAGGTGAGGGGGTACAGGCAAAGTGGGCAAGCATTAAGGATGCAATACTTGAAGCAACATCCCATTCTGTTAGAGAGAGAAAAGGAAGTGCAAAAGAAGAAGGAAACCACTTTGGTTCTCAAGAACAGTAGCAGAAAAGGTCAGAGCCAAAAGGCTGGCCTTCAGGAAATATAAGGAACGCAGTGGGATGAAGATAGGGAGGCATACCAAACTTCCCTAAGGGAAGCAGGGAAGGCAGTAAGGCAGGCAAAGGCCCAAACAGAGGAAACACTAGCACAAACAGTAAAAGAAGGTGACAAAACGTTCTATAGATACATTAGTGAAAGGAGAAAGTACAGAGGGGGCATTGCTAAGATCAAAGGAGACAAGGGTGTGTGTGGGGAGGAGGACCATGTAAAAGCAGCTATCCCAAATAGATACTTCTGCTCAGTATTTACTGAAGAGAAGGTAGGGCAGGGCCCACAGCTCAGCACCATGGACATGGGGGGGGAGGGAGGTGAGCACTAGTCTCTTCACAAAAGAAAGGGTCCTACAAAAGCTTGATAAGCTCAGGGTGGACAAGGCAATGGGACCTGATGGCACACATCCCAGGATACTAAAAGAGCTAAGAGTGGAACTAGCAGAGTCATTATCAGAACTGTTTAGTGAGTCTCTGAGCACAGGAGAGGTCCCAGAAGACTGGAGAAGGGCTCATGTGATCCCGCTGCACAAGAATGGTAGCAGGGAGGAGGAAGGGAACTACAGGCCAGTCAGTCTTACCTCAGTAGTGGGCAAGATTATGGAGGCATTCCTTAAGGAAAGGATAGTGCAACACCTGGAATCCATAGGAGCACAGGATCCAAGACAGCATGGGTTTACAAAAGGAAGGTCCTGTCAAACTAATCTAATAGATTTCTTTGACTGGGTAACCAGAGTGGTGGACCAAGGGGGAGCAGTTGATGTCACCTACCTTGACTTCAGCAAAGCTTTCGATACTGTTCCACATAGAAGATTGATTAATAAGCTGGGTAGGCTCAGGGTGGGTCAGAGGTTGGTCAACTGGGTGGCAAACTGGTTGATGAGCAGAAAACAGAGAGTGGTGGTAAATGGTATACAGTCAGAAGAGATGCAAGTCTCAAGTGGGGTTGCTCAGGGATCAGTCCTGGGGCCAGTCCTCTTCAATATCTTCATCAGTGACATTGCAGATGTACTGGAATGTAAGGTTTGTCTGTTTGCAGATGACACCAAGATCTGCAACAGAGTAGATGATCCAGATGGGGTGGGCAGAATTAGAAGAGATCTGGATAAACTAGCAAAATGGTTGGAAGAGTGGCAACTGGGGTATAATGCAAAGAAGTGCAAGATCATGCACATAGGGAAGAGAAACCCAAAAGCCACCTACAGGCTGGGAGGGGAGTTGCTGGCAGTCACAAGGGAAGAAAGAGACTTGGGCATCATCATCACCGATGACCTGAAATCATCCAAGCAGACCACTAAAGCAGTAGGTAAGGCTAGTGGGATGTTAGGGTGTATTCACTTGTATTCACTGTTCTCAAATGGACCTATGCATCAAACCTGTATATTGTGCTTACTATTGTTGCTTGTATCAAATCTGTTTCATGTGTATTACTATTACCTTGTACTCCACTGTCACCCTGCATGATGTGTTATGGCCCAGATCGTGCCTGAAAACGGTCCCTGGGATCAGTGCATTCACCCAGTTATCAAAGTCATAAATAAATAAATAAATTAGTAGGGGTATAACAAGTCAGAAAAGGGAGATAATAATCCCTCTTTACAAGACACTGGTTAGGCCCCATCTGGAGTACTGGAGGCCACACCTTCACAAGGACATTAACCAAATTGAGGCAGTCCAGAGAAGGGCAACGAACATGGTGCAGAGACTGCATCAGAAAACATATGAGGACAGATTAATGGAGCTGAATATGTATACCCTAGAGCAAAGGAGAGGGAGAGAGGTGATATGATCGAAACATTCAAACACCTTAAGGCATTAACAAGGTGAAAGAGTCTAACATGTTTCAATATAAGAAAAATAGCAGGACAAGAGGACACAGCATGAGATTAGATGGAGGCCAATTAAAGGGTAATGTGAGGAAGTTCTTTTTCGCAGACAGGGTGGTGGATGCATGGAACGGCCTACCTCAGGAAGTGGTGGATATGAATACAGTGCAGGGCTTCAAACAGGCATGGGATAGGCATAAGGGAGCAATACAGATGAGTATGAATAGATAGGCCATTGACAGAGCAAAGGCTGATGGCACATTTATAAGGTAGAAAAAGAAATGGGCAGACTGGATGGGCCTTGCGGTCCTTATCTGCCATCAACTTCTATGTTTCTATGTTAGCATGGTATATCTCGGTAGGATTTTTCCTATCAAGGGTCTCTGTCACACAGTCAACTGTACCAGTACATATAGCCACTTTATCCTTTGCTACTTCATTAACAGTGTGTTTTCTGTAGTGGGTGACAGTAACAAGACCTTTTCACCTGGCTCAAAAATGTTTTCTTTTACTGTTTGGTCATAATACACCTTCTGCTGTTTTTGTGCTTCTTCCTGATCACTGTGGGCAATTTTTCATGTATTTCTCCGGTTTCTTTCTTAGGGCACACATATAAGATGTAATATATTTTTTTTCTGTGTGGGGTTATCTTCCCATGTTCTTTTTTTATATCTAGTGGCCCTCTAGGTTGTCTTTCATACAACATTTCAAAGAGTGAAAAGCCTGTGCTTGGGGCATTTCCCTGTAAGCAAAAAGCAGTTAAAGTAAGTATTGGTGCCAATCTTTCCCTTCACATTTCACAAACTGTTTTAATATGCATTTTGGGGTTTAATTAAAATGCTCAACAAGACCATCCAATACAGGAGGATAAGGGAAGGTTCTTATGGCAGTAATACCTAGTAGTCGGTATAGTTCCTTCAGCAATGCAGCACCAAAATTACTATCCTGATCAGTAATAATCTCTTTAGGTATGCCCACCCAGCTGAAAATGTTAGTAAGCTCTGCTGCCACTTTTGGGGCAGTGACCATATGCACTGGAGTTGTCTCTGGATATTGAGTAGTATAGTCACATACCACCACAATGAATCAATTACCCTTTTTACTTTTGTCTAAGGGGCCAATCACATCCATTGTGATTCTTTCAAAAGGCACATTTATCAAGGGTAGGGGCGCCTTGTCTTTCTAGTCACTGGGACTACTTTCTGACATTCAATACAAGAACTGCAATAGGTAGCAACATACTCATGAATCCCAGGCCAGTAAAATTGGTACAACAATCTGGCAAGTGTGCAGTCCCTTCCTGACTAACCAGCAATAGGACTGTCATGAGCTATCTGTAACAACTCAGTTCTATACTTCTTTGGTACAGCCAATTGTTCTATCTGTTCTTGCACCTGCAGATTAACACAAACTCTGTACAATCACCCATTAAATTTTTAAACACTAGTCCACCCTATTTTTGTTTCACCCCCCGCTGCTTAAAATAACCTTGGAGTGAAACATTGTTAGTTAGCTCAGAAACAAAATCACAATCAGTTTAGTTTCAGCACTTTCATATAGTGACTCCTTCTGTCCATCAGTCTTTTGTTGCCACTGTTTTTTCAGGCATCTTCTTTCTTTCCTGGATTTTTTTGGAGTTGGGCTCAAACAAGTATGAATCAAAGGCACCAAAAGGAAAAGAGTCCCCAACATCTGAGATTTTCTTTGCTTGTGCTCTTGTCATCACAGATACTGAAACAGTAGGGTTTATTCCCTGTATGATTAGCTTAGCAAATGCTGGAAAGTCATTTCCAATAATCACAGGTTCAGGTAACTTTGGCAACACCCCCACTTTCATTAGGTACAACACCTCGTTAATGATCAGGGTCACTTTCGGAGGTGGGATAATATTGAGTGTCCCCATGGATGCAGATGACCTCATACCTGGTCAATTTGCATAGTGTTTTCCCAGAACTTCAGCATGTACCAGGGTCTGTCTCCTTCCTGAATCTATAAGTCACTTTATAGTCGTAACTCCCGCCTTGCATCTGTTTAATACTTATCCCAATTTGCTAAGGCCAAATCTGCTCCAGTGTTATCATCCTTATTTTTATGGCAATTTCTTGCAATATGACCTGGCTTATTACAATTATAGCAAATAAAATCTTCAGGTACAGATTTGTTACTCCCATCAGAGTTCTTATCTGACCTGGAGTTAAATCGGGAAAAAGAGGGACTTACCGTACCTTGGCTGTTACTTCACTGCTGCAGTGTCTGAATGGCTATGTGACAGTCCTCAGCCGAAGAAGTGGCCTTTTCCCCACTTTCTGGTCAGTGTTCTTTCCCCAAAGCTGCACATTTGCAAGAAGGATGTTGATGAATTTCTCCATTGTAAATATGTCGATGATCTGTGGGACTGTGTTTGCCCTCTGGTTGGAGCCATTTAATGAGAAGTTTTCTGATTTGGGTAAAGACTTCTTGAGGACTGTTGACTGAGTGATACTTTAGGGACTGGGATTTCTGCATGTAGGTCTCTCCTGAGATGGCATATCTTTTAAGGATTTCTCTTTTCACAAGGTCATTGTTTTCTGACTATGCAGTGTCCATATTTATGTAGGTAAGTTGGGCTTTACCTGTCAGATAAAGTACCAGTCTGATTGCCCATTGCTGTTTTGGCCTTTGGCAGGCTCTGGTGACCCTTTTAAAAGTTTTCAGGTATGCTTCAATATAATCCGAGGGGCACAGCTTTGTAAGTTACATTTTTTTAAAGTTGTTTATGTTTTTTTGATCTGCTGAACCTGTACCACATCCACCAGCTTTGATAGCTTGCATGGTATCCAGCCATTACTGCTCCTGTTGCTGTATCTCTTTTATGTGCCTGTAGATGTTGAATCTCTTTTTCTCTTTCTTTCTCATTCTCTTTTTGTTGCATAGCCCACCATTTGAAGAAGACAGGCATGCTTTCAAGTTATGTGCCTGCCTTTTATTCTTCTTTCATCACTGCTGCCAGCTGTACAGTCTGTACTTGGTATTATACTTGGTGATTGAGATGGACAGAAGGAAGATGCCCATGTAGTCTGTCTCCTGTGTAAGCGGGACCATTTAGTAGAGATCATGGACAGTAAGTGGTTGTCCAACCTGTTTTTAAATGTAATAAAAGAGTCATCATTTACCACTTCCCTAGGGAGACCATTCCATAATGGTATCATCCTCTGTGTAAAGAAGTTTCTCCTAGAGTTCTTTTTAGAGAAAGTCAGTTTAAGCTGACAGTTATGACTTCTTAGACTGGTGTTTCTATTGTTTATTTCCAGGCCTAGGTTAGCCATTAACTGGCTGTCCCCTATCATTTTGAACATTTCAAGAAAGTCACATCTAGTGTGTCTCAGTTCTAGTGGGTATAAACCTAATTGTTGCAACCTAGACTCACTGGGCCAGATTTTTAAAGCCCTCCTTAGGATGCAAAGTGCCTGTGTCAAGCAGCGGCAATGCAACTGGCAACTCATGTCCATCATTGCGGCATTCCCAATTCAGAAACACAGTCTGCCCCTGAATCAGGAGCCACTGCATTGAGGTGATACTCTGCCCCCCCTTGTGTCAAAACTGAGGGTGTGGCATTTCAAAAGGGGTCATGTGCCACAGCATGGCTGAAACACCCTTTTTCTTGGAGTCAGGAAGCCCCACCATGGCAGCAGAAAGGGGCTTGAGATAGACCAGCAATGAGCTAGCCTAAGCCCCTTGTGCCAGTCCAAGCCACTGTGTTTGGGGCTCTGACAGCTGTGTACTGGGGTGACATGGGCACCAGGTGCTATAATGGCAGTTGGGAAAGGAAGTGGGCAGATTTATTGGTGATGGTGCACCCAGCAGGGGTGCCCACTATTGGGCAATACTGTCACTACCAAAGAAATGGTGCCAGGATGCTACATAAACACACAGTGCAATGGCCCCATGTGGGCACAGCCTGTGGGCTGCTGCCAGGGCTGTGCCCAAGTGGGGTCATGGCACTGTGTGTCTCTGTGCCCCTTCACAGTTCCTTGTATGTGACACTAATGTTCAATAAGTGGCTCCCCCACAGAGTGCAACTTCACTATTATGCTTGCCAACCCCCTCCCCAACTGCCACTAAGGCACTCCTTGCCCATACCACCCTGAACCCCGCAAGCATGCAAAGTGTGTGCCACCTATCGCTAACCATCCTGGCACCTCTGCTGTTGTGCCAGGTGGGGGGGGCAGCCAGATCATTGCAGCATTTCCTACAGGTGCACCGATTGCTTTGGCACATGTCTGTGGATGCGGTGACACCCGATGTTGTGGTGCAGGGACCCTGTTCTTCTTGAATACAGCACAGGATCCTTGATGCAGCTGGGGTGTGCCACAGCCCTAAATCATTGCAAATTTGTGGTACTCTGGGGCTCTTTGGAAATCCAGCCCATAAGGCACATTGCTTAGACCATAGATCATTTTGGTCACCCTCCACTATACCCTCTCCAAGTTGTTTACATCCCTTCATATATAGGGACTTCACAGGGGTGTACAGTAATCTAACAGTGGTCTCACATAGGCTCTGTATAGGGGAACAATGCCGCTTCTATGTCTGGTTAAGAACGCCTTTCTAATACAATTTATGATTTGGTTTGTTTTATTTATAACCTCATTACAATCCGGGCTAAAGCTAAGATCATTGTTGATTAGAGTCCACAGGTCTCTTTTTCTCTCAACTGTTTTTTTTTTTTTTCAGTTTGGACTTTTGGTCCTGCTTCTAGTTTTGCTGCTATTCTTCTGGTCATCACTCCTCGGCTTGCTGTTGCAGGATCCATACATTTCTTCTCTACTTCCCAGCTACCAGGTCTAGTACCCATGCACAAAACTCTTGGTGTAGGGTATGCACAGCACATATCCCACTTATTACACCAACTGTCATAGTGGCATAGGTCAGGAAGCATAGGCAGACCAGGGAAGTTATAAAATTCAGAAGTATGGTTTATTAGTATCAATAACAATAAAATAGAAAAATAAAAATGTACAGGATAGTTCTTCATAAAGGCAGTGCAAACAAAAAATCCTCCATCTGAGTCCCACTCTGGAAAAGCATTGCTCTGATTATATCAGATCTTTTTGTCTGGCAGTTTAAACTCTGCATCCTGTTGTTGTGAGTTACGTCTCCTGTTTTTCACAAAATGTATCAAAACTTTTTCATTTTCCTTCCTGATGTCAGCCTGACGAGCACATCTAGTTTTAATAGGTGCAACTAAATAATACATTTTGTCCCACAGCTGATTTCCTGTTGACAATTCTGTAAACAGGCTTGTGGAGATCAAAATGCATCTCGAGGTCAATTCCCTGTGTTCCAGATTGATATATTTTCTCATGAAACCAAGTAGCTTTCTGCTATCATTTCAACAACAAAATTATATACATTTGCAAACCAAGGGATTCCAATTTCACATAAAGATTCACATCTATTTGATTTAACCACAGAGAAGCAAGGGGAGAAAGAAAGAATAGAAACAGCAAGTGGAGGAAGGGAGTGAATGGGGGGGGTTGTGGAACCATTGGAGTGGCCAATTCATAGGCAGCACAAGAAAATTTATTGTTTAATTAGACAGGCAAGAGACAGACAATTGGCAGAATAGGAGAGGAGAGGAAAAAATAGAGCCTTGCTTTAAACTCTTTTTGCATAACAAATGAGACAGGGTCTTACCCAACCCTTTCACAACCCCTAGGTCCTTTTCCTCCATGGTGCTTTCCAGTACCACTCCCCCATTTCATATTGAACTCTCATGTTCCTCTCCCAATGTGCATCACTTTACATTTTTTTGCATTGAAGCCCAGTTGCCAGATCCTTGACCAGGTCCCAAACTGCCAGATCCTCCATGAGTTCCCTTATCCCTTCCATAATATCCACCTTTGTGCAGATCTCTATGTCATCTGCAAACAGACATGTCTTGCCCTTGATGCCTCCCCCTATGTCGCAAATTAATATATTGAAAAGGACTGGGTCCAGCACCAACCCCTGGTGTACTTCATTTGTTGCTTCCCTTACCTCTGAAAACTCACCATTAAATACTACCCCTTGTGTTCTTCCCTTCAGCTAGTTCTCCACCCAAGTTGCTCGTTTTCCCCCACTCATAAGTCCCTTATCATTTTGACCAGTTTTCTGTGGTGGACTGAATCAAAGACCTTGCTGAAATCCAAGTATACCACATATACTGCCTGTCCCTTATCTGTTGCTGGTCATCCAATCAAAGAAGTTGTCCAGATTTGTCTGGCAAGACCTTTCCTTCAGGAATCCATGTTGTCTGGGGTCCTGTAGCTCATTTCTCTCCAGGAAGTCCACCAGTTCTTCCCTTAGTAAAGACTTCTCCCAATGTCATTGTCAAGCTTACTTTTCTATAGCTCCTTGGGTCATCCTTCCTTATGCCCTTGTGTAGAGGGACCACATTCCCTGTCTTCCACTCTGTAGGGACCACTTATGTGGCCAGCAAGTAGTAAAATAGGTCTGAAAGTGGCCCTGCAATCACTTCTGCTACCTCATTTAGTATCCTCAGGTGTAAACCACCAGGTCCAGTAGATTCATTTACTTTCAGCCCTTTAAGCTTTTCCAACAATCTTTTCATTGTTATTTGGACCATGCCATTTAAGCCATTGCTCTCCTCCCTTCCCCTTTTAACCCCACATTCTGGCAGTGACCCAAAATTCTCCCTAGTAAATACGGAACAACAATAGTTGTTAAGTATTGTATCTCTGATTTCCCTTTATCTCTGACTCCCAGCCTTCCTCACTCTTCAGTCTCACAATACCCACTTTGATCTTACATTTCTCTTGTATGTACCTGAAGAATGCCTTTTCCAGTTGCTTCACCACCTTTGTCAGCTGGAGTTCTGTCCTTTTCGTTACCTCCCTCACCTTCCTGCTGGCTACCTTTGTTGCCTCCATGAACTTCTCCCTATCATCATAGAAACATAGGAACATAGAATTTGACAGCAGATAAGGACCACTTGGCCCACCCAGTCTGCCCAGTTCCCTACCTAAGGGATAAGCTGCAGATCCTAGTTAACCAGCAGCCTACTTCTTCCTACCTCCACTAGAATTGCCTTATGACTGTCCCATGCATGCTTGAATTCCACCACTGTTTTTGACTCCACAACCTCCTCCGGAAGGCCGTTCCATGCATCCACAACCTCTCTGTGAAAAATACTTTAAATTACCTCTCTGAGCCGCCCATCTTCAAATTGTGCCCCTTGTTCTTGCACACCTCTTTTTGAAAGATGCTACCCTCTTGGACTTTGTTGATTCCCTTCAGGTATTTGAAAGTTTCTATCATGTCCCCCCCCTCCCTCCTTTCCTTGAGGCTGGAACTTGCAGACATTCGCATGATACAAGTATAAGAATATTGGACCTTGTAATTAGGCCAATTATCTATGTGATGTATTTTTATTTTTTATAGAAGTCCTCTGAAGAAACCTTGCCTTTATAAGGTGAAACATCGGGACCTTGGATGAGGAACTGATAAACTTGTGTTGACACACTTTGTGGTTTGTGACATTCATAAAAGCTGAGTGAGTGGCCTGTACCATTTCTGATATGCATATGTGGAGACACAAAGAAGTAAAACAGCAGGTGGTACAAGTTCCCATTCTAGTTAAAATGCTGTTATAGGACCAAAGGTTACAACAGCGTTCTATAAACATTAGAACTGTAGTACAACAGCTTTTTAGTTAGGATGGAAACCCATACACAGCCATAACAAGGGGTAACCAGGTACTTTATACAAATGTTGCCACCTACTGTACTAAAATAAACCACATTATGTCGAATTAATTATTCATGAAACAAACACACACGTTCATTGTCTGCTGTACCGGATATTAATCCCTTAGAAATGCCCAATACAGATCAGTTTGGCATGTGCATTTCTAAACACTTTAAAAAAAAAAGATGTATTTCCCTGTTTGTAATGTGATTAGACTTACAATCACAATAATAACCTCACAGCAAGTCATTTCCTTTTGATTAATGACTGGCTAGGTGGCGTTAGCCCTCATCTGCACCTTGGGCCACCCATCCCCCCCAGCCAGTCATTAATTACCAGAAAATGACCAGCTGTTCAGTCAGTATTGCTTAATTGTTGTTTCTTAGTCTGGTCTAATCAAAACGGTTAGAAATGAGTGATCTATTCACAGGTCATCACCACAATAACTTTTTTCAGTATGTAAGGGTTTAAGTATTTCAACTGGTAGGATAAGGTCTGGGTCCATTTTACAGCTGAGGGTGGTTGTAATGGTGATTGCCACATATATTTATTTCAGCCCCTAAATGTTTATGACACTTTTAGAGGCCAACAGCTTGAATCCATGACATTTAAAAAAATGCTATGTTTCCTGTCTTATTAGCATACAGCCTTCATGGAGCACATTGCTGCAATCCTTAATATGATTTTCTCCAGCAATAAATTGCTCTTATTCTCCTCCCAAAATTATTGTTTTGCATTGCTAGTGACACTTAGAGTAATTTGAGTAATTGCCTGTTATGAGGCACAATGAATCACGGATCTTGACTCAATTAAAGCCCCTGTCAAGGGTGTCCTGATTTCTTGCCTGAAGATTTGATGGCCGTGGGAGCTAGGGGATAATGTCAACCACAGTGGATTGAGCCTTCACTTTGTTACAGTAATTATGCCTGCCAAATGCTTTCTGTCTTAAATCTTAGGGAGAGCATTCAGCGATTGCTCACTGTCATCTGTTTATTAAACAAGGCAAATTATATGCATTGTGCATCTTAGCATGCTGCTACAGTTAAGGAATTAACACCTTTTCTTATTATTGTAGTGACCACAGAGGTGATATTATAGAACTGGGGAATGAAACTGTAATGTTCCTAGATCACTAATAAAATGTGTGACTTGAAACTGGCAACCGTTACTTGCAAGCTGCTATGTTCTTGCAAGCACACCTTAAAGGTAGAAGCAGACTTGCTTTCCTGTGCCTTTATAAAAACTTTCAGTTCAAGCAGGCAACCTGAAGGGACTTAAATTGGCATTTATTAAAAGACAGAACTATATTAAGTGTTTTAATTTTTATTTTAATTCTATACAATTCGTAGTATCATGCAGTTGAGTAATTATTCCCACTTTTTGTGCTTGACTGGGGCAAACTGTGCACTTAACATGGAATCATAATTACTCATAACTTCACTGGAATTTGACATGGAAGAAACAGCTAATAAGTGATAGTCCAATTCTCCCTGAACAACTGTAGAATTTTCAAAGATTAAAATGGCTAAACTGACAGCACACGTCCATGTAGATTCTCCTGTGGGGAGGTAGAAAAGTAAAAATATCTGTAAGATATTAAACATGCTCAACAATCATTTTAAACAGCAATCTGTTTCGTGACTAAGAATGATACAACTCTAGCTTTTTGAAAGATGTAGAACTGGTTAAGACAGTTTGTGAATCTCATTAAGGTGATCATGTGGGTGAGTCATAATTTATTAGTCTTCAAACTTGTTCGATGTGGTTCAACACCTTTTGTTCCTAATTGGTTCAAAAAATATTCATGTAACAGATGTCAGAGTGCAGATATATGGGTGCAACATCCTTATTCCAACACATAATGATAACAGTTCCACAGGTACTTATTCCAGGTTGTGTTTTCTTTGAATGTGAATGACCTGCCCTCTGCATGCTTTTGAGACTTGACTCGTCAGTGCACCAGTCATATTGTCATTTGCTGCAGTACTAGCACACTGGGTACCTGAGATGCAGTACAAGCCAAAGTTGCACTTTAATAGTCACTGGGAATAACTTGGTAAAAGCAGATAATATCTGAAGCCCATACATACTGTAAAAGTGATGTTTTTTTATTTGGGCAGAAGTCTACACTCTCCACACTAAAAAGTAACTAGTACTATAAATAAAATCATACAGCATACTCTGGTCATAACTGAGTTCATCTATGCAATAAAACCCAACAGAGTATTGGCTATTGGTGGACACCTGTATTCCCAGGGGTATAATGAGGTCTGACATCACAGGCAGATGGATGTTCGGCCCAGGAAGTGTGAGTAGAACCCAATACCCTACACCCCAATGGCTTTTACTGCACTTAGAAAATTGGTTGTGCAAATTAAAAAAAGATATTCAAAAGATAAAAAAGACACACACACACACATAAAATAAAATATTGCTTAGAAAATGTCCAATAGTCCCTCCACAGATGTTTTTTGTCAGTCCTCTGTCTTTCTACACATTCAGTAGAAGGTATGTTTGTTCACCATGGAAAATAAGAATGTGGTATTTTGTTGTATTCCTCTAAAGGAATGCTCACTACCCACCACTACAACACAAACATGGAATGTTAACATACCATAGAATGCATGAATTCAAAATTCTGCAGTATTCCACTGGCATACATTCAAACAGGCCTCATATGGAGCCAGATCCTCAATTTTATCTGCCACAGGCTTAGCAGCAGAGATTTCTCCTTCAAGCTGATTAGGATATAGAAACATAGAAATTGTAGGCAGATAAGGGCCTTCAGCCCACCTAGTCTGCCTATTACCACTAACAATTGCTCTCTATCATGCACTGCTGACACTAGGTTGTACCACCGCTGACTACCAGCAATCCTCTATGCCTATCACAAGCATGTTTAAAACCTGCAATCATTTCTGCCCCCACCATCTCCACTGGCAGGCTGCTCTACTTGTACACCACTTTCTCTGTGAAGAAGTACTTCCTCGCATTCCCTCTGAACCTCCCTCCCTCCAGTTTCATTTTGTGCCCCCTAATCCTTGATCATCTTTTTCTTTGGAATATAGTATTCTCCTGTACTTTATTCTTCCCTGTGAGGTACTTAAATGTCTCAGTCATATTCCCCCTCTCCCTCCTCTCCTCTATGTAGTACATAGTTAATCCCCTCAGCCTATCCTCTTAGGGCTTGCAATGTAGCTCCTGTACCATTTTGGTTGCCTTCCTCTGAACCTCCTGCACCCTTTCTATAAAACCATAAAGGAGAAAGCTCCTTACAAACATGACAGAAGGAGTTCTGGGACTCTGTAAAATCTCTTACGGGTAGAGCCCCTGTTATACTCAAGGGCCCCACCGGACCTAATAGTTACCACCTCTGTCACATTGCAAGACCCAAAGGAAATCGCTGATGCTTTTAATGTTGCATTCATGGACCTCAGCAATGTGTTGCCACCTGAATACCTGAATCACACCCTTGCAGGCCAGAAGCACAACCTCAACACTCCATCACCACAGGATAATGTTACCCCACCATTCTACTTCAGGCAAATCTCCACAGGTGAGACCATTAAATATATCAAACAGGTCCTTGGTAAGACCAGGATGGGAAGTGACATGATCGAAATGAAGATGGTAGCACTCACATTAAATGAACTTGTGTCACCACTCACCAAGGTATTCAATGCCTCTCTGAGATCTGGCATCTTCCCTGACAGGTGGAAAGAGGCTCTAGTCACATCTGTTTTTAAATCAGGAGACAGAGCTAATCTAGCAAACTTCCGGCCCATCTCGATTTTACACCCCCTCTCCAAAGCACTTGAAAGGGTGGTCTCAGAACAACTAAATGAGTACCTAGAAAAGCATAGCCTTCTCTGCTTGCAACAACATGGATTCCAACAAAACCACTCCACCTTCACTGCACTAGTAGAGTACACCACTCATCTTTATGGGGCCCTGGATAAAGGGATGGTGGTGGGATCTATCTTCATAGACCTCACCAAGGCCTTTGACACAGTCAATCATCAACTGCTACTGAAATGTCTCTTCTCTACAGGATTGTCTATGGAATCTGTGGCCTGGTTCCATAGTTACCTAACCCATAGATCTCAATGGGTCAGGATTGGCAATACAATCTCTGAGCCCAGGGAAGTAAACCTAGGGGTCCTGCAAAGTTCTATCCTTGGTCCTCTCTAATTCAGCCTCTTCATAAATGACATGCCTTCTACCTGTCCTGCACACTCCGCACTATAAGCAGACAATGCTGTTATCTCCGTCCCAGGGAAAGATCTGGGATCAATTAGCTCTGAACTTCAGCTCAATTTTCATGCATTGGAATCCTGGTTCACCCAAAATAAACTGCTACTCAACTACAAAGACAAAGAGCATGCTCTTCAGCACCCAACAGAGCAAGATTTGAGGGTCCTCACTGCATATACGTAGTAACGAAGGAGAAGTACTTGACCAAGTCAATACATTCAAGCACTTAGGGATTCACCTTGATGATTCCCTCACCTTCACTGCCCATGCTGAGCAACTGGTAATGTCCACCAACAGGAAGCTTGGCATCCTGTACAGACACTGTACCTCAATGACACCAGCTGCCCTGAAACTTTTTACATGCAGTTCAGTTCTCTCATCTATGGATTATGGCCTTGTCATATATGGGGCAGGTACAGACACAGCACTTAAAAGGGTCAAAACCATATTCAACAAGGCCTGCCGCCTGGTCCTGGGAGTGCACAAAATGACTCACTCTTGTGACCTATACAAGGAAACTGGCTGGCTCCCGCTCCACCACAGATTCCAATACCAGGCCTGCCTCCTTGCTAAAAAGTCCCTGATGGGGTCCATGCCTAGTGCTAATTCAGCCCTCTTTGAGCCTGCACAACCATCTAAATGCACAAGGAGTGCCTCCAGGACTGTTCTAACTGTTCCCTTCAAACGAACCACTCTTGGCCAAAGATCCCTCTCCTACTGTGGGCCTAAATGGTTCAATGATCTGCCTGCAGATCTTGCTGACTCCCCCAGACTTGGCCACTTTAAAAATGGGCTTTGATCTCTTCTTGCCAGCAAATCCGACTGCCAGCGTTTCCGTTAACCCACAGCCTCTGACAACGGTTCCCACACCTGACAAACACTACCCTCTCTCACTCCCACCCTCCTGTTCCACGACTGCCCACTTCCCCTTCCCACCTCCCACCACCTACTACCTCCCCTTGACAAAGCCTCACCTTGGCTGCTAAAACTGCATTTTTGCAGACTGGGAGCACCCCAGCTGAACTGTAACATAATTGCTAAACACTGTACTGCACTTAATTAGTGCTGCATTAATATGTTTCTCTGCAAGTGTGGTCCTGTTTCTCCTTACTTCTTGTACCCTGCTTAATGTTGTAACTGCACACTAATACCACCTGTTAGTTGATGTCTTTCTGTTCTGCAATGTTTCATCACCTGTAAATGTTTTGTTTTCCTTGCTGACTTGGAGCCTTTGTAAATGAGCCCCCGGCTCAAATGTATTAATCTGAATATGAAATAAATTAATTAAAATAAAAAAAAATGTGATGGTTCTAATTATATAACTTAAGGCTCATCGGGGATTTGAACCTGGAACCTCTTGCACCCAGAGTAAGAATCATACCACTAGACCAATGAGCCACACATATATGTGAGTGTGATTTCTTATGGTTATCAAAGAAATGCTAGAAATAACAACTCTGAATAGTGCATGAACTTTCTAAATGTGTTAATGTGTGTAAGGAAGGGATCCTGAGTAGAGACGTAGTGAAGTTTAATTTCACTGATGAAGTTCCAGTGAAGTCAGGAATTTTGCCCCGTGGAATATTTCACAAAATTTGCACATTTCACAAAATATTCCGTGGCCGTGAAATGCAAAATGTTGCCCACAAAATGCAGAATTTCACCTGCGAACAGTGGAAATTTGCCCAAGAGTGGCAAAATTCCGCTGGTCATGAGCGAAATTCCACATTTTGCAGGCAAAATTTCATATTTCATTAGTAGAATTTTGCACTTTACACCAACGGAATATTTCGCAAAATGTGCAAATTTTGTGAAATATTTCATGGAGCCAAATATGCAGACTTCACCCATCTCTAATCCTGAGTGGAAAGACCATTCAATTATTTATTATTTTTGTAACTTAAGGGAATTTAATATTTAGTGCTAGGGCTGTGTGGAATGCAGAATGCCAATGGCGGAATTAGTGCAGAATGACCATTCTGCTGGTGAAATTTCAGCCGGAATTTCAATAGTTCTGTGGAATTCCACCTGTGATCCATGGAATATTATTTCATGGATCAGCATTTTTTCCATGGAGAATTGTTCCACAACTATTTGTGCAGAAAATATTGAAATCCACGGAATAATATTCTGCAGAAAAGCAATTTTTCTGCAGAAAATCATGCAATGATTTCCGCAGAAAATATTGAGATCTATGATATCTGCCATTCCATTTCTGGAGAAATTCAGCAGAAATTCAGTGGAATTTTGAAAATTCCATGAAATACAGTTCCTCCAGAATTTAAAAATTCTGCACAGCACTATTTAGGGCCTAGTTGATGGCTTTCTATAAGAGTAAAGGTAGTAGTAATAATAATAATAATAATAAAACTTAATTTTTATGGTGCTTTCCAAGAACCAAGGCACCTTACAATTAATTAAACCATGTCATGGTACACAACACATAAACATTATAAAACAAGAAATACAGGAAAACTACATCCATCAGTCACTGAATGCTTGTTGCCAGAGGTATGTTTTTAATGCTTGTTTAAAGCCCTCCATGGTCATGCACTCCCATAACTGTCGGGGATGGGACTGCATGCATAAATTCTTGGGCCCCAGAAGATTTTAAACGCACCCTTGGAATCTCTAGCAATCCCTCGTCAGCCCGGGCAATAGGGTACCAGAAGCTCTTTCAGGTAGTCCAGGTCCTGTCCGTGTAGGGCTTTACAGGTCAAAAGACCAATTTTAAAGGTATTCCACCACTGTACTGGCAGCCAGTGCAGACCACGTAGCACTGGGGAAATATGACAGGACCAGGAGGTTCCCATCAAAAGCCAGGCCGCAGCATTCTACACTAGCTGCAAGCAGTGGATTTCCATCCCAGGTAGCCCTAGGTACAGGGAGTTGAAGTAGTTCAGATGTAAGGACACAAAGACATGGACCAATGTGGGAAGATCACTGGACGGAACAAGGTGTTTAACCCTAGAGATATTTCTCAGATGGTAAAATGAGGTCTTGACAATGGCTGACACCTGTGAATGAAGCGTCAGCCCCTCATCAAAAATTACCCCCAGGTTTCGCATCTGTTCAGAGGTCAGTAGTGATAGGCCCCTAAGAGAAAGAGCCAAGGGCAAACCTACCCCCGACCCCTCCATCCGGTGTCCTGGGTCCACAACCAGCACCTCAGTCTTTTCTGAGTTCAGCTTCAACCAACTCAAATCCATCCAGTCCTGGATCTCTGTGAGGCAGTTATTAAAGACCAAGAGAGCTCTATCCTGGTCAGTGCAAAAGAAAGATAGAGCTGGGTATCATCAGCATAGCAGTGAAACCTTAGCCCATACCTTCTTACAATGTCTCTGAGGGGCAGCATGTACACTTCAAACAACATGGGGGACAACATGGACCCCTGAGGAACCCTACATGACAGAGGGATTGGGTCCAAGGAATAGACCCCGGACACTACCCTCTGAGTTCTTCCGGTGAGGAAAGATGTAAACCACCTGAGGAATGTAACCAACAGGCCACAGATGAATCTCAGGCAACTGAGCAGAATCCCATGGTCCACAGTGTCAAACGCTGATGAAAGATCAAGAAGAACCAAGATGGTGTGGTTCTTCCGATCTCTAGTCATCAGGAGATCATTGAGCACCCGAACCAGCGCCATCTCAGTACTGTGCCTCTTTCAAAAACTGGACTGGAGAGGTTCATAGATGTCATGGATGGTAAGATGGTTCTCTAGTTGTGTGGCCACAACCTTCTCAATGACCTTCCATAAAAGGGAAGGTTGGAGATAGGTCTGTACACATGGCTGTCTGGGTCCAAAGAAGCTTTCTTCAGGAGGGGTGTTAACACCACCTCCTTCAGAGAGCTAGGAAACTCACCTATTTCCAAAGAGCACCAGACAATCCCTGCTAGGACCAGACTGATTGAATCGATACAACCAAAAACCAGGGAAGTTGGTCCTGGATCCAAACTACAGCATGTAGGGCACGCACCGTGGACAATCTGCATGACATCCATGAACTCTGGGTGGTCAAAAGTACTCCAGGAGTGCTGAGGGCTTGTGGGCAGACGCTGGTCCAAAGCAATGTCTGAAGAGTGTGCCAGTTGGAGCGCCGCACTGATGTCAGCCACCTTAGTCGGAAAGAATCGAGCAAGTTCATCACACTCTATTTGCAAAAAGGCTTCCCAAACTTGTAGACAGGCTAGGTTGCACCGTCTGTCCACAGTTTGGAAAAGATGAGCTGGTCGATTCTGATCTACTGCAATCTCCCTAACATGAACTCTGCCTTCTTATGGGTGATTGCAGATTGATAGACTTGATAATGGTCCATCAATCTAAGGTGGTTGGCATCAAGGACAGATCTCCGCCAGCAATGCTGTAACCTTCATCCTAGTCGCTACATCTCCCTCAAAGTCCCATCAAACCATGGGGACCAAGGGTGAAGGAAGAAAGGACGAACTTGGACAGGATCAATGAGATCCAGGGCTGCCGAAATGGCTATATTACAGGCCACCATGAGGGCCTCTGGATCGCTATTTGCCACTGGAATATTCGATAGATCAAGTACCGCCATTAGACCATCAGAGCTAACAGCTCATAAAGGGCGATATGTGACCATCTCAACAGGGGTAGGCCTACGAAGGGGGGCTCTAAAATTGAACCCCACAGTGTAGTGATTGGACCATAGTAGCCAAGTTTGTGATGTAAATCTGGAATTAGTGAAATGGCTCATGAAGTTTGTATGTGCTTAATCTAAATCCCAGATCACATTGTTGAATCTTTCCCTTGGCAGAGCAGTACTGACTCATAAACATATGCCAACTCAATGGCAACAGCCAGTCACAATACATATTTCACTTGCTCATGTTTTAAATAAATATTTAGGTGGCTCTTGCCAGATTACTACAGTATGTCACATTATATACTCAAACACAGAAAAAAGATCTCGTAGAGTTCCAGACCTATTTTGATCCTCTCCATCTTCTGCAGCTCACAGAGGAGCAAAATGAAAATGTGAGGGCCCCTATAATCCTATCTGAAATGTATTCAGCACTGGCCCCAGTGAAAACGGGCAAGTGCCCAGGCCCTGACAGATATCCTGTGGAATTTTGTAATGCTCAGAATGACTCACTGATGCCTCTGCAGAAAATTCAAAATGGTGGAATCCCCCCTCATGGCAACTCTCCATAATATCAGCAATTCCCAAACCTCAGAAAGACCCAACTAATCTGGAATCCCATTGCTCAATATCTATCTTAAACAGAAACTATAAACTGTTTGCCGCCATTTTAGCAAAACGTTTGGAGCATCATCTTTCTTCTTTAATACATAATGATCAAATGGGTTTTCTAATGAAAAGGCAAACCCAGGACAGCATCAAACAAACCCAGTCACTGCTCCTGTACACCTCCAGGAGTCAGCACCCTACTTTGCTGCTGAGCCTGGATGCCAAAAAGGCAATTGACAGGGTCTCCAGGAAATTCCTAAACTATACACTAGTTTTGCTTTGGTTTGAGTCCTGAATTTATTTCCACTATTAAGGAGCTCTACGGTACCCCACAGGCTATGGTTAGGTCCAATGGGTCCCTGTCTTCTAGAGTCCCACTAACAAGAGGGACATGTCAAGGTTAGCCATTGTCTCCACTCCTATTTGCCCTTACGGTTCAGCCTTTAGTGTGAGCAATCAGACAGCATACAGGGATAAAAGGCATAAACACCTGGAACAGAGCACAAACATGCATTTTATGCAGGTGATCTCTTATAGTTTATTTAACAGAACCTACTTCATCCCTCATGTATCATTGGACAACATTGCAAACATATGGAGTACTTTCAGGGTATAAGTTAAATGCTGACAAAATGATGGTGCTACATTTAAATTATACACTACCCCTTGAAATCTAGAATACCTATCATTTTCATTGGACCAGCAGTCTATAAAATACCTCAGAATCCATATTCCACAGTACTTACTGGATTTGTATCACCCAAACTATCTTCCTCTAACAGAAACAGTCCAAGTGGACATTAACCACTGGATGGTTTTGCATCTGTCCTTCAGTAATAGAATTGAAGCTATATGTATAAATATTTTCCCTAGACTGTTGTGTTTGTTTCAGAGCCTACCCATTTGTGTTCATCCCGTAGATTTTCAAAACTGCAATAAAATTATCTTGAGGTTTATTTGGACAGGGCAAAAGCCCACAATCTCTTAGAACAAATTCCAACTCTCAAAGCAAAATGGGGGAGTTGGGCAAGCACCATCTCATTTGCAACATTATTATCATGCAGCTTAATTACACCACATTTGTGCAAGGCTAGATCCAAAATATTTAGTGCACTGGAAGGATTTAGACATTAGAGAGTTAAATGGATCTCTCATGAAAATTTTCCTTCCTACCCACTGTATACCACCAATTTGGATACCTTAGAAAATGTCTTCACTAGAGCTGTATTACTTCAGTGATACAAAATATAGCAAAATCAAAGATATCAAACAGCACTATTCACAATGCAGGGTCTAGCTTATAAAGCGGTGTTCTGTCCTGCTCAACTAGACATTAAGTGTATCCAGTGGGACATGCAGGACTTAACTCTTTTATACCAATTTATAAAGAGGATACCCCCTTTCTTTTGTGCACCTGTAACAGAAACATGCACTGCCACACATGGACCATTTCAGATTTTTGCAGACAAGGCATTTTTTAAATAATATCATAGATGGTGGGAAACTAATGGACCCGTTGCATCCCAAGGCTCTATCATTAGAAACTTGAATAACAAATGGAATGCCCAGACATGTTATTTCTTGTTGGTATAAAGCCCTCATATATCCATCACTATTACTTAACCAAAAAATGGAAAGTGTATGGTCAACAGAATTGAAAATTCACATATCAGATCAACAAATCGAACAGGGTTACTTGCAGCAGCATACAATCTCTTCATCACAACAATTAAAAGAGTTTGTCTGGAAAACAACTGTTAAATATTCTCACACACCACATATTGTAGTAAACTATGGTGGAAGGCATCTGGCAACATGCTGGAGAAGGTGTGGGAAAGAATTTGCAACACATTCACATGTATTTTGGTTATGCCCAACCATAAAAGTTTATTGGGAAGGAAATGAACAAGAGTTATTAAGAATTTGCACTGATCCCCCCACTGTTGCCAGACCTAGTCATTTTTCTGCACATTCCTAACATATACCATTAGTGGGGCACCAAGATTAGGGTGCCATAATATGGGCACCGTAACAAGGGCGTGAGTGACAGGGGCGATCTTGATTTTAGATCACCCTGCACTCACACCGTGTTGGGCATCCATACAATTTCTTGACCCTTCATGGTATGCTCGTCCTGGAGGAGGTTATCTTTATTTTTTGGGGGATGCAGTGGGCGAAGCCCCCTGCATTGGGGAGTGTGGGGATGAAGCCCTCCGCAAAACCTGAGTATTTCTTGGGACAGCACTTTGTCACGCTAACTCTTGGGAGGTGCAATGCCAGCCGTGGTGATGCCGGGCAGCATATTGCCTGTACCGTAATCAATGTTGGCCAGATTCCTGGCACACTGACATGGGTGAACCCATTCCTAAAGGGTGCTTTAATAAACATCAGGAGTATTTTGCTGGCATTGCTTTAACAGCTGCCAAAAAGCTATAAGTAAATGATGGCTGTAACCCCTGCCTCCTGGGGAGAACAATAATGAGAAACATTTATGAAATGGAAAAAGGTACACACAGCATTAGACAATAAAGAGATTTATTTAACTGCTACTGTCACAGGTGGATTGTACATATGATTAGTACAGTAACATATTTTGTTCCATGAGAAAATGTAGCACGTGTCTCCATTAGCTCCTAGAAAAATGAAGAGAAAAGTAATTAGACAATTACCATAAGAGATGGTGTCAAGTGGGCCACAACTAGTTAAGGAGGTATAAATATAGTTTCATATAATGATAATAATGTACATAGGTGGATGATGTGTGAGGGAAAAGTATAAGAAACATGACCTAAGGTGTACATAATTAAGCTTTAACCTTTTGTATTAAATTGTAATCAAATGTATACCCGTATGCCTTTTTCTTTTATTCAATAGAAAGAGAATTAAAAAAATAATAATATTTAGGTGACTGATAAGATATCACCATGCTAACCTTAAGTAATAACTCAAAGATTAGGGTACTGTGCAAAAACAAGTACATTTTGAGATTTCAGTGTTTGCTTAGTAGCTGTGTAAGATTTCTTGCCTACTTCAGAGTGCGAGTCATATCACAATGATATACTCAAGCCAGTTTCTCAAAATATTTGAGGGCTTGTAACTCATGTCTAAAGTGACCCAAAGAACAGCCTTAACGTAACAGACAGTTAGTGGAGGTAAGGGCAAATAATGGATATACAGTGTATGTGAAGAAGGGCAGTGTGTAGCTCTTGGAGATAAACTAAAAATAGATAAGTTAAGAACAGAAGCTGGAAAACAAAAGTGTGATGATGCAGAGGGAGAGAAGCAGTAGGAGTTAATGAGCTGTGGAGTCCTCAAGTAGGGTTTAATTAACTGGACATACTAAGAAGGTTGAAAGGTGGCAACATGAGGGAAGGAGATATTTTTCCTGTTTTGTGTTTTTTTGTCAGCTCACTCGCTGAAGCAGCACCTTGCTTTTTAGTCTATAAGAATATCTCACCATACAGAGAAAGATGTATGTGCAATGGCTGTAACGCAAAATCCCCCTTCACTTTAAAAACTGTTTACATACAGCGTATGAGTACATACTGTAGATCTGAATTTATGGTCATAATATGTTCTAGCAGGCATTGACTCTGTTATAATGCTGTAATTCAACTGAGAGATTCTGGTGACATCACAGACCACAATAGTGAAGCTGGAATTGTTTGTGATGTCCACAAAATCACAGGATGGAATTTCAAGCCTTGTTACCAATAGTTTCCCAGCTGATATTTTGCTTGCAAGATATGGAACTCTCCAAACCTTCTATGCTTTAATATCTATTTATTTTATTTATTAGAATAATCAGTTTTACAACCTTTGAGTCAAAGACTCATTTACAAAGGTACCTCGTCGCAGGGAGGGTGGACAACATGTAAGTGACGTTTAGACAGAGGTTACATACAGGTGAGATACAGGCATGGTTAATCAAACACAGTTTGTTATAGTTATCCATGAAGAGTCATACTCAGATCTAGAACCAGTGCTTAGTATTCCGTGGAACCAGTGAAGTCTTAGAAGGACCAGTATAGACAGAATACAGATCCACTACAGGCAGTTACAGCACCGACTGTCAACAATGTGTTTTCAGAGGGCTATTTTGAACTGGCCAATCCTGGGAATTTCTGTGATTCGCTCTGGGAGGGAGTTATACCAGGCCGGAGCTTTATGATGAAAGGATCTTTGGCAAAGAGAGGTCCTTGCTCTGGGTACTAGGAAGGTGGCTTTAGTGGAGCTACAGGTTAGCACAGGCCGGGTGACCTGTTGCAGGGATGCGGAGACCCCTGGGGGGGCATAGCCCAGACAGGGTCTTTTTAGCCAGCAGGCAGGTGTGGTATTTCAGCCATTCCTCAAGTGTGAGTATGTTTGTGGCAGAGTATAGCAGGCATGTGTGAGTTCTGCTATGGGCACCAGTTAGGAGCCTGTAGGCTTTGTTAACAGAGGTCTGGACTTTAGTGAGGGCAGTGGGGTCTGCAGCTGCATAGATCAGGAGTCTGTAGTCAGCCAGTGACACCACAGATGAGGTGATGGCCAGTTTTAAGGCAAATTCTGGGAGGCAGTCTTTGTGGCGGTAGAGGAGACCAATCCTGGAGTTCATGGCTGATGACAGGGTTTTTAAATGGGTGTGGAAGGTAAAGCCTGAGTCAAAGGTGATTCCCAGGTATTTGTAGGTTGTTACCTGTTCAAGTGGGTGGAGTGTGCTGGGGGTGATGAGCAGGGGAGAATCTTTGGAGCTGTTTTGCCGGTGCGTGAAAAGCATTGATTTTGTTTTTTTTCAGGTTTAGGACTAGCCGATGGTTACTGAACCATTTTTCTGCTTGGTGGAAGGTGCATTGCAGTGCACTTTGGAGCAGGAGTGGGTCCGAGTGCGATGCTATGATCACTGCATCATCTGCATAAAGAAGTATTTTGTTGGAGCAGGAGCTTGGGAGAGTGTTTAGGAAGAGACTGAAAAGAGTGGGCCCAAGGATGGAGCCTTGCGGTACCCCTGAGCGTACTGGTCACTGGTGGACAAGGTCCTATTTAGCTTGACTCTTTGGGATCTGTTGTGTAGGTAGCTTGAGAACCAGTTCAGTGGGCCAGTAGGGAATCCCAGTTCATCATTGATCTGATGTCTGAACAATGGTTTATCAATTTCTGATTTCACATTAGAGATATTCTGGGATGGTAGGATTTGAATGTCGTGTCTTCCTTTGGTAAAGATGACCATCCACATCTTATAGGGTTATACTGTATATACCAGAAAAAACTTATGGTTATATCATAATGTTTCCAAGAACAAATAAGATAATCCTCACTCATTAAGCTGACAATAATGTTTTGTGATTACCAGTGTATGTAGTTGTAAGACAAAACTAAAATTTGAAAGCTGTTACAGTAATCTGCCTGCCTACTCTAGTTGCCCATGCACTCCAAGAGCTATTTGATCATGAGAAAAAGGCCAAGAGTACTCAACCAACACAAAGCAATCAGAATTCTAAACCTGCTAACACAAGAAAAACAATAAGGGAATGGACAGATGTTACATATGTTCCTTTGTCACTCTCTCATGTTCTCTTTTTCTTTATTCAGTTATGGGGTTGAGGGAGACTCAGACTCCTATTGGTCCAACATAAATGTTTATTATTTATGATGTAATTATATGAGCCTCCTCCTGTCTGAACTGGCCGATGTTCCATGGCCTAGGTCCACTTCTACATGATCCACTGTGGTCTCTGACATGAATAGCTTATCACTTTTCAAATCTGAATGGTTGGCAAATGTATTTGTGTTACCTGTATATTAGCATAGTTTTGCCCAACCACATTGGGATATTCTATTTCTCTGCTTGATTTACTCTTCAACTGTGGCCTGCTGACTATTCCACCCCAGGTAGTAGTCCATGGCCAGTTAATAGGCCTGGGGAGCAGCCACAATATCGACCGCTTCACAAATCAGTTATTTTATGTCTCTCTTTTCTCTACACCTAGGGGCGGGATATTCAGAAGGGTTGCGCATGGCACAACACAGTTGCACCATGCGCAACCCACTGATATGCCCCGGCATGATATTCAAGGGGGGGATTGTGCCTGGCACAAATCCCGATGAGCAGGAGCGCATCAGTAATGTATGCAGCACAGGTAGGGGGGTGTGCCCATGCATACTCCACACATCCCGATATTCAACTCAGGATGGGCTGAGCCCATGCATGTACAACCCCTACCTGCGCTGCACACATGTGAGCCAAAAAAAAAGGAGCAACAGCTGGCCACCCACAGATGAGCTGCTGTATTGCAGGGCACAACACGGCAGCTGCCACCTGTGGGTGGCCACCCGAGCTCCGGCTGCACCTTTGTGGTGGTGCCCCCCATGCCCGATCGCGGGCATATGTAGAATATTAATAGTCCCATATCCCTGGTGGCCCAGTGGACCGCTTGCAGCCCGATCGCGGGCATCTGTAGTAAAGATGTTAGTCCTGTATCCCTGGTGGTCCAGTGGACCGCTTGCAGCCCGATCACGGGCATCTGTAGTAAAAACTATTAGTCCTATATCCCTGGTGGTCCAGTGGTACCCCTCCCCACCGCCCACTGAGCCACACCGCCCGCCCCCGTCACGTGGGCAGCAGCTCCCCACCCGCTTGCCACCCCTGCCACCTGCCGAATGACACCATATGGTAGGGCTGTACGTCCAATGGTCCACAGCGTGAGCCAATGGGTGTGCAGCCTGTACCATGCTACACAGTCCAGATATGTGAATGGATCCATGGTGTCAGTCAGCGGGCGGCAGAGCAGCAAGCGGGTGGAGATCTGCCACCCGCTGCTGACCGGAGGGGAAGGGGCTATGGGGCCTCAGTGGGCGGTGGGAGGGGCGCTGGACCACCAGGGATATAGGACTAATAGTTTTTACTACAGATGCCCACGATCAGGCTGCAAGCAGTCCACTGGACCACAAGGAATAGAGTTTACTGTTTAAAATATACTCATGCCCGCGATCAGGCTGCGAGCGGTCCACTGGACCACCACGGATAGTGTTAACTGAATTTAAATATACTTATGCCTGCGATGAGGCTGCAAGCAGTCCACTGGACCACCAGGGGATATAGAATGTGTTCTTCATAGACACATGCCCGCGATCAGGCATTGGGGCACTTTGCCACGATGTGCAGAGGGGGCATCAGTCCCCGATGGCTGCAGCATGGCAGGGCGCCAGGTGCAAGTCACCGGGGATCAGTGCATCTGCATGCAAATGGGGCCATAATGACATGCAAATGGCTCCATTTGCACCTTGCATACATTATGGCCCCATTTGCATGTGCACTTTTGAATATTGCGGTGGTTGCGCCTATCGCAAAGGCACTTGCGCTTGCGCATCCCCCTGCTCCACTCTAGCCTCTTGTGCTGGTGCAGTGCCACTGCACCATGCGCACTGCGGGTGGCCAAGGAGTGATATTCAATGATGCAGTGCCATGGCGCAGCTCTGTTGAATATCACCCTGTCAACGCCCCTGCACATCCAGGTTGCGCTGCGCCCAGGCTTGCGCCACAGCCTGGCACAGTCTGAATATCCCACCCCTAGTGTTTTTTAATGTTTATAACATAAGCAATTCTCTCAGCCAAGTGTAATTCTCCTTAGAATTATTGACCAGTTAAGTTAATAGCCTGTGGCATTTTCTTGGGTTATCTACTTTCTAAGCAATTCATTAATCTTCTGGAAATGCCTCAATTGACTGGAAATACTTTGATAATGCGTTACTTAAATAAAATAACCACACAAGAAAAAGCAGACATATACAAAAAGGCAGTTGTAACTAAATGAGAAGAAAAATGGTTGGTATGCTTTTACCAGAAAACAAATAGTTCCCAAATTGTAATATATAAACAGTTTTCCCTAATTTATAATGTTGGGTATAGATTCTGAAATTACATGTTTTAGTTTAAATAAAAGATAATGGCTACAAGCTGTGGTTGTATCAGAAAAAAAGCATTTATTTTGAGATATTGGGAAAAGAAAGAGATAACCTCATTCCAGGAATGGTTAAAAGAAATATCCATAAGAGCCAACTATGATAAAACTATTAGTATATCCAACAACAGAGTTGATGCATTTTATTAAATATGTAGCTTGGCAGAAGACACCAGGAGGAAGGACTGCTGTGTGACTAGACTTCTCTACTGGGACTAAAGAAGTAGAACTCTTGTACTTGGACCTTTAATTTAGGGTAAAAAAAAAACAAACTAACAAACAAAACAAAAAAAAAAGTGTGTATTTGTCTGAGTTAACTGAACTGAATAGTTATCTGAACAGTTATCTAGGTGTAAATCTCAGGTGATTGAAAGGACTTGATAGATGTGCAGTTTAAATTACTTGTAGACAGATCTAGTAAGTAGGGGGAGTGGCTTAGCTAGAAGGAAGCTAAATTTAAAGACTGCCTTAGAAAGATTCTGCTCGTAGCTTGGCAGAAGACACCAGGAGGAAGGACTGCTGTGTGCATACCTCTCAACTGTCCCTGATTTTCAGGGATGTCCCTGATTTTACCTCAAAATTTTACTCTGTCCCTCCTGAAAATTGTGTTTCCATGACCAAACAGTAGGGGTTGTAAGCACAAAATAATGTCAAACACTAAAGTTACAGATTTGTTCTTCCTTTGAAAATACATTTTACACCAAGCCCCCTTATTCTACCAGGTTGTTGAGTAGATATCATCAATTCTGAAGATGTGTCCCTGATTTTGGTCATTTATCCCTGATTATTTTAAGCCTTGTCCCTGATTTATGAGGCAGGAGGGTAAGAGGTATAGCTGTGTGACTGGACTTCTCTACTGGGACTATATTGCCCTTCTTCCTTCCCCTCCCACCCAAAGCTAGTTCTACTTTTATAGGCACAGGATTTGACTGACAACAGGAACTTCCTGTTTGGGAGCAGAAAGTGAGTGATCACAGAGCCACCAAAGACCCACCATCCTAGAAGGGCAAGAGTAGCTCTCCAACCCCCTCTAGCTGCTGGAGGTCTGCCTCTGAGCAAGTAAGGGGTCTACTGAGAAATATAAGATATTCTTGTCTCAGAATAGGACAATCAGGAGCATAAAGGGCACACAGGCAGAAAGTAAGTAGAGAGAGAAGAGTAAAAAAAAAAAAAACAGAGGAAAGAGTAAGGATTCCAAACAGTTAAGGGGCCAGAAATAAGACATGATGGGAGTGGTGCAGTGCAGTGGCTGTGGAGCAGCAGTCTTCCGGGAGACGTTCTGGAGGATGCGGTGTTGTCCTATCTGCAGGCACCTCTCTGGGCTGAGGGAGGAGGTTGCTAATCTCCAGGCTGAGTTGGCCAGGATTTGTGGGACCTCCTCTTCCATCCAGGGACCACCAGTGCCACTGCTGTTGCCTCAGAGGTTGCCAAGAAAGAGGAGTGGCTGGACCACAGTGGGCTCAGGGAGGGTGAGGGTAGTGGAACAGAGATGCATCCCTCCAGTTGTACCACTCCACAATTTCTATGCCATTCTGGCAAAGTGTGGTTCCTCTACGGAGGCACCCGCAGTGGAGACCAAGGAGGATGCTGGGAACCTCCACAAAGGAGACCCACAGGAGGGTGGCAGGGGACCCCACAGGGGAAGGAAACAACTCCTGGTGGGGGACTCCATTGTTAGGAAGGTAGAACTGGGGGAGGAAGGGGAGAGGGAGGTAAGGTGCCTGCCTGGCACCATGGCTTGGAGGGACAGGGAGCGAATCCTCAGGATTGCCAGAGCAGCTGCACAGGGGAGGGAGCTGGATGTTATTGTCCACCTAGGGACAAATGACCTGGCTAAGAAAGGGATTAGAGAAGTGCAGGAAGAGTTTGTGGAATTGGGGAGGGGCCTTAGACAAGTAGCACGCACGGTAACCTTCTTGGAGGTGCTGCCCATCTATGGCGTAGGAGAGGCTAGGGTGTTCTGTACCATGGGATTCAATCAGTGGTTGAAAAAACTGGTGTGGAGCTCAGGATTTGGCTTCATTGGGGACTGGGGTCCACCTGGAGATGCAAGCCTATACTGGCATGATGGGCTGCATCTGTCCGGGAGGGAACCAGGATCCTAGGTGATAGGTTTAAATGCTTCATTGGCAGGCATTTAAACTAGCCAAATGGGGGAGGCACTGGAAAGGAGCAGGGAATTCCTAGCCCCCAAAAAAATCACGGTAGTAAGTGCGGTAAACACCAACATAGAGGTGTCGATAGGGAGAAGGGCAGGGGTAAATGGGGAAAGTGACAAAGGCAAGAAGGACAGAGATGGGGCAAAAAGGAGTAAGGCCATCAGGAAATGGAGGGTAATGAGTACCACTGCCCGTAGTCTGGGCAACAAGCTCCCTGAGCTGGTGGCCTTGATGGAAGAGGGATGCCTGGATATTGTAGCAGTCACAGAAACATGGTACACAGAGAACCATGACTGGGATGTTAACATACCAGGGTACATAACCTACAGGAGAGACAGGCAGGGGAAAAGAGGGGGAGGAGTAGCTCTCTATGTAAAGGAAGGGATAAAAGCAACTGAACAAAAGAGTAAACAGGGAGGAGAGAAGGCACTGTGGGTCACCTTGGAGACTGGAAAGGGCACCACAATCCGCACAGGGGTTGTGTACAGACCCCAATGTCAGGGGGAGGAAATGGACAAGGATATGATAGAAGGCATTCTTAGGATACAGAGAAAGGGGAGTTACTGTTGATGGGAGACCTGAATATGCCAGATGTTAACTGGAGCACATTTGCTGCAGCCACATCCAAGAGCAGGGCCATTCTTGATGTCCTACAGGTGGCAGGCCTCAGACAGCTAGTTTCAGAACTCACTTGTGAGGGAGCAATCTTAGACCTCGTACTCTCAAATGGGGGCAGTGAGAGGATCTTAGATCTAGAAGTGGGTTGCCATCTGGGAACAAGTGACCATCAAACAGTGTGGTTCACGTTAAACTCAGCTACAGAGTTAAGCCATACAAAAGTGAGGGTACTGAACTTCAGGAGGGCTGACTTTGGTAAGATGGGAGAGTGCCTCAGAAAAGCACTAGCAAACAGACTAGAAGGAGGGGTGCAGCAACAATGAGGAATCATCAAAACTGCCATCACAGAAGCAACAAGCCTTTGTGTGAAGCAAATAAACAAATCAAAATGAAAGAAAAAGCCACTATGGTTCTCAAAAGAGATGGGTGGGAAAGTCAGGGAGAAAAAGATAGCATTCCGGAAGTATAAGGAAACACAGAAGGAACAGGACAGACAGCTGTACCAGTTAAGGCAGAAGGAAGCAGGGAGGGAAGTCAGAATAGCAAAGGCCCAAACTGAGGAAAAGATAGCCAACTCGGTTAAGAAGGGGGGTAAAATCTTTTATAGGTACATCAGAGAGCGTAGAAAGACAAAGGGAGGGATAATGAGGCTGAATAGAATGAATGGTGGGTGGACAGAGTTGGACAGTGAAAAAGCAGGGATACTGAATGAATATTTCTGCTCAGTATTCACAAAAGAGGAGGGGGAAGTGACTAATCCAATTAACAGAAGCACTCTTGACAGGGGGGTCGATCCCAGTCCTTTCACAGAAGAAAGGGTTCTGAAAGAACTCCTAAAACTGAAGATGGACAAAGCAATGGGGCCTGATGGAATTCACCCCAGAATTCTAAAAGAATTAAGGGGGGAACTAGTGAAACCACTGGCTACTCTTTTTAATAAATCATGGGAGGATGGTGTGGTACCTGAGGACTGGAGGAAGGCGGATGTGATTCCCCTTCACAAAAGTGGGACCAAGACAGGCAGGAAACTGCAGACCTGTCAGTTTGACCTCTGTGGTAGGGAAAGTGATGGAGTCACTTCTGAAGGAAAGAATTGTTGAGTACCTAGAGGCCAGTGGGGCACAGGACCCAAGGTAGCATGGGTTCACAGCGGGAAGGTCATGTCAGACGGATCTAATAGATTTCTTTGACTGGGTGACCAAAGTAGTAGACCAGGGAGGGGCTGTGGACATGGCCTACCTAGACTTTAGCAAGGCATTTGACACAGTCCCACACAAAGATTAATAGTCAAATTAACCATCCTGGGAGTGGGTCCAGGTGGTAGCCTGGGTAAAACATTGGCTGGACAACAGGACACAGAAGGTAATTGTAAATGGAGTCCACTCTGAAGAAGAGGGGTTACTAGTGGGGTACCGCAGGGTTCAGTACTGGGTCCAGTCCTTTTTAATGTCTTTATAAGTGACATTGCAGAGGAATGGAGGAAAAGTATGCCTCTTTGCAGATGACACAAAGATCTGCAACAGGGTTGATACACAAGGAGGCTTGGAAAGGATGAGAAGGACTTGGCAAGGTTGGAGGAATGGTCAGAAGTATGGCAGCTAGGATTCAATGCAAAGAAGTGCAAATAATGCACCTGGGAAACAAGAACCCAGGGAAGATTACACAGTGGGGGGTTAGTAACAACAACAAAAAGGAAAGGGACCTGGGGTAATCACATCAGATGACCTTAAGGTTAGCAAGCAATGTGAGAAGGCAGTAGGGAGGGCTGGGGTATACTGGGATGCATAGGGGAGGCATCACCAGCAGAAAACAGGAAGTTGTTATCCTCTGTACAGACAGTTGGTGAGACCCCATCTGGAGTACTGCATCCAGTTCTGGAGACCCCATCTCTGCAAGGACATAGACAGGATAGAGGCAGTCCAGAGAAGGGCACTAAAATGGTGCAGGGTCTGCAAGAGAAGCCACGAGGAGAGACTAAAGGAGCTTAATATTGTATACCCTTGAGGAAAGCAGGGAGAGGGGGACATGATAGAAACTTTAAGTACCTCAGTGGAATCAACAAAGTCCAAGAGGTAGCATCTTTCAGAAAAAGGCGTGCAGGAACAAGGGACACAATTTAAAGATGGAGGGGGGGTGCGGTTCAGGGACAATGTGAGGAAGTATCTTTTCACAGAGAGGGTAGTGGATGCATGGAACAACCTTCCTGAGGAGGTTGTGGGGTCTAAAACTGTGGGAGAATTCAAGAATGCATGGGACAGACATAAGGCAATTCTTGTGGGAGGTAGGAAATGGGCAGACTAGATGGGCCAAGTGGTCCTTATCTGCCGTCAAAGTCTATGTTTCTATGTTTCTATGAACCAATTTCTAAATTCTATATTTTGTAAATTGCCTGAAAAGCAGATTAAGATTATATAAATAGTTCTAGCCTAGTGAGAAATATACAGCATACATAAATCATATAACTTTCTTGTGGTAATGCGCATCATTCTTAAGTGGTAACAGACACTACCTAATGGATGCAAAGCTGAATTATAGTTACTTGAAAACAATATACATTGTACAGTGCATAATGTCTTTTATATGGAATATGTTTTATTGTATTGTAACATTATCTTGAAAATTCAATAAAGTGTTGACTATAAAAAAAGAAAAAATAGTTCCCTTATGCCTACCTTTATATTTGTTTTTTTTCACAATTAAAAATGATGAATCTTACAAATCATTTTTGTTAGATAGATACTGTCTGTAGATAGATAGATACTGTCTGTAGATAGATACAGTAGATACTGTCTGTAGATAGATACTGTCGTTAGATAGCTAGATAGATACATACATACTGTCTGTAGATAGATAGATAGATACTGTCTGTAGATAGATACAGTAGATACTGTCTGTAGATAGATAGATAGATACTGTCTGTAGATAGATAGATAGATAGATAGATAGATAGATAGATAGATACTGTCTGTAGATAGATTAGATAGACAGACAGACAGATATGTAATAGATTTCAAATACAGTGGGCATTGTCATGGAACATTCTGCTAGTGTTGTGCGAAACTGAAAAATTTTGCCCAGTGAAATATTTTGTGTAATTTGTGCATTACGCAAAATATTTCACAGGGCAAATTGTGAAATTTCACTCCCCAGAGTGAGCAAAATTCCACCTGCAAACTGACGAAATTTGCCACTAGCGGGTGAAAGTTTGAACCCATGGGCGAATGTTCACCACCCGTGGGCAAAATTTAAAGTTTCCAAAGTTCTCCCTGGTGTCTAGCGGTTCCCCACCGATCCCCCAGCCACTCACTGGCCCAAATTATTCTCCTTGGTGTCTAGTGGTCCCTCCGGCCAATCATCAGCTGTAATGGAATAAAGCCCCCCCAGGTTATCATGGCCCCTCATTTCCTTTTATTAAAAAAAAATCAAACCCACACTCCCTGGTGCCTAGTGGCCCCCCCACCCTGTCATCATGAGTTTGATTTATTTTATTTATTTATTTTTTTAATAAAAGGAAATGAGGGGGCCAGGATAACTGGGGGCGGGGGGGGTTTATTCAATTACGGCTAGTGATCGGCTGGGGAGAGACCACTAGACACCAGGGAGAATAATTTTGGCAGTGAGCGGCTGTGGGGTGGTGGGGGCAACCACTAGATACCAGAGATTGTGGGTATAATTTTTTTTTTTAAAAAAGGACATGAGGGGGACAGGGTAACACGGGGGAGAGCTTTATTAAATTACGACCAGTGATCAGCCAGGGGGGTACCACTAGACACCAGGGAGAATAATTTGGGCCGGTGAGTGGCTGGGGGTTGGGGGGACCACTAGACACCAGTGAGAGTATTTCATAATGGGAATGGCAGGGTGTGAAATTGTGGTGAAATTTCACATATTTACTGCAATTTCTCAAAAAATTTAGCACAGCAAAATTGCCAATTTCACGGCAATGTTGCTGGCAAAATTTAATTTTGCAACATCTGTACATTCTGCACATTGTGAACACCACAGTGACTGGGTTTGCACCCACAGGGCCATAATGGAAGGCAAGCAATTGTACAGAGCAAACGGTTTGCAGTCTTGTACAAAGGCAATAGTTTGTATGGGAAAACCAGGGGGCAAACCAGGGCAGAGACATGCATACAATGTGCAAACGCATAATGAAAACAAGTTTGGATGTGCAAAGTGCCAGTTAGCATGGGAAATATAAGGAGTACCAAAAACAAGAAGAGACACAGAAAACAGGAAACAAGCCAGTAATGTCCTTTTACCTAGCACTACTGTGATGGACTAAATGTCTGTCCTGCTCCCTACATCCATCAACCCCATCATCACCACGCAACAGCATAGGATTTGGAAGGGGCTGGGAGGGAATTTGAACCACACCCTTCTTGCTTTAGAGTTGACCCCATTAAGACCTTTGTGTTCTGTATGATCTAATTCTTAGCTGTCCCTCAAGGGGAGGCGAGTGTTAACAAGCAGCACCTGAGCCCAATACAGGGGGAGAGTGAACAAGGGGAAAAACAAAGAGGTTTCTTTTTGATTTCAAAAAAGTCAGAGAATGGGCTGCAAGGACCATTTTGTAAAGCCGAATGAAGTTCTTTACATTTTTGTTTGTCGTTGAAAGTAAAGCAGTTTTAATTTAAACTGGTGTCGTGAGTGTTCTGTATGTGTGTAGTTCCCGACAATCCCTCGGTTTGCCACCCTATTACCCCTACCTTGTGCACAATTTAGCTTTGCTTTGGCCTATTTACATTTTATTAAGGTCTACTATACATGTCTGCATTGACACCCCTACTCTGTGTGGGCAGCACCTTTCTCATGTGGGGAAGATATGTCACGGAGCACTTCTAGACATACGGGGACTTGTGCTGTGTCATTAGTTGATACAGTATCACTGTCGACTTCAGGGTGCAGTGTGGTGCACTCAGCTAGCACCAGTTTGGAGAGACACATGTTTGTTCCTCATATGACAATACAGTTTTAATGACATGCAGATGCCCTCTTTGCCCCATCTATGGACGAAGTGGTCATTGTCATATAATGGTTCCATTATGGGCTGTGTGTCTCAGGAGCAAACAGCTTTGCCCAGTGTGATCGCTTGTTTGCTCCTGTGCCTGTGTGGAATGCCTATGCCTTTCTGTCAGCTGTCCCTCCTTCCTAGACCAGCAGGAGGCTTTAGATGCATTTTCCTCCTTCATTGCCCTGCACTTCCATGCTGGTATAAGGGAACAGAATTTGCATGTGCAAACGTACCTCTACACCTGTCCATTATACCACTTTGCGCATGTCAGGCAACTTTGCTCCAGGTAGGGGACTTAGCCCTGCGCTTTGCTCCAGCTTCAGAAATGCTGCCATTGTATCTTAATGCCCTTACCAAAGAAATTTCCAAAGAGACATGTGATATCTGAAAGAGGCAGCCAGGCACAATTATTGCAGAGTAAATTGCAAGCATGGCACAAAGGGATTCCAGTCTCCAAATTAGGAACCAGAATAAATAAAAACTGGAAGATTAGATTGTGCGTAACATTATGAAATGGATGTAAAAAATCCAGAAACCTGTTCGGTCGAGGAGCTAGGAGCCTAATGCAGATATCCCAGCACAACCGCACTGGAAGATGATCTGCAACCTCACTCACCTGTTTATATTAAGTAGGAACAGCTGTATCAACGCACTTTGTATTTAAAGAAAGTGTAGCATCTGCCATCTACTGACCAAACAGCAAAATTACAATAGCTCAGCAAGGGGGTCACGTGATGCAGGGAAAGAACTAACAGCCTGATTCATCTGTTCCAGCCATCCACCTCATTCAAGTCCAAATATTACGAAAAGCACTGGCATATAGAACAACAATTACTTCCTACCTGATTGAGACTTATACCTGGACACTATTCAGCTGGGAACCCTGATCAATGGAAGTTCAGATGAGGAAATCTCCTCCTAAACACACTCCTCCGCCATTGCCAGTGAAGGTTGCAAAAGAATCCAAGACCTCGTCTTCTACTAGTGGCCCAGAAATGGATCTGATGGCACCGGAGCATGAACCGCTCACTTTGGCAAATTTTTTAACATAATTTAAACCATTTTGGGAGGAGCTACATACAATTACAGAAGAACTAAAAGCAGTACCCTCCTCTCTAGATGACCTCTCAAGAAAGACTAGTGATATCGAAGCTCGAGTGGTGTCGCTAGAGAAAAAGGCAGAAAAACAAGCTCCGGAGATTGTAATGCTCCAACAAAAACTAAACAAAATAGAAAGTAAGATCGAAGATCTTGAAGGGCGGAGTAGACAGAACAACGCAGTTCTGATCAGATTACCGGAGAGAGAGGAAGGAGATAACCCCATCCTTTTTGCACAAAAACTGATCACCAAATTGGTCGGCCCTTCCCCTTACGGCCCTAACTACACAATTGAAAGAGCTCATAGGGCACTTAGAGCTATGTCTCCATAGGGCTCCCCACCCAGGCCCTTCATTTTCTCAATTATCTTGAGAGGCAGCATTTTCTATTCAAAATTAAAGAGCTCCAGGAAGTGAAATGGGCAGGGATCACAATCAGAATAACTCAAGGCCTGCCAGTCTCGGTGCGCCAAAGAAGGGCTACTTATCACCCGTTGGTGCTTAAATTGATTGCCTCTGGCATACGATTCCATATGGAGTACTTGGCACGCCTGCAAGTGCTCCTATCAGGCTCCTGGCAAAGCTACAAAGATGCCAGTTCTACAGCAGATGCCCTTAAAGTAGCTCTTCCTGATCTGTTCAAGGATCGGTGAACACATGTACCTGAAATGGATAGATGGGGTCAGCAAGGGATAAGGAAGATGTGAGTCGTCAAGTTGGGAAATGGGACTGCTACAAGAAATTACAACTATACCCTTCATGTTCCACCTTCTGAATCTTCAAATTCCAGCCATCAATATAGCGGCAATTACTTCACTTTATTAGTGAGGACACTGCTTAAGTTCTCCCTTATACCATTGGGAGCAGGAGCCCCAAGTGAATAGTGGCAGTTCTATGGGTCGGCACAGAGAATTCCCCATTAAAGCATTGAGGATATGAACAGTTATCTCCACTAGAGGGCACCAAAGCTATTCGAGCTCACTGTACTGCAAGTATTGGGAGAACAATCTCTTCACTTCGTTTGTTTTGGATCTGACAATAATTTTTGTACGATTAGTAAGAACACTGATTTAAGAGTTCAAGGCTAAGTAGCATGCTCCTACTGCGAAAGAGATGAAAAATAGTGGTTGGACTTCTGCAATCCCTTTTATTTCTTTTTTCTTTTAAATGGTTGTGGGGATCAGAATACCGAGGAGGTTTGACTGAAGATATGTCCAACCATATTGTTCATCCCCTTGCAATGTCCAAACGCCACGTATGGGTATATTTTTTTCTTTTTTAGCACCCAGTTATGAGTTCCCTCTAGTTTGTTAGTTTCTGAGGGGTACTGACAAAACGAACTGTTAAAAGGAAATGGTGCCCCAAATAGTGGCACATGTTTTGGAGGAGAGCTCCAAAGTTTTTCATTTGTACTAAGTTAAGTCCCAAGATCCGGAAACAGCCCAACATAGTGTCTGAGGGTTATTACATTTGGAATTATAGGCTCGATGGAGATTGGAGGGGTAATACTGAAGTAGAAGTTAGAAGGTTTTAGGATAGGAGATGCCTTTTGGGGAATTTATTATCCCATGATGTCTTTATCTGTTTGGCTTAAGTAGTTTCAACTGTTTGCCTCACTGCATTTAAAATAGGGGTACATTGTATATATTATGTCAGAATGCCATGGAACTGACTAAATTTGGCATGAGTAAATTTAAGAGAGTATGTTCCCCACCCCTATTAAAATTGCAAGCTAGGAAAAGGTTCCCCCATTTAGTGGGACCCAGGCGGAAGGGGGCTGCAACTACGAATTAGAGCTGTCAACCAGATAGTCACCAGCTTCAGCTCTCTTTTAGTTTCCATCTTTTCACAAAGCTGGAATAATTAATGAGGTGGAGGTGTGGAGTGGAGATGGGTGGGCTGTTTTGGACCTGGGGACCATGAGCCATGAAGAATTTTTGTTGGAGGGGCGCTTTTTTACTAAATGTATCTTTCTGCAGGTTTTCATTCAAACATTAGGGCAATATGGGATCTGGGGAAGAGACAGGTTTACGCGGCTACAATGCCCAGGTACAGTTCCGGGATTGAAGGGAAACAAAAAGTCAGGATATGGCAGGGAGGGAAGGGAGAGCCTTGCATGTAGTTTGGTAATGAACTGGAAGCAACTTCAGAGGGTAAGCACATTGGATTGTGGGAACACAGAATCGATACTAAGTTCACTCAGTTATAATTACCAAGAAATGGAATGTCAGCATGGGGAGTAACTATATATGGATTTCATGGAATATAAAGGGCTCCAGGAATAAAACCAAAATATATAAGCTTATAAAGCATCTACAATTACTGAAAAGGAATGTAATATGCCTGCAAGAGACGCATATGTTACAGTCTGAAGCTAACCGGTTTAGAAGACAGTTCATAGGGCAAATACTTATGGCTGGGAATAGCTCAAATAGTAGAGGGGTAGCGATATTGGTTTCCAGGACCACCCCATTTCTGTGTGAACAAACTATTATTGATCCAATGGGGTGCTATGCCCTTGCAATTGGGCTTTTAGATAGAACAAAAGTATTACTGGGTAGTGTATATGGGCCTCATCAAAATTCACCAGAATTTTACATTAATCTGCTGAATGTCTTGTCTCCTTTTGTTAATCTTCCCATCATTCTGGGAGGAGATTGGAACCTCCCCTTGTCTCCTGATCTGGACAAAGAAGGGAAAAGACCTAAGGGACTGTCTCCTGCTCAGAGAGCGATACAAGATATAATTGACCAGACAGGTTTATGTGATCCATGGAGGGTACTGCACCACACTCTCAAGGAGTTCACCTTTACCTCACAGGTGCATAACTCCAGATCACGCATTTATTACTGTTTAATGAGCAATTCTCTACTGACGACCCTATCAGATTGTGTGATAGACTCAAAGGTCATCTCGGATCACTCCTTGGTCAGATGCACAGTTAGGCTTGGGCCCAATCTCCCCATACAGTCCATTTGGAAGCTTAACAACCAGCTTCTTAAATCCAATCAGATTGTCAAAGACATCAAACAAAAAAAAACTCTCTATTTCATGGACAATCTCAATTCTACAGGGAGAGGAGACATAGAGTGGGGAGCCCTCAATTGTGTATCACGAGGAGAATTTATTAAAATCGTAGTAGCCAGAAAGAGGGACAAAGAAAAGAAAGCCTTGGACCTTTTAAACCAAATTAGAAACACAGAAAAAACTCTCTCGCCTACTACCCCAAAGGAAATTAGAGGGGAACTGATAAGTCTTACAAGTCAGTATAACAATATCCTCAGTGATTAAGCTGAATATGCCATTCTCAAAATGAATGCTACCCATTTGGACCAAGGGGAGAAATTGGGCCGCCTCCTGGCTATAAAACTCAAGGCAGTAGAGTCATCCAAAATTATAAAGTGTATCAGATCTCAGATGGATGATTCACTCAAATTGCTCCCTAAAGACATAGTGCAGGAGTTCGAAACTTACTATAGAGAACTATACAGCCCTATGACCTCTCAGCCCCAGGCAGCCACTGTTAAGGAGTACCTATCTTCCATACAGATGCCGGTAACCCCTGATGACCTAAAAGTAGAGCTGGTTTCTCCTATTTCAGAGTCCGAAATTTTGGAGGCTATTCAGTCTTTGTCCCCAGACAAAGCCCCGGGCCTGGATGGGTTCACTTCAAATTTTTTTAAATGCTTCGCCAAACAGCTAGTCCCCGGGCTAAAGAGATTAATTCACTGTCTACTTGAAGGTAACACAATTGATAGTCATTTACTGGAAGCCCTTATAATAGTAATTCCCAAACCAGGGAAGGAGCTGGACAGAGTTAGTAATTACTGTCCCATTTCTCTGATAAATTGCAATGTTAAAATTGTAGCCAAAATTTTAACAAATCGATTAAACAAAATCATGCCTCACATCATTCACCCGGATCAAGTGGGGTTCATGAGGGGAAGAACATCTTCGAATCACCTCCATAAACTGTCCCACATCTTCTCCGTGTCCAGGGACTCAGATGTTACTTGTGGCCTGTTGTCCCTGGATGCGGAGAAGGCATTCGACAGGGTAAATTGGCAATTCCTGTTTGAGGTCATGCATAGACTCGAGCTTCCATCTACCTATATTAGGTGGATCTCATCTCTATACAAACATCCAACAGCTTGGATTTATTGCAACGGGCTTTTTTCTTCCACGTTCCCATTGTCCTCCGGCACCAGACAGTGATGTCCCTTGTCTCCTCTTCTCTTCAATATACAGTATATCTGGAACCACTTCTCTGTAGGTTTAGACTCAACCCCAACATTATAGGAGTGCAGATTGGCAATCAGGAGCTGAAAGTATCCGCATATGCAGATGATATCCTCCTGCATCTCCAGAAACCTCAAGATTCCTTCCTGGTGGTCTTAGGACTTATAAAAGAGTACAGTACAGTATCCAATTACAAAATAAATATTGGGAAAACTACAGTTTTTCCTTTAAATAGGAAATTACAGAAAGCTGATATTTCAGGTATGGGTCTTCAATGGAGCCAGCATACACTAAAATATTTAGGTATATTTTGGCAAGAAGTGAGTCTAAAATGATCCAACTTAATTTAGACTCTGTCCTTCAAGACATAAAGCAAGATCTGAACAGATGGTGGAAGCTTCCTATGTCACTCTGGGGTCGCGTAAATTAACTTAAAATGACTGTCCTTCCCAGGATATTCTATCTTATTAATATACTCAACTATTGGCTTCCTCTAAAATGGTTCTCTAAGACACACTCAATTATTTCTGAATTCATCTGTCAGGGAAAAGCACCACACTGGGCTTATCATAAGTTGGCAGCTCCTAAATTTATGGGGGGTTATGATTACCTAATTTTGGAATATATTATTGGGCTAGTAATGCTAGTAAATACTTAAAGTGGTTGCTGAACCCAGAGGAAGAAAGGCCATTACTCTACATTCCCTCATGGGTGAAACCGGAAATTGGATTAATCAAAGAGGCAGGTCTTGACCCAACTGCACTTTTATACTGCAATCAAAAATGTCTTCCCAAGAAACTGGTACTCACTCCAATAGCCTCATCCCTGAAAATTCACGCCCAATTATGTTCTTTTATCAAATACTCCCCCAGCAAAGACCAAAATCAACCTCTTTGTGAGAACCCGAACCTAATAATCGGAGGCAAAGTGATTACTGATTCTTGGATTCCTTCGCTGGGGAGAGTAAGGATCAAGGATTTATTTCAGGAAGGAGTGTGCAGTTCAGTGCAATCAATTCTGACACGACATAGGATAGGCCTCAACCAAGTATTTCAGGTCTATCAGATGAGACATTTACTAGTCCAAAAACAAGGAGGGTACAAAATAGGTCCAATCCCTGAGGAATTTTTTGAATCCCTATCCAAAACAGTATGGGACCTACATTCAGTATCAAGATTGTACTCACTTCTATTTGATCAAGCATATTCAGATCGGATAGAAAACCCAAAATACTGGGAAGAGCAATTCCCGGAACGAATATCTGATTGGCCCACTATCTTGCACAATACCTACAGATATATTACACAGGACCGACTTAGGCTGATGCAATTTCAATTATTAAATAACTTATTCTGGACTCCAGTCAAACTTCATAAAATTGGAAGAACTCCCAGCCCTAAATGTAATAGATGTCAACAGGACGAAGGTACCCTCTGTCATATTTTCTGGGATTGCCCACCGGTGAAGGCCCTATGGCACAAGATTAAGTCCAAAGTGGATCCATTGCTCAGTATAAAGGAATACTTCATACCAGAAATCTGCTTAATTGGAGATTACAGCAGAATAGAGGTGAAGGCTAGATGATATTATATGGCTGCCATTTCCTCCTTGCTCAAAAAGGTAGTATTAAGGCATTGGCTTGACAACATACTGATAACCTACCTTGAGTGGCTTCGGGAACTGCTATATAATCTGAGCATGGAGAAAATGGGAGCCAGCTTGAAAAATTGTCTTCCAAGGTACTTCAGAATGTGGGAGTCCTTCCACACTCTGTATTTACTTCAAACACCTGACAAGTTCTCTTGATTGATTCTAGTTAATTAGTGGATATTGGAGCTGACTTGGCATGGAGTTACAATAGTATTAAGTCAATTGACACATCTATGAGAAAATGTACAGCTGAATGTATGCAAGACTAGGGGCAGGGAGGGGGATGGAGGGAGGGGAGGAGTAAGTTGTATACTTCATTTTACTACATGGCTTCTGGTATCATTGTTTGATGTGCAACTTGCTCTGTCATTGTGGACAAATAATAAACTTGAATTTCAAAAACACAATAGCTCAGCAGGACTACAGTTTTATATCTCTTCTTTTCTTCTCTTTTTTGCTTATTAAAATGAAAATTTTATATATCTTTATTAATCCTAGACACACCCATTTCATATACAGTATATGCAGTATATATACTGTATATATATATATATATATATTTATAATTTTAATAAGCAAAAATGGGGGGAGGGTTAATTCCCTTGGGGTTTAATTCAGATTCTTAAGACTGTTTCTGTTCATATAGTTAATTGATTATGTACTGACTCATTATTGAACTTTGAACATTTTAAGGTGCATGAACTCATTTTCTAGGTGGCCCCTGAGAAATTTATTTTTTTTTATTTGGCAATAATACTGACAATTGATATTATTTTGGAAAAATGTTGTTATAGCACTGTAGGTTTTAAACATGTATGGAGTGTCTTAACTGGTTGTGAGAATAGTTTAGAAAATCTCTTCAGACAGGTTTAATTCTGTATGAATGTTTTAAACAGTTGTTCATACAAAGTACATATTTTTTTTATTTCATTCCCTCTTAGTGGAAATCTGCTCTAGAAGTTGACCGCCTTAGTTTGGAGGAGCATTACCGGCTCTACCAATCAGAGATCTCCCATAAGAAGGCAGAATTCCTGTCCAGGGAGATCTCTGTTGCTCAGAATTGACCGGCTCAGCTCTTCAGAACTGTGGACAGGCTGTGCAACCCAGCCTGTCTCCAGCTTCATCGAGCTTTTCCACAAAAACAGTGTGACGAGATCACTCAATTCTTTGCAAATAAGGTTGCCGACATCAGATCAGAGATCCGCCTGACACACTCTAAGGGGGAAGCTGTTGGTCGGCATTTGGCCATGGAACCACCGGCCTCCTGGAGTTCCTTTGACCTGCCGATGTTCGAGGATATTATGTGGATCATCCAGGGGATGCGCCCTACGTGCTGTAGTTTAGATCCGGGTCCTACCTCCCTGATTTTGGGTTGTGTTGAGATCGTGGGCCCATTTCTGGTTCAAATAATCTGGTGCTCCCTAGAATTGGGTGAGTTTCCTAGCTCCCTAAAGGAAGCTGTGGTGACTCCCCTTTTGAAGAAGGCTTCTCTGGACCCAGATATTTTTGCCAACTGCAGACCTACCTGTATCTCTAACCGTCCCTTTATCAGGAAGGTTATTGAGAAGGTAGTGGCAAACCAGCTGGAGGACCATTTGACCATCCATAGTATCTACGAACCTCTCCAATCTGGTTTCATAAGAGGCACAGTACTGAGACTGCTCTGGTTCAGGTGCTCAATGATCTCTTGATGGCGAGAGATCGGAGAAACCACTGTATCTTGGTTCTCCTTGATCTCTTTTCAGCTTTTGACACTGTAGACCATGGGGTTTTGCTCGAGCATTTGGGGTCCATCTCTGGACTGTCTAGTACAGTGCTCAGATGGTTTTCATCGTTTTTATCTGGGAGAACACAGAGAGTTGTGTTGGGAATTTTTTCCTCTGACCCGTTTCCTCTGCAGTGTGGTGTCCCCCAGGGTTCGGTGCTTTCCCCCATGTTGTTTGCAGTGCACATGCTGCCCCTCGGAGACATTGTAAGATGGTATGGGCTGAGGTTTCACTGTTATGCTGATGATACCAAGCTCTACCTGTCTTTTGCCCCCTACCAGGTTAGTGTTTTCTTGGTATTTAATAGCTGCCTCGATGAATTCCATGACTGGATGAATTTGAGCTGGTTAAAGTTGAACACTGGTAAGACCGAGGTTATGGTTGTGGATCCAGGTTGTGGGATAGATGGGTTGGGGTCTGGTCAACCCTCTGGCTTATTGCTGGGGGGAGATCAGATCCTTACCTCTGAATGAGTGCGTAACCTGGGAGTGGTACTTGACGACAGGCTGACCCTTCATCATCAGGTGTCAGCAGTCATTACAGTAAGTCTGCATTTTACCATCTTAGGAACATTGCCAGGGTGAAGCACCTTGTTCCATCCAGTGATTTACCTGTGTTGGTACACACCTTTGTGACCTCATGCCTTGACTACTGCAACTCCCTGTATCTGGGGCTTCCTGGCATTGATATCCGCTGCTTGCAGCTAGTGCAGAATGCTGCTGCGAGGTTGTTGACAGGGGTATCTAGAATGACACACATTACCCCTGTGCTGCGCAATCTGCACTGGCTGCCTATACAGTGGCGGATCACCTTTAAAGTAGGTCTTTTGACCTTTAAAGCCCTGCATGGACTTGGCTCTGACTACTTGAAAGAGCTTCTGATTCCTTACCGCCCTGTACGACAGCTCCATTCAGCTAACATAGGGTTGCTGGAGGTTCCGAGGGTTACATTGAAGTCTTCTGGGGCCAGGGCTTTTGTGTTTGTGGCCCCAACCCTCTGGAATTCTCTGCCTCGCCGGCTTAGGGAATGCACGACCGTGGAGTCCTTTAAGGGGGACTTTAAGACCCATTTGTGGAATATGGCTTTTATGATTTGAGGTTGTTGAGATTACTGATTTTATATATGTATTTTCTGATTTTACTATTCATTTGTATAGCGCCTTGGTGCTTGAAAGGCGCTTAATAAATAAAGTTTTATTATTATTATTATTTCCATATATAAATTTCTGTTGTACAGTTTTTTATCATACAATACTATCTAGTTTTAACTTGGACATTTGTGGTGTTAAATTTAAAGGTCTTGCTTTTAATTTTGAATGTATTCTCATAACGCACGCATTCATTAATAATTTCAGTTAGAGGTTTTGTCTACTTGAGTGTTCAGCTTATCTGCTTTGGATGTCATTTGACCTTGAAAAGGTTCTCAATAGTAACAAGTTAATGAGTTGCTGTTCATTCTATTTAAATCTGTGAATTTTTGAAATAGTACTTTAAACCAATGAGAATGTTTTCTGTGTTTTTTATGAATGATCTGGGTGTCAATAGAATGTAACTCTCTGAACAACTGTCATAAGCAAGGCCCCTGGAATTCTGCGGTTCTGCGGTTGCAGAATTTGCCGCAGAATTTTCATCATGCCGCAGAATATATATAGTGCCACAGAATTAGTTTTTGGTGAATTTTCATATAAATATACTGTTTTTTCATAGTGTCAGTCTTTCTTTCCCGCCTCGTTTATCCTGAAGCCCCTCCTCTATGCTCAGCATATGATGTCATCGATGACATCACATCATATTTAGCCAATGACAGGACTGCATTCTGCCAGAGAAATGAACAAATCATGCCTCAGAAATCAGAAAATTCTACCGCAGAACACCAGGGGCCCTGGTCATAAGTCTCAGAGGAAGGACTTGGTTGGTCCAAAAGCTTAGACATTGTTTTCTTTTTGTAACATCTATGCTAGTCCAATAAAATATATCAAACCATTTGCTTCTGGATAATCCCAATAAGGCACTCCAGCATGTATTGTGCTGGAATAATGGCCCTTTACAGGAGGTGGAAGTACTCAGCCTTTGATTTTTCTTATTTTTTTTATTTAGTTGTTTAACCAGGTATAGCACACTAAGCTGAAAGCTTTTTTACAGGAGTGACCTGGGAGCACAAGGAGGTTAAGTGACTTGCTCAGGGTCACACAGTATGCAAGTGGAAGCTGTGGGATTCAAACCCAGGTCTGGTCTGCTGGATGTCACCAGATTTGCAGCTCAGAGCCTTAGACCACTGCGCTATACTGCCCCCTATAAAGGTTGATCACATGCTTCATCCGACCCGAGACATGCTGTTATTCCAGCACAATGCACACCCTGTTATAAAAACCAAAACAGTTCCTGGACCAGAAGAAAGAGGGTGCTTTGCACTCATATATAGATAGTGCACCTACCTCAGGAGTGTAGCAGAAGTAAATGATACAAACAATACACAGACAGTTACCTGCCAGTGTGGTGAGGTCAGTACCTAAAAACAACCTTAAACTCAAAGGCAAAAAAGACTAAAAAAGCAGTCAAAAAATAATGCCAAGGTTATTTATTACATGGAACTCTGGGGATGACCAGTAGGGTCGATGTGTAAGTCCCTTCTTGTTGATGTCATACAGAAGGAACATTCCAAGCCAGCAGTTACTCATTTGGACGGTGTGTCTGTGGTGTTTGTAAATCGAACAAACAGATCTGATAAACAGTTTAGACTTTAGTTAAAGTCTTTTGTGCAGGTTTTTATCTGGATATGTTGTGCTATTGGAATCACTGCATCTGTTCATCCATGACTACTGGATGTGGCAAGCTTTTTGGAACACCCTGCAGTATCGACTGAAATTGCTTTCACTGCGGGTGAGCTCATTTTCCATTCACATTTTTGTTCATATACTTGTTTACTAATAAATAACCTTGGCATTATTTTTTGACTGCTTTTGTGGTCTGTTTTGCCTCTGAGTTTAAGGCTGATTTTAGGTGCTGACCCCACCATACTGGCAGGTAACTGTCTGTGTATTGTTTCTATCATTCACACCCTGTTATGCCTTGTGGCTTAATTATGATTTAGGGATTTTGCAGCCACTTCCTGAGTTGTTCATATACTAAAATGCTGTCCTGGCATAAGACTCAAAACAATACCTTTGAAGACTTTGGGCGGGATATTCAGACTGTGCCAGGCTGTGGCGCAAGCCTGGGCGCAGTGCAACTTGGATGCTCAGGGATGTTGACTGGGTGATATTCAACGGAGCTGCACCATGGCACTGCATCATTGAATATCACACCCTGGCCACCCGCAGTGCACATGGCGCAGTGGCCAGAGTGGGGCAGGGGGATGCGCTAGCACAAGTTCTGTTGCACTAGGTGCAACAACCACGATATTCAAAAGTGCACATGCAAATGGGGCCATATTGTATGCAAGGCACAAATGGGGCCATTTACATATCATTATGGACCATTTGCATGCAGGTGCGCCGATTCCCGGCGACTTGCGCCTGGTGCCCTGCCAGGCTGCAGCCATCGGGGACCAATGCCCCCCGCACAAGCGGCAAAGCGCCCCACTGCCCGATCGTGGGCATTTGTGTAAAATAATCGTCCTTTATCCCTGGTGGTCCAGTGGACTGCTTGCAGCCTGATCGCAGGCATATGTAATAAAAGAGGTCAATATCCCTGGTGGTCCAGTGATCCCCTCCCCCCCACCGCCCACTGAGCACCAGCACCTCCCCCCAGTCTATGGCGGGCGGCAGCTCCCACGCCAGCCGCCCCGCCGCCCACCGACTGACTGCATATGGTAGGGGCTGCCGCCCATTCTCCACAACATGGGCCAATGGGTGTACAGACTGTGCCATACTACACAGTCCAGATATATGAATGATTCATTCACAAATCTGGACTGTGTGATACTGACATTGTCTGTATGCCCATTGGCCCATGCTGTGGACCAGTGGGCGACAGCCCTACCATACGCAGTCAGTCAGCGAGCGGGGCGGCTGGCGAGTGGGGAGCTGCCCCCCGCCACTGACTGGGGGAAGCGGGGTGCTGGTGCTCAGTGGTTGGGTGGGGAACGGGATACCGCTGGATCACCAGGGATATTGGACCTCTCTTTTTTATTACATATGCCTGCGATAGGGCTGCAAGTGGTCCACTGGACCACCAGGGATATGGGACGATTATTTTACACAAATGCCCGCAATCAGGCATGGAGGGGTGCCATCACGAAGGTGCCGCCAGAGCTCGGGTGGCCACCCACAGGTAGCAGCTGCCGTGTTGCGCCCTGCAATACGGCAGCTCACCTGTGGGTGGCCAGCTGTTGTTCCTTTTTTTTGGGGCTCACCTGTGTGCAGCGCAGGTAGGGGTTGCACATGCATAGGCTTAGCACATCCTGGGCTGAATATCGAGATGTTCGGAGTATGCATGGGCATGCCCCCCCCCACCCATGCCGCATACATTACTGATGTGCTCTGGCACATCGGGATTTGTGCCAGGCTCAATCCCACTTTGAATATCGCGGTGGGAGCATCAGTGGGTTGAGCATGGCACAACTGTGTTGCGCCATGTGCAACCCTTCTGAATATTCCGCCTCTCAAGTACAACATGCATCTGTTTGATGACTATAAGCAAGTTGAAACAAACATCTTAAAACTGCAAACAACAACAGTTGTTAGTAAAATACTAGGACCATCAAAGTCAGCCTGCCATCTATGAAATTGGACAGCTCATCCACCCCAGCATTTATAGTTCTAGTCACGTCACTGTAGGATATCGGATAGGCCACCATTTTAGACACTAGGCCTGAGTCTGCAGGCAAAAGGGATTACACCATTCGTCATGGATCAACCCACATTAGCCATGACAGTATTCCAAGAAATCACAGTCTGTGAACTTCAGGCCCTGGAGACTCATTCTCCAGGTTGCATCTTCATACAGTACTGAACAATTCATTAAAAGAAACAGTAGAGCCAGTCCAGTGGTGCTGAGGGTTGAGGCGCTGGACACCACACCATGCACTACGCCCTGTGACCCGGGTTCGGGAACAAGCCAGGGTCATAGGGGGTTGGTCGGGGGGAGGGCAGAAGCTGGATTAAGCAGCTACAAGGCAGCCCTCCTCTCCTGTGGAGGGACTTGCCACCCCTGCCACACATCTGTACCTAGGCGGAGGTCTGGAGGCAGTTCAGGTCAGGAGCAACACGAAGAGGGCGAGTGATGTGGGACCCCAGCATGCAGGTCCTGCCACACAAACATGAGTGGCCACAGTAGGGCTGTGAGAAAAAGTTCTGTTTGCCCAAACGTCATGACAGGAGTCTGTCATACCAGCTGTGTGCTGAAGTTTTACATTGAACAAGAATTATTACAACTATTAGGAAGAAACACATATTTTAAACATATAATGATCAGATTGTACCTTTTTTTTTCACTTTCTTTTTTATCCCTCCTTCTCGCCCTCAGGGTTCCACTCCTTCAGGCACTGCTCATGCCATCCATGCCTTCTTGACCTTGAGTCTGCCCCCTAGAGTGCCTCGGTAATTCCTTTTTCTCTCCTCCGACCTCTGTGGAGCACCTGCACAGCGGGGGTCTGCCCGTGGTTCTTGGACTGGATGGCATAGAGCGGCCGTCATTTAGGCCGGCTGGGGATTTTTCCGCTTTTCTCCCTTCCATTCCCCCCTCCTCTGAGGATGTCAGCTTGGGCAGTGCATGCTGATGCACGCCTGCCAAGTGCCTAACAAAGTCCTCCCCTCCCCGACTCCAGCCCTCTGGAGCCGCTAATGCCCAGTGAGAGTCTGTGCTCCCACTGGCCCCCAGGGATGTTGGGTGCATACAGCACCCCTAGTAATCCACCCCAAAGGAGGAGAGCATCCGTTGGGATGCTAAATCCTCCTTCCCCCTGCCGACCCCCTATGACTCGAGTCCGTGCCCGAACCCAGGTCGACGGCGTGGTGAAAGGTGTGGCATCCAGTGCCTCAGCCCTCAGTGCCACCAGGCCAGCTTAGATTGTACCTTTAAAGTTACGAAAGGGTGTGGCCCAAAACTTATGGTTCAACATTAGGTTCAGGGGTCAAAAACCAGAGGACCAGAATTCATTATTTTGCCAATAAAGCTGAACTGCAGTGCTCAGACTATAGATCTGTCTTTAAAAGAGACATGAGCTTTATAAAAGGTGTCAGAGTCAAAGCTGGTCCAAATGGCAGGAGCATAGGAGGAAGGGAGGTGGACATTAGACCATTTACAGAGGGGAGAGAGTACTGAAGGAATTGGCAAATCTGAATGTGGATAAGGCAATGGACCAGACAGGGTCCATCCAAGGATACAGAGGGAACTCAGGGAGAAGCTGGCTGCACCTCTGACAGTCCTGTTCAACCTCTCACTGGAGAGAAGAGAGGTTCCGGGAATCTGAAGGAGGACAGATGTAGTCCCACTGCACAAAAGTGGTAGTAGGGAAGAGGCCAGAAACTACAGGCCAGTCAGCCTGACTTCAATGGTGGGGAAGTTATTAGAATCACTGCTGAAGGAAAGGATAGTGGAATATCTTGAATCCAGTGACTTACAAGACTCGAGACAGCATGGATTCCCGGGGAAGGGGGGAGCTCTTGTCAAACGAATTTGATAGATTTCTTTGACAGGGTGACCAGGGAACTGGATCATGGAGGAGCAGTGGATGTGGCCTACCTGGATTTCAGTAAGGCCTTCAACACCGTTCCACATTGGAGATTAGTAAGCAAGCTGAGTAGCTTAGGAGTGGGACCAAATATGGTAAACTGGGTAAGAAATTGGCTAAGGGACAGGAGACAGAGGGTGGTGGTGAACAGAGGTCACTTCAAGGAAGGGAGGGTGACCAGTGGGATGCCTCAGGGATCTGTACTGGGACCGGTCCTCTTTAATGTCTTTATTAGTGACATTGCAGAGGGGCTGAAGGGAATGGTCTGTCTGTTCATGGATGACACTAAAATGTGCAACAGGATAGACAATCTGGGGAGCAGGGAATGAGAGAGGATCTAAATAGGTTAGAGCAGTGGTCAAGGGTATGGCAACTGGGCTCCCATGCAAAGAAATGAAAATTCATGCACTTGTGGCATAGAAACCCAAGTGAGGAGTACAAAATGGGTGGAGAGATATTGACGACCACCAAACAGGAAAGAGACCTGGGAGTTATCATATCTGATGACCTAAAGGTGACTAGGCAGTGTTACATGGCAATAGGAAGAGCTAGCGGGATGCTGGGATGCATATGGAGGGGGATCACCAGCAGAAAGATGGAGGTAGTTGTTACCCCTGTGTAGATCACTGGTGAGACCTCACCTGGAGTATTGTGTCCAGTTCTGGAGACCTCATCTCTGGAAGGACATAGAAAGATTGGAGGTGGTCCAGAGGAGGGCACCCAAACTGGTGCAGGGTCTGCATCAGAAGCCATAATGAGGAAAGACTGAAGGACCTTAATATGTACGCACTGGGGGAATGGAGGGAGAGGGGTGGATATGATAAAAACTTTCAAATACCTCACAGGTATAAATAAGGTTCAAGAGAGAGGCATTTTTCAGAAAAAAGATGATCAAGGACAATGGGTCATGCTATGGACTGGAGGGGGGTAGACTCAGGGGAAATGTGAGGAAGTACTTCTTCACGGAGAGGATCATAGATGCCTGGTACAGTCTCCCAGTAAAGGTGGTGGGGGCAAAAATGGTAACGGGGTTCAAAAAAGCATGGGATAGGCATATGAGAACCTTAGTGATCAGATAAGGGGGGATAATCTGGAGATTAAGTAGGGTCTGTGGTGATACAGTTGGCAGTGAAATACAAGCCTACTAGGTGGGCCAAGCGGTCCTTATCTGCTGTCAGATTCTATGCTTCTATGTCAGATTTTAAAAGGCCTGAGCAGTGCTCTACTCACTTTGAGAACCTGCAAATCAGTAACTGAAAACAACTATACATCAGTAACTAACTTTTAATAAAATGGAAGAGCCTCATTTCCCAAGAAGTGTACAGTTAACTGGCAACACCAATTCTATGTGTATATTAACAGATGGGGGGTCAGAACCTCTAGAGATTATTGGGACACAGTGTGTCATGGCTTGATGTGAACCAGTATCATATTTAAAGATCACAGGATTTGTTTGCAATGTTAACAGGATGGAAACAAATCACTAAGCTACACTTGCCACAAGATTATCAGCAAGTGGCGTTGGATGAAATGTCCAGGCCTTACCTCTCCATTAAAGAGAGACTCTGGTCATTAGGGAACATAACACGTGATCAGCAGATCTCAATTATACATTAATCCAATGCACAACAAACAGAATTTCAAGCTGTGCTGCTTTTTAACAAACTCTGGCCAGAGCTGATATGGCTGTGTTGAGCTTTTGGGATGCTTTTACCCATTATTTCTAATGAATTTGCACAATGCAGATCTGTGGAGTGGCAGTTTCAATGTGGTCTTCCTTTAATGCATTTTTACAATGTGTTTTCCTAGAATATGCCTGCTGATTGCTATATATTTAGCCTGGATAGTTCACAGAAGAAATGGCATCTTATTTTCAGTGGGGCTCTACATCTACACAATATTATGCTGCATTGTGTAAAATCAGAATGCACTAAAACAATATTTTACATCTGGGGGGATATATTAAGTGCCAGATCGATGCATGAGCAGAAAGATGCATTGCACAAAGAGGGTGTGTCAATCGGCACTGATACAGTATTCAAAGAGAATGCGCCACTGGTACAGAGTGTGCATACCATACCTGTTGAAAATGTGATCCTGGACGGGAGTTGCAATGCAGGTGGCAGCCAAGTCAGGTGCATCCGGGGTGACCCCGACTGAACACCTTCCAGGGGCAATGCACCCCCATGGGCGATATTCAGCCCAGGAATGCAAATGAACTAATTGAGCATGCAGGGTGCAAAGGGGCCTTATGCATGCTCATTACCAGCCCATTTGCATGCTGGTGTGGGGATGAATGCACTGGAGCAGCTCTCACCCCCAAGCCCTGACCCCGATCTCTCCCATGTGGGACAGGCCCTGAAGTCTCTGGTGGTATAGTGGCACCCCACCCACCTGTTCCACAAGCCCCGATCATACCGGAGTTCAGGCTGTATTGGTTCCATATTGTAGGGACCCCAATGCCATCCCTAATTGAACCTGAATACACCTACAGTCCATGTGTATAGTGTAGTGGCCCCCACTCCCCCTCAGTGGTGCACAGACACCCCTTCCCTGCACTACCAGCCCATTGCGATGACTGGCTCTGTAATGGGATCATACCACTCTATCGATGGGTGGTGGAGCACTCACAGTAGGATGCTGGAATATGTTATATGTAAGCACAAGCTGAGTGTGGGTGAAAACACCCAGTGGCCATACACCTTAGGCACTCACATGCAGATCCATCATCCCGGTGCCATTGCACTGCTCAGTGTGGGTGATGGCCGATGCTGTACCCACTCACACAGGTCCCAACACAGGCATGTTACAGCTAACCTCCCATCCTTCTGTACAATTGGGGATCTGCTGATGAACTATCCATAGCCTGAAGTATACACTGCAAATGGCATTACAGGATACTGCACCCCATGGCACCTGGGATACCTCAGCAGTCCAGAGGGTGGCATGTTACACAGGGGAACAGGGGAGAGTGTGGACTTGCAGTGGTGTATGACAGCAGGAAGATACAGCATCGGCAAGGCATGCATTGGAGGTATGTAAATTCCCTTTTCAGTTTGCCAGGGACGTACACATGGCTGCATACACTGGTGGATCTGTAGCTGGCGTGGTGCCCCTATGCACGGTACAGCCAATTGGGTCATTCCAGAGTGCAGGTCCCCAGCCTGGGTTGAGTGCAGTCAATGGCTGTCCATGGCAGGGTGTGAAGGGCAGTGCCAGTCTTTGCAACAGGTTGAGTATGGGGGGAGTGAGGGTGTCTGTGTATAGGGGTAGTGGATGGGAGTCCTCTAGACTATGGATATGGACCATGGTTTCCTCTGGTGCGGTTGGGCCTGGAGAGGTCCTACACTATGCAGCTCTTCAGGGATGGAGTTGGTTAGATTGGGAATGGAAAGGTGGTGCCTCTAGTCCACCAGGGCTGCCAGGCAGCTGTGCATTTTTTAGAAGTAAGCACACCACAAAATGAAAAAATTAAAGCAAAGACACTTTATTTGGCATCAAGAAATATCCAGGACCTGGGTGCACATCTGCAGCCTGCCTGTGGGTGGCTGGCCGGGTTAGGTCAGCTATTCATGGCCTAACTGTGGGCCGCGGTGCTCTGGACTGCGAGGGGCACATTCTCACTGAATATGCTGTAGCAGAGCATATGCATGGGATTGCCCCCTTGATTGGAACGGCATACCATTTGTGTGTGCTGTGGTCTATTCTCTTGCAGCCGACGCATCCCGGACGCTTGAATATTATGCTGCTGGACATTGTTGGAGTTGTGTGGCACATCTCCTTTTTCCACCGGGATGCGATGCATATCTCCTTTGACTAAGGGAGCCCTGGACTAGGTACCCTGAATAAATACATTATAAAAATGGTAAAATCATGATCCAACCGAAAACAAGATATTGCATCTAATCTGGGACAGCTGGAATAAATAAAGTTCAAGAATGTGTAAATGAACGTCCCTGTGACAATGAGATGTAACATCTCCTCTGCCCTATCCAGATACAAAATATAGGATAAGAAATATTCAGTGCTTCCAGATCCAATAACCATTACCCCATAAGAAACCCTTATTTTCCCTGTGTTTTCCCCACAGTGGCAGAATCAAATCCCTGTATAAATCCCTGTAGATTTTTCCATAAGCCACTGGTTTCTTATTTATGACTTTGTTCTTTATTTATTATATCAGCAGCTGTTTATTAGTAAAAAAAGCTCTGATTTTCTGCTCAGTATTAATATTATATGTCAAGATGGCCTTGGAATGATTCAGATTTACAAGCTATGCATAAGGCATAATGGGGGACTATATGAAATAACAAATATCACGCTCATTATTTCATGAACTATACTCAAAATTAGTAATCACAAGTCAGACAATCTTTCAAAAAAATACTAGTAATGCTTGTAAATAAATTTATTGCAAATAAATTAGAGACATTTCCATATATTTATACATATCTACATATATCTATATATCTATATATATATATATATACAAATGCTATTTTTGCATCTTACAGTTGTTAGTTTTCAAACAAATTCTCATAAACATTTTTCTGTCCACCTGATGGAATCTTGAATGAGTTAAGTAAATGTTATTATTTTCTTCAAGGCCCTGATCCAGCAGCTCAGTAAATGCACACTCAATATATCATATTATAAAATGACAAAAAACAGTCTTCTGTTTCCAGTTGTTTGATCAGGAATTTTATAATGATATAAGTTCTTTTTGTTACATCTATGTTGGTACAATAAAAGATATCAAATCATTTGCTTCTGTGTCGCTCATGGATTGTCAGCAGTTAATTAATTAGATGAGGTCTCCCTTGCCAGGAGTTTGACTGTTTCTCCACGCCTCCCCAAACACACACACACACACACACACCGCACACACACACACTTACTATAAGAGATTTCAGTAGCTCTTTTCTGTTATGTTTGGAAAGCAGGCCGCAGCCCTTCCTGTCAAAAAGAAATGTATAAATTTTGTATGGGTAGTTCACTGAAGACCTGGCATTTTCTCAGATAGGTCTTAAGAGGTTAAAAAGCAGTATAAATCTTTGCAAAATTTGCTGGGAAAGGGTAACATTTAAGAGGTATGAATCTTTCTAGAAAGATATTCATCCCCAACTGAAGGTAGTAGCAAAAAATGTTTAAATGCTAGGCATTTAAATGTACAAGCTGTTGCATTTTGAAGGGGGTAAACAAGTTTCCAGTTTAATAGGCAACCAATATTTAACAAGCTGTTTCAGTTTCTTAATGGCCATCTGATAAGCAGCTTGGAGTTATGTCTCCAATATTCTAAACAGAAAGAAGGGATTATTTTATTTTAGTTGTCATAGTGATTTGTAGATGTGGAAGGATACATTGAAAAGTCCAAAAAATGTGTTCCATTAAACTCCATTTTCAAGCTACAAATAGCAAAATGGCTGTAGGCTAAGCACACAGCCATAAAAATACAGATACTTATGAATATGTGAATTAAAATATGATATTTGTCCTAAAATGTTAATTTTTCCCATACGCTGTTCAGAAGCTGGGGTTATAATTGTCAGATAATGACATCAGTTCCATACCAACAAGTGACGGTGCTGCAAACAGGGGACTATGAATTTAGCTCCTGAATCGCTTCAGGACAAACTAAACTGTAAAGGACAGGGATAATGTTTTCATACATATATTCTTATCAATAATGAAAACTATAGCTTAAAACTCAGTTTTATTTTGGAGTATAGGATAACTGAGGTCTGATTATACCAGTAAATGGAGCTCCTCTTTATTACGCAGGACTGGGTGTATCAGTTTAATGAGTTAGCGTATAGGGCGGCTAGTGCTCCCCATGTTTCACAGGGACATGGACCACTTGTTACAGGGACTGACTGGTGTAATAAGACATCATTTTCTTATTTACTCATTATTCTCCGTTTCCAAGCGCTTCCTCCTTCCCAGCCCTCGGTTACCTTCCAGCACCATCATCAACTCCACTGTCCACTCACACCCGGCTTATGTTTATTCCCTGGGGTGAGAAAAGGAGGAGCAACCCCAAATCCCTTCCAAAGCAAATAAATCCAGCATCGTCTTGCAGCTGGCCACTGGGGTGCCAGAGAGTACCACTAGCATTATCCATGGACCTGGATAGTTCCCATTTTCACCCTCCTTCAGGATGTTGGCTCATGTGGCCTGCCTACATGCTTGTACATGTGTGTGATGGCAAATGCAAGCTGATGCACTCTCCCCCTCCCCATGATGTTCTTGCCTGCACTACTACTCATGGTCCCCCAGGTGGCAGCATTGCAACAGAGATGTTTGCTCTCCCTCCCCCTGGAGGTGAGCATTATCTAGGATGGCTAAAGAGTAGATGACGCCTTTGGGATAACTTTGAAAAACATAATATTTTGACACAGTTACGATTGTATTTCACATACCTTCTATATAGGGTCACGTGATGGCATCTAGCTAGGCAGCAGCTGGGACTCTGAGCTCTCCCCTCTAGCCACCTTTTCTGGCTGTTTTTGGATTCATCTTGGCATCTAATCGTAAAATTTGTTGAGGAGACGTCTGACTAATCTGCCTGCCATTGCAAAACGAGCTCTGTGGGCGAAATAACCATTTGTATTATCGGGATGGAGGTGGATGGGAAGCAGGCCTCAGTCAGACACACACCCCCTGCATCCCCGGAGAATGCTACAAAGAAACAACGCAATCAGGGCACTGCTAAATCTGATCAAAGCGGGGACAGAGTGCAACAGGCTATTCCCTTAACGGAGGATAGGTTCCTCCAAGAACTTACTCCATTGAAAGATATTTTGAAAGAGCTGACTGGCGAACTTAAGTCCCTGTGCTGCGATCTCTCCTCTGTCTCTATTAGAGTTTCGGATGTGGAAGCTAGAATTTTCTCGTCGGAGCAGTGGAGGTCAAAAAATGAAATTGAAGTCACTGAGCTTAAACACCAGATTAAAAAATTGCAAGCTAAAACTGAAGACCTGGAAGGGCGTAATTGCCGGAACAACTTATTAATTCTGGGCCTACCCGAGATGGAAGAGGGCCCAGACTTGATGGCCTTTCTGCAGAGGTTCCTGAACAAGGTCGTGGGTCCATCCCCTATAAGTCCCTCTTATCACCTAGAATGGGCCCATCGCTCCCTGAGACCCAGGCCCTCGTCTGGATCCCCCCCACGTCCTATTATTGTCAAGTTCTTAAGTTATCTTGAAAGACAGCACATTTACATGAAATCGCGTGAACTTAAAGATGTCTTCTGGGGTGCATCCAGAATTCGGATTATGCAGGACTTACCTAAAGAAACCCGGGAAAAAAGGGCAGCTTACCATCCCGTAGTGCAGAAGCTAATAGCCGCTTCTATCCCCTTCAGGATGATTTATCCGGCGATTCTCAAGGTCACTGTCAGAGGCACAGCAACCAGCTTCAACTCCCCTGAAGCGGCCCTCAAGGAACTGGCCACTAAACTACCGGATCTGTTTAAGTCGGCTGGTTGAAGGAATTTCTATTTTAACTTAATGCAAGAGTGTGATGATCCTGTGGGGTTACGATTTCTTCTGCCCTAAAATATGTATACCTCTGCCTTCAGTGATAAATGTTTAACTTTCTGCTATCCTAGCTGACTTGGGGTGCTTCTTGATCTTACCTTCTTTCCCGGTTTTTTTTCTGCCTCTGGTCCTTCTCTCGGTCTCTTTTGCTTTCCTGCTCTTTCCTTTTTCCTCCCCGAGTTGTCCGGTCTGGTTCGGATTGCGATGAGTGGGTTTTTTGGGTGGCGGGGATCCCCATTGCTGTTCCCATTCATGTTTCCCCACGACGGAACCTTTTTTACGGCTGCTGTTTCCTGGGGGTGACTTCCTGGCGGGTGGACCGGTTTGGTTCCCCTATCTCACCGGTCCCTCCGGAAACAGCGGTTCTGGGTTGATGTTTCTATGGATCCAGTGCTTCATTACTCCTTTCGGATTTCAGGATTTTCTTTTCTGCGGGCCGCCTGGATATCGGGTAGGTGGGTTACTTAAATTGCACTCTTCCTGGGGTAGACGCGGGGGAGACCGATGGGCTAGATTGGGGCTGGATACATGCCTCTCGGCTGTCCCTGATTTTCAGGCATGTCCCTGGTTTTGCCTCAAGGTTGTGCTCTGTCCCTCCTGCAAGCTGTGTTTCTGTGGCCGAATAGTGGGAGTTGTGGGAATAGGGCAATGGCAAGCCTTGAAGTTACAGACTTGTTCTTCCTTGGAGAATGCATTTTGAGCAGAGCCCCTCATTTTACTAGCTTCCTATGTTGATGTCCCCAGTTTTGGGGATATGTGCCTGGTTTTGATCTTTTGTCCCTGATTTTTGGGCCTTGTTCCTGGTTTGTGGGGTGGGAGGTTGAGAGGTATGGTTGGATGGGCTTTTTATCGTTGAGATGATTCGTTGGATTCCGGTGTCTCCCTTCCTATCTGCTTTCCTCTTACTGTCTATTCCTTTTGCCTGCTTACCTCCTTGATTATTGGTGCCCGGAGGGGGGTGGGGTGGGGCTCGGGTTTAAGAGTGTCTGCTCGCTGGATGTGGAATCACGAGCCGTATTTTGGGGGGTTGGACAACCTCTCCCTGGCATTGGGACTGTTGGGGAATATTATGTTGGGATGGTGGACGTCTGCTGTCATGGGATTGTGTCTGAATTATTTTGCATATTGGTACTTGTACTCCATGCTGGGGAATTGGAGGTTCGCAATGGGGTTCGGGAGGTTTGAGCCCTTAGGCCTTAGCTTGTCTTATAGGTTTTTCATGCTTGGGCCACTCGTTGTATATAGTTATCTTTTGGTTTGCTGGGGTATTGGATGTTTGGGGGACTGGTTGGATCTTTCTCAGATTATGTTGGGTTTCGGAATTGGGGGAGGGAGGGTTTTTCTTTTACGGATTGGCTTGTTCTGGGCTTTTGGATTTTGGTCTTTGTTGGGTGGGGGATTGGGATGCAGTGCTATCTCACATGTTTGTATGGTCTCTTGCCTATTATGTGAGGCTGGGTATTAATGGGTGGGAGGTGGGGTTGGGAATGATGATTACCCTCCTTTGTATTTTACATGACATTTGGTTAAATGGGACATGCTGTTATGGGAGGGAGTCTGCCTTCTGTAATTCTTGTTTGGGGTTGTTTCGGACTGGGGTTTACTTAGCTATTAATAATATTGGGCTGGGGACATATAAAGGGGCCAGCTTAGTCTACCAATTTAGTTTAATGTATTGTTTCTGGGGGATTAAAATGGAGGGTTCTCCCTGTGAGGACTAAAGCTTGGTCTGTTTGGGTACTATAAGGTATTCCCAGCCTTTCCTTTTGGGGTGCACCTTTTTTTCTCCTATAATCCTGAATGTGTCTGGTTATTTGGTTTTTGTATACTGTATCTAAAATGGCTATGAATACTCTCAAAATAGCCTCTTGGAATGTACGTGGACTTAGGGATCGGGTCAAACGCCTGCAGATGTTTAATCATTGTTCACTACTGCAAATTGACATCCTTTTTTTGCAGGAAACTCATCTAAGCCATGGTGACACCAAGCTACTATCACGTTCTGGCTTTTCTCAGTCCTATCTTGCGGGTAATTCTTGTTTTAGTAAAGGGGTGGCGGTTCTCGTCAAGAAGCATGTCTTATTTATTAAAGAGATGACTGTGTCAGACCCAGAGGGGAGGTTTATGTTGGTCAAAGGTACTCTTAATGGGGATAACGTTGTTCTGGGCTCTGTATATGGCCCGGTGGGGGGTGATCCGGAATTTTTCATGTCTCTTGCTGATAAATTGGCTAATTTTCTTCCTGCCCAGTTTATATTGGGTGGGGACTGGAATATTCCCTGTTCACCTATTCTAGATAGAGACCCTCAGGATAGGCGCCCCCCTCCCCTGGCTCATAGAGCCTTTCTGGAATTGAGATTGTTGCTGGGTCTATGTGACCCCTGGAGACATGCTAATCCTTCTCTCCGAGCCTTTTCTTTCCTTTCTCAGTCGCATGGTACCAAATCCAGGTTAGATATGGTTTTAGTTAGTACTTCCTTTCTCCCGAGTCTCGGTTTATCTGGCATTGACCCAATTATTTTATCGGACCACGCTGTCGTCTGGATCAAGCTCTCCTTAGCCCCGGATTTCTCCCGAGATTCGGTTTGGCGGCTGAATACTCAACTGCTGAAGGATCCTCAAAATGTGTCTGATATCAGCTCCCTGATTTCCTTTTTTTTGGCAGATAATCTTAATTCTACTCCAAGGCTGGACATGGTCTGGTCTGCCTTGAAGTGCTATCTTAGGAGTGAGCTTATTAAAATGGCTTCCCTTAGAAAGAAAAAGGGGCTTGCAAAATCCTTATCTTTGATGGGTAAAATCAGGGATTTGGAGGCTAAATACTCCTCAACTTCTTCTTTAACTGATCTTAAAGAGCTTTTATCAGTTAGGAGTGAATATACGGATCTTTTGAAGGAGAAAACTGAGTATTGCCTGTTAAAAACTCAAGCCAAATATTTTGATCAAGGGGCAAAGTCAGGTAAACTCTTGGCTTTGCATCTACGGGCATTGGAAAGCTCCAGGATTATTCCCTCTCTGCTCTCTTCATCCGGTGCGGTTGTCACTTCACCCAGAGGAATTGCCCATATTTTTAAAGAGTATTATCTGGACCTTTACAGTAAATCCCCTGTATCGCACTTTATTTCGGAGCTAAGCGAATATTTGAGGGAGATCGATATTCCTTGCTTATCAGAGGCCCAACAGGTTATTTTGTTGGCTTCTATCTCATCGGAGGAGATTGAGAGATCTATTGCTTCCCTTGCTCCTGACCGAACACCAGGTCCTGATGGTCTCCCGGCCAATTTTTATAAGGCCTTTGCTAAGACTTGATACCCACTCTTCTTAAGTTATATGAGTACCTATCTGTATCTCGGATGTGGATCCCTCATTGTTTGAAGCTATAATTGTTTTAATCCCTAAACCAAATAAGATTCTCACTGATCCAGCCAATTACAGACCAATCTCTCTCCAAAACTATGACATGAAAATTCTTGCTAAAATATTAGCTGAAAGAATCAGAATGGTCTGGTCTGGTCTGCTGAGCCCTGAGCAGGTTGGTTTTGTCCCTGGTAGATCGTCGGCCGATCATTTGAGGACCCTGTCACGTATCTCCCAATATGCCCAATCTGTTTCGTATCCGGCTGCTCTGGTCTCTCTTGATGCTGAAAAGGCCTTTGACCGTGTGGACTGGTCTTTACTCTGGGCGGTTATGGAGAGAATGGGTTTTCCACCTGCCTTTCTAAATAAGATTCTGGTGTTTTATAGTAGCCCTTCTGCTAGAATTTATTGTAATGGGGTGTTCTCTTCCCTTTTTTCGTTTATATACCGGCACTAGACAGGGATGTCCTCTTTCCCCTTTATTATTTAATTTGTATTTGGAACCTTTACTTATTAGCCTTAAGGCTTCTTCTCAGGTTAAGGGACTTAGGCTACATCAAAGGGAACTGGTTCTTTCTGCTTACGCAGATGATATTCTTTTACATTTAGCAGATCCGGCTGAATCTTTGAAGGCGGTGATAGGTATTGTTGAGAGGTTCGGTACTTTCTCTCGTTATAGATTGAATATTTCCAAATCTGAAATCCTTCCTCTTAATGTATATACTAAAAAGCACGAATTTTCCTCTTTCGGGATGAGATGGGCCCCTAGGTCTATTAAATATTTAGGGATTTACTTTTCTACTGATCCTTCTCTTTTGAGAAAGCTAAATTTGGATAGAGTCAAGGACTCGGTTTCTCAGGATTTACAGCGTTGGTCAGCTCTTCCCATCTCACTTTGGGGTAGAATAAATATTCTTAAAATGAACGTCCTCCCCCGGATTTTTTACCCATTGAACTTGGTTAACCTTTGGCTTCCTATCTCTTATATTCAGCAGTTTCACATGCTTTTTTCTAATTTCGTTTGGCTGGGGAAGGGGATTAGGCGCTCCTATGCTAAATTATCGCTTCCTAGAGAGAAAGGGGGTCTTAGACTACCTAATCTCTTGTTGTACCATTGGGCGGCTCACCTCTCTAAATTGGGAAGATGGTTCTCTACCGAACCAGACTCATCCTGTCCAATCTGGCTTCAACTTGAACACGCCTCTCTTTCTGAGATTAAACCAGACAGGTACGCTCTATTTTATCTATCCCCAAAGGTACTGTCATATTGGGTGCCGGACAGTGTAATGATGGCTGCTCTTAAGTTACTCGTGCAATGCTTAAAGTTTTTCCGTGTCTCCCCTATCTCAGACCTGGGACAACCGGCTGTTCGTAATCCCAACGTTAAGCTGGGTACCTCATGGATTACTCGGAGTGGCTCCCGCAAATTAGAGAGGCCAGACTTGAGCATTTCTTTAGCAGGGCTCACTTCTTTCTTCCGTGATATTCTGGAGAAATTTGATATACCTAGGAGAGAGATTTTCAAAGTCTATAAACTGAGACATCTGATCAGCCGGAGATTTGGTACCAATTTTAGGGACTCGGTTGTTTATCCTTTCTCTTCCGGAATTATCAATCTTGCTTCCCAATCCCATTCTATTTCTCTGATATATTCTTTCCTTTTGAATTATAATTTGCTGGATACGGTCGAAGGCTCGGGTGTATGGGCACACCTTCTACCTGATATTTCCTGGACTGGTCCGGTATTTGGAAAGATCTTCATAGATACCATACCCAGGACAGGTTGCGATTAACGCAATATTATATTGTCAATAACCTCTACTATACTCCAGTTAAACTCTTTCAGCTTAAGAGGGCCTCTCATTCAAAGTGCTCTAGGTGTTTGCAAAGGGAGGGTAACTTAATCCATATGTTCTGGGAGTATCCTAAAGTTGCCCCCTTGTGGTCTCTGGTCCAGGACTATCTTGATCCTCTTCTGGGTCTGTCCAGGTTTTTTCTGTCCTGAGATATGTATTTTAGGGGAACTCTCCCGTATAGATAGTGTTGAACATAGATACTATATGGCTTTGGTGTCTATGGCTGTTAAAAAACTGGTTTTAAGACATTGGACTGACCAACTGGCCTTGTCATTTACGGATTGGTTGACTGAACTGGTCTCATACCTTCAATCTGAAAGGTTGATTGCTAGTCTTAAATGTCGCTTGGACCTATTTCAGAGGAGATGGAGTAAACTCCAAGCCCTGTGTTTGACCTAACTTATATAATTCTGAGACCCAACTCCTCAAGTCTGCTTCTCACTTTAAGATTTATGTTAATTTGTATTGTTAAGTTTGCCTTGCTTTTATACAAATGTCAAGATTTGAAGTTTGTGGTAATATGTTGCTTTGTCCAGACGATGTTTGGTGTTTGTCAGTGCACCCCGGTGGAGGGGGAGGGAATGGTTTGTGGGGGTTGAGCGTTCGATACTGTATAATTTTCTTGTATTTGTGGTTGGGTGGGTTGGCGGGATTGTGGGTGAGATTGGGTTTGGGAGGTGGGGGTTTTGTGTTATTTTCTTTTTGTTGGGGGTTGGGATATGTGGGGGGGGAGGTTTTAGTTTTTTGGTTGTACCGTTCATTTTAATGTTTTCTTGTATTTTCTTGATGGGTTTTGTATTATGATGATGTTGTTTTGTTTTTATCAAACTCAATAAATTTAAATTTAAAAAAAAAAATACCTTCTATATATTTCTCTTCTCTGTTATTTATAACTGAAGTAATTCACAAATAAAAGTTATTTATCCCTTACAGTTGATCTGCCTCAAAAGCTCATGCCTACATGAAATTGTAATGCTCTTTTGTGACATCACAGTAGGTTGCCATGGGAAAAACTGTGATGTCACAAGCAGAGTATTATGAAATCAAGTTGGGAGGAAGAAACAGGAGCTGATGAACCCTCAGGGAACAACCATCCTGCTTTCATGCATTTGACCTCAGTAACAAATAGAGGGATGATACAACAAAACAGCGGTAATAAGAAATGTAAGTTGCCTTGCATCCAGCAGATATTATGTTTTTCAAAGTTCTTTTCAAGGTGTCAGTGGCTCTTTAATTTAAGTCTCCACTCCCTGCTTGCCCTTTAAAGATCTAGTTTTTTTTTCACAAACCTGACTTACTGGAGTTGCAAACAGTAATGCCATCACAGTATGACAGGCCAGCCTTGGTGTAATATGAAATATTTTTAAGGCATTTTTTGTTTGTTTGTTTTGTTTTCTGTGTGTGAATTTAGTGCAAGTGAAATGGCACTGGAACCTGAAGTCCTCTGCTTATCCATGTGGCAGACACAGCATGGGTGATCAAGCTTACCCATACTGCCCGGTCAATGTGCCTCAACCCTGCCACGGAGGGACCACTACGTAGGTGAGAGGGTAGTTCAGACATCATGCCTCTCATGTGAGACTGCTAACAAGGGTGCCAATTAGTGCTAATTTGTGCTGGTGGTTTTGTGCTGTGGACACCTGCCCAGTGGGAACTGGACTGGGACCACCACAGCTCATTTCACATAGGCCACTGAACAGTCCTCAGATGGTAATGGCTTTCGACTACTATCAACCTGTGCTGGATTTGAACCTTTGACCTAGAGGTGAAAGGCTCCTTAACTTGCTTTCAATCCATTGAACCATCCAGTTCCTCATAATATGAAATCTTGATTTTTTTTTAATCTCAGGAAGTACTAGCGAGTCACATTAATGCAATATGATCGCAGCAGTCGCAAAACTGAGGGAAGAAAGACTGTGTGTCAGAAGAGGCGATTGCCCATTCTCCAGCTCTGTACTGAAATATTTCCGGCATTTTGTAAATAATTATAGGAAATTGTATGTTTAACTTAGCCATTCAGATAAAACCTATGGCACAAATATTACAGCAGGGTTAAAAATTGATTTGGTCAAAGGGGTGTTAAGCAACTCCTCAGATGGAAAAAGTCAAATATTTACCTTCTCTTACTTAATGGTTTGGGATGCTGCTTTGTTAGTAGTTTTGACCTGTGATACCTTAAAAGTCATTGTGGGTGCAATAGTTTCTCATCAAATGCCAGATGTTAGTGAAAACCCTGTAAGAATCGTGTGTCATATCCTAAGAGCGAAAAAAGGTAAACACAAATTTAGCAAACAATCTCTACAACATTTTTTAGGACTATGAAATTTCATGAAAACTTATATAGAAAATTGTTACCCTGATAATAGACCTGAGACCTCCAATTGAAGTTCTCAGACCTAAGACATGGATAACTTTATTGGGAGAAGCCAAATCACAGAGATTGACACTGCTTATTTGCATATTAGCATACATGATATATATATATATATATATATATATATATATATATATATATATATATATATATATATATATATAAAGACAAAGAACCTCTGTGCTCAAACACTGAGGCAAGGGTTACCCAAAGGGCATTTGGCTGGAAGCCAAATTTCAAGAAAATACAAAATCACACATGCCCACACAATGCAAAGCATCATGGGCTGCATATGCAAATCACCACAGAATGTTATGCTGGTCCAACTTTAAGCAGAATTGCATGGTGCCGAAAGGCCTCTCACACAGTTTGCAAAGGGTGCTAACAGAAGACATAGACACGTGTTTCGTCCTACCAGGACTCATCAGTATGCCTCGTCTGTTTGACACCCCAGTGTAATGGACCAGCTACCCTTAAGACAGTGTGTCTTGGATATGTTGTGGTGAACCCATTAATATAAAAAACTATTTAAAAGACAAAGAACCTCTGTGTGCAAACACTGAGGCAAGGGTTACCCCAAAGGGCATTTGGCTGGGAAGCCAAGTTTCAAGAAAATACAAACTCACACATGCCATATATATTATCACCACCTCACAAAATGGCTTTATGAGAGGTAGAGCTTTTCAAACCAGCCTGGTCACCTTCTTCAAGGGGGTGACTCAGAATGTGGACATGTGCAAGGCCGTAAACATCTATTTGGAATTCAGCAAGGCCCCTGACACTGATATATGCTAAGCTTCTGGTTAAAGTACACCAGTGATATCACAAGGTATACACAAAGTGGATTTCTAACTAGCTTAAGTACAGGAATCATAGTGTTGCAGCTGACAGACTCTACACTGAATGCAGAGGAATATTCAGTGGTGTCCCTCAGGGATCAGTGCTGGGGTCACTGCTGCTTGATATTTTCATCACTGATCTGGAAGCTAGCATACATAGCAGATTAGAAAATGGGCTTTTTATTTGCTGGGCTCTGATTGGCTGGTATCCCTGCCAGGGGGGTACTTTAACTTCAAATAGATGCCCAGCAAATAAAAAATTCTGGCACAAATGCCCCTTCACGCATCCAAGTATCTTTGTACCTATCCTGCCTGCCCACTGGCTGAAAACACCCTATTCAATTTGAAAATGCTGCCATTTTTATTTCTCGCTTAGCGAGAGATACTACCCTACTAAGGCTCCCTAATTCATTGTCAGCTACCACAAGAAACCACACACCAACCTTCGCTGGGCTCACTTATCACTACATTATCACTCCTTACTAGCCGGTTGCTGCTTGGCAACATCGCTGATATTTACTGTGCAGGTCTCACTACAGCCCCGTACCCCACAGTAAAAACGTTGTGTCAGAGAGGGAGTGTGGTGGGGAGAGGGTCATCGGTGCACAAGACTTTCCAAGCTAAACTGCAAACTGTAAAGCAAAAGCTGTACCACACATTACAAAAAAAGAAAAAAACATGAAAGAAGCAATTAAAAAAATGAAGCCATTAGACTGATCAGCTATGCGTAACTGGTGGTAGGCAGAGCGTGCTGACCATGGCAACCACACTCACAGTACTCCTATATCGTACCAGTAGCAATACATCCTCCGGCTCTGTCCACACACAGATTTTCCCATCAGCACTGAAATACACATTTTTTACAGGCATTTCTGTACAAAATTTAAGTTCCTCCCTTTTTACATAGAGGCGTTACTTCCCGGTCTCACTTGCAGCCCAAATGTAATTATTGTCTCCTTTACCACGCTCTTCTCACAAACGCGCACATAATTCCTGACTGCGCTTTCTTCTCTGTCCCGATCTGAACCGCAACTGCTCCTGGCCCCAGTAATTAAAAGACACAGACACGGACACACAAAAAAATATAAATATACTTTTATGTCATAAAAGTATGTTCTGCTGTGAAATGCACTCACACTCTTTCTCTCTCTCTCTGCATTTGTCACAATCACTATAGCAACAGCTGCTGGTTCAGTTAAAAGTAAAAAACAGGTAGTAAACTTCCATTGCTCGGGGGGGAGACACTAAAAGAGCAAATTAAGCTAACACTCTGCATGACAGGGGGTATAAAGAGACTGCTATGACAGTCATGCAACCAACTTTTTTCTTTACTACAGATTCTCATAGCTCATGCAGGTGGAAGAACTATTTTATTACAAGACTCATCTTAAACATTTATTAGCAATTTTTTATTAAACTTTTTTTTTTCTTTAACAGTGCTCATTTTCTAAGTGCAATAATGCCCTCTAGGGTGGGCAGTATTGGGCAATACCGGACCACCCAGGGGCTATAAGACCCTCTGCCTGTGGTGTCGGGCCTCGTTACGCCCCTGGGTGGTCTGGTATTGCCCAATACCACCCACCCTATCAGGTATTATTGCTTGCTTGATTATGTTCACTGACAATAGTAATCTGACCAGGGTGGTGACCTCCCTTGAGGATGGGACAAATTTCAGAAGACCAGAACAAGCTGTGTATATACAGCATATATATATATATATATATATATATATATATATATATATATATATGGACTGGGGGTAAAAATGACAAGGTAAAAAAGATATCTTAGCTATTGACATCAATAACAGCAACATATAAAAAATATTGCTGTTACTGTTGTCACAATGGATATTTTTAAGATTACTGTCATCACAATGGAATACTGAACCAATCAGAGAGCAGCTTTCACAACACTGATGATATCACAATGCATGGTGCAGCACTGAAGCAAGCTGTTAAAATCCAAGAAAAGCAGCAAAATCTTCAAATAAACCACAGATTAAAAAGCTATAACTGTTGGATATATCAAATATAGGCACACGGTCAAAATGTCTCTGCACAATACATCATGGACTAAATGTAGCGTTCCAAATGTCACATGATCAAAACATAGCAGGACAAAATCCTGTGGAGACTATGTTGTGGCTGTAACAGTAACAATCTCTCCCTCCCTCCCTCTCTCCCTTCCTCTGCATGCTACACTCATTTGGTTCCGGCTCCCACCATTGCAAGCTTAACAATACTATGTTTGTCCTTATCACGGTCCACCAAAATGAAAAGCAATTACATACTGATACAATGACAGAGTTATTATTTTCCCATAGGTTTGAAGGAAGATTAATATTCAAGCAGTCAATTACCCCTCTGCTGATACCTGTAGCCCTAGCCAGGAAGTAGCGGGAGTCTAACATGTGAGACCAGACTTTAAGCACAACTCGCACACTCAACCAGCCTTGGAGAAAAAAATGACAAAGTTACCTTCATCTTCACTGAAACAAAATCCAGACTCCAACTAAAACGATTATGTGTAAATTATTATATGGGAAATTATTCTGTCATTGCCGGCTACAATCTACAGACTGGCAATAATAGCTCTGTTCTGACCACAACATTTTGACAGGCAATCATATGTCTGTACATGTAAATATATAACAGCCTGACTCAAAATAGGCAATTATTATCACTTGTGAGTAGGCAAGATTTTTATAATTCACTTATGGCTCTACCACTCGTGAGTTATAGTCCTGCCCACTCACATTTGAAAATAAATTGCTGCAGATCAAATAGGATCTGGGGCTGCAGCAGTGAGTAGGGAAATGGGCAGACTAGGTGGGCTGTATGGCCCTTATCTGCCAACCAATTCTATGTTTCTATATTTTGAATCAGCACACTGTATGTCCCACATATATATGTAATATACTGTATATTATAGATAGTTAGTTTACAAAAAGGAAGGTCCTGTCAAACTAATCTCATAGATTTCTTTGACTGGGTAACCAGAGTGGTGGACCAAGAGGGAGCAGTTGATGTTGCCTACCTTGACTTCAGCAAAGCTTTCGATACTGTTCCACATAGAAGATTGATTAATAAGCTGGGTAGGCATGGGGTGGGTCCAACATTGGTAAACTGGGTGGCAAACTGGTTGACGGGCAGAAAAACATAGAGTGGTGGTAAATGGTATACAGTCAGAAGAGATGCAAGTCACAAGTGGGGTACCTCAGGGATCAGTCCTGGGGCCAGTCCTCTTCAATATCTTCATCAGTGACATTGCAGATGGACTGGAGGGTAAGGTTTGTCTGTTTGCAGATGACACCAAGATCTGCAACAGAGTAGATGATCCAGATGGTGTGGGCGGAATGAGAAGAGATCTGGATAAACTAGCAAAATGGTCGGAAGAGTGGCAACTGGGGTTTAACGCAAAGAAGTGCAAGATCATGCACATAGGGAAGAGAAACCCTGAAGCCCACATATAGGCTGGGAGAGGGGTTGCTGGCAGTCACAAGGGAAGAAAGAGACTTGGGCATTATCATCACCGATGACCTGAAATCATCCAAGCAGAACTCCAAAGCAGTAGGTAAGGCTAGAGGGATGTTGGGGTGTATTAGTAGGGGTATCACAAGTCGGAAGAGGGAGGTAATAATCCCCTCTTTACAAGACACTGGTTAGGCCCCATCTGGAGTACTATATGCAGTACTGGCGGCCACACCTTCACAAGGACATTAACCAAATTGAGGCAGTCCAGAGAAGGGCAACCAAAATGGTGCAGGGACGGCATCAGAAAACATATGAGGACAGATTAACTGAACTCAATATGTATAGCCTAGAGCAAAGGAGGGAGAGAGGTGATATGATTGAAACATTCAAACACCTTAAGGGCATTAACAAGGTGAAAGAGTCTAACATGTTTCAATATAAGAAAAATAGCAGGACAAGAGGACACAGCATGAGATTAGAGGGAGGCCGAGTAAGGGGTAATGTGAGGAAGTTCTTTTTCACAGAAAGGGTGGTGGATGCATGGAACATCCTACCTCAGGAAGTGGTGGATATGAATACAGTGCAGGGCTTCAAACAGGCATGGGATAGGCATAAGGGAGCAACACAGATGAGTATGAATAGATAGGCCATTGAGAGAGCAAAGGCCAATGGCACATTCATAAGGTAGAAAAAGAAATGGGCAGACTGGATGGGCCTTACGGTCCCTATCTGCCATCAACTTCTATGTTTCTATGTTTCTGTGTAGCTAGATAGATTGATAAAGTGATTCATTAGGATAGATAGATAGATAGATAGATAGATAGACAGACAGACAGATACTGTAGACTGATTATAGGACAAAGTAGTATTCATTGCACAATGTTATGTTAAATGCACACATTAGGGATACAAAGCTACAAAAGGAGGCAAATGTGGCATTAGGGTTTTCAGCCCTAAAGCCCACCCCTACCACATCCCCTACCCTGTCATGACCCATGGCCAGTCTACAGGTCTAGGGCCACGGGTCTGCTGCTTCAGGCTACAGGGCTGTGGCCATGCCCCATAGGTGCCCTATAACTGTCTTATTTGATGCAGGGTCATAATAAAAGAAGCAGACTTGGCAGCCATGGTCATAGACCAGTATCTTACTTTGTAGGATTCAAAAGACCAGACCTAAGTAGCATAGTTCCAACCCTGAGGGCCAAGTCCAAATCAGCACACCTATGGGGTACAGCCCTGGATGTGTAGCTTGTTTCATGCAAGACCCTGTGGCTCCTATGCAAAGCAGCAGACACGTGGGGCATGGCCCCAGACCTGTAGCTTACTTTGTGCAAGGCCCTGTGGGCCCTACATGAAGCAAAAGACACATTGGTGTGACCCCAGACCTGTATCTTGCTTCACACAGGACCCTGCAGGCCCTATGTGAAGCAGCAAGCACATGGGGCAGTGCCCTGAGCCTGTAGTTTGAAGCAGCAGACCACTGGGGTATGACTTCAGACCTGCAGCTTACAGCTTTAGCATATGGTTCTGTATAAAGTATGTGGTGTTTGCCCCAGACATTCAGCTTGAAGCAGCAGACTAGTGGGGCATGACCCCAGAACTGTACCTTGGCCTTCAGTCACAAGGGTAGAGAATGGAGGAGGGGGCTAGGCATTAAGGTTGAAAATCCTAACACCACATTTCCTACGTTTTTGTGCTTTGTAACCACAACGTATGAATTAACACAGTTTTTTGCAATGAATTTCCTTACTTTTTGAGAAAGTGTTGTGTAAGATGTAAAACTTGCTTCATGCAGGGCCTTCAGTAAAGAAGTAGTTGAGTCATAACTTGCTTTACAGAGGGCTCTGTGTGCCCTACACAAAGTGCAGATGAGATGTAATTGTGTCTTGCAGGGCCCTATGGAACCTTCGTGAAGCAAGAAATGAGTTGCACCTATTGGACATGGCACTGGTCGTGTAGCTTGCTTTGTGCTGGGCCCTGTGGGATCTACATGAAGCAGCAGACACAATAGTACAGCACCAGACTGGAACGTGCTTCACACAGGGTCCTGTGGCCCTACCTGAAGGAGCAGATATGTCAGGGATGCGAACCAGGAAACCCATTGGGTACAGTGCAGGACCTGTAGCTTGGTTTCCATAGAGCACTGCAGGTATTACATTAAGTGGTAGACCCATTGGGCACTGGGTGGACTTGTAGGATGTCTCACACTGGGCTGTGCAAGCCCTACATAAAGTAAAAGACCTGTCAGTAGGTATTATAGGAATCACAGGGATCATAGGAATTTACAAGTCGAGAAGCCTACCCCATATAGACTTGCCCAAAAAATGAATATCTTATTCTTCCCTTATTCTTCATATGATGGTCTAATGTAATTTTAAAATGTGACATGCTACCACTATATACCACTGTGGCTGGCAAACTATTCCACTCAAAATAAACCCTCTGGTTAAACCAGTGACTCCTTGGCATCTTTTTAGAATGCATCCCTTTCAACTGTTTTTTATGTTCTCTAAACTCCCTATCATGTGTCCCTTAGGCCCTGTTCACACTGTGGGATGCTGGAAAATGGTTCTTTAACACATTATCAGAAACGGATTAAAGCTTACCCTTTCAAAGCATCCGCACTGTGTCACCTGAGTTTAAAAACGTGTTGGTACCTTGCGAAATCCGTGTCAGCGTGTTCGCACTTCATGGTGTACTGGTGTGTTCGCATCTGTTTTCTTTGCACTCACAGGAGCCGCAAGCTGCTTACCATGATGCTTTGCGGTGGCGTTTAGTGTCCCAGGATGCAATGCCTGTTGCTAGGCATTTTGTTTAGACATGGCGCCCGAGTGCAAGGCAGATCTCCTGTCTATAGCTGCTCAGTACAATACATATGTGAAACGCATGAGACTATGGAGACTGAGCAGGCGAATAGCACTGTGGAGGAGAAAGCAGCTGAGAATGAAGCTTTTACAGCAGAGAATGCTGTGATTTATCTTGCTGATGTACCATAGCATTGTGACAGCATACATGGGTATGAGCATAGATAAAGATGTGTGGTGCAAGCAAAGGAGCTCAGTGTGGTGGAATGATGTAGTGTTGACCACATGGGAAGATACTGAATGGGTTAAGAATTTCCGAATGTCAAAGGGCTCTTTCTATGCCGTTTGTAGTGAAATCAATAATGTTACAGAGAGGCAGGATACCCAGTTCCGCAAATGTGTGCCTGTTGATAAATGCCTTGCAATAACCTTGTGGAAGCTAGCAACTAATGTTGAGTATCATACCCTGGCCCATCTTTTTGGGGTTGGCCATTCAACAGTGTGCCAGATTGTTTGTGAAGTCTGCAGTGCCATAGTGGCTGCTTTACTGCCGTGTGTCATCCGCTTTGCCAATATTCCTGAAGTTGTGGCTGGTTTTGACAATGAATGGGGCTTTCCGTGTTGTGGAGGAGCAATTGATGCCACTCATCTGCCCATTATTTGCCCCCCTGACAATGCCACTGAGTACTGTAACCGCAAAAGTTATTACTCCATTGTACTGCAAGCAGTGGTCGACAACAAATTCTGTTTTGAAGATGTGAATATTGGTTGGCCAGGCAGGGTGTATGATGCCAGAGTTTTTAAAAATAGTGCTATCTTTAGAAAGGGCCAGAGTGGCACTCTTTTCCCAGCTTCTGACAGAGTCATTGGAGGTGTGACAGTTCCCACTGTACTGATCGGTGATTCTGCGTACCCACTACTTCCCTGGGTCATAAAACCTTTTCCTAATTACACAGACCCAAGGAAGCGTAACTTCAACTACAGGCTCAGTAGTGCCCGTATGGTAGTGGAATGCGCATTTGGCAAGTTGAAAGGGCGATAGAAATGTCTTTTGAAGTGCATGGAGTTTACCATAGATCATATCCCTCTTATTGTTGCTGCGTGCTACATAATGTATGTGCGGCCAAGTCGGAGGCATTCCTGCAGGAATGGATGCCATCAGCCGAAGTGTGCCAACAACCAGGAAATGATCCCATGCAGCTTGCTGACAGTTCAACTGCAGAGACTGGTCATCAGGCACATGCAATCAGGGAGGCACTAGCTACCTTTCTACATGGGATCAAATAAAATGTATATCCTAAGCTGGTTTGATACAGTATTTTGAGCATGGATAGGTCTGTTTAAAGAAGAGATCTGTAGGGTGATGCTTTTAAAAGCTTTATTAGAAAGGAAACACAATAGTGGTTCATATGGCTCTACATTAGCCAGTCCAGAAATGTGCAGAACGTCTGTGTGGATTACAGATGACTTTTTTTTTGTATTGCATTTTGTACTATTGCAGTTAACAAAGGAAACTGGCAAGAAAAAGTAACCATATTCTGAATTTAAACAGCTTATCCAATGACAAACTTAAAGTTTAATTTTGTAAAAAAAAAGTACGTTGTTAAACAGTATTTTTTCTGATGAGAAACTTGATCAAGTTTCAATTTTAAAAAAATGTTGTAAACATTGTTAAACAACAGTGGGTTCTCTGATGACAAACCTGAACAAATTTCAATTTAAAAAAAGTTTCAATTTAAAAAAAAGTTTTGAACGTTGTTAAACAACAGTGGGTTCTCTGATGACAAACCCAAACACATTTCAATTTTTAAAAAATGTTTTAAACCTTGTTAAACAACACTGGGTTGTCTGATGACAAACTTTGAAAAATTTAAAGTACTAAACAGTTCTAAAAGTTGCTCACCACCACTGTATGTCAAGTATTACCAGTAATCAGTAATTATTAACAGGAAAAAAAATGCTGTTGCATTAATATTTGTAAAAATATACTGTCACATTTGTACAACTTTGTGAAAACCTTTAAAAAGTACACACAGAGGTGTATGGACAGCATAACTATTTGAAAAGCAATGACAATAAACATTGTTCAGCTCTGATGACACAGTGTGAGACTATTGACTTTCATTAGTACAAAACTGTTTTTAAAATGCAGAATTACATGCAACAGCATGTGTCAACCAAATAAATTTCTGCCTATCATCACAGGTCAGTCCATGTCATGTCCTCACTGAACAAGTCATCAGTTATTGTGCGGTTTGCACTAGCACTGCCATAATATGTGGCGGGGGTTGAGGAGCTTGGTCCGGCAGCGTCAGTGCCACCCAGAACAGTGATGGTCATGCTGCTCTGACCAGCTGTGCTGTACGTGGCACCGTATGCATTGCTCTGTGGAGACATCGCCACTGCCGGAGTACTACCTGGTAGATATGGCACCTGGGGATGTTGTTGTGGCAGTGTGTGATGTGAGGCCTGCTGTGTTTGGGGGGGGTTGTTTATTGTAGCGCAATATTTCTAGAAGGTTAGAAAAAAATGCAGCAGACTGCTCTGCCTCAGCTTTTCTCATTCGCTCCTCCATTTCAAGTTCCTTCTGGGCTCGCTCTTCTTCTGCCCTCATCATTTCTTGATGTTGGTCGATAAGGAGCTTGCGGGTAGGCTCAAACAGGGCCTCCATTACTTCCTGCAGGCAGTTGATTTTCTTTTTCTTCCACAAATTTTGGAGAGGTTCAGAACTAGACCCACGTTTCTGAGCTAAAGACATCAGTGTACTGGTGCCTGCATGACCTGCTGAGGCATCTGAGGTGTCAAGCAGACTATCACACTCTGCAGCTCACTCAGATCCTGAGGAGGTGTCTGTAGGAGCTTCAGTGTGATGTTCCTCTTCACCTTCCCTCTCATTATCTGTAATGATCACAATTAGCACTGAGTTTACAGTTGGGGAGGTGGTTGGGGGGGGAGGCAGGACAACAAATGTAATAAATACCTGACGGTGGCAGCTCCTCCACAGGGTACTCTTCGGCTGCAGTAACATCTGTTGTATCATGAACCTGTTCTGTGCTTTCAACCACTATGCTGGGCTCAGTGGTGGGCCTGGTACCCAGGATCTGGTCAAGTTCCTCGAAGAAGGGACATACTGTTCGTTTTGCACCTGACACTTTATTTTTGTCTTTCACACAATGATATCTAACCTTCAGTTGCTTTATTTTTTCCCGGCACTGTTTAGCACTCCTCTCTATACCTAGACCAGTCAGGTGCTGGGACACACGTTCATATACTTTTGTATTCTTGTGCACACTGTTCAACTCATTTTGCACTGTCTCACTTGACCAATAGTCTATCAATGTCTTGATGGAATGATCATTTCAGCTAGCTGCTCTGTCATTAGACATGCTGACAGCTCTTCAACTGCACAGACTGACTGCAGAAAACAATAATGGTGACAGCTCTTGAAATGCACAGACTGCAGCAAATAATAATGCTGACAGCTCAGGAAGTACACAGACCTACTGCAAAAAACAATTGCAAGCTGTATACAGAACCGATATGCTCGCTCATGCAATGGTCCAACAAACATATATTTGTCTTTTTTTGCAGCAAGAAACTGCTCTGCAGGACTGCCACCACAATTCCACCTCAAGTACGAATTTCCCTCCACTTCCCCGTTACTCACACATGCGCAAATCACCTACGCGAATGCATTCTGGGACACAGATGCATTGCATCATGGATGTAACACAGAAAACAGCTGAACCGTGCCCTGGGATCCATGTTGTCCTGCTCTCACTGACGGTGAGTTCGATTTTGAATCTGAACCGTTTTGAAAACCGTGCTCAAGCCTACCTTGAAGCAGGGTTTGAGAATGGTTCAATAAAACGGTTCACAAGTCATGCTAAAGGTGAACGCAAACCATGCTAGAGGCTTTTTAAAATGTTTTACCACTGATAAAAAGTTTTAAATAGCACAGTGTGAACAAGGCCTTAGAAACATAGAAACATACAGTAGACTTTGATGGCAGATAAGGACCACTTGGCCCACTTAGTCTGCCCATTTCTCTACCTACAGGATAAGCTGCAGATCCTAGTTAACCAACAGCCTATTACTTCCTACCCCCCACAACAACTGCCTTATGTCTGTCCTATGCATTCTTGAATTCTCCCACAGTTTTAGACCCCACAACCTCCTCATGAATGCTGTTCCATGCGTCCACCACCCTCTCTATGAAAAAATACTTCCTCGCATTGCCCCTGAGCCGCCCCCCATCTTCAAATTGTGTCCCCTTGTTCTTGAACATCTCTTTTTCTGAAAGATGCTACCCTCTTGGACTTTGTTGATTCCACTGAGGTACTTAAAAGTTTCTATCATGCCCCCCCTTTCCTCAAGGGTATACATATTAAGCTCCTTTAGTCTCTCCTCATATGGCTTCTCTTGCAGACCCCAGCGCCATTTTAGTTGCCCTCCTCTGGACTGGCTCCATCCTGTCTATGTCCTTGTGAGATGGGGGTCTCCAGAACTGGACGCAGTACTCCAGATGGGGTCTCACCAACTGTCTGTACAGAGGGACAACTACTTCTGTTTTCTGCTAGTGATGCCTCTCCCTATACATCCCAGTATCCCCCAGCCCTCCCTACTACCTTCTCACATTGCTTGCTAACCTTAAGGTCATCTGATATGATTACCCCCAGGTCCCTTTCCATTTCTGTTGTTGTTACTACCTCTCCCCCCATTGTGTAATCTACCCCTAGGTTGTTGTTTCCCAGGTGCATTATTTTGCACTTCTTTGCATTGAATCCAAGCTATCATACTTCTAACCATTCCTGCAACCTTACCAAGTACCTTATCATCCTTTTCATGCCTCCTCGTGTATCAACCCTATTGCAGATCTTTGTATCATCTGCAAAGAGTCATACTTTTCCTTCTAGTCCCTCTGCAATGTCACTTATAAAGACATTAAAAAGGACTGGACCCAGTACTGAACCCTGCAGTACCCCACTAGTAACCCCTTTTTCTTCAGAGTGGATTCCATTTACAATTACCTTCTGTGTCCTGTTGTCCAGCCAATGTTTTACCCAGGCCTCCACCCTGGGACCCACTCCAAGGCTGGTTAATTTGATTATTAATCTTTTGTGTGGGACTGTGTCAAATGCCTTGCTAAAGTCAAGGTAGGCCATGTCAACAGCCCCTCCCTGGTCTACTACTTTGGTCACCCAGTCAAAGAAATCAATTAGATTAATCGGACATGAACTTGCCGCTGTAAACCCATGCTGCCTTGGGTCCTATGCCCCACTGGCCTCTAGGTTCTCAACAATTCTTTCCTTCAGAAGTGATTCCATCACTTTCCCTACCTCAGAGGTCAAACTGACAGGTCTGTAGTTTCCTGCCTCTGTCTTGCTCCCACTTTTGTGAAGGGGAATCACATCCACCTTCCTCCAGTCCTCAGGTACCACACCATCCTCCCACGATTTGTTAAAAAGGGTAGTCGGTGGTGTCACTAGTTCTCCCCTTAATTCTTTTAGAATTCTGGGGTGAATTCTATCAGGCCTCATTGCTTTGTCCACGCTCAGTATTAGGAGTTCTTGCAGAACCCTTTCTTCTGTGAAAGGACTGGGATCGACCCCCCCCATCCAGAGTGCTTCTGTTAATTGGATTAGGCATCTCCCCCTCCTCCTGTTTTGTGAATACTGAGCAGAAGTATTTGTTCAGTATCCCTGCTTTTTCACTGTCCCTCTCTGCCCACCCACCGTCCTTTCTATTCAGCCTCACTATCCTTCCCTTTGTCTTTCTACACTCCCTGATGTACCTATAAAAGGTTTTATCCCCCTTCTTAACTGAGTTGGCTATCATTGCCTCAAGTCCCAGGCATTCCCATAGATCATTATTTTCATGGGCCCTATAGACAAGGCACATGTCACCTCAAGACATGAAAGTTGCTGCTTGGGTGGTCGGGAGGTGGGAAGGGTAAATAACTCACTCCCAAAATGTGGGCTTAAAAGTTGAAAAGACGTTAAAGTCAAGGCCACCCCGATGGCCAGCAACAGCATGTTACACTGCTGTGATGATGCTCTGGGGTCGGAAGCGAGCCCAAGCAGTCATGTCAGGAGGCAGTCCAAGGCAGAGACAGCTGCCACTCAGAAGTGCATCCCAGCCGGGGAGGTTGGCAGTGGGTCCTACTACCAGAACGGCTGGCTCAGGGAGCTTGCTCCTGCTGCAGAGAAGGATGTGACTGTATCAGGCTAATAGAGGCATCACCCCTGCCAGGGGAGGAGTGAGAGCCACATATGCCAAGAGCCACATGCACTGCCACTATTTTGTGGCACAAAGTGGTTACACTAACCACTGTGTGCCACAGTTCAACTTCACGCCCTATTGTGCTATACAAAACAGGGCTGCAAGTCTTTCCCTGTGCTTTTGCAATGGGCTTTGTTACTACAAGGCTTGAAGAAAGAGGCAGGGACCAGCATGTAAATGCAGGGTCTGATATGCAAATTTTGCACTGAGACATACTAAGGTGCATTGCTAGCCTGCACACACACTCTGGTCAGAAACTGTGGTGCCATCAACACTGTGAAATGGCTGCAAGCAGTTCTATGGAGAAGATATGCTGAAGTGTGAAACTGGGTATGAGTCATTGTAACACACATAATGGCAAGGGACCATATACGAATGTAACCCCTAGATGGCGCTATCCCAGGGGCTACTACCCCTGCCTGATTTGCCACTAACAGGTTGAGGGGCCTGGATCCAATGGCGGGTGCCTCCACCCAGAGGTCAGGATTTGCAATAGTTAAACTTACTTGGTCACAGCCCTCTGGGACACTGCAACCCCCCTTTCTTCCCACTAGTGGCCCACACAATATATCAGAATTACCTTCACAGTATACACTTACCCCCAGGACTAGCTCCGGCACTGGGACCTCCTGTGAAATAAGATACAGTGCAACAATCACAGTACAGTACTTTAACATAGACAAATACCTCAGGAAGTATAACTTTGCCGAAACAAGCAGCTCTGATTTATTTAGGGGAATATAACAAGGACAGGGGGAAATCAGGTTAATTAGCTTATCACTTTACTATCTACCTATGGCTCTGTGCACAGGCCTATCCCTACCAGTTACTGTCCCTGGGTACCCAAGCCCTAATGGCTAGTCCAAACCGTGGCAGCTGGTAGGGGCCCTTTCACACAGTGAAAAGAAAACTTAGTTTAAACAGTCAGCAGTACAGTGATTCCATTTGGATTTAATGTGGCAATTCAACAGGGAGCGACCCTGAATTAGTACTCACGACCTCCAAACAAGATAGGGTCCTTCAACGTCAGCAGGGCTACTCTTGAGCTCCACGAGACTCTTCACACATTTATATGGTAAAAAGAAAGTACTATACCAGGCAGGCTGCTTCTCTATCCTGGTCGCAATTACTGCACAATACCCGGGAGAACACACAGCAGATTCAGTTCCTGACAGACCGAGTGCAATTCAACAATTTCTCCAGTCTTCTACAGGGTGAGCCTGGTTTCTACTCTTCAGAGATCCTTTGATTCTCTTCACAGGACGGATTCAGTCCTAACAAGCAGTTACACAAGCTGCAGACCGGAACTCTGGGCCTTACACACGTTTTTTGACTGAAACTGTGCACTGAAGGAGCACAGGGTTTCTTTCCCCTTCACTGCCAGATCTAAACTGAAACTCCAACAGACAAAACTGGCACTTCCTTTGAGTTCCTCCCAGTTCTTGACTGGATTGGTTGTCACTCACAATAGACTGCTGCTGTTGGTCCAAAAGGCGCCAAGTCTAAACTACATCTCCCAGAGTCACTGCCCATACAATCCTCTTGTGGCTGGCTCAGATTATGAGTCCAAGTTCTGATTCGTCCAAGGCACCATTTTAGAGCTAGCTTACCCCACACTGATTGGTCCAGTTCAGCAGTTCAAAACCAGAATGGGAACTAGGCAGACACAGTTCTGACTGCAAAGAAAGCAGGTTAGACAAACTGTAATTTCATTATTACTGTAAATGATTTCTGGCAAACAGTTACATCTTTCAGATAGGTTCCCTTTGCACTCCTAGTGACTGCAAAAATGAAGTGAATTGGCAGCAGCACAAGTGGTACTCAAACAGAGAAGCACACAGTCCCCCCATACAAACTAATTATGTCTGCAAGCAGACAGCTCTTAAAGAGACAGTACCAGAGGCTCTAAAAACACTCACTGATAAATGGCTTAAACGCCAAACACCATTCAGGCTTGGAGCATTCAAGCAAGCTCCTGGAAGTCTTTTGGGAACCCCCATTTGCAGGGGTTACACCTTCCTGGCTTGGGAAAGCTTGACGTCCGCCAAGCAAGTACCCATAAGTTTTAACTGCAACCATATACATTTGCATTAGGCTCACACATGTAATCATCAGTCAATATATCATTTTACCAAGAACACATTTCTGAAACATTGCAGTACGTCACTTTACACAGTATTACATACACATTGTACCATAACTCAAGTTATTACCTCTTGTACATGAAACCTGAAGAGAGGGGGCCCTTCCCTATCAGTTACCTTGGGACTGGATGGGGCAAGGGCACCATACTTAGAGGGAAACACAAGTAACTTGGAGTTAGCACTGATGCTCGGGGACACATACACTCCTTTATGGACAACATTGAGAGGCAAATCCACAGGTCTCCCAAGGGAATCATAACTGAGGTGCACCACAGGCTTTACAACTCGACCAGTCTTTCTAGGGGGAACTGTTACAGTCTCTGCACTCTGAGCCTCATTTTCAGCATTGTCCTCACTTGTCAGGGGAGTCTCCATGGGGGTAGAGAGGCTAGAACTTGGGGCACTTTCAGCTCCAGGAGTTACAGTTTATGAGTCCACAACATTTGGCTCACATGGAGAGCTTTTGGACACTGGCAGTGGACTGTCAGGGCACTCAAAATACTCTTCTTGTTCGGGTGTATCACCAGTCTGCCCCAATCTATCATTTTCCTCCCCTGAAAGCTCAAACAGTTCAACCATGCACAATGATTCCATTTCATCTGATCTGATGCTTTGCACTTCACTTTCTGGGAGCATTGGCTCCAGGGATGAAGCTGGGGGCTTAGACAGTCCAGAAGGTCCAGCTTTGTCTCCAGTATTGACTAGGGGATTGCCCTGAAACAATTGACTCAGTTCGTAAGAAGGATAGTATTCAAAGTCACTCTCACTTTCTTCTGATATGGACTGACAGTCATGCTCAACTGGGACTTGTGCAGGGAACACTTTAACTCTGCTTCTGTAGGTGCAGACTTCCTTGATCTTTCTTAGCAGCAGCTCTAGTCACTGGTCCAGAGGGGCATCTTCTGGGGCTCAGACTCAATCAGGATTTGTCCAATGGGCAGTAAATTATTTCTATGCATTGTTTTTACATCTTTTGAATTGTTCTCAGGCCTTACTTTGTACACTGGCAGATCATCTAGTTTGCCCACTACAATGTGAGGAGATGGTGCCATCTGTCAGCAATCTTGTGTTTGCCATGCAGTCCCAGATTTCTTAGCAATACCCGATCTTTCTCCTGAAGTTCCTGTGCTTTCACCTTTTTATCATACCGTTCTTTGCTGGCCAGATTTCTTTTGGCAGCCATGGTTTGAACCAGTTGGTACGCATGAGTTAGCTGGGCCTTTAACTTTTGCACATACTGTAAATAGTTGTCAGCTTGAACCCCATCAGGAGAGACCCCAAAACACACATCTACTGGTAGTCGAGCTTCTCTTCCAAACATCAGGCGGTAGGGGGAGAACCCAGTGGCATCACTTTTGGTGCAGTTATAAGCATGTACCAGGGTGCTAATTTGTTGGCTCCATCTAGGCTTGTCCTTTGGGTGCAGGGTGCCTAGCATATCTAGCAAAGTGCGGTTGAAACGTTCAGGCTGTGGGTCCCCTGGGGGTGGTAAGGAGTGGTTCTGGACTTTCGACTCCCCACAGAGAAAGCATCTCTTTGATCAGACGACTCTCAAAGTCTCTCCTTGATCAGAATGGATTCTTGTGGAGCCCATAGTGAACAAAAATTTTTCTACAAGTACTTTGGCCACAGTGGATGCTTTCTGGTCTTTGGTGGGGAAAGCTTGGGCATATCTCGTGAAATGGTCAGTGACCACCAGCACATTACTGATATTTCTTTGATCTGACTCCAAACTCAGAAAATCAATACAGACCAGCTCCATGGGTGCACTGGTGAGTGATGTTAACAAGGGGGAGCCCTCTGGGGCAAAGCTTTCCTCTGTATACAGCGACTACAAGTTCGAATGTGTTGCTCCACATCAGCCCCTATCTTAGGCCAATAGAATCTGGATCTCACCAAGTCAAGTGTTCTGTCTATACCAAGGTGCCCCATGTGGTTGTGCAAGGACCTCAGTACTGAGTCTCGAAGGCAGTGGGCAGCACTAGTTGTTGTTTGTCTACTTGTCCCCTCTGTCTACTGTTTCTCTGTATAACAGTTTATTGATCAGTTTCAACTTAGGACCTTCTTTGTATAACAGTGCAGTTCTCAAATCAGTGGAGCGTATTTGGACACATCTTTTCCTGCATAGAGGGCTTCTAAGCTGCTTTGATCATGGGATCGCGGATTGAGCCCACCGAATACTGTCATTGTCCAGCTGAGGCAGTGCACCAATGTCTATTGCAGAAAAGTGGCAATAAGCAGCAGGTATGCAATTCTCAGAGGTCCCAAGCAATCCACCATGCAGTCCACTGGTCCGTGGACATTTGTTCCTCCCTGTCAAACTTCGGCAGAGTGCCCGAATGTCAGGTTCTGCCAATCGGACCCAATCATTCTGGGGAACAGGCCTCCAGGAGAGAGCATCAGCATCTATGTGGTTCAGACCTGCTCGTATTTGAGAGCATAGTCATATGTAGATAATGCAGAAAGCCACCTATGGCCAGTGGCATCCAACTTAGCTGAGGTCTGCACATAGGTCAAAGGATTATTGTCAGTTTTACTAGTATTTTAGCCCCATACAAGTACTCATGGAATTGGTCAACAATAGCCCACTTCAAAGCTAGGAACTCTAACTTATGTACAGGATAGTTCTTTTGGATGGGGTCAGGCTTCTACTGGCAAAGGCCACTGGTCTCAGGCCATTCTCGTGCTCTTGGTACAACACAGCCTCCAACCCTTGCAAGCTAGCATCAGTGTGCAGGACGTAAGGTTTCTTGGATCGGCATAGGCCAGCACTGGAGCATGGGTAAGTTGATATATGATCTCATGAAAAGCAGTCTCACAATCAGGAGTCCAGCGGTCCCAAATACTTCACTCGGATGAAAATACACTCTTTCAGTCTTGAGGGACGCTGACTTTTGGTATTTTTGTGGGTTGGGGATACCCTTGAGTAAGGTTAAGTAAAGGCGGATCACTCTTGAATAGTCCTTGATGAGCGCCGATAATAACCACAGAATCCCAGGAATCTTTGCAGTTCTTTTAGATTTTGGGCTGTGGCCAGGTGGTCAAGGCCTCAACTTTACTTGGGTCGGTCTCTATTCCTCGGTGGATACTATGTGTCCCACATACTTTACTGATGTTTGAAAGAATTGACACTTATCAATGGACAGTTTAAGGCCAAAGTCCCAGTTGGTCCAATACCTTAAATAATCTGCTCTCATGTTCCTCCAGTGAGCTGCCAAACACAATAACATCATCTAGGTATACCAGGCACTCTAGTAAGTTCATGTCCCCACTGCACGCTCCATCAATCATTGAAAAGTGGCTGGGGCACCTGAAATCCTTGAGGCATCCTCATGAATTCATAGAGCCAAGCCGGACAGATAAAGGCTGTCTTCTCACAGGTCTCTGGGGCCATCGGGATCTGGTAGTACCCACTGCGGAGATCCAACACAGAGAACCACTTGCTCCTGTTTAGGCAGTCCAAAGCATCCTGAATGCGGGCATTGTGTACTGATCGGGATAGTCCGCGGTTTAAGGTGCGATAATCCACACACATCCTTACTGTCCCATTCTTTTCCTCACTACACAATGGGGAAGCATAAGGGCTTCTGGATTCTTGTATTACACCAGCAGCTAACATCTCTTGCAGATGCCGTCTCACATCATCTATGTCAGCAGGTGCCAGGCGTGAGACCTCTCACAAATGGTCTTTTGTCATGCAGTCGGATATTGTGCTCAGCTCCTTGCACGCATCCTATGTCCCATTCCTTTAAAGAAAACACCTGGTCTCTCTGGGCAAGCTTCTCACTGATCCTCACTTTCCATTCAGCTGGCAACGGGAGTCGCGAAATCAAACAAGTCAGCAGTTACTCTGTCATTCTTCCTCGAACTCTTGCTGCTGGGTAGCACTGCAGTGTCTGCACAATGCACATTATCCAGGATGCAACCTCTATTTACTCAATGTCTCTTTCAGACACATTATGAACTTGGACCATTACCCTTCTGGCATAAGCATGGGCTCTAGCGGCAAAATACTAGGCTTGACCAGCAGTCCCTCTGGCAATTTTCCATCGCTTGGTGCATCCAACATTAATATTTTATTCTTAACATCCTTTCTGATATGGACCTCTCCTGTAAGGTACACTGGGCATTTGGCGCCAGGATCAGAGACTCAGGATCCTTCTTCCATACAATTCCGACCGGTTCCTCTGGTTCTATTTTTCAGCATCTCTGTGCCTCATAGGCCTTCTTAATTAAAGCTGGAACTCTTAAGCTCTACTAGTTTTGACCCTGTTTTTCATAACACAACTATGCCAGCCTTCCGAACATATGAGCATTTGTTCCAATCAACAAAGGGACACCATCATACAGTCCAGTGGGGGGACACACTAAGGCTAGGGTCTCTACTTGTTCGGCCACTCCAGCCACGGAGGTGGGGAAAGACAGCCAAATTCGGATATACCCGGAATAGGGTAAGCCTTCTCACTTAACCCCCATACATGCAGTCCTTCTAATGGTTGTAAGGGTACATCTGACAAATGCTTCTGATACCAATCCTGGAACATAATTGTCACTTGGGAGCCACTGTCTAATACAGCTCTTGTAGACACTCCATTCACCTTACAGTGGTCTCCATGGAGGACCCACTATTCTGGACCAGTCTGGAGAGGCGATAGTGGGGGCCTGGGCAACTGACCTTGCCACAAAGGACGTGAGTTAGCATTTTTGGTGCCCTCACTGGGATCATTCGTGCACCTCTTAACCACTGATTTGTTCTCCAACTCTCCTTGTAGCCTATATGCAACTTTGCCAGTGTCTTTGGGGACCGGCATTCCCTTTTCATGTGCCCATCCTTCCCACAATTATAGCAAAACATACTTTCTGGAGTTTGAGCTGGCGAGGCGCCACACTGGGAGACAGGGCGGGTATTACTAACTGGAAACCTTGGTGCCATCTCTGCTGGCGTGATAAGCATTTGGAGACATCTCATCAGTTTCTCCACTTCCATGGTCAAGGAATTGAGTTTGGAGCTGTTATCAACAGGAGATACATGGGTGGGTACCCCACCCCCATAGCAGATGCAGTCGGATATAGGTCAGGGCCCTACTTGCAGGCGTGGCCTTCATAAAGGACTGTTTTTGAATTCCGGATCTCTCTCAACAGTTCGCCCATTGTGGCATATCTTTTCCTTGTCAGAGCACTCATTGACTGCCAACCTCTGCCCCCAACTTCACTTGATGGGCCACCCTCAGTCACTCGGGTCGTAGCCGCGCTATTGGTGCAGGTCCTCCGAGTCGCCTTTCTCAACTCCTCGAATTTCTCTCATTAACTCATCATAGGAGGGTGGGGATTCCAGTCAATTTGCCAGGCGTAACTGAAGCAACAGCAGTTCTGAGAAGGGGGCAGACTTAAGGATCCTGTCCAGCCTGGTTCGGTCCAGTTCAATCGCTGGCAAACTACCCTTTCTGAGGCATTCTTGCAACAATTTTTCCAGCCGAGATACATACACAGACAACAACTCCTCTTGGTACTGTTGTGCATTTCTTACTCTCCACCATAGATCCTCATCAGAATCTGGGCTCCATACATTCTCCAAGGCCTCAAGATAGGCCTGTGCAGTCACTTCAGGGTTACTGGCCCGTTTAGCACGGATGGTAGCCAGGCAGGACCTCGGAGGCTCTCACTAACCCTCTTCGCTTGCTTCCCGAGCATTGCCATTCTAGCACTTGGGGGCAACATGGTTCATCCAGGTCTCCTGTCATCCTCCCCTGGGGGTGGGAGGGTGCCAGAGAAGATCCTCAACCTTCGGTAAGAGTCGTGACTAATGGCAGGTGCAGAAATAGGAGTCTGCATTGGTTCAGCCACCATTACGGGTACTGGGCGGAGAGGGTGTTGGGGAGGAACACCCCAGGTGGCAAGAATAGTTTCTTCAAGGCCTCCACAGTTTTCCTTCCCAGCAACCATTTAGCAAATTTCTCCTCAAAAGTTTCAGACAGTGGTGGGGCTCATTCCCACCGGATTTTTACTGTACTTAGTTATCACCTCCAGGCAGTGAGGGCTCCTCTGGGGTAATGGTCTGTGGCACTTTGGAGCTACCTATGGGATCCTTAAACTCTACTAGGGCCAGGAAAGTGTGGGTGAGCAGATTAGCATGCCGACCCACCACCACAGGGTTTTGTAAACCTTCCACCTTGGAAAGTACTCCTGTACAGTGTCTGTATTGATACCCAGGGATGTCCAGGATAAGCATAGCATTTGGGGTCAATCTCTCCCAGTACACCACTCCACCAGCCGGTGCACAGCCACTTCTGTCGGGTACCCATTTTTTTTTTAACAGTGGTTCGTAAATATGGCCACTAGAGGACACACAATCCCAGCGGTGCCTCAAGATGTAACCCCTAGATGGCGCTATCCCAGGGGCTACTACCCCTGCCTGATTTGCCACTAACAGGTTGAGGGCCTGGATCCAATGGCGGGTGCCTCCACCCAGAGGTCAGGGTTTGCAATAGTTAAACTTACTTGGTCACAGCCCTCTGGGACACTGCAACCCCTTTCTTCCCACAGTGGCCCACACAATATATCAGAATTACCTTCACAGTATACACTTACCCCCAGGACTAGTTCCGGCACTGGGACCTCCTGTGAAATAAGATACATTGCAACAATCACAGTACAGTACTTTAACATAGACAAATACCTCAGGAAGTATAACTTTGCTGAAACAAGCAGCTCTGATTTATTTAGGGGAATATAACAAGGACAGGGGGAAATCAGGTTAATTAGCTTATCACTTTACTATCTACCTATGGCTCTGTGCACAGGTCTATCCCTACCAGTTACTGTCCCTGGGTACCCAAGCCCTAGTGGCTAGTCCAAACCATGGCAGCTGGTAGGGCCCTTTCACACAGTGAAAAGAAAATTAGTTTAAACAGTCAGCAGTACAGTGATTCCATTTGGATTTAATGTGGCAATTCAACAGGGAGCGACCCTGAATTAGTACTCACGACCTCCAAACAAGATAGGGTCCTTCAACGTCAGCAGGGCTGCTCTTGAGCTCCACGAGACTCTTCACACATTTATATGATAAAAAAAGAAAGTACTATACCAGGCAGGCTGCTTCTCTATCCCGGTCGCAATTACTGCACAATACCCGGAGAACACACAGCAGATTCAGTTCCTGACAGACCGAGATTCAACAATTTCTCCAGTCTTCTACAGGGTGAGCCTGGTTTCTACTCTCAGAGATCCTTTGATTCTCTTCACAGGACGGATTCAGTCCTACAAGCAGTTACACAAGCTGCAGACCGGAACTCTGGGCCTTACACACGTTTTTGACTGAAACTGTGCACTGAAGGAGCACAGGGTTTCTTTCCCTTCACTGCCAGATCTAAACTGAAACTCCAACAGACAAAACCGGCACTTCCTTTGAGTTCCTCCCAGTTCTTGACTGGATTGGCTGTCACTCACAATAGACTGCTGCTGTTGGTCCAAAAAGGCGCCAAGTCTAAACTACATCTCCCAGAGTCACTGCCCATACAATCCTCTTGTGGCTGGCTCAGATTATGAGTCCAAGTTCTGATTCGTCCAAGGCACCATTTTAGAGCTAGCTTACCCACACTGATTGGTCCAGTTCAGCAGTTCAAAACCAGAATGGGGAACTAGGCAGACACAGTTCTGACTGCAAAGAAAGCAGGTTAGACAAACTGTAATTTCATTATTACTGTAAATGATTTCTGGCAAACAGTTACATCTTTCAGATAGGTTCCCTTTGCACTCCTAGTGACTGCAAAATGGAGTGAATTGGCAGCCTCGAGTGGTACTCAAACAGAGAAGCACACAGTTCCCCATACAACTAATTATGTCTGCAAGCAGACAGCTCTAAAGAGACAGTACCAGAGGCTCTAAAACACTCACTGATAAATGGCTTAAACGCCAAACACCATTCAGGCTTGGAGCATTCAAGCAAGCTCCTGGAAGTCTTTTGGGAACCCCCATTTGCAGGTGGGTTACACGAACATATGAAATTTGCCAGCAGATAAAGACCTAGAGGTCTATCAAGTCTGCTTCGAGCGTGCAGCTAGCACCCCTTATTCTGCAGCTGCCCTCCCTTCCACCCTTCCCTTCATTAACCTCCCCTTGTCCTGTCCTATCCTCGCTTGAAGCAGTCCACTGTTCACTGCATACCACTTCAGCAGGTAACGATTCCACCCAGCCACCACCCTCTGTAAAAAGTGTCTCCTCATCTCCCTCCTGAACCTTCCTTGCTCCAGTCTCATATCATGGCCCTTGGTGGCCCTCCTCTCCCTTACTTTGAACAGCCCCTCTGTACCCATCTTGTTTATTCCTTTCATGTATTTAAAGGTTTCAATCATGTCACCCCTGTCTCTCCTCTCCTCCAGTGAGTACATGTTCAACTCCTTCAACCTCCTTTCATATAAGTCCCCCAGCCCTTTGATCATCTTTGTCGCTCTGCACTGCACCCCCTCCAGTAACTTAATGTCCCTCTTCAGATATGGACGCCAGTACTGCACGCAGTACTCCAGATGTGGTCTAACTAATGACCTATACAGTGGCAGAATCACCTCCTCCTTCCCTCCTCGAGGATAAACCCTTGCAATACAACCCAGCATTTTGTTGGCCTTTGCAGCTGCCTTCCTACATTGTGCCAAGTTGTTCATTGCCCCTGTAATAAGCACACCCAGATCCTTCTCCTCCTCTGTCTGGGCTAGCTGAACTCCCCCTAGCTGGTAACTCCTCCTTGGGTTCTTCATCCCAAAATGCAGCACCTTGCGCTTTTTGGCATTAAGGCCCAGTTGCCAGGTGTCTGACCATGTTTCATGCTTTGCCAGATCATCCTGCAACCCCTGCCATCCCCCTAGGTCATCCACCACCGCGCCTACCTTGGTATCATCAGCAAACAGACTGATCTTGCTATTGATGTCCCATGATATGTCTGCAATGAATATCCCAAACAACACTGGTCCCAACACTGAGCCCTGTGGAACACCGCTCGTCACTGCCCTTGGGTGTGAGAGCTTCCCACCCACCACCACCCTCTGTTGCCTTCCTGCAGCCAGTTTCCTACCCATCTCACCAGCTTTGCACCCACCCCTGTGCCTACTAACTTCCTTCCCAGCCTTCCATGTGGCACTGAGTCGAATGCCTTACTGAAGTCCAGATACAGGACATCCACTGCATGGCCCCTGTCCAGTTGCCTAGTTACTCAGTCATAGAACTCGACCAGGTTGGTTTGGCAGGATCTGCCACATATGAAGCCATGCTGTCTGCTGTCCTGTAGCCCTTTGGCCTCTAGGAGGGCCACCAGCCTCTCCTTCAGGATAGTCTCCATTAGCTTACCCATGATGGATGTGAGGCTCACTGGTCTGTAGTTTCCTGGTTCATCCTTGGGGCCACTCTTGTGGAGGGGCACCACATGAGCCATCCTCCAGTCCTGAGGTACACACCCAATGTAGCGAGGCATTAAATAGGTCTGCCAAGGTCCTGCAAGACCTCTGCCAGCTCCTTCAGTACCCTGGGTGGATGCCATCTGGGCCTGGCACCTTGTCCACCCTCAGTGCCTTCAAACCTCTCGAACTCTGCTCTCCATGATTTCCCCATCTGTCACCACTTCCCACCCTGCTTCTGCCATTTCTCCCACCTTGGGTGTCACTCCCTCTTCTCTTTAGTAAATACTGAGCAGAAGTACTCATTTAGTGCTTCCGCCTTATCGCACCCTGCTTCCACCCAACCTCTCCTTCCTAATCCTTACTATGTGGTCCTACAGCCCTTTTCTCCTGATATACTTAAAGAAGTCCTTCTCCCCCTTCTTAATGCCTTGTGCCAGCCTGAGTTCCATAGATGCTTTGGCTCCCCTTACTGCCCTTGTCACCTCCTTCGATTCTGTCAAGTACTTCTTCCTGTCCTCCCCCCTCCCTATTTTTCTTGTACTTCCTAAAGGCAGCTGTTTTCCTCCTTACCTTTTCCATGACCGCCTTGCTCAACCAGATCGGTTTCTTATTTATTTATTTATTTATTAGCTTTTGGTAACCGGGTAAGTGCGCTAGGCAACAGACCTGCCTATTTTCAGGCACGACCTGGGAGAGCACAGGACATTGGTTACACTATGCAGAAATGCACAGACATAATATAGGTGTACAGGAGCAAAACAAGATATACATTGGGTAGCACAGTAATAGTTACATAAGGGTACATTTTAGGCATAGATCATAATAAGGATGTAAAATAAAGTAATTAAGGTAACCGTAAGACAGCTGAGGACAGTAAAGACATCAAGGTTCATAGCCACCTAGACAAGCATATTGCATGGGAGAATATTAGTATAGTACTCAGGGTCAGACCCGACAGCCTGCAGTGGGACAAAGCAAATTAAGAGCATTTGCATTGGCCAGAGGCTAGAAGGTGGGTGAACAGCGAGTTTTTGAATTCTCGATGGGAGGCTGAAGTTCTACCATAAGGGGAGTGAGTTCCAGAATTTGGGAGCAAAATGGGCAAATGCCTGTTCACCCATTTTTGTCATGCAAGGTCTAGTGGAGAGCATGGGGACAGAGGAAGACCTGAGGGTACGGGTGTGTGAGGCAGGAGTCAGGAGGTTGGCAAGATAGACAGGGCAGGGAGGTCTAGACAGGGAGTCGATAAAGCAGCCCAGGGAGTAGGCTCGAATATCCTTAGGTGACAGCCAATTTAAGCCAGCGTAAAGGAGACAATGATGGGTAAGACGTGGGGCAGTTAAGGCGAATCTACAGATGTTGTTGTAGACAGTGTCCCATTTGTGGAGTGTAGCAGAGTTTGCAGCAAAGAGGAGGGGCAGAGCATATTGGAGCTGGGTAAGAATACCTCTGCAACAGAAGTCTAGTGGAAGAGTGAGGGTGGCGCATGTGATAAGCTCCGCCAGTTTAGCATTGACGGCATGGCACACCATATTGACATGTTGAGACAGGTCAAGGTGGGATCCAAAGTGACCGCAGGTACTTGAAGGACTCAGTGTTTAAGATGAGGGAGCCATCAAGGCATTGAACCCAGAGCCTGTTCGCAGGGGCAGACAGTTTCTTAGAGGATCCGAATAGCATAGCACAGGTTTTTTCTAGGTTCAGGACTTGGTGGTTGCTAGAGAGCCAGGTCTGCAGGAATTGGAAGTCATTAGTGAGAGTGGAGTTGATGGCAGCAACCGATTTTGACCCAGAGTAGAGAACAAGGTCATCTTAGCCCTAGCCTTCTTGCTCTGGGCTTTGCAGCAGGTTTTGGTTGCCTCCATTATCCCCAACTTTATGAGCTCCCACCTCTGGTTAGTGTCCATACTAGATTGAATTCTGGCCAGGTACCCTTTTACCACTTCCTCCATCCTCCCAACGTCGGCCCTCCTGAAGTCCAGCACTAGTGTGCCAGATTCCACTCCTTCCTTGCCCATATCCAATGTGAGCCAATATGTTCAAATAGATGGTGCCGGGGAATCAGGCTAAGTAGAAGGGAGTTAGAAGACACTAGAGATGAACTAGTAGCAGGACTTGGAGGGATGGACCACTGAGCCAGATGGGCATGACCAAAGGGAAATAAAATACCACAGCAGCCCACAACCAGATTTAAGGGTTAAGGCAAGCCAGTCATTGCTGTGATACGGTTTCTGCTCCTGATGCCAGCAACCTGAATTTAGGAATGAGTTCAGGCCATCAGTGGTTGGCCAGGAGGAGGATGACTGAGCATCTGAGAGGATGGAGGGCTGATGTTGATGCTCTGTACACTGCCACCTGTGTGGCTACAGGTGGTAGTGCAGTGGCAACAAGAGTGGGGGGGGTATGTCAGCTGGTGTCTTCAGGAAGCATGTTCAGCATGCATCAGCCTGGATATCCCATCATACTGACATTCCAAGGGGCTAGAACAGAAAAAGGAAAAAGCCTAACTTGAGGAGAATGAGAGAGCATGTGCTCGGGCCCTGACCCTGATCACTACCTGCTGGTCTGGAACCTCAGAAACTCCTGCTTCCTTGTCCAGGAGATGGCAGGAGGTTGGATCCAGCTCAGCTGGACCCTGACACAGGGGGAGCAAGCCCTTGGGGTTGAAACCTGGGCTGAGTAAGTAGTAAGGATTTTGGAGGGTGGAGCTCGACCTCCAGGGATAGGGGCTGAGGCAAAGGGACAGAAACAATAATTAAAAATAAATATATACATACAAACATACCTAAATGAATAAAATGAATAAAAATAAATAAATAAATAAATTAGGTAAGGTAAGGGTTGGGCTCTGTTTCTGAGGGAGGATAACTGCTGCAGTAGTGCTGTGCACCAGGGCACTGTTTGCAACATAGCAACCCTGTGACTGGTGTTATACCATGCAGAGTCCTCTGAGGGTGACACAGCCAGGTGCGTTCAGTAGTGTAAACCCATTTTCACCACTGAATATCTGGCACCATCATTTATATTGCACCTTGCTTCCTGGGGAGACATCTTCCATTGGAAACCAGGGCAAACATTTTATGTATAGCAGATTTTAGAGGTGGCAAAACAAGGAGCATGTTTGAGCCTCAAAATTGTACCCCCACCAGTTGTGACTGTGCATGGAGCCCCAGATCTCAAGTCATTAAACTTGAACTATGGCTTGTGTTGTGTGCATAGCACTTTTTTAAGTCATGGAGTGGTTTTCACTTCACATACTGTTTCTCATTTACAGACTGAGTGAGACGTGAAACTGCTGTTTTCTAGATGACAGATATGTCCAAACAAGCCCAGCAGAAAGGTGTTAATGCATCCGACAAAATTCATACTACCTGTGACACTAACACAAACATCGCAAAGACACCGCTGACATAACTGCTGCAAGTCTGCAGACTGACTATTCTCACACTTACCTCAGTTTATACTTATTTCATTACAACAGCAATTTCAGGCTTAGTCCTGCAGTGTACAGTCTTCTGTCATGTGACAGTTCTGCTACAGTATATGCAGCCTCTCCAAGTCTGATTTTACTTCTGTAACAAAACATGTAGAAACTATTGCACTAAGTGCGAGAAAAACAATGTCAGAAAACAACCATTTCACAAGTTTAAAAGGGGTTTAAAGAGCTTAAAAACCCTCATGTACACTAGCAAGCTGGAAATAACATACAATTTTGAAGCAATAGTTCATATTACAACAAAGAATTATTCAAAACCGGTTTGCTTTTTATTTCATTTGAGATTGTCCTTTTCTTCTCTCTTGTAAGGTGGCTATTTCCCATATTTTGAGTCTGCTGTAGCAATATTTATAGGTTTAAACATGAAAGGAGAGCTTCATTTATTTTTATTTATTCATAGTTTCTGGCCAGGAAAGGCACATTGAGCTGTGACAGCTCATTCCCTGATGTGTCCTGGAGGCTGGGTTACATGGACCTGTTTTATTGATAGGATTGTTGGTCAGGGCACCAGGGAAAATTCTCTACTGTTACAAAAAAGTGCCATGGGGTCTTTAACTGCCACCTGGACCACCACCACGGATGGGCAGAAGGAACCTTGGTTTAACATCTCATTGGAAGGATGGCACCTCAATACTGCAACACCCCACGACACACAAGGGCTACACTATAGTGTCAGTATTGGCTATTAGCTCATGTTTCTTGCATGGGACAAGAACCCATAACCTTCTGACCTTCTGGCTCCAAAAGTGAGTATGCAACCAAATGAGCCACTGACACTATATTTATTTGTTAATTGAGTTTGTGTTAGTTGACCGAGAAAGGAGGGCTAGGCAATACTGTCTAATTTCATCCTTTTCTGGGGAGGTTTGCGGATACACATCGCAAACCAACTGAAATTGAACCATATTAAGCCATTGGTGATGTTTAGGAGGCAGTATAGGGTAGTGGTTTGGGGCATAGAGCTGCAAACCTGGAGACCTGGGTTTGAATGCCATCAGCCCCCACTTGCATACTGAGCAAGTCACTTAACTTCCTTGTTCTCCCAGGTTGTACCTGGAAACAAGCTCTAGCTTAGTGTGTGCCTTTCCTGGTTCAACAATTTTCCCCTTTCCCTTTTCGTAAATGTAAGAAACTTAGCCAGGATATCAGAGAAATTCTACTACTCTTAGAGAAATGTCTTGGGATCTTTAACATCTGCCTGAAGAATCACCAGAAAAAATGCAGATGAGATCTTGGTTTAATGTTTAATCCGAAGGATGGAAAGTATGGCTGCCCCAACATTTCACAAATAGCTTGTTTTTATTTTATTAATATTCTCACACTGTTTTTGAACACCCGCTTTCTTGGGATCAAGGTGAACTGGAAAGTACAAACAGTGAGGACATCAGGACAAACTCCAGGCCACAAAACATTGGGACTAGGTCCACATATCAGGCCAGTAAATGTGCAAATGGGCACAACCAGCCTGGGTTGCTCTGCAATTCAAATGTCATTCCAGCTGAAAGCCCAGATCGCCCTTTATTAGAGCTACTTGTTCAGCATGAGCAGGGGATTTTCTGATAAGGCAGTTCAGCTAGGATTACCATATCCACTTTAAAGATATGAAATTTAGACGGAAAAAAAAAATATTGCCTTGCTGCCCCCTGTCAGCCCTGCATGCATTTAATGTATGTGTACACTGATAATGTTGTATTGCATTTGTCACTGTAAGCTACCAGGTTGCATCTGAAAATAGTCATTTGTTTGTCTTGTGAACTTAGCCCTGGTAAATAAAAACAAAATAAATAGGAGGAGGGTTAGGGACTCTGCGTGCATGTGTGTGGGGGAAGGGGATTGTGTCTTAGAGTCCTAGAAAAGGATGCCTTGGGAGCTATACGTTGTTTACAGCAAGGCCCCCTCATGCATGGATGCCTACCACAAAACCACCACACCTTCCATGTGCCCTTAACAAGGTTATCTGCCTTCCGGCATGCTGTGTAGCATGGCACCACTTCCCTGCCTGCCTTCTGACCTGATCCCCTGCGTGGTCCATCTGGCAGAATGGGATTGTTTCAGACTTTGGGATGCATCACACCGGGGCCTAACCTTAGCCCCAGCAACCAGGACACAAGCACACCATAGGCACCCCACTGCCCACATAGTGACAGGGTCACAATTGCTAACATGTTTAAAATGCCCCTCATCTGCCACTGCTGTGGACAATGCTGCCCATCCTACTGGCAGTCCTTCTCTGGGTTTCTCCTGTTATGACTGTACCGATAGGCATGGAGAGCAGCCTTCAGGGCTCGCTGCAGTTTCTTCCAGGCCTCGACCATCTCCTGCTGTTCTGGTTCCTCCTCCTCCTCCTTCGTACAGTGGTCCATCTTCTACTGCTCCCACTAGGGAACCCCCCCAAACCTGGATAGCCCCCACATGCCACAGGTTGGTCTGCAAGGACACACGTACAGTATACACACACCAGTCACATGGCAACCAAGCAAAGCGTACAGTACACAAGTAAATAGTAGTGGGATACAGTACTTACTTGGTAACTAAAAGAGGGCATAGTGAAGGCAATAAACCTCTGTGTCAAGCAAGTAAGCAAAAGCAAAAGGACACGGAACCATAATGGTTCTTGAAAGAGGTGGCAGGAAAGGTAAAGGCTAAAAGAGTAGCACTCAGAAGGTATAAGGAGACCCAGAGAGAGAGGAGGATAAGGAAGTGTATCAGGAAAAACAGAAGGAGGCACAAACTGAAGAAAGAATATCTCAAGCAATATCAAAAGGGGACAAGACATGTTTTAGGTATGTTAGTGAAAAAAGGAAGACTTAGGGAGGAATTGTAAGGTTAAGGGGGGAACTGTACAGAGGGGAACCAAGAAAAAGCAGACATCTTGAACAAATACTTCTGCTCCATGTTCACAGTGGAAGGGGAAGGGGAGGGATCACAAAAAAACATCAGGAGCTTTGGTGGGAGGGAAGTGGACACTAGTTCTTTCTTTGTGGAGAGAGTTCGGAAAGCACTGGATAACCTGAAGGTGGAAAAAGCTATGGGACCAGAAGGTAGGGCATCCAAGAGTGCTGTGGGAACTCTGAGAGGAACAAGCTACATATCTGACAGACCTAGTTAACTGATCGCTGGAGACTGGAATGGTCCTGGAGGACTGAAGAAGGGCAGATGTAGTCCCATTTCACAAAAGTGGTAGCAGGAAAGGCAGGCAATTATAAGCCTGTCAACCTATAATTGGAAATACTAGTAAAGGAAAGGACTGAGGAATATCTGGTATCCAACAGTTTACAGGGTCTGAGGCAGCATGGATTCACACGAAGGAGGTCATACCAAACAAATATGATAGATTTCTTTGATTGGGTGACCAAGGAGTTAGATCAGGGTGGAGTGGTGGACGTAGCCTACCTGGATTTCAGCAAGACTTTCGACATTGTTCTGTATCGGAGCCTGGTAAGCAAGATGGGTAGCTTGTGGGTGGGGAACAAGGTGGTAACTTTGGCAAGAAACTGGTTGGGGATAGGAGACAGAGGGCAGTGGTAAACGGAGTTTGCTCTGAGGAAGGGACAGTGACCAGCAGGGTACGTCAGGGTTCAGTGCTGGGATAAATCCTCTTTACTGTCTTTATTAGTGGCATGGCAAAGGAGCCAGAAGGGAAGGGAAGCCTCTTTGCAGAGGACACCAAGTTCTGCAACAAGGTGGACACTTCAGGGGGATAGAAAGGATTGGCAAATTTGGCAGAGATCTGAAAAAAACTGGAGGAGTGGTCAAGGGTAATGTAGCTGGGTTTCAATGCAAAACAGTGCCAAATAATTCACTTGGGCCATAGAAACCCAAGGCAGAGTACAAAGTGGGTGGAGTGGTACTGACAATGACCAAGAGAGACCTGGGTGTAATTGTAGTAGGTGATCTAAGGTGGCCAGGCAGTGCAACAAGGCAGTCGGAAGGGCTGGTGGGATGCTGGGGTGCATAGGAAGGGGTAGCACCAGCAGAAAAAGGAAAGTGGTGTTGCCCTCATATAGATCACTAGTAAGCCCCCACCTTGAGTATCATGTCCAGTTCTGAAGACCGCATCTCCAGAAGAACATAGACAGAATGGAGGCAGTCCAGAGGAAGGCTACCAAAATGGTGCAGGATCTGCATCAAAAATCCTACAAGGAGATGCTAAAGGAGTTCAATATGTACACCCTGTAGGAGAGAAGTGAGAGAGGGGATATGACAGAGACCTTTAAATACCTCACAGGGGTTACTAAGGTACAGGAAGGGAGTATTTGTCAGGAAAAAGATGCTCTAGAACAAGAGGATATGCTATGAAGCTGGAAGGGGGCAGGTTCAGGAGAGATGGAGGAAATATTTTTTCACAGAAAAAGTGGAATCCTGGGACAACCTTCCATCTGAGGTAGTGGGGGCAAAAACAGTGGTGGGGATCAAAAATACCTGGGATAGACACAAGGGAATTGTAGGGGTAAGAAAGGAAGGGGAGGAAGAGACAGCACCATAGATTTAGTGAGTCTACAGCAAAAACGAAGGTTGAAAAAAATTTAAAAAATAAACTAGGCAGACTGGGAGGGTCAAGCGGCCCTTATCTGCCATCAGACTCTGTTTCTATGATAGGGGTTTACCAGCTTCTAATAATTCCCTTCTCATCCCGATACCCATTAACCTCATTGCTAAGGACATGTGGAGGTAGGAGGATGGTGAGCGAGGGCACTTCTTGGGCAATGTCTTCTTCGTGCAACCCATGCCTGGATGTGGAAAGTCACCAGTGTAAACAGTGTCCACTATTATGGGACTGCACCCCTAACACCAACACTGAGAGGTCATTGGCTGTTAGGCAGGACAAGAATACACAACAGTTGCTCTTAAATGAGACTTCTCTGCATTCACCAAGGCTCCAGGCTGAGTGTGTGTAGTGCCTTGTGCGCATGCGGTTCATCACGAACACATGTGTAAACCCTAGGGACACCACTATTACCATGAGGGGAGGATGTGTTCTGGCTACCTGATGAATGTGGGAACAGATGAAGAGATGATACTGACAAAGGCATGAATGTGTCCAGAGTGGACAATGGAATGCTAATAGAGCAGAAATGCACAGGCCATTTCAGGTTTGGCTGTATCACCATAGATGAGCAATGCATGACTCCATTCTCTGGCTTTCCATGTTGTCCACCCAAAACACTCCTCTCTAAGTAGGATTCAACTTATTACAGGTTTGGCATTTCATCCTATCCTCCCCTTATGATACTCACCGTTGCTCTTTGTACAAGGAGTTGGTCTAAAACTTCATGTATGCTTGCAGGCAGATACATCTGGCTAAGTTTAGGTATAGGTGCAATGGCCAGAAGCTTTCTCCAGTACATCTCCAACCTGGTCAAGATCAGGTGCAGCAGGTTGGATCTGCACTCAGCTGCTAGTATCAAATTGAAATTTTCAGGTATAAGGACAAATGTAGGGAGGCAGAGGTTTGCCTTCATAGGACCCAAGTGCTGGAACGTGTTGCCTATTGACCTTTGGCACTTCTCCACCCCCCTTACTGGTATGGGTGGACCTTGCTTTAAGACTACTTGATAAAGTTCCATTGTTATTTATAAAGTGGGTAGAAATTTTCCAGGAGTATGATTGCATAAGAGGTACAGGTACCTGTGCTCTTATCCAGCTGTAACCTGCCAGCCGATCCTACTTAGACCCAGAAAGATGGTGCACAGCCAGGTATCCCTACCTCCCATACCTTTTCTAATTGAAACTCTCTCAGCTGCAGTTCAAGTTTACCAAAACACTGTATACTCATAGGTCACCAGTATCCTCCTCCCCCAGCCAAGCAGCTCACCTGCCTCTTCTTATCTAAACCCAGACAGAATCCCATTTTTGTAATGTAAAAAATCTAACCTGAAACTGAAACAAAGTTTTCATTTACTTGCCTATTTTACTGTCCTTGGAGTCCAGTATTCAAGCAGCTGATCAACCCACCTGCCAGTCTGAGGAGCTCGCTCACAGCAATTCCCCACTCACAGTCACACAAGGAATAATAAAATAGCATGTTAAATTAAAAAAGGAAACCATCTTTTTTCAAGGGAGCGTCATGATGAAACTGACCGGTAAGACACTCGCTCAAGGAGAAGAACGAAACACAGAACACTGTGGCAGCTCCAGATGGATATGCTTGGTCTTGCTTAAGCCAGTGACTCCATAGCACTCACAGTCATGTATCTTAATCGGTGTAAAAGAAAATTATGACATTTCCTTCCAGTTTTCAGCGAGCAGCCCGATACCGTAAACCGTGGTCAGGGATGCACTAAATATGGCGGCTGGTGAGGGGTACGCACGCTATCAGTGAAATTGGCAATTCCCTCTCAATGCAATGGCCGCTCTGAGCATACCTCCATGGAAATGTATTTTGGAGGGGGGGGTCTAATGTAAATAAAAGCAGTGCTAAGCAATGCATGTGTGTGTGTGTGTGTGTGTGTGTGTGTGTGTGTGTGTGTGTGGAGGACCTTACCAGTAAGTATGTGTGTGAGTGTAAACAGTGAAATTAATAAGGGGACTATTTTTTATTAAAACCACCTTTTTCACATTTTATGGCAAGTTTTTTTTTTTTTCCCTCAAATATTCACTTGGGAGACCCATTTTGTAAGCAGAATAAGACACTCCAAGTTGTGGTTTATGGGCTGATAAGAGCACTTCCCAGGTGCTAAAGGCACTCGGGGCAAGCGCCTCATGCCTCATTACACACTTGGGGCATGCTCTTATCAGCCCATAAACCATACCTCATTGTGTCTTATTCCTTACATGTACAATGCCTACTGTAGGTACCAGACTGTATTAATTCATGTATGTGTTCAAGCATTATCCCTGTGTTAGAGAGATTTATTTATTTAATATATCGGATAGACCTTATCAATCCCTGCATTAGTTGGCATTAGTTTCTGATGAAGGACTCGATGTAGTCCGAAAGCTAAAGCACCTGTTTTCTTTTGTAACATCTATGTTGGTCCAATAAAAGGTATCAAAGCATCTCTTTTTTTCTGGATCGTTTGTCACAAGGACCAGTACGGCAACATAACCAATTTTCGGTGTTCTCATCTGAGCTTAGGCCATGTGTAGCCTAGAAGACCTGCTATTGTCACCTCCTCCCCGAGCAGCTACTTCAGGAGTCCATTTGTTGCTCCTCTCTTCCTGTGTTGACCTTGCATCACTGTGGGAAGATGAGTATTGGTAGACAACAGATCACAGCTGGTGGTTACCATTCTGGGGGGGTAGGGCTTGGTGAGGGATTGATAAGGTGTGTGAGTATCAGGATACACCCTGAGAAGAAACAAATTCTAGAGAGAGGTCAGACATGTTTTGTTTCTGTCCTGAGGGTCCCTGTCACACAAGCAGGGTGTGTCACTAATGGGACAGCTGCTCCTGTTGTGCCGCTCCCCCTTGGGCAAGTCTAAGTATGCCTAGGTAGCTGAGGAATGAGATGCTCTTGTATTAGATTTTATTTCATGTTCTCGGCAGACCTAGAGTACATCACAGAAACCTGGCTGGGTGATGACACTGGTGCTGTGCTGGAGACAGATATCCTGGCCAGGTATTCTGTGTTACACAGCCTGAAGTGTGATCAGAGTGGAGAAGGTGGCCATCTGTTTTAGGTCTATGCTTAACCTCATGGTGTGTACCCAGTGGAGGAAGCTCAGCTTAATGTATGTCTGTTAGGGGTGTGGTGGTACAAGATGCAAAATTCTTCTCATTTACCAGCCTCTGGGATGCAATGGGGATTTTTTTAAAGGAGAATTGTGGCAAATGAAACTCCCCAACCCCGAAAAGCTTACCTCCTGATTAAGCTTTTCCGCCTTAAAACCCTCTTTTTTTCCAGGAGGCAATTAATTTATTTTTATTTCTTAAAATCCATGAACTGGAAATATGGCAGACTGTGTGCAGCTCCATTTACTGTAACAGTGTGGTGTCACCACTTACATTGAAGCAGTGGTGCGGCACCACACTGTTACAGTAAATGGAGCTGCACACAATCCGCCATATTTCCAGTTCGTAGATTTTAAGAAATAAAATAAAGTAATTGCCTGCTGGAAAAAGAGGGCTTTAAGTACGCAAAAGCTTAATCGGGAGGTAAACATTTCGGGGGTGGGGAGCTTCGTATTGCCACAGTTCTCCTTTAAGGAGTTTGCACGCTTCCTTGCCCGTAAGGTGCTGGAGCCACCAACTGGTTGGTATTGGGAGACATCATAGCCTGGGTCAGTGATGACGCTGCACAATTTGGATGATCACTCCTCCAGCACAAGATTAATGTGGGTTTGCACATGCAGTTACTACCAGAACCCACTTTCGTGATCATGCCTTGGACTTGATTTCCCTCTGGGGATTGATATCTTTGACATGGAGGTTGATTCAGTCTTTTAATACGATCATCACATTGTGTAGTTTTTCAGGATCCCCCAAAGATCAGCCACCCCCATTGGGATGGTCTAGAACTGCCCTTTGAAGAATGTAGAGCCAGAACAATTCTTGGTATTACTGGACCTACAGGGTATGGAGATATTATGGGCAGGTGGAAGTGGGGCAGCTGTTGAGGGCTCTACTTTGGCTCTTGGGACAGCCCTTGATAACACAGCACATTACAGTGCACACATGGGTAGCTCCACAGGTTGAAGGCAACGAGGTGGTGATCTGAGCATTTCTGGAGAAGACTGGGGACTGTTGAGGGAAAATAGGCTCTTCATACTCATTACAATGAGTACCACAGAAAATCACCCTGAAAAGGATAGAGTTGCTGTCACTGGTGATTGTGGCAGGGAGGAATCATATGGCTCAGCTCTTCCAGAGTCTTGATAGATTTTTACACTAGTGTTGACCCGTTAGCTCAGAATCCAAGCTGATAGATGGATTTGAGGTTTTGAACTGCCCCTGTTCATGCACTTACTCTTTCTAATAGTAAAACCAGCCGATCAGCTTTTATTCATCTACTGTAAAGGCGGTTATTCATGAGGGGAGGGTGAGTTGTGCCAGTCACCCACCAAGACTCAAATTGGGTGCTGAAGGGGGGGAGGTGGGAAGAGGGTGCTGCCAGGGTTGGGGGATGGGGAAACATTAGGGGATTATTTTTTTAGCACAAACAAGCACTTTTCTCTATTGAAGACAGCGTCCAACCAAGGAGGTGGGCAGGTTGTGCCAATCAACATGGTGGGACTAAAATACCAAAATATTGTGGATAAGGAGGGAGGGAGTGGGATCTGGGTGCTGACAGAGGGTGGAGAGATAAGTGATCATATTACTTACTGTGTTTGGCCTGGGTGGTGAGGGTGGGACATTGGAAAATAAACACAGGGTGGGTGTTTTAAATTTATGTTTCAAAAGCATTCTGATAACAATTATACCATGGGCATCCAATAACAGCCAATCAAATCAGCAGGCTGGCACCTTACCAGCATTGTAAATCCTCTGATAATTGACGCAAAAGGTGCCAGCCTGCTACAGTCACATGCCACCCCAACACTAAATCATTCCGATACCCGATCCAAGTTGAGACAGCCGCCATATTATCTCCTGCTAACTGTAATCACTAACCTCTGATACTGGTAAAAAAACGATGGAACAGCTCAGTGACACTGCTACTCATCTACATCCGGCGACACAGCACAGGTTCACTGGGTTTGGTGACACACTCCCAGTAGACAGCAGCAATTCAAAACGGAGTGGCATAGGGAAATCCTCAAACCTGGTTTTGGGGTTGTGCTTTGGGGGCGGACATAAACGTAAACCGAGCATGGTGATGCACTGCGGGTTCACTGCGTTCAGTGGTACTCTCACAGTAGATGGCAGGGATTCAAAAGGTACAGGGGAAATACATGGACTATTTTCTTCCACGTACAGGTATTTCTAAAAAATATATATATATTTTTTGAAAGAAAAAAAAAACTACAGATTTTATAAATACAGCCATATACTAAATCATGGTATAATCACAAGGACCCACTCGAGGGTGTGGGTTATGGGGAGACTTACCAGGGCTGGTGAGGATTTGACCACTCAGCTGTGCCTCATGGCCAAACCATGCCAGCCATGGTAAATCCTCCCATAATCCACACCCTCTCATTGTTTATTGCTTAAATATCCAAATACTGAATACCCAAATATTTGGCTGTCGAATACTGAATATTTGGGAAATGGGTATCTGCACAACCCTACTAGTGAACTCCCTTGAGGATGAGGACAAACCTCAGGAGGATCTGAACAAGCTTGGTGATTGGTCAGACTCCTGAAGCTTCAGATTCATTGTAGCCAGATGCAAGGTACTACACCTGGGGAGGAAAAACAGAGGCAGGACCTATATGCTGTGTTGGGCTCCTCTTACTGTATTCTAGAAGAAAGAGGAACTAGGGGTCATAATAGGTGATGGCTGAAGCAGGACAGGCTGTGCACAGCTGTCTGCAAGAGGGCCAGCACAATGTTGGGGTGCATCTAAAGCAGGTGATCAGGAGAGCAGGGGAAGTAATCCTGCCACTTTAAAGCTGTGTTTACACGGCTGCAGTTCTCTGACCTTTGAGCTGCTCCATTCCTGCTCTGATCTCTCCAGTGAGTCTTTACACAGCCTGCCCTCATGCCGATGCAGGTTGTGACAGAGAGTACATTTGGGGGCCAGGTTGTTCCCCCTGACATCAGCAGTGATGTGCTGGTGATGCGGTCATTGCTGTCATCAGTCTGGGAGCGGAGGTTTTCCACTGAAGCAAGTGTTGAAGTGGATTTACACTGCTACAGAATTTGCTCACTCTGATAAACATTCCCACTCCTGTGCTGGAACAACGAGAGGATCTGAAGCACTCCAATGACAGTCTGGTAAGTGTCTACACTGCCAACTTTGCAGCGCATCACCCCGTGCACACAGTCTAATTCTCTGTAAATGTGGCACTTTAAACATGCCTTAAAAGGACCTGGTCAAACCCCACCTGAAGTTCAATCTGCAGTTCTGATCTTCTTGATACAAAAAGGACGCTGAGACAGTCAAGCGGGAGCAATGCAGGCCCGCTAAAATGATGAGTGGCATGTGGGACAAAAGCTATGAGGAAAAACTGGAGGCCTTTAACATGTTCACTTTTGAAAAAAGGAGGCTGAGAGGGGACATGATTTCTGTTTTTTAAATACTCAGTGGTATCAACAGGATTGAACAGTTATGAACTGGCCAGGTCACATGTTTGCTTGCTAGTCTGGCAACCCTGGTTTGAAAATGGCCTCAGGTTGCAGAGGGTTGGTTGGGGAAGACGGGATGAGCATCCCACATGAAAACTATTGTCCTTTGGGGTGGGAGGGGGACTCTGTCCTCTCCTGTTTGTCAGCCACCCTGCAGAGGCAGGGAGGTAGCCCAGCTGTGGTTGCTGAGGGAAGGAGGAATGCTGCCAAATGCTGATGTGTGCCAGAGAGCCACTGCATGCATGCATGCACATTATGACTGCATTCTGGTTTACCTGGGGGAGAAAGAATGGAGGAAGAAGCCCGCACAACAGGGTGATGAGAGCCCCTCATCAGGCCCTACACTGCCGACCAGGAATCTGCCTCGCACTCCAAATCCTGACGCTGTCAGGAAAGTTGCAGTCTCCTGGGACTCGCCATGGAGGCCATACCATATGGGAACAAAGGAGGCTGGGCCAGGGCTAAGTACCTGGAGATGACAGGTGATGGGATATGGTGGTGGGGGGGTCACTCAAATGGGGGGCACCAAGAGGTACAGAGATAAAATACCAATAGAAATAAACTTGAAGTCACAGATGTTTGATCTGATGTCCAGTAGTGGGATACAGGGACACGCCTTGAAACTCAGAGATGGTAAATTCAGGGGTAAGTTTTTATTTTGCAGTTTTAGGCCAGGAAAGACACACAAAGCTGATGCTTGTTTCCAGGTGTGTCCTGGGAACACAGGGAAGTAAAGTGACTTGCTTTTGGTCACACAGTATGCAGGTGGTGGCTGTGGGATTCAAACCCAGTTCTCCAGGTTTACAGCTCAGTGCTCATAACCACTACACTATACTGTCTCCCATGTGAGGAGGTACTTTATCTCCCTGAGAGTGGTGGTGACCCCACAGAACAGCCAGCCAGCGGAAGCAGTTTACATGAAGACAGTGGACAGCCTTTAAGGTAAGCCTCAACAGATTTCTGCTTATCAAGGGAATTGCCTGGTACCTTAGGAAGTACAGTGGGTAGGGAATCTCTATAGATTGGTACACCTGGCACAGACTGCTTATTTCATTCTTGCTTATGAAGCGGGGGAAATATGATGGAGCAAGAGTCCATTCCAACCTTAAACTACCATGTTACTGTTATTCGAAGGGATAAACACCTCCATTCACATAGAGATGACAGGTAGACAATATAAATTTAGAGCATTTGTCAGAGTCTATAAGGGTGGAGGGCTTACCACAGGCAATTCAGCTACCTGAAAACCAGCCTCTTCTATGTCCCAGACAGGGACTGGTAAGAGAGCTCTCATCACTAACATGTACTGTTGACTTTCAGCATCCTGCAGTGGGGAACACTCCTAGAGTCCCACTTCTTTACAGAGCAGACCACACAGGCCATGTTACCCGTGTCTATCTCTTTTACTACAACTTGTGTTTGTACCATCTAGCAATGGCTACTGTTGTACTGTACCAGAAGCTCCTGCTTTATATTTCAAGGCCTCAGGACCCCATCCCATGTAAATGTTTATATTGTAGCGTCTCAGGTTATACAATCCTGGGAAGTGAAAATACAATTACAATTGCTTAAGATATAACTAAGGTGCGGAGCCTCCTGGCTGCCCAGAGAATGTGCAGTACACATTAATGCACCTAGGGTTAGAAGCAGACTCAAACACCTGGAGCCAGGTTACCAGGATGGGGATGAGTACTGCCTGTGACAGTTTAACCCAGCCTTTGGAAGGTCAGTACCACTGTTTGATGATGTAGCAGTGGACCCTTGTGGTGGACAATGGAGCTAGGTCCATTGTGAGGGGTAGACACTTTAGCCATTACTGCATGCAGTTGAGGCCTTTAAGTAGTGGAACATGGCACTGTTGTGGACGTGAGTGGGTCAAAGGGCATTAAGGAGAATAGAGATGAGAGGGTCAGCTGTGACCCGGTTCTGATTCTGACCCTAATATTTTTTTTAAAAGTTCTAATTTACTCTGGTTTCCCAAAACAGATACATTTTCCAGACTAAACCAGAACCAGGCCAAAGGTAAATTCGGACCATGTCAAATCATAGAATCTGGTTACCCCTCCACTCTCTTCATAAGCCTTTTCTTTATGTCAGTTAATATCTAAAACTGTTATTTTGTTTTTCCAACTTTTTGCTCATTGTAAATAAGAATGAAGCTCCAAAATCATTTACAGTATTAGAACTGGGTCAGGACTGGGCCACTTGAAAATCATAACCTGGTCAACAGACTGAATATGGTCAAATCAGAGTTAAGTCACAAAGGACTCTGATTTCCAGTGTCAGGTCGAGGTAGGTCATTTGGGGGGGGCTGATCTAACACAGAGCCGGTCCTCCCATCCCTAAAGGACAACAAGGAAATGCCTGCATCATACAACAAACGTGGGCGGTACTCTCTACCATGGATCTTCCTGTCCAAACTAGATCTGCCCTTGGGGGGTGGTCTCCACAGGTGGTAATGCATGGAGGAAGCATGTTGGAGATTAATGGTACATGGGACTGAAGGTTGTTGTCTGAAAGACATGCTAGGGCAGGGTGGAGAAAAAGCTACTGTACATTTAAAAAAAAAAAGCTAGAAAGAAGATGCAATTAAGATTTCAATGCCTTTTGTTAGATTATATTTCATGTTTGAACCAGTCTGGCACTCTTGCATCATGTCCTGGCAAAATATTCCCATTAAAAAAATAACAGATTTTATGGACAGCTGACAACATATTTTCTCGGATCTTGTGTGCCAGTTACTCAGGCAGCGTGGCTGTGAAGCACCAAGGGGCATCAGATTCATCAAGACCCAGCTGCAGCACATTCTCTGACAACATACAAATGTAAGACGTCAGCGAGCGGAATTACTGTGGGGTATGTCAGCAGAGACATGGCGCTGGGAAGTGAAGATTATTACCAAGAAAAATTGACAATGAAAAAAAGTGATTGGAAGCACACCAGCTTGCTGCAATCAGAGCCGCAAGCTAGACTGTTATGCTGCAGAGCAATAACTTGGACAACATTACCTACAAATGTAACCACACTTAGGCAACTTGATCATGCAGCGGTATCCTGGTAATGTGAAAATATGGAATTAATAAAAATGCATTACTCTTAAATAATGAGACACAAAACAGAAAAAGGCTATCCAACAGGGCTTAAATTAAAAAGCGAGTCACAGCTGTCGGTTACTGGGTTAGTAATCTGCCTGTTCTGTGTACCCATGATTCACGTTGAAAGGTAACTAGTCAGCCTACTATAATAAGATTCCTGACTCTCAATGTTTCTTCATTAGGTTGGACAGTCCATGCTTTACCCTCTGAAGCCATCAGATTTAAAACAAACAAAATGTTCTTTTAAGCAGTTGCAGGTTCCCTGTAATTACAGTAGACGTGATTTTTCAACTGTGAAGAATAAGCTCAAATACTAGATATAACAAGCATTTTTCAATGCTGAATGTTCACTGCTGGTATTGCTGCTGTACTGGGTCTTGCTTTTACACAGTTTTACTATATATTTACCCCAGATAGAGCAGACGAGATGCAAGACCTAATTTTCAGTAGTGTCCTGCTTCAGATATTCAGCATAGTCTTCTTATGACCCCACCTCATGAACAAGGGCAGAGAAAATGTTCAACTCCTGCCCGAAAGGTGGTTTCACACAGTGACTGTAAAATGCACTTTTGGGACAGGATTGCCTAATTTCACTGCCATTGTTCATGAGGTGGGGACCCAAATAATGCATGTTGAAAACTGTGGGCATCAAATATTAAAAAATGACCAAGTTATGCTACTAAGTTCAAAACCTCATTGAAATACATTAAACCGTATATGCAATTTCCTCAGTTTGCGGTCCGGCGTTGAAGAGTGAAGACAGGTCTGCAGTCTAGAGAGGATTACAGCGTTGGACCCGGTGGGTAAATAAGAGCTTTGGGGGTGTGGGAGGGTGAGTGCTGAGTGGGAGGGTTGGGTGGGTGGACAGTAAAGGCAGCAACAGACATCAGTGGATGGTTTTATTTTTATATGGTTTAAAAAAAACTACAAGGGGCAGTTTTCTTTATTTCAGGTGGCAACACTGTGGGATTGGGCACTCCCAGTGTCAGTTATGTCTGGCAGTACCGGAGCACTGGAGGTGGGCTCCCTGCTCCTGCATAAGTAAAATGGGCAGGGTGAAGGGGTAGCAGCTGGCACGTGGGATTAGGCATGCTGGTGGCAGAATATTTATGTGGGTTGGGCTTGGGGGGCAGTTTCAGCAGCTGCTATAACAGACATCGATGGACAGTTTTCTCTTTTGCAGGCTGTATTAAAAAAACTATGAGGGATGATTTTCTTTACTTCAGGTAGCGACACTGGAAGATTAGTAGCCCCCAGTATTGGTGTTATGTTTGTGGGGGTCAGTGAGGGGGTGGGTGCAGAGTGGGAGGGTCATATGGGGGGACAGTGAGGATGGGGCAGCAATGAACATCCATGGAGAACAGACAGAACACCAGGAGGAAGGAGCTACTGGTATAACCAAAACTTCTCTACTGGGACTAAGAACTAGAACTCTTGTACTGAGACCTTCAATTTAGGGTAAAAAAAAGTTAGTGTGTTTGTCAGAGGTAGTTGAAGTAAATTATCTGTTATCTGTGTACTTATCTAGGTGCTTGTCACAGGTGTCAGAAGGGAATTGTTATCTGTGAAATTAACTAAGTATAGAAAGATTTGCAAAGTAGGGGGAGTGCCTTAGCTAGAAGGAGCCAGGTTAAAACCAGATTTAAGCACTGCCCTAGATAGCTTGTGCCAGAGAACAGACAGAACACCAGGAGGAAGGAGCTACTGGTATAACTAAAACTTCTCTACTGGGACTATATTGCCCTCCTTCCCTCCCTCCCTCCACTCCCCCCACCCTAAACCAGTTCTACTTTTATAGGCACAGGACTTAACTGACAACAGGAACTTCCTGTTTGGGAGCAGGAAGTGAGTGATCACAGAGCCACCAAAGACACACCATCCTAGAAGGGCAAGAGTAGCTCTCCATCCCCCCCTAGCTGCTGGAGGTCTGACTCTGAGCAAGTAAGGAGGCTACTGAGAAATATAGGAGTTTCTTGTCTCAGAACAGGAAGATCAGGAGCTAGAAAGGCACAGAGGCAGTAAGTAAGTAGGGGAAGAAAAAAAAAAGAAGAAAATAAACAAACGGAGGAAAGAGTAAGTATTCCAAACAACAGTTAGGGGTCCAGAAAAAAAGACATGATGGGAGTGGTGCAGTGCAGTGGCTGTGGAGCAGCAGCCTTCCGGTAGACATTCTGGAAGATACAGAGTTGTCCCATCTGCAGACTCCTCTCTGGACTGAGGGAGGAGGTTGCTCATCTCCAGGCTGAGTTGGCCAGGATTTGAGGGACCTCCTCTCCCACCCAGGGACCACCATGGTCACTGCCATTGCCTCAGAGGTTGCCAAGAAAGAGGAGCGGTTGGACCACACTGGGCTCAGGGAGGGTGAGGGTGGTGGAACAGAGGGACATCCCTCCAGTTGTACCTATCTACAATTTCTATGCCAGTCTGGAAAAGTGTGGTTCCTCTGTAGAGGCACCCACAGTGGAGACCAAGGAGGATGCTGGGAACCTTCACAGAGGAGATCCACAGGAGGGTGGCATGGGACCCCACAGGGGAAGGAAACAACTCCTGGTGGGGGACTCCATTGCTGGGAAGATAGAACTGGAGGAGGAAGGGGAGAGGGAGGAAAGGTGCCTGCCTGGCACAATGGCTTGGAGGGACAGGGAGCGAGCCCTCAGGATCACAGGAGTGGCTGCACAGGGGAGGGAGCTGGATGTCATTGTCCACCTAGGGACAAATTACCTGGCTAAGAAAGGAATCAGAGCAGTGCAAGAAGCATTTGTGGAGATGGGGACAAGCCTTAGACAAATAGCACACACGGTAACCTTCTCGGAGGTGCTGCCTGTCTATGGCACGGATGAGGCTATTGTGCTCCACACCATGGGATTCAAGCAGTGGTTGAAAAACTGGTGCAGCGCTCAGGGATTTGGCTTCACTGGGGACTAGAGGTCCACCTGGAGGGATGCAGGCCTATACTGGCGTGATGGTCTGCATCTGTCCAGGAGGGGAACCAGAATCCTAGGTGATAGGTTTAAATGCTTCATTGGCAAGCATTTAAACTAGCCAAGGGGGGAGGCACTGGAAAGGAGCAGGGAAATCCCAGCCCCCCCCAAAAAAATCAGGGTACTAAGTGAGGTAGACACCAACATAGAGATGTCAATAGGGAGAAGCGCTGGGGTAAATGGAGAAAGTGACAAATGCAATAGGGACAGGGATGGGGCAAAAAGGGGTAAGGCCATCAAGAAATGGAGGGTAATGAGTACCAACGCCCATAGTCTGGGCAACAAGCTCCCTGAACTGGTGGTCTTGATGGAAGAGGGATGCCTGGATATCGTAGTAGTCACAGAAACATGGTACACAGAGAACCATGACTGGGATGTTAACATACCAGGGTATACAACCTACAGGAGAGACAGGAGGCAGAAGAGGGGGAGTAGCTCTCAGTGTAAAGGAAGGATAAAAGCTACTGAACAAAAAGAGTAAACAGGGCAGAGAGGAGGCACTCATGGGTCACCTTAGAGACTGGAAATGGCACCACAATCCACACAGGGTTGTATAAGACCCCATGTCAGGGGGAGGGAATGGACAAGGATATGATAGAAGGCATCCTTAGATGGCAGAAAAAGGGAGATACTGTTGATGGGGACCTCAATGCCAGATGTTAACTGAGCACCTTTGCTGCAGCCACATCCAAAAGCAGGGCCATTCTGATGCCCTTCAGGTGGCATGCCTCAGACAGCTAGTTTTGGAACCTACTCATGAAGGAGCAATCTTAGACCTCGTACTCTCAAATGGGGACAGTGAGAGGATCTCAGATCTAGAAGTGGGTCGCCATTTGGGAACAAGTGACCACCAAACAGTGTGGTTCATGATAAACTCAGCTACAGAGTCAAGCCATACAAAAGTGAGGGTTCTGGACTTCAGGAGGGCTGACTTTGACAAGATGGGACAGTTCCTTAGAAAAGCACTAGCAAACAGGTTAGAAGGAGGGGTGGAGCAACAATGGGGAAATATCAAAAATGCCATCACAGAGGCAAAAAGCCTTTGTGTGAAGCAAATAAACAAATCAAAATGAAAGAAAAACCACTATTGTTCTCAAAAGAAGTGGCGGTGAAGGTTAGGGAGAAAAAGATAGCATTTAGGAAGTATAAGGAAACACAGAAGGAGCAGGACAGAGAACTATACCAGTTAAGGCAGAAGAAAGCAGGGAGGGTAGTCAGATTAGCAAAGGCACAAACTGAGGAAAAGATAGCCAACTCAGTTAAGAAGGGGGATAAAACCTTGTATAGGTATATCATGTAGTGTAGAAAGACGGTGGGTGGGTAGAGAGTGACAGTAAAAAAGCAGGGATACTGAATGAATACTTCTGTTCAGTATTCACAAAAGAGGAAGTGGGGGAGGTGCCTAATCCAATTAACAGAAGCACTCTGGAGAGGGGGTCGATCCCAGTCCTTTCACAGAAGAAAGGGTTCTGAAAAAACTCCTAAAACTGAAGGTGGACAAGGCAATGGGGCCAGATGGAATTCACCCAGAATTCTAAAAAGAATTAAGCAGAGAACTAGTGACACCACTGACTGCCCTTTTAACAAATCATGGAGGATGGTGTGGTACCTGAGGACTGGAAGAAGGCTGATGTGATTCCCCTTCACAAAAGTGGGAGCAAGACAGAGGCAGGAAACTACAGACCTGTCAGTTTGACCTCTGTGGTAGGGAAAGTGATGGAAACACTTCTGAAGGAAAGAATTGTTGAGTACCTAGAGGCCAGTGGGGCACAGGACCCAAGGCAGCATGGGTTCACAGTGGGAAGGTCATGTCAGATTAATTTAATTGATTTCTTTGACTGGGTGACCAAAGTAGTAGTCCAGGGAGGGGCTGTGACATGGCCTACTTTTACTTTAGCAAGGCATTTGACACAGTCCCACACAAAAGATTAGTAGTCAAATTAACCAGCCTTGGAGTGGATCCCAGGGTGGTAGTCTGGCTAAAACATTGGCTGAACAACAGGACATAGAAGGTAATTGTAAATGGAGTCCACTCTGAAGAAAGAGGGGTTACTAGTGGGGCACCGCAGGGTTCAGTACTGGGTCCAGTCCTTTTTAATGTCTTTATAAGTGACATTGCAGAGGGACTGGAAGGAAAAGTATGCCTCTTTGCTGATGACACAAAGGTCTGCAACAGGGTTGATACACAAGGAAGCATGGAAAGGATGAGAAGGGACTTGGCAAGGTTGGAGGAATGGTCAGAAGTATAGCAGCTTGGATTCAATGCAAAGAAGTGCAAAATAATGCACCTGGGAAACAAAAACCCTGGGGAAGATTACACAATGGGGGGGAGGTAGTAACAACAACAAAAATGGAAAGGGACCAGGGGGTAATCATATCAGATGACCTTAAGGTTGGCGAGCAATGTGAGAAGGCGGTAGGGAGGGCTGGGGTAATACTGGGATATATAGGGAGAGGCATCATCAGCAGAAAACAGGAAGTTGTTATCTCCCTGTACAGACAGTTGGTGAGACCCCATCGGGAGTACTGCGTCCGGTTCTGGAGACCCCATCTCCATAAGGACATAGACAGGATGGAGGCAGTTCAGAGGAGGGCAACTAAAATGGTGCAGGGTCTGCAAGAGAAGCCATATGAGGAGAGGCTAAAGGAGCTTAATATGTATACCCTTGAGGAAAGGAGGGAGAGGGGAAATATGATAGAAACATTTAAGTACCTTAGTGGAATCAACAAAGTCCAAGAGGGTAGCATCTTTCAGAAAAAGAGATGTGCAAGAACAAAGGGACAAAATTTGAAGATAGAGGGGAGACGGCTCAGGGGCAATGTGAGGAAGTATTTTTTCACAGAGCGGGTGATGGATGCATGGAACAGCCTTCCTGAGGAGGTTGTGGGGTCTAAAACTGTGGGAGAATTCAAGAATGCATGGGACAGACATAAGGCAATTTTTGTGGGGGTAGGAAGAAATAGGCTGTTGGTTAAATAGGATCTGCAGCTTATCCTCTAGGTAGGGAAATGGGCAGACTAGGTGGGCCAAGCAGTCCTTAACTGCCATCAAAGTTTATGTTTCTTTGTTTCTATGGATGGTTTTCTTTGTTACATGGTGTAATTTCTTAGCAGGCTGATCATAACAGATTGGCTGTGCTTGCTGGGCAGCACAGATCAAAGGAAACAGCCAACCTTTAATTGGATCAGCTCTGTCCTTTGAAATACACAACATTTCCACCAGGCAAGCCAGAACAGTGTCATGGTCAGCCTGGCTGATGATTGGTGTGACACTGTCGAGCCCCTTGCAGACCACTCTACATTGAACTGACAGTGTCACACCCCTCAAAAGCCACTCTCCTAATAAAATGTTAAATGTGTGTGCATGCAGGGTGAACATAACTAAGCAATAATACCCTCCAGGGTGGGTGGTATTAGGTTATACCAGACCACCCAGGTTGTAATGAGGCCCGATGCCACAGGTGGAGAACCTTATAGCCCCTGGAAGGTTTGGTATAATATCACCCACTCTGGAGGGTATTATTGTGCTTAGAAAATGGACCACTGTATAATGTATGTTTAAAAAAAGAATACATTTTGTTTAAATGCTAAAACTCATTTATTTTGTAATAAAGTAGTTCCCCCCCTGTATTAGAATGCTCTTTTTTTAACTAGAGAGTTTTAAGGAGTAGGGAGCTGATTTTCATGATTACTCCCATATACAGACACACAGTGTAGCTGGTTACCTGTATGAGCGGCATAAAATTTGCTGGGATTTACAAATTACAGCCTCCCATGAAGTGCAGACTGCACAGTTCTTCCCTGCCAAGCCCAGGAGTCTGAGCGACAGAGAGAGAGATAATGAGGCGAGTGACTTTTCGCCTGTTTTACTAAATGTTCTCCCAGGCAGGAGTAGCAGCGTGACAGAGACAGAGAAACCCCTTGATTCCGCAAAGAAAAACCATAGTAAATTAAAAAAAAAAACTGCAATTCAAGGGGGACACATTGTTCAGCCCAGGTCAAGAGAATTCTTGAAGCCAAAGGGAGATGGCAAAGACCTACCAAGGAGATCTACCGCACTGCCATCCTTTCGCAACAACCGCTTTCACAGCTCCTCTCAGAAAGGCTGAAAATCCCATGTTTTTCAAGGATCTAAACCTCATAATTTTGGCTTCAAGCAAAGTTTCTTCAATCGCAGAGGGGGGCCAACAAAACAACAGAGGCTGAAATGGACATTCCAGAGCCAGAGGAGGCTTCAGGCCTGACAACAGACACATGTAACCCCCCTGCAAATGGGGGTTCCCAAAAGACTTCCAGGAGCTTGCTTGAATGCTCCAAGCCTGAATGGTGTTTGCATTTAAGCCATTTATCAGTGAGTGTTTTAGAGCCTCTGGTACTGTCTCTTTAAGAGCTGTCTGTTTGCAGACATAATTAGTTTGTATGGGGGACTGTGTGCTTCTCTGAGTACCACCTGAGCTGCTGCCAATTCACTTCATTTTTGCAGTCACTAGGAGTGCAAAGGAACCTATCTGAAAGATGTAACTGTTTGCCAGAAATTATTTAGAGTAATAATGAAATTACAGTTTGTCTAACCTGCTTTCTTTGCAGTCAGAACTGTGTCTGCTAGTTCCCCATTCTAGTTTTGAACTGCTGAACTGGACCAATCAGTGTGGGGTAAGCTAGCTCTAAAATGATGCCTTGGACGAATCAGAACTTGACTCATAATCTGAGCCAGCCACAAGAGGATTAAGGGCAGTGACTCTGGGAGATGAGTTTAGACTTCAGTGCCTTTTGGACCAACAGCAGCAGTCTATTGTGAGTGACAGCCAATCCAGTCAAGAACTGGGAGGAACTCAAAGGAAGTGCCCGGTTTCGTCAGTTGGAGTTCAGTTGAGCTTTGGCAGTGAAGAAGGAAGGAGCCCTGTGCTTTTCAGTGTGCAGTTTTAGTCAAAAACGTGTGTAAGGCCCAGAGTTCGGTCTGCAGCTTGTGTAACAGCTTGTTAGGACTGAATCCGTCCCTGTGAAAAGAATCAAAGGATCTCTGAAGAGTAGAAACCAGGCTCACCCTGTAGAAGACTGGAAGAATTGCTGAAAATTGCACCGGTCTGTCAGGAACTGAATCTGCTGTGTGTTCTCCGGGTATTGTGCAGTAATTGACGATCGGGATACAGATGCAGCCTGCCTGGTATAGTACTTTCTTTTATATGGATGTGTGAAGAGGTTTGTGTACCTCAAGTGAGCCCTGCTGACATTGAAGGACCCTATCTTATTTGGAGGTCGTGAGTACTAATTCAGGGTTGCTCCCTGTTGAATTGCCACATTAAATCCAAATGGAATTACTGTACTGCTGACTGTTTAATTCTCCTTTCTCTGTGTGAAAGGGCCCTACCAGCTCACGGTTTGGACTAGCCACTAGGGCTTGGGTACCCAGGGACAGTAACTGATAGGGATAGGCCTGTGCACAGAGCCATAGGTAGATTATTAGAGTGATAAGCTAATTAACCTGATTTCCTGTCCTTGTTATATCCCCCTAAATAAATCAGAGCTGCTTGTTTCAGCAAAGTTATACTGCCTGAGGTATTTGTCTATGTTAAAGTACTGTACTGTGATTGTTGCACTGTATCTCATTTCACAGGAGGTCCCAGTGCCGGAACCAGACCTGGGGTAAGTGTATACTGTGAAGGTAATTCTGATATATTGTGTGGGCCACTAGTGGGAAGAAAGGGGTTGGTGTCCCAGAGGGCTGTGACCAAGTTAGTTTAACTATTGCAACCCCTGACCTCTGGGTGGAGGCACCCGCCATTGATCCAGGCCCTCAACCTGTTAGTGGCAAATCAGGCAGGGGTAGTAGTCCCTGGATAGCGCCATCTAGGGGTTACATCTTGAGGCTCACCGCTGGGATTGTGTGTCCTCTAGTGGCCATATTTACTAACCACTGTTAAGAAAAATGGGTACCGACAGAAGTGGCTGTGCACGGCTGGTGGAGTGGTGTACTGGGAGGAGATCGACCCCAAAATGCTATGCTTATCCTGACATCCCCTGGGCATCAACACGGACACTGTGCAGGGAGTACTTTCCAAGGTGGAAGGTTTACAAACCCTGTGGTGGTGGGTCGGCATGCTAATCTGCTCACCCACACTTTCCTGGCCCTAGTAGAGTTTAAGGATCCCATAGATAGCTCCAAAGTGCCACAGACCATTACCCCAGAGGGAGCCCTCACTGCTTGAGAGTGATAACTAAGGACAGTAAAGACCTGGGGAATCAGCCCCACCACTATCTGAAACTTTTGAGGAGAAATTTGCTGAATGGTTGCTGGGAGAGGGAAAACTGTGGAGGACTTGAAGAAACTATTCTTTCCACCTGGGGTGTTCCTCCCCAACACCCTCTCCTGCTCCAGTGCCCGTAATGGTGGCTGAACCAATGCAGACCTCTATTTCTGCACCTGCCATTAGTCACGACTCACCAAGGTTGAGGATCTTTCTGGCACTCTCCCCACCCCCAAGGGGAGGATGACTGGGAGACCTGGATAGACTATGTTGCCCCCAAGTGCTAGAATGGCAATGCTCGGAAGGTGAAAGCGAAAGAGGGTTAGTGAGAGCCTCCGAGGTCCCTGCCCTGGCTACCATCCAAGCAAACGGGCCAGTAACCCTGAAGCGACTGCACAGGCCTATCTTGAGGCCTTGGAGAATGTGTATGGAGCCCAGATTCTGATGAGACCTATGGTGGAGAGTAAGAGATGCACAACAGTACCAAGGGAGTTGTTGTCTGTGTATGTATCTCGGCTGGAAAAATTGTTGCAAGAATGCCTCAGAAAAGGTAGTTTGCCAGCGATTGAACTGGACCGAACCAGGCTGGACAGGATCCTTAAGTCTGCCCCCTTCTCAGAACTGCTGTTGCTTCAGTTACACCTGGCAGATCGACTGAATCCCACCCCTATGATGAGTTAATGAGAGAAATTGAGGAGTTGAGAAAAGACGACTCGGGAGGGACCTGCACCAATAGCTGCGGCTACGGACCGAGTGACTGAGGGTGACCCATCAAGTGAAGTTCAGGGGCAGAGGTTGGCAGTCAATGAGTGCTCTGACAAGGAAAAAGATATGTCACAATGGGGCGAACTGTTGAGAGAGATCCGGGAATTCAAAAACAGTCCCTTTATGAAGGCCACGCCTGCAAGTACGGGCCCTGACCTATATCCGACTGCATCTGCTATGGGGGTGGGGGTACCCACCCATGTATCTCCTGCTGATAACAGCTCCGAACTCGATTCCTTGACCATGGAAGTGGAGAAACTGACGAGATGTCTCCAAATGCTTATCACGCCGCAGACAGAGATGGCACCAAGGTTTCCAGTAGTAATACACCCCGCCTGGCTCCCAGTGTGGCGCCTCGGCCAGCTCAAACTCCAGAAAGTATGTTTTGCTATAATTGTGGGAAAGATGGGCACATGAAAAGGGAATGCCAGTCCCCAAAAGACACTGACAAAGTTGCATATAGGCTACAAGGAGAGCTTCGGAGAAGAAATCAGTGGTTAAGAGGTGCACGACATGATCCCAGTGAGGGCACCAAAATGCTAATTCACGCCCTTGTGGCAAGGTCAGTTGCCCAGGCCCCACTACCGCCTCTCCAGACTGGTCCAGAATAGTGGGTCCTCCATGGAGACCACTGTAAAGGTGAACGGAGTGTCTACAAGAGCTATATTAGACAGTGGCTCCCAAGTGACAATTATGTTCCAAGATTGGTATCAGAAGCATTTGTCAGACATACCCTCACAACCATTAGAAGGACTGCATGTATGGGGTTAAGGAGAAGGCCTACCCCTATTCCGGTATATCCGAATTTGGCTGTCTTTCCCCACCTCCGTGGCTGGAGTGGCCGAACAAGTAGAGACCCTAGCCTTAGTGTGTCCCCCACTGGACTGTATGATGGTGTCCTTTGTTGATTGGAACAAATGCTCATATGTTCGAAGGCTGGCACAGTTGTGTTATGAAAAACAGGGTCAAAGACTAGTAGAGCTTTAAGAGTTCCGCTTAATTAAGAAGGCCTATGAGGCACAGAGAGATGCTGAAAAACAGAACCAGAGGAACCGGTCGGAATTGTATGGAAGAAGGATCCTGAGTCTCTGATCCTGGCGCCAAATGCCCAGTGTACCTTACAGGGAGAGGTCCGATCAGAAAGGATGTTAAGAATAAAATATTAATGTTGGATGCACCAGGCGATGGAAAATTGCCAGAGGGACTGCTGGTCAAGCCTAGTATTTTGCCTGCTAGAGCCCATGCTTATGCCAGAAGGGTAATGGTCCAAGTTCATAATGTCTGAAAGAGACATTCGAGTAAACAGAGGTTGCATCCTGGCTAATGTGCATTGTGCAGACACTGCAGTGCTACCCAGCAGCAAGAGTTCAAGGAAGAATGACAGAGTAACGCCTGACTTGTTTGATTTCGCGACCCCGCTGCCAGCTGAATGGAAAGTGAAGATCAGTGAGAAGCTTGCCCAGAGAGACCAGGTGTTTTCTTTAAAGGAATGGGATGTGGATGCGGCAAGGAGCTGAGCACAATATCCGCTGCATGACGAAGACCATTTCGTGAGAGGTCTCGACGCCTGGCACCTGCTGACATAGATGATGTGAGACGGCATCTGCAGAGATGTTAGCTGCTGGTGTAATACAAGAATCCAGAAGCCCTTATGCTTCCCCATTGTGGTAGTGAGGAAAAGAATGGAACAGTAAGGATGTGTGTATTATCGCACTTAAACCGCGGACTATCCCTGATCAGTACACAATGCCCGCATTCAGGATGCTTTGACTGCCTAAACGGGAGCAAGTGGTTCTCTGTGCTGGATCTCCGCAGTGGGTACTATCAGATCCCGATGGCCCCAGAGGACCGTGAAAGACAGCCTTTATCTGTCCGCTGGCTTTCTATGAATTCATGAGGATGCCTCGTGATTTCAGGTGCCCCAGCCACTTTTCAACGATTGATGGAGCGTGCAGTGGGGACATGAACTTACTAGAGTGCCTGGTATACCTAGATGATGTTATTGTGTTTGGCAGCTCACTGAGGAACATGAGAGCAGATTATTTAAGTATTGGACCGACTGGAGGACTTTGGCCTTAAACTGTCCATTGATAAGTGTCAATTTTTCAAACATCAGTAAAGTATGTGGGCACATAGTATCCACCGAGGAATAGAGACCGACCCAAGTAAAGTTGAGGCCTTGACCACCTGGCCACAGCCCAAAAATCTAAAAGAACTGCAAAGATTCCTGGATTCTGTGGTTATTATCGGCGCTCATCAAGGACTATTCAAGAGTGATCCGCCTTTACTTAACCTTACTCAAGGGTATCCCCAACCCACAAAAATACCAAAAGTCAGCATCCCTCAAGACTGAAAGAGTGTATTTTCATCCGAGGAAGTATTTAGGGCCCGCTGGACCCTTGATTGTGAGACTGCTTTTCATGAGATCATATATCAATCTACCCATGCTCCAGTGCTGGCCTATGCCGATCCAAGAAAACCACGTCCTGCACACTGATGCTAGCTTGCAAGGGTTGGGGGCTGTGTTGTACCAAGAGCACGAGAATGGCCTGAGACCAGTGGCCTTTGCCAGTAGAAGCCTGACCCCATCCGAAAAGAACTATCCTGTACATAGTTAGAGTTCCTAGCTTTGAAGTGGGCTATTGTTGACCAATTCCATGAGTACTTGTATGGGGCTAAAATACTAGTAAAACTGACAATAATCCTTTGACCTATGTGCAGACCTCAGCTAAGTTGGATGCCACTGGCCATAGGTGGCTTTCTGCATTATCTACATATGACTATGCTTCCTAATACCGAGCAGGTCTGAACCACATAGATGCTGATGCTCTCTCCCGGAGGCCTGTTCCCCAGAATGATTGGGTCCGACTGGCAGAACCTGACATTCGGGCACTCTGCCGGAAGTTTGACAGGGAGGAACAATGTCCACGGACGCAGTGGACTGCATGGTGGATTGCTTGGGAGCCTCTGAGAATTGCATACCTGCTTATTGCCACTTTTCTGCAATAGACATTGGTGCACCGTCTCAGCTGGACAATGACAGTATTCGGCGGGCTCAATCCTCGCGATCCCATGATCAAAGCAGCTTAGAAGCCCTCATGCAGGAAAAGATGTGTCCAAATTACGCCCACTGATTTGAGAACTGCACTGTTATACAAAGAAGGTCCTAAGTTGAAACTGATCAATAAACTGTTATACAGAGAAACAGTAGACAGAGGGGACAAGTAGACAACAACAACTAGTGCTGCCCACTGCCTTCGAGACTCAGTATTGAGGTCCTTGCACAACCACATGGGGCACCTTGGTATAGACAGAACACTTGACTTGGTGAGATCCAGATTCTATTGGCCTAAGATGGGGGCTGATGTGGAGCAACACATTCGAACTTGTAGTCGCTAGCTTACAGAGGAAAGCTTTTGCCCCAGAGGGCTGCCCCTTGTTAACATAACCACCAGTGCACCCATGGAGCTGGTCTGTATTGATTTTCTAAGTTTGGAGTCAGATCAAAGAAATATCAGTAATGTGCTGGTGGTCACTGACCATTTCACTAGATATGCCCAAGCTTTCCCACCAAAGACCAGAAAGCATCCACTGTAGCCAAAGTACTTGTAGAAAACTTTTGTTCACTATGGGCTCCACAAGGAATCCATTCTGATCAAGGGAGAGACTTTGAGAGTCGCCTGATCAAAGAGATGCTTTCTGTGGGGAGTGCGAAAGTCCAGAACCACTCTTCACTACCCCCAGGGGACCCACAGCCTGAACGCTTTCAACCGACTTTGCTAGATATGCTAGGCACCCTGCACCCAAAGGACAAGCCTAGATGGAGCCAACAAATTAGCACCCTGGTACATGCTTATAACTGCACCAAAAGTGATGCCACTGGATTCTCCCCACCGCCTGATGTTTGGAAGAGAAGCTCGACTACCAGTAGATGTGTGTTTTGGGGTCTCCTGATGGGGTTCAAGCTGACAACTATTTACAGTATGTGCAAAAGTTAAAGGCCCAGCTAACTCATGCGTACTAACTGGCTCAAACCATGGCTGCCAAAAGAAATCTGGCCAACAAAGAAAGGTATGATAAAAGGTGAAAGACAGGAACTCCAGGAGGGAGATCGGGTATTGCTAAGAAATCTGGGACTGCATGGCAAGCACAAGATTGCTGACAGATGGCACCATCTCCCTCACATTGTAGTGGCAAACTAGATGATCTGCCAGTGTACAAAGTAAGGCCTGAGAATAATTCAAAAGATGTAAAACAATGCATAGAAATCATTTACTGCCCATTGACAAATCTTAATTGAGTCTGAGCCCCTAGAAGATGCCCCTCTGGACCAGTGACTAGAGCTGCTGCTAAGAAAAAGATCAAGAAAGTCTGCACCTACAGAAGCAAAGTTAAAGTGTTCCCTCCACAAGTCCCAGTTGAGCATGACTGTCAGTCCATATCGGAAGAAAGTGAGAGTGACTTTGAATACTATCCTTCTTACGAACTGAGTCAATTGTTTCGGGCAATCCCTAGTCAATACTGGAGACAAAGCTGGGCCTTCTGACTGTCTAAGCCCCCAGCTTCATCCCTGGAGCCAATGCTCCCAGAAAGTGAAGTGCAAAGCATCAGATCAGATGAAATGGAATCATTGTGCATGGTTGAACTGTTTGAGCTTAGGAGGAAAATGATAGATTGGGGCAGACTGGTGATACACCCGAACAAGAAGAGTATTTTGAGTGCCCTGACAGTCCACTGCCAGTGTCCGAAAAGCTCTCCATGCGAGCCAAATGTTGTGGACTCAGAAACTGTAACTCCTGGAGCTGAAAGTGCCCCAGGTTCTAGCCTCTACCCCATGGAGACTCCCTGACAAGTGAGGACAATGCTGAAAATGAGGCTCAGAGCAGAGACTATAACAGTTCCCCTAGAAAGACTGGTCGAGCTGTAAAGCCTGTGGTGCACCTCAGTTATGATTCACTTGGGAGGCCTGTGGACTTGCCTCTCAATGTTGTCCATAAAGGAGTGTATGGTCCCCGAGCTCATTGCCCAAACTGAGCATCAGTGCTAACTCCAAGTTACTTGTGTTGCCTTTCATATGGTGCCCTTGCCCCATCTAGCCCCAAGGTAACTGATAGGAAGGGCCCCTCTTCAGGTTTCATGTACAAGAGGTAATAACTTGAGTTATGGTACAATGTGTATGTAATACTGTGTAAAGAGTGACGTACTGCAATGTTTCAGAAATGTGTTCTTGGTAAAATGATATATTGACTGATGATTACATGTGCAGCCTAATGCAATGTATATGGTTGCAGTTGAAACTTATAAGTACGGCTTGACGCGGACGCCGCTTTCCCAGGCCAGGAAGGTAACCCCCGCAAATGGGGGTTCCCAAAGACTTCCAGGAGCTTGCTTGAATGCTCCAAGCCTGAATGGTGTTTGCATTTAAGCCATTTATCAGTGAGTGTTTTTAGAGCCTCTGGTACTGTCTTTAAGAGCTGTCTGCTTGCAGACATAATTAGTTTGTATGGGGGACTGAGTGCTTCTCTGAGTACCACTGAGCTGCTGCCAATTCACTTCATTTTGCAGTCACTAGGAGTGCAAAGGAACCTATCTGAAAGATGTAACTGTTTGCCAGAAATTATTTAGAGTAATAATGAAATTACAGTTTGTCTAACCTGCTTTCTTTGCAGTCAGAACTGTGTCTGCTAGTTCCCATTCTAGTTTTGAACTGCTGAACTGGACCAATCAGTGTGGGGTAAGCTAGCTCTAAAATGATGCCTTGGACGCACTCAGAACTTGGACTCATAATCTGAGCCAGCCACAAGAGGATTGTATGGGCAGTGACTCTGGGAGATGTAGTTTAGACTTCAGTGCCTTTTGGACCAACAGCAGCAGTCTATTGTGAGTGACAGCCAATCCAGTCAAGAACTGGGAGGAACTCAAAGGAAGTGCCCGGTTTACCGTCAGTTGGAGTTCAGTTGAGCTTTGTAGCGTGAAGAAGGAAGGAGCCCTGTGCTTTTTCAGTGTGCAGTTTTAGTCAAAAACGTGTAAGGCCCAGAGTTCCGTCTGCAGCTTGTGTAACAGCTTGTTAGGACTGAATCCGCCCTGAGAAAAGAATCAAAGGATCTCTGAAGAGTAGAAACCAGGCTCACCCTGTAGAAGACTGGAAGAATTGCTGAAAATTGCACCGGTCTGTCAGGAACTGAATCTGCTGTGTGTTCTCCCGGTATTGTGCAGTAATTGCGATCGGATACAGATGCAGCCTGCCTGGTATAGTACTTTCTTTTATATGGATGTGTGAAGAGGTTTGTGTACCTCAAGTGAGCCCTGCTGACATTGAAGGACCCTATCTTATTTGGAGGTCGTGAGTACTAATTCAGGGTTGCTCCCTGTTGAATTGCCACATTAAATCCAAATGGAATTACTGTACTGCTGACTGTTTAATTCTCCTTTTCTCTGTGTGAAAGGGCCCCTACCAGCTGCCACGGTTTGGACTAGCCACTAGGGCTTGGGTACCCAGGGACAGTAACTGATAGGGATAGGCCTGTGCACAGAGCCATAGGTAGATTATTAGAGTGATAAGCTAATTAACCTGATTTCCTGTCCTTGTTATATCCCCAAATAAATCAGAGCTGCTTGTTTCAGCAAAGTTATACTGCCTGAGGTATTTGTCTATGTTAAAGTACTGTACTGTGATTGTTGCACTGTATCTCATTTCACAGGAGGTCCCAGTGCCGGAACCAGACCTGGGGTAAGTGTATACTGTAAGGTAATTCGATATATGTGTGGGCCACTAGTGGGAAGAAAGGGGTTGCAGTGTCCCAGAGGGCTGTGACCAAGTTAGTTTAACTATTGCAAACCCTGACCTCTGGGTGGAGGCACCCGCCATTGGATCCAGGCCCCTCAACCTGTTAGTGGCAAATCAGGCAGGGGTAGTAGCCCTTGGGATAGCGCCATCTAGGGGTTACACACAAAAGCTACTAGGCATGAAGGGATGCAGGCCCAAGACTCAGACCTGATGGTAGGGGGAAGACTGCAACAGTTGGTCAGCACCTGGGCCAGGACAGTGACGAACACATGGGTTCTGGAGGTAATCACCAAAGGGTATGCGACAGAGTTCAACTCAGTCCCAAGAAACTCCAGGCACCTTCAGTCTCACATATTGCCAGACAATACCCCAATACATCAACTCAGAGTGCTTCTGAATTAACTACTACAGGAGGACACTATAGTTCCAGTGCCAGCAGACTAGCAAAGGTCAAGAGTCTATTCTATCTTCTTTGTGGTACCCAAAAAGACAGGAGACCTTTGCATAAACCTAGACCTCAGATTTGTGAACCGGATTGTGAGGTACAAAAGGTTCAAGATGGTGACCTTGTGATCCACAATAGCAGTGGTCTGAAAGGGCGACCTGCTCACCTCAATAAACCTGAAGGATGCCTACTTCCATGTACCTATCTGTCCATCGCATCACAGATTCCTGAGGCTCTGCATTCCGGGCCAACACTTTCAGTAGACGTGCCTTCCATTTGGACTAAATTTGTCCCCACCCCGGGTCTTTACCAAAATCATGGTGGCATTGGCAGGAAAGTTAAGAGTGGAGGTCATCCATGTGGTTCCCTACCTGGATGATTGGCTGACTCAGGCCAGGGCAAGAGAGGCTTCAGAAAAAGCAACAAGAAGGGTACAGGAAATTCCATACTAAACATAGGTGGATCATCAACAAGGGCAAGAGCAAGCTGTCTCCAACGACAACCTTAGAACACCTGGGGGCTGTCTTCAACACTGCATGGGGGATAGTCCACCCTTCCGACATCTGTCTCAGTAATCTGTTAGTACACTGCAGTCAGATACTCTCTCACTGTTATAGCACAATCTGGGACTTAGTACATCTCCTAGGCCTTATGGTGGTGTGCATAGATCTACATGAATGGGCAAGACTCCACGTGAGACCAATGCAGTGGTTCATTCTGGACAATTGCGACCACAACTGACAAAATTATCAAAAGAGACCCCTTATACCACCAGCAGTGAAGACATCTTTGTGTTGGTGGACTCAGATGGACAATCTGATGAAGGGGCAGTGCTTGACAAACACGTCACCAGAACCAGACACAGATGTCAGCTTATCAGGGTGGGGGCAGTCCTAACTTCCATAACAGTTCAAGGACATTGATCCCCAGCAGAGTCCCACCTGCCCATTAACATTTTGGAGACAAGAGCAATCTGACTGGCTCTCAGACACTTCAAGATGCTTATGCAGAACCACCATATCAGGGTGTGGACAGACAACAGGGTTGCAATGTCCTACATAAACAAGAAGAGGGGAACAAAAAGCAAGGCAATGGCCAAAGAGGCCACTGCATTCTTAATATGAGCAAAGGCCCATCTCCTCAGTCTGTCAGACATTCACCGGGCTGGAGAACTGAATACACAGAAGGACTGGCACAGTCAACAATTCCTGCAACCAGAAGAATGGCAGCTGAACCCACAGGTGTTCCAGACGTTTCAAGCACAGTGGGGTCCATTCCAGATGCATCTAATGGCCACAGCCAAGAACGGATAAACACCTTCTTCTCAAGGTACAAGGAACATGAATCAGCAGGAGTAGACACTTTATCAGCACATTGGCAGTTCAAAAGAACGTATGTGTTCCCATACGTATCCATAATAGCTCAGGTGGTGAAGAAGATACAAGACACTGACAGCACAGTAGTTCTCATAGCACCAAACTGGCCCAGATGAACATGGTATGCATCAGTCAGGCAAATGGCCATAGCTCAGCCACCAATTCTGCCCCCTTAGTGCAGTCAACACAGGGACCTCTCCTCCACCTGGATTCTCACTCACTTCAGCTGATGGGACAGCTGCTCACAGGCTCAGGCTGTTGAACTTACTTGTGTCTGTCAAAGTGGAAGACACAATGATACGGGCCCACAGACTTTCGACCAGCTGCACCTGCAGTAGACACTGGTTCATTTTCTCTAGATGGTGCAGATCAAAGGTCATTAATCCATCGACAGCTAACTCCTACAGATACTGGATTCCCTACAGGAAGGGTTCGATAAAGGCCTACCTCTCTACAGCTTCCCCTACAGTCCAGGCAACTGCCATTACAGCCACCAGGGGTGAGACTGATGGTTGTCTTCCAGGAGCTCATCCCCGATACAGACTTTTGTAAAGGCAACTACAAACATTAAACACAAAACAAAGTCTACTGTGGCCTGTTGGCATCTGAACCTGGTGCTAGACACTATGACCAGAACTCATTTTGAACCTTCAAATTCTTTGTCGTTGCAATTCTTAACTTTAAAGACTGTATTTTTAGTTGCTATTTCTTTAACTCATAGAACTAGTGAGATGCAGGCCTTGTCCTGTGCACACCTTTCTTATTCTCTCATGTAGACAGGGTAGTGTTGAGAACTGTTCCCTCTTTCCTCCCAAAGGTAGCGTCAGTCTTCCATCTCGACCAAGATATCTCATTACCCAAGTTTGATCCCGATCCTAACAATCCTCAGAGGGAAGCCCTTCTACTGCTGGTCCAAGGCCGGACCATAAGAGCTTACTTGGACAGAACAGCCTCCTTCAGAAAGTCTGAGAGGATGTTCATCCTCAACCAAGGACCCAAGCAGGGCCTGGTGGTGTCCAGATCCACAACAGCCCACTGGTCGAGGTCCGCCATCTCAGAGGCATAAAGAACTTCTCCACTTCCTTGCCCAACTCAAGTCAAGGCTCACCCAACCCCGGCAGTAGCCACCTCATGGGCAGAGCAAAATGCGGCATCCATAGCCAACATCTGCGCAGCAGCCAAGTGGTCATCTGTCCATGCCTTCTTCTGACACTACAGGCTAGATATGTGGAGTCAGACTCAGAACAAAGCAAATGTTTGGTTAACTGGTATTACAGTCTGTTTTTAAACCACTTCCTCCTCACCCCACCCCACCCCTTTGTCCGCTGAAAATGCTTCTTAATCATCAAGCTGTGATGACTGGGAGTGCTGTAAAAAAGTGCGATGGATAATGGTACTTTACTCGCCTGGTTATAGGAGTACCTTTTTACAGCACTCCACTGCTCGCTCAGTGAGGAGGAATGTGGTGCTCTACCTTATGGTTTCAGTGAATTTGTCAGCAGATGTGAGATTTGAAGATATAATCTAGGTGTAGACTTGTTTATAAAGAAATAAGTTTTGTCTTCATCGTCATATAACTAGACGTGCATTCGAATACAGAAAAGTACACTTGTCTTTCTGCTCTGGGTATCAGTAAAGCCCACTAAATTCTTTTCAGAAGTCCATCTCATATCTTATGTTTTGTCTTTTCTCAGTGCTTATGCATGGTTATCCAGTTTACATTCTATGGAGCATAGGTTAGGAACTTTTGTACTGAAGAGGATCCAGCAGGAAGAGGCAGAGTCAGAACTGGATTCCAAGTTGTTTTATTTTTGTGCATCAGCCTCACAGAGGACATCTCATAACCCAGCTGTGTTGACTCTGAGTGCTGTAAAAAGGTGTTCCTATATTCACCTTTACCATTCACAATTTTGCAAATTAGATAGGACTTCTTTGTACAATTTGTTTCCTTTCTCTCTCTCCAGATATATACACTATATATATATACATACATATAAAACCTCCACCCAGGTATGCCGTTTCCATCTTGACAGCATTACCTGGTGGGCTGGATTCGGAGAGAAATATGTCACTCGGCACATTGGCTAGGTTTGGCTACTCTGCAACAGGGACACCCAAGTAACTCCGGACACAGAAAGCAATAACTGTAATGTCCAATACCAGAAGTGGGATTCTAAAGTGTGGCTTTTATTCACATCCAACAGAATAACAAAGCATAGATGGACCCCCATGGGACTACACTCCTGGTAATGCAGATTTATGGAGATCAGAACACGTTCACTTTCACTTTAGCCCTCAGGCTTTGAAACACACTGGGTACACAGCCCGCACTTGTACTCTGCTCTGGGTTTCCCTGGCTCGGCTTCCTTGCCAGCCACTTGGACTACCTTCCTTCCATGGCTCGGCTATCATGCCAGCCCTTTGGACACTTTCCATATAGCATGGAAACATTTACTGGTGGCTCCCTAAACCACCAATGAGCACTTCTGGCTCCATACGGGAATCTCCCTCATCAATCCCATGTCTGGGTACTTTCCTCAGGCACTGGCCAAGTACCTGAGAGAAAGCAACAGGTGTCCCAAAGCAAACCAGTAGAGGTGAATTTGGTTACTACTGAAGGGGGTGTCTCCCATCTCTCACTCCCGTAATTCATACCCAGCCATTTCTCTGGACTGTAACACCTCATCCTTGAAAACACTTTGCTGTGTAGATTCTCTTTAAATGTATTCACATTCAATCTATTGTCTTTCCAGCCCATTTGTGCTGAACTTGAACATACTTAATAAGTGGCTGTGTCCATTACTCTAGACCCCCCACAGAGTTAAGCAGTCCAATCCCCACATCTTCCAAACTGCACTTGGCTGTCTTTTCCTGACCCCACAGTAACAGTCACTTTAGTTTCATCTTGTTTCAGGTGAAAACACATTGGCCCTTTAGCAGAGTGAACTCACCCCTCGGTTGCAGGTGCCCCACAGGCGTTTTCTCTTCAAAGAAATCTCATCCAGAACTTCTGGTGCCTCAGCACGAACTTAACTCAGGCAGCTTCTTTTTCCCAAGCCGGACCAGGGGGGTTGCCCCTGGAAACAGGCTGATTCCTTCCCCCCATCTCTGCAGGGATGGGGCCCTGAACCACTGAAAGCGGTCTCTACCACTTCACTTGGCTCTTCTTGTGTTCCTCTTCAGGTGAGAACACACACCTCTACAAAAAAAATAGCTCTTTGACAGTGCTTAGGACTCTGAGGGCCTGCTTACAGCAGAGCACCTCCTTCCTCTACTACAGACTGCAACAGACTCACTTCAAATTCCCCAATGTTCTACTCTAACCTCCAACTGCAACATTCCAGTGTGGCTTATGCAGCTGTGACAGTTCTAAAATGATGTCATCCCTCAGTCTCAGCTGAGACTGAGAACAGAGTGAGACAGTGTGAAATCCATTTAACTGGAGTTTCACAAGCTGCCTTCCCTGCCTACCACTAGGTCTTACTGGGATCCTTGTAACCCTGGGTAACGGAAGGGTTACATATATGTGTGTGTGTGTGTATATATATATATATATATACACACATATATATATATATATATATATATATATATATATATATATATACACACACACACATATAGATGGATATATATATCAAGAGAAAGAAAGAAAGAAAGCCCCACAATCGATCCTTGGGGAGACCACTCTCTCAAATGGCAGTCGTTTTCCCTCTCAGAAACATGCACATGATCAGGATCCCCAGTTAGATACTTTCAGGAGAGGAGGAGCTGGTGGCATAAATGTGTGCCTTGGTCAGGTCCACGTACTTTTTTCAAAGATCTGATTGGTGCACTGGACGGGATGTGGCCAAACAGTTCGGACACCATGGCCTAAGGGGCATGTCCCAGGAAGTGGTCCAGTAGGAGCCTGGCTTTTTTATGTGCCTAAGGCCCTTGATAACTTTAATCTGGCCCAATCCGGATAAAACCAGACTGGCTCCCCAGTTGATGACCCTTATTCTAGAATGACTAAACTGTGATTGCTACCTACTTGGCTAAATTCATATATGTCAAATCAGGATGGTTTTGGTCAGTAACATCGCGGAACAAAATAAAGTGGACAAAAATAAAGTGGCAAAAACAGTGTCACCATCAATATTGGTAGCACAAAATGAAGCGTGCCAGAACAATGCAGGCCACACGACACACAGGTAGCAAACAACATCCACCGCATGGAGACACTGCACTGGCACACACAGCAGCAGGCACCCATGCACAGGAACAGCACAGGGATGCAGGAAGATGGAACAGGGCAGGGTGTAACCACCACTGGGGGAAGCAGGCCACTGGACACCTACCATGGTAATCTAATGGTACAGGCACCCACATGGTGGAGTACCCCGACCCAGAATGCTGAGTGATGGAGACAGTGCACTGGGGTAACCACTGGAGGATAGGTGGACCATGGCCACCATGTGGATGGCCGTGTATAATGCAAGGGGCCAGAAGCACAAGCCAGCATGTCCCCAGCAACACACACTCAACACACAGGACAGGGGAGCTGGCATGCTGGCTTGTGCTCCTGGCCCCTGGAGTTCTAGTGCAGTGCCTCCATGTGGTGGACGTTGTTGCTACCTTCGTGTCATGTGGCCGGCATTGTTCTGGCACACTTCATTTTGTACTGCCAATGCAGATGTGGGGATTGCCCCAATAACTACTCACAGTTACCCATCCTAAAAGCACTTTTGAAGACATTCACCCCCTTGGGGCACCACTGATGATGGCAGCTACCGCATCCTGGCGTCCAGACTGTTCCACTCATGAACTAAGACGAGAAAAGAAAAGACGGGGCTCCTCTTTGGCAATTGGTCTGTCCTCTGGCAGGGCACCAACAAACTCACTCGAACTCCAAACACTGTCACACAAGGCTTCAGTCAAGCATGTTTTCTGGATCTGTTTTCTTCATAAGGATCCACAAAACTCAAACTGTAAGCAACAGTTAAATATACTGTCCCTTTTGTTCAGCAGAACAAAGGCAGCCAACTTAAAAGTGATTACACACAAACTGTGAGAAATGACTGTCTCGGAATTACAAATTTCAGACGCTGGAAATTTATGGGAGCTAGAATGAAATGCTACTTTAGAGTCTGCCAGTGAGAAGCCAGGATGCTATGCTGAGTGTATTTGGGTGAAGAAAGAGAGTAAGTTTAATGATTTTACAAGTTACAGAAGTAGAACACAATGAAATCACTTTGATGTATGATCAGGGCTATCCAAAGCAGTGAGATTTAATTCAGAGTAATGCCTGTATTTTCTTTGTCCCAGACAATTTCTTAGTTTCATGTTTCATTCTGTTGTTTATCAGCCTTTGCAATATTTCTGCAGTGGCAACATTTAGCTGTTTTCTTTGAGTGGCTTGTTATGCTCTAGACTGAGCATATGAATCTCCTACTGGGTGATTTAGCAACACAACTCCCTCAGCTCATTAGGTATAGCCAAGATTGGAGGACTGCAGTGACTTGCTAGAAAGGACAGCTAGGAGTCAAAACATCATCTGTGTGCTTTAACTGTTTATCTTCTGAGCATACCATTTGGTCGGATTACTCATTGTGGTGATGGAAACCATATGCAATACCCTCTAGTTGACCTTGCAGAATGCCAGGTGTGTGTTAGAGAGAGAGAGAGAACCAGGTAAAGAAAACAATTTGTGTACCCCAGGCACCTACTACCCATGCCTGCTAGGTACTATACAGGTAAAGGGGCCTGGGTTCTGTCCTGATGGTGGTTGGGGGTTCTTTCCCAAAAGTAGTAACAAATAGCATGGTGCCTCCCCCCAGAGTAAAATAATAGTGGGTCAGGTGTTTTAGTAGTACAACCCTCTGGGGTGCTATACCTACTCACCTCCCCGTCCAGTCACCCCACACACAGAATACTATTCTATTTAGCAATACTGTAAAACACATACAATTGAAGACTGCAACTAATAATATGCTCACAACACAGCAATTGCAGATAACAGAACAGAGCTTTATTATGGGAGTAGGGCTAGGAGTGGCGATACCAGGACAAAGATTTACTATAGAAAATGCAGGTTAGAATAAACTGGCAAAGCCCATAGGCCAAGATGGCAATGGTGTCCACCCCCACTGGTACCAGTGCTCCCTTGAGTCTATTTGGGTACCCAAAATGGTGCAGGCCTGTACGTTGCTGTGGGTTAGCCAGCACTGGGGTCCTTGCAAATACTTTGGGATAGTGGGTTGCTAACAGCTTTACACATTCAGACAACTTTGAACCAGACCCCCACTCAGGGCAAGCCCTGAGTTACTCATGGTTCCATGGACATTGGTCAACAGGTTCTGCACTGGGGGCTTGAGGAAGACAACAATAGCATCGTGGGGCAGCAGAGTAGATGGACAGCAACAGGCAGTATGAAATGGCAGGACCTGGCAGCTTGACACATTCTAACTTGCTTGCAGAGTCTAGCAGCTTGTCACCTTTGACCCACCTAGCAGGCTGGAGGAGAAGAGCACAATGCAAGGCTTCCTGGTCCACAAGTGAGCCCAAACCCAGGAGTGACCCCACAGTCTGGCTCCCCAAATGGGTCCAGAGTGCCCTAGCACTCAGGCATGCACCCATGGCTCCCCGCAGCCCAGTCCACACCACTCGATAAGAGTTAACAGCTCCCCTACCTGGCTCAAAATTGTGGTTGTGCGGAGTGCATTCTTTCTCTGACTTCTGACCGAACTGGAACGAGCAGCTCCATGGTGCAGCAATGGTCTCTCAGATTTCCACCTTGCCAGTGGCTATTGACTAGCAACATACAGTCTCCTGGGTGGCGTCTCCACCTCTGCACAGCCAGTTTTCAGTAAAGCAAGCAGGTTCCTGGACACTAGGTACCGGCTGTCCTTTTCCACAATTTCCTTCAGAGTCAGACCAAGTTGCCAGCTTTAGGCGCTGGCACACACGGTTTCAAAAACCTTTTTTCACAGTTCAGAGTTCCTCAAAGTGCTGCAGGGTTGCTACAAACACTGGTTCTTCAACAGTGAAGAAAACCCTTTCCAAATTCCTCAGACATTCAACTGCAAAAACCTTGGGCCAATTTCCAGACTATGGCAGCACAGAAAATGAGCCCTCTTGACTCAAAGAGAGCCCAAGCCAGACTGCCCCAAACTGCAAAAGCCCCTGGGGTTTCAACAGAAAATCCCAGTCTCTGACAGGTTGAATCATGCTGTTCATCAAAGAAATTATTAAACATTTGCCTCTTTCATTTATTTTTTGGTTATCAGTTTTAGGCACCTAGAATAGAGTTCACACCTCCCCCAGCAATCATTTCAACTGTCTTTGGGCACTTAAACTTTTGATTGGCTGGCCCTGGGGGTCAAAGTGGCAAAGATGGCTGCTTAATACACAGTCCCGTACAGTTTATACAGCAGTCCTCATTTTAAAGTGTCCTTGCGGCCAAAGAACACAGTTTTTAAGCACAGATGCCCCATGGTCCTGTAGCAGTCTTTGTCCCCTGTAAAGCAACTGCTTAATTATAATTTAAGAGTCCCCTGCCTGTTACTGGTTCTGAAATACACAGGTCCCCAGGCAGCCAGACAGCTCATTATTATTCATGAATGTCTCATTAATATTTATATATGCCTCCCATTCTATGAGCAAATAGGTGCTTTTAAACAAAATAGCTTGTCCACTTTTGAGATGCCTCCTCCATGTGTCCGACCCTTGACTAACGTATCCTGGAGTTCGAGAGCACTGGAGAGGCAATTAGGCTGCCGCTACAGTGGTGAGAACACCAGGATGCGCAAGAGCGCATGAGCGAGCTCCGCTTTGCTTCTCTGACCCCAAAGGACTATAGAACACACACAGAGCTGGACAGAGACTAAGGGACACTCCAGGACCCAGGACTTGGCATCAGGGCAGCGGGAGATGTGGACAGAGCATGGGGTAACCATTTGCTTTTGAGAGAGATAACTTTATGGCATCTGCAAGTTATAGAGCTCAGCTTGATAAATTCTCACTGTCAAAGATGCTGAATTGATTGTGTCTATATTTTGCAAAGTTTTATTTGTAAACATTTTAAATATAATGAACATTTAGCTTCCTAGTGGCTCAACATTAGGGCTACTACCTGCCATGCCAGAAACCCTGGCTTGGGAGTGGACATGGGTGAGACTGCATGGTAGTGCAGGCTCAAGCAACATGTACTGCAGGTAGGGTGCTGCCAGTTTGATGCAGAACATGTGTTCCTCCACATGGTGCATGCTGACATTCGCTCAACAAAGGGGTTGGGGAAAAAATGGAAAGGGATCAGTAGGCTTAGTGAAGCCCTGTCTGCCTGCTCATCCCAGGCCCGCACCATCACCCAGGATGCCAGCCCAACTTCTGGATATGTGTCTCTAGGGGTGTGACCTTCCCCTTCCTGGCCCCCCTATGGGGAGCTATCCATTGGGGAATGCTTTGGGTCAGGTAAGTCCTGGGGGAGATGGTGGCCAGTCAGGGGAGGCAGGGATAGGGCTGATAGCCACCTGCTCACTAAAGGGAGAATAAGATTTATTGACAAAATATAATAAACATTCTCAAAATATCATCCCAGACAAATTCATGCTCAAAGTGTTCAGATGGCCATGGTGATGAGAAGTCGAAGAGTATAATACCTTGGAACAGGCCTACTTGTATGCAGAATAAGGCCACTTCCAGGAGCTAGGTGCTCATGAACAATTAGCAAAGTCCAGAGCACAACCACTGTCCACTGCATTCCCCACTCAGGACTTACTAGTTATGACAAAGCTTCACTATGTGCAAAACATTGGTTGTTGGCTCAGGCTCAAAATTATTTTACTCCCTTTATAAGATGGCTAAAGTCCCGCAGCATTTAGAAATCAAATGGACTCTGATGGAGGCCAATGATTTCACACAAGAGGTTGCAGTATGCCTGCAGCGTGGAAAACGGTGAGCTGCAAAACAGGTTGTGTGTCTCTTCTTACTCAGGAATGGGCATGCCGGACTCCCTGAGACATGAACTATGAGCAGCGCTCAAGAAAAAAGTGAAATGAAGAAAGAAGACTCATAAATTTTTTGCCACAGTTAGATTTACAATTATTCATTGGTGCTGGAGCACATAGAATTAGCTGAGAGGGATCCCAGAACTTTGGATTTTACTATGCACAAATCTTACTGGTTGGTTCTCAAGCACAGGTACTTGTGTCACACAGTCCCTGAAGCCAGAGTCTTTTCTTTGTTCCATCGCAGCCAGACTGAGTTGGGTTGGTAATGTATAAATTTTTGTTTTACCATCATCATCATCATCCCAGGGAGACATTCGGAATTCAGGACTGGATTTGGTTCAGGACTCTTTTGAATTTATCTTTTGTTTTGCTAACCAGATGTGGACCATAATGTTATGTCTAGACATTTAATAACCTTGACAAGTGACTTTTGACTTTGTTTATTCTGTTTATAAGAGTGACCAGTCAGTAACTTTGCTGCCCTGATGAAACAGACACCTGTACCTGAAGAGGAGTATATCTCCATATTTATCTATTAATATAAATATTGGCTTTGATTTCACAGTAATTAAGAGCACGAGTAAAGCATACATGGCTATTCATATGAGGTGCAGGAGCAGGTCATGCGGGGGTAGAGCTTATAGTATCCTGTGACCAAATGGGGCAAAACCATACACTCCAGTAGTACACATGGAATATGCAAGATGTAATAAGGTGTTAAAGGGTGGAAGAGTGATATATGTGTTACATCACTGCTGACTGCACTTGGTTGGCAGAGAAAATATGATGCTGCTGTTTCTTAGACTTTGGGCTTAACCTACAGTGAGCCCACCAGGATACAATGCAGTGTCTCAGGTTACTGCGTGACAAAAGGGATTAGCTGCCATTGAAAATGTCTTTTTTTCCCTGTAAATACTCTCCTACACAATTCTGCATTATTACACCACATTCTTATTTATTTATTTATTTGTTTATTTATTCATTCATTTATTTATTTGTTTATTTGTTTGTTTGTTTGTTTGTTTATTTGGATTCAGAAATACCTTTGAGTCATAGACTCATTTACAAAGGTTCTACGTCACAGAGATTAGAAACAGACAGACATTATTAACAATTAAACAGAGATACAGTTCAGCAGTGGTTACAAGGATTAGAATAGGCTAACATTCAAATGCTAGGGTTACTTAGTACAGGTCTTACACAATACAGGTTGAACTCTGATATGAGTCAGAGCCTAACAGACTCAGGTTAGGCTCAAAAGCGGGGGGAGTCAGGCCAGTGGCCACTGTCAGTGGAGCAAGGAGGAGGTAGGGGGCATAGTTCAGCTGCAATCACAATCATTTGATGTCAGAAGGTGGGTCCTAAGTTGGGTTTTGAATGGGCCAAGTCTAGGTTCGTTTAAAAGAGAGGTGTATGCTAGTATAATTTCCCTGCATCTAAAGTTTTTAAAGTTTTGTCTTGTCTTGTTTTTATTTCTTTTCTTTTGTTAAACAAGTTGTGATTTTTATTCAAAGGCTGTATGTTGTAACAGCTAAGATGTGTATTATTCTGTATAAGTAGAACAATGCTATTAGTACATTACTTGATGTATTAAAACATTCTTTTAATAAAGAAAGTATAAAAAAAAAATAAAAGAGAAGTGGGTAGGCAGTTCAGCCACATGGGGGCCCTGTAGCCAAAGGACCTTTGGAATTTGGAGGTATGGCCGGAGGGAACCACTGCAGGGCTAGCCTTTGACTCCTCTCCCGCGAATATCCTCCACCAACAACTTAGATTGGATACACAAGAAAAACCCATCCCCAGTCCATCCTTCTCTCTGCAGCCTACCTCCCTGAAAGAAGTTGAAGATCTTCTCCTTCAGCTGGACACTAGGAAAAGTGCTGGGGCCGACCTCATTGGCCCATATTTCAATGGTCGGCTACTGTCCTCGCAGTCCCAATTACTCCCTTCAACTTATCCTGTCCAAGGGTGACCTACCACCCATTTGGAAAAATGCACTTGTGGTCCCTTTGTTTAAGTCAGGAGATCCTAGTGACCTCAATAACTACAGGCCAATCTCCCTACCTCCAATCCTGTCAAAGATGCTGGAGAAAATAGTGAACTCCTAGCTTCGGAAGTACCTGGAATCAGAAAAATTGCTCAACCCATTACAATCCGGTTTTAGAGCACAGCACAGTACAATCTCTGCTCTAGCCAAGGTGACAAACGACTGCCAGCTTGAATTAGGCAAAAAAATCTTTGTCTGCGCAGTTTTCTTGGACCTAAGCAAGGCATTCGATACCATTGATCACAGACTGCTTCTGTCGTCCCTCCAGAACATTGGTTTGGATTCCCTATCCCTTAAATGGTTCTCCAACTACCTCTCAGGATGACTTCAACAAGTAAAGGCGAAGGAAAGTTTCTCCACCAAAACCCCTATTGAGGGGTGTACCGCAAGGTTCCATTCTTGGTCCCTTGCTGTTCACCATTTATATTAACAATGTAGATGCCCCCATCAAACAAGCACAAATACACCTATTCGCAGATGATACAGTACTCTATGCTAATAGCCCCACACCTTAAGTGGCCTGTAAAGCCCTTCAAAATGAATTTAATCTGCTGCAACATCAGCTTATAAACCAGAAACTGCTCTTAAATGCAAAAAAAAACAACAAAGCAATGTTCCTCTCGCCCCTTCAAAATGCAATAAATCCTGTAATTGCTGGGACACTCCTGCAGATCACTACCATTCTAGGTGAGCAGTTGGACAACGTACCAAAGTTCAAGTACCTGGGGGTCTGGTTAGACCATAGGCTTACTTTCACAGATCACTTAGAAGAACTGGCAAAGAAGCTTAGACAAAGACTTGGTCTGTTTTTTAGGATTAATAATCTCCTCACAAGAGGCTTAAACTGAAACTGGTTCAAACTACCTTTCTTTCCTATTGATTCGTAGACTTTCTGTATAGTCAGGGACCTGCAGGTACCCTAGCCAAACTCGATACGCTTTATCACAGAGCCATAAGATTTATCACGGGTCTTCCATACTCAACCCACCACTGTGCATTGTACACGGCAGTGGGATGGTCATCCCTTGCTTACAGACGGCAAAAAAATGCTGCGGTTTGGACATACAAAGCTATCTCAAATAAACTGCCCCAGTATATCTCTGTCTGTTTACCTTTGTACACTCTGGGGAAGTATGCCCTGAGAAGCACCTCATATATCTACCTTTATGTTTACAAAGCAAAATCTCACATTGGCAGAGCAGCCATCAGCTTTGTGCTCCCTCAACTGTGGAACAAGGTGCAAAAAACTTTGAAATTAACTCACCCCATCAGCCTAGCAGCTTTTCAATCTCTATAGCTACATCATAATAAGGAGTCCTGTGCCTGTCTACCCTAAATAGTGACTCCTATAAGTCCAAGCACACTCTAATTACTACTGTTAAAAGACTGATCACATCTATAATCGACTCTTTCCTCTCCCCTTTTTCTACCCCATATCTGTCCCCTCCACATTCCTTTGACTCTGGTTTCAGCTCTAAATTCTCCATACTGTATCACTATATATTTTTTTATATTAGGTTTTATTTGTGTTCGGTGTACCTGATATGTATATTTCTTTACTTTTATGAAAAATTGTGTGCTACCCAAAACTAGCTGTATCTTCTGTTCCAGACATATATTACTGTCAATGCTACCTGCTGATACTTTGTATATACTGTATTATTGTATTTCAATTGTTCCTTGTTAACAAATCCAGGTCCACCTCGAAAATGAGCTTGCTCAACGGTGATCGCCTGGTTAAATAGAGACTTTGATTGATTGACTGATTGATTGATTGATTGGTTTGTCTGAGCTACTGGTGTGCTTTACCTTAAGAGATGGGTGGATTAAAGGGGCGAGCCCAGGAGGGGAGAGGCTAAGGGCAACCTTTTTAGCCATGAGGCAGGTGTGGAACCTGAATCTCTTTTCGAGATTAAGCCAGTTGGTAGCATTATAAAGTGAGCAGGTATGAGTGAGACGGTCACATCCCATGACAAGGCGGCACGCTTTATTTAGGGAGAGATGGAGTCTAACTAGGGCTGAGGTGTTTGCTACGCCATAGATAAGTAAGCCATAATCAAGCAGAGATAGGACTGACGAGGAGACAGCAAGCCTGAGGGCATCTGGGGTAAGACAGTGTTTGAAGGGGTGCAACAGCCCCAACCTAACATTGAGGGCCTTAGATAGGTGGTGGATATGATGGTGGAAGTTAAGCGCTGGGTCCAGAGTGATGCCCAGGTATTTAAAGGAGTCCACTTGCTCCAGAGGGGGTCTGATTAGAAGTTAGTTCTTGAGGGCAGTGCTCCTTCTGGGTGTTCAGAGGGTGCGAGAATAGCATAACTTTGTTTTTTTTTATAGGTGAGAATAAGGCACTGTGCAGAGAACCAGCTTTTAGCACAGCTAAAGGAGGACTGGAGGGAGCGGTGGAGTTGAAAGGGGTCAGAGTTGGAGGAAAAGAGGACAGCATCATCCATGTAATAGGTTGCTGGGGCAGTACTTGGGGAGGGAGTTGAGGAAGAGGCTGAAAAGTAGATGTCCAAGAATGGACCCCTGAGGGACACCAGAGAGAACAGGCAGTCTATCAGATAAGGTGTTACCAATTTTTACCTGCTGGAACCGGTGCGAGAGGTAATCAGAGAACCACCCCAAAGCATCCTGAGAGAAACTCTAGTTGGCCAAGGTGGTTAGCAGGAGGGAGTGGTTGATGGTGTCAAACGCCTTCGTGAGGTCTATGAAGACAGCTCCAGCGATATGTTCCTTATCCAGAGCAGAGTGGATGTGTGTAGTAAACTTGAGCAGGGCGGTGGTAGTACTGTGCCCTTTGTGGAAACCGTGTTGTTGTTGGCAGAGCAGGTTGTATTTGTTGAGGTGATTAGAGAGCTGATCAGATACAATCCGCTGTAAAGCTTTGGAAAGGGGTGGGAGTATGGAGATGGGGCGGTAATTATTGGTAATGGAGCGGTCTCCATTTTTAAATATGGGGGTGATGGAGGCAGATTTCCACGTAGAGGGGAATTTACCTAGACATAGGGAGCAGTTTAAAATGTAGGTAAGGGGTAGAGTACCTCATGAAGGGTGAGCCGAAGGAGCTTCGAATCTAGGGAGTTGCTACTTTAGGAGGAGTGGCTTAGGGCTTTTTTAAGGTACAGCTACGCAGACTTAGGAGTACTTCGGCACAGGTAAAAGGGGGTGGGGGCTTCTGGGGGGGAATGGGGATGCTGGAAGTAGGTGGGTCAAAGAAATTAGGAGGGAGAACATGGTTGAGGTTAGTGAAGGCATTATTGAAGGCTGCGGCAATTCAGATGGGGTCAGAGGTCAAGGATTCATTAACCATGACCTGATTAGGAACTGGGTTAGGGTCTTTACCACAGATTTTCTTACTATTGTTCCAGAACTTGCACCCTGAGCCCCAGGAGGAGGTTAAGGAGGATTTATAATACTCCACTTTTGCTTTGTGCAAGGCCCAAGTGCACTTGTTCTGAGCCTCTCTGTACTTTTGCCTGTCATGTGGCAAGCCAGTCTCATTGGAGAGTTGCCATAAAGAATCTCTAGTCCTCATCAAGGCCAGTAGGTGATCAGTGATCCAAGGCACCGGATTGCCTTTGACCATTCTATTGGTAAGTGGGGCCAATTTGTCGTATATATTGTTGAAGGACAGGATGAAGAGATCAAAGGCTCTATCAGGGTCAGAGGTGTTAGTTATGAAGGACCAGTCCATAGCGCTGAGGTGTGCTTTAAGAAGTGCAAGTGTACCCGGGTCCAGTTTGCGTTGCGCTATTAATTTGGGAGGAGATCTAGGAGCTTTGTATGTCCAGAAGCAGAGAACTGGGAAGTGGTCACTAAGGACATTTGGCAGAACGGTGACACTAGTGATTTTGTGAGGACGATTGGTGAAAACGAGGTCTAGCAGAGAGGAAGACCCAGTATGCAGGTCAACGCAGGTGGAGGATGTGACAACATGGGATAGGTCTTGGGCTGTGACCGCATCCATGAGTGGTGCGGCATCCTTCCCTATCCAACTGATATTGAAGTCCCCAAGTGTGATCTTTTCAGTTTGAGATGGGAGGGTGGTCAGGTAGGACAGTACCAAGAGGAAGGCTACCTTTTGGTCCCTGGAAGGAATGTATACAGCAGTGATGAGTAGCGGGGTTTGGGAGCATCCCAAGGTAAGTTTAAGAGCGAGTGCCTGGGGTGCTGGATCCAGTTGGGGGTTGTGGAGCAGCTGCCCATATAGTATGCCCTTGGTGTAAATAGCGCAGCCACCCCCACAATTACCCTGCTGGTCGACGTGGTAGAGGTTATAATTGGAGAGGGTTATAGATGAGTCAGGAATTCTAGGGGTGAGCCATGTTTCACCCACGGCTAAGACATCAGGCTGATGTTGCAAGACCCAACACTGGAAGGAGTCCCACTTTTTTAATAGACTGCATACATTGAGGGAGGCAATGCCCAGCCCACAGGCAGGGGAGTGAGTAGGTGTCAGGGGTACTGGAGGCCCAGGATTTGGGTGGACATTACCTGACATGAGAAGGAGGAGGAGTAGAGACCAGAATGCAGGGTTCCAGAACATTTTTTTGCTGTAGTGAACATGGCGGGCAGAACGCACTACAGGGGTAGAGAAAGTAGGAATGGGGAGGTTTAATATATTCAATTCAATTCAATCTTTATTTATATAAGGCGCCTTTCTGAAACCAAGGCACCTGTACAATACATGCTAAAACAATAAATAATTAAAACAATATTAAAATTAAGCTAGACAGCAGCATTCAAAATTCATTGTATGCTTGGCTAAAAAGATAAGTTTTTAAAGCTTCCTTAAAGCTTTGGACAGTCGGGCAGTCTCGCACCTGATGAGGTAGAGAATTCCACAGGGTTGGAGTCATAAAACTAAAAGATCTGGTCCCTGAAGTTTTTAAACGAACCCTGGGAATCTCTAGCAGTCTCTCGTCAATGAATCAGAGAGAGCGGGAGGGACAGTAGGGACAAAGGAGATCTTTATAATAAGATATGGGGGGTAGCCAGGAGTAGGCGTTGGAATTAGGAGAGGGTGGACTGCACCATGGGTAGCAGGTGGTGTGGCAGCCACACACAGCAGGACGAGTACATTGTGATGTGCCTGGGGCAGTGCTCATAAGAAGCGATAAGTGGAGTGAAGGCCACATGCACAGACCCATTAGCAGAGGTATGGGGGGGTGAGAGGGGCTTCCCATGTGTTTAAAGGCTGCCAGGTATCCAGGCTATAGTCTGTGTCAAACAGGGGGCAGGTATTCCTGGAGTGAAACGGGGGGTCAGAACAGTGGATAGCAGAGAGCACAGCTGGAGAATGAGAGGAAACATCCTGGCTAACGTGGAGTGCTAAGAACTACGAGCAAGCCAAGAGCAGGGCAGCAGGGCAGCACAGCAGCCTCTAGTGGCGAAAGTGCATAAGCTGCTAATGAAAATGTGGGGTGATTAGTTCACAAACCCTATATAAGGGCATGCTGACCAAGGGTGGTGGCAGGGGTAGTGGGGAGCCGACACCCTGCATCAGCAGGGCCAAACAATTCAAGTCCTTGATTGAACGCAGTAAGAAGGAGCTGCTCTGCGCCAGCTGCTCATGTACCTGGCAAGTTCGGGGGTGGGGAAGGGCTCCTTGCTTCCCATGGTCCTCACGACCTCAGTGGACCCTCTTAGGATCCGAATCCCTGTGTCCCAATGCTGTGGAGGAAAGTACAAAGCGGTGAGATATTTATACTGTGTGAACTAGTCAGGGGGAGGGGATAGCAGTCTAGCCGTCTAGCAGAGGGCCAGAACAAGAATCAGGCTTCACCTAAATTCGGATTAAGCAGTGCACCTCAAGACTAGTTGTTTCCTGGTTATTATTTTAATTTTTTTTGTCACATCGGGACCAAATTTACTACACTGTGGGTGGCTTTCAGTAGCCAGGGGCTGCAACTAACAGAAGAAAGGCAGTATAGCGCAGTGGTTTAAGGCTCTGAGCTGCTAATCTGGTGATATCCAGCAGGCCAGACCTGGGTTTGAATCCCACAGCTTCCACTTACATACTGTGTGATCCTAAGCAAGTCACTTAACTTCCCTGTGCTCCCAGGTCGCTCCTGTAAAAAAGCTTTCAGCTTAGTGTGCTATTCCTGGTTAAACAACTAAATAAAAAAAAAAAAAGAAACCTAAAGAGCACCTTAGAGGCAGTTTGAGCTGCAGGATGCAAACAGTAGAAAAAATTCAGTGTTCTAGCAAAGCATTAATTAATTTGTGTTTAAGGGTAATTTGTGTTTAACAGTAGAAAAAGCCTTAAAGCACAGTAATAACATCAGGGATACAGTCTGGTGGACTCCACTGTTCTGTAGTTCGCTAATGATTAGTTCCTAAGAAGAGGACTCCAGCTTGTAATTTTTTTTTTGGGGGACTGATTTTCATTTTGCAGTATCATTTCTAAGATTGAAGTTCATCAGAAGATATTAGCTTTTTGTTCTGTCCTCACACCAGCTACAGACCTAGAGTCTGGCCATTGCTATTTTTACAGATGCCTCCATGATACACACTCATTCAGTGAAGTGATTGCAACCACTTCTGGATCTGAATCTCTACGCAGTAGTCCTTGCATAGGTGACGGAACAGGGGGGCAACTAGGGCCATGGCCCTACCACTTTCATAAGTGGCCCTAACACTTTTTGCTATCATGGTGATATATTTAATAGAGGAAAATTTACCCCTTATGTCCTTGGCCCTACCACTTTTCAAACCGTTCCAGCACCACTGAGTCCTTGGGGGGGTGGCACCGTCTTGTTTGGGTTGTTCTATATTTCAGTTTGCATGACTGCTGACCCTACTGTCCTGGAGGTATGCATTCCTTTCCCACAAGTGGAGAATGTCTTCCTGACAACAGGGATGTTACATCCTGCCCGAGACATTAACGGGATGCTGTCAATCCTCTTTGCATCTTATTATTTCTAGCTGAAACCCCGCACTTTATGATTGCCTCTCTGCTGTAAAACTCCTAGAAGTTGTTTTTTTTTTTTTATCTGCTTCTTTTCTCAGTAGAACTGAAATGTAAGGCCGGCCTGGTGGTGTGGAGGGCCGAGGCATCATGCCTTACTTCCTGCCATGCCGGCAACCCATGTTTGTGGTATGAGTGGGCTGCCAGGGTTGGCTGGGGTGGGAAAGGATTGAGCATCTGGAGAACAGGTCTCCTCTCTTGGGGAGAGAGAGGGACACAGAGGCCGGTGCACCTCTGACACCTAGCGGTGGCTGGGTGTCAGAATGCCTGGGTCCTGTATGTGATGGAAGTGGGCGGAGCAGTCGGCCGGCATGCTGTGAGTGGAAGCACACACAGCTCGGCCATTGCCGATGCCACATTTGCTCCACCTCTGGGAGGGGAAGCTGGGAGAAAAAAACAGAGCCGATCCCTGCAGGCACCGCCCCCACACTGGCAGCCACCTCCAGAACCGGATCTGTTTTGGCGGGTTGAGGGCTCCCCACCAGCCCGCCATGGGGTGCAAGCCATGGGAAAAGACAGGAGGGTGCACTGCAAGCAGCTGGATGGGGCTGGGGGGTCGGCAAGAATGTGGGCTTCCCAAGAGGGGGAGAAAGTGATTGAAAAAAAAAACCCTGAAACATATGTGAATGGTGTAGTTATACTCAAGTTTATTTTGCTTCATGTCTTTGACCAACTCTTATTGCTTACATCCCAAACATTAGGAAAACCCCAAAACAGTGCAGCCACTCAAGATACAGTAATCTCCTCTCCTCCCACAGCATTATAAGTGGCTAGATTTTGTTAGGGGCATTCCAAAGTCCAGGAAAGATGCAGTAGAAATTGACCAAAGAAAATAAACAAGCACATTTTTGTGTGGTAATACCACTGTGGTTAGCAGTCTGTTTTTTACTGTTAAAAAGAAAAATAGGAATAAGAATCAAGCTACCAGCTACATCAGCAATCTCTACAGACTGTGAGCAATCTTACCATGTGTTTTTTAATCTAAGGATAATTTGGGGCCCAAGGGGGTTGACAATGTCCCTTTAAGCTAAATTTTGGGCAGCTGTTACATGAGAGCAGCCATAAGGTGAGGTGCAGGTGTGGGCCATGGCAGGGGAACTGGCAGTTTGGAGAAAACAATGGGATGAAATCCATTACTAGGGTGGAGGTGTGCATGTCAGTGCAAGTGAGAGTGGTGCTCAAAAGGAAACTTAAATTGTGCATCTTTGTCTCTGTGTTACTGCCCTACAAACCATGCATTAAATGCAAAAATGCTAAACCTCCTCCCCCCCCTCCACTACTGTCTTTCTAAACCCCTCCATCCTTAAGTGTCTGTACTAGCAGGTAGCCTCCTCTCTAAAAATACAAGGGATTCTGGGAGCTGTAGTCCAAATAGAGGCTACTGGTAGACTACAGAAAATGGAGGTGCATCTTAATGGGCTGGTTTTACACATCTGACCTGATTTCACATACAGCCAGCATATTCTCCTTATAGGAGTTGGTTTGGGGCAAATCTTAAATTCTGTAGTATGCGCTGAGGACTGCACGAGGTCCACAGCACTTCTGGGATCATACGGAGAAAAGGTCTAGGTCCTTTTTTGTTTAGGTAAGCTAACATTAATGCTCATGGACATATAAAGTTGAGGTGAAGACAAATTTGCATCAGAGTGAGCACAGTGCCTTATCTGTAGTATGTATGGTACCATGAGGGAAATTATGGAAAAACATTGTGTCACGTGTAAATACCTAAAATAGCTTGAGCTAGCGGTAAATGCTTTGAGGGAGCATTTGGCATGCAATATTAGGATTAAGGAGATGGCAGACGTTGTAAGTAAAACAAAGCATTTGCTGCAGGCTTAACTTTTGAACAAAGTAGGTAGGTTGGTATTCAGGAGGCAACCCTGCCAGCATCCGTTACAAAAAGTGGTAAATGTAGGAGACAAAATGAGCAGTGAATCCTCTCTCCATCTCAGAGAGAGGAGGAAAGTTTGTGGAACACTGTAGGAGCAAGAAAGGTAGAGGTCACAAAAGGTTAAGTGGGAAGAAAACGTTTACCAAACAGATCTGAACCTCTAGTAGATTTAGACACTGATAATAATGAGGGTCGGGAGGGTGAGGTTGTGGAACAGGCAATTTGCTCCAGTATAAAAGAAATGGGAATAGTGTAACCGCAGTTGAAACCATGATAAATGAGACATTGATGGTACAAGATAATGAGGAGCCCGGGAATCCAATCCCAGGCACTTCAGAAAATGGGACTGAACCAGAGATTATTACAAGTGACAACACTGGCATTGAAACAAATAGTGCCACAGGGGTTACCCAAAATATAATTGTGGTTGGTGATTCCATCTTCCATTGTACAGGCAGACAGATCTGCAGGGTCAGGAAGGATTATACCATGGTTAACCTGGCTGCAAAACTAAACAATGTGAAAAATAATATGGAGCTTATAATTAAGGGAAAGAAGGAGTAGGCCACAGTACTCAGGTTGACATAGAGAGAGATTTTGTCAAAGCTGGAAAGATACTCAAAAGAAGTAATTGTAAGAAGGTTATCTCTGAAATCCTGTCAATACCAAGGTGGGGGGGGGCGAGGAAAAAAAATATTAGATACACAAAAGGATGGCTGAGAAGGTGGTCAAAGCAAATGGGTTTTATTTTTCAATGGAATCGGGAGTGGTTTGCATATGACCGGGTACTATTTGTAGGAACGGGCTCCATCTTAGTCAAACAGGGGCAAGAATATTGGGGGACAGGATTAATTTTACTATAAGACACCATTTAAACAAGATGCAGTGGGGAAGGTGGATGGAGAAGGTTTAAAATTACCAGCAGAGATTGTCACTAGGAAGAAAACTGGGACGAACGGTGTTAGAAAGTGCGTCCTGGGATGGAAAAGCCTACTAATAAATGCAAGGAGTTTGGGTAATAAAATGGAGGAGCTTAGGTTAACAATCCAGGAAGAAGGCATTAACATACTGTATGTACAATTACAGAACCCAAGGGATAGAAGTATATGCAGAGGGGGTAGAGTTACCCTATATGTGTGCCAAGAAATTGATGCAGTTGAAATCGTAACAGCTAAGTGCGAAGGCCTGGAAATATTATGGGTTAAAATTTATCCCAAGGGACTCCAGAAACTTTTTCCTTGAGATGTTTTATAAACCACCCAGTCTACATAGGGATCTAGTCATCACATTTTTTTATGTCCTTAAATCATTTGACTGTCAGGACAAGGAGGTTTACTTAGTGGGGGACTTCAATATGTCCAGGATTAATTGGGATACCATAACTGCTTCATTATGTCAGGACAGAGAATTCATAGACCCCATCATAGAGTTAAATCTTGAGCAAGCTTTAAAGCAATACACAAGGGAATTAAATATTTTGGATATGGTTCTGTACAGTGCTGAGGCAGGAATAACAGGTAGCTTGATAGTAGAACCACTAGCTGGTAGTGACCATAATATGGTCAAATTTGTAATCAAGACCAAAGAAATATAGGGCCATTGTAAAACTGTGGTGAAGAACTTTCAAAAGACTGACTTTGCAGAGACGAGAAAACAACTGAGAGGATGGAAATGGGATGGGGAATTTAGAGGTCTTGGAGTGAATGAGATGTAGGATCTCACTGTATGAAAAATTCAGTGTGGAAAACAAATTATGACCAACTGAGGGTGGAGTGCAGAAATAAGGACAAGATGCCACCATGGATAAGTAAAATAATTAGTGTTCTGATTATACGAACATACGAATTTGCCAACAGATAAAGGCCTTATGGTCTATCAAGCTTGCTCGAGTGTGCAGCTAGCAACCCTAATACTGCAGCTGCCCCTCCCTCCCCTCGCCTGACTGTCCCTCTTACCCTATCCCATCCCCTTTTGAAGCAGTCCACTGTTCTACAGGATACCACTTCCACAGGGAACGCATTCCACCCAAACACCACTCTCTCCATAAAAAAGTGTCTTCTCATGTCCCTCCTGTACCTTCCCCTCTCCTGAGATTGTGACCTTGAGTGTCCCTACCCCCCCTTAACTTGAATAGTCCCTCCATGCCTGTCTTGTTTATCTCCTTCATGTACTTGAAGATTTCAATCATATCCCCCCCCCTCCAGTGAGTACATGTTCAACTCCCCAAGCCTTCTCATGTAGGGTATGTCCCCTAGTCCCTGGATCATTTTTGTTGCCCTGCGCTGCACCCCCTCCAGTAACTTATTGTCCCACTGCAAGTACAGGTGCCAGTACTGCATGCAGTACTCCAGGTGTGGCCTAACCAGTGACCTATACAATGGCAGGATCACCTCCCCTCTCCTCAAAGATGTACCCCTGACAATACAACCCAGCATTTTGCTGGCCTTTGCAGCTGCCTTCCTGCATTGTGCTGATTATGAAAAAGAGAAGGGCATATAAACAAGCCAAAAGCAGCAATAGTAATACACAGTGAGGAGCTTACTGGAAACCGGTCCAGATCTGTGAAAAATAAATAAAGATAAGCAAATCCAGACAGGAATTTAAAGTCACAGTTACTGCCACAGACAATTACAACACATTTTATAAATACATTAACAGTATTAAGGACTGCAATCAGAATGTGGGACCATTCGTTAAAGGGGAGGATACTGTTACTAAGGTTAAGGATACGGTGGAATAATGCAACAAATATTTTTGCTCTGTTTTTCACTGTACTAACATGAATCCAGAGAAACACTTGAGATAAGAGCAGATAAAAATAAGCTAGAGGTTATATTAAAGGGATTAGATATCAACGAGTCCCAAGGCCCAGATCAACTGCATCCAAAGCTGGTTAAAGAACTGGCACCCATGCTATCAGGACCATTGCATATCTATTTCAGAAGTCCTTGAATATAGGAAAGGTTGTTAGAAAATGGAGGGAGGAGAATACATAACACAGACACTGGGGGTGACCAATCCCCCAGTGTCAAAACCTGAAATAAAGAAAATCTTCCCTCAGCATCTTTTTTAGTTAATAAACCCTGTAAAAAAGAAAACCGTCCATTGAGTCTGTTGCAGCCGCTACCTGTAACTGCCACCACTCCCCCAAGCTCAACCCATGTCAGTATAAATTGGTTATAAACAATTATATAAACAATTGGTATGTTTAAAACTAGGTTCCGGGACTATTTCACTACCAACAGCTCCTGTAACTGCCAAACTTAACCTTGTTTCTCCACTTCCCTTCCTGCTCTAGTGGTTCCCCCCTCCCCTCCTCCTCACTGGATTCTACCCTCACATCTTGGTATACTCAATGCTGCATTTTTCACCTTCTCCCCACCTTCCTACATTCCTTCCCCCCATGACTCTGGCACTTCTTATCTGTTGTCGATTTACTCTGACAAATGCCGCTGGCTGCCTTGTTACAATGCTACCCTTGAATTGTATTAATCTGTACTCTGTTTGCAATGTCCACATTGTTGTAATGTCTGTCTTGATGTTCCCCATAATTTGTATTTCTCTGATGTGGAACCTTTGTAAAAGAGCCAAGGCTCAAAGGTATTTGTAATCCTAGACTTGATAATTAAAAAATAAACCCTGTAAAATATGAAAAACATCCATCGATGTCTATTGCTAGCTCCCCAGCAACTGTTCCCCCCCTCAGTGATGCTCCAAGTCAGCCCCCCCACATACATAACGTAGACACCGGGGGTGCCCAATCCCCAGTGTTAAACCTGAAATAAAGAAAACCTTCCATCGGCATCTTGTTTTATTAATAAACCCTTTAAAAGAGAACCATCCATCAATGTCTGTTGCATCTAGTTCCCCCCACCTGACCCTCCCACTCAGCACCCAACACCTAACCCCCCCCCCCGAAGCCCTTACTTACCCACTGGCGGTCCGGGGCCATAATCTTCTCTGGACCACAGACATGTCTTCAATCTTCAAAGGCAGATTGCAAACTGAGGAAATCAGGTATGTTCCAATGTATTTCAATGGGGTTTTGAGCTTAGTAGCATAACTAGGCCATTTTTGCATATTTTTCCCCAAATTTTCAACATGCCTTTTTTGGGACCCCACCTCATGAACAGTTACATTGGGCAAATCTGCCCCAAAAGGTGATTTCACGTTTGTGGCATGAAATCACCTTTCAGGCAAGAGTTGAAAATTTCTGTGCCATTGTTCATGAGGTAGGCTCCTAAGATGGCTACGTTGATGATTTGGGGCAAAAATATAAAACAACAAAGTTATGAGCCTATGTTGAAATTTACCAGAGCAGCTTTGTAACTTTGGTAATTTTCAATATTTTGACCCCAAATTTTCAACATAGCCATTTCTTCACAGCACCTCATGAATGTGACAGCTGTCATTTATCAAATCCTGGCCAAAATGTGTTTTCGTACCCATGGCACAGAATGATATTTTGCTAGGGATCTGAAAATTTTCTTCTACCATGTTCATTAGGTGGGGTAATATAAATGTAACGTGTCATTTCTAAAATCCTGGACGACGTGTGTTTTCGCACATCTGGTGAGAAATGAATGACATTTTGACCAATATACTATAAATGGCACATGTCATGTCTATAAGGCGAATTCTAAAACAAGTGTCTTCAAAATTTGGGGTCAGAACTACAAAAAAAAAAAAAAAATTGTTTTACAAGCAGCCAATGTTCGGCATTGACAAATACTTGTTTTTGTTGTTGTTACTCTTACCAAGTTTCCAACACCCTAGCTCCAGTCCCTGTCACTCGGTAACAAACATTGTCACTGAGCCAAAAAATGATGTTAAACTGGACAAAATTACTGCTACTAACTAACATTTGCATTACAGTGTTTTGTTGGTTTCTTCTGACTTCTGCCTGATATGCTCTCAAGTCACAACCCCCATAGAACGGCCACCCCTCCCCCCTCCGCTACTGGTCATTTGCTTGCTTGCTCAATCACTAAGATCGTCCCCTGTACAGTCAGACTACTCTACAATGCAAAGAGTAGGTGCTTGCATCAGATAGAATGCCCTGGCATTTAGACCTGGTGATGCACAGCCAGGGAATGTTGCTTCAGTTTGGATAAACTTTCTGAAGGACTGCAATGCAACTGGCCAGCCTAATAGAAACATAGAAACATAGACTTTGACGGCAGATAAGGACCGCTTGGCCCATCTAGTCTGCCCATTTCCCTACCTACAGAATAGGCCGCAGATCCTAGTTAACCAACAGCCTATTTCTTCCTACCCCCAACAAGAATTGCCTTATGTCTGTCCCATGCATTCTTGAATTCTCCTACAGTTTTGGACCCCACAACCTCCTCAGGAAGGCTGTTCCATGCATCCACTACCCTCTCTGTGAAATAATACTTCCTCACATTGCCCCTGAACTGCCCCCCCCATCTTTAAATTGTGTTCCCTTGTTCTTGCACGTCTCTCTTTCTGAAAGATGCTACCATCTTGGACTTTGTTGATTCCACTGAGGTACTTAAAAGTTTCTATCATGTCCCTCCTCAATGGCGTGAATTTCTAAATTGATCCAATAGAGGTAATAACATCCATATTCCCTTTAAATGTCTATGCTAAACAACTTGAAAATCAATCATTGCTTGATTGTGAACTAGTGCTGATGCTGCAAAACTAGTGTGATATGTTCTCTAGGTACAGTACCTAGTAGACCCTAGCTGCGATATCCTGCCCCAACTACGCTGCCACCTGCAAGTCAGTGTTTCCGGAAGATGCATGTATGACAAGTTTATATAATCTAGTGCTGATGAAACAAAGGCATGGAATATGTGTGCTCACTGCAGCTCATACGAGATCTGGCCGAGGAGGTGAGAAGAAGGCTGAGCTGGTCAATGTACTGGGATGTGATGCACATCCTCGGACATGCTGGTAAGGGGGAGTGGGATGGGTGATGTTCAGCGTGTGGGTGGAGACCCACTGAACTGCCAATGTTCACTGGTCCATTTGTCGATTGTCATTTGGGGAGTGAGGGTTGGGGGTGCCATGTACACCAGGGCTACTATAGGGTACATGGAACCAGTGATTGGGGGATGGGAGGTGCCATTAGATGTCAGGGTTAAGGTGATCATATACAGGATGGGTGATCGGGGCTGAGGGGTGCCACTAGACACCAGGGAGTTGTGTGATGCTACAGGAGAGGTGGTCAGGGTGAGGAGTGCCACTAGACACCAGAGATAAGTGTCAAATATATGGGACTGGTGATCAGGGGGTGGTGGTACCCATAGACATCAGGGAGTTGTGTCACCTATAACGAATGGGTGATCGGGGGTGGGAGGTGTCACTAGACACCAGGGATAAGTGCATGATGATATACAGGAAGGGTGCTCTGGGGTGGGGGGGCACCACTAGACACCAGGGAGTCATGTAACCTGTATGGAACAGGTGATTGTGGGGTGGGGTGCCGCTAGACATCAGGGATTTCATGGCTGACACCCACAGGTTGGATGCAAAAGGTTCGCCACTCATCGTATAAATGAGCCCATAATGGATATGCAAATGACCTCTTAGCACTTGCATGCCCAATTGGCTCATTTGCATGGCGTGGCTGAACATAGCAACATGGCTTCTGGTGCTATCCAGTCCCAAGGTACAATTCCACTGAAGATAGCCCAGGTCCATGTCAGGGCAGTGCAGTTTGACTTAGCGATGCACTGACATGGGCCAATATTCAATCAGATAGCATTGGTCCACTATCTGACTGTATATAGCTGCCTCTGGGTTGGGCACAGGCGCAGGCATGGCCAAAACCTTTGTGTCACACTTTCGCTCATTTTTGAATATCTGGCCCCTGCTCTTTAACCAAACTGTTCATGTTATCCAATCCCTGTTTTTGCTATTTCTGTATTTCTACCGCCCCCCACCCTTTTTAAGTCGTGGTGTATTAAACCACTATTGTCTTACAAAACACTGTTTGTTCACAGAGTAATCGAGAAGACAGATTCCTTTAAAGACTTTTATTTTAAAACAACTAAACACTGTTGTACGACCAAAATTAAAAACACATGGATATCCAGCTTTTTGGTATTTATACAGGACAGCACAGTCTATTTTATTTATTTTATTTAGTTTTTGTTGACCAGGTAAGTGCACTAAACAAATCCTGCCTATTTTCAGGCACGACCCAGGGAAGGGGGATACAGATGAATGCCAACTGCTTGAACCAGATTAAGCTGTTGGTGGTATTTTTAGTGAATGAGGGAAATTTGGCCAGGACACCAGGGAAATTTCCCTACTCTTTTCGATAAGTGCCGTGGGATCTTTTAACAGCCACCTGAACTACCACCAATCCAGGCAGATGGGACCTCGGTTTAACGTCTCATCTGAAAGATGGATCTGCACAGATCAGTCTGCAATGTAAAAAAGAAATATTCAGTATACAGCATGGAGCAAAGCAAACAAATGTCTCACAGATACAGTACTCTGCTTTTCTGGTGAAATCTGCAGAAGATAGCAGGATATTAAACAACATAGCACTGCACTTTTTACAATGATGATTTTACAATGTATAGTAAATATAAATTTTTATGAAGGCGGTAATATGCAAACACACATTTCAGGAGACAAAAGCACAAATACACTGTAGAAACACACAAATAAAACTGGGAAAAGTATTTTGTAGTCAGTAAAATGATAATAGTTATTTCATTGTCCAAGGAGGTCGTAAGGGCCTCATTGGTCCTGCCCTCCCCCAAGCCAAACCCCTGCTGATTCAATGGGCACCACCAGTGTCCGAGGAGGTCGTGAGGGCCTCGCTGGTCCTGCACTCCCCCAAGCCGAACCCCTGCTGATTCCACAGGCACCACGAGTGTCCGAGGAGGTCGTGAGGGCCTCGCTGGTCCTGTCCTCCCCCAAGCCGAACCCCTGCTGATTCCACGGGCACTAACAGGTACACTACACCATGTTGCTGCAGCTTAAAATGGCAGTTCTCATCCAGCTAACTGAGAGGACAAAGGACTTTTGAATCTTGATGCCATTTTAAGGGCCCGGACAATTTCCATCGGAAGAGCGCTGCTGATTGTTTTTTGGCTCCTTATTTTATGTCACTAATGCTGTGTATTGCTCACTCGCTAAAGGGTGCTTTAATTTCAGTTGAGGCTACCCTGGGCATTAACCTAATAACTGCAGGTAGCTTTAATTTATTTAGTTCAGCTGCCTAATCACTGCAAGGAGCTTTAAATTTATTTAATCAGCTGCTGTAAAGAGCAAGATTTAAATCGTAGTGCAGCTGCAGTTTCCCTGTGTACAACCAGATCTCTGCTAGGACTTTAATTTGTACAACTTCAGTCTCCCTGCTATTTAACTAAGACCGACAGCCAAGTACTATTTTTATGTTAATAGCCGACCTTCAGCGTTGCTGTACTTTGGTTTAGGCATAGCCAGCATTAATTTGGTCTCAACCAACAGCGCACAAACAAAAATCTAAACTGCATCTGGGATTGAAATTCAACGTTGTAATCTGTGAGCCACTCCTCCTACATACCTGTTAAATAACCTGCTCTTTCCTCTCTTCCCCAGAGTCCGAGGAGGTCGTGAGGGCCTTGCTGGTCCTGCCCTCCCCCAAGCCGTACCCCGGCTGATTCCACAGGCACCACCAGGTACGCTACACCACATTACTACGGCTTAAAATGGCAGTTCTCATCCAGCTAACTGAGGCCCTGCCACCCCCCCCCCAGGTGGGCTCAACCTTATATAGGCTTAAAGAATCACGTGATTTTTTTCTATCAGCCCACTTTCCCTTTAGCAGGTTATCTGCTTTCAACACTAGTGGCCACTCTAATTTTCCTGAGCTGCATAAAACAAAGCGTCAATTCTCATTATGTTCCCACTGCATCTTACCAAGCTTTGCATACTCACACCCTTAATGTCCCTCCCACCGTCCTCCTACCCACAGCCACAGCCGTACATCAGTTTCTCAAGCAGTAGAGCTTCTCCACCTCCCTCCCTCCCATGCCACCACCATCACAGAGATGCCACCTCAACATCTCCTGGGAAACTGGGATCCCAGTGCTTCTATCTTGCCACCCTCCTTCCATGCAGGACAAATTGCACTACGCTTTTCTTATCCAAATAATTCTCGTAAACCTTGCCAGACACTCCATGCCCTCCGTAAGTCGCTAGGGCTTATGCCCAAAACTAAACTGCTACTTACACTGCTGCTGCTTCTTGCAGGTGACGTTGAGTGTAACCCTGGCCCAACTCACCCCAACCCCCCCGAATCTCAAACTACCTAGGGGTCTCAAGCTAATGCATCTGAACATATGCAGCATATTAAACAAGCTCACCCTCCTCCAACCAAATGTCCTTACACTGTGTCCAGATATTCTGATCATAACCGAAACATAGTTGAAGCCACACAGTTTGGATGCTGAATTATCAATCCCTGGCTACACACTAATTCAGCATGACCGTCAGGGTAATAAAAGTGGTGGTGGCATTGCCATGTTCATATCTGCCCACCTGCAGTTCACCCCATCCAGCTTTCCATGCCCATACTTTCAATTGACTCCTTGTTGATTAAGCTCTCATTCCCACACTCACTCCCTATATATGTAGCAGGGTCCTACTGTGCCCCCGACATCCCTATGCCTCTTGTAATGGACCACCTGAGCACCCTTAAACTGCTAGGTTCTGGGGGAGAGCTCCTTATCCTTGGAGACTTCAACTCTAACTGGCTCTCCAGCACAAGCTCCAAGCTACGGAGCAATATAGCTGCACTAAATCTGTCCCAACAAATTTCAGAACCCCACGTTTGAATCATAAGTCCAAGAACCACTCCCTACTAGATTGGGCCCTTACCACACACCCGCACTGGATTCTCGAGTCAGGATTCCTTCCGGACTCGCTAAATGACCACCACATGATCTACGTGGTTAGGAGAATATTCAGGCCCAAAGCTCCCCCCACCCATATACTGCTCACCAGGTCCTACAAATCCCTTGACCTCTCAGCGCTCCTATATGATCTGTCCAACTTGGATTGGTCCTTCATCCCTTGAGCCTCCTCCATCGACGCTGCCCTTGACCTTTTCAAGTCTAAATTCTTGGCCATATGGAACTAGCATGCAGCCGCTGAGAAGGACCCGTGTAAGGGGTTCCCACCTGCCCTGGGTCACCATCAATATGATCGATCAATTACATGCCAGGGACCAAGCATGGAAAGCCTATAAGGCATCAAATACCCTGGAAGCTCTTGAGCTCTACTGTGCACTTTGCAACTCTTGCACTAGGCTCCTATGGCAGGCCAAAGACAGCTATTTCAAGGCCTCTTTCCACTGTAACCTAAATCACCCTGCAAAATTCTGGAACTCAATCAAATCGCTTCTCACCCCCCGGCCCAGCCTCCCACCCCAGCCCTAAATATTGATGGCTTCACCATCACTGATCCAGGTGAAGTGGCCTCGCTCTTTAACACCTTTTTTACCAGCTGCGTAGCCTCTCTTCTATCCACATTCCCCCAAACTCACTCTAGCCCGATCACTCCCACTCTTCACACACCCCCGGGTTTCACCTTTTGCATGGTCACCCCTACAGAAGTGCTAAAAGCCCTGCGGCCACTTAAGCCCAGCAAAGGTAAATGTTCCTTAGGGCTGGACTCCAAAATGCTTTACCTTTCTGCCCCCCGCCATCACCTCCCCACTGACCGCTCTCCTCAATCTCTCATTCTCGCTTGCTTCAGTCCCATCCAACTGGAAAAGTGTCCCTGTTATCCCCTTCCCAAAAAGGGGTGACCCCTCTTCACTGAGTAACTACCTCCCCATCTCCCTACCCCCTATCCTGGCCAAAATTCAAGAGCGACTTGCGCTCGACTGGCTTTCCTCCTTTCTCGATGCCCCTTCCTTCTTCACACCCTACTAACTGGGATTCAGGAAGACGCATTCCACCATCACCTCCCTCCTCAGGCTTACTGACACCATAATCACAGGCATGAATCACGGGCACATCACCTCGGCTATCTTTGTCGACCTTGCCAAGGTGTTTGACACCGTCTCCCATGCCCTTCTACTATCCAAATTTTCCCAGATGGGACTATCGGGTACTTGCATCAACTGGTTCAAATTCTACCTAGTAGGTAGATCCCAATCTATGAGAATCGGTCATCATACTTCTGCCACCCACTCTCCGTGTAACCACGGGGTTCCCCCAAGGTTTGAAACTTGGCCCGATCGTGTTCTTCATCTTCTTGAATGACCTGCCCGCCATATGTCTACACACATCCATTCATATGTACGCTGATGACATGGCACTGTATGCGTCTGGTCCCTCCCCAACTGAAGTGGCCTCCAGACTTCAGGAGGACTTCACAGCTGTCCAGAGCTGGTTTTGATCTAACCAGCTCTTTCTAAATCTGAAGAAAACTATCTCCCTTACCTTCAGTACTAGACAGAGGCTCTCCCAGCTCCCCTCAACCCCACGTACCACACTATCGATGGGACTCCTCTGGAGGCCTGCAACTCCTTCCGGTACCTTGGGGTCTGGCTCGACCAGCATCTCGACTTCTCTGATCATATCGACTCAATCCACAAGAAACTTCACCCCAAGCTGGGCGCCGTATATCATAACAAGGGTTGCTTACCTCTGGAAACTCGCAAAGCAATCCTACAGCAAATAATTCTCCCTCTAGTTGACTATGGCAACGCAGTTTACAGTGCTGCCCCAAAGTCCACCCTCACAAGACTCAACCCCCTCTTCCATTCCTTCTGCTGTTTTGCCCTGGACTGTCTTCTCTCAGTGCACCACTGCGATCTCTACAAGCTGCTAGACCTCCCCTCACTACAGGATCGGAGACTTAGCCACTGTGTGAGGACAATGGTGAAATTCTGGACACAGTCCCTCCCCCTACCTAGAGTCTGCCCTTGCAGTTCAACCCCCCCCCTCTGTGTACTCTCTCAGGAACACTGACTACCGGTCTCTGCATGTCCCACATATGTCCACAGCCAAAGGCCAAGCGGCTTTCAGCTACCACTTGCCTAAACTTTGAAACTCCTTGCTGGCTGACATTAGGCACACAGATAACCCTCAGTGGCTAAACCGGCTCCTCAAGTCATTCCCCCTCCTGCTCATGCAGTCTGCTCCACCGCAATGCCATATATCCTAACTCTCACCCTTAACCTATACCACTCATAGCTCATCTCTATTTGCCAAGTCCTAGGCCCTAGTCCAGTGCCTGAAGTAATCTGGCCTGTCACACCAGCTGAAACCTATGTGTCCTCCAGTGTTAGTTTGTCTTTTTATCTCACACTATCTGCATAGTTAGACTGTTGGTCCATTGTACTTGTTAGTAGTTCATATTCTGTTAGCCGCTGCCTTTCAGCATCTAAGTTACTAGTTTTGTTGTTGTACTGTATAATCCTGTTATGATGCTGTATCTGCACTGTGAATTGATGTGTTTCCAATGCAGTACTTGTCCTTTCCCCCCCTCCCTCCAGGACACATCTGGAATCGAGCGGTACTCCGCTCAGTATGCCTTCCTGGTGAAACTCTTAAATAAATAAATAAATTGCCAGAAGGTGCAGTATTATGTCAGTGGGTGTGTTTCACCTTTCTGCACCATTCATAGATGTGCATTTATTCTGTCCCTTAGTATCACAGGAACTGGTGTTTAATCAAAGTGCTGCCCAACATGACTCAATATAAAATTGATCAGCTTCTTGAACAGCTCTTTTTTGTCCCTTGTGCTGTCACAGTTTACTTTATTTGCCCATTGCACATATTATGTTATATGGCACAAAGGCATGAAAAATCAGTGCTGCAAAACGTTCTGGTTTGTTCAGTCTCCAGCAGCTGCGCTCCTGTAGCTCCCATTCATTTTTGTTTGTGAGAAGCACAATGCCCATATCTGGCAGAATGTTCATTGTGTCCATGATGTGCTCATGGACTGCTTTCAATGGAACTGACACAAGAACCCTTTCATCTGCTATTGCCTCCACCACTGTGTCACTGTCTTGCACCAAGTCTCACATCTCTTCTGCTTCTGTATTGTTAGTAGCTTCAAAAAGACTAACTGTACTGTGCCTCTCCAGTGGTGTTGATATCCATGTTGTTGACATTTCTGCTGCATCTCCCTCATTCCACTTTTCAGCTCTGGAATCATTGCCTGCAGATGGAGTTGCCTGCCTTTAGGTGTTCCATAGTATCCTCATCTGTTGGCATTCCTGCTTCCATTCTCTTATGCTGTTCTGCATAATGTGTTTGAATTTGGCACTCTCTCCCACTCTGTTCCATGTTCTAGCTGTTTTCACATCAGCTCATGTCCCTTGGTGCTTTGTAGCTGCAATTTCCTCTTATGTGTTCTCCTCCTGCTGCTCTGGTGCTTCCTGGTCCTGTGGGCTGACCTGCTGCTCAGGCAGTTCCTCGTCCTCAGGGCAGGCCAGTTGCTATGCTGCTTCCATGTCCTCTGGATGGGCCAATTGCTCGGGTGCTCTGTGTCCTCTGGGTGGGCCACTTGCTCAGATGCTGCCCTGTCCTCTGCCGGTGCCTCCTCTTGTGCCTAGGATGCTGACATGAGGTTTTCTTCCTGCTGTATATAAAAGGATGGTTCATTGTCCCTGGTAATGATATCAAACTGTAGCCCCCACATAGAGCATACAATCATTTAAGTGCCCCAAAATAACTTGAGGGTCTTAAACTCCCAAATTTTTACCACTATTATTTAGCTAGCCACACGGTTAAGTATATGCGTTGAAGGACTATCCCTTCGGACACAGATAATGTTGCCAAACTTCCCATTTGGTTACAGGTGGAACAGTACTTATTAGATGGGTTATCTCTGGAGAGCCTTTTATTTATAGCCCCTAGTAAATTGCCCAGTAATTTACGAGGCTAGGTTATATACATTTCGCTAAAGGTCCATTCACAGTTTTGTAAGTCAATGAAATACAATAACCAACTGGACCTAGCACAACCAGTGTTTAATAACCCCAATTTTAAATTAGGTGATAAGAAAATTGCTGCTCCCAAAGAATGCTCTGATCCTAAAATCACAGTTGGCGATTTGGTAGTTGATGGCAAGCTAGGGGGAACATCGGAAATATTAACTTTCCTTCAGCTTCCCAATAAATACTCCTTTTTTGTGCTCCAAATTAGGCACATGTTGATAAACTGGTTCGGCTCAGGAATATGGAATATGCAACAGGTACCTCCTTTTCAGGAGCTTCTTGAGTGTGTTAAACAACCACATGTTGTATCTCAGCTGGTCTCATTGTTATATGGGAAACTTAACCCGGAAGTATCAGGTCACTCTATTTACTGGGTGCGTAATTTCCCGCATGTCAATTTTTTCTGGGATAAAATCTGGGAAGGAGTTTGCTTATACATTGCCAACGACCATTTAAGACTAACACAGTCTTATATATTGCATAACATTTATTATACTCCAACTAAATTGTATGGAATGGGTAAGATACAGAATCAAGTATGCTTTAGGTGTGAACAGGAACCAGGGACGCTACTCCACATATTATGGAATTGTCCCAAAGTAGCCGGTCTCTGGAGAACCATTCGGGAAAGGGACGACCCATTGCTGGGGTTGCAGGAATACTTCTCACCACAGGTTTGTATAGTGGGGGATTACACCACTGTCCCTTTGAAGGAGAGGAGACACCACATGGCCATTATTTCTCTGTCGGTTAAAAGGCTTGTCCTTCGCTATTGGAAGGATCAACATGTGATCTCTTACCTTGAGTGGGTAAAGGAACTTCTACATAACTTAAGAATAGAAAAGGCAATTGCGAGCCTATATGGTAAGCTCCCCCTGTATAAATCCAGATGGGAGAAGTTTTTCACACTCTGGTCCCTCCCTCCTGCTTCTTAAGAAACCAAGTCAGAAGAGAAGAATAGCTAAGTAAATAACAATATACTATATGGCCATTCCACAAGGAGCCCTTAGATGCCTTTAATTTAGAGATGCTCACACAGATGATTCCTTCACTTTATGTATTATAGATAAAGGGGTTTGTGGTGTTACCTAGTAGTTGGAAATTGCACCATTGGGGAAGGTGAACATGGCTCTGGGGGGTATGGATGGGGGGTGGATTCGGGAGGGGGAGAGGTGTAGGGGGGGAGTAGTTGGCCGTTGATTGGAAGGCATGAGTAGATTATGTTTTTTCCAAGTACTTAACATTTGGCAGATGCTGGAAAGTTGTATGCCTGTTAAAAAGTATTGTAATGGCATTAAGTGAATAAAGTATATTCAATTTAAAAAAAATGATCAAACTGTTTGGAACAAAGAAAATATTGACTGCCTGCCTGCGAACTACACTTATCTAGGTCTGACTGAGGTTCAGGGTGCTGATCTGGAAAACTGGATCAGGTGCCAACCTGGAAAAATAATAATTCTTTTAAAAATTGTGCTCAACATATGTTTAGTGTTAAGGACAGTTTCTATTAAATTACTTAAAAGTTTTGGTAATTTGCACACAAATAGCATAATCATGCACATCAGTAAATACAGTATTTGGTGAGCAAAGCAGTTGAGAGCTAGTGTACTATAATAGCTATTATTCAAAACAATAATACAGAAGAATGTTATCTTACCATGTATTTCATGGGCTGCTTTCTGAAAATTTGGTGTTTTACTGGTGGTGCAGCATTTTGTTTCCCCCATCTCTTTCTGCTCACAGGTGTGCTACTCTTCAGTTGCATTGCCCCTCTTCTCTTCCTACCTGGTCTGGTTACATTTGGGGTCCCATAGCAGTCTGCAGTTCCAAATCTGATAGTCATCTTCAATACAGTAAGTGATACAGAGTAATGCATTTCAGTCAGATGTCTGTAATCTCATTTTTCAAGCTCTACAAAATACCCATTATATACTGTTCCCCAACTTCAAGATAGCCCTCAGTCAGGAGCCGATTGCCTAACACTGCTTCTCATGGCACAGTTACATCATGCCTCCCTTCTCCCCAACAACTTGATCTGTCTGATCCATAATCCCCAATTTGAGTTTTATCACAATTCATGGTCACGCCAACTGTACCTCTCCCCTACTGTATAAATACCGTGCATTTCTGTGGCATGTAACCACGTCTCCTGGAGGAGATCTGCAGATCAAGAAACCACCACTTTTACACTATTACTATGACCAAGAAATTGGATGAGAGACATAGCAATACTGTCCGTAAAATGTGCAAAAATGGGACTCCAGTGCTGGCTGTACAGACCTACCTTACAGCTAGCGGAATCATGATTTCTTTCTCTGTCCTCTACAAACAAGTTCAACCATGCAAAGAGCATCTACACAAGGTGACAGTGTGCACTAGGTGGGCATCTTTGATATCAGGAGCACCATAAGCAAGATGGTCCTGTGCTACCTCTGTGGCCTTGAACAAGGCACACTACACGGCAAGGCAGTGATATGGTCCAGGGCTGCCTCTGTGGCCTTGAGTAAGCCACACCACACTACAAGGCAGTGAGATAGTCCAGGGCTGCCTCTGTGACCTTTAACGTCACACTACACTACAAGGCAGTGAGACAGTCCGAGGCTGCCACTGTGGCCTTGAGCAAGCCACACCTTGCTACAAGGCAGTGAGTTAGTCTAGGGCTGCCTCTGCGGCCTTGAACAAGCCACACTACACTACAAGGCAGTGAGATGGTCTAGGGCTGCCTCTGCAGCCTGAAGCAAGCCACTCAATGCTACAAGGCAATGAGATGTTCTGGGGCTGCCTCTGTGGCCTTGAACAAGCCACACTACACTACAAGGCAGTGAAATGGTCTAGGGCTGCCTCTGCGGCCTGAAGCAAGCCACTCATATAAATAAAGTGATGCCAGCCATTGTTCATGCCAACGGTTACATCACTGCAATGTAAAAATAATAATAATAAAATTAAACTTTGTTTTTCCAGTAGTAAGTGTTTTGCTATTTTTGTATCCGATATCTCTGCTGCATCAGGATACAACACCTAGCCTTACACCTAGCCTGGCAGCATCCTGAGGTGTAATCTCAGGTTTGCTAATCGCAGCTGTGGGAGATGGGTATCAAAGACATCCAAGGTTGGTTTTGAATTCTAAGGAACTACTGAAGAGTAACCCAAGTTCTGTTGTGGTGCCAGGTTCCAACACTTAGCTGTGCAGCATCCTGAGGTATGATTTCAGGTTTGCTAATCCTGTCTGTGGAGGTGGGGTGTGGCAGAAAACCAAGGTTGCAGGAATCATCATGAAGGAGACAGAAGACTGAAAGAAAATTACACCAAGAAATATGTCCATGTCCCTCAAATCATCAGCATCAAAGAACAGACTATTCCTCCTGCCTTTAAAATGACTTTCACAATACATTTGTGGCATCTTAGATTCAGTTGGATATATACATCAAGGCACTGTGAAAAACATCCTTGATTTTAGTGTACTGACATGCCGCCACCCAGAAGGGATGATGGAACTCCAGCCGTGATGTTTCAAAAGAACCAATTCCCCCTTTATTCCACTGGGAATGTCACAGAGTGCTTCAATGGGTCCCCTCTCCTCACTCAAAGCTGTATCCCAAGGCCTGCTGATTCATTATGTATTCAGTTGGAAATGACACAGAGTGCTTCAACGGGGCCCCCATATTCCATTGGGGATGTCACAGAATGTTTCAAAGTGCCATCTCCGTCAAAACAGTATACTCTGGCCAGCTGAATAAATTGCTGCCCACACTGAGAAGGTGCTGTATATTCAGACTGTAAAGCAGAAATTCATAATTCTAAGATGCTACAGAATGTAGCTAAAGGGCCTCTTCACCATCCTTTAATTCTGTTTGGTACATCACAGAGTGTTTCTAAGGGCCCCCCTCACCTCATTCAAAGGAGTATCATCTATGTCCACATAGAGGAGGTGCTATATATTCTGACGGGAAAGCAGAAATTCATAATTCTTAAAAGCTAGATGGAAAATGAACTTTGTGCTGTGCTTCTAACACTCACTTCTAACACTGACAGTAGCCTAACACCAAGCCTGGCAGCATCCAGTTATACTTCTCAACTTTTCCTTTGCAAGAAGAAAAATAGGAGCAACTCCAGACAAGTTTGAGTTTGGCTAAATAGCATTTATTTCTGCCAAGTATACATGGCCAGGAACCCCTGCACTTCGGCGTACTAGCCTTCAAGGGGGTTTGGCTTAGTGAGGGAACAAAGCCACATTTAAACCAGGTGTGACATCATAAACAAGTGACACAAATACTTTTTAAACACAGTAGACAAATGTTATACCTAGAGAAAAACTCTTTTAAACACTTTTTAAACAAAAGCTAATACATTTACATTTATACATCCACCATAGAGCGGTTATTAACTTATATTTCATTCAATATCTAAAACAGTCCTGATTTACTATTTTGGGACCGCTGTAAAAATGTAACTGTTTACTAGAAAATATGTAAGTAAGTCTATTAATTTCAAAACAGTTTTTTGTGGTTCATTATTATTCAAAACTACTAATAGTGGTAATAAAATGACAAGTAAAAAAGTAAAAAAGTAACAATGATGGGGGGGTGCATACAAGGAGAGGAGCCTAATCACAATATTATAACATTTCAAGCAATACAGATAGAAGAAACAGGTTCTAGTGAACCAGGAAAGCATCAAAATGTGATCACCCTAAGTCTACTTCCATCCACAACATGGATGAAAGAACCATTCATTAGGCTGGGGGATCTACAGACATCCATTCACCAGGTTACCCATAGGAGAAAAAGGAAAAATAAACAAATTAATTACACATATTCCAGATACATATGTAATCTTCTCAAACCAAAAGTTTTTACTTTTTTTTTTCTTTTACAAATGGCTTCAGGTCCCATTGTTCATTCAGTCCATCTGGCTTCACAGTCCCCAGTTTATAAATCCATCTACTTTCATTTTTCAGTAGTTCATTAATTCTATCACCCCCATATTTAAGGGGTTATTGCCAATCTATTCCCATGAATTTTAAACTCTTTGGGTGTGAGTTATGTTTTTGTGAGAAGTGTAGGCCTACTGGAGTGTCAGTTTTCGCATTAATTATATTCCTGACATGTTCTTGAATTCTTTGTTTTAATGCTGTAGTAGTATGTCCTTTGTACATTTGATTACATCCACACCATAGAACATAGACTACAAATTTTGTGTCACAATTAATGAATTCCTTCATTACATATTTTTATTTGTGGGATGTACAAATACAAGTCCTGTGTTAAAGTAACAGCAAATATTGCACCTCTGACACCTGAAATTCCCTTGGAGTTTAATACCTAGCCATGTGCTTTTTTCTGGTTCAGTAAGTCTGCTTTTAACTAATTTGTCTTTCAAATTCAAACCTCTTGAAAAAGTGATGCATGGCTTTTCTCCCACTACATCCTGTAAGTTTCTGTCAGAATTTAAGATGTGCCAGTTCTTCTATATAATGTTACCTATTTCCCTGATCAGGGAAACATTTGAGCGGCCGGGGCTACCTGCGCCAGCCTTCCACACCACCGCTGCTCACTGCCAAGGAACCCTCCTCTTGCTGATCTCTCAGCCCCTGATCAGGGAAACATCTGAGCGGCCGGGGCTACCTGGGACAGCCGTCCACACCACCACTGCTCACTGCCAAGGAACCCTCCTCTCTCTGATCTCTCAGCCCCTGATCAGGGAAACATCTGAGCGGCCGGGGCTACCTGGGACAGCCGTCCACACCACCACTGCTCACTGCCAAGGAACCCTCCTCTTGCTGGTAAGCTCCCAGGCCAAACTTGGAAGTGCTGAAAGGCTCCCATTGGCTGCTGCCTGTTGCTTCCATCTCCTCTTGTGCTCCATGTGGCCACTGATTGACCCTGCAATCTTGACTGATTCAAACTGTTTTGCTGGGCTCTGTGCCCATAGACTTCAGTGGGTTTTGGAAGAAAATTTTTGTTAAATTGCTAGACAGCTGGCTTATTTTTCTGTTAAAGTCTCAATTAATGTGTAGACCAGTCTTGATGTTCTTAGCACTCGAATTCTAAAAACTCCGTGTCTCAGCTGATAATCTAGGCTGAATTATTAGGCTTCTTGCTATTTTTTTTGCCAACGTCAAAATTAATTGTGTAGACCTGCCTAAATGTTTTAACATTGAGCTGTAAAGTGCAGATGGAAACTGCTGTAATTTAGAGCTGTGAAGTAATTCCTGCCCCTCTGCATTCATTCTTTCTCTCCACCCTCCCCCCCTGCTGTTAAACCCTGCATTTCTCTCTTCTTCTCCTCCTCCCCTTGTAAATTTCATATTCTACTAAATCTCCCCTCTGTCCTCCCCCTGGTTCCAGTTCAAGCTTATTTCTCTTGTCTGTGGCAGCCTCCCCCCCCCGCCAGATTCCCCTCTCTCTCTTCACTGCACACACCCCTAATTTACTCTCCAGTGTCACCCTTTGTTATTACTGTGACTCACAATCTGTTCCTTTCCTCAGATCTCTCAGCCCCGATCAGGGAAACATCTGAGCAGCCGGGACTACCTGGGCCAGCCATCCACACCACCACTGCTCACTGCCAAGGAACCCTCCTCTTGCTGGTAAGCTCCCAGGCTGAACTTGGAAGTGCTAAAGGCTCCCATTGGCTGCTGCCTGTTGCTTCCATCTCCTCTTGTGCTCCGCGCAGCCACTGATTGTCCCTTCAATCTTGACTGATTCAAACTGTTTTGCTGGGCTCTGCACCTATAGACTTCAGTGGGTTTCAGAAGAAAATTTTGCCTCCTCCTCCCCTCCCCCCACCCCACCTTAATTAAATAGGCCTTTGCTCCTCCACTTCTGCCTAGGGACCCGCCCTTTCATTTCCTATTGGATACTCTCTCTCCTGTACCTCCTCTCTTTATTGCCCACTCTCCCTCCTCCCTGCTCCTCTTCCCCCTCTGCTAATCAACTCAGTCCGCTCACTGCCCCGCCTCCCTTCTGTGCCTGATACCCCGGTGGCTTGAGAGGATGCCTCCACTGAGAGGTTGTCCTGGGTGGCACGGACTGGCTGGGGCCCCTATTCAAATTATGGGCTTGATGAACGCTAGACCTTACCCAAAACCACCCTCCTTCTGGCTATCGGCCAAAGGCTTGAGGCTTGTGCACTTAAACATACGCAGCCTTCTACCAAACCTTACTGAGCTAACAGCTTGGGTGGCCCACTATAATCCGGACATTATGGGGATCACTGAGACATGGCTTAAGCCACACATATCTGACTCAGTTTGTGACCTTCCAGGCTACAACCTCATTAGGTTGGATAGGCCCAAGAACAAGGGGGTGGAGTACTCATATACTACAAGGCGCGCATAGCGTCTCAGTCACAGGACACTACTTAATCTGCATCGCAGCTCTGTGAGTTCCTACACGTCCTCCTCCTGCTAGGGAACACCAAAAAGGTGCATGTGATATGTGCCTACAACCCTCCCAAGTGTGGTGTGTCCGGGCTCTCCTACCTCCTAGACAGTCTCAGCCCAAAGGTTGGCTTGAACGAGTTACTTGTCCTGGGGGACTTCAACCTTAACTGAGCAGGTCGTAGTGCCCAGCAATATGAACCACTGTTGGCTGGACTGGCCCTAAACCAGCTCATCTCTGAACCCACTAGGCCCTCTCTCAGAAGCAACAAGGGCTCCGTCATCGACTGGGTACTAAGCAACAGAACGGAGAAAATTATCCCCTTTGCTATTCTACCTGATGCTATATTGGATCATTCTCCCACCTTCTGCGTATGGGGCAACGCCCCTCCCAAAATCCCGTACAAGGTGATTCAAATGAGGGATTACTCCAAACTCAATGCTGGAGACTTCCTGAAGACCTGAGGCATACTGACTGGTCTCAGGTCATGGCCACCAATGACCCTCAATGGCCCTTGACAACTTTCTAAGCGTTCACCCCACTTCAAGACAGGCATGCTCCCCTCACAAGAAGGAGAATGAGGGGCACTGCAACTAAATGGCTCCATGGAGGCCTGTATACTCTCATGAGGCAAAGGGAAAAATGCTGGGTGAGGTATAAGAGCTCACTGTCAAGCACAGATCTCCAGAATTACAGGCAGCTGAGGAACTCATGCAAGAGAGCCATTCGCTCAGCAAAAAGTGAATACTGTCAGTCCATCCTGCTCTCCACAGCCAAAAATCTGAGGACTTTCTGGCACAACATTAAGAAAGTGGTGGGTGGGGCCATGAGAGCGCAGGCCACTGACATGCTCATTGACGGGGTTAACTGCAACAACCCCTTCACTATTGCCAGTGCCTTCAACGTTCAGTTCACAGACTTGCCTGCTTTACCCAAACTGCCGCACTACCCTGCTGGATGGGCCTCCTCACCCAGAGGGACAACCCCCATACTGCCCTTTTACCTCAAGGCAGTAACAGACATGGAGGCCCAGAAGCTCCTTGCTGGTCTATAGAAACATAGAAACATAGAAACATAGACTTTGACGGCAGATAAGGACCGCTTGGCCCATCTAGTCTGCCCATTTCCCTACCTACAGGATAGGCCACAGATCCTAGTTAACCAACAGCCTATTTCTTCCTACCCCCACAAGAATTGCCTTATGTCTGTCCCATGCATTCTTGAATTCTCCCACAGTTTTAGACCCCACAACCTCCTCAAGAAGGCTGTTCCATGCATCCACTACCCTCTCTGTGAAATAATACTTCCTCACATTGCCCTGAACCGCCCTCCTTCTATCTTTAAATTGTGTCGCCTTGTTCTTGCAAGTCTCTTTTTCTGAAAGATGCTACCCTCTTGGACTTTGTTGATTCCACTGAGGTACTTAAAAGTTTCTATCATGTCCACCCTCTCCCTTCTTTCCTCAAGGGTATACATATTAAGCTCCTTTAGTGTCTCCTCATATGGCTTCTCTTGCAGACCCTACACCATTTTAGTTGCCGTCCTCTGGACTACCTCTATCCTGTCTATGTCCTTGCGGAGATGGGGTCTCCAGAACTGGACACAGTACTCCAGATGGGGTCTCACCAACTGTCTGTACAGAGGGATAACAACTTCCTGTTTTCTGCTGCTGATGCCTCTCCCTATACAGCCCAGTATACCCCCAGCCCTCCCTACTGCCTTCTCACATTGCTTGCTAACCTTAAGGTCATCTGATATGATTACCCCCAGGTCCCTTTCCTTTTTTGTTGTTGTTACTACCTCCCCACCCATTGTGTATTCTTCCCCTGGGTTCTTGTTTCCCAGGTGCATTATTTTGCACTTCTTTGCATTGAATCCTAGCTGCCATACTTCTGACCATTCCTCCAACCTTGCCAAGTCCCTTTTCATCCTTTCCATGCCTCCTTGTGTATCAACCCTGTTGCAGATCTTTGTGTCATCTGCAAAAAGGCATACTTTTCCTTCCAGTCCCTCTGCAATACACTGGAGCTGGGCATGACTGCCTGGAGCCCAAGCTGCTGAGGCTAGGGGCATCAGTACTAGCCCAGCCCATAGCCCATGTCTTCAATGCATCGCTCACCTCAGGCATAGTCCTGGACATCTGGAAGATGGCCAAGGTGATACCTGTACCCAAGCAAGGGGACTCAAAAGACCTCAAGAACTGCCATCCCATTGCAATCCTATCAGCGATTAGCAAGCTCCTGGAAAAGGTAGTCGCCTCTCAGGTCACCCACTACCTACAGACCCACACCTCCACGGCCCTAGCAGTTATTACCTCGGAGATCAGGTCTGCTGCTGACCAAGGTGAACTGACCGGGGCCATCTTTGTTGATCTCTCAAAAGCCTTTGATTCGGTTGACCACACATTATTGTGCTCCTCTCTCCTGTCACTTGGCTTCTCCTCCCTAGCTCTTGCATGGATCAGTAATTACCTCACGGGCGGGCATCAGTACACCAAATTCAACATGGTCCTGTCTGAGCCTGCCCAGGTTAACTGCGGAGTCCCCCAGGGCTCTGTCCTGGGGCATCTCCTGTTCTCTCTCTTCATAAATGAGCTACCCTTGGCTCCGGCTCTAGGGTCCTCAGTGCTGTACGCAGATGACCTAGTCATCATGGCCAAATCCCAGGACATCGCCACCATTAACACCGAACTAAACTCAGACTTCGACCACATCCAGACTTGGTTGCAGGACCATAAACTTGTTATTAACCTACAGAAGATGCAGGCCATGCTATTTGGCTCAGCAGCCAAGTTAAAAGCCACCCCGGATTTACTACAGATCTCCAGAGCTGATGGGTCACCGCTGACTGTCGCAGGCTCGGTCAAGTACCTGGGGGTAGCCCATGACCCGCAGCTGGATATGAACCTGCACATACGAAATACATGCAAGGCCTCAAACTGCAAGCTGGGTCAGGCTTACAGAGCAAAAAGCTGTCTAACTCCAGCTGCCCGTCTTGCTCTAACCAGGGGAGTCCTCCTACCCACGCTTTGCTACGGACTAATCACCTTTGCCCACGTTGCAAAAACTAGTCTAGTAAAGTGGGACTCAGCGTACAACATATGCCGTTTTGCGCTCTCAGCCCCCCACCTCACTCACCGCTGTGAGCTTTACACCCGGCTTGAGTGGCTCCCACCTGAAACTCACCGCTCTTATGTCATGGGCAACTTCATTGACAATATTGTCAGAACTGCCACCCCTCAAAACCTTGCTGAGACCCTTGTTCTTGCTACACCTTTCTACAACCTATGATCCAGTGGCTCCCATGCCCTCCTGGTATCTAAAACCCACACACAAATGGGTGACAGAGCCTTCGCTGCGTATGCGCCCAGGGTTTGGAACTCTCTTCCAACTAGCACTCACTCCTCTCCCTCGCACCAGAGCTTTAAAGCCTCCCTCTGGAGTTTTCTCAAAACAGCTGCCACCTGTCTCTACACTAGACAAACCCTCCTCAGCCTGAGATGCCCCAACTAACTGAGATGCTACCTAAACATTATGACTTGGGCAGAGCACAACTGTGCTCATACTCCTCCTGTTCTCACAGCATATACTGTATATAAATGGACCATTTAGGCCCACCGGCAAAACAGGTTGAGCACTATAACTGTGCACTTCTTTCTCTCGCACTGGGCCCACTTTATCCCAACTGTGACTCCTCCTTATTCTAACTGCTAGCCTTACAACTTGCTGCCTGGAGCGATGAATTCACACTGCACTTCTTCCTACTGACTGCAATGTTTAATATTGTATTGTAATACCTGTTTTTGGTATTGCTGCCGTACAATGTCCCTGTGTTCTGGTCACTTTATATTAACTCTTCACTACTATTTGCCTGATGAAATCTGATGCTTGTAAAGTCCCTGTTGTGCTAATTCTATGTAATGTAATCCTCCACTTGTATTTCCCTGATGTTCATGTATGTACCTTGTAATGTACCCTGTAATCTCCTGGGTCGCACCTGAAAATAGGCACTTGGCTGTCTAGTGTGCTTACCCGGTTAACAAAAGCAAATAAATAAATAAATAAATATTTGCCCCGACCAGTTGTTAAATTCAGTAACAAATGTCACAGATGTATTTTCAGTAGTAGAGTTTTTCTTTTACTCCTTAAGCAGTACGTCCCTTCTCATGTTGTATGCCTTATTCATGGCTTGAATAAGTAAATCATCCTTATACCCTCTTTCTAAAAATCTTTCTCTGAGTTCCTGAGCATGTATGCTGCTTAGAAGGGTCTGGTGGTGTGGGAGCTCGAGCACATGGAGGCCATCATCAGAAGCAATCAAGCTGGCTGAGTTTTCTTGTTTTCATTGTCCAACCCACCACCCTCAAGGCTTGTGCTTGGCTATGTCCTGGGGCGGGAGTGGGCACAATATGTGGACACTCACATCATACAAACTGTTGATAGTGTTCCACCAGGAGCCACTCGAAAGCAGAGTTCTTAGGTTTTTGGGGGGGGTAGGTAACAGAGGCCTCAGTGTACCAGGGACTCCTGTGGGTGGATATGGGGATCTTTGGACATAATGAGTGATCACACTGAGTCTTGCCCCCTCTCTAGACCAACTTGATGAGGTGTTCACACTCAATGTAGAAGGAGGTGGGTGCGCACAAGAAAAGGGAAACTAATACACCCAGCTGTATCAAAAGCATTGGCATGCACGTGACCACCCCCATGTCATCAGCATCTGCCTTCCCTACAATTCTGTAACAGGAAGAAGCAACCACACTCAGTTTGAATATTCACCACAACAACACAACATAAAGTAGTATGCAGTGAGAGGCTTTTTAGTGCAATCTGCAAACTCCAGTTGTGGTGCAAAAAGTAGGAGCTCTTAAGCTACACCCCAGCTCTGGCTCTTCACTCTGGTGAGCTTCATCAGGGGGCCCTACAGTTTCCCCATATTGGAAAAAGGCAAACTCGTGTTATGCCAATGACTGAGGGCCTTGGTTTCTAGTCCCGCCATGGGATGAGGGACTTTTCATATGGTGAAAAGGTAGGCATGCAGCTAACCGAAAGAAGAGGAGTAGGATGTAAATAGATGGGTGAGGCAGGAAAAGTAAATGTGAAAACAGTGATACACTGAAAATAATGTTAAACTTTCCACCCTTGATATCTAATGGAATGCATCGGAATTACCCTGCTGGTTTGAAACTTTGTTTGGAATATCACATTGCTATCCAACCAGAATCAGTGACATCTCAGTAACCTGCCAACTACCAATGCAGCTATCTCTGCCTTAATCCTAAGGTTTTAAAGCAGCAGTACAGGAAAACATTTGTTTTTCAAAAAATTAGTTTCCAGCTTCCATTAATAACAAATGTCAGTATACACACTAGAAACATAGAATTTGATGGCAGATAAGGACCGCTTGGCCCACCCAGTCTGCCCATTTCCCTACCTAATGGATAAGCTGCAGATCGTTGTTAACCAGCAGCCTACTTCTTCCTACCCCCACCCCCTAGAATTGCCTTATGACTGTCCCATGCATGTTTGAATTCCACCACTGTTTTTGACTCCACAACCTCCTCTGGAAGGCCGTTCCACGCATCCACAACCCTCTCTGTGAAAAAATACTTCCTTAAATTACCTCTGAGCCGCCCCCCTTCTATCTTCAAATTGTGCCCCCTTGTTCTTGTACACCTCTTTTTTTGAAAGATGCTACCCTCTTGGACTTTGTTGATTCCCTTGAGGTACTTGAAAGTTTCTATCATGTCCCCCCTCTCCCTCCTTTCCTCGAGGCTATACATATTAAGCTCCTTAAGTCTCTCTTCATATGTCTTCCGGTGCAGACCCTGCACCATTTTAGTTGCCCTCTGGACAGCTTCCATCCTGTCTATGTCTTTGCGAGATTGGGTCTCCAGAACTGCACTCAGTACTCAGATGGGTCTCACCACCTGTCTGTACAGAGGATAATAACTTCCTGTTTTCTACTGGTGATGCCTCTCCCTATGCATCCCAGTATCCCCCAGCCCTCCTTGCTGCCCTCTCACATTGCTTGCCCACCTTTAGGTCATCTGATATGACTACCCCCAGGTCCCTTTCCATTTTTGTTGTTGTTATCATCTCACCCCCATTGTGTACTCTTCCCCTGGGTTTTTGTTTCCCAGGTGCATTACCTTGCACTTCTTAGCATTGAATCTAAGCTGCCATACATTTGACCATTCCTCTAACCTTGCCAAGTCCTTTCTCATCCTTCCACCCCACCTTGTGCATCAACTCTGTTGCAGATCTTTGTGTCATCTGCAAAGACATACTTTTCCTTCCAGTTCCTCTGCAATGTCACTTATAAAGACATTGAAGAGGACCGGGTCCTAATACTGAACCTCGCGGTACCCCACTAGTAACCCCTTTCTTTAGAGTGGACTCCATTTACTATTACTTTCTGTGTCCTATTCTCCAGCCAATTCTTTACCCAGGCTGTCATCTTGGGACCCACTCCCAGGCTGGTTAACTTGTATATTAATCTTTTGTGTGGGACTGTGTCAAATGCCTTGCTAAAGTCTAGGTAGACCATGTCCACAGCCCCTCCCTGATCTACTACTTTGGTCACCCAGTCAAAGAAATCTATCAGATTTGTCTAGCATGACCTTCCCACTGTGAATCCATGCTGCCTTGGGTCCTGTGCCCCTCTGGCCTCTAGATACTCGACAATTCTTTCCTTCAGAAGTGATTCTATCATTTTCCCTACCAATGAGGTTAAACTAACAGGTCTGTAGTTTCCTGCTTCTGCCTTGCTCCCACTTTTGTGAAGGGAAATCACATCTGCCCTTCTCCAGTTCTCGGGTACCACCCCATCCTCCCATGATTTGTTAAAGAGGGTAGTCAGTGGTGTCACTAGTTCTACCCTTAGGTGTTATAGAATTCTGGGATGAATCCCATCAGGCCCCATTGCTTTGTCCACCTTCAGTTTTAAGAGTTCTTAAAGAACCCTTTCTTCTGTAAATGGGCTGGTATCAACTTCTGTATCCAGAGTGTTTCTACTGTTTGTTTTAGGTACCTTCCTTTGTAAATACTGAGCAAAAATATTTGTTTAGTATCTCTGCCTTTTCATAGTCTCCCTCTGCCCACCCTCCCTGCCCTTTATTAAGCCTCACTATCCCTCCCTTGGTCTTCCTTCGCTCCCTGATGTACCTATAAAAGGTGTTATCCCCCTTCTTAACTGAGTTGGCTATCTTTTCCTCGGTTTGGGCCTTTGCTGTTCTGACTGCCTTCCAGCTTCCTTTTGCTTTAACTGATACAGTTCTCTGTCCTGCTCCTTCTGTGATTCCTTGTACTTCCTGAATGCTTTCTTTTTCTCTTGAACCTTCACTGCCACTTCCTTTGAGAACCATAGTGGTTTCTTACATCGTTTTGTTTTGTTTATTTGCTTCACACAAAGGCTTGTTACCTCTGTGATGGCAGTTTTTATTATTCCCCATTGTTCTTCCACCCCTCCTTCCTGCCCATTTGCTAGTGCATTTCTTAGGCACTCACCCATTTTGGCAAAGTCAGCCCTCCTAAAGTCCAGTACTTTTGCCTTTGTATGGCTTGACTCTATTGCTGTGTTTATTATGAACCATACTGTTCGATAGTCGCTAGTTCCCAGATGGCTACCCACTTCTACATCTGTGATCCTCTCATCTCCATTTGAGAGAACCAGGTCTAAGATTGCTCCCTCTCGAGTGGGCTCCAATACTAGTTGTCTAAGGCATGCCCCCTATAGGGCATCTAGAATAACCCCACTCTTCAAAGTGGCTGCTGCAACTGCACTCCAGTTCACATCTGGCATATTCAGATCACCCATCAGCAATATCTCCCCTTTTTCTGCCATTCTAAGTATACTTTCTATCATTTCCTTGTCCATTTCCTCCCACTGAGAAGGGGGTCTGTATACAACCCCTGTGTGGATTGTGGTGTCATTGCCGGTCTCCAAATCTACCCACAGTGCTTCTTCTCCTCCCTGTTTACCCTTTTGTTCTATTACTTAGATTCCTTCCCTTATGTAAAGAGCTACTCCTCCTCCTCTTTTACCCTCCCTGTCCCTCCTGTAGATAGTGTATCCTGGTATGTTTACGTCCCAGTCATGGTTTTGTGTGTACCATGTTTCTGTGACTGCCACGATATCCAGATGTTCTTCCTCCATCAAGGCCACTAATTCAGGAAGCTTGTTACTCAGACTACGGGCATTGGTACTCATTGCTCTCCATTTTTTGATGGCTTTACCTTCTGTTGCAGCATCCCCCACTGACCTTTCTACCTCGGTCTTTTTCTCATTTAGTAACCTGTTTTTCAGGGAGAGGCTGGGATTTTCCTGCTGCTTATCAGTGCCTCCCCCCTTGACTAAATCTGCTTTTCTAGGTGATTCTTATTCTGTGTACATTATATTGTTTTTTTATTTTATGCTAGCCCTTTGTCAGTTTTACAATGCTGTTTCTAATCTCAATGTAGCTTCCATCTTTTTTTCTTGAAAAAAAAGTAATTTAAAACATTAATAAAATACCTATATCATGGAAGAACTGGACAATTTTACCAGCAAATGAAACTGATAGGTGTCTCTTGAATCTGTAACAGTTAAAAACGGGTAAGGTCAAATTGGAGTAATGGTAGGAACGTATTCACAAATTATTTCGCATCACAGCAGTTACATTACAAAATGTAATTTGCATGATCAAAGAGTAAACGAGACAAGGCTACATATTAATGCTAGTGTAAGAGAATTAACATTCAATAAACCAGAAAAGTACTTCTATTTATGTACATTGGCACATAGATAGATTCAGAACATGACTTTTAAGGTTACTTTTCAGATGAGGGGTTCTATGTCTAGAAGTTGTTTTGTCTATTTTGCACTTTTTCAAAACCTGACCTGGAATGATTTGATGTACAGTAGCAGCCACAGACACTGCCAGCTATTTTCCAAAATTTCTGTGATATTTCCAGAAATATCTCCTGCTTTCTGCATTTCCACAGTAGGGGCTGCAGAGAGAAACTCTTCAGAAATTTTTGCGAAATATCTGGAAACAGCTGGCAATGTCTGTGGCTACTACTGTGGAGCGCAGCAAGAAATGGAAACTATTTTATAGTTTGGGAGTAGAGCACAAGAACCCTCTGTGCCCCATCACCAAGGTAACTTGGGGCTCTTGTAAAGGACAATGATTTGAGGATCTATAGCCCTGGGATTCCTCGTAGATACTAGAAACCCTAGAAGAGGATGTGGGGGGTTAGGGAATTTAAGAAGGCTATCAACAAAACAGGTAAGGCTAAAAGAGCTATCTGTTTCTGCAGAGAACCAACCTTGCTGTCCCATAAGGGCCCATTTTGCTAACTGTCCCTACCTATTTGAAACATAGAAACATAGAAAGATAGACTTTGACGGCAGATAAGGACTGCTTGGCCCATCTAGTCTGCCCATTTCCCTACCTACAGGATAGGCCGCAGATCCTAGTTAACCAACAGCCTATTTCTCCCTACTCCCCAAAAGAATTGACCTGCCTTCTTTCATTGCCGTAAGGTTTTTCTGTCCTTGTACTACCTCCCCTTGCTTTCACTGATGAATTGAATCTCCTCACAATGTATTCTGTGCTATCCTACCTGTTTCCTGCCCGGCCCTCACTCGGGTGACAAAAATATAATATTTAGTTTGTACCTCGTACCAAACTCTGTACTTTACTCACATTAATGATGCATAATACACATTTTTTGCAGATTACCTCTTTCGAGTACTGCTTGACCCTATGTATAATGCCCTGTGATGCAAAATGCCTGTATGTTGTTTACTACATGGTCATGTTCCTCCTTTTGTTTCTCCTTATCTCAATGTTTAATTCCCTACTCAGAATATGACTGTTTCTAGCCTTCTGTATGTATTTCCTGTAAATTGTTTAATTCCCTATTTCAGAATGTTACTATTCTTGCCTTCTGTATGTATACCTGTTATTGCTCTGTAACCTCCCGGGTCGTGCCTGAAAATAGTCTTCCCTATGGCTAGTGCACCTACCCGGTAAACAAAAACTAAATAAAAAAACAGCATAAAGATCCCAGTGGTAATATCTGTTGTTAACACCCAGGGCAGAGTGGCAAACATTATTATAAGTGGTGTTAAATCTTTTCATTTCAGAAAGAGCAGCACTCTGAAATATTGATGACTTGTTTTTTTAAGTATGAGAGCAGAATCCCATTAGAGAGAGAAAAAGCCTGACCTCCTGAATAAAACAGTTCTGGATTCTAAACGATGCTTCCAGTTTTTGGCTGACTATTTTGCAGACAGCAATAATACTGCATGTTCTGAGAAAAATTGGTCAGTATCAAAGGAGACCCCTAATATTGAAAGGCAGTAACAGTGAAAATGTTGAACCTACAGAATACAGTTTTTTTTTTTTAGTTTGCTCTTAATCTCCGGTCTTGCAAGATGCCCTTTTCCAGTCATTGTGAGTCTTCTATAGCAGTATTTAGACTTGAAAGGATCACTTTTTAAAACATGGCTGTAACTGTTTTTCATTAGTTTTCTCAGCTAGTGGTAAATGCTCATTGTTGAATATCACTTTTATTGAAGGTGAACCGGTATGCATCAGACAGGACAATCCATGCTCACAATGAGCTGAGAACACAGTGAGAATTAGGGAAATCTGAGGATAGCTGTATGAAAAGCAGTGCTCCTTTATTTTATTTTAGCCGTTGGTAACCGGGTAAGGCCCACTAGGCACAAGTGCCTGTTTTCAGGGGTGACCTGAGAGCATTGGGCAGTTAAGTCACTTGCTCAGAGTCACACAGTATGCAAGTGGAGGGTGTGAGAATCAAACTCAGGTCTGGTCTGTTGGATGTATCAAGCTCGTTCACACCTTGTTCCTCTAACCTCTAGGCTATACTGCCAACCCTTTAATGATTGCAAATCTAAAACAAATGCCGAAGACGACTTAAAATGTTGGCAAAATGGTATCTTAAAAGAAAAGATTAGAAAAGGCAATCTAAACTAAAATAAAATGGGTAGACCATGTATATCACGACCGCGATTGAGCGCTTTCAAAAAGGGCGACTCAATCATGGCATCTGTGCACAGGGTTACCTGACAGGGTAGCAACCAGATATGGGGGGGAGGCGACTACAGCGATGTGATGTCACTGTATATACACACATATGTGGGGGGGACTATGTCGCATGATGGGTGGAAGGGAAGGGAGGGTATGTGGGGTGTAGTGCTGTGGTTGGCTGCTGAGCTGGCCATGTGGCATGGTCAGGAGGTGGCAGACTGGGGATGGAAGGCTGCTGGGTTCAATTCTGGCCGAGCTTGTTTTTTGCGTCGGGTTGGGGTTTTGTGTTTCATTTTAAGTTTAACCCCCCCGACATGCAGCCCCTTGGAGTTGAGAATCCTTAGGTAGGGGAGTGTGGGGGATGCAGGGGGCACAGCCCCCAACATAACATAGAAAACCAGTCACCGGTTTTCTAGTAGCTGCGAATGTACATTGTGGTAATTCATTTTTGGCGATGTACATGTGCCCTAACGGTGATCGCTATTCTGCGGTCGCCGTTATGACATAGAACCAAATAAAAGGTATACTTCTGGTTCAAAATATTTGCCATAAAATGCACTGCTGCTTTAAATGATCTTTTTGTTACCTGTAACAACTCTTCAAGACATCACAGATTTAAGATAGCAGTCTTGACTAATCAAAGCACTCCTTTACCCTATGCATATGATACCTTTATACTCAGGGGGTTCTCAAATGGTGAGGCTGGCCTCCCTGGGGAGGCCCCAACCTGTTCCAGGGGAGGCTCAAGCAAGTCTGATAAAGTACTGTATTTAAATTTTTAGTTTTATATATTTTGTGTGAAGAGATGAAGCAAATTGAAAGAGGATAATAGTAGGTGAATTTAATGTATTTATTTACTAATAGGTGACAAGGGAAGGTGAATGAGACAAGGCTCATTTCAGGTGTACCCGGGGGAAGGGTAGGGAGTGAATACATTTCAAAAGGTAACTGCAAAACAATCAAAAAATATACAATGAACAATAGTGCAAACAAATATGAACAATAAACTAATAATCAGTGGTGGTAATTAATCAATTTGTAGACTGATGGCAGAACAGTCCAAATATAAGTGTTGAGCATAGAAGTGCTAAGAGCAATAGCAGGAAGGAGCAAAGTAGTCCCTGAGAAGTTGCTTATGAGCAGGGACGGAGGGGGAGAGGCAAAGTAGGTAGGAAGGTTATTTCATATAAAGAGAAAGCAGAAAAAGTAGTCTGACCCATGAAGGTACTGCAACAAGGGGTGACAATGGTTCAAGAATGAAAATAGTGGAGGAAGTAGGATGGCCGGGGTTACAATAAGCTGAATAATAATATTTGTTATTTTATTTATTTGTTATTCAGATAACACCTTTGAGCACAAGAGCTCTTTTCAAAGGTTCCATGTCCAGTATAAGACAAAGAACTGAATGTGAGCCAAGTACTCAGAGGTATTTCAATTTATTCATGGTGTACTGCGCAAAGTACAGTATGTTATTTTTCTTTGGGGAGGCCTAAGATTATTTCAGTTTTTGGGGGAGGCTAAAAATCTTTTCCATGGATTTGGGGAGGCTCACTGTGACTAAGTTTGAGAACTATTGCTATATCGTAAAGAGTATCTCATGAATAAATCCCTGGAAACAGGGAAGGCTCTGGACCTCAAAAGCAGGTGGAGACTTAGCTCATAAAAAATGTTATTTATTGGTCCAGAACAACAGTTCTCAAACTTTGTCTTAGTGAGCCTCCCCTATACCATGGAAAAGATCTTGAGCCTCCCCCAAAATACTGAAATATTTTTGGGCCTCCCCATAGAAAAATAGCCTACTTTTCACAGTACATCAGGAAAAAATTGAAACCTCTTTGCATAGCTGGCTGTCATGTTATTAAGCTTAGTATAACCCCTCAACAGGACAACCTACTTGCTCAATATTTTGACTCTGAACCATTGTTACTCCTTACTGCCATACCTTCATGGGTCAGACTGCTTTTTCTGTTTCCCCACTATCTGGAATAACCTTCCTGCTGACCTTTGCCTCTTCCCCTCTCCCCCTGCTCTTAAACAAATTCTCAGGGATCATTTTGCTCCCTCCTGCTCTTATTCCTAGTACCTATATGGTTAACTCTTGTATTTGGACAGTTCTGCTGCCAGTCTAATTGATCAATTGTTCCTCACATTGTTGGTTTATTATTCGTAATTTGTTTGCACTTTTATTTATTTAGTATTGCTCGAGTGTTTTGCAGTTACATTTTGAATTGTATTCTCTCACTACCCTTCCCTGGGTACACCTGAAATAGGTCAATGCTCAATGTACAGTACCTTCCCTGGTCACAGACATGTGAATAAATGCATAAATTCACCTACTATTATCCTCTTTCAGTTTGCCTTATCCCTTCACACAAAATTTATAAAGTTCAAAACTGAAATATAATACTTTTTCAAGACTTGCTTGAGCCTCCCCTGGAACAGGTTGGGGCCTCCCAAGGGAGGCTGGCCTCACCATTTGAGAACCCCTGGTCCAGAACAATAGGATCATTTAAGGGAAAAAAATATAATTTTAGGCGGCTTTGCGGCCCCCCCCCCCAGCCATCCTCTTGGAACTGCCCCTGCATGGAAACAGTCAGGTTTGCGGGTAATTGTCACCTTTAATCAATAATATATTAGGACTGTCACCCTCAACCAATAATATAGAGATATGTCTTTGAAGATCAGTCTTATAGTTGTAATAGTGGTTACATATTCCTAGGGTATCAGAACTGCTCACTTTTGATTTCAGGTTCTCATATCCCAAGAATGCTCGTGAAGCCACTCTTACAACTGTAAGAGTGGTCTCCAAGGATTTATTAACACACATGATACCTAGCATGGGCTTATAATAGTCCCAATCTATGTGAGGCCATAAATCAAGGCCAATATGCAGTGAAGTCACTCACAATGAAACCCAATCCTGCAAAATTCTGCAGCAGAGTTACTGCAGGAAACAAGACAAGTTCAATGGAAGGTAATCCCTTTAGTCACACAGGAAACTATAACACTGCTCTTCGACCTGATGGGCTCCACTGCGGATCCAATCTGCTGTCCAGTCAAGGACTTTAGAAGCCCCACATTAAAATAAAAGGAGTTGGCTTCACCACAGCATGATGTTTCTCAACCCAGTCTCCTCCACATTCTTGAATGAATAGGTTTGGAGTTCTCCCTGATGGTCCAGTGGTGTTGGGGTGGGGGCAACATAAAGGCCCCCTATACACATGGACAGTCCTCTCACAGCCACAGGACACTTGCATCTTGTTCTTGTTCTGTGTGTGGCTTGCTCGTGCAACCCATAAGTGGGAATCCCATTGCAAAACCAAATGTGCTTGCACAGTGGGGGCCCTCAGCCGACCATTTTTACAAGGGTTGCTAATGTATATCTGAACTGAATGAGTAACATTTTTTTCTTACTCTGCTTAGCTCAGACTTCCCTTTTGAATAGTAGGCCCTTGACCAGCTTTTGCATGCATGGGAGCTGCAGGTGTGGTTCATGACTATAATGACTTGACTGCAAGAGCCACCAGCGCCTCAAGACAAACTTTGAAAAATGTAATATTTAGATAAAAAGCAGCTTATATTTTTCATTTTTAACTCTGTATTTCTCATCCCCATTATACGAAATTGCCAGCAGATACAGACCTGTCGGTCTATCTAGTCTGCTCGAGTGTGCAGCATTTCAATCTTTCAGACTGCAGCTGCCCCTCCCCTTGCTCCTCCCAATGGATTTTACCAATGTATCCTTCAATCCCAACCTCTGCCCCCACCTATGCTTTGAACCCTCCCTCTGAAGCTGTCCCATTCCCTTTTCAAGTTGCTCACTGTCTGCAGTATTTATTACTGAGGTCATTTGCGTGAAAACAGGACAGCTGTGTCTTGAGGGTTCATCAGCTTCTACTACCTCTTCCCAACTTGATGTCATAATACTCTGCTTGTGACATCACAGTTACAGTATTTAGAGCAGCAAGTACGATTCTAGCAAAGAACTGAACACCTCAAACTTTAGGTGTTCAGTTCTTGCAAACAGTGGCAAATTTTCTGTGGAAATCAGTGGACTTCAGGTTCTACTGATTTGACCTTATCCAAATAGTGCAGACCAATTGAACCAGTGAAACCACGAATCGCAGTTCACCCTGAAACAGTTTGACTGCGGCACTGACAGGGCTCAGTGTGAGTCAGAGGCTCCAGCCTCATTTTGGAGCAGCATGAGCCTGATCCATCACGTGGTTCAGAGGAAAACCCATGTGTGTGCTCATTGTCCAGATATTGGGTAGTTCAGGCAGAGCTGTGTGATTGACTAGTTAGATTAGCTAGTACATTGTTCACACCTGAAAAAAAGCCTTCTTGAATCAAAAGTTTGACCTACTAGAAGAGCTGCTGCATGGGTATATTAGAAGAAGAAGAATCAGCATTTACATAGTGCTTTTCATACACAGTATCCCAAAGCGCTTTACAAGCAATGCTAAACTGGTAGTGAAGTGACTGAATGTGTGGGGGTGGCCATATCACACATCATCACACACAGCCTGGATAATTGCACGAAGCGGTTTATGGGAAGGGGAATGTTGGCCAGGACACCAGGAATGTTCCCTGCTCTTTGCGAAGAGTGCCCTGGGTTCTTTTACTTCCACCTGGACACCCACCAAGACAACACCAGGATGGACAGAAGGGATCTCGGTTTAACGTCTGCACTCAGATGGCAGTGATTTTTAGGTGCAAGTCCAATCCCGGTGTGGGACGAGAACCCATGACCTTTTGGTCCAGAGGTGAATGTGCTACCAACTGAGCCATGCTGACATTAGAGGAAAAGGAAGGAAGGAAGGAAGAAAAAAAATGAAAAGGTAGCTGAGCAGCAGCAGTGTTGCAGGCTTGCAGTAGGCCTCTGGGACCAGGGGCTTGTCTGAGAGGGGAGAGGGGAGAAAGACCATATTCTGGGGTACTGGAGGAGGAATGGAGTGTGCTTGGGTCCCGGCAGTGGGAAGATGGAGTATGAGGTGACAGTCTGCCAGTCCTTACTTGTTGCTTTTAATAATTTAATCTCAGCAGTGCAGCACCCATTTTTGTTGTTGTTGCAGAACTGGCCTTTTAGGGGAGTTACTATCTTAGTAATTTCGTTTTTATTTTACTCAAGTAAGTGTGTGCCATCTGGCATCAGGGCAGTGCCTGGCCACTGGTAGTTGGCACCTTGGTTGTATCTCATAATAAAATAATTCCTCATTCACGTTTCTTTTTGTGCAAGTTTAAAACTCTCAATACATTTGCCCAAGTTGCAGGCTTCCAGGCTGTAGCAGTTACTTCTTTCCTCCTCCTCCTCCTCCTTTGTCCTGAAGCAGCCTTTTGCAGTGTGATCTGGACAGTAGGCAGGGCAGCAAGTGTGTGCCAACTGGTAGCGTGCCAGTACCTGGCCCCCGATAGTTGGCACTTTGGTGGTATACCATAAAAAAAACTCCACATTTCCTCAAGTTACTGACATTCCTTCCTGCTCTTCCTACTCCTGACTCGTGAAACAGCCTGTTTGTCTGTCGTCCTGAGCTGTGTTGCTGTAGTATGATCTGGGCAGTGGGCAGGGCAGCAAGTGTGTGTCAGCTGTCAGTGTGCCAGTGCCTAGCCCCTGGTAACTGGCACCTTGATGACATCCCATTAAAAAATAAATAAAAAACAATTCTCCACATTCCATCAAGTTACTGACATTCCTTCCTCCTCCTCTTTCTGAGTCCTGAAGCAGTCTGTGTATGCGTTGTTCTGATTCTGAACTGTGCTGTTACAGTGTGATCTGGGCAGTTGGCAGGGCACCAATTGTGTGTCAGCTACCAGCACACCGGTACCTGACCCTGGTAGTTAGCACCTTGGTGGCACCCCATCCAAAAAAAATCTCCACATTAGCTGATGTTACTGACATTCTTTCCTCCTTTTCTTTGTCCTCAGTCCTGAAACAGCCTGTGTGTGTGTTGTCCTGAGCTGTACTGTTGCGGTGTGATTTTGACAATGGGCAGGGCACCAATTGTGCACCAGCTGACAATGTGCCTGTGCCTGGCTCCTGGTAGCTGGCACCTTGTTGATATTCCACAAATAAAAATATGTTTTTCTTTTTGTGGTAGTTTTCATATGGAAACACTTAGTCTGCATGTTCTCCCGGGTTGCAGCAGTTCCTTCTTTCTGAGTCCTGCAGCAGCCTGTGTGTTTGTCATGTGGAGCTGTCCTGTTGCAGTGTGTTCTGGGCTGGAACAGGGCAGCAAGTGTGTGCCACCTGGCAGCTTGCTGGTGCCTGACCCTTGGTAGCTGGCACCTTGGTGGCATCCCATAAAAAATCAAAGTTCTCCAAGTTCCTTCAAGTTACTGACGTTACTTTTTCCTCCTCCTCCTTCTGAGTCCTGAAGCAGCTTGTGCGTGTGTGTGTGTGTGTGTGTGTGTGTGTGTGTGTGTGTGTGTGTGCACCATCCTGACTCTGAGCTCTCCTATTGCAGTGTGATCTGGGCAGTGGACAGGGCAGCAACTGTATGCCAGCTGCCAGATTACAGGTGTCTGGCCCCTGGTAGTTGGCACCTTGGTGGCATCCCATTAAAAAAAAATTCTCCACATTCAGTCAAGTTACTGATGTTCCTTCCTCCTCCTCCTCCTCCTCGTGAATCCTGAAGTAGCCTGTGTGCGTGTGTCATCCTGACTCTCAGATGTGCTGTTGTAGTGTGATATGAGCGATGGCAGGGCAGAAAGTGTTTATCAGCTGGCAGCGTGCTGGTGCCCACCCACTTGCAGTTGGAACCTTGGCAGCATCCCATAAAAAATAAAAATTCTTCGTATTACCTCATGTTACTGTCATTCAGGCTGGCCCAGTGGTGCAGAGGGCTAAAGCGCTGCAAAGCACCTTACCTCTTCTCACGCCGGTGACAGTGTTGGGAATCATATTTGGGTCATTGGGGGTCGGCTGGGGAGGGAGAGAATTGAGCACTGTGACCGGGTTGTGTCGGTGGAGTAAATGAGTGACACAAGACCTCAATTTATGGTTAACACACCTTTTCTCGGTGTGATGTTTATTAGTCCAAAGGACTTATTTTTTTGTAAAAGATATACAGAAAAAAAAATAACAACCATGACCGAAAATGAGTCTTAAACTTCAGATGATAAATTATAAGAAGAAAATAAATAACAAAAGAAAAATAGGTCTTCCTTGAGCTCCAGAACTACCCTACCTCGGTAGTTCTGCCACAGAGTAGATAAATTTCTTTAAACACAATTTACTACAGTCTTCTGTGCTATGAGACAACCTCTCCCTTCTCACTCCTAGGTTGAGCTGCCATTTCTGAGCACTAGGGCAGCCTTTATACTCTTCCCTAGAGTGTCACCAGGTCAGCTGATCCGCCCCTAATCTGAATAACAGTCATTCCTCCTCTACATAGAAACATAGAAACATAGAAGTTGATGGCAGATAAGGACCGCAAGGCCCATCCAGTCTGCCCATTTCTTTTTCTACCTTATAAATGTGCCATCGGCCTTTGCTCTGTCAGTGGCCTATCTATTCATAGTCATTTGTATTGCTCCCTTATGCCTATCCCATGCCTGTTTGAAGCCCTGCACTGTATTCATAGCCACCACTTCTTGTGGTAAGCCATTCCATGCATCCACCACCCTTTCTGTGAAAATTTCCTCACATTCCCCCTTAATCGGCCCCCCTCTAATCTCATGCTGTGTCCTTTTGTCCTGCTATTTTTCTTATATTTAAACATGTTAGACTCTTTCACCTTGTTAATGCCCTTAAAGTGTTTGAATGCCTCGATCATATCACCTCTCTCCCTCCTTTGCTCAAGGGTATACATATTGAGCTCTGTTAATCTGTCTTCATATGTCTTCTGATGCAGTCCCTGCACCATTTGGTTGCCCTTCTCTGGACTGCCTCAATTTGGTTAATGTCCTTGTGAAGGTGTGGCCTCCAATACTGCATGCAGTACTCCAGATGGGGCCTAACCAGTGTCTTGTAAAGAGGGATTATTACCTCCCTCTTATGACTTGTGATACCCCTACTAATACACCCTAACACCCCCTAGCCTTACCTACTGCTTTAGAGGTCTGCTTGGATGATTTCAGGTCATCAGTGATGATGATGCCCAAGTCTCTTTCTTCCTTTGTGACTGCTAGCAACTCCTCCCAGCCTATAGGTGGCTGCAGGTTTCTCTTCCCTATGTGCATGATTTTGCTTCTTTGCATTAAATCCCAGTTGCCACTCTTTTGACCATTTTGCTAGTTTATCCAGATCTCTTCTCATTCTGCCCACCCATCTGGATCATCTACTCTGTTGCAGATCTTGGTGTCATCTGCAAACAGACAAACCTTACCTCTAATCCATCTGCAAGGTCACTAATGAAGATGTTGAAGAGAACTGGCCCCATGACTGATCCCTAGGTACCACTGTGACTTGCATCTCTTCTGACTGTATACCATTTACCACCACTCTCTGTTTTCTGCCCGTCAACCAGTTTGCCACCCAGTTGACCAACTTCTGACCCACCCGAGCCTACCCAGCTTATTTATCAATCTTCTATGGGAACAGTGTCAAAAGCTTTGCTGAAGTCAAGGTGGCGACATCAACTGCTCCCCTTGGTCCACCACTCTGGTTACCCAGTCAAAGAAATCTATGAGATTAGTTTGACAGGACCTTCCTTTTGTAAACCCATGCTGTTTTGGATCCTGTGCCCCTATGGATTCCAGGTGTTGCACTATCCTTTCCTTAAGTGCCTCCATAATCTTGCCCACTACTGAGGTAAGACTGACTGGTCTGTAGTTCCCTGCCTCCTCCCTGCTACCACTCTTGTGGAGCGGGATCACATGACCTTCTCCAGTCTTCTGGGACCTCTCCTGTGCTCAGAGACTCACTAAACAGTTCTGCTAATGGCTCTGCTAGTTCCACCTTTAGCTCCTTAAATACCCTGGGATGTATGCCATCAGGTCCCATTGCCTTATCCACCCTGAGCTTAGCAAGCTGTTGAAGGACCCTTTCTTTGTGAAGGGGTAGTGCTCCTCCTCCCCCTGTGTCTATGATGCTGAGCTGTGGGCCCTGCCCTACCTTCTCTTCAGTAAATACTGAGCAAAAGTATCTATTTAGGATAGATGCCTTTACAGGGTCCTCCTCCTCACATGCTCCCTTTTCTCCATTAAGCTTGCAATACCCCCTCTGGACTTTCTCCTTTCACTAATGTATCTATAGAAAGTCTTGTCACCTTCTTTACTGTTCGTGCTAGTGTTTCTCAGTTTGGAACTTTGCCTGCCTTACTGCCTTCCCTGCTTCCCTTAGGGCAGTTTGGTATGCCTCCTATCTTCATCCCGCTGTGTTCCTTATATTTCTGAAGGCCAACCTTTGGCTCTGACTCTTTCTGCTACTGTATTTGAGAACCAAAGTGGTTTCCTTCTTCTTTGCACTTCCTTTTCTGTCTAACACAATGGGATGTTGCTTCAAGTATTGCATCCTTAATGCTTGCCCACTTTGCCTGTACCCTCACCTGTGTTTCTTTTGCATGGCTAGCTTAACTCTGTTGGCCATCTTATCAAAGTCAGCTCCTCCAAGTCCCAAATTTTGCCTTGGAATGGGATGATTTAGATGTAGTAGCCAAATTGAACCATACCATGTGATGGTCACTGGCCCCAGGTGACCTTCTACCTGAGTTCTGTGATCCCTTCCCGTTAGTCAGTACTAGATCTAGGATAGCCCTGTCTCTTGTGGGCTGCTGTACCAGTTGTTTGAGGCCTCCTCTGCAGGAATCCACTATGTGTCTAGTTCTGGCAGATGTTCCTGCTGGTATTGACCAATCTGTATCCGGCATGTTGAAGTCTCCCATTATCAGAACCTCCCCTTTAGCTGTCATGTTTTGTATATCTTCTAACAGTAATGTGTCTCTGTCCTCTCCCTGGTCTGGGGGCCTGTAGACAACCCCAGTTCTTATGGCTGTCCCATTTCCTGTTTCCAGGGTGACCCACAGTTCTTCTGGCTCCTTATGTGTATTCTGAATTTCTGTAGCTTTGATATTTTCATTGACATGCTGGAGGATTAGCTTCACCATATGCTCAGATTATCATACTGTGGTTCATTATAACCACTCTGTGTCCTCCTTTTGGTAGTACAGGACAAGATATAAACAAATACCTACTAAGTGCCTGTCATTTGTGTAGCTCCTACACATATTCAGAAGAGACAGAGCAGGCAGGAAGGGAGGAGGAGAGGCACTGTATGTGAAAAATGACATAAGGGCCACACAGATCCAGGAGGAACAAAATGGGGGAGAGATACTGTGGGTTAAGCTGGAAAGGAAAATGGGGCCAGCCATCCGCACAGGTGTGGTCTATAGACCACCATCCCGAGAGGAAGAAACAGATAGGGAGCTGATGCTAGCCATCCAAGGATGGCAGACAAGGTGAGGTAGTACTGGTTGGAGACTTCAATATACCAGACGTGGACTGGAGCATCCCAGCAGCAGCATCAACTAGGAGCAGATTTATCCTGGACTCCTTCAGGGTGCCTTCCTCAAGCAACTGGTCATGGAACCAACTCGGCAGAAGGCAATACTGGACCTTGTGCTCACAAACAGGGACAGTGTGAGGGAGGTTAGAGTGGGGAGCACCTGGGTAACAGTGACCACCAGTCATCGTGGTTTGAAATCACAGAAAGAGCAGAACCAAACCACACAAAACACGATCCTGGATTTTAGGGGCAGACTTTGGGAAAATGGGAAATACTTGAAAGAGGCATTAAGGGAATGGGACAGGAATCAGGGTTGAGGAACAGTGGGCAGTATTTAAAATGGGGATTATAAGAACAACAGAATTATGCATTAAGCAGGTTAGCAAGAGGAAAAGGAAGAGGAGACCATTATGGTTTTCCAAAGAGGTAGCAAAGAAAGTGAAAGCCAAAAGATTGCATTCAGGCAATACAAAAAGACACAGGCAGAAGGGATAGGGAGAAGTACCAGGAGAACACAAGGAGGCAGGGAATTCAGTAAGGAAGCCAAAGCTCAGACAGAAGAACACATTGCAAAATCAGTGGGTAAAGGGGACAAAACCTTTTACAGGTACATAAGTGAAAAAAGAAAGACAAAGGGAGGGATAGTGAGACTGAAGGGGGAGGATGGGAGCCACGTGGAGGATGACAACAATAAAGCTGACATATTGAACAGGTATTTCTGCTCAGTCTTTACTAAGGAAGAGGGGGGTAATGGGTCTGAAGGGAGTACAAGGGGTGAGAATGGTGCAGAAATGGACACAAGTCCCTTTACACGAGAAAGGGTCCTGAAGGAACTGGAAGTAATAAGAGCTGATAAAGCAATGGGGCCAGATGGGTGCACCCAGGGTCCTTAAAGAACTAAGAGAGGTGGTGGCTGAACCTCTGGCTATCCTGTTCAGCCAATCACTGGAAACAGGGAGGTACCCAAAGACTGGAGGACAGCAGATGTAGTCCCCTTATACAAAAGTGGGAACAAAGAGGAAGCAGGGAACTACAGACCAGTCAGCCTCACCTCGGTAGTGGGGAAGATCATGGAAGCACTACTGAAGGAGAGATTGGTGGAACATCTGGTTGTCAATGGACTACAGGACCCAAGGCAGCATGGTTTCACCAGGGGGAGGTCATGTCAGACCAACCTCATTGAATTTTTTGACTGGGTGACTAGGGAGGTGGATCAGGGGAGGGCAGTGGACACGGTCTATCTGGACTTCAGCAAGGCCTTTGACACTGTGCCACATAGAAGACTATTACACAAACTGGGGAATATGGGTGTGGGCAGGACAGTAGTGTGGTGGGTAGGTAACTGGCTGGGTGGCAGGACACAGAGGGTGGTGGTAAATGGCTGTCACTCCACAGAGGGAAGAGTAACCAGTGGGGTACCACAGGGATCAGTGTTGGGACCGGTCCTATTCAACATCTTCATCAGTGACATTGCACAGGATCTAGAAGGCAGAATTTCACTGTTCGTGATGACACAAAGCTCTGTAACAGAGTAGACACACCAGAGGGTGTAGACAGAATGAGAAGGGACCTGCAGAAACTTGAAGAATGGTCAAGGGTTTGGCAGTTGAAATTCAATGCAAAAGAAGTGCAAGATAATGCATATGGGGCACAAAACCCTGGCACAATATATCAGTTGGGGGTGAGAATATAGCATGCACCAAGCAGGAAAGGGATCTTGGGGTTGTCATCTCTGATGACCTCAAGGTAGAAACAGTGTGACAAGGCATCAGGTAAAACAAATAGGATGCTGGGATGTATAGGCAGGGGCATCACCAGCAGGAAAAGGGAGGTCATAATTCCGCTATACAAGACACTAGTGAGGCCCCACCTGGAGTACAGTGTACAGTTCTGGAGACCATACCTCACGTAAGGACATAGATAGGGTAGAGAAGGTTCAGAGGAGGGCAACAAAGATGGTGCATGGGTTGCATCACAAGTCCTATGAAGACAGGTTGAAGGAACTGAACATGTACTCCCTGGAGGAGAGGAGGGAGAGAGGGGATATGATAGAGACATACAAGTATCTTACAGGGAGGAACAGGGTGCAGGAAAACACTATTTTTAAGCGAAAAAGATGTTTCAGGACTAGAGGGCATGGGATGAAGTTGGAGGGAGGACGATTCAGAGGAAACGTGAGAAAGAATTTCTTCACAGAACGGGTGGTGGACAAGTGGAACACCCTGCCAGAGGAAGTGGTGGGGGCTGAAACAATCACGGGATTTAAGAATGCATGGGATAGACATTAAGGAATTCTAGAGGGCAGGGGTAAGGGGAAACAGACTTCTAGGAAAACAAAATGAACTTACAAGCTCAAATGGGCAGACTAGGTGGGCCATAGGCCCTTATCTGCCGACACTGTCTATGTATCTATGTATCTATGTATCTATGTATCCTCCCCCAACTCAAATGGAGTGACAGCTGTCATTTCTTATATAACAGCCTCATCATGAGGCTGCTTGCTCCTAAGGGCTCATTTTTTCCAAACTCCCAGCACTCAGGTAGGAACTCACTTTATTTCTTCAAACAGAAAGCAAATATGTACAGTATTTAGTTCATATGGCCAATGATTCTTCTGTACACACATACAATAATAATACCCTTAACACCTTACAGCAGCTTCTAAACCTGATGGTTGAAAAGGTAAGCCATTGGTAAAACATTTCAGTTCTGCCATTTTCTCTGTGTCTATTTCACGAGGGGTTACTTTTATTTAGCAAGAATAAATTGTTTCTTTAAAGCGCACATCAAGGAAAGTGACAGCCTTGCACTTTCAGGGCACTGGGGCGCTGTAAGCAATCTCCCGGACTGTTTAAACACAGTTTCTCATTGTTTTACAATGGGGAAGCCTTCCTATGCTACGGGCTTCTCTCCTGTGGCAGATCTCACTTCTCTGAGATCTTATTCAGCTCCTTTATCCTCCGTAACCAGTGGCAGCCGTTTCTCTCTCACAGCGAAGCAAAACACAGCTCCTTTCAAGGAACAGACATCCCTGTCTTTACCAGATCCCCACAGGGGTTGGACTATAGTGCAGACGTACATTGGGGCATAATACATAAAGAAAAATACCGTGCTCTGTTTTTCCTGACTGGAACTCATGCTTTCCACAGAGCATACTCTATAACCAACTCTTTCTTAGTGGTTCCTTGGTTTCTTAACTTGCAGGCATAAGGCAGGTATAAACAAGAATATATAGAGGGAACAGCCAAGTGAGGTTATGATACTATAATCGGTGGCCTACCTATAATAGTAGAAAAAGATACATTCAGAAAAATAGAATACAGAGAAGTGCTACTGCAGTAGACTTTAGGGGAGCAAATGCCAAAGCCTGCTTTCGGATGGGGGGGCAAACTGTGTTGTTGTGATTCTGAACTGCGCTGTTGCAGTGTGATCTGGGCAGTTGGTAGGTCAGCAAGTGTGTGCCAGCTAGCAGCATGCCAGTGCCTGACCCTTGGTAGTTGGCACCTTGGTGGCACCCCCCAAACAAATTCTCCACATTACCTGAAGTTACTGACATTCTTTCATCCTTCTCCTCCTCCTGAGTCCTGAAACAGCCTGTGTGTGTGTTGTCCTGACCTGTGCTGTTGCGGTGTGATTTTGGCAGTGGGCAGGGCACCAGTTGTGCACCAGCTGACAATGTGCCAGTGCCTGGATCCAGGTAGTTGGCACCTTGTTGGTATTCCACAAATAAAAAAAATATTTTTTTTTTTATGGTAGTTTTCATATGGAAACACTTAGTCTTAATTTTCTCCTGGGTTGCAGCAGTTCCTTCTTTCTGAGTCCTGCAGCAGCCTGTGTGTTTGTCATGTGGAGCTGTCCTGTTGCAGTGTGTTCTGGGCTGGGACAGGGCAGCAAGTGTGTGCCACCTGGCAGCTTGCTGGTGCCTGGCCCTTGGTAGCTGGCACCTTGGTGGCACCCCATAAAAAAATCAAAGTTCTCCACGTTCCTTCAAGTTACTGATGTAACTGTTTCCTCCTCCTCCTCCTCCTGAGTTCTGAAGCAACGTGTGTCTTTGTGTGTGTGTGTGTCTGTGTATGTGAGTGCCATCCTGATGCTGAGCTGTCCTATTGCAGTGTAATCTGGGCAGTGGACAGGGCAGCAAGTGTGTGACAGCTGGCAGATTACAGGTGTCTGGCCCCTGGTAGTTGGCACCTTGGTGGCATCCCATTAAAAAAAAAAATTCTCTTCATTGTCAAGTTACTGACGCTCCTTCCTCCTCCTCCTGAATCCTGAAGTAGCCTGTGTGCGTGTGTCATCCTGACTCTCAGGTGTGCTGTTGTATCGTGATATGAGTGGTGGCAGGGCAGAAAGTGTGTACCAGCTGGCAGCATGCTGGTGCCCACCCATGTGCAGTTAGCACCTTGGCGGCATCCCATAAAAAATAAAAATTCTCCATATTACCTCATGTTATTGGTATTCAGGCTGGCCCAGTGGTGCGGAGGGCTAAAGCGCTGCAAAGCACCTTACCTCCTCTCACGCTGATGCCTGTGTTCGGAAGCATATTCGGGTCATCGGGAGTCAGCTAGGGAGGGAGAGAATTGAGCACCCGAGGAACTGCTCTCTTCTCCTGCAGAGGGGTGGCTTGCTGTCCCAGCCTTGGCTGCCCCCAGATGGAGGCCTGCAGGTGGTGCAGGTCAGGGAGGCAAAGTATGGGAGGGAACTATGGGGAACATAGGACATGTGAAACTCTATGCTCGAGTTCTATACTCTGCAGGATGGGAGGGACAGAAAAGCAGAAAATTGATGTCAGGAGGCTTCATGAAGCCTGGCCCAGCAGTCTCTGTGCCCACACTGCCACTTGGTGAGTGACCTGGTCTGCCCTGGACTTAATGTACTGGGGGGGAGGACAGCTCTCCCTCCTCGGCCTTGCCACGAGAGGGTAACTCATGGGGAGACTTTCGACCAGGTGTTTACCAGGAGAGGCGGAGAGCCAGCCTGGGGAGGCTGAGGACTGGGCTTATGAAGAGCCCCCCCCTCCAGACATAGGAGGATAAAAACCCATATTAAAAAAAAGTTACTGCCATTCCTTTCTACTCCCTTCTTCTGAGTCCTGAAGCAACGTGTGTGTGAGTCTGTGTGTTTGTGTGTGTGGTCCTGAGTTGTGCTGTTGCTGTGTGATCTGGGCAGTGGGCAGAGCAGCATATGTGTGCCTGGTGCCTGCCCTCTGGTAGTTGACAACTTGGTGGCATCCCATTAAAAAGTCTCTACATTACCTCAAATTACTGATATTCCTTCTTCCTCCTCCTCCTCCTCCTGAGTCCTGAAGCAGCTTGTGTGTGTGTGTCATCCTGAGCTGTGCTATTGCATTATGATATGAGCAGTGGGCAGGGCAGCAAGTGTGTGCTAGCTGGCAGCGTGATGGTGCCTGGCCCCTGGTAGTTGGCGCCTTGGTTTTATTCCATAAAGTGGCATTCTATTAAAAAAAAAAAAACATTTTTGTGGCAGTTTCTAAATTGAAACTCTTAGTCTTCATGTCCCCCCAAGTTGCAGCAGTTCCTTCCTCCTTGGACCCTCTGCATTGTGCTGAAACCCTCTAAGGAGGCCGCAAGGCTGGTAAGTGCTGATGCAGTTGGTCTGAGCCAGGTACTCTCCCTTACTGCCCTCATTAACCTCTGACTTCTTCATATGAAAACTCAATGGGCCCCATTCATGAAGGTGCGGAGTGGCTATGCGCCACGTAAATTTGATGCATAGCCATGACCAGACCTGCCTGCACCCCCGGCGCAGGATGTACCATTCACATATGCCCCCCCCATGTACCGGATCTCCCGGCCAATCGTGAAACACCATGCCGAGGTGGTGCGGGGAGGTGCCAGCACTCTGCAGAGTTCTGCAAGGTGTGGAGTGCTGTGCGTGGATGCGAATGGCTATGCCATCCCAAAGCAGCCATAAACCTGGTATGTGCCCCGCCGGTCTCAGCCACCGGCCACAGCGGAGATCCGCAGACCTCCCGGAATGGACACCCCTGCCATCAGTGCACTTCTTGGGTGTCAGGGGGTGGCAAACCTGGCACATACCCCCACTGCGGTCAGCGCACTGTGCACCAGTCACCAACATGGCACTCCACGGGCACAAGTGATCCACCTGTAGGACCTGGGACAGGCAGCTGATTGGCTGCCTGCCTGGGTCCTCTGCTTCGCACCCGACTGCCCCCAGGGATCCTGCATGCCGGAGGTGCGGGGCTATAGAAGGAGCCATGCAGAGGCTGGCATTGGTGACTACGGCCCCCACACAGAACCCCCATGGGTGCTCAGCTGCACGTCCAGACTACGCGCCTTTTGCGCGTCATTCATGAATAGCCCCCAATATGAGGAAAAGGAGGCTACTACTGCTTTCAGTCTAGTAGAAAGGATAATATCAGGTTTCTGGAAAGACACATGCATTTCAAAAATGCAAACAGATGATCACTACATCCTGACCACTCTGTTGGACCATTAGTTCAGAGACACACTTGAGACATTCTTTAATACACAAGAATGCAGTAAGGATCGGCAGTCCTGTAAAGCCTTGCTTATACATCTGGGGCTGGATTTTCAGATGCTTGCGGATGCCGCAAGCCCCCAGGTGCGACATACATGTGGTGCACAGAGCTTGTGGAATTCCCCCAGCTGTCAATCACGATTTTCCATCCCACGCACTGATTACCGCAAGTTAGACTGGCTTTTTTGCTGGTCTTGCTTGCGTCAATCACAGGTACTCTTTTCGTGGGGCTTGCACTAAATACTTGGTCCAAGCTGCCATAAAGTGGGAAAAGTGTCATAATTGCACCCTATGTACTAAAATCAGGTGCAGTTGCGGCAAAGGAGTTTGGCACGCTGCCAGAACCTAAGTGCTGCGGCTCAGAGCTTGGTGCCACCCCTGTGCCACGCTTTGAGAATCCAGTCCCTGATCTCTGTATGTGTGGCACAAAACAAGAACAGGAACACAAATAGAGCAGACGAACAACACTCATCTTCATCATCATCATCATCATCATCATCATCCCTTGTTGCAGTCACACTGACAGGCCAGATGGATGTGAGGGAGGAAGAGAGGGAAGAAGGAGGATACCAATGTGTTTCCACTGCTACTGTACATCACAGGAGTTACACATTTTCGTCTCCAAGTCAACATGCCACTAGTGCAGCTTCTGCTGCTGCTGCACCCCCAGAAAGACAGCCATTGATGACAAACCACTATGGGGAACAACTGTCTGACTATGGCTTGATGAAAAAGCACGGCAAATCACTTTCTGTCACAATGATGCATAAGATGCCAGCAAACAAAATGGCACAGGATTATCTAGTTGAGAATGTGCCACTAGAAGAAAGAGATGAGCCTCTATTGTACTGGTACCAAAAAAAAGACAGTTTGGCCCTCTTTGACACAGGTAGCTGTTGAACAGCTCAGTTGTCCACCTGCAACTACATACTCAGAGAGGATAGTCAGTGCTGCAGGCAAGACCGAGGAGTGTGTGATCGAGAAGTCGCACAGACATCGCAGTGCAAGGACTAAACTGTCGGTTTGTCGGTGGGGTGGTGAGTCACTGATGAACTGTGTTTCTTGGCTTCTATCTTCGGATTCCATTCTTGTATAGCCCACATTTTGTGAAGTCAACAGTGGCATTTTTTGGGCCCTTGTGGTGTGACTGGGCAGTGTTGGCCCTGTCTGGGCTTTCTCCCATGGGGTGGCTGCAGGGACTCACACCGTAGGGTGTGGTGTTCCAGTAGGCTGCAAAGGGGTACCTAAGTGCGGGTGTCAGAAAACATTGCGTCTCTGGTGCTCTTGTCCCAGGGTGGCCTGGGCAGGGTTAGCCTCTGTGCTGTTGAGGATCTTTGGGCCCTGAATTTTGCCGAGGTTCCAATAAGAGTTGTGTCAGGACTGTTGGATTTTCCATCTGTGATCTGGACTGCACCTGTTGGCGGGAGGTTGGCCACTCTGGGTGGATGGCTGCTGGAGAGGCCTCAGGGAATGCTGGCCGGTGGGCTGCGTGGCTGTGAGAGCCTGGTGGGAGTTCCCGAAGTGGGGGCCGGTGGGCAAGCATTTCTGGGACCAGTTCTGGGGCCATCTTGTCTCGGGGGCCAGTCTCTGGTGGCAGCATATCGCTGTGGTTGTGAGAAGAATGAGGAGTAAAGAGGATTATCTTAATGTGGAGCCATGCAAGACTGTTTCTGGTCATGGCTGGATGACTGTCTCAGATTTTTGTGGATGGTGCCATGGCCTTGAGCTGTGGAGGCTTAAAAGTTTAACTGAAGAGGTGGTAAGAGTGCCTCAGATTACTGTCAGTGCATTTATTTAACTAGTTTACAATACCTGCGCAGGTAGGGAGTGGGAGTGCAGCGGATTGGTCATAATATTATTGGATGGGTGGGGTTGAGAGCCCCATCTCTCCTAAGCACGAATTTTGGAAGCCCTGGCATGCTTAATGTTATCATTGGGACACATACTGCAAATGATTAAGGACTTGGAACATTCTACTATTCTAAGGGACTGATTTCCTTCTGGGTGTCTGTGGGATTGTTTTGTTGTTTATTTGTGATTTTTTCTTGTACTTGTTTTGTGAGTTGTGGCTGATTGCTGCATTGGGTTTGCAGGTATGTGCTGTCAGAGATCTCTCCCAGCCATGCGCTTCTCACCCTCTGAGCTCCAGGGTTTCATCCCTTTAACTGTTCTCCACTGCCCACAGAGGCATATGGTCGTTGTTGGGCTCTGGGGATAGTGGGGAGGAGGCATTGGGGGGGGTTCCGGACCTGGAGGGAGAGTGGCGGAAGGTGGGCGGATTGGGGTTGTGGGTACTAGAAGATGCCCTGGGGTGAAATGGGTTCTGGAGAGGAGTCCTCCCTGTCTAGTGCCCATACTCAAGGGCTCCACCTTGAGTGGGCAGATGACACGGCTGGCCTCAGTGTCCCATCCTGCTTGAGCGGTGTTATGCAATGCCAGGTCTGTTATAAACAAGACCGCAGTGATAGCAGATCTTGTGGGATCATCAGACCAGGCTTGCATCACAGAGACCTGGCTGGATGAAAATTCTGGCCCAGTTCTTGAGTCAGCGCTATTCTGACCGAGTTCTCAGTGATACACTGCCCAAGGATGGATTGTAGGGGCAGGGGCGTAGCCATATGTTTTAGATCGAAACTGAGCCTGGTAGATGTGCCAGTGGGGGAGACCAGTTCCTTCGAGTGTATCATTGGCGCAGGTGTGGGGTGCAGGATTCTTCTCATCTACCCTCCACCTGGGGGTGAGAAGCAGTTTCTGCAGGAAGTCGCGGGCTTCATCGTCGACATGGTGTTGGAGTCTCCCAGATGGATGGTTCTGGGTGACTTCAATGCCTGGGTCAATGATGAACTCTCGCAATTTGGACAGGACTTCCTCCAACTTATGAATTCATTGGGCTTCACACAGGTGATTACCTCTGTGACCCATAAGTACGGCCACTTGTTGGACCTGGTCTTCCTACTGGGTATGGAGACCTCTAACCTTTCGGATGAGACGTTAAACCGAGGTCTCGTCTGCCTGTTCTGGTGGTTGTTCAGGTAGACGTTAAAGATCCCATGGCACTTCTGAAAAAGAGTAGGGGAAATTCCCCAGTGTCCTGGCCAAATTTCCCCCATTCACTAAAAATACCACCGACAGCTTAATGTGGTCCAGTTTCACTTGGTTACCATCTGTATCCCCCCCCCGGCTGCCCCTGAAAAAGGGACGTCTACTCTCAGTGGGCCTACTGGGTCAACAAAATTAAGTAAATCAATAAATAAATAAAATGGTAGTGGAGCTGGTCGGATGGTCTGACCATCACACTGTCAGGTTTAGTTTCCAGGCTCCTTCCTATAGGCCTGCCCCTACAGAGATGGTCCGGTACCACCCTTTAAGGGGTTTGACGCCAGATGGCCTGGCAGTGATGCTGGACCTATCGGGTCTTCTGAGAGCAAGCTTGGACTCAGACAATCTGTTACTGGCTTATAATAAGGCCGTAACTGAGGATCTGGACCCCATAGCTCCTGTCTGTGTTCGTTCCCTCACCCTTTGCCTTCAATCCCCTTGGTTTGATGGGACCTTGAGGGAGTTGAGGAGAGTGAGACGAAGGATGGAATGGTGTTGGCAGAAGTTGGACCTAGAGGCTGACAGGCTTAGATTGATGGTCCATTACAAGGACTATCAATTGTCCATCTCCCATAAGAAGGCAGAGTTCCTGGCCACGGAGATCGCTGCTGCACAGAACCAACCAGCTCACCTCTTCCGAACTGTGGACAGACTGTGCAATCCAGCCTGTCTGCAGCCTCAGAGAGCATTTTCACAAGAGAGGTGTGATGAGTTTGCTCGATTCTTTGCAGATAAGGTTGCTGACATCAGGTCCGTGATCCATGCAACCCATTCCAATAGGGATGGTGGTGGTCAGTGGGAGGTTACAGTGCCTTGGTATGTCTGGTCAGACTTCGGCCGATTGGAGATCAGGGATATTGTGAGGGTCATCCAGAGTATGCGGCCAACCTACTGTAGTTTGGACCCGGGCCCAACGCACCTCCTGATGGTTCGTTGATGTCATCAGCTCAGTCCTAGCTGAGATTGTCTGGAGCTCTTTAAAAACAGCTGTGTTTCCAGATACTCTGAAGAAGGTGGTTGTTATATCGTTTCTTAAGAAATCTTCTCTGGACCCAGATTGTCTCGCTAACTACAGGTTTGTCTCTAACCTTCCCTTTGTGGGTAAGGTTATTGAGAAGGTGGTCATGCAGCAGCTGGAGGATCATCTTACCATCCACAATATCTACGATCATCTTCAGTCTGGATTTCAGAAGAAACATAGTACTGAGATGACCCTTGTTCAGGTACTCAATCTCCTGATAGAGAGAGATTGTAGCCATTTCATCTTGGTGCTTCTTGATTTCTCTGTAGCATTTGACACCATGGACCATGGTGTGCTATTGGAGCACCTGTGGTTGATCTATGAACTGTCTGGTACAGTCCTCAGATGATTCCAGTCTTTCCTCACAGGCAGGTTTCAGAGAGTGGCGTCAGGGATTTATTCCTCTGGCACCTTCTCCCTGCCCTATGGGGTGCCGCAGGGTTCTGTTTTATCACCTGTGTTGTTCACAGTGTACATACTGCCATTGGGAGACATTGTAAGGCAGTATGGGCTGAATTTTCATTGCTATGCAGATGATACTCAGCTATACATGTCCTCTGTGCCTGAGCAAGATGGTGCCATCTTGGTCTTTAACAACTTTCTCTCTGAGATCCAGGATTGGATGAGTTCCAGCTGGTTAAGGTTGAATCTGGACAAAATCAAGGTTCTGGTTGTGGACCCAGGTCATCGGGTAGAGGGACTTTTGGCTGGGTGACCTTCCAGGCTTTGGCTTGGAGGCAGCCAGCTGATGGCCTCCGACCGGGTGCAAAACCTGGGCGTTACTTTGGATGATGGATTGACACTTAAATCTCAGGTGTTGTCCGTCATTAAGACCTCTTTTTACCATCTGAGGAATATCACCTGGATTAAACACCTGGTTCTGCCTGATGAACTTCCAATGTTAGTCCATGAATTTGTGACCACCCACCTTGACTACTGCAACTTCCTGTGCCTAGGGCTACTGGGGGTTGATATCCGCCACTTGCAGCTGGTGCAGAATGCGGCAGCCAAGCTGTTGACTGGTCTTTCTCGATCTAGCCATGTCACACCTCTGCTCCGCGGTCTGCACTGGCTGCCTATTCAATGGTGGATCACCTTCAAGGTCAGTTTGCTGACCTACAAAGCCATACATGGACAGGGACCATGCTATCTGCAAGAGCTTCTTTGTCCCTACGGCCCCCTCCACCCACTCGGCTCCACTGAAGAGGGATTGCTAGAGGTTTGAAGGGTTCATTTGAAGACCTCTGGGACCATGCATTTGCATTTGTGGCCCCGCTCCTGTGGAACTCTCTACCTTGTCGGATAAGGGAGTGCCTGAACGTGAAGAGTTTCAAAGCTGCACTGAAAATGCATCTATTTAATCTTGCTTTTTCAGAATTTGAATGAAGTTTGTGATACTGTTCTGTATTTTATCTATTTATGATTGTTTTAATTTGTTTTTTAAGACTTGTACAAGCACTTTGATACCTCTGTGAATAGCACTTTTTAAAAATAAATATTTGATTGATTGATTGAATATTGTCACCAACAGGAGAACTTTTGACCCAGAATGTAGAAATATTCATTTTTTTAAAAATTAACCTGCCCATTTTCTCAAAGCCCTTTTTGCCACAGTTTATGGATGACGACTCTCCTACACTTCCTGATGGGCTAACAAAGGATGATGATGAGGTGGCTGGGCAGCACTTCTGTGTCCCTTAGGTTGTTTTTTTGGAACTAATAGCCTAGGCACACACTGTGGGATACTGCACTGTTGTCTTCACTCAGTCTTCTTTGGACTAATCCTTGGTTAGTTTTTGCCAGCCCTGCACAGGCTAAATTAATAACTTTTTGGGGCGACGTTGCCCATAAAATCAGTGTGTACAGCACTTAGCCACGGCATAACTGGAAACTTTGTCCATGTGCACTGTCCCAATGGGCACACAAGTTTTGGAACCAGTAGCCCACACTATGGGATGCTGCAGTGTCATCTTCATGCAGTCTTCTTCAGATTAATGTTTTATGAATTCTTGCCAGGCCTACACAGCCCAAATAAATAATTTTGGGGGGCAATGTTGCACATTAATTCAGTTTGTACAACACTTAGCCATGGCATAACCATGTGTGGCACTGTCCCAATGGTAATACAGTTTTTGGAACCAGTTGCCCACACTGTGAGATACTGTACAAATATTTGTTAAGGGCATACACAGGCCATACAAGTACAACAGTTTTGTTTTTTATTTGAGGAATTATATCCACATATTCTTTACAACTAGCATTGTCCATGTTTGGCAGTGACTGAACAAACGCAATTTTTGGGACCAGCATCCCTCAATGTGGCCCACAGCATCATCCTGCTGTTTTGAGTGCTGCATCAACTCCAGTGCTTTAGGTTATTCTATTTATCCTATTTCCATTTTTTTTTATTCAACATACTTTACTAATACAGCAGTTTAAAAACAAACAAGAAAGAACAATAATACAAACCATAACAGCAACAAGACAAAATATAAATAAGAAACCATCTCTTAGGAAATTCGCAATGCTCTTTAATGGTCAACCCAGCGCAAACCAGTTCACTGTTAAAAGAACTTTGACAAACTTTACGCCGTTTGGCAGCCACAGTTCATTCAAACTTCAGGAGGTTCGCACAGCCCTAAGTTATTTCCATGGCAACAGACGGTGATGTCACAACAGAGCATTATAATCTCAGGTAGGGAATAAGCTATAGAGGTAGATGGATTGTAAGGAATAAAGATCTTGTTTTTGTGGGAATGTCTTCAGTAATATACTGTATAATGGTGAGGAGACATGTATATATGATATATGAAATACGAGCTGAGCTGTGTCTATATATTAGGTTTAATGAAGGATTCAGAAATGTGTCAGCTGCTCTTTAATTACATGTACCAATACAATTGCATCCTTTCTAGAACATCATTTTGGATGGCCCTGATAGGCTGAAACTGTACATATTAGCAGGGTTTTCTCATAAAGACCCTTCAGCTGGGCTAGCTCTGGCTTTTTATGTTTTGTGTATCTTTAGCAAAATATGCATGTTTTTGCATCATATTGTAGGCTGGACCTCTTTTCAGCTGTATTTAATGGCAGCACCAACCAGTTTTAAAAATCACTTCATAGGCTTGATCCATGGTGCTGAGCAATGGCGCGTTGCTCTGGCTTGCTGGTGAGCCGGGTTCATGCCCCAAGCCTGTGACATTCAGGAGCAGAGGCTGCAGGAAGGGATTCAGAGCATCCTTTGGATGCTGCCCCCCCCAATGATGGGTGGTGCAGCTCTGCTCATCTAGTGGTTGGTCCCTGATGGTGGTGCTCTTGGCAGCATGGGTGACTGCATGCTGCAGAGCCTCCCCAGCCACAGGATGCCACTTCTGGGGTATACACATGGCTGGTGGACAGGACCCCCAAAACAGGAAACAAAATTGTGCCAGGCATGCTTGATGATGGCCCGTCTGGCAGCATCTCCCACACCATCAGACCACTCAAGCAATCAGGCTGCCCGCTAACCCCCCACCACCACTATGGGTAGCTGATCAAAGGCACTAATCTCTTTGGGGCAGCAGGAGGTCCCCCGACAGGGAGAGGTTGAACTCTCCAGCCAATGAAGGAGTTGGTGGATTGGCAGTAGGATCAGAAATGCAAGAATAATCTGGTGGGCATCAGGAGTATGCCTTGTGGAGTGCTCGAATGAGTGGTTACCCATACTGAGGGCACAAAATTAAATAATTTAAAAGCAACAATAATTTCTGGCAACAGAAAGCAGCATGCCACCCTAACACGCCATTTCACACATAATGCATGCATTTTCTTAAGGCTCAGAAAGTGCATACATTATGTGCAAAACTTGGGCATTCAGGGAGTCTTGCTGCTGTTTACTGTGGTATGTACTTTCTTCCAGCAACTGAGTTATGGTCTAGTCCTTGAGTGGTAGCCCAGCTTTCGGTGGTTTCCTAAACTGTTTTCAGTGGTTTCCACCAAGCCATGGTATATTCTTCATAGACTGTTTTATCCAAGGCATGAACTATGTGTGCCCTTAGCTGACTGGTATTTAAGTACACTCTTCATTTGTATGGTTGGCTGTTCACTTTCTGACAGTCCTTCCTGACTTATTTGGCCTTTCATGCATTTTGCAGTATATTCATGCTATGTTTTTCTGACCCTACTGTTCTCTAAGTACAGCACAAACCCTTTCTTAAAGCTCCATGTATTAATCATTTCATTCAACCAATTATGATATTAACATGCATTAGGTTTTACTCACATGTGGAGATAACTGTCATGCTGCATTTTCTTCCATCCTTCAATTACAAATGAGTGAGAATGACTCATATGTTGCCTACAACAGTCACCCTTTGTGTTACCAGGTGCTGAATGCCACTCTCAGTCTTTATGTCTCCGTAGATTCATATGTGTCATCTGTTGCTTCAACCCGATGTAGGAGGTTTAGCTGAAAGACAAATGTCAAAGATCTATTGAACAATCTTTTCAGTAATGTCACAGACTCTAATCCCCCTACACAACCCCCACCAAAGAGTCAGTGGGAGAATTCAATTAGGGTTTATCATGTATCTGTGCATGTAATATTCCTTTTTCCAAATTTAATTTAGGCAATAGTGTAATCTAGCAAGAACATTATAGGAGAGATGCATACTGGCATCCTATACTACTTCACTCATATTGTGTTCTTACATCCAAAAGCAATGCAAAATATTCCTGATATTGCTAGCTAGGATAGGATATGCAGCTCCAGCAAGTTGCAACACATTCAGATATAGTGTGTTATATGACAGGAATTCTCATCAAAATTGTTGGGATATATGACAGGAATTTCCATCCAAATTGTTGGGATGTATGACTGGAATTCCAATTGGTGGTATTGCCTGTGATATACAGTAATACATCATTACATATTATGCGTATATCATGAATATATCATGCTTTCCAACTCATGAGTTACGGGTCTTACAACTCCATAGTGGTGATAAAAGAGTTTGTTATTTCACTGCAACCCATTATGTGTTCCCTATATATTGCAACACGCCATTGGTTGCATCTGTATTACTGTACTGTATACGAGATTCCTCAATGCCATGCAGTGTTGCAACAGCAAACCATGGTATTACCCATTGCATAATACTGGCTTACAGAGTGACACTACTTTGAAAAAAAGAATTGGGCACAATTGTAGACCCATATCTGTGAAGTCAATCTGGCTTTCAGACAAGAGGAAGAAGCAGAAGTATAGCTAAAGGGACACTGCAAACTCCATTTAGGTCTACCGAGACTTGATGATGATGATGATGATAACAATTGTATTTTTAGACAGGATACAAACTGTTGGGTAGAAGCCCATTTTCAGCAGTGTCCTGTGGCTTCTCACTCATATAACAATCATTCAACAATACATATTAAGAACATTTCCTAACTAACAACATACATTTAATACATCATTCACACTATAATACAAATTACACGCAATTTTTTTTAAAGAAGAAATAAAATAAACTAATATCAAATCAATCAATAACTATCTACTAGCTAAAACAAGTACAGTTCATATGCAAAGGGGTTTTCCGAGCTTTTTCAAACTGAGGATGTCCTTGTATTAGTTTTATTTCTCTAGGTACTCTATTCCAATGGACCACAAGGTTATTCTGCAGGGTAGTATCCCCTAATCTATTCCTTGATTTTACTTTAGGAATACTTCTTCAGTAATGTCACAGACTCTAATCCCACTACACAACCCCCACCAAAGAGTGCATTTGGGGTTGCATGACGCACAGAATTATTTTGGACTAGCCCATGTAAAATAATATTGACACTGCTTTCAAGTGAAAAACCTTGATTTCCACTCCAGGTACTCTTGTCTCTAAAGATATTGGGGCAAGGGGTAAGAAAAGTGGGATTAGGAGACAACTGTCAGAGACCTTCTAACTCATAAATGGGGGGCATTGGTAATATTGCACAGTACCAGTGGCTCAGTAGATGGTGCGCTCACCTCTGTGAGCTGGAAGATCAGAAGGTCATTGGTTTTGGTCCTACACCAGAAACTTAGGCTAATGCACAATACTGAAAACTGATGTGTAGTATGGGGGGGGGGGCTATCCCTGTTCAGATGTGGTCCTTTGAACAAGATGTTTAGAGGTTCCACATTAGCTGGCCCATTAGCACAGCAGTAGGATGACTGCTTGCTCTGCCTGTGACTCAGTTAGGAATTAATTTGAGTCATCAGGACAGCCAGGTGTGGAAGGATTGAGCATCTTAAGAACTGCTCTCCTCTTAAAGGGTGAGTGTGTCGCATCTTCCACCATGTGCCTGATGCCTACAGGTAGCTGGGTGTCATGATAATCATGAAGTCCAGTAGGACATAGGCTGCCAACAGATGCACAGCGTCACTGTGGGTTAGACATCATCGGGACGAAAATGGACAGAAAACCCTCCCACTGGGCAGGATGTCAGATGACACTTTGCAGTCTGGCAGTTCCACCCTCGGAGCATCCCAGCATTAAGGTGCAGAGTCATTAGGTTGCCAATCAGCAATGTCGCCAACCACTGTTTTTGTGAGGGCCTGTGCCCTCCATGCCCCCCACCCTCTCAACTATAGATTCTAACTCTTGGGGGGGGGGGTGGACCTGGGAAGGGGGTGGTGAATTCTGATTTTGGTGCCCTAATCACTCGCCACACTAATGCCAGCACCATGAAGCACTGCAAAGCAGCCTGGCACCAGCACCACAAGGGGTGTTCCAGAGATTCTGTGTGACTGGGCTGGGGTATCGAGATAGGCCCATTAAGGCAGCGAGGTGTAAAATACAATAATAGTAAAAAAAAACTAAGGTCCCTTTTGCCCATATGTGGCAGTTGTCCAGGTGAAAGTTAAAGATCCCATGGCGCTTATTGCAAGAGAAGCGGATTTTCCCCCAGTGTCCAGGCCAACACTCCTCCTGTCAGTAAAACATGACCATGTAACCCACCCCAGGATGCACCTGGAAAGTAGGAGTCACCACTCAGTGCGTCTTTCTTGGATAAAGAATTACAAATAAATCAATCTGCCCTGTATTGGGGAAGGGGATACTATTTGATTCAAAGTTCAGAAGCTGTACCTTACAAAAACAAGCATTTACCAATGCCGAATGTTGATTGCGTTGGTCCGTTGAGCTCGCTCAGTGGCCCTCTGTCACTCGCTCATTCTGTTTCACCCAGTGCTGCAGGCTGTTGTTTTGTACTGAGCTCCTGCCTGCGTTGGCACTCTTTTCTGTCCACAAAGAAATCCGCAGCTGGCCTGACAGAGCTCTGTTGAGGTGGGTCACTCCCCCTCTCTGACTCGCTCATTTTGTTTCTCCTTGCGCTGCAGGCTGGCCTTTTGTACTGGGCTCCTGCCTCTGTTGGTGACTTTTTCTGCCCAAAAAGAAATCTGCAGCAGTCCCAACACAGGTCTGTTGAGGTTGCTCACTCCCCCCCATCACTCGCTTGTCCGTGTCTGCCGGTGCTAAAGGCTGACCTTTTGTATTGGGCTCCTGTTTGCGTTGTCACCTTTTTCTACCCACAAAGGAATCTGCAGCAGTCATGATAGAGCTCCGTTGAGCTCGCTCACTCCCTCTCTCTCACTCGCTCGTTCTGTTTCTCCCACCGCTGCAGGCTGCCCTTTTGTACTGGGCCCCTGGGTGCACTGGTGCCTTTTTCTTCCCACAAAGAAATCCACAGCAGTCCCAACAGAGCGCCATTGATCTCACTCACTCCCCCTGGCCACAAAGCAATCTGCAGCAGTCCCGACAGAGCTCAGTTGAGCTCACTCACTCCCCTCTCTCACTTGCTTGTTCTGTTTCTACCAGCACTGCAGGCTGTCATTTTGTACTGGGCTCCTGCCGGCATTGCCGCCTTCTTCTGTCCACAAAGAAATCAGCAACAGTCATGATTGAGCTCCGTTGAGGTTGCTCACTCCGCCTGTCTCACTCGCTCATTCTGTTTCTCCTGGTGTTGCAAGCTGCCATTTTGTAGTTGGCTCCTGCCTCTGCTGGTGCCTTTTTCTGCCCACAAAGAAATTTGCAGCAGTCCCAACAGAATTCTGTTGAGCTTGCTCACTCCCCCTCTCTGAATCGCTCATTCTGTTTCTCCTGCTAATGCAGGTTGCCCTTTTGTACTGGGCCCCTGCGTGCATTGATGCCTTTTTCTGGCAACAAAGAAATCCACAGCAGTCCCAAGAGAGCACCATTGAGCTCACTCACTTCCCATTCCTCATTTGCTCATTCTGTGTCTCCTGCAGCTGAAGGCTGTCCTTTTGTACTGGGCTTCTGCCTGCGTTGGCACCTTTTTTGCCCACAAAGAAATCCGCAGCTGTCCATTGAGGTTGTTCACTCTGCCTGTCTCACTCACTCATTCTATTTCTCCTGGAGTTGCAGGCTGCCATTTTGTAGTTGGTTCCTGCCTCTGCTGGCACCTTTTTCTGCCCACAAAGAAATCTGCAGCAGTCCCAACAGAACTCCATTGAGCTCACTCACTCCCCCTCTCTCACTTGCTTGCTCGTTCCTTTTCTGCCAGTGCTGCAGTCTGCCCTTTTGTACTGGGCTCCTGCCTGCATTGCCGCCTTCTTCTGCCCACAAAGAAATCTGCAGCAGTCACAAGAGAGCTCCATTGAGCTGGCTCATTCACTCCCCCTCTCTCATTCATTCACTCTGTTTCTCCTGCCGCTGCAGGCTGCCCTTTTGTACTGGGCCCCTGCATGCATTGCTGCCTTTTTCTGGCCACAAAGATATCCGCAGCAGTCCCAATAACGCTCCGGTGAGCTCACTCACTCTGCCTCCCTCACTCGCTCGCTCTGTGTCTCCTGCTGCTGCAGGCTGCACTTTTGTACTGGGTTCCTGCCTGCATTGGCGGCTTTTTCTGCCCACAAAGAGATCTGCAGCAGTCCTGACATAGCTCCGTTGAGGTCGCTCACTCCCCCTCTTTCAGTCACTCGTTCCTTTTCTGCCAGTGCTGCAGGGTGGCCTTTTTGCACTGGGCTCCTGCCTGCATTGCCGCCTTTTCCTGCCCACAAAGAAATCTGCAGCAGTCATGATAGACCTCCTTTGAGCTTGATCACTCCCCCTCTCTCACTCACTCGTTCTGTTTCTGCCAGCGCTGCAGGCTGGCCTTTTGTATTGGGCTCCTGACTGCATTGGCACCTTTTTCTGCCCACAAAGAAATCAGCAGCTGTCCTGACAGAGCTCCGTTGAGGTTGCTCACTCCCCCTGTCTTACGAGCTCATTCTGTTTCTCCTGGCGTTGCAGGCTGCCCTTTTGTACTGGGCTCCTGCCTCTGTTGACACCTTTTTCTGCCCAGAAAGAAATCTGCAGTAGTCCCGACAGAGCTCTGTTGACCTCACTCACTCGCTCATTCCATTTCTGCCGGCGCTGCAGGCTGCCCTTTTGTACTGGGCTCCTGCATGCATTGCCGCCCTTTTCTGCCCACAAAGAAATCCACAGCAGTCATGATAGAGCTCTGTTGAGCTCACTCACTCCTCCTCTCTCCGTTGCTCATTCTGTTTCTTCCGCCGCTGCAGGATGGCCTTTTGTACTGGGCTCCTGACTGCATTGGCAACTTTTTCTGGCCACAAACAAATCTGCAGTAGTCACGATAGAGCTCCATTGAGGTTGCTCACTCCTCCCGTCTCACTCACTCATTCTGTTTCTCCTGGTGCTGCAGGCTGCACTTCTGTACCAGGCTCCTGCCTCTGTTGGCACCTTTTTCTACCCACAAAGAAATCTGCAGCAGTCCCGACAGAGCTCCGTTGAGCTCACTCATTCAGCACTCTCACTTCCTCATCCCGTTTCTGCCTCCGCTGCAGGCTGCCCTTTTGTACTGGGCTCCTGCCTGTATTGCCACCTTTTCCTGGCCACAAAGAGATCTGCAGCAGTCATGCTACAGCTTTCATTGAGCTTGCTCACTCCCTTCTCTCACTCGCTCATTCTGTTTCTCCCACCGCTGCAGACTGTCCTTTTGTACTGGGCCCCTGTGTGCATTACTGCCTTTTTCTGTCCACAGAGAAATCTGCAGCAGTCCCAACAGAGCTCCGGCGAGCTTATTCACTCCCCTTCCCTCACTCGCTCGTTCTGTGTCTCCCGCTGCTGCAGGCTGCCCTTTTGTACTGGGTTTCTGCCTGTGTTGGCAGCTTTTTCTGCCCACAAAGAGATCTGCAGCAGTCCTGACACAGCTCCATTGAGGTTGCTCACTCCCTCTCTGTCACTCACTCATTCCTTTTCTGCTAGCGCTGCAGGCTAGCCTTTTGTACTGGGCTCCTGCCTGCATTGCCATCTTTTTCTACCCGCAAAGAAATCCACAGCAGTCACGATAGAGCTCCGTTGAGGTCACTCACTCCACCTGTCTCACTCGCTCATTCTGTTTCTCTTGCTGCTGCAGGCTGCCCTTCAGTACTGGGTTCCTGCCTGCGTTGGTGGCTTTTTCTGCCCACAAAAAGATCTGCAGCAGTCCTGACACAGCTCCGTTGAGGTCGCTCACTCCCCCCCCCCTCACTCGCTCATTCTGTTTCTGTCAGCACTGCAGGCTGGCCTTTTGTACTGGGCTCCTGCCTGCGTTGCCGCCTTTTTATGCCCACAAAGAAATCTGCAGCAGTCATGATAGAGCTCCGTTGAGGTCGCTCACTCCCTCTGTGTCACTCGCTCATTCTGTTTCTCCTGGTGCTGCAGGCTGCCCTTTTGTACTGGGCTCCTGCCTCTGTTGGCGCCTATTTAATAATAATAATAATAATTTTATTTAGTATAACACCTTTTGAAACATCACGATGCTTCACAAATACAAACGTACATAATCAAGCAATAAATAAGAATAAAATCATTGAAAATCAGGAAATGCCTTAACCCAAAGGAAGGTCTTCAGTGCCTGCTTAAAACTCCCCACAGTCCTGCACTCCCATAGTTGACAAGGTAGAGAATTCCAGAGGGAAGGGGCAGCGAACATAAAAGCCCGAGTCCCAGATGACTTAAGTCTAACCCTCAGAATCTTTAGCAACCCCTCATCAGCCGAGCGGAGTTCTCGTATGGGGATCAAAAGATCTTTCAAGTAGTCATGACCCAGACCGTGTAGGGCCTTGTAGGTTAACAAGCCTACTTTAAAGGTGATCCACCACTGAACTGGCAGCCAGTGCAGATCGCGCAGCACAGGGGTTATATGAGATCTTCTTGATGCCCCAGTCAATAGACGTGCAGCCGCGTTCTGCACTATCTGCAAGTGGTGGATATCAACCCCAGGAAGCCCTAGGTACAGGGAGTTACAGTAGTCAAGGCGCAAGGTCACAAAGGCGTGGACCAAAACTGGCAGGTTGCTGGATGGAACGAGGTGCTTGATCCTGGCAATGTTCCTAAGATGGTAAAAGGCTAACTTGATGACAGCAGACACCTGATGATGGGGGGTCAAACCATCATCAAGTATCACTCTCAGGTCATGCACCCGTTCAGAGGTAGGGATCTGCTCGCCCCCCAGAAATAAACCAGAGGACAAATCCATCCCAAGCCCCTCTATCCTGTGACCAGGGTCCACCACCAAAATCTCAGTCTTTCCTGCATTCAACTTTAACCCACTGGAGCTCATCCAGTCTTGGATTTCAACGAGACAGCTATTAAATACTGAGAGGGCACACATCTGGTCGGGTGCAAAAGACAGGTAGAGCTGGGTGTCATCAGCATAGCAATGAAACCTCAGCCCATACCATCTTACAATGTCTCCGTGGGGCAGCATATACACTGCAAACAACATGGGGGACAGCACCGAGCCCTGGGGTACCCCACAAGGCAGAGAGAAGGACTCAGAAGTATATATTCCTGAGACAACTCTCTGAGTTTGACCGGTGAGGAAAGATGAAAACCATCTGAGGGTTGTACCCGTCAGCCCACAGATGCACCTCAGGCACTTGAGCAGAACCCCATGGTCGACAGTGTCGAATGCTGAGGAGAGATCAAGAAGTACCAAGATAGAAAGGTTCCTTCGATCTCTCGCCATCAAGAGATCATTGAGCACCCGAACCACAGCTGTCTCAGTACTATGCCTCTTACGAAAACCTGACTGAGAGGTTTGTATAAATTATGGATAGTTAGTTGGTCCTCCAGTTGAATTGCCACCACTTTCACAATAACCTTTTCCACGAAAGGAAGGTTCGAGATAAGTCTGTAGTTTGCCAGAGACTCCGGGTCCAAAGAAGCTTTCTTCTGAAGGGGTGTCACCACCACCTCCTTCAGGGAGCCAGGAAACTCACCCGATTCCAGGGAGCACCAGACAATCTGAGCTAAGACCGGGCCAATAACATCACTACAACCCAAAATTAGGGAAGTAGGGCCTGGTCTAAACTACAGCACGTGGGGCACATCCCCTGGACAATCCTCATAATATCAACGAAATCCAGTAGGTCAAAGGTACTCCATGAAACACCGGGCATAGTGACCAAACACCAACCAACCATATCTCCCGTAGAACGAGAAAGGCAGATCTCCTGCCTGATATTGGCTACCTTATTTGCAAAGAATCAAGCAATCTCAGCACACTCAATTTGTGAAAAAGCTCAACGGAGCTGCAGACAGGTTGGCTTGCACAGCCTGTTCACAGTTCAGAAGAGCTGAGCCAGTCGGTTCCTAGCAACAGCGATTTCCCTGGACAGAAATTCTGCCTTCTTATGGGAAATCACTGATTGATAGAGCTGGTAATGCTCTTACAAAATAAGATGGTCGGTATCCAAGGTGAATTTATGCCAATGACGTTCTAACCTGCGTCCCAACTTTCGCATCTCCCTCAGCTACCCATCAAACCATGGGGTCCGAGGGCGAAGTGGAAGGGGACGAACACGGATCGGAGCAATCCGATCCAGAGCTAAAGTAATAGCCTTATTATAGGCCACCACTAAATGCTCTGGATCGGTGCTGGTCTCACCGAGCACCGAGAGGTCAATCACTGCTGCCAGGTCTTCAGGGACCACATCCCACAAAGGGCAGTAACTGACCATCTCCACAGAGGCAGACCTACTCAGGGGGGCAGAGAAATTGAACCTCACGGTGTAGTGATCAGATCAACCAACAGGTTCCACCCCCATGTCGGAGGCCTCGACCCCCAGGAGGAAGACCAAATCAAGAGAGTGACCACCATTATGGGTAGCTGAGGAAATTACCTGTGTGAAGCCCAGTGATGTCATCAGCTGGAGGACGTGTTGTCCAAAAAGCGAGGATTCGTCGTCGATCCAGGCATTGAAGTCACCCAGAATCATCAGTCTGGGTGACTCCAATGCCATGTTAGCAACGAAGTCAGCTACTTCCTACAGGAACAGCTTTTCATCCCCTGGTGGATGGTAAATGAGAGCTATCCTCTGCACCCCACACCAGTTACCACAGTGCACTCAAATGATTCCACCTCCTCAACTGGTACACCAGTGAGGCCCAATTCAGTCTTAAAACAGACCGCTACTCCCCCGTCCCTGCAATCCAACCTCGGGCGATGTATCACTGAGTACCCAGGACGAATAGCTGCCTCCAAAACTAGGGCAGCATCACCATCCAACCAGGTGTCGGTGATGTAACTCAGAGCCGCTGTTCCAACAAAATCTGCAATCACTGCAGTTTTGTTCTTAATGGATCTAGCATTGCATAACGACGTCCGGGTTGGATGTTGCTCATAGGTCATCCTGGCTACTTGCCACCTAAAAAGGAGGTGCCCTTGGCTATGTGGACTAGACATGGATTACCATGTTCCAGGCTCCATTTCACCCCAGGGTGTCTTCTGGACTTAACCACCCCTATGGGAGAAGCCAGCTCATTCGAGCTCCAGTGTCCATGACCCCCAACCCACCCCCGTCCTGCAAGCAATTCCCAGTGCCCGACAGTGCCGGTAAACAAATACAGGAAGTGGGGGGGAGGAGAACGGGTGGAGGGCACGGAGAGAGGAGATCGAATAGCTCAGGACGGGGGGGGGGTGCAAACAGGCACGTTCTGCAAAATACCCCCAAATTGTGGTAGAACACCACAGACAGTCCTAATTTTTCAAATAAAACAAAAAATGCAGTTGAAGACTGTTAAAAAATATAAATCACACCCCCCAATAAATCCCCAAACAGTAAACAAACTCAAAATAAATCAACCTATTAAAGAAAAATAACAACAACCCCGGAAAAAACCCTGAACAACCAGTAGTCCTCAGTAACTGGGGCCACTGATTTAAATAAAGTAATAAACCAAAGTAAGTAATAAAAATTAAATAAAAATAAAATAATAAAAATTTTTCTGCCCACAAAGAAATCTGCAGCAGTCCCAACAGAACTCCATTGAGCTCTCTCACTCCCTGTCTCTCACTCGCTCGTTCCGCTTCTGCCGGCGCTGCAGGCTGCCCTTTTGTACTGGTCCCTGCCTGCATTGCCTCCTTTTCCTGGCCACAAACAAATCTGCAGCAGTCGCGATAGAGCTCCGTTGAGGTGGCTCACTCCCCCTGTCTCACTTGCTCATTCTGTTTCTCCTGGCGCTGCAGGCTGCCCTTTTGTACTGGGCCCCTGCCTGCATTGCCTCCTTTTCCTGGCCACAAACAAATCTGCAGCAGTCACGATAGAGCTCCATTGAGGTGGCTCACTCCCCCTGTCTCACTTGCTCATTCTGTTTCTCCTGGCGCTGCAGGCTGCCCTTTTGTACTGGGCTCCTGCCTCTGTTGGCGCCTTTTTCTACCCACAAAGAAATCTGCAGCAGTCCTGACAGAGCTCTGTTGAGCTTGCTCATTCCATGCTCTCACTCGCTCGTCCCATTTCTGCTGCCGCACCAGGCTGCCCTTTTGTACCGGGCTCCTGCCTGCATAGCCACCTTCTTCTGCCCACAAAGAAATGTGCAGCAGTCATGATAGAGCTCCATTGAGCTCGCTTACTCCCCCACTTTCACTCGCTCATTCTGTTTCTCCCACTGCTGCAGGCTGCCATTTTGTACTGGGCCCCTCCATGCATTGCTGCCTTTTTCTGCCCACAAAGAAATCTACTGCAGTCCCGACACAGCTCCATTTAGCTCGCTCGCTCACTCCCCCCCTCTCACTCATTCATTTCGTTTCTGCCAGGGCTGCAGGATGGCCTTTTGTACTGGCCTCCTGCCTGTGTTGCTGGCTTTTGCTGGCCACAAACAAATCTGCAGCAGTCACAATAGAGCTCTGTTGAGCTCGCTCACTCCCCCTCTCTAACTCGCTCGTTGTGTTTCTCCCAGTGCTGCAGGCTGCCCTTTTGTGCTAGACTCCTGCCTGTGTTGGCACCTTTTTCTGCCCACAAAGAAATCAGCAACTATCAGAACAGAGCTCCGTTGAGGTCGCTCACTCCCCCTGTCTTACGAGCTAATTCTGTTTCTCCTGGCGCTGCAGGCTGCCCTTTTGTACTGGGCCCCTGTGTGCATTGCTGCCTTTTTCTGCCCACAAAGAAATCTGCAGCAGTCCCAACAGAGCTCCGTTGAGCTCACTCACTCCCTCCCCCACCCTCACTCGCTCATTCTGTGTCTATCAGTGCTGCAGACTGCCCTTTTGTACTGGGCTCCTGCCTGCGTTGGCGCCTTTTCCTGCCCACAAAGAAATCTGCAGCAGCCCCAACAGAGCTCAGCTGAGCTCGGTCACTCCCCCCCTCTCTCACTCGCTTCATCCTAATCTGTCCAAAACACTGATTTCCGACAGCGACTGTGGTATTGTGTACCGGAAGTGTGAAAACACATTTCGGCCAGGATGTGAAAAATGACAGCTGTACTGTTCATAAGGAGGTGTGGAAAAATGCCAGTGTTGAAAATGTGGTGTGAAAATATTACTAATTTGCGAGGTTACAAGGGTGCATGAAAACTTCACAACGCACGCTCGTAACACAGTCATTTTATGGACTTTCATCACAAAATTTTCAACATAGGCATTTTAGGACTTCTGCTCATGAACAGTGTCAGTGTGATTTTCTTAATGTGTCTCAAACACTGATTCCCCACAGCAACCATGCTATTGTGCACTGGAAGAGCAAAAACACATTTTGGCCAGGATGTGAAAAATGACAGCTGCACTGTTCATAAGAAGGTGTGGAAAAATGGCAATGTTGAAAATCTGAAGTCAAAATATTGTAAAGTTGCGAAGGTATGAGCGTGCGTGGAAACTGCGCACTGCACGCTCATAGCACACTCATTTTATGGACTTTCATCACCAAATTTTCAACATAGGCATTTTAGGACCTCTGCTAATGAACAGTGTCACTGTCATTTTCGTAATGTGGCTCGAACACGGATTTCCCACAGCGACCACGCTATTCTGTGCTGGAACTACGAAAACACATTTCGGCCAGGATGTGAAAAATTACAGCTGTACTGTTCATAAGGAGGTACAGAACAACGGCAATGTTGAAAATCTGGAGTGCAAATATTATAAATTTGTGAACTTACAAGTGTGCGTGCAAACTGCTCAACACACACTCCTAACACAGTCATTTTATGGAGTATCATCACCAAATTTTCAAAATAGGCATTTTAGGACCTCTGTTCATGAACAGTGTCACTGTCATTTTCATAATCTGTCCCGAACACTGATTTCCCACAGCAACTGCGCTATTCCGCGCCATAAGTACGAAAACACATTTTGACCAGGATGTGAAAAATGACAGCTATACTGTTCACAAGGAGGTGTGAAAAAATGCAAATGTTGAAAATCAGGGGTGAAAATATGTCAAATTCGCGAAGTTACGCGCGTGTGTAGCAACTGCGCAACACACAGTGTCGTAAAACAGTCATTTTTTGTATTTTTCCCACCAAATATGCAGCATAGGCTTTTTGAGAGCCCACCTCATGAACACTGGCACTGTCATGTCATTAATCGGTCCTGTAAGGTGATTCCATGCAGTGACTGCAGAATCACCTTTTGGGGCTGATCAATGCCATGACAGTGACAGCATTCATGAGAAGGGGTCCCAAAAACCCCATGCTGAAAATTTGGTGCCAAAATTCCAAAAAATGCCTGAGATATGCATCAAAGTTGAAAAAACCCTATTTATTCCATTATACAGCTTGCCAGCATTTCCTCAGTTCGCGGTCGGCTTTGAAGAGTGCAGATGTGTTCCCGGTCCACCCATGATTATCGTGCCAGACTCCAGAGGTAAGTATGGGGTGAAGGAGGGTGTGGGGAGGCAGGGTGCATGGTGGGTGGGCGTGGGTTGCGGGGGGCAGGGACACCATCGTGGGACTGTTTCCTTTTTTACAGGTTACAAAAAAAGAAAGTCATTGTGGGACTGTTTTTTGTTTTCAGGTGCATGTGGCATGCTGAGGTGGGCTCCCAGTGTGCCACCGGACTCTTTCTTTGGGGAGCAGCTGTAGCCAATGAGGAATTGGGCACCCCATTGGCACATAACAAAAGGGGTTACACCGACGGGATTGGACACCCCTGGCCGCACACACAACAAAAAAGGAGGGGGTGATATTATGCAGACGGGATTGGGCACCCCATCGGCAAAACCAAGAGAGTGGACATGATGCAGAGGGGATTGGGCACCCCTGGCAAATAATCGGATATCGTAGGAGCCCTGCAATGAGGGTCGCTCCTCATTGCAGCGATGACGCTGCAATGATGATGCGGCCCCTGATTGCAGCGGCTATTTTTTTAGAAGTTGGTGGCACGCTGGCAGAACTAGTGTCAGCAGTAGCATGTCACAGCACTGGGGGAAGTGGGCCAAGCCTTTTAAGGCTGTAGGGGCATTGGCCACAACAGTGCCACACCTCCACAACCTGCTTTGGAGAAAGCTGCCGCAATATGTTTCTTGTGCATGCGCGCAATCAACATAAAAATGCCTGTAGGTCTCCACAACATACTTTTCATTCTGCACTGCAGCAGTCCCATCACATGCAGCATTATTGAAGATGTGATGAGAAATGGTATGAGTTCAGCACTGCAGCATAAAAAGCAAGCTGGAACAGAATATTTATTTCCTGTTAAGGATGTGGCATAAGTGGAGGACTAAGGACCCTCATGCAGATTGCTCCTGATTAGGAGTGCACGCAAGTTATGCTACTGTACAGTGCATGACATCAGCGGTAGTAAAGTGGGAGCAAAGCAATTGTATTTTCAAAATCAAAAACTTTGTTTTTTTAAATTTGCTTATATTTATGTTTTGGGCTTTGCCCCATACCCCTGTTTCTTTTTTTTTTCTTTTTATATTGGGGTGCCCCAACATAAAAAAAATGAAAAAAACAAACTTATCATGTCTTGCTCCACTCGCGCGCCACGACTAGTCCACCCGCACTACTCTAACTCTAGCCCCACCCACTCCTATGCTAACTCACAAGGAGTTTCCTTAGCTCTCTGCCTATACTAAGGATGTCACCAAGCGTACCAAAAGGGTCAATCACCCTGAGAAAGCAAAATTTCTGTCATGGGTGATTGTTGCAAGGAAGGACGGCCTAACTCAATTTTTCCTCATTATGGACAAACTATTATGCCTTGTTAGTCTACAGTCTGGGGTAGTGTTTTCCATGGAATGATGTGAGGGATTTAGACAGCTTTTCCTTGACAGGGCATCCTCTATTAGATCTGCGGTCTCCCTTGGTGGACTGTCATAGCCCAGCTTTTTTCTTTAATTTGTCGATAACCTGGAAAAGCCCACTAGGCACAAGTGCCTATTTTCAGGGGTGACCTGGGAGCACTGGGGAGGTTTAGTGACTTGCTCAGAGTCACACAGTATGAAAGTGGAGGTTGTGGGAATCATAACCAGGTCTGCTGGATGTATCACGTTCATTCACAGCTCATTACTCAAATCTCTAGACTGTACTGCCAGCTTTCATCTGCCTGAGCCAATCATGGGCACATCATATGTCCAGAGTAATTTTCAGCCAGTATTCATTGGAAAGGTGCTCTGTTTGATCTCTGAGCGTGTTCTACCTACTGTATATTGGACCCAAGCCCAATCTGGCTGTTTTTTGAGTACCAGAAGGTTCTGGGTTCAATAATCATGGAGACTGCCAGGGGTTTCTTAAAAGAAGATATCTTTCCTGGTAATGCTAAAGACAGCATTGGTGAAGCCCCTCCTCTAAAAGCCATCTTTTGACCCTGATGTTCTTATTAATTATAAACCTATCATAAACCTGCCTATCTTGGGAACAGTGATGGTGGCTCAGCTTGAGGTGCATCTTGAGATTTTCCATCTCTGAGCATTCCAGTCTGGATTCAGAAGATGACACAGTGACAGAACTTGTCAGGATGCAAAAAGCTCTTTCTAGCTAGACATAGAGTGCTATGAACTATTCTTGTCCTTCTCGATCTCTCAGAAGCATTTGATGCTGTATATCACGGGAATGTTATTACATTGCTGAAGTAGTCTGGGAGACTCACAGGACAGTGTTTACATGGCTTAGACCTTTCCTGTCCTGCCGGGTGGAGCAGATTGTGCTGGAAAAAATGTTGTCACACCCTGCTGCTCTTGGCAGTGGAGTATCTTAAAGTTTGATTCTATCTCCCATGTCATTTGTGGTGTATATGCTGCCCCTAGGACAGGTCACTAAATGGTAAAGTTTATGATTCCACTGTTTGCTGAGGATAACCAGCTATGGCTGTCATTTGCCATGGGGAGGGAAATGCTATCAATGCTTGATGACTGACAGTATGTTATGTGTGAATATGCATTTTTTTCTGTACTAGCGCACTCTCCTGAAAAAGATGTGATGCTGATAATTGTAAAACACTGGGGATCTTGACTCAGTAGCCATATTGAATTAACCATTTAATAAATAATATATTCCGATTTGGTGAATGAGCTGTGTTACTCTGGCATTCTGCCAGCTTTCACCTGCCTGAGCCAAGCATGGGCCCGTCATATGTCCAGAGTAATTTTCAGCCAATATTCATTAGAACAGTGCTCTGTTTGATCTCTGAGCTTGTTCTACCTACTGTATATTGGACCTAAGCCCAACCCAGGCTGTCTCTTGGCTAATTAAGAATACAATCTCATAATTCTTCTCCTGCATGTAATTCTTTCTAATTTCTGTATTGTCACCATGCACTGGAGCACAAATGTTACCTTTGCCATGGATTTTAGTAAGCATTTAATTGCATGGGGCTACAGAATCCCTCAGGCTCAGGGTGCCTTGCAAAATACAAAATATCCAGAATACAAACAGACACACTGCCCACACTTAAAGAAATAGGTCTGAGCAGGTGGAATTCCAGTTTAAAACTTTTAATAAGGATTTTCAAGTCCATACAAACGACATCACCAAAAAACAGTTACATTTCAGTGCTTCGCCTTTATAGGCTTCTCCAGGCAAAGAATCAGAATCAGAATCCTTATTAAAAATAATCAAAAATAAGCCCAACCTTAGTTACATACAGATTGGGGTTAGTAGCTCTGCAATAATTTTAAAACTGCTTGTCACAGAGTGCCTGTGTGAAAAGGAAAGGAGGTAGATCCCCAACTGAACCCCCCTAACCCACAAGGCACTAACCTACAGTTCCACTCAGTTGTCAGATTTCTTCCCTACCACCATCCTTCAGCAGTGATTTATGTTATATTTCAGATGTAACTAAAAATGGGAGCAGTGGTGAGTGCAAGTTTTGTACTCATTATGAAAGGTCAGTGTTGAGAGTTTCTCCTCTCTAGTAGCATCTTTTTATAGTGCCTGTGTTCTTCTTTTAGTACTCCAGTGGCAGTGAGTGTGTTGTGCTTAGGGATGAGTACATGTGAGTGGGGATAAGTGTATCTCAGTGGGGGTCTGCGTACAAAACAAGAAACAAAAAGTAAACTGTAATTTTTTGACGTTTCTTGGTTAATTAAGAATGTAATCTTACAACTCGTAGAAACATGCAGTAGATTGTGTCAGCAAAAAAAAGACCCAGAGGTCCATCCAGTCTGCTCATTTCCCTGTCTAGGTCCAAGCACAGCCCAGTTCAGATCAGTTTATTTAACAAAAGTATAGTATTCGTAACATTTAAGTTTGTCATCTATTTAAAAACAATCAAAAGGTATGAAAAGACATTTACATAAATACGTGTGGATACATACAATGTATATGTCTTATATACATAGGTTCAAATCCAGTGGCATACAAGACATTCATTTTCTTATTATTCAACAGGAAAAGGCATTTTTGCAAGGCTGTCCAGGACTCTTTACCAACCAACAGAGGAGCTATTCATTTTTTCCTAAGAGGACAAAGTCTTGTAGAATCAAACAGCATATGGGTTGTAGTTAGTTCGACTCTGCAGTTTGCTGGACAGAGTCTCCTTTCTAAGACATTGTTGAATTTTATAAAGACTGTTGTTCCAAAGTTAAAATCAAATCTGATTCTTGCCAGTAATTTCACATGATTAATATTCTCACAATTTTGTAAATAACCCTTCATTTCAAATACAGGTTCAACATTAAGAAATGTATAAAAGGGAAACTGGGATGAATTTGACAGTTCTAGCCATATCAGTCTGGCACATCATATCCGGATTTCTAGCTTTTGCTTTTCTAACATACAGTTCTACTGTCGCAACTTGTTCATTCTGAAAAACTGACTCCAAACCTGTAAGTTTCAATCTTTTATCCAATTTAGAAAACCAAAGATCTATAATTTGCTCCATGGCAAGAACTATTATTTCCTGCCAGCATGCCTGCAGTAAAATATTGTCAGTAACTAATGTCATTTTTTGTAGTAATTGATCATTCTTTGAAAAGCCAAAATTGAGAGTGAGGAAAGGCCTGTTTCTAATCTCAAGAATTCAGCAGGAGTCAATTGAAGCAACTCAAGGGAGAGTCCTATAAACAGGTTTTTAATCGGTTCTAAGGTTTTAACATTGCTATCAAAAAACATTTTTCTATCGCGTATAGAATACTTGAAAAAAATTTTGCACAGAAAGCTTGCTGCATAGCCACAAAGGAATTATTTGCATATAGTTTACCAAATCTATGAATACCCAATGTTACCTGCCCTGCTTGTGGTACTAAAGGACTAAGTAAGAAATACAGGATCTGTGACTGGCAAAATGTTGCTTTTCCCTTTGTGAAAAGAGAGAGAGAAGCTCAAAGGAAAACACTGCTTACCTGCCGGCACTCTCCTGCTACTGCCTATGCACCTGATTAGCTGTTTTATATCAAAAAATCATTTTTTAACTCAATTTTGATAGCTATATTTAAGTTTTAAGCAGTGCTGGCAAACTTCCATTTTCAAAGGCACCTGGCAGCTATCTCATGGAAGCCACTCGTTCCCTCTCCAGGGATATGCTAATATGCCCCTGCCGATCATTAGTCAGCAGGGGCATATTAACATATTTTGGATGAGGGAGCAAGTGGCTCCCACCAGATGACTAATAGTAACCTTAGAAAACAGAAGTCCGCCATGGTGTCCAGTGATGTGGGCAACTGCATAATAGCGAGCCCAAAAGTCAGCGACCGCATTACAGTGAGGACTGAAATGGCAAAATGTTTGTTCCCTCCCCAAGGTTAATTATAGGGGTGTGTGGTGGCAGAGCTCTCGACTGTGGAGTGCAGGGGTAAGCCCCCCACAGAAAAACATGTTTGCCGTTTCTGTCCTAGCTGTTATGCAGTCATGGTTGTGGGCTCGCTGTTATGCAGTCACCCATATCACATGGACCCATCTGCCAACACTGTTTAAAAGTTAAATATAATTACCTAAATTAAGTTAGAAAATGTATTTTTTGATATAGAACTGCTAATCGGGGGCACTAGCAGGAGTGCACCCCACAGGTAAGCAGTGCTTTCCTTTAAAAACATGGGAATTGACACTGGAATGTTTTTCTTTGGTTTTGTTCTCCACTCTTGCATGCTTTTATGCAGAGAACTAAGTGCTAGGATATAAAATGATACACAAGACTACTGGGGCAATTTTAGTGAATGTTTAGAAAAAGTTCCTGCACTGACCTGCATTTTTGGGGATTTCACAGAACAAACTACAGTTTTCTACGGGCAGCTGCCTTTTCTTAGGAGGGGCTGCTTAAATTACAGGCTATTGTCTTTTAAATGTAGTTGTTAGGCCTCAAGTTCCCCTCCACCACTGGTTTTGAATCTTTGTTGTGGAGGTGGCACTCACCATAGTGTTTTTTGTTGGGGCAGAACAATTGGGGGTTTTCACAAATTCATAAGAAACCTGGAAGGACATGTAAAGGGTTTAAACTGCATTTATTTTCCCAGCAGAATTAATTTTTAAATGCATATGTGAGTGAATGTTGAGTTTGAAGATGCCGAACATATGAAAAGCAGGAAAGCAAAAATCTGGTACTATATGGACAAACAAACCAACTTTTCTACACCAGCCCTAGCATTCAGGTGGTCCTCATGTTATTACTTTGCAAAGGTTGCAAAGATTGTTTTAAACCAACCTCTCACTCCTGTAAGATAGAATTAAATGTAACTGAATTTCATGGATAAAAGAATTTTGAAAGGGGGTGTTTATTGTAGATCTCGTTACTTTACGATGGCTTAAAAGAAACAGAGCCCAACCCCTGGTACTATACTATGCCATACTAGAATGCATATTGGCTGCTAGCGCTTTTAAACTGTGCCTTAAATTATTCTGGCATTGTTGGTTGGGGCAGGAGTCCAGTTTCCACTTTTACCATTGTGCTTAATATTTGGGGTCACCAGCATTTTGGTAGCTGCCACCATAGCATTTTCGGTATGCATAAGATAGACAGGGATCCAAAACATGTATTGGTTCTAGCTTATTGGCAAGGTCAGTCTCCATGCGGCAATAACTTCCCACTGGGAGAACAGCATGGCTGTGAGAGCTTCCTTCCCTCTTCCTCCATGGGCAGCAGCTTAAATTCATTCATGGTATAAGATGATCAGCAACTGATGATGAAAAAATTGCTTTGCTATGCCAGGCCAGCAGTTTTCCAGCAGAGTATAAAGTTCTGACAGGTCATACCTTATACATGGCCATGCCTTGGACTTGGTATTCTCACTGGGGCTTGAGGTCTCTGACCTCAGGAGTGATCCAGTTGTCTGATCAGATCAAAGCATGGTGAGGTTTTCATTCAGCCCTCCCCCCCGTTAGTCCCTCCTCTGTGGAGATGGTCTGCTGCCACCCTTTGAAGGGGAAGGGACTGATGAAAATGATGGATCTTTCCTGGTGAATGTTGCTTGTGCGGCAATGCTGAATGAGGCAGTTGTGGCCTATAGTGAGGCCATTTCCAAGGCACTCAGTGCTGTCTCACTGATCCGTGTATGTCCCAGATCTTTGCATTTGAGACCCCTGTGGTTTGATTGGGACTCCTTAAGGAGATGAAGACCAAGGGTCAGAGGTTGGAGCGTTATTGGTGGAGAACTTGGTTTGAGGAGGATAGACTGTCTTTGAGACTTCACTATGGTGAATATCAAAGGATAGTCTCCCATAAGAAGGCAGTGTTCCTGTCAAGGGAGATTGCTGCAGGGAAGAACAGACCAGCTCTACTTTTCCGAACTGTGAACAGGCTTTTCCACCCTGCCTGTCTACAGTCAAAGAAAGCATTTTCAATCACTCAGTGTGAGGAGTTTGCTCAGTTCTTCTTTGACAGGATGTCCACCATTAGGGCTGGGAATCTCCCAAATGGGACCCTTGTGGTCTGGCGGTGGTGAGTCATGTGTGTCAGGAAGCACTCCTAGTGTTTGGAGCGACTTTATACTGGTTGGCGGGGCTGAAATCTGCAAGGTGATTTTGAAGCTGTGGCCCGCATATTGTGAGCTGGACCTGTGCCAGACTCGTCTCTTGGTGGGATGTGTCGAGTCTGTTGGTCCAGTGTTTGCTGAGATCGTCAGTTGCTCACTTTCAGAGGGTTGCTTTCCCGACGCCTTGAAAGAGACATTGGTGAGATCCCCTCCTAAAGAAACCATCTTTCAACCCTGACATCTTGGCAAACTATAGACCTGTCTCTTACCTCCTATTTTTGGTGAAGGTTATTGATAAAGTGGTGGCTCTGCAGCTCAAGGCACACCTCATGGCCTATGACATCTATGAGCCTCTCCAGTTAGGTTTTCGGTCAAAGCATAGCACTAAAACTGCTAGTCAGAGTGCAAAATGATCCCCTCAGGGTGAGGGATAGAGGAGAGTGGTCAGTTCTCATTCTTCTCAATCTCTCCTCAGCGTTCAACACTGTGGACCATGCAGTGCTGCTGGGTCACCTAAGGGAGCTCTGTGATTTCACCAGTACTGTCATCAACTGGTTTGAGTCCTTTCTCACAGGCAGGACACAGTGGATAGTGATAGAAAATGTTTCATCCTGCCTGAAGCCCTGGCCTTGTGGAGCTCCCCAGGGTTTGATCCTGTCTCTTGTCACATGTGTTGTTTGCAGTGTATTTACTTCCCTTGGGAGAGATCATTAGATGGTACAGCTTGGGTTTTCACTGATCAGCAGATGACACCCAGCTTTACATGTGATTTGCACCCAAGACAGATGGTGCTGTGGAGGTGCTAAATAAATGCCTGACTGAGATCCAGGGCTAGAGGGCCTCTAGCTGGCTAAGACTCAGTCTGGACAAGACAGAGATGTTGATGACTGAGCCTGGTCATCGTCGGGATGTGGACGCTGTTGGGAGGGGAACAGGAATATTCCTTGGATCCACTTCCTTGACGGCATCCACCAGGGTGAAAAATCTGGGCATCATCCTTGATGACAGATTGACACTTGAGGCTCAGGTGTCATCCGTTATCAAGAGTGTTTTTTACTACTTAAGGAATGTTGCCCGAATTAAAGCCTTAATTCCTCCTGATGACTTGCCCTCACTAGTACATGCTTTCATGACATCCCGGCTCGACTACTATAATGCTCTGTAACTTGGAGTCACTGTAAGGGTTCTCTGGCACCTGCATCTAGTGCAGAACACAGTGTCCAGGTTACTGATGGGCCTTCTGAGGTCCTGTGATGTGACCTGGTTTTGCACAAACTGCACTGGCTGCTGGTTAGGTCGAGAATCATCTTCAAGGTGGGCTTGCTCATCTGTAAGTCCCTACATGGATCAGGCCCTGGTTACCTAAATGACCTACTAACTCCAGCCCATCCTGTGCACCTGGCTCCACTCCTCCACTGAGTGCCTCCTAGCCATTCCAAGGGCCCACCTCAAATCCTCTGGATATTGTGCATTCAAGGTGGCAGGCCCAGTACTATGGAACTCGCTGCCGAGACCCTTGAGGGATGCCCGATCAGTGGAGGCCTTTAAGCAGGGCCTAAAGGCACATCTTTTCAGGAAGGCATATCCAAATTGCTAATACTTATTAAACTGCTGCAATTTTTATGTAACATTTTTTTAGCTAATTTTAAATTGTTGTAAGTTATTATTTGTGTTTTATATTACCACCTTAATGTATGCTTTGCCTTGCTTGTACAGTACCCAGAGCCTCCAGGATGGGCTGCTTTAAAAATAAAAATGACAGACTTACTTATTTCAGATAATCCAGGTACATGGGAGGCATTAAAGTGATTCAGTGAGGTTTTGCAGATGCCTTTTTCACACAGTATTCCATTGCCCCCATGCTTTGGATGGTGAAGCTGCAATTTGTTTTGTAAAAAAACTGTCATAGTAATTTTGTTTTATGTTTTATCTGCACTCTGTCCTCCAGTTTTCTGTGTGTGGCCACACCCCCAGAATGATGTCATGCAAGGGTACTGTCAATATTTTACATACAGCACCAAAGCATTCTAGGTGAATTATAAACATGTTAGTATTATAACGAATGTTAATTACTCAGAGGTGCAGTCTCTTGTTTTGGTGTTGGTGACTGCAAGAAGTATAATGCTGACATACTCTCTTGTCTAAGTAGAACTATGTCTTGAACAATTATGTCTGTGACAATTTTGATCTGTTGATGTTTTAAAATAAAGTTTACAAGAAAAGTAAACACATGTAGCAAGGCAATAAGAAGTTGTTTTCCAATTTCATTACAGTGAAGTGCAGTCTCATACTTATGTAGTGGCTTTAACAATAAAAGCTTGCATATGTTTATTTTCAAAACAAGGCATTGAGCATACAGTATCTAGATGACAAGATGTCTTTACTGTGAGATGTAGTGTCCTATATCGGTGGTGTGGATGTCTGCAATACCAAGACTGACCAACAGAAGTCTCTGTTTCTTCATCCAAAGAACGGCCTATTGTATTTTTGTTTTATTCTCATGTGTAATACTGTTCTGATTGTTGTATTTACCCACCATATTGTTCCTACTGTCTCTCCTTACTGCCATCAACCTAATATGTAAATTGCCCTGGTATTCTGTGTAACTGTTGTATTACTGTCTCCTCAGTTGTACCCATGTACTATATACTTGTGTAACTCCACTTCCCTGCCCCCCAGAATGCATCTGGAAATGAGCAGTTATTGCTCAGTATGCCTTTCTGGTGAAACACTGGAATAAATAAATAAATAAAATAAATAAAAACAATATGTAGACATATGTAGTAAGGCATTGTGGGTATAATAAGCAGATGTTTTCCAAATTACTTACTGTGAAGTGCAGTCTCATATTTATGTAGTGGCTTCAACAATAAACGCTCTTACATGTTTATTTTCAAAGCAAGGCATTGTGCATATAGTATGTAGCTGATAAGATTTCTTTACTGAGAGATGTTTATTTATTTATTTCTTCTAGGATTTCAAATACCTTTGAGCCAAGGCTCTTTTACAAAGGTTCCACATCAGAGACAGTACAATACAATGATACATAATCGGGCATAGTGCAATAGACTACAAGACAAGTGATAAAGCAAAACAAAGCATCAGATTTAACATACAGTTGCAAAACTTAATTATAGGTAGAGCTTGCCAGGGGCAGTTGTCAATCAGGATATAGGAGAGGAAGAGTAGCAGGGAGGGGTGAATAGAGGGGGGATGGTAGTGAAAAGAGAGAGGCAGGAAGGGAGTGGAACAACGTGAGGCAAGGAGGCGTGGACTGCTTAGCTGAGATGGGAGATTCTGCTAGGTACGACAGTCGCAAGTGCTAGAGGCAGCAAGGTGGAGTTGGAGACTTGATTTAAAAGGTCCTAGCTTTGGTGTGGAGGAGATGTTGGTGTTACGGTTATTCCACCAATAAGGAACCCGGTAGGCGAAAGAGCGTTGAGCATTGATGTAATTCCTTATTTTGGTAGTGTAGATGTCTGCAATACCAAAACTGACCAACAGAGGTCTCTGTTTCAAACCAGCTTTGTTTGCCTTGTCACGGTTGGAGGTTGGAGCACTGAGGAGAAGAAGGAGCGGGTTATGCAAATGAAGCAGAGCACAGAAATGAAAAGCATTCTTTCAGGGAAAACAGCACTTTTTGGCAGTTTGAATGGTAGCTGATTGAATCACAACTCTTATGTGTTACTATTCCCATTTGCTATGGCAAACCTCACAAAATCATTTTAAGAAAAATTCTAAACACTATAAAAGTAAAATCAGAAAAGAAAAAAATATATAGAGGCCTGAATACTCAGACTGCACCAGGCAGGGGCGCAAGCCTGGGCGCAGTGCAACTGGGCTGTGCCAGGGCATGGACCAGGCGATATTCAACGGTGCTGCACCATGGCTTAGCACCATTGAATATGGCACTGAGGGTGCACGGTGTAGTGGTACTATGCAAGCGCAAGTGACAGAAGGGGAGCAGGGGGCTGCGTCAGCGCAAGTGTGATTGTGCTATGCACATCAACTGCAATATTCAGCACTGGGCATGCAAATGAGGCCATTATGCATTCAAGGTGCAAATGGGGCCATTTGCATGTCATTATGGCCCCATTTTGCATGTGGTGCACCAATCCCTGGCGATTTGTGCCTGGCGCCCTGCCAGACTGCAGTCATCAGGGACTGACGCCCTGCAGTCCCATGGCAGTCCCCACTCCCAGTCACCTGATTGTGGGCATAAGTATAAGAAATCCCTGGTGGTCCAGTGGACCACTCTCCATTGCCCGATCGTGGGCATGTGTAGAAGAAATCCCTGGTGGTCCAGTGGACCACTCTCCATCCCTGATCATGGGCATGTGTAAAAGAAAGTCCCTGGTGGTCCAGTGGAACCCCCCCCAGTGCCTGATCATGGGCATAAATAGTGACAGACACCCTGGTGAACCAGTGGTACCCCTCCCCACCCACCCACTGAGGTCCCCGCCACCCAGCACTCCTCCAGTCAGCCGCGGCGCGGAGGCAGCACCGCCCACATGACGCCCGCCACCCACCGACGACAGCACAGTGTCGGGTTCAGCGCCTGGCTGGTCCACTGTGGGGGGCCAATGGGTGTGTGCAGACCATACTGTATTACACAGGCTCAATATGTGAATGAACGGCTGAATATCGGATATGCCGTGATATGCATGAAGTGCTTCCCGTGACTTGTGCCACATACATTACCGATGTACCTTAGCACATCAGGGTTAAGAGCTTAACTTACCTTTGAATATCGGGGCGGGTCGCATTGGTGGCTTGCACGTGGCGCAACCCTGTTAAATATCCAGGCCAAAGTATAATTTAGCAAGCAATGCTAAAAATGACAACAGTAAGGCATTTTATGTCTACATAAACTCATTAAAAAAGCCACAGAATAAAGTAGGTCCATTATTCTATAATGAGACCTTAGTAAAAGTAAATAAGGAAACAGCTGACATTTTTAACATCTATTTCTGTGGAGTTTTCAGTCCTAAGAACAATATTACTAACAAAATGCATACCTCCAACAGTGAGCAGATCACATTATCCACACTGGATATTAAAATCAAGATTAGTAAACTAAAAAGTAATTCTTCCTCCAGTCAAGATACACTTTCTGCCAAAATGCTTCAAAATCATATCTCAATAGTTAACATATCCATCCCTTAAAGATACTGTTTGAAAAATCCATCAATACAGGGCTGTTCCCGCAGTCTGGAGGATGGTGAGCATAGTCCCTATAGCATGGTTACAGGAAGACGTTAGGGTTGCCACCTGTCAGGTTTTTGTTGGTTTGAATCCCACAGGCCCAATAAACCAAACTTCCATGATAGGTAAGATCTTGGAAAGATTATAAAGCAGCTTCAATAATAGTGATGAAAAAGACCAGCACAGCTGCAAAACAGGGAGAAGTCAGGGTTGCCACCTGTCAGATTTTTGACCTGGTAATTAAGTTTTCAGGGTCACTATCTGGTTATCCAGTTTTGCTCAGAGAGTCAGGTTTTTGAGCCATTTTGAGTGCTCATATACTCTTAAAACATATTTTGTCAAAACATTCATTGTCTCCACCACATGTCCAGGTTACAAACGTGTTCTGTTGTCAATCTAGCCCTTTCTTTGTAAAAACAGTCAACCTAAGAAGTGTAAAGTATGGCCATGAAGACCATCAGCATTTACTTAACCTAATCTGTCCCACTCTGCATCTTTAAGCAGCAAAGTAGCAACAAACATCTGAGCCCATCTTTTGTAAAAGTAAAAGATTTAGTTACTGTATCTTCCACTTTCATTTGCTGGTAAACTTTTCCATCTCTATCAGGATTTAAGCATTTCTAAAGGTTTAAAATTAGTTTGTTTCCTCAAGAAAAAAGTATGATTACTTTTGTTGGCTTTGAAATAATGTTGTGGATATGAAACGGAATTAAACCCAGAAAAAATATATAGTAGACATTACAGGAAACAATTTACATACAAACATACGAACATGCAGCAGAAAAAGGATTTACTGTGTTTGTAGTCTATTTGATTGTACAGCTCCTACTGTGTTTACAGAGGGACCTGCCCCCTCCCTACAGTAAGCCACTCCAGGGATGTGGGTTAGACAGTCTTAACACATGGCTAGGGAACTAAATGAACTCAGCCTATGGCCTCGTGACTCACTATGCCCCCTAGCTATGCATTATAACTGTGTAACACACACACACACCGTCATGTCGTCTTGCTTACAAAAAATATAACTGGCCCAGTGGTGCAGAGGGCTGAGGTGCTGGCACCTCACCTGCTGCCACACCAACGACCCGGGTTCAGGAAGGGACCAGGGTCACTTGAGGGCCGGTCAAGGGAAGGTGCATTGAATGCCTCACAGACAGCTCTCCTTCCAGAGAGGAGGGTAGTGCATCTTGCTGCATTGTCATCAACTAGTGGAGGCTGGGTGGTGAAGCCAGCAAGTGGCATGGGAAAGGGATCTGATGCAGACACTTCTAAGGTGCACGTGCATCACTGCATGTTACTCGACCTCAGGGGAAACCAGAGGAAGAAGGGGGAAGAAAAAGTGACATGTGCACCAGCCACCACGGATGACATTGCCGGTGTCTTTGGGCCCCAACCCATGTGGATCCTCACTGGTGTGATGGCAGAGGGGGTGCGAAGTGGCAGATGTGACTGGGGGCACTGACGAAAGACTTGAAGCAAGCATAGGTAGCAGCTGGGAACCAAACAGCTGTATAAAAATATAGTAAAAAAAAAATGTGGGTTGAATTTTAATGTGAACTAGTTCCTCTGCCTTCATTAGCTTTACAAGTTTTTATGTTCATCCTTGTGCTTGCACAAATCAAACATATTGCTATAATAGTGAATTTTGAGAGGTGTGTCACTGTTGGTCCAATGCTGGGCAGTCTGCAAGGGGCTCATCAGTGTTACACCAATCATCAGCCAGTCTGATTATGACACTTTTCTGGTCTTGCTGGGCTGAAACTTCATGTAGTTCAAAGAAAAGGGCAGCCAAATCAAAAGGCAGCTTTTTCCTGTGATCTGCATAATGCCACCCAGTGAGCACAGCTGATAAGTGTCATGATCAGCCCATTGTAGTCCCCCCTCCCCACATAAAAACAATCCCTCCTGCCCCTTTCTTCTTAATTTCCCAACACCGGGGTGCCCAATCCCCTGTGCCAGCTAGTACCACCTCCCACTCCACCGATTTTCACTGGGCGACACTGAGGATCCCACCCCCAATACAGTCAAACATAACACTAACATTGGGGTGACCAGTCACCTGTGTTAATATCTGAAATATCTGACATAAAGTACTGCTCCTCAATCCAACCCATCCCTTCATTTTTAGTTTTCTGACTCCAGGGTGCCCAATCCCTGGTGTCAGCTATTACCTTCCACCCCACCCGTTTTCATTCTATGACACTGAGGAGTCTACCTCCAGTGCCACCAAACATAACACAGAGAGTGGGGTGCTCAATCCTCAGTGTCAGTACCAGAAAAAAGAAAACAATCCCACGTAGTCTTTTTTTAAATTTTTATACACCCTGCAAACAATAAAATGATTCAACGATGCCTGTTGCCGCCGCCGGCCCACTACCGCCGTTACCCTCCTCCCACCTGATCCTCCCACTCAGCACTCCCCACCCCTTATTTACTTACTTACTGAGAGTCCAATGCTGTAATTCTCTCTAAACCAGAGACGTGTCTTCATCCTTCAATGCCGGACCAGGAAATGAGGAAATCAGGTATGCAGGTCAACATATTTCAATGGGTTCTGAGCTCATCCTCATAACTTGGTCATTTTTGAATATTTTTTCCACAAAATTTTCAATATGGCCTTTTTAGACCCCACCTCATGAACAAGGGAGATTAAATTATGAAAATCCACCCCGAAAAGGGATTTTGTGGTTGCTGGGTGAAATCACCTATCAAGCAGGATTTGAAAATGTTCTCTGCCCTTGTTCAACAGGTGGGATCATACTATGGCTACATTGAAAATCTGGGGTAAATATATATATTTTTTTTACTTTATCTTTTTATTCAAAAATTTTAGGAATACAAACAGACTTCTTAATACAGATATACTGGTATAAATGTATAAAAGGCACAGCAAGTATATTAAATGACAGAGTCTGATAAACAGTAAGGTTCTATTCCTTCTTAGCTAAATCTGGTTGAAGAAAAACTATCAGTTATATTTCTCTCAGCTAAAAAGTAATAAACTTCAGTAAGTCAAAACTGTATTCTGATAAGGGAGATTTATGGAGTATAAGCATATTGTGAGTGGAAAACATACATTACTTGCCGCGTAAGGCTTAGGGAAGTATCACTTAAGTTTCTACAAAAAAATAATTATATAAAGACACAAGCGGTGTCTAAAAAGAAATAAAAAGTTTCTAAGTAAAGAGACAGCATCAGTTCTAAGGAGAGGTCATAACATAGAGACTGTTATAAGTATTATAAGGTGTTTCTTTAAATGTCCGTTAGTTATTTGCATTGTGAAAGTAGTTAAGATAATCCTGCCAACATTTACCATATTCATTAAGCTGATTATGGGCAGCGTAGGTAATACATTCCAGAGAGGCACATTTGGAAAGATTTTTAAGGCTATCAGAAAGAGTGGGGATATTTGTTGTTCTCCAAGACATTAGTATGAGTCGTTTAACTTATGAGGAGAGTAAGTTAAGTCACTTATATTGAGCTTGAGAGAGAGAGAGAGACATTAGAGAAAGAGGGAATTCCAAGTAGGGAAAATTTAGGGTCAAAAGTGACTGTATGGCCCATCACTTTAGATGCAAACTGTTGAACTTTAGACCAAAGTTTGAGAATGGGGTCACAGTACCATAATATATGGAGTAAATTCCCATTAGGTTTGTTGCAATGCCAGCAGTTGTTGGAGTTAATTAAGCCTATACGGCATAGAACAGAAGGTGTTCTGTACCAGAGGTGAAGGATTTTTGTCTGGCTTAGAGAAATATGAGTATCCATGAATGTTTTGTGGAAAAGGAACCAGCACTTACGCCATTGGGAGTCTGGTATATCATAGTTCAGAAGTTGGTTCCACTTAGTTTTAGCTTTTAGGGATTGGTCTGACAATGTATTTCTGATATCCTTATATATAATACTGGTCAAATTAGAGGTAGAACTGATCCACTAGGTAATATGTTGGTCGGGAATATCATGTGTATGTAAGTGTTGAAAAAAGGTGTTGCATGCAGTATGGAGTTGGAGATATTTCCAAAAGTCTTGCTTAGGAAGTTCCCATCGAATGCACAGCTCATTGAAAGGTTTTAGGATGAGAGTGTTTTTTTATTAGGATATCCCCTAAGAAGGATACACCCTTATTATGCCATGAGCGACAAAAGATGGGATATATCTCTAGGGAAATATTTAGATTGCCCCAAATAGGAGCATAAAAGAGGGGAGTTGGGTTAGATTTTAGTTGTTTATGGATTTGTTTCCAATACTAAACAGAAAACGAAATTGTGAAATGAAATCGTAGCGTAGGAGGAAGGGCATTATAGATAAAGGGCTCGATTCTAGAAGGGTTTCGCCTGGCGTAACTGCAGTTGCACCAAGTAGAATGGCGCATGTAGCAACATACGCCAGCAGTTGTGACATGCATGATTCTACATAGTGGCCTGCGACATGGCACAGGCCACTTGCGCCAAACAGCAGTTACGCTGCATAAACCCCCTGCAACATGGCGCTAGGGGGTTTATGGCAGCAGTTGTGCCTCATTCCAGAAGGGCAGCCATAAAGTGCCCACATCAGGATTCCACAAGAACCCCAGGAGGAGATCCAGCAATGTGTTATACCAGCATTTAGCTGGTATAATCCACGGATGCCCCCGGGGGATCCTGAGAACGCCGGGCTGTCCAGCAGACAGTGCACACTTCCCTCCCCATGCCCAGCACACTCCCAGCGGGGCCCCACAGGGCTACCCATACCCCCAGCCCACCTAAACAGCCGTTGGCAGGAGCTCCACAGGGCAGCATTGCCATCTCCCCCACCCGTGCCCTGAACCGCGAGTCACCCACTGCATATGCAGCAATAGTCCAGCCCTAGTAGTCTAGTGCCCCCCCTCCTGAACTGTACATAAATGTAATAAGTATATATCCCCATTTCCTGATAGTCTAGTGTTTCAACCGTACATAACAAAATGTAATATCCCTTACTTTTCGATAGTCTAGTGCTTCTCGAATTGTACTTTACTAACATAGATGATCCTGTCACACTGGTAGTTCAGATTATTTAAGTTGCAAGTAGTTTCACTCAGCACCCTCCACCCAACCCTCACCTTCTTGCTGGACAGCTCACTTCAATTCATGAGTTATCACCGACTGAGTGAGATTAGTGCTACTGCACAGATGTGCTCAGAAATTACCCTGAGCATGTTCTGTCCGTAGCACTAATACTGCACCCAGTCAGTGGCTGGCTGTGGAGGTGAGAGATGGGCTGTGCCAGTCACCGGCTGGGGAGGGGTGGGGAGGTGCTGGGTAGGCTGGCACGGCTGGGTGGGGGGGGCCACTAGACTACCAAGGTGATGGAATTGTTGTCTATGTTAGTAATGTACAGTTTGGGGGGGCACTAGACTACCAGGGAAATGGGGATATTGACATATTTCATTTATGTACAGTTCGGGAGGGGGCGCACTAGACTACCAGGGAAATGGAGATATTTACTTATATCAATGTACAGTTCGGGGGGGCCACTAGATTACCAGGGATTTGGGATTCTGGTATTAATTTGCAGTTGGGGGGCCACTGGACTACCAGGGCAGGTGACATGCCGCATCTGTGGCAGGCGACCTGGGGGTCGGGGCACGGGTGGGGGGTGCACTTGTGATCTGTGGCAGTAGCTTGTGATATGCTCATCAGATACACCCCCAGTTCAGCGTATCTGGCCGCATGTCACAAGTTGCAGGGCTTATCTGCAGAGACCCTGCCCCTACTAGAATAGAGCTCAGGGTCAATGTTGCAGGTGTGGGTGGCGCAAGTTGCGTTCGGCGGCAACTTGCACTGCCCTTCTAGAATCAGGCCCAAAGGTTGTAGGGCATTTACTTATGCTGAGTGAGGTTTCCATTTCCGCCCATAGTGGCGTTTGGGGTGTAGGCTTGCTAAACCATTTGATGGTTTGAGTGGCGCGGAAGGCCCGTAGGTAAGTGTTAAACCAGGGCAATCAAAAGCCCCCTTTAGACAAGTGCAGATGCAGCTTAGTGCGACTAAACCTCGGAGGTTTCCCCTGCCATATAAAATTACCAATAAGTTTGTCAAGTTTGTTTTAAGAAACTGATAGGAAGAAATAAAGGGATATTAGCAAAAAGATAAAATATTTTAGATGCAATGGTCATTTTTATAGCTGCTATCTTTCCCATGAAAGATAAGGTGAGTAGTTTCCACTGATCTAAAATAGTTCTAATATTGGATAAAAGAGAAGTAAAATTAGCTTCCCATGTTTTCTCTAAGTTTGGGATGATTTTAATTCCAAGACATGTGAGACCCTGGGGAGCCCATCGGAAGCCCAAAGAGTTATTCATATACAGTTTACAAAGAGGGTTTAAGGGTAATGTTTCAGTTTTGCTGAAGTTTAATGCCAGGCCTGAGATTGCGGTGAATTTGTTAAGTAGGTTTACCAGCAGATGCCCTGCTTCTTCGAGATTTTCTAGAAGTATTAAGAGATCATCTGCATACGATTGAGAGGTATAACGAAGATTGCCAATGGGAATCACTTTAATATTGCTAGATAAGTGAAGGTGGGCAGAAAGAGGTTCCATCGCTAGGATAAAAAGGGAGGGTGATAACAGGCAACCTTGCCTGGTACCTCTGGCCAGAGGGAAGGAGGAAGAAAGTGTGGAGTTGGTTAGTACTCTAGCGGAGGGGGATGCATATAATAATTTAATCCATGAGCAAAATATACTGGGAAAACCAAAAAAATTTAAAGTCTGGTATAAGTATTTCCAACTTCAAGAATCAAAGGCCTTTTCAAAGTCAATAGCTATAGCAGCAGCAGGTGTTTTTAGAGATTTAGCCTTATATATTAAATTAAATAATGAGCGTAGGTGATCTGAGCCATTTCTTCCCTTAATAAAGCCTGCTTGGGACTTATGAGCTAATTTAGAGATAAATGGTTCCAGCCGGGAGTTTAAAAGTTTTGCAAAAATGTTTCCATCCGTATTTAAGAGAGATATTGGTCTGTAACTAGAGGGGAGAGAAGGATCTTTATCTTTTTTTGGTATTACAGTTATAATGGCTTCTGTTGTCGGGGGGGGGGGAGTCTGCCGGTGTGATTAGCTTCCTGGAAGACCCTAAAGATTAACGGACATAAAATATCAGAAAGTGCTTTATAAATGTCAACAGGGAAGCCATCTCCACCTGGAGCTTTGCCAGATTTTAGGGAAGAAAGGGCATTTCGGACTTCTTGCAAAGTGAAAGGGGAATCTAAGTCTTTTTTGTCTTGATCAGAAAGATGGGGGACATGTATTCTATTTAGAAAATGTTGAATGTGGGGATTAGGGACAGAGTTAGACTGAGTATATAATTGTTTGTAAAAGGACATCATGTTCTGATTAATAGAAGGACCATCAGTGTGGAGCTGACCCGATTGGTATTTAATGCCCACTATATGCCTTTCTGTCTGTTGATTTTTAAGTTGGTAAGCTAATAGTTTGCCACATTTATTGCCTTGCTCCCAGTATTTATGTTTAAGTTTGAATAATGCCAATTCAGTTTTTCGAGTTAAGAGCTCATTAATTTTTATTCCAAGACCTAAAATTTCTCAGAGGAGGGGTGAATTAGGATCAAGTTTTGGAGATTTGAAATAAAGGGATTATTTTTCTCTAAGTTGTTTCTCCATGGTAGCTAGTTGTTGTTCTCTCACTTTTTTATGATGAGCAGCAAAACTTATAATTTTACCTTGAATGGTAACTTTTAAGGCTTCCCATAATGTCCTCATTGAAGTATCTGAGGGTTTGTTAAAAGAGTGAAATTCCTGGATTTGCATTTTAACCCATGAGATAAATTCTGGGTCTTTAATTAATAGGGGATCCAGGCACCATATGGGTGATTTAGCTAATGGTGGACCCCAGAGTAAGTGAATACAAACCGGAGAATGGTCTGATATGACCATTGGGAAAACAGAGGTTTCAATTACTTTATCTATGAAAGAATGAGATGCAAACCAATAGTTGATCCTACTATAAGACTTATGAAGTGGAGAATAAAAGGTATATTCCCTTTCTCTGGGATGAAAAAGTCTCCAAAGCTCTGTAAGACCAAAATCTTTCATGAGTAAAGATAGGGGCCCAGATATTCAAACTGCGCCCAAAAAGTGCGCAATAGCAGGAGCAAGTGCAAGTCCATTGCGCCCATGCACAAGAGGCGTGATATTCAAAAACTGAGCTGGCCAAACTGCGCCTGCAGCCGATGACTGAATATCGCACCACCTGTGCCATAGCGCAACTAGGAAGGGGAAGCTGAGCAGATCAGATGCACCATAGCGCAACAAGGGATGTTCAGCTGAGCAGTCCAGAGGCGCCATAGCTCAACAGGGACGCCCCCCCAGCAGCAGGGCAGGAATGCAACTGCACAACCAGGGAGGTAGGGGCCCACCACCCATGCCACAGATGGGCAGAGGAACACACAGCAGAACAGACATCGTCCCCCCACACCCCATGCACTGCACAACTGGGGGAGGGCTGGAATAACCACTGGCCCATGGAGACCAGCAACTAACCCACAGCTGGGCCATGGTGCCCCATCACACCCCCCAGCAAGCTGTGACTGGCACACAAGGAGGGCTGACCACCCCATGCCACACCATCCCCCCAATGCAGAGCACACCCTGCACCATGACCCCTATACACCCTGCCCAGGAGCAGCATCTACCACTGCAGGAAACCCCCTGCATGCTACCACCCCCACTGTGACAATGCAACCCTGTGCACCACAGAACCATGCAAGGCAGCCCCACCATGAGCACCCATCAGTGGGTGGCAGCACACAGCGATACAATGATGGCATACACAGTGCCACCATGCACAGCCCCCCAAAGGTACTGCTGAGAGACCAACCATGCGTCGGCACACGAGGTACCTCACATGGGACAGGGCATGCCCCAGACCCCACCAACAGTGGTACAGCACCCTGCACACTCTCCCAATGACACACCCTGACCCAGCACTGGCCACAACAGCCAGCGCAGACACCCACAGTGGTGCGTGGAAGCATGCACCACACCGGATGCCACACAGTGCATGAACAGACACCCACCCATACCCAAGGGCACAACAACACAGGGACGCAGTAACGGGGCAACCAAGCCCCCAGCGTGGGCTCATGTAAACTGTGTACACACAACCTGCTAGTCCTCCATGGCACAGGAGTGTGCCACCCCAGCGCAGGCACTGTGGACCTGTATGCCACCAGCATTTGCCCAGAGCACGTCACAGACAGTGTGCACATCCCTGCAACACACACAAGCCACAGCATGGAGGTGGGTCAACAACTCTGGAGGCCACAGTGTCACCCGAGGCAGACATGCACCACACCAGTAACAGGAGGCAACCCAGCATTGTGATGGGTACAGTGGCTGCCCTGCATGGACAGCCACCACTGACATGCCAGCAGACTGTGCAGGTCACAGACATGCATGGGTGTCAGCTGCACAGGCCATGGACAGGCTGACAGGAGCACCATGGACACAGAGCATGCACCATGGACCACTGCACACAGTCATCCAGTGCACAGGGCACAACACACACAGACCACAGACACCGACTGATAGCTACCCCTTCACCATAGTCACCCCACCACGGACACACACACATACCCATGACTGCACCACCCCTGACGCCATGCACACCACTGCAGCTGAGCACCTATAGCCCACTGCAAATCAGAGACCACCACAGTATTCATATCAAAAGATCTGTATTAAAACAAAATATAAAAGTTAACTCTATACAAGAAGATATACAAGGTGGGGAGGCCACAAACAAGGTGGGGGTGGGTAAGGGGCAGGGTGGACAAATGTGACAAGAAAGGAGGGTGTGAGGGGTCCAGGGGTAGTGGATATCAGGGCAGAGGGACTTTCAACGGGAGCCCCGCTCCCCGCTCTGGCTTCTCCTCTGCCGGTGCCTCCTTCGGACCCCAATCCGATCTATGCGGCGAAGGATCTCCAGGGATGCCCTTGCCACTTGCAAGATCTCCTGCAATGCCTCCCAGATGTCATTCAGCTGGCAGACACCTAGGACAAGGGAGCACAGTCAATAGGTGTGAATGCACAGCCCCATACAGCCCACCCACTATGCATGGCATACGGCCATGGGACATACCTCTGTGATGGTGTGTGTGACCACCCACAGTGATCACATCCACATGACCTGCCCACCCAGGTGCATACAGCCATGCGGAATGCTGCACACACCCAGCGGCCAAGTCACGCACAGCACCACCGTGGCCATTTAGTGACATGGCTATGTGGTGCAAAGGCAGTGGCACAGCCATGTACCCGGTGCACACATGGACCACCATCGATGCACTCCCAGACTTGCATTGCCACTTGACAGTGCTGACTGTAACAAGTTGCGTGCATGGCAGTGGTGTCAATGGATGGTGGCCATGCCTCACTGCCCACCCTGTTACACAGCATGCAATAGTAATCATGGAGGTATGGCACTCACCGTCATCGGGCCAGTCCCTTGGGCACTGTGGACCCTCGCCCCGCCTTGCCTCCCTCTCCTCTTCAGTGCACCACAGCTCAAGTGCCAGGTGCCGCTCCTCCAGCCCTGTGGTGCAAACATGGAGAGAGGAACATCAGTACAATCCTGTAGCAAAGTCCCCCTGCCCCCAGGTGTGTGCCCTCCCACCCAGCCAGACCCACCCACCCCACACCCTGATAACACCACCACGCCAACACCAGACAGTCCCTCCCCCATGTGCTGGACACCTACAACCATCATACCCATATGGAAGATAGAAGTGTGTTGATGTAACACCTACCTGGCCATGGCACCGTGCCCCTCCTTGCACGTGCCTGCAGGTGGGCTAGCAGGTCTGGCTCCCTCCACCACAGGTCTCCATACCTGTGGTGGCACTGCTCTGCTGTCTGCCCCATCCAGTGGCCTCCTCCAGTGCAGTGGCCACCTTCTCCCACACCTGGCTCCTGGACCTGTCTAGGGGTGCCTCCCCAAACAGTGGTCCATGGTGTGGCTCCACTATGGCCACTAGGTTGGCCATTTTGACCTGTGTCCATTGAGCAGCCCTCCTGCGTGCCATTCTCACAGCTCGGTCTGCAAAAATGGTGCTCTGCAGCGTGGCTCCCCACGTGCAGATGCTGCGTGGTACAGCGCTGCCATTCCCTATCATGCTGTCACTGAACAGCATGATAGTGGTGCACCCATGCCTGACGCATGGCGCTAGGGGGGAAAAGGTCGGGCAGAGGGTCAAGGGGTCTCTGGCACATGGACACACACAGTACTATTGGAACCCAATGCATGTAGCGTGATTGGCTGCCTGTGTGCTACCTCCAGTAGTGGCCTACTGCGCTGTTGCTCCAGTGCACCTATGATGGCCCAGTGCCACAGCGCCATGTAGGTGAACATCACTATAGTGCCACTGGCACAATGGTGGCCATGCCCTGCATTGCTTCCCATGCACAGCACGTCAGCAGCGGGGCAGATGCCTGCGTCAGCAACCCAGGCATGCACAGTGAGGTGTGTACTACTCATGTCACAGAACTGCGCCCTTAGCTCAGCACGTTCAACACAATTGCGCAAAGCGCAACAGCGTGATATTCAACCGTCATATGCAAAACAGCTAATTAGCCATTCAATGGTGCAACACTGCAATTTGCATCCACTTAAAGTTGCGCCTCGCCTCATTTGCATGGGTTGCGCTATAAAAGTGTGACATTGGGCTGCAGTGGCCATAGTCAGTTACTGCAGTCTATTGGTGAGTTGCATGCTGTTTGGGAGTGTGGACTGTGGATTTAGGGACATGCACGGGACTGCACAGTCACAGGTAACAACTGTCATTCTTACAGGCTAAAAATGGCCGAGCAAGTTGTGGGAGAGGAGGAACACAGTGGTGGGAGGAGGAGGAGGCCTAGTTTTGCAAGGCCGAGACAGAAGCCCTGTTTGAAAACCTACCTGGATCAGGAGCCGCTTCTCACTGGATGGCAGGGAACACCTCAAGCCCGTGCTGCTGCATGGGAAGAGGTGGCACGTGCTGTGAACCTGCATGGCAGCCACCAGTGCTTCGTCCACGAGTGCAAGAAGAAGATGGGCACAGACAGGAGGAGGATAAAGGAGAAGGTGGCTGCCATCAGGGCAGCATGAGCTACGACAGGTGGGGGACAGCTGGAGGTGGTACACCTGACCCCACAGGAGGAGAGGATTGCTGGAAGCATGCAGCATTGTGCCATTGAGGGTGTTCTGGGTGGTGGCTTCCAGACGGGTGGTGGCCCATCACTGCATGGTAAATCATGGTCTGTCTATGGGGTTGGGGGGCAGGGTAGGTCACATGCAATAACGCGACTTTGTTTTCCCTTACAGATTCTGAGCATCTGCATGGGTCAGTGGTGGTGGGCCATTCCACTGAGGACAGTCAGCTGGAGATGGAGGAGGGCCCATCCACCTTCACAGGTATACGTGGCTCAGTGCTACAGTGGGCCCACCTGGCTGTCCACACTGATGTTGTTGTAACAGGTGTGGAGGAAGCCCTGCCCATGTCCCAGCGTGCCAGCATCCATGGATGCCAGCATGCTGTGACTCGGGCCAGTGCCGAGTCCGTCACCGATGATGATGTCACTAACGGCATGGGAAGTGACATGTGTGTGCCACGGGATGGCCACACAGCAGGTAACATTGTGGCCATGGCTGTGGGTGGTGCTGCCATGGAGGCCTGCGTGTCAGTACAGTCCCAGCCTGTGCCTGTGAGCACCAGTGGGGCAGCACTGGTATTTGTTCAGGACAGTGGGACTGTTGCGGCCACTGCGGCAGCACCACTGAGCCCTGGGGAGTGGCAGCCAGAGGGGCAGCATCAGCAGTCGGCCAATAGGCTTGGGGGTAGAGGGTTCAGCGATGGCATCTGTGCACCACCTGTGGACATGCCCAGACCTGGTCCTGGTGCATAGCACCCACCCTCAAGGGGTGCTGAGCATCAGGGCCACACACACCCTGAGGGACAGGATGCCGAGGAGGCAGATGACCTCTTGGACGAGCACACCACCTACTGCAAGCATCAGTCCAGCAGCAGATGCGGCTTGCGACATCGGTGGATGCACTGCGTGTGGCTCTGGAGCGGGCAGAGGAGCATCGCAGCAGAGACACTGCTCTGATCCTGGCAGGGCTGGACCGGTTGTGGAAGGATGTCACCACTGCCATTGACAGGCATGCACAGGCATTCACTGCTGTCATGGCCACAATGGGCACACAGTCATGTGCCCATGTGTCATGGACACCACACAGTGCAGTTTCCACCCCCTGTTCCCGGCGTCATGCGACACCCTCCCTGTCAACACCAGGTTCAGCTGTGGGCATCCCAAGTGCGCCTGGCACAGGCATGTTCAATGTGATGCAGACCCCTGCATGAGCACAGTCGCGTTCACACAGTGGAACCCCTGGGGGACCATTGGTGCCACTCCATGAGGCCAGTGGTCAGCCTGTCAGTGCTGGCAGGTCTCGGTGGGGCTGCCCACACATCCGTGGCAGCCGGGGCACTGTGTCACGTGACTAACCTGTCTCCCAATGTGGCTACTGTCTGGTGCTGCCCTGTGTGCATTGTGTCTTTCAGTGGGAAGTGCACAGGTGGGTACCCGGCCCTGCACACAGACACACAGTCCACAGTTGTGTGTGCATGATGATGCCTGCATTGCGCTGTACACCAATGTGCAATGGTGCTCAGCATCTGACACACGCACATGGACAGGCAGTGGGCGTGGTGGTCTGTGGACATGTGTGTGGCTAGGGGTGGTGTTCTGGGTTGGTGTGCCTCCTACCCTTTGTGCATGTTTGGTGCATTGTGTGTGTGCGTGTGTGTGTGTCTGTCCACGTGGCATGTTAGACCTCACCCATCCCTGGTTGTGTGTGTGTGGTTCCATGCCCTGCCACTTCCCTTGATGGCATGCACCCCTGGTGTGTGTCCATGCATGTTTGTGGGTTGTGCCTTAGCCACTGTTGGCTGCACATGGCCCCATGACTTACCTGGGTTGGCTGAAGTGCTCCTACGTGATGGTGTCCCGATGCAGCTGTGCCAGCCGGAGCAGTTGGGGGTCCCTTCACCCAAGGGGGGCTGCCCATCACCATCATCACCGGCATCCTCATTGTCCCCATTGCTGTCCCCCCTCTTCAACCTGTTCAGCTATCCCACATTCGTTGGCCATGTTGTGCTGGATGCAACAGGCCAGAAATAGCCAGCAGGCCTTTGAGGGGCTATACTGTAGGGCACCTCCGGAGGTGTCCAGGCAATGGAAATGTGCCTTCAGCATCCCGAACACCCACTCGATGACATTACGTGTGGTGGCGTGTGCCTCATTGTAGCGTTGCTGCGATGGGGTTGAGGGCCGCCGGTAGGGTGTGAGCAGCCAGGGACAGAGTGAGTATCCACTGTCACCTGTGTGTAGAGGGTGGAGGTTAGTTTGGTGATCAGCATCGCCCTGCCCTGGGCCATGTAGGCCACTACCCATGTCACCGCTGACCATGCCTCCCCCCCAGGCCCTATGATTGTCCATGTGGTTTGCATACTCACCCACTAGGTGTCCAGTGGGGATATCCCCACTCTTGAATCTGTGGCACAGTGCCGACTGGTGCCAGATGAAGGCATCATGTGCTCCCCCAGGGTGCGTGGCACAGACATTGATTATGCGCCCCCTGGCATCGCACACCACCTGGCAGTTGATGCTGGCATAGCTCTTGTGATTGATGTATGCGGTCCCCTTGGGGCCAGGTGGTGTGCAGATGGCCACATGGGTGCAGTCTATTGCCCCTAGCATGCCAGGCATACGTGCTACCCTGTGGAACTCCTGTATGTTTGCTGTGCGCTTCTCTGCTGTGCTGGGGAAATGGATGTACTCCGCAGCATGTGGCAGCAGTGCGTTGAGGAATTGGGCGAGGTAGTGTGATGTGGCCGACTGGGTTATGCCTGTGGTGTCCCCAGTTGGTCTCTGAAAGGTACCCCGTGGTGAGCAAGCACATGCAAGCTGTCACTTTGGTCTCCACTGACAGGGCATGGCTCCGTCGTGTGGGTGCCTGCATCACATCACTGCACAGCTCACAGAGCCACCTCAGAATTGCCTGATTCAGGCGGTACCGGCCCACAATCTCGGTATCAATGTACAGCTCAAAGCTAGTGCGGGCTCAGTACTGCCTGTTGGGGGCATACCACCGACGGGCCCTTCCACGGCCACACCCCCCTGCTGCCCACCTTCTCACCCCCCTCATAATGGCCTCCATCTGGAAGGTGGCGCTGGCCATGTCCCTGGCTTGTGTTCACCCCCCTGGCAGCTGTTACTGTATTCCCCCCTGCTGTCCTCACTGCTACTTCCCCTGCACCGGGAACACCTGCCTGTGCTTGCCTCACTGCTGTGTGGTGTATCTCCCCCTTCTGCAATGTCTCGCCACACCTTCTCCTGTGGCTATTGTGTCCAGGTGCCCTTTCCTGCCTGGCCTGTGTGTCCCTGCTGCCCAGTGTGTCCTGCTGTATTTTGCTCTCATGTGGCTTCCCTGTAGCATTCTTGCACCTCTCCCTTGCACCCTTTTATTTTGGCTCATTTCCGCTGTGGCACAACTTCCGCTTGCTCCCCTATTGCGCATGGCGCAAGTTGTTGAATATCGCACTGCGCCATTTATGCATGGTTCCTCCCCCTTCAGTTGTGTATGCCTTCATTATTATTGCGCTGTTGCTCAGCGTGATTTGGGGGGCTCAACTGCCTCCTGCTGAATATCGCAGAATGGCGCATTTTCGTACTTGCGCAGGCGCAACCCTATTACGCATGGCTCAACTCTTTTGAATATCTGGGCCAAGGTGTCAATACTTCTAGGGTGAGCATCCAACAAAGTGTTGCTTCTGTCTAAATGTGCATCTAGTGCGAGGTTTAGATCCTCACCCATCAGTATAGGAGCATTATCCATATTGTTAAGCAAAATTTGTTGGGCCAAATTATAAAAAAATTCCAGTGAGTTAGAATTAGGGGCATACACGTTAACCAGTGTTAAAGGGCCAGAAGGTGTATTAAATTTAACAATTACCCATCTGCCTTCGATATCAGTAATTGTTTTTATATGGGACCATTTAAGATTTTTGTGGATCAGAATTGCTACACCTCTTTTTTTAGAAGTGTAAGCAGAAGCAAATATATGACCGACCCAATCCCATTTTAGCCTATCAGTGTCTTCCACCAGAAGCTTAATTTCCTGTAAGAATGCAATCCGTGTCTTTTGTTTTTTAAGGTGGGATAGAATTTGTTTGCATTTACAAGGAGAGTTGAGTCCCTTAACATTCTAGGAGTGTAGTACTAGATCAGCCATATGCAGTGCAAAAGTTAAGGTACAGACTGTCTGGTAAAAGGGACTCAAAAAAGATCATGGTGGGGGACACTGAGAGGCCAACAGGATAAGATAGTTTATGAAACATGAAGAAATTAGTATGGGAATGTCTGCAGGACCAAAAAAGTATTGCGAGTTGCAGGAGTATGATTTTACAACAGTTATAACTGATGCGTCTCTTTAACAAGTGATAAAAAAAACAAGATTTGTAAACAAATTAACCAACACTTAAATATGAACACTCTATATATATAACAATTAAACATTCTACATTGCAGCATGAGATATGTGGCAGTACAGAGGTACGCAGATGCTCTCATAAAGCAATTGGGCGTGCAGTAGCTAACCAGCACTAAATCCAGGTGGAGGTACCACTGATGAATATGCCGTTAAATCAGACAGTTAATAACATGAGGATTATATATGTAGTAAAAGGACTATTTCAGACTTAGTCAAGATTAAAACACAAACACGATTCCCAAGGGGAAACCAGCATTACAGCTTCATCAAAAAGGAAAAGAAGAAATTCAATGTAATTATATCAAGGAAGAAGTAAAATATTTTAGTAGCAGCAACAACCAGGACATTACATAACAAAACAGTTGAGTGGAAAAAGAAAGCCGACAGAGCTGGATTGCTCTCTTAAAAAAGGTTAGGCCTATTTAAATGTATATATAAAGGATACGCAACCACACCTACTGGAAATATTGTTGATATTTTTTTGTTCAAGTGCCAATTGACCCGATAACATCACAGTGGTGAAGCCACGAAGATGTTATCGGTCAATCAGCACGAGAACAAAATACTCGTCATATTCCTGCAGAGGAGTTGCGTATTCCATTTATGCCATACCTCCAAAAAAGTTAAAAAAAAAGTAAATTCTTGCCATTGTTTGCTGATTATAAAAAATCTAAAAGAAAAATATAAATGAAACACCACTCATTTTGTATGCATTTTTGTCCTGATCAACTTTTTTCACAAAGTACCATGCTATTATTTTTCATTTTTAAGTTATATGCATTTGTTTGTTGCAAAAAGTGAAAAAAAAAAGAATTTTCTGCAGTTTCTTTGCTAATTATAAAAAAAACTAAAAGGTATATATAAATGAAACACCACTCATTTTGTAGATATTTTTGTGGTGAACAACTTTCATGTTCATAGTACCAGGTTATCATTTTTCATTTTAAAGTTATTCGCATTTGTTTGTTGAAAAAGTAAAACAAAATAGCATTTTCTGCTGTTTTTTTGTTTATTATATAAAAAAATAAAAGTTAGTCATAAATAAAACACCACTCATTTTGTAGATATTTTGGTGCTGAATAACTTTCATGCTCGCTGTACCATGCTATCATTTTGTGTTTTAAAGTTATTCACATTTGTTCATCAATAAAAGTGAAAAAAATGCACTTTTTGTTGTTTTTCAGCTAATTATATAAAGAAATAAGTTACCCATAAATGAAACACCACTCATTTTATAGATATTTTTGTGCTGAACAACTTTCGTTCTCACAGTACCATGGTATCATTTTTTGTTTTAAAGTTATTCGCATTTGAACACACTTATTACTGCTACTGCAGCTGAATATGCAAATGAGTTCAGAATGAGCCAATCTCTATCTACTGTGTGGATAAATTTACATACAATGAGGATAAATGCGATATCCTCACTGTAGGTCTGCCCGCCCTGAGAATATCGAAAATATTTGCCTTTTTTTATCCTCACAGGTATGGCATATATATATATATATATATATATACACACACACACACACACATATAATATATATATATATATATATATATACACATACATACATATATATACATACATACATACACATACACACATACAGAAACAATTATTGTTGTAGCTAAGCAAGCAAATCAGGATGGTAACTGAGTCAAGGGTGTATACATTAAAGTTGGGGGCAGCAGGGCAATCTTAATAAAGTTATGACCCACATATGAATCAATTGAAGGGGTAATAAGAACATGGGAGATTTCCTTAAGCATGTAGGGTAGATGTTTGTCTGTGAAAAGTAGTACACAGGCTTCAAGAATTTTGGTGCCATATAAGAGAAAGTTCAGTAACCCATGGGGTTTAAAGAAGCTGTCCATATGCCCAAAAATAGCCTCCTTTAGTGAATCTTGAGGGGGACTGACTGATTCTAGAGATTAGGCTCAGTGAATCACCCCAAAAAGGGAGAGTGCAGTTTCATTAAGAGCAATTGCGATCCGGCTTCAAGCATATGCCTTGGCTTTGCAATAAAAAGCTCCATTAGGGTTCAATGCCTGAGTTTATGTAATAAAATGTAATGGGACTATGGGTCTTGAAAATGGCCTGTCATAGGTAGTGAGGCTACCTTAATACAGGAGCACAGACAGTAAAAAAGGGAAAAGCTAGACAGAAGAGATTGCAGGGGTAAGTAAGGTAATAAATGGGGTTAAGCAACAAAAAGGATTTTATGGGAGAGTAGGTCAAATCAAATGAAAATGGAAATATAAAGTACACTTAGGAGCCTTAAGAGTGTCTGTTGCAGCAGTAGAGAATTATTCATAATAGGAGATTGGTCAGATGTGTGTTAATAATTATTAACAAAAAAGGTGTATGTTACCTTTAACCCAATTAGCATCCCGCTTGCATTACTTGTGTTGTGAAGTCTAAAGAGCACTAAAGTTGAAAGCTGGTCTTGGGAAGAAGAGCTTGGTTGTATAGATATACTAACCGTGATGTACGGCTTTGGCAGCTAAGTACCTGCTGCGAGTGAAAGCAGGTCTGCCACAAGAAGCCGCACCAGTATTCAGGCAGATCCCTGAAAGCTATTATATGAAGCCTGAATAGCAAGGTGGTTCCTTAGGTAATGAGTTAGGATATGGCATATATTAATAAAAAGTCATCAATCATGTTCTACTCGCCTCATGGGATTCAGAAGTCAGAGGAAGGGATTTGCGTTTACTCTTGCCTTTCCTTTTTTTCTTTGGTGGTTCACACGGTTTCAGAGGGGAACTAGAGGCAATTTCTGCCCAGGAAGAGTCGGCAGAGATTGGTCCAGCTTCCAGGATGTTAGGGACGTTCTGCAAAGTCTCTTCATCTACCTGGGACAAATCCTCTTGTGAGGACATAACTGAGTCCTGTAGAGGGGTGAACACATTATTCAGAGGACGCGGTGAGGACAGGTGGGAGCCCCTTTTGGAAGCTGCTGTGCTTTTGTTTGTGGTCCAATCTTTGCAGCAGGCAGTTCTGTCAGATTTGGCTTTGGTACTTTTTTTGTCTTGAATACGAGCCGACTGCTTAGGGAGTGAGCTATCCGGCCAAGGGGTTTCTATGTCTGCACAAGTGGGGAGCGAGTATCTGGTGCCCTGAGCAGCTCCAAACTTGCAAAAAGTTAAATCAGTCAGGAGTCTTGAGTGTAACAGTTCGGGAGTGCTAGAAACACTATTTTGAGCTAGTAAAGTTTCAATGAAAGCAGACAGGGTTTCCGAGGTGTTAAAATCTTTAAATGCATTACCCAAATAAAGTCTCATCACTGCAGGGTACCGGAAAGCAAACCGTATCCCTTTTTGGTGTAATACTTGTTTGATTGGGTTGAAAGCACGCCTTTCAGCAGACAATTCTTTAGAGCAGCCCCTGTATATGTAAATTCTAGATTCTTGCCACATCAGGATTTTGGTTTCTCTTGCCTTCTGCAGTATAATTTTGAACCAGGAACTGGAGCAGAGAGTGGAGTGAGTGGAGCCCCGGAGTCGGAATGAGAAAGCGGTCTGAGGTGGACTAAGGAGTAGCGTGGATTGCCTGGGCGTGCAGCGAGGAGCAGTGAGGAGTGGAGCACAGCGAGTGTGCTGCCAAGAGCAGGCAGGCAGACGGACTACGTGGTAGTCTTTGTGCGCGTATTTTGGAGAAGGACGCCTGCATTTCTACTTACAGATCGAGGAGTGCTTTTTGCTACTCTGAACTTTTGGGTAAGTGGCCAGGAGTGTGGAGAGTTTTGCTGCACTGAATCTGAGGGAGTTTTGGAGGATTGGGGGAGATCCTTCCCTGGCCCTGACCTCGAGCCAGTGGTGAGCCGTGGTGCTGCTGCCGTAGGGCGGCTATACTTTCGGCTCTTCTGCTTTCACCGCTCGGTAGCTGGCGGGCAGCCATTGCGGTGAGCGGATCTGGAAAGAGGGATCGGGTTAGGGGTGGGGAACTCCCTGAGGCCATATAATGAACTAGCTGGCTGTATGAAGGAATCAAACTCTCGTCCTCTGTCTGTTTGAAGGAGTCGAACTTTTATCCTCTGGGCATCCTGGTGATTTCCTCTGCTCCATTGTATCTGGTTCCAATCGTGAGTTTTTAATTTTAGTTGGATGTTTTGGGTCTTTCCCTGCTCTGTGGGTTTGCACAGGGAACCTTAATTGCAGACTGCTCCTATGTACTTTGAATATAAGACTTCTGCTTGAGGTCTGCCGCTTTTCAAGTGAAAGTGAGAGCTCATTTGGAAACCTGAATTATTATTTTTTGGAGAGACAAGTGCTGACTTATTTTGAGCTTAATAAGAGCGGTCTGCATTATTGAACTGGTCTTCACTTGTGAGAGGGGTGAACTGGTTACTGGACAACTCAGAGCTTGGTGAAACTGTGTTGAACATTTGATTTTAGATTTTAGCCTTTTCTAAGTTATAGATATTTAGTTTGGATTAAAGGAATCGGTTTGTAATATTTTTTTTTTATTATTATTGTCTAGGACATTTGGGTGGTGAGAGGACTCTGTATCCAGCTATTTACTTAGTTATTTTCTTGTTTATAGTTTGAGTATTTTCCTCTCTCCCCAGTGGTGAGAGGACTGGGTGGGGAGGGAATTAATTAACTGATTACTTTAATGCATATTGTTTTACCTCTTTTCCCCAGTGATGAGAGGACTGGGTAGGGAGGGGGAATTTAGTTAGTGTTTTGTTGTATTTGATTATATTTTTTGTTCGGATTTAGGGGGTGAGAGCCCTTAAATCAATAGTTTGAGGTTTGTGGTTTCTTTATATTATATTTTATTTTTATTATAAAGGGCTTAGTATTTATTTAAGCTTTAAGAGGTGGGTTAATTTTTAATTAGGATTATTTATTTGTTGTGTTAATTATGTGTTGGGATAACACAAGGACAGTCGGGTATTATTCCCCCTCCAGGCTCAGGGACTTTCGTCCTTTTTCTTGTCCCCCCCCCGCCAGAGGTCTGTAGATGGTGTAGGGCTCTGGGAATTGTTGGAAGAAGGAGGAGGACGAAGGCTGGGTCTGGAGGGGGAATGGAAAGGAGTGGGCGGATAGGGATAGTGGAGACAAGGAGATGCCCTGGGCCAAAATGGGCCCAGGAAAGGGGTCCTCCCTGTCTGGTGCCCATACCCAAGGGTTCTGACTATAGTCAGCAGATAGCACAGTCATCCTCGGAGGCTCATCCTACTCAAGCGGTGTTGTGCAACGCCAGGTCTATTAAAAACAAGACGGCTATTATAGCTGATCTTGTTGGGTCATCTGACCTGGCGTGCATCACTGAGACCTGGCTGGATGAGAATGCTGGACCCTGAGGGTGGATCGTAGGTGCGGGGGTGTTGCTGTCTGTTTTAGATCAGAACTAGGCCTAGTGGAGGTACCTGTGGGAACTGCCAAATCATTTGAATGTATCTTAGGTGAGGGTGTGGGGCGCAGGATACTTCTCGTATACCGTCCACCAGGTGACGAGAATGTTTTCCTGCGGGAAGTCACAGACTTCATTGTCGACCTGACATTGGGGTCCCCCAGATGGTTGGTTCTGGGAGACTTCAATGCCTGGGTCGATGATGAACTCTCGCATTTTGGTCAAGACTTCCTCCAGTTAATGATTTCACTGGGCTTCACACAGGTTATTTCCTCCTTGACCCACATTGGTGGTCATTCATTGGATTTGGTGTTCCTTCTGGGAATGGAGATATCCAACATGGTGGTGGAACCAGTTGGATGGTCGGACCATCACTCCATTGGGTTCAGTTTTGAGGCCACCCCTAGTAGGTCAGCCCCTATGGAAATGGTCTTTTACCGCCCTTTAAGGGGTGTTTACCCAGATGACCTGATGGTGGTGCTGGACCTATCGGGCTTACTGAGAGATTGCATGGATCCAGGAGGGCTGGTACTAGCCTGTAATAAGGCGGTGGCAGGGGCCCTGGATTCCATTGCTCCTGTTCGTGTTCATCCTCTCACTCTCAGCCCCAGGTCTCCTTGGTTCAATGAGACTCTGAGGGAGTTGAGGAGAGTTGGATGAAGGTTGGAGAGGTGCTGGCGGAGGTCAGGTCTGGATGGTGACAAACTTAGTTTGATGGACCACTATGTGGTCTATCAATCAGCAATCTCATGTAAGAAGGCAAAATTCCTGTACAGAGAGATTGCGGCTGCATAGAATAGACCAGCTCAGCTCTTCCGGACTGTGGACAGATTGTGCAATCCAATCTGTCTTCATCTCAGAAGAACCTTTTCTCAAGAACAGTGTGAGGAGTTTGCTATGTTCTTTGCAGATAAGGTTGTCAAAATCAGATATGATGTCCGCTTGACCCTCTCCAATGGAGTTGTGATGGTCGGCAGGAGATGTTGGACACCCAGTTTGTGTGGTCTGACTTCAGCCTTCCCACCATCAGTGACATTGTGATGATCATCCAATCACTGCGTCCGACCAACTGTGGTTTGGACCCGGGCCCCACACATCTCTTAGTGGGTTGTGTGGATAAAATCGGCCCCGTCCTTGCTGAGATAGTCTGGAGGTCCTTGGAGAGGGGGATTTTTCCAAATCCTCTCAAGGAGTCTGTGGTTCAGCCCCTTCTTAAGAAGTCCTCCTTGGACCCGGACTGTCTGGCAAACTACAGGCCTGTCTCTAACTTACCCTTTGTGGGTAAAGTTATTGAGAAGGTGGTTGCATTGCAGTTGGATGAACATTTGACCAGCCACAATGTCTATGATTCTCTCCAGTCTGGATTTAGGAAAAGGCATAGTACTGAGACATCACTTGTTCGGGTACTAAATGACCTCCTAATAGCGAGAGATCGAAGGACCTGTTCCATCTTGGTCCTTCTTGATCTCTCTGCAGCATTTGACACTGTGGACCATGGTGTGCTATTGGAACGTTTTCAATCTATCTGTGGACTGTCTGATACAGTCCTCAGCTGGTTTCGATCTTACCTCGAGGGTAGGACTCAGAGGGTGGTGTCCAGGATTTTTTCTTCGGCATCAGTCTCCCTATCCTGCGGGGTACCACAGGGTTCCATTTTGGCACCCATGTTGTTTGCAGTGTATATGCTGCCGTTAGGAGTGATTATTAGGCAGTATAGCCTGGGTTTTCACTGCTATGAAGATGATACCCAGCTGTACATGTCCTTTGTGCCCGGTCAGGATGCTGCCATTTCAGTCTTTAACAACTGTCTTGCCAAAATCCAAGACTGGATGAATGTGAGTTGGCTGTGGCTGAACCCGGAAAAAACTGAGGTGTTGGTTGTGGATCAGGGTCGCTGGGAGGTGGGTTTGTTAGCTGAATCACCCTCGGGTTTATGGCTTGGGGGTGTCCAGCTGACTACTTCAAACCGGGTGCGGAACCTGGGCGTTGTGTTTGATGACTGTCTGACATTTAAATCTCATGTGTCAGCGGTTGTCAAAACCTCTTTTTACCATCTGAGGAACATCGCCCAGGTGAAGCACCTGGTTCCTCCAGACGATCTTCCTACTTTGGTCCACGCTTCCGTTATCTCCTGCCTTGACTACTGCAATGCCCTTTACCTTGGGCTACTGGGGTTGAGATTTGCTGCCTGCAGCTAGTGCAGAATACGGCAGCCAGGCTGTTGACTGGTTCTTCTAGGTCCAGTCATATAACGCCCATGCTCCGCGGACTGCACTGGCTGCCAGTTTGCTGGCGAATCACCTTCAAGGTCGGTTTGCTGATCTATAAGGCCCTACACGATCAGGGACCTGCTTACCTGAAAGATCTCCTTTGTCCCTACTGTCCCCCCCACTTTCTCCGATCCACTGACGAGGGATTGCTAGAGATTCCCAGGGTTCGTTTAAAAACTTCAGGGGCCAGTTCTTTTAGTTTTATGGCCCCCAACCCTGTGGAATTCTCTACCTCGTCAGGTGCGAAACTGCCCGACTGTCCAAAGTTTTAAAGGAGCTTTGAAAACCTACCTTTTTAGTAAAGCCTATAATGATTTTTGATTATCTTAATGCTGTTATAACTGTTTATTGTTGTATGTAATATTGTACAGGTGCCTTGGTTTAAGAAAGCCGCCTGATTTAATTTGATTTGATAATTTCAGTGTGAGCATAATTAAGAAACCGTGCGATTATTGGCCTAGGTTTTTGGTCTGGACTTGGCCTAGGGCCCAGTGAGCAGTGGGAGCGCTCTGTGATTAAGTTGAGGTCAGGTGGAAGATGTAGCATAGCAGGCAAAACATGCAGGAGTAAGGCAGTAGTGTCTCCAAGTTGGGAACCCTCAGGATAGCCAAAGAATCTTAAGTTATTTCTTCGGCATCTATTTTCAATGTCCTCTGTTTTAGTTTGGAGTGTTTTGATGGTTCTGTCCTGTTCCCTTATGGTAGCTTTGAGATCTTGGACTGAGGATTCATTTTGTTTAGTTTTGTTTTCAGTGCTCAGTAAGCGAGTGTCCAAGGTTTGCAGAGTAGCTGTATTTTGCTGAGAAGCTATTTTTAAATCTTTAATTTCAGATATTAATTTCTGAAACATAGTTTCCACTCTGGAGAGTGAGGAAAGGTGCATTTCTTGCTCAACCATGCTGGTAGGCCCTGGCAAACAGATAAGATTGGTGGGTAGAAAAAAGACCAAATCTTAAAGCAATTGAAAAAATATCCCACCAAAGCTGTAGACATGAACTTTATCTTGCTGTATGTTACTGTTGACTTACATTATTGTCCTGGATGGCTGTAGATGAAGACAGATAGCTGGGTGTCCTTGGAGAGCTGAGAAATTAAGCTGTCATCTTGAGCTGAGCCAGGCCACGCCCCCTGGGATAAATATATTGAAAAACAACAAAGTTGTGAGTGTATGTTGAAAATGTTCAACACATACTTGTAACTTTGTTTATTTCCAATCATCATCTCATGAATGTGACTACTGTCATTTTTCAAATCCGGTCCAAAATTTGTTTTCACACTTGTGATGCAAAATGATGTTTCAGCCGCTGTTTTATAAATGACACCTGCCATGTTCAGAAGAAGTCATAAAATGACTATGTTGAAAATTTGGGGTCAAAATGTGAAAAAAACAACTAAGTTATGAAGAAATGTTTGAATTATTCCAATGTTTAATTATAACTTTTTTTTTCAGGTTTGGTTCCTAATGTTCAACATAGCCCTCGTGATACCCCACCTCCTGAACATGACAGGTGTCATTTTTCAAATCCCCTTTGAAATACGTTTTTACAGTCACGCTGTAAAATCACCTTTCAGATGGGATTTAAAAAAGTCTACCTGTCTTGATCATAATGTTGGATCGTAAGAAGACTGTTGGAAATTTGGGATCAAACTGTGAGAGCCCACTAAAATTAGATATTGCCTCTCTGTTGGCCCATCCTGGGTAAATACAATCTAAAAATGTGTATAAGTAGGACACCACTGAAAATGAGATACTGAATCTCATCTTGTCTAGCCTGGGTAAAGATACAGTAATAATGTGAACAAACAAGACTTGGTACAACAGCAATGCAAGCGTCGAACATTTGGCATTACTCTGTATTACTTGGTTTACAAAGGTAGAAGCAGGCTAAGGCCTATCGAGACTACCTTCCCCACAAGAGCAGGGAGAATTAAGCCCCATTCCCCATTAGTAGTTTACCTAATTCAGATTTAAATTTGTCAAAGTTACTGATATCTACAAGGTGTTGGGGTAAGGAGTTCCACAGTTTACATGCCCTGATGGTGAAATAATTATTCCTTTTATTAGTGATGCCCTTAGGAATACTGAGTTGTCTACTGTGGCATCTCAGGCTAGTTGGTTTGACTGCCCAGGTGAGGTTACATTCCCTAGTCAGATCTGGATCCTGCAGGATATTAAAAGTCATTAGGAGATCATCCCTAACCCTATGTGAGTTTAGGTCATACAGACTGAGGGCAGATAATCTATCAGAGTAGGAAAGGTTACATACTCTAGTAATAAGTTTTGTTGCTCTCCTTTGGACTGACTCCACTATCTTTATGTCCTCAACCAGGTCTGGGGCTCAAAAGGATGCTGCATAGTCCAGGTGCGGTCTGATATAGGCATTATACAGTGGTACGATGCAGGACTCATTTCTATTTGCAAAAGATTTCCTAACAGATCTTATAATTCTGTTAGTCGTGAGAACCACCTTTCTACATTAATCACCTTGACTTAACTCCTTGTTAATTATGAGATGCCCAGGTCAGTTTTGGAGTTAACTGCTTTGATTGTGCCATTGTTCAGTTCATAGCTGGTATTCGTGTTTCTTTCACCAAAATGGATGACAGAACATTTGTCCATATTAAATTTAATTTTGTTTATCTTTGCCCACTGTTCAATTTTACAAATATCTTGACGAAATTATCTGTTTTGTAAGGGGAGTCCACCTCAGAACTGAGTGTTGTATCATCAGTGAACTTCATAATTTTATAATGAATTCCCTCCTGGCGATTGCTTATTAAAATTCTGAACAAGATGGGGCCCAGGACAGAGTCCTGAGGCACTCCACCCGGAGACACGAACTTGTTATATTGTGTTTGTTAACTCTTGAGCCACCCATTCAACAGTAAATTGATTTATTCCCGTTGTTAACATTTTATTGATTAATAGGGCATGGGGACGGTGTCAAATGCTTTCCTGAGGTCCAACAGTAATACATCTACTGGGATACCTTTTTCTACGCTGTCATTAACTTACTCATAAAAGGATATTAGGTTACCAGTGCACAATCTGCCTTTAACAAATCCATGTTGGGTCTTGTCCCCAAGCTCTTTTTCTAAGATTTCCTGTTCAAGTCTGTTCTTAAAGCGAAACACTGGAAAAGGCACAGCTTTACCCAGGCGCTACAAAAATGCCTGATTAGTGCTTTCAGACGGTAAAGTTTTTTTTGTTTTTTTTTAATTACCTCTAATTAAATTTTTAGTGATTTAAACAGTGGCCTTCAACGTTCACTTTTTATTGCTGGCAGCCACCATCTCAAGAGCAGCAGAGAGCTTCCTGTGCTCACTTTATGCTAATACGTCCTGCCAACCAATAGCAGAAGTCAAACAGACATATTAGCATACAGTGAGCTCAGGAATCTCACTACTGCTCATGAAAGGGTGGCTGCCAGCAACAGAAAGTGGAAGTTGTGGGTAACTATTTTAAATAATTAAAAACTGTTGTTACTGTCTGAAAGCATTAATTGAGAGTTTATGTAGTGTTTGAGGAAAACTGTGTCTTTTCCAATGTTTTTCTTTAAGCAGTTTTTCCATACTTCTGCTGACTACTGAAGTGAGAATAATGGGTCTATAGTTAGATGTTTTATTCCTGTTACCCTTTTTGCATATTGCTACCACAATGACCCTTTTCCAGTCAGCTAGGACTGGGCTGGTGTGATAAAATTTATTGAACGGGATTGTCGGGGGTCAGCTCAGCCACCATTTCTTTGATGAATTTGGTGTTGATATTGTCAGGCCCGGGGGAGGATTTGTCTTTCAATTCCTTAAGGACTTTTTTAACCTCTTCCTTTGTTATCCTATCAAATATGTCACTGGAAAGTAGGGATTGTGTAGAAATAGGATTGGCAATTGAAAAGACAGAGCCAAAATAGCTGTTGAAGGCATTGGCTATGTGTAATGGTTCCCTTGGTTCAGTATTGCTTTCTGTTATTGGCCCCAGGGTATAGCTGGACTTTTTGCTATTATTAATGTAAGAAAAAAGCTTCCTGATCTTTGTTGACTGAAAATTTAAACTCAGTTTTGTTCCTTTCTTTTTTACTTATTTATTTTTATCTCTTTAGTTAACATTTGTAAATGGCCTTGTTATGTTTGCAGGGTTATTCTTTAACTTCTTGACTACCCTTTCCTTTTTTTAAATTTGTTTTTTTACTCTTCTGGTAAGCCATGGTGGAATTTCCCCCCTAGGATTCCTGACTTGCCTTATAGGGATAAATGTGGTTCCCAATTTTTAATTATTGTTTCCAAGAAAACCCAACATTCCTTGACCAAGTGATCACCCATAACAGATTTCCAATCATATGTTTCTAATAATCTTCTTATTTCCTTGCAGTTTCCTTTGTTGTAGTCTAATTGAAAACAAGGACAGTGGGGACTGAAGTATGTTCACTAATACAGACGGTGATACCATTATGGTCACTGTTAGCCAATGGTGCTTGTTTTTAGGTCAGGTATTTTGACCTCCTATGGCCACCGTAGATTGCTGCTATGCTTAGGCCCTGCCCCCTACCCCACTCCACACACTAATCATATTAGAAAATTGTCAATTTACATACTGTTTTGTCAAGTGTTTTTTGTTAATATTTAAAAAACAGACACTGAGCACATTGTTAAAGACACGTCGGCCATGCATCGGGTTTAAATGGGAGAGCGAGTGTGTGTGCATCTCACTGGGGATACCTGTACAAGTGATACTTCAGGAAGTCGGTCAGATGCTGATGTGACATGAGAGACCATCCAGGAAGACAGTGCGGTACCTCCAGATAAGTGTTGTTTAAACACTAGAATAACTTTATTAATGTTTTTAGAAAGTGATGGGAGAAAGAACAGTGGTTGGGACTCAGGAGCAAGAAAGTTGCTGGCTGGCAGGCAGGCAGACAGATAGATCGCTATCGCTAGTGATATAAAATAAAGAAACAGAAGTGAAAGAACTAGTGTTTGGCTTTCAGTATTGTTTTAGTGTAATATGTTGTGACAGATAGGGAAAGAGGCAGAATGGTAAGTGTGTCAAACTCTTGCTTAGTTGGAGGGGGAAAATGGCTGTGAATTCATTTTTGAACATTCTGGGGAGTGCCACATGGATTTCTTTTGTGTCCTCCATCAAGCACTTGTTTTTAGCTGTACATTAGATACTTCTAATGCATGGCTAATGACCAATCAGAATGCAGGATTTTCCCTGCCCATTTTATAAATAGCATTACCAAATGGGTGTGTGAAATCCAGTAATGTCATTGGCTCACAGAGATTCCAGATGGTGGGGTTATACCATAACATTTCAATGCAAAAACTGGAAGTAACATTCTGAGAATATGTGTCTTTCTCTCATGTAGTATGACCCGTTTGAGGCACTGGCAACCTACAGTTAAAACTCTAAGTTAAAAAATGCATTTTTGTTAACATTTTGACCATTTCATAACAGCAATATACTCTCGGGTGTGTGTTATCATTTGTGATAAAACCACTTTTTAAGTTTTTTGAACACACCCATGGCATGGTGTTATGGCATGATAACACACATGTCATGTATTACCGTATATATGCTCCTATAAGTTGACCCTCATATTTATTTATTTGTTTGGTTTTTGATTACCAGGTATGTGGATTAGACAATAAAATGCCTATTTTCAGGTACAACCCAGAAGAGTACAGTTACTAACAATCATGATTACCTTGCCAAGTTTAACAAAATTACAGACATTACTTTGTAGCCCAAGTTTGATGGGAAGATCTGTTTTATGACCAACATCAGGCACAGAATCAATCTTTGTGGCCAGAACTGAACACCAAATCAGGTTACACAGTTGCAAAAGTGATTTACCATTGTAAATCTTGCAGATAGGTTAACATTAGAGATAAGTTGAGTCCCCCTTCTTGGGAGCCCACTTTTAGCATCAAAAACTAGACACCTGTGATCTTATACAATATTGCTTGAGTAACTGACTAATTTGTACCTCTCACTAATCCCCCAGGGCTTTACTGTTAGGATTAGTATGAAATTCACAACCTTAAATTAGTGTGTGTGTGTGTTTAAAACTAAATCTCAAGAAAATGCTTTTACAGAACAATCTATGTGTTTGTTTTTCATGTTTGTATGTATGTTTGTATGTATTTTTGTATGAGTAATTAATTCTTGCTTATTTGTTGCATTTCATTTATTGATACTGTATCAGTGTTTACGTCATTATATATGTCCATCATTTTTGTCAAGTACTGCAATCATTCTGACATAGGATGTTCTGTAAATGAGTCTTGTGCTCATGGAACCTATCCCGTAAATTCATAACTTAAAAAAAGTGTGTGTGTGTGTGTGTGTGTGTGTGTGTGTGAGAGACATACAGCACATGCTATTCACTTTCACAGCTGCAGAGAAGAAATGTTGAATCTGTATGGTTTGTGTGACACACACCAGTAACTCATCATCATCACCGTGAATGGCAGGAAAAGGTTACCTTTGCAAAAGGCTAAAGGTTATATCCCTTCAATGAAATATAGAAAGCACATGCATGCAAAACATGTCAGGTGACCAGTAGCTCTAACTGGTTTCTGAATTTTAACTGAGGGAGCATTTGCCGACAACCAGCACGTTTGTGGATTTATGTGGATTTAAGTTTATTGCAATAAAGTTTTTCTACCTGACTAAGGAGTCTCCACAAGTCCATGTCTGTTGTGGCAAAAAGCACATTAAAAGGAAGTAGCAGAATTGCACTTCTGGCCTGCAGCAAGTGCCGGTCACACAGGTACTGTTGTTCAGCTTCTGTTCCCTACCAGTTATCGTAAAACACACAAAAAAAATAAGTGCACTTCACCGTGTCCTACAAATCCTTGTCGATGTCAGATTCTCATCAGTTTTTACTATTCAGCCCATGGGCTATTACAAAGCATCACAACAAATACATTTTAAAATGTCATTTTGTAAAAAAACTACCCCATTAAAAATTGTTTGCATACACATTATTATGTCCACTAATAAAATCCAAAACACAATGCAAAACTCATCTGAAGCAAGGAGACAAAGTACCAGAGGCAGGATTTTCAAAACAGTGCAAAATGGAGCGCACACATTTGCAACCTGTCTTGCAATAGTGTTGGTGGGCAAAAATGCTATATTCAGAGGAATAGCGCAGGATTCTGTTTCTCTGAATATAGGTCCTGTCTTGCCCAGTGCAAAGCCACTTAGCCCCACCCAATAGCCCCCCCTCAAAAATAGGGCTTCTGCAATGGCTAACGCCGGGGCAGTATTTGCAACAGTCCCTATGCAAATGAGACCACTGGGCATGCAAGGTGCTAAGAAGCTCTTTGTATGTCCGTTATGGGCTCATTTGCATGGGGTTGGCTGGCCCGGTGGCACTGAGGGTTGAGGCACCGGACACCACACCTCGCACCACACCAGTGACCTGGGTTCGGGAATGAACCTGGGTCATCGGGGGTTGGCTGGGAGGGAGAAGGATTGAGCATACTAGTGACTGCTCTCCTTCTCTGGGAAGGGAGGGATGGTGAAGCCATGACTGTGTCGACTCCTGGTGGCAGCTGAGGGTTGTGGCATGCGGTGGCTCAAACGGAGAGTCAGTGCAGGTGGCATCTGATGCATGGTGCGTGGGAGCATGCACGATGGCATCGCTGGTGCCATTGCATGCCTGGGCTGAAGGGAACCAAGGAACATACTAATAAAATAATTCCTCAGCACGTTGTATGATGGAGGTCCGATGGCATCTCACCGCTTTGACTCCGGGTTGCTCCACCTGGATCCTGACCCACAGCTTCCACAGTGGTGGGGTACGTACCTGCCATGATGTAGCCATAGTGTGGACTGGAGGAAGGGGTAAAGCACTGGGACTTGGAGCAGGCGAGGGAGCTGTGAGACCAACTGGACTGGGGGGAACCATAGGTAACTTCCCTCAGCCACAGAATGAATGGCAAAAAGTATAAACCATCTGCATGGGGTTGGAGACCTTTAGCACTGAAAAGTGCCCATCCCGTGAGCTGTCCCTGGTGCTAGTGGCTTCCCCCATCCCTCTGATCCAAGTTCCCCCTAACACTGTAAAACTACCCTGGTATCCAGTGGTCCCTCCCCCCACCCGACACCCATTCCTGTGATGTTTCCATAATTCCCTGGTGTCTAGTGTTCCCCCCCACCGACTGTCAGTTGCTGACTGATAATAAATATATCAGATTTTCGTAGTGTCCAGTGGTCCTTCCCCCCACTCACACCCATGTCCAATCTCGTAATAATTATCCCTGGTGTCCAGTGTAACACCTCTATTCCCATCCTGTGTACTGTACATTCAAACAGTTCCCTGGTGGTCTAGCGAACCCCCTCCCTCTCCCCGATGCCCTGTAAAATAAAAGAAAACATTACCACGGTGTCTAGTGATGCCCTCACACCCCCAGCCCAGCAGGTATTACCCCACTACCCAGCTCCCCCACTACCCAGCTCCCCCCATCCCATCCCTGAGCTGGCGACTGGCACAGCCCTCTGCTCTCCACCACAGCCGGCCACTGACTGAGCTCTCACTGAGCATGTACTCTATACTGCATGGGGCAAATATTCTGAATATTTGACTGTGCTAATATTCAGGTCATCATCCCCCAGTTTGCATACTTTTGCCTTGCGCACCCCTCCACTCTTTGCCCTGGTGCAAGTCCATTATGCCAGTGCAAAATTAGGTTTTAAATATGGGATCTTGGTGCAAAACTGGTTTGAGTGGGCATAATGGGTTTTGCACCAGGGCAATATTTTGAATGTCTTGCCCTGAATGTTTTATAGCCCGAGCTATCCACAGTATTTATTTTTATAAAATTGAGTGCCGAGGGCCAGACCGGTGGCACTGAGGGTTGAAGCGCTGGATGCCACACCTCGCGCCATGCAGGCAACCCTGGTTTGGGAACAAGTTCAGGCCACAGGGGGCTGGCAGGGGAGAGAGAGGATCGAGCATTCGGAGGACTGCGCTCCTCTTTCAGGGGAGAGAGATCTGTCATCCCGCTCATTGACTGCCCCCTGGCGGTGGCTGGAGGGCAGTATGGGTCAGGAGACACATGCCGATGTCACCACATCAGCGGGAAGGGGGGATGGGAGAAGAGTGGAAAACGGAGCCTGGCAGGTTCCATGATGGCTCCTGCGTCCACGGGGGTTGGTCCGGTGTATCTGGATTGGGTCTCGGGAAGGGGAGTCGTGGTGCCCTCCCTTCTGGCCCCGCTGCATGGGGTAATCCATGGGGGACTGACTGGGTTGGTAATATGAGGATGCAAGGAAGCCAGAGAGTGAGTCTCTCTGAAAGAAGAGACCGCAGCCACGTGCCAGGGCTCCCAGGGAGGATAAAAAGCTGTATGTAAAAAAAATAGAGTGCCAAACAGAGACAAGAAAAAATCTTTTACTCACAGTGAAAGTGCCCACTCTACAGTATGTGCATGCTGCAGATGTGCTATGATGACTTTTCACCCTGTTGGTGACAGGGCCTCATCGGACACAAAAGTGTATTATAAATTTGTTACGCAACATTTTGTATATCTTTTTCATTACATACATACGTATCAACATATGAATTTTCCAGCAGATAAAGGCCTTACAGTCTATCTAGTCTGCTTGGATGTGGAGTTTCCACTGCATTTACAGAGGGAACTGCCCCCCACCTCTACATGTCCCCCCGATCCCTGTCTAGAACCTGTTCTCCCCCACTTTACCTACAACTTCCCCCTCACCCTATCCCAAGCTCTCTTGAAGCTTTCCATTGTTTTAAGGGAATATCACCTCTTCTGACAACTTGTTCCACTTACCCACCACCCTTTCAGTGAAAATGTGCCTCCTCGTTCCCTTTCTGAACCATCCCCCCCACCAAATTCAGCCTGTTACCCCTAGTGATCTTGTTTCCACTAAGGCTGAAGAGGCCATCGGTGCTCACCCTGTTTACACCCCTGAAGGTACTTAGAAACATACAAACAGAATTTGATGACAGATGAGGACCACTTGGCCCATCCAGTCTGCCCATTTCTTCCTACCTACACTATTACCACTGACCATAATCAATCTGCAGCTCTTTTTGCCTCCCCCCTACCTTTCCACTATGATTCCCTTGTGCTTATCCCATGCATTATTGAATCTGACAACAGTTTCACCCCCACCACCTCCACTGGAAAGCTGTTCCAGGAATCCACCACTCCTTCTGTGAAGAAGTACTTCCTCACATTCCTCATGAATCTACCCCTTCCAACTTCATAGCATGCTCCCTTGTTTTTGAGCACCTTTTCTTCTGAAAAATATTTCCCTCCTGTACCTTATTTACCCCTGTGAGGTATTTAAAAGTCTCTATCATATCCCCTCTCCCTCCTCTGTCCCAAGGTGTACATACTGAGGTCCTTAAGTCTCTCCCCGTAGGGCTTTTGATGCAGACCCTGCACCATTTTAGTTGCCCTTCTTTGGACTGCCTCCACTCCGTCTATATCCTCTGTATATAGAGATATGGTCTCCAGAACTAGACACAGTACTCTAGGTGGAGTCTTACCAGTGATCTATACAGAGGCTACAGCCCCCCTTTGGTGATATCCCTCCTTATGCACTCCAGCATCCCATTAGCCTTCCCATCTGCCTTGTTGCTTTGCCTTGCCACCTTTTGGTCATTTGATCTGAATACCCCAGGTATCTTTCCTACTTGGTGGGTGTCAATATCACACCGCCCATTTTGTACCCTACCCCTGAAATTCTGTGCTCTAAGTGCATTATTTTGCACTTTTTTGCATTGAAACCTGTCTGCCATACCCTAGATCACTCCTTTAGTTTTCTCATGTCTCTGCTCATCCTTTCCTACCCCGCCCCCTCCGGAGTGTCCACCCTACTGCAGATTTTGGTGTCATCCACAAACAGGGAATCCTTCCCTTTCAGCTCCTTTGCAATATCATTTATAAAGACGTTAAAGAGACCAGTCCCAGCAATGATCCCTGAGGCACCCTGCTGGTCACCCTCCTTTTCTCGGAGTAAACTCTATTTTCCACCACCCTCTGTCTCCTGTCCCCTAACCAGTTTCTTATCCAGTCTACCACCTTTGGACCCACTTCTAAGCTACCCAGCTTGCTTACTAGTCTCCTGTGCAGAACGGTGTCAAATGTCTTATTGAAATCTAAGTAGACCACGTTCACCGCTCCACCCTGATCCAAATCCTTTGCCACCCAGTCAAAGAAATCTATCAAATTTGTTTGACATGACCTTCACCTTGTGACCCATGCTTGTAACCCTGTGGATTCAAGATATTCTACAATCCTTTTCTTCAGTAGTGATTCCATGAACTTTCTAACCACCAATGCCAAACTGACTAGCCTGTAATTGCCAGCCTCCTCCCTGCCACCACTTTTGTGTAGTGGGACTACATCTGCCCTACTCCAGTCCACTGGAACCACTCCATTTTTCCAGTGAGCTGTTAAATAGAACTGTCAGAGGTGCAGCTAGTATTTTACTGAGCTCCCTCAATACCCTTGGATGTACCCCATCTGGCCCCATTGCTTGGTCCACCTTCAGATTAGCTAGTGTCTTCTGGACTCTTTCCTCTAAAAAAGGACTATTGTCCACCCCCCCAAGCTTTTGTTACTTTTTTTTGTGGCCCTTCCCCTTCTCCTTCTTCTTTGAACACCGAACAAATACTTTTGTCCCTTTTCCTGGTCTCCCTCTGCACAGTCCCCCCTTCCCTTTTTAACCTTACAGTCACACCCCTGGTCTTCCTCTTTTCACTTACATACCTAAAAATGTTTTGTTCCCTTTCATTACCTCCAGGGCTATTCTCTCTCCAGTTTTCACCTTTGTGCTCCTTGCTGCTTTCTCTGCTTCCCTTTGTTTCCACAGAGACACCTCCCTATCTTCCTCACTGTGCATCTCCTTATACCTTCTGAATGCTACCCTTTTAGCCTTTATCTTTTCAGCCACCTCTTATGAGAAACATAACAGTCTCTTTTTCCTCTTTCTCTTTCTCCCTTCTTTGATGCAAAGGTTTGTTGTCTTTTCTATGCTCAGTTTTAGTTTCACCCACTGTTCCTCCACCCTACCTAGGTCATCTTCCTTGCCAGGTTATTCCTGAGACATTCACCCTTCTTTATAAAATCTGCCCGACTGAAGACCAGGGCCCTTACTCTTGTATGGTTAAATTCCACAGCTGTCCTTATATTGGACTGCACTGTACCGTGATCACTGGTTCCCAGGTGACCTCTCACCTTGACGTCTGCAATACTGTCCCTCTTAGTGAGTACAAAGTCCAACATTACCCCATCATGAGTGGGTTCACTGATTAGTTACCTGAGGAACACCCTCTGCAGAGAGTCCAGGATGTCCCTGCTTCTAGATGGCACAGTTGCTGGGAGGTTTCAATCTACATCTGGCACGTTGAAGTCCCCCACCAGCAGCACTGCCCCCTTTTATGCCATCCTGCCAATGGCTTCCACCAGCTCCTTATCTAATTCTATCCCCTGTGCTGGAGGTCTGTAGATCACAACAGTGCAAATAGTGGCTCCATCCCCATCTCCAGGGTGACCCACTGTACCTCTGCCTCACCCCCTGTATTCCCTGTATCTCTGTCACTTTTATGTTTTCTCTCATATAAAGCACCACACACCCTCCTTTCTTTCCCACCTAGTCCTTTCTGAACAGAGTATAGCCCAGTATGTCCATGTCCCAGTCATCGTTTTCAGTGCACCATAACTCGGTAATGGCCACAATATCCAGGAAGGCCTCTACCACAATGGCCCCTAGGTCCAGAATATTATTTCCTAGACTTCTAGCATTCGCATACATACTTAAAGGTGTCAATCATGTCCCCCCTCTCCATTCTGTCCTCAAGAGAGTGCATATTGAGCCCCTTGAGCCTCTCACAGAAACATAGAAACATAGAATTTGACGGCAGATAAGGACCGCTTGGCCCATCCAGTCTGCCCATTTCCCTACCTAATGGATAAGCTGCAGATCCTAGTTAACCAGCAGCCTACTTCTTTCTACCCCACCTCATAGGTGTTACCTTGCTTGCCCAGGATCATCTATGTCACCCCTCTATGAACAGCTTCTGGCAAGTTGATATCCTTCTTGAGATAAGGGCACCAAAAGTGCGCACTATACTCCAGGCCTGTTCTCACTTGGAACCTGTACAGTGGTAGAATGACCACAGCCTTCCTACTAGTGATTTCCCTACTTATGCAGCCCAGCATCTGATTTGCTTCAGCCACAGCTTTTTTGCATTGTGCCGAGTGTTTTAGGTCACTTCTGATAATTACACCCAGCACCTTCTCTTCCTCTGACCTGGTTAATTGCACACTACCCAAACAGTACTTGTTCCCTGGGTTTTTCGCCCCCAAGTGCATAGCATTACATTTTTTAGCGTTGAACCACAGTTGCCAAATACCAGACCACTTCTCTAGCCTAGCCAGGTCTTCCCTGAATTCCTGTGCCCCTTCCTCCATGTCCACCCTCCCACACAGCTTTGTGTCATCTGTGAACAAGCATATCTTATCCCTAATCCCATCTGTGGTATCTCTTATGAATATGTTAAACAACACCAGGCCAAGCACAGAGTCCTGTGGGACCCCGCTGGTCATGGGCCCAACTTCCAAGAATTCTCCTCCAACTACCACTGTGATTAAATGATTTTCTTTTCTTTTTTATAGAACTTTTTCTCCTTGGCAATGTCCATCGGCCAGGGATATGGCCTGATCCCAGGGATATACCCTGATCCCAGGGACGTACCCTGTTCTGGCCAATTGATTCCCTGTCTCCCCCAGATCCAATGCCACTCCTGAAATCCCACATGGCTCCCCCCCCATGGCAGGGGCTCCAGAGGGAGGGGCATCCTCCACCAAGGCAGCCTACTGTGAGGGCTAGGATCCAGTGTCAGGTGGCTACTAGAACTCTGTGGAATGCAGGAACCCAGGTCATCATATCGACAGCTCATTGTTTTTTCTCCATGGCTTTCTCCTTGACCTCCTTCCTCCCCTTTTGATATGGCATGGCCCCTGCAGGCCTATGGCTGCATGCAGTGATATCCCTATGGAAGAAGCAAGCACCTGTGGCTGTCTGCAGGATCTGCTTCAGCACTAGCTGCACAGCGCCATCCCACCTGACTACAATACACTGCTGAGCAGCAGCTACTGTGGCCAGACCTAACTCCTGACGCAGCATCCCAGGCTTGCTTCTGAACTTGGATCGCCTATGCAATAGCATGACGCTCAACTGATGGGCATTTGGAGCAGAAAATTATTTTTATTTTTAATACTGAGTGCATGAATCTTGCAACACTACAAGTAATCTGTTATTTCATATTGCACAATATGGAGTCTAACTTACAGGGACACATTCATGTGCAGTGGCCATCATAGCTTGAAAGCCTCTGAAAATCTCTTTCAAATGTGGTATTGGACTCATCTGTAACTGGAAGCACTCCAACGATATGCATGATAGCATCAGCTTAATATTAAAGGGGAACTGTGAGAACTAACAGCCCCACACCCAAGTATGGGTCTGATCCTAATTTGCACTCTGTGAGCAAAAACATTTTCTTTACTTACTGTTTACTGCAGTGTAGTAGAGCGTGTCACACTAATTCTATTGTTCTGCAAGCTGACATTTTCTGTAACTACAAATCCCAGAATTTTCTGCAGCTGACATCAGAGGAGGGCTGCAGCAGTTAAAGATGCAATGGCCTGCAGTGTATTTCAGAGCTTTTATGAGCGCTAATCATATGTTTGCTGGTTCAGCTATTCTCCCAAGGCTAAACACAGTCTGTGACTGAACTTACCCCAGGAAGGACAGCAGGGACAGTAAATAAAAGCTCAGAGCTTATAAAACTCCAACATGTACTGCAGGCTATTAAATCTCCCACTGCTGCATCCCTCCTCTGATATCAGCAGCAGGGGATTCTGGGATTTATTATTACAGAAAATGTCAGCTTGCAAGTCAACAGAATTAGTGTGATACAAAATAATGCAGGAAACAATAATATTTTTAGACACAAAGTGTTAGGTAGGACCAGCCCCACACTTGGGTGTGGGGCTCTTTGTGCTGACAGTTCCCCTTTAATGCTACACTGCAGCCATTGTAAAACAATCCCCCTACCTCCCTCTCTTCCCCCCCACCTTCACCTCTACCTGGTGTATGTATATATTTTTTTCTTCCGTTACTTCCTGCTGCAACCTTAGATAACCTGCTTTATCTTCCTATAGACACTTCTATGTATGTAAATATCCTGTAATCTGTACAATATCTGTATAATTCTGCGTACATATGAACTTCTTTTTCTTCCTCTCTGTAAACAGTATTATCTGTATTGCCTTGTAAATACCTGTGTTGACCTGTATATACAATTGTTCATGCTTCACCCAGGTCCATCTTGCAAATGAGCTTCTGCTCAATGATGAACACCTGGTTAAATAAAGACTTGACTGATTGATTGATTGACAACATGACATCATCAAGGTACAAGCTGTGCCTAGCTACACTGAGTCAGCCACAACCTGTTCCTTGATGACATTGCAGTGTTATATAAATGGCTGTAGTATAGTATGACTATTGAACAGACTCAGTCATCTTTATATCTGGAGTACATCCAGCTGCATTTGAGCCCAATGCCTCATTTGAAAGGGCTGTTCATGTTCTCTCAGAGTACAGCAGCCACTGTACATGAAAGTTTCCCTTTAACCTGATAGGAGCATTTTACTTAGGATTCCTTCTTTTCAAAAAGTTACGTCTAAGGTCCCTATAACATGGAGAGTACAAATGAACATGGCTGGTTGATTCTTCTTATCTGGGAATACATGAGCAGAGTTTTTATGTTAAATATCTGTAAACCTTCTTTTTGTTACAGCTGAACCAAAGGTTTGATGCGTAAAAGTTGCAAATGCTCCTTCTCGGTGTTATTAAAACCTCAGCAGCTGCCAGTGCCTGACAATTTCAGCAGACACATAACATATTTTTTTAAAGGGAAAAAAAAGTTCAGTTTACCAATAGTCACTAATGATTACATTAGCGGCAATCCAAAACAAATTAGCACCATTATGATTTCCCATTGACAGCAAAAGCAGTATTTTGGTTTGCTTGCCTATCCCACATAGAGAGGACAGCAAAGAGTGCTCCCATAAAAAATCCCAAACATGAAAAATAAAGGTAGGAAAATGAACTACCTACACCAACATAGCGTATGCATTTTTTAAATTATTTTTTTCATGATCAACTATACAGCCACAATAAAATCAACAAATGTTCCTATTTTGAGCCTGTACTATTCCCATCATTTTTGCAAAGTTCTGTGTGCAATCTAGTTTTTCACAAAAATGCCATCCTTTAACCTGATTGCCATTATCGATGTTAAAGCACTAATTTACAACATTTGACATGGAAATGCTTTAGAAATGAGACGAGTCTCACCTTGTACCCAATTTCCAGATCCCCAGATCACTCATTTAATTATTTCAGGATAATTAAATGTTACAGAAAAATGCACCAGGTTCAACCAGGTGCAGTGTGCCCTTTACTTGTATTATCTTCTTTGGCCCAAACCACAACATCTGGGGGTATCTTAAAACCCCCATAGAGTATTCTATCATCTCAAATGGTGATCTCATGCTGAACCAATACTATTGGGAGACATTACCACTGATTAGCTCAACATTTTGTACAAGATGGAAAAAAATGATTTAAAAATAATCTTACACAACTGATGGCCACAACCACAAAATCCAATAAGAACAACAGGAGATCATGGCATCATTGTTAGCCAGTCAGGACTGTATATTTCTAAACATTCCAGGTACTCTTATAACCATAACAGGGCGTCTCAAGACATAGCTCTACAGTTCTGAAGTTCTAAGTTCAGTTGGCATGGTCCATTTCTCTAATATTCTGCAAACTAAAACATTTTGATTTTAAATTCAAATTCCATTTTTATATACAAAGCTCTTTAATGTGATTTATGTTTATATATGCAGTTCCTGCATCTTTTATGGTTATAAGAGTTTCTTCTCAAGTTCTTTGTGTGCCAGAACTGCTCAGCTTCCCTTCAGAGTTCTCCCACCTAAAGAACTCAAGAATGCACTCTTACAACCATAAGAGACACAGTAACTGTACATATAGACATACAGTATATGGGTAATCATTATGTACTGAATGAATCCTTACAGACATGTCAGAAAGAATCACCAACTCAGGCACATATTCAGATTTGCTTAGTATATCATAACATATATATGTATATACATATTCTGCACCTGGAAGTGCAAAACCACCAAGCCTTCTCAGCGTTATATTATGGAAGAGGCATTCTGCATATTGTTCAAGGAGGTGACAAAGATGATTTGGGAACGGCTGAATCTCATTCCAGACATTGAATGAGCTTGGGATGATCTCAAAGCGAGCTTTAATCATTACAGTTTTGCCAATTGGCATGGTCAGATATTTCCTGAAATTTCGATTATATCTATAGAGAAATTCCCTGTTTTCCTGCAGTACCACTGTATTTTGTTGCAACTGTATTTGATAAACAACTCCCCACTGAACTCTTTATGGTGTGAACTCACTATACAGTAAATGGATTATCCTGAATCTCCTGACTGTTTATTGACAAAGAGATAAAGCTCTATGAGCTGCTACCTGCTCTGTTACTATCATCTCTTCTCTCACCCTTGTACCCTGACAATATCACATGATGTGCTGCGTGACCTGCCCCATCTGCCACAACTGCACTTTATTTGTTTGCTTTAACTTTAATGTACTCTCATGCATGACGTGTAACCTTTGTAAATGAGTTCTTTGGGCTCAAAGGTATTGTATCTGAACCACATAAATAGATAAATAAATAAATAGATAGAACTCATCACTTTCAAAATCTGATCAATAGAGCAGTGACTAAACAGGGAGGTCAAATCCTTACTACATAAAAAAAAATGAGAGACTGCTGTTAAGTCACTGAAAATGTATGGTCAGGAATTAACTTACTCCTAGGCTCAGACATTGTTCTATCCAAACACATTAGTCACTACTGACCTCAGTATTACAGACATTATCAATGCCCACTTCACAAATCTTAACCTACTAGCTCCATCCCCCACAAACAGTTACTGTACCTGAGCACACCCAGAAGGACTTTGAAGATCCTACCATCCGTCCTGGCAATAGCTCTCCACAGGTTTTAAACTTCAGGGATGTCAACAGGGATGAATAAATTGAAATTTCTGAAAGGATTCAATAGATGTTAATGTTCTGTCTCCAGTGCTATAGTGGTCAGCCTGGATGGGCCTTGCGGTCCTTATCTGCCATCAACTTCTATGTCTCTATGTATCAAAGATATTAAATATCCTATTATCTAGCGTCACTTGTTACAACTGAACTGATCCCATTGGTCTGGAAAATGACCATCAAATCAATTTTATTTTTAGTGTGCTTTTCTAAAACCAAAGTGCATACACAATACAATGTCAAATTAGGCATACACAATATGATATAAAATCAAATATACGATCTAAAAATGATATAAAGATAAAAAGGCAGCAGCAGTAAAACTAAATCTAGTCCCCAAAAGCTAAGTTAAATAAATAAGTTTTTAATGAGGACTTAAAGGTCTCGGAGGACAGGCACTCTCTAATCCGATGAGGTAGAGAGTTCCACAGGGTTCTGGGCTACAAAAGAAAAAACCCTAGCACCTGATGTTTGAAGATGGACCCTGGGAACCTCTAGCAATCCCTCATCACTGGAACAAAGTGGGCGGGAGTGTGGGAGTAAGGCTAAAGGAGGTCTTGCAAGTAACCCGGTCCCTGTCCATGAAGGGTCTTACAGGTCAGCAATGCGACCTTGAAGGTGATCCTCCATTGCACCGGCAGCCAGTGCAGTTCACGCAGCACAGGAGTCATATGGCTAGTTCTTGACAGCCCTGTCAACAACCTGGCCACAACGTTCTGCACCAGCTGCAGGCAATGGAGATCCACCCCCGGTAACCCTAGGTATAAAGCATTACAGTAATCAAGATGAGAGGACACAAAGGTGTGGACCAACACAGGAAGGTCCTCGGGCGGAACAAGGTGCTTTATCTGAGCAGTGTTCCTCAGATGATAAAATGAGGACTTGACAACTGAGGACACTTTCACTTTTAATGTCAGTTCGTTATCAAGCACAATGCTCAGATTTTACACCCATCAGAAGGTCTCAACTGGTTACCCCCAAGCACAAGGCCAGACAGTTGTCCAGGAGTCAACTTCTCTACCCACTGATCTGGGTCCACTACCAACACCTCAGTCTTATCTGTATTTAGTCTCAACCAGTCAGCACTCATTTAGTCCTGAATCTCGCCGGGGAAGTTGTTAAAGACCAAGACTGCACTATTTTGTTTAGGTACAAAGACATGTAGAGCTGAGTGTCATCTACATAGCAGTGAAAACTCAGCCCATACCATCTTATAATGTCTCCTAACGGCAACATATACACCGTGAACAGCATGGGGGACAGCATGGAACCCTGAGGCACCTCACAGCACAGGGCAAAGGGGGCCGAGGAGAAAATCCCTGACATCACCCTCTGGGTCCTGCCTGTGAGGAAAGAATGAAACCATCTAAGGACTGTCTGAGACAGTCCACAGAGCAGCTGCAAGCATTTTAGCAATACCCCATGATCCACGGTGACCAATGCTGCTGCGAGATCAAGGATGACCGAGATCGAATGATTCCTCCGATCCCTCACTCTCAGGAGATCATTACGTACCCAAACCAATGCTCTCAGTACTATGCCTCTTCCTGAAACCGGACTGGAAAGGATCATAGGTTTCGTGGGTAGTAAGAAAGTTCTCTAGCTGTAATGCAACTACCTTCTCAATAACCTTGCCCAAAAAGGGCAGGTTATAGACAGGTCTGTAGTTTACAAGACAGTCTGGGCCACAGGAAGGTTTCTTTAAAAGGGGTGTCACCATGGCCTCCTTCAAGGGTTCTGGAAACACCCCTTGGTCCAGTGAGCAGCAGACTATCTTGGCAAGGATCAGTCTGATGACATCCATATACCCCATCAGGAGGTGGGTTGGACCAGGATCCAAACTACAGTAAGTCGGTAGCAGCTCTCGAACAATCTTCACGATGTCCACGATTGCTGGCTGGTCAAAATCTGTCCAGATAGACCGGATGTCTGCATCCTCACATCGACCACTGCCATATTCATTTGAATGAGTCAAGCAGATCTCTGACCTGATGGAGGATACCTTATCTGCAAAGAATTGAGCAAACTCCTCACACTTGATTTGTGAAAAAGCTCTCTGACCCCAAAGACAGGCTGTATTGCACAGCCTGTCCATGGTCCAGAAGAGCTGGTCCAGTTGATTCCTTACTGCAGCAATCTCCCTGGACAGGAACTCTGCCTTCTTACAGGAGATTTCTGATTGATAGTCTGAATAATGGGCCGTCAACCTAAGTCTGTCCTCCTCCAGGCCAGATTTCTGCCAACAACATTCCAACCTTCACCCAGTTCTCCTCATCTCCCTCAAGGTCCCATTAAACCAAGGGGACCGAGAGCAGAGAGGGAGAAGGTGAACTCAGACAGGAGCAAAGGAATCCAGAGCCCTCAGTACCATACTATTGTAGTGCACTACTAGGTCTCCCAGATCTGAGCATTCCATTGGCCTACTCAATAGGTCCAGTACCGCCATCATACCCTCTGGGGTAACATCCCTCAAAGGGTGGTATCGGACCATCTCCAAAAGGGCGGGTCTCACAGGGGGAGCCACAAAACTGAACCTTATAGAGTGACGGTCTGACCATCCAACTGGTTCCACCACCAAGTCAGCAGCCTCCATCCCCAGGAGGAACACCAGATCCAAGGAGTGACCCTGAATATGGGTTGCAGCGGTAATTACCTGTGTGAAGCCCAATGAGATCATCAATTGGAAGAAGTTCTGACCAAAATGCAAGAGTTCATCATCGACCAAGGCATTAAAATCCCCCAGGACCAACCACCTGGAGGATTCCAACACCTTGTCAACCATGAAGTCGGCAACTTCCTGCAGGAAAATGTTTTCATCACCGGGTGGACGGTAGATGAGAAGGATCCTGCTGCCCACACCTGCACCCATGATACACTCGAAGGATCTAGTGGTTCCCACTTGAACCTCTACAAGGCCCAGTTCTGTTTTAAAACAAATGGCTACACCCCGGCCCCTATGATCCAATCTTGGGCGGTGTATCACTGAGTACCCTACTGGAACAGATGACTCCAATACTGGGCCAGTATTCTCATCCAGCCAGGTCTTGGTGATGCAAACCAGGTCAGATGTTTCAACAAGATCAGCAATAATTGCTGTCTTGTTCTTTATTGACCTGGCATTGCATAATACTGCCCGAGTTGGATGAGAGGCCATGGAAGAGCAGGCAACTTGTCCACTACCAGAGGAGCCCTTGGGTATGGGTACCAGGCATGGAGGACCCCTTTCCTCAATCCATTTTGCCCCAGGGTGCCTCCTCGACTTCACCATGGTGACATCTCTCTACTAAGTCAGGCCTCCCTCTGCTCCGAATAATTACACACCCATTTCTATTTTATCAACTCTTAACAAAGTCGTGGAAAATCTCATCCATAATCACTGACACACTTTTTCAATAACAGGGTACTCTTGATGCACAATCTGGGTTCATATCCAATCATTTCAGTATCACAGCTCTGCTGAGGGTAAGGAATAACCCGTCATTTATGCAGTCTTTACTGATCATACAAATGTATGTATGCCTTAAATCATGATATTCAATTGTGTAGACATCACTGAACTGGTCTATATCAAGCTGTATTATGGTTTAAAGGGTACCTGTCTGGTAGGTCCTAAAAGTCAGACAAATTAATGGAACAACCTCATTCAAAATAACTGATCCTAGGAGCCCCACTGGGTTCTGTTCTGGGGTCCGTAATATTCAGCTTATTATTAATAGTCTTCCACAAGCCTACAAATCCATCAGCAACATGACCCTCTATGCTGATAGTAAAGTTACTTGTTCTAAAGACAAGTCCATGGCAAAACCCCCAAAATTCACTACAAGCAGCCTGTAACAAGAGACAGAACTGGATGTGAATGGATGGGCTATTACTAAACAGCACCAAGATCAAAAGAATGTTATTCATCTGCAAATTGATACACAATAACCCCCTGTGCATCATACCTGTAACTGGACCCACTCCTCCAAAACATTGAACATGTTGTATACATCAAATACCTTGGGCTATGGTGGGACTTGAAACTGTCATTCCATGCACATGTCTCAAAATCTGTCAGTCGTTCATTTCAAAATCTTGGCATGCTGTATTAAACCACAGCTGTCTCAATTTGAAAATTAGAAAGATGGTACTCTGCCAAACTTTCATCCCTGCTCTTGAATGCTGGAATGAATTATATAGGCCAGTAAGCCTCAGAACATTCTATAAAACTCATGTGGCATCCAGGAATACCTGCAGATTTGCTTTTGATGCAGAATGTTGCGGCCAGGTTTTTGATTGGGCTTCCTAGATCTGATCATATCACACCTGTGCTGCATGGCCTGCACTGGCTGCCGGTTCAGTAGCAGATCACCTTCAAGGTTGGCTTACTAACCTACAAGGCCCTACATGGACAGGGATCGAGTTACCTGCAATAGCTCCTCTGTCTCTACTGCCCCCTCCATCTGCTCCGCTCCGCTGAGGAGGGATTGCTAGAGATTCCCAGGGTTTGTCTGAAGACCTCTAAAGTCCATTCATTTGCTTTTATGTCTCCTACCCTGTGGAATTTTCTACCTCCTCAGATAAGGGGGTGCCAGACTGTGGAGAGCTTTAAGTCAGCATTGAAAACTCATTTGTTTTCTCTTGCCTATCCTGATCATTAAGTTCGGGGGTTTGTTATTTAAGGGGTTTTAGAATATTTTATGGTTTTAACTGTTGTAAAAGTGCTTTGATATGTTTAAATTGTGCTTCATCTAAGTAAAGTTTATTATTATTATTATTGACTGTGACAGACTGGCCCACTACAGTACAATGCACAACAGACTAGTCACACTCCCCCACCCTGACAAGGGAAGGAAAGTCAAATATTTCTCACAACTACAAATATACTTGTGGTCTCTATCCTGATAGTCTTGGTAATCTGTTATCTAAGGCAGGTCAGATATATCTACTGGGATCACTTTGCAAGCACCTAAATAATGTCTGTATAACAAAACAATTAAAAAAGCCATAAAAAGTGCCAACATTATTAGTTATGTTGGATGGAAAGTCATAAAATGGATGCAGCTCCTAGTCTTGTCAACATCAGAGACTGCCCTATGTCTAGCCCATGTTCTGTCTGATTGGAGCTGTTTTCAAATGTAGAACTTATCTGCAGCCTTTCTAGCTGTTTTATAACTTTACATCCAGTTTGGATAACAAAATGCTAGATATAGATATAAATGATAGACCAGGTTACATTCAGTCTGAAAGTTGTGTCCAGGCACATTCATATTTGAAACATAGAAGCATAGAATTTGAGGGCAGCTAAGGACCACTTGGCCCATCCAGTCTGCCCATTCCCTCTACCTACACTATTACTGCAGAGCATGCCCGATCTACAGCTCTTTCTCTGTCCCCCCTTCCTTTCCGCTATGATTCTCTTGTGCTTATCCCATGCATTCTTGAACCCCACTGCTGTTTTCATCCCCACCACCTCTGCTGGAAGGCTATTCCAGGAATCCACCTTTCTTTCTGTGAAGAAGTACTTCCTCACATCTCTCTTGAATCTACCACCCTCCGGCTTCATAGCATGTCCCCTTCTTCTTGAGCACCTTTTCTTCTGTAAAATACTTCCCGCCTGTACCTTATTTACCCCCATGAGGTATTTAAAGGTCTCTATCATATTCCCCCTTTCCTTTCTCTGTTCCAGGGTATACATACTGTGGTCCTTTAGTCTCTCCTCGTAGGGCTTTTGATGCAGACCCTGCACCATTTTAGTTGCCCTCTTCTGGACCGCCTCCGCTCTATATCTTTCTTGAGATGTGGTCTCCAGAACTGGACAAAGTACTCTAGGTGGATTCTTACTAGTGATCTATACAGAGAGACAACACTCCCTCCCTCTTTCAGCTGGTGATACCCCTCACTATGCACCCCAGCTTCCCACTAGCCCTCCCTATTGCATTATTGCACTGTATGGCCACCATTAGGTCATTCAATACGATTACCCCAGGTCTCTTTCCTACTTGGTGGCCATCCATATCACTCCACCCATTTTGTACTCTGTTCCTGGGGTTTCTGTGCCCCAGCTTCTGCACTTTTGTACATTGAAACCCAGGTGCCATACCCTTGACCACTCCTCTAGTTTTCTCAGGTCTCTGCTAATCCTTAAAACCCCAACCAACCCCCTGTGCATGTCCACCCTAGTGAAGATTTTGGTGTCATCTGCAAAGAGGCAGATCTTCCCTTCCAGCTCCACTATAATGTGACTTATGAAGACATTAAAGAGGACCAGTCCCAGCACTGATCCCTGAGGCACTCCACTGGTCACCCTCCCTTCCTCAGAATGATCTCTGTTTACCACCACCATGTATCACCTATCCCTTAACACATTTCTTATATAGTTTACCACCTTTGGACCCACTCCTAAGCTACCAGCTGCTAGCTAGTCTCCTATGTGGAATGGTATTAAAAGCCTTACTAAAATCTACAGTAGGTAGACCACGTCTACTGTTCCACCCGGATCTAAATCCTTTGTCACCCAGTCAAAAAATCTATTAGGTTCATTTGGCATGACCTCCCCCTTGTGAGACCATGCTGCCTCAGGCCTTGTAACCAACTGGATTCAACAATCCTTTCCTTCAGCAGTGATTCCATTAATGTTCCCACCACCAATGTCTGGCTGACTTGCCTATAATTGCTAGCCTCCTCCCTGCCACCACTTTTGTGTAGTAGGACTACATCTGCCCTCCTCCAGTCCTCCAAAGCCACTCCTGTTGCCAGTGAACTGTTAAATAGAACTGTCAGAGGTGCAGCCAGTATTTCCCTGAGCTCCCGCAGTACCACTGGATGCACCCCCATTGGCCCAATTGCTTTGTCCACCTTCAGTTTATTTATTTATTTATTTTTTATTTTGGACAGTATCGCAATTACACTCCTTTGAGTCAGAGACTCCTTTACAAAGGCTCCACTTCAGGTAACAATCATTTAACAAATATTATACAAGACAGAACATCTTTTAACAACACATTTTACAAGACAGAGCATCATACATGTCAGCAGGAACAAGCCGGAGAGATATGAGGTAGGCATGTATACAGGGAAGGAAGAGGTACCGATCTGACCTGGTTTAGGCTGGATAAGGATCCCTTGTCTTGAGCAGATTGTTCTGGGGAAGGGGTGCTGTTGGGAAAGAGGGCAGTGACAAGGGGGTGCAGTTATGACTAAATTGGCAGGATGGAGATCCCTTGTCAAGGGATAGTTTAGCAAGTCCCTTCAGTACTCTGTCCTCCAAAAAAAAGGATTGGTGTTCACCTCCCTCCCTCCAAAACGTTTGTTACTTTTTTGTGGCCCCTCCCTTTCTCCTTCCTCTGTGAACACTGAACAAAAGTATTTGTTCAGGATGTCTGCCTTTTCCTGTTCCCCCTCTGTGCAGTTCCCCCTTCCTTTTTTAACCTTACAATCCCACTCCTGGTCTACCTCTTTTCACTTACATACCTAAAAAATGTCGTCCCTGTTCATTACCTCCTGGGTTCTTCTCTCTTCAGTTTGCAGCTTTGCACTCCTTACTGCTTTCCTTGCTTCCCTCTGTTTCTCCATATACACCTCCTTATCCTCCTCTTTTTGCATCTCATTATACCCTTTGAATGCTACCCTTTTAGCTTTTACCTTTTCAGCCATCTCTTTCGAGAACCTTAGCGGTCTCTTTTTCCTCTTGCTTTTGCTCACTTGTTTGATGCAGAGGTTTGTTGCTTTTCCTATACTCCCTTTCATCTTTGCCCACCATTGCTCTACCCCTCCCCAGTCCACTCCCAAGCCAGGTCACCCCCGAGGCATTCACCCATCTTTATAAAATCTGCCTTCCTGAAGTCCAGGAATCTCACCCTTGTGTGGTTCGATTCTGCAGTTGTCCTTATACTGAATCACACAGTAGGGTGATCGCTGGTCCACAAGTGGCCTCCCATATTAATGTCTGTAACACTGTCCATGTTAGTGAGTACCAGGTCCAGCACTGACCCATCACGAGTGGGGTCACTGACTAACTGCCTGAGGAATGCCCCTGCATAGAGTTTAGGATATCCCTGCTTCTAGCTGAAGCTGCTGCTGGGAGTCTCCAGTCTACATCTGGCAGGTCAAAATCCCCCACCAGCAGCACCTCCCCCTTTTCTAGCAACTTGCCAGTAGCTTACACCAGTACCTTATCTAATTCCTCTCCTTGTGCTGGAGGTCTGTAGATCGATCCAGTCTGAATAGTGGCTCCATTTCCCATCTCCAGGGTAACCCACGTTACCTCTGCCTCCCCATATTTCCTATATCTCTGTCGCTTTGATGCTTTCCCTCACATAAAGCACCATGCCCCCTTCTTTCCTATGCAACTATGCAAACTGGCCATAACTAAGGGACAGCATGTGGTGTAAGCACCAGTGTATCGCCAATACACATGCTGCCCCTTGTATTGAATCCTCATACACTGAGCACCCTGATCAGGTTGAGTATGTATTTTTACTAGGTTCTGCACTGTGTTACTAACCTTGTGTTTCTTTTGGACAGCACTAAGCCAGGACTGCTGAAAACTGTACTTGGTTATGTCTTGGCTTTGAGAATTGGGCAAACAGTAGGTGCAATCTGGTTTATGTCCAAAGTTATGCAATGGAAACGTGCAACTGGGCATAGGCTTTTAAACCTCCCTCAAAATCTTTGCTATTCCTGACCCCAATTTGCTGTATCTCACTTCCAGATGACAACAGAGTAAAGAACCATTGGTTCCTTCAGGGAAGCTACGTAAAACCATCTGCTTAGTCTTTGCAACTGCTAAGGTCACCAACATCAAGTCATAACTGTGTGCACTGTTTTCCTTCTCTCTCACAGACCTACGCAACTGCCCACACATTTCTACAGTTTCACATTTTTCTATATTATTGATATAGTGACTAGGATGTTTGTACGCATTGTTTCTAGCTCATTGTATTGTGTATAGGCTTGTGAATTGTAAAGAAATGCAGCACAGTTTCTCCTCCATTGCGTTACTTGGGACATGATTGTTAGATCACATAAAACATGACCAAACTTAATACTGCATAGTGTTCATCAAACATAATACATGAGTCATTTTTCTGTGGCAAATTGAGCAAAGTGTCATAAAAGTGTCAAAATGTTTGAAAATCACATGCAGACATTTTGGCCCATTTGCAATAATGCAGCTGTAGCAGAACAGCTTCCACGAGTCCTGCATCCAAAGCTTTGAAACTGCAGGTCTATTCCTTTTCCTATCCAAGATATGTGATTTAAGGAATGTAATGTTCACTAATTAAGTGTTAATGTCCAAGAAGCTGGTCATTTCCTCCTCCAATTAACAACCGGATGGGACATGAGTGGCCTGAAATGCAGCTGAAAGACACCTCCCTCCAGCCAGTCGTTTATTCAAGGAAATGACTGGCTTTGCTGTTATTGTAATTATAAGTTTAATCACAATAACAACTTTCAATTTTACAGTTCTCTTTGCTTTTCCAATTTTAGCAGCACAAGCTGTGCAGCTTATGTCTAAGACGTTATGTGCCACATAACATCAGTTAGCAACTGGCTCTGTCATTTCTAAGACATTAATGACCAATCTAGTAGACAATCAGAAGCCTAGCTAGGTTCATGAATAATTAATTAGACATAATAAATATGGTGTTACTTTGCTGCTCTACAATCCTCCTGGGACTCTATTGTACAATTGGTGTAACATCTAAGTGAGGCTATCCCAGTGTGCAAAATGTAAAATAAATGAATAATTGTGTATAGGAATGTGAGGCCTCACTGGGGCCAACTACCCTGATGTAACATGGAGGCAAATCAAGTTACATGATTGTAACTATGGACTGGCCTGATTCAAACTGTTTTTCACTACAAGATAGTCATACTGCTAAACGATAAGATGCCAGACAAGATTTATCAGGGACAGGAACCTTACAATGGTTTAGATTGAACTTAAGTAAAGGAAATTAGAATCCAAAGGAGTACTCATACAGAAAGTTTATGGCATGGAACTAAATTATTCTGAACCTATGCAGAAAGAGAATCTTCCTTAGCGAAGCAATAAAGCTCATCTCCTATGTCCCCTAAGCTGAAGGATGTATGAAAGGCAAATTGGTGACCTACGGATAATGAGTGAGAAACAGAGAGAAATGTCTTTTTAATGTAGCAATAAAATGGATATAGGAAGTGTTAAAGACTTTGGAGACACTGCCCCTGAAACAAATGGACTGCACATAAAGATGCCTTTCACAGTGACTGAAAAACTACTATGTAACTCTAATTATAAGATGTGCTCCCAGTACTCATTCTGCAGAGCTAGCCAGTTGAATAGTTACAACCAGTGTCAGGCATTGTTACTTTGGTACCTATGGGTTCAACAGGCTGGATGGTCTGCCACAATGTCTGCTTGACTAATCAGATTATAGATACTGAAGCCCACCAAAATGTCAATCCAGTGTCACAATAATACCATGGTACACAACAGAAATAGTTTTTAGAGGAACATTTCTACAATATGAATGTCAAAATAGCCATTGACTTGAAGTGAAAGATGACTGATATGTAGACTGCCAACAGAGTTAGAATGTACAGGAAATCTGGAAGGTATCCAGTGAGGATGGTGACTGAATGTGAGTGACTGTCAAAACAGTGACTCATATTCAGCGCTTTCCTCCTGGGCTACCCTGGAAGGATAGTGACCCTATGTGAATGCGAGGGTAGTACAGGGCGACAGGAAGGGGGGGTACCGAGGGGAAGGGGAGGGACAGGGAAGGGTGGTTTTGGGGGACTGGTGTGCCTGCTGCCACTGAGCTAGCCATGTGGTGTGGGTGGCTAGCTCAGGTGCAGCGGGTACAGGGTTCAGGACTGGGTGCATGAAAATGTTGCTGCTGTCTGTGGCTGTGGCACTTAATTTTTTTGTGATGCAGGGATTTTGCCCCCTTCCCGACATGCACCCCCCCTAGAGTTGAGAATCTATATTCAGGGGGCTGCAGAGGGCAAAGACCCCTGTACCCATTAGGGGGGCACAGGGGGGCACACCCCCCCACCCCACAAAACACTTTTTCATTTTCTGGATGTCAGGTCACCTGGGAGTGTATATTGCCGATTTGCTCTTTGGCAATATACACTCTCCATAATAGCGATCGCTATTTTGCGATCACTATTATGACATGGAATCAATCTGGACAGATATATCAGTCTGCAGCACAGCAAGGGTTGCTAGTGTACTACCTAAAATTAATACTAACTTTCAAAAGTTATGCACTTTTACTACTTATATCTGATGATTTTGTTTTTTATTTTCTCATTAGAAGATTTTCAACCTGGCAGTACTTGCTACGATAAGTGCAACAGTACTCTGTTTGAAGGATGACATACCTAGTACTGTTTCTCCTCATACGTCATCAGCGCTATGACCTCTCTGTCTATGACATCACAACTGACCAAGAACAGCTTATGACCTGCTGCAGGACTGGTCACTTATGAATCACAATAAGTGAGGTCACAAGACTGATGAGGTAGGACAAGGAGTAGAACTAGATATTGCAGTCTTCAGTTCAAGCACTGCTTTTTACATCCCACCTAATATTACCAGGAAGATAACCTTCTAATGAGTCATTGGCCTCATATTTTAATGTACCCAAGGTGTGCCATTATCCCAGCATGAAGCACACCTTGCCATGCCTTACTTTCTTAAGTATCCTGTGCAAGCACGTACTCATTTAAAAGGAGGTCTAATGGTGTTGTGTATTTGACAGAAAATCTGACTGGTTGACTGCTTCCTAGTATTAGTAAAAAGCAGTGTGAAGCATGCAGGGCAAGATTAACAAAAGGAAATGGGACTAAGTCCCACACCGCAACTCGAGTTGCAGTCCAAAATCCCTGCAGCTGCAGAAATTGAAATTCATAGCCGCAGCAGTTGCCGACAATTGTATGGCTGGTCCCACACCAGCCCTAACAGTCTTCCGAAGCTGCGGGGATTTCCCGGGCAACACCACCCGCAAGCGGCCATGAACTGTGGAGCCAGTTGTAATCCAGCTCCATCTTTGTGAATACCCACAGACATGGAAAACTGTGGCAGCTTATGAATACGCAAGTAGCAACCCACTTGTGCATGTTTTTCCTGCAGCTGTGGGTATTTCGGCCGTATTGTGAATCTTGCCCACAGCCTCCCATTTAGCACTAGGAGACAGAAAAGGAAATATGCTAATTATCCCCTCCGAGCAGTTATTAAATGCTCATTGTGTTCCCTCAAGTCTCTGCTCCTGGCATTCCAAACTCAGGGTAAAACCAAAGGTCATCAGTGTGCCAAGCACTCCCCCACCACTTGGAAGCATTACACTTAAGCAATATACCATGACAGGGAGTGGGTATATTGGTGGATTTACCACGCCTGGTGTGGTTCGGTCATGAGATGCGGCCGAGTGACTTAACCACATCAGAAGTGGTAAATACACCCATATACCCACTCCCTGTCATGGTATATTGCTATTATACAATGTTCAGCTTGTTTTGTTGTTTTTATAGTGATATAAAACTTTTACAGTGGGTATACTGGATGATTTATCATGGTCATGTGATGTGTTTTGACCAATGAGGTTACGGGATTTTCATACCCCATTGTACAATTACCATGTTATTTCATTTATTTATTTTTTTATAGCATGGCTTACTTGGTAGTATATGTGTCTCTGGGCCAGAAGCTTACAGGTTCTAGTCACACACATTAAGACTTGAGCTGATAGCAAAATGCTGGAATTCCAGTGTTGTACTGGGGGGATGGCTAATGTACTGGTGGGGTATGCTATAGTTCACATGAGATGTTAAACGAAGGGACCTTTTCCCATGTCAGGAATTGTCCTGGTGATTGTCTAGGTGGATATCAAAGACCCCACAGCACTTCTTGAAATGATAAGGCAGCCAGGGCCCTTGGAATTCTGTGGTTCTATCCAACAGAATTTCCCACAGAACTTGCAGCACACCGCAGAATATATACTGTATGGAATGCTGCATAATTCCATGCTCTTGGCAATTTTTCATTCAAATATACAGTTGTTTATCCTGAAACCCATCCTCTATGCTCAGCATGTGATGCTGTCCATGACATCACATCATATTTCGGCCAATGACTGGACTGCATTCTGCCAAAGAAATACGTAGTTGATGCCACAGGTAACAGAACAAATGCTGCCGCAGAAACCAGGACCGAAGTGTAGCAGAGAACTAGAGGCCATGAGGGTGACTTCTCTGGCACACTGAGCAACATTTCCCTTCCCAGTAAAACCAGTTTATGCAGCAATGTGCATGATAGCAGTGAAAAGTTTGACCTATACTTTTTTAATCTATTTTTGATTGCCCCTTCTGCCCTGACTGGTATGATATTCTTTTTTCCCCATTTTGAGCCTGCCTTAGCACTTTATTCACATTTACATGGAAACATAGACAATGATGGCAGAAAAAGACCAATAGTCCACCCAGTCTGCCCATAGTTCATTATCGAAGCCTAGGACCTATTGTCCATACAAGGTACTAGCCATCACTCTCCACCCCTCGTTCCCCACTCTACTACAACTGCCCAGAGAAACCATTACACCCTTCACTCTGGCCCTGTCCACACTATGCCTCTGTAACGTTACAGAGGGCTCAAACCATTACCGCAATGGTTTGCGTTTATACCTGTAACGTTACAGAAGGTGGTATTGGGAAACCGTTGTTGAAACCACTTATGAGGTGGTTTGAACAACGGTTATGAAAACGGTTGTGCCCCTGTAATGTTACCAGCCATAGTGTGGACGTGTGAGCATGTAGCTCCAGCATTCCCCCAGTGCAGCATGAACTGCATTGTGGGATAGGGTGCTGCAATAACGGTTACACGGCACCCACAATGTGGACGGGCTGTAACAGTTCCAAACCAGGGTTTTAAATAATTGATTAGCAGTTTTTTTCCCGGGACAATACTAACTGTACAGAAAGTATTTATATAGGTTTTCTAGAAGTGTTATGTTTGTTAAGCACAATGAGGCAAGTGCAATGCATTTTTACAATGTTTTAGCACTTTTATGAGCAAAACGCTAATCAATTTTTAGAGTTAAATAAAACCCTGCAAACTGTTATCGAGACTGTTTGCCGGCAGTGTGGACACACTGTAACGGTTCTGGTCTGTAGGTTTGGAACCATTATAGACTGTAAGTGGTGTAGTGTGGACAGGGCCTTTGTCTCAGCCATGCTTGAAACCATTTATAGCTTTGGTGCCCACCAACTCAGCTGGCAGACTGTTCCGTGGTTCCACCTCCCTGTCTGTAAAATAAAACATTCTAATATCTCTCTTGAACCTCCTTCCTGTCAGCTTCCACTTTTGCCCCTGTGTACTTGAACTGTTACTCACACTAAATAGTTTCTCATAGTTCATCTTATTTATTTATTTCAGGAGCTTGAATGTCTCTATCATATCATCCCTCTCTCATCTGGTCTTCTGCGAGTACATGTTCAGTGCTTTGAGTCGATCCTCATAGCATCTATCCTGCTGCTCCAGAATCATCCTGGTCACCCTTTTTCTGCTCTGTCTCTGGCCAGTCCTTATCTTTCCTGAGGTGAGGACTCCAGAACTAGGCATAGTACTCCAGGTGCGGCCTCACCAAGAATCTGTAAAGAAGTATTAATACCCCTTTTCTTCTACTGTCAATGCCCTTCCAATACATCCCAGCATCCTATTTGCCTTAGTATAGGCCTTATGGCACTGGCATGATTATTTAAGGGAGTCACTAATGGTGACTCCAGGGGCCCTTTCCTTAACCATAGTGCTCAACCTTACCTCTCCCATCCAATATTTTCTCCTGGGGTTCTTGTTCCCTAGGCACATCACCTTGCACTTTTTGGTATTGAGTTTTAACTGTCAAACCTGAGACCACCTCTATAGTCACTATTTTTGAAATAATCAAAGGACTGCTCCTTTTTTTAATATGGCTCAAGACAGGTTTTCTTCAGTATTCTCAGCTGTTTTTGTACACCTGTTGTCCCATAAGGTTAGGAAGCACTGCCTGTTGCATGCTAGTTCATTATAGTCACAATAAAAGTGATGTTAAAGCCAGCCTAGTGGTGCATAGGGCTGAGGCGCTGTGTGCCTTACCTCTCACCTTACCGGTGACCCGGGTTCAGGAAAGAGCTCAGATTGCTGGGGGTCGGCATGGGGAAAGGGCTGGGAATGGATCAAGGTGCCATCAGGCAATGCTCCTTTCCCAGCTCAGGGTGGTATGTCAACTCAGTTCTTTTCTGCCACTGGGTGGAGGCCTGGTGGTGGCACCAATGCATGAGTGGCAGACTGCAGTCAGCGGAGGTGGAAGCCATGGTTCTGGGACATATGCGCACCTCCATGCGCATGTGTAACCCATGCCACCATGGCTCAAAGGGGAGATGTGTGATGCTCTGCACACCGAGCCCCCACCCACTCCAGCACCAGGACAGTAGCATGTCATATGAGTGACCCAAAATGAGTGACTAGAATTACAGCAACTCATTTTGGGCTCTTTTGTTGTGGACCACCCTGCAGAATAGCGAGGGTATGTGAAAGCATCTAGGGTTAAGGGTGAACAGAAGGGAGGAATAACGAGGGGAAGGGGAGGAACAGGGAAGGGGTTCTCAGGCACTGGTGTACCTGCCACTGCCAAGCTAGCTGTGTGTTGTGGTGGTGTGGGATGCTAGCTGTGGCAGTGCAGGTACTGGGTTTGAGTCTGTGAGCGGGTTATGTTTTGCCACAGCTGCGAGCTGCCGCACTTAATTTTTTGCCAGGTATGGGTTATGCCCCTTTCCCTGACATGCACCCCCCCTGGAGTTGAGAATCTTAATTCAGAGGGGTGCGAGCAAAGCCCCAAGAGGGGGGGCACAGCTCCTCCCCCGCAAAAAATACTTTATTTAGTTCTGAAGTCGGTATACTTGTAGTGTAACCGATTTGCTTTTCGGCGATATACACTCACCATAATAGCTATCGCTGTTTTGCAGTCACTATTATGACATGGAACCATCATGACAAACCTGCAGGCCAACTGGATTTGTACTTTGGGGGAGAGAGGATGGCCCTTCCCCTCCTGACCCCTCCACGGGAGGCAATCCATGGGGATACTGACCGATCAGGTAAGCCTGGGGCAGTGGTGGACAGTGGGGGCAGGTGGGACAGGGAATGGAGCCAATCCTGCCTCAGCTGGGAGAATAAACAGAGGATAAAAAAAAAAATGTGATGTTAAACAATGGGTGTTCTAAACCAACAGTGAATATTGATGAGAACCTGATCTGAGCCATATTAAAGGGAGTGCTCTTTTTATTATTTCAGCTGTGAAAAAAACACTAAAGCAGACCCAAAATATGGAAAAAGGGTATCAGTCAAGTCAAGAGATAAATGGCAATCTAAAACAAAATGAAGAAGTATAGGTCAAAAATGTTCACCACTATAATGCACTGCTGCTTTAAGGCAAATATCCATGGCTGCGTGATGAGCAGAACAGCTGCCACTACACAGTAACAATCACTGAACTTTCAAGTTCAAGTTCAAGTTTATTGCAGGAAAACTCCATTGAGCAAGCTCATTCACAAGGAGGTCCTGTGACATAAACACTTAAAGTACAAACACAGATAGGTAATAACAGTATATACATGAAATGCACGTTACATGATACAGGCTGGATATACATACAAGGGTACCACATAGGGTGGCCGCGTAGGTAAACATTGATATGAGACAGGGAAGTACTTACAGGTTGCATACTGATAAATGAAACATGATGACTGGTGTGTGCAATACATATATTTTGGCAGCTAGAACAAACAACAGACTACAACTGGTATGGGGGGGGGAGGAGTGATTTGATAGAGTAGCAGTGAAGCGTAAGCATAGATAAAGCCAGGAGTAGAAGGGGAAGGGAAAGCAGTTAATATGACAAATCAATTATACTCTCTTACAGCTTGTAAAGCATTTTAGGAAACAATGTGCATTAAAGGTGCTGTATAAATGCATATTCTCCTTCCATTAAGCAAGATACAATTTCTTCCAGAGCTTTGGAATTTTTTCCATAAGTTTATTTTCCATTTAAAAAGATGATCATGTTCCCACAGTCTAAAAGCTGGGTTGAGCACCAGCACAGCCCTTTGAAAATGAAACCTGCAGGGCATTTTTGACTGATGACGATTTCCAGAAAGAAAGTGTTTCTGTATAGCACCACAAACACTCAAAGAACAGGGACCTTTTGAATTCAGCTTAGAAGAGAACAAACAGGCTGACTGCAGCCATTTATAAACTGGAAATACGCATCAAAAGGAGCAATTAGGCAACTATCAGAGCCAACAAGAAAAGGAAGTGATTGCGACATGCATGTCTGCCAACAACATCAAAAAGCAGCGCTTTCCCCTCTTATTCCTTATTACTGTCATTATGTTGTGTGTCATGGATATGCAAATCCCTGTGTGGGAAGGGGGCAGGCTAACAAAGCTTCATCAAAACAGAAGTCACCATTTAAACAGGCTTTAACATCTGTTTCTGCTATGACTAAGCTTGGCAATCTTTCTTTATTTTATTAGCTGGGCAAACTCCACTGTAACTAGTGTCCCATTTTCTGGGCTGACCTGGGCATATTCGTCACAGTAACATCACAAACGTAATCAATGCGTAGAACAAGAACAGAACATATGAAACATAGAAAGAAAACACATCTACAATTAACTGCATAATGAAACAAATGCATGCAAATTATGTTTGCAATTACTTAAAAAATACCTCTCTTAAAAACATATTGTGACAGACCCCATGGCAAGGTGTGCCCAGGCTGTGTACATGTCATTGCTGCCACCTTTGGTAAACTGGTGCAGTCCAGTATAATTGGAGCTGGGGAGGGTGAGTGCTGGAGGAACTCCAGTTAAATGAGTCACGGGGCCCTGAGCTGCTGGTGGGCTCAGTATGGGGAACCACTATTTACTTTATCAGTTTCAGAGTCAATAGCCAGCCAACATTTAATAGAATAACACAGATTTATTACCAAGAGGGAACCTGGAAGGTAAATCGTTAGAGCAGACAGTTGTAAAACATCCTTGATTAGGCACTCTTCCAGGCTGGCAAAAGCGACCCTCTACCACCTGGTACTAGCATTAAATTAGACTCTTACGGGGGCTCCCACTTTGGATACTCTTTCTCATCTCTGTTGCAGTTCCAGACCAGCAGTTCTGGACACAACTTCTCCACTCTGCACTGACGCTCCTTCATTGTCTTTCATACAGGCTAGCACAGGGATACCACTCTCCTCACCTCACCACAGCAGCTCTCTCTAAAGTTTATTATAGGTCAAGGGAGCACTCCCAACTAATTGGAGTGCTCCTTCCCTCTATGAATGAGATACTCTGATTATGTGAAGAGTGCCCGATACTTAGCTGCCCTGAAAATTGGTACATTAGAAACATAGAAACGTTTTGGTAAGGTTTTAAAAAAAATGAATATATTATTGATCAAGCTCGATCAATAATATATTAATACCACCACTGAGGCCACACTTACGGTTGTAAGAGTGGTCTCACTATTTTTAGGTTAACAGAACTACTCATCTTTGGTTTGCTATTATCACACTTTAAGAATGCATGTGAGACCACTCTTGCCACTATAAGAGGGGTCTCGGCAGCGGTGTTAACATACACAAGATATCCCTCATATCTAACTGTCTGCCGCACAGTCCCCTCTCTATAAGCACAGTTTGGGGACCACATCCATTAATGCCTGGGGCTGTCACTCAGCATATTCAACAGCCCACAGGTCAATGAAGAGGTACCAGAATCTGATCCCTTCCTTCCCCAGAAGCCTGCAGGAGTCTTCAGTGTTGTGAGGGTGATAAACATGGGGGTGGAGGCACCCAGGTGGTTCTATTATAACATGATCTTTGCCAAAAACATCTATATGCCACCATGAACACTCACAGAACAGAAATATTTTGAATGCAGTTTAAAAGAGAACAAACAAATAACATTTAAAAAAAAATGTGCTTTCTCCTGTTTGGACACCTCAGTGCTGTGCGTTTGCAGCTTTAACCCATATTGTGTGATCTGGAGGGAGATACTGTACAGAAACCAAACAAATTGGAAATTATGTCTCTCTTTGCATTATTTCTAGATCCTGCATCCTCTTTTCTGAAACCGTCTCTCTGGTATTCTGCTTCTAAGTGCACTAAATGTTAAGAAAAGGAGAACAAGTTTGTATCAGTTAAGAACCTGTGCCATTTTCAGGCCTGGGATAAAAGGCCTTCTTCTCCCATGAGGGGCAGCAGGTGTAGGTCCAGCATGAGTGGGACAGCTGAAGTGTAGGGACTGAGCCTGCCAGAGTCAGCCAAGACAGAAGGGACCAAGGAAGTCATGCTGCCAGACTAAATCTGTTTCTAAGTACTGTGAACCACTCGGAAAAAGAGCTGATTAATTGCTAATGTAGCAATGGAGTAGGGTTAAGAAGGTAGTGTTGCTTTATCAGCTGTCATCATATTAACCCTCAGTATAGCCCTATAGCTTATTAGTTATATTCATTCCAGCCCTTAGAGTAGCCGTATAGTATTGGTAAATACTTGCATGGCCCACTTGTAATGTGTTAACATCCTATGAGTGGACCTCATATTGCTGGTTGAGATCTTGGCCTGTAGTGTCTATGCTTATTCAGTATATCAATTGCCTGTATCCTAGACTGGTGGCTTTTGTTTTTGTATATATAACCTGCACTACTGTTTGCTAAAGGCCTTATAACCCCAGAACTATGTGCTAGCCCATGAACCCTGTAGACACCCTTTAAAGTAGACCTGCTACTTCTACTTCTTAGCATTAGTTTTGTAGTGTCTTAGTGCCCCTGCTTATGCTAATATATATCTCTGCACTGCTACTGAATGCAATATTCAAAAAATTGGCAAGACAGAAATTTTGATAAGTCTTTTCTGTATATGCGCTGGTATTTGTCTGGATAAGATATGGCAGAATACATCTCTAGGAGTAGGGAATGAATATATCAAAATGATGAATAAAACCCCTGCACCAATGTCCATAACAAAGTTATATGGGACAAGTTCTTAGTTTTGGGAATGCTGAAAAAGACAGACATATATGAATAGGATTCTATGTAAAAATAATACCTCAACTTCTAATCATTAGTTGTTTCCTCTGTATGACACTACCGTTACCAGGTGATATGGAGAGAAATCCAGGTCCCTCAAATGTCACAGAGGAAGCATACTTTTCTTTATGCATTAACTGGCATCAATTAAAGAGACCGAAATTAGTCCGTGTGAATATCTGTAGCCAGCAATCCAAAAAGCATAAACTAGAGGCCCGGCTTTGTGGCTACACCCTTGACACACTTGCCTTGAGTGAATCATGGTTGTCTAATAAGGAAACTTATGACAGTGGTCAAGGCACCACAAAGATGGCTGCGTAATTCCTCAGAGCGAACTAGCCCAAGGCAAAAGTGATAAAATACGGCAGTCTAAATATCTGTTCAGTTACTTTCAGTGCAGAAATTCAGTATCTAAACTTTATCTTGTTCTGAGGGGGCATTTGTTTCACTCAGCTCGGCAGCCACAGTCCATATTTTTAACCAGCCAGCAGTCCCTCATCTGAGTCTGTTACTAAAGAGGAAAATTACAATTGCACCTCAGACAATGGTTGGCACCTCAGATATTGCCGAAATTAAACAAATGCTGCAGAGGCTCCTGCTAGATGTTCTGGAGCTCCGGACTAGCATGAACAATATGATGGAGAGACTGGAAGCTGCAGAAAGCCGTACCGTGGAGCCAGAGCTATTCTCTATGACAGTTGAATCTCAGGCAGACACTCATACTGACTGGATTCAACAGCTGGAAAAACAACTGGAGATGCTTCAGGAAAAGCTAGATGACTTAGGAAATCGGGGGTGCCATAACAATTTGAGAAAAGTGGGCATCCTGGAGGGGTCTGAGGGCAAAGCCATGTGCCAGTTCTTACAATCACTTATTCCATCTGCTTTAGATTATTACTGGGACTACCCACTCAAAGCAGAGCTTGCATATAGAGCCTCAGCCCCCCGGCAACCTCAAGGGTCTCCCCCGTGAGTCACAGTGGCTTATTATTTAAGACTCGGCATTAAGAAATAAATTCTTAAGTTGGCAAGAGAAAAAGGACCACAGAAATGGAACAGACATGGAATTTTTGTTTTTCTAGATTTTTCAAAAGATTTGACGGCCAGAAGGAAAGCCTTTAGTCAGTAAAAAAAGAGCTTGCTCTAAACAATATCCCATACATCTTGTGCTATCCAGCAACCCTCAGTGTTAACTGGTCTGATAAATGATATGTGTTTAAAACCTCTCAGGTTGTTCAGCAATTTCTGACTAAAATAAACCCACATAGAGGAGGTGGCAGAGGTGGGGGCTGGGAGAGACCCCCAAAAAATAGACACACAAGCAGCCCGTCTAACAGGAGGCAATTCTGAACCCCTTGGAATGTTACCTCCTAACTTTGAGGGTGCAACAAATTCATCTCCAACAGCTGGTCCCCCCTTCAGAGGCTTGGCACACAATCAAGCCAAGGTGTCAGAGACATTGTGACGGGGGGAGGCAGAGGTCCAGAGAGAGCACCTCATTGAAACACCATAGTAGGAGCAAAAGCAGATCCAGATGTTACTCATTGCCTGAGTTTAGTTTTCCATTAGGAAAATCGCAACCACCAAACAAAGTTATGAGGGACCCGAATTCGGAATAATCATTCAAACTGGCGCTGCTGTCCCCGGAGAACAAAGAGAATATGGAAGTGGGTTCAACAGAACTGACAACTTCTGAGAAAGATATTTCTCTGAGGCCCACTTTGGCAGATGTGGTGTAACAGACATAATTGATATACAGTTCTGTCAAACTGAAAATGTCTACAAGACAAACTGACAATGTGAGACCAGTGGCCTCAAAGGAAGAATCTTCAGTTACTACAGTGAAATCTGGTTGAAGCTCTTAAGAAACGTTAAGCTATTGTTCTTCTGTGGTATGACATCTAAGGTACAGGAGCTGGGGGGTTTCTATGGTCACTACTGAGGGGGGAATGTGTGGTAAGGTCCATTATATTCAGAAGAATTACGAGCACAAGCAAAAGTTAATAACCTCACCCTTATTTGTGCATCCCTCACCTCCCCATGTAGGGTCCTGGAACATCAGGACACAAAGTTAAAAATGGTTCTAGATAATTCTTGATTACTTTTCTTCCCAATGTTTTGCTTTTTTGGCAACTGGGTGTTTCTCTGGCTGCATTGACTCACAAATTTCAAAATGCACATGGGGGGCAGGAGAGTAGGCAGTATGGCACGAGCACAATTTAAATACAACCATATGATCCTATGTCAGCTACTGCATTAATTAATTCAAAAAAAATCTATGGTCATAACATTGACTCTCAAGCATCTCTCCAAAAGAGGCAGATCACCGCTAGGTATCCAGACTCCATTCTGTTAGATGGGGACCATTTGATTATCTGGAGTTAAAGTGAATATCATTCCACATGACACGGATAACAAATAACTTCTAGTACAGCTTCTTAATCATGGCAAGGTTGAAGAGATAATTAAAGGGAACAGAGGTTCTAATACTGTCCTCTCCTATACACTGCCCCTCCCCCATACATGTATCCTGGGGGGAAACAGTGCAGTGAGGTTAATTGTACTTAGAGATGATGCAGTTGCAAGTAATAATTAACCACCTCACCCTCATTTAAGTATTCCTTCTCCCCCCTTCTATGTATGGTCCAGGAGTATTAGGACACGAGGTAGAAAGTGAGCTGAATGTCTCAATTACTTTTTCTGCTTAGCGTATTCAAATGAAATACAAGAACAAGGTGGCTACAATATGATAGGCTGGTGCCAACAAAAGCAAAACAGTACTCATGGTAAGAAGTCGGCAATACAAACTCCACTGACTCCAAAAAGGGACTGAATCACCATCATAAGATGAACTGGACAAGAACACAGATTCCATAAGGAAGTTCTTTAATAATCCAAAAGGGTGAAAACGTCCATGGTAAAAATGGTCACAGACCACAAAAGTGAACCCCTCCCCATGCAGTCTCACACAGAACCAAATGTGTTCGTGCAAACAGCGCTTTCTCAAGGTTGGCGAGACTTGGAATGACAAGATATTTAAAGGTCAGATTTAAAAAGACAGTGCAAAAAAAAACACACACACATACAAATAGCCCACCTATCTGTTCCATAATAAATACATTCAAATGAATATCTCAGGCTAATATCAATCCATAAAAAGTGCCACATGCATTGTAGAACTATACACTCAGTACATCACAATAGTGTAATACCATAATACCGTAGGTAATTATCTATAAACATGATAAACATACTACTCACCCAGCCACCCAATTATTCCATGTGCAAAAAATTGATGTATATGCACTAACATAGAGAACAGTTATTCCCTATAACAGTGTTACCGCTAGATAAAGGATGCTTTTTATAATATCACTAATAAATTAATAAATGTTATATTTTTTTTATTACTAAAAAGTGTGCAATATATTTTAAAACACACAAAGGATAAACATCATCAGATGAAATTTAAAAAGTAATAAGGAGCATAAAACTCCCAATTGAATAGCAACCATACCAATGGAGAATAATATATAAATAAATATCTCTCTAACACAAAATGTTACAGAAAGGGTGCAAGTTGAAAATGGTCATTAAGACCTGGCCAGTCATATGATTTCAAAAAATACTACCAAAAAAGTCTCCTTTCTCAAGGTTTTCATGTCCAAATCACCTCCACAGACAGACAAGGAAACCTTGTATATCCCTTGAAAGGTGAAAAAATGATTTTGTCCTGCAAACTGACAATGTTGTGATAGTGCACTGATACCATCATGCTTTTGTATACTATGCAGATGTTGTCCAAGTCTCTCTCTCATTTTCCTCTTAGTCTTTCCAATTTAGAAAGCTGAACATACAGTACATTTAGCCAGATAGATCACATTCTGAGTCTCACAGGTGATAAAGTGGTGTATATTGTCACAGGATGTTGAAAAGTAGCACCTGAAAGTATATATTGGCAGAATGAACAGTTTCCACATCTATGAGTTCCCAGGGCAAAACTTCTCTCTACTTTAGTCTCAGTTTTCTCCCAATATGTACTGTGTATCAACATATCTTTTATATTTCCCCCTCTTTTATATATAATTTGAGGTATATCAGTGGATACTGTATTCAATTTATGTTCAGATTTTAAGATATGCCAATTTCTTTGTAAAATTTCTTTTACCAAATATACCTGCGGGGTGAAGGTAGTAATAAAGAGAGAAACTCCATTATTAACATTGTCAGTCCCAGATCTAGAGGTACTTGTTTGCAATAGGGCTTCTCTATTAGTCACATCCATTTTTTTCTTAGCTTTCTCCAAACTGCTTTTACTATATCCCCTATTCTTAAAATGTGTTGTCAATTCTTGTGCTTGTTCTTGATATTCTGATTCCATTGTACATTTACGTTTGTACCTGTGAAATTGACCCACTAGAATATTTTTTGTCACATGGGACGGATGACGACTTTCGAAATGTAACACCGAATTTCTTTCCATAACTTTTCTACATACTTTTGTGGACAGGGCACCTGTTGAAGCTTTCATAATAGTTATGTCAAGAAAATTAACTTACTTCAAATCAAAATGTATTTCAAAACGGAGGTTATTGTTAGTCGATTCCAGATATTCAACAAAAGGTATAAATTCTTCAGATGTCCTTGTCCATATAAAAAAAAGATCGTCGATGTATCTTTTATAAAAGTCAATTTTGTCTCTAAACGTATTATTTTCTGTACTGTAGACAAAATTCTGTTCCCATGCGGCCATGTAAATAATCGCATAATTGGGGGCCATGGCCACCCCCATTGCCATTCCCTTCTTTTGGATATACATACGGTCCTTAAAGAGAAAAGTGTTGCATTTAAGAATTTTTTCTGTCAAATTAAGAATGACTTCTGGGAACTTCTGGTTATGCCGTGCACTGGTTAGCAGCTCTCTAAAGGCTGTCCAACTGCCCAACTCCCTTTTCTACTGCTGTTTACCTAATTTTACACAAAACAGCTCAACGGACAATGTAGCATCAAGGAACAACCTTGGATCATCAGATTTTCTATTCGGCTCTGATAATGGATGCTGAAATGAGGAAAGCCCCACCGAGGCATACTCCACCGGTGACTCCAGAAAAGGCCCCAAAAAAACACGGGCCTCCAGTTCAGCTGCAAGCACCAGCACTGGGTCTTCCTTGGAACTGGAACTGCTTACTCTGCAATGTTTCTTGGAGGACTTTAAGCCCTTCAAAGAAGATCTACATAAGATTACAGCAGACATCAGATCTCTCACACAAGCGGTTGAGGAAGTCTCCCAAAAGACTACTGATAATAGTGCCAAAATTTACTCGCTAGAAAAAAGAATGGATAAGTTAGACCCTGACCTGGTGGCGTGTTGACAGAAACTGGCCAAAATAGAACTGAAAGTGGAGGACCTAGAGGGCCACAGCCGTAGGAACAATGTGGTCCTCATAGGTCTTCCAGAAGGTGAAGAAGGGCTAAATACTGTGCTTTTTATCCAGGAAATGATAGAGAAAATGGTTGGCCCTTCTTCTTTTGGACCAAGCTACATAATCGAATGAGCGCATAGGTCCCTCTGGCCAAAGCCACAGAATGGAGCACCCCCACGTCCCCTGATATTTAGATTCCTAAACTTCCTCGAAAAACAACACTTTCTATATAAAATAAAAGAGCTGCAGGAAGTGAAATGGGGAGAAAATGAAATTCCTTTTCGCACAAGACCTTCCAACGTCAGTCCGACTTAAAAGAAAGGCATTCCACCCACTGGTGTCCAAATTGATTGCAACAAGTATAAAATTTAAGATGAATTACCCTGCAAAGCTGCAAGTCCTTGTAGCAGGGGCCTGGGTAGCCTACCAGGAACCAGAGACAGCAGCTACAGGGCTTAAAACTGCCCTGCCTGACTTATTCAGAGATCCCTGAGCATCTTAAGGGGATGAGTGAATTTGCTCATTTGTGCCATTACTGAGTCAGCCGATTCTTTATTCACAAGTCTACCAAACAAGGGCATAAGTGGATATTTGAAGTGATGCGAGTGTTACTAATTATCAGAACTGGTGCCAGTTGTCAATGACTTCCACTACTGCTAATTGAGCTTTGGGATGGAGGAGTTTCATACAGGTTGGGAAGCGATCTCCTGAGCAATGTTTACATGGAGATTTCCATGGCTTCATCGAGTGTTTTGGGACTCATTTTATTTTCATGCCTGCTTGGCAATGTGAACTTCCTAAAGACACCCTTTGTGATTCCACTTTTCAATGCAGTTTCATCCTAGTACTGCTAGAGAGCGACATTGTGTAATCATTTTGTTCTCTATAGTATTATACCAGCTATGTGGAACTCAATGCGATCAGGTTTTTGTTTAGAAAAACTGATTAGTAATCTATATAAAGTAGTTATTTTCAGCTATTGTCACCTCGGTTCTTGGCCTCAGTTGGTATTTTGGGGGATCGTATTTGAATAATCACTGGCTCCTGTGGAAACATTTATTTAAACTAGTAAAATTTACAGATGACATCTTGATGGTGCAGAATTGTTTTTGTGTCTAGAATAGTGCAGGTTGGGAACTGTAAACATTTTGTTTTGATTCTTTGTTTTCTTAATTAGTTGAGTATGTCATTAATACTACCTCTTTAACTATGATACGTGACAGATTACTTTCCGTCATACCTGCACAGACTATAGCTGCACCTAATTATTGTTATAAAGTCTTGAGACCTAATATGGGTCGCTATGTTTCACTAATTATGTTCATATTTTTTTTTACCATCACCAAAGGAATGTCTATAAATATTTAAGTGGTAACGTATTATTATAGCTTGTTTTGTTTTACTGCATGGTTTGCAGAAGAGTATTTTATCATTTAAGGTGAACTTAACCTTTTACAGACCACAAGGTAGTCTGCATATACCTTATTTTCCTCAGCTCACGATTCTACTGGCTACATTTACTTTTTCAATGCTGTGTTACCCTAATATCATTTATACTTCATTATATCTTAAATTAGCTGATGTTTAAAATAGCTACTGAATTGGTATAGTGATTTAAGTGGTCTTGTTATTGGACATTTATATTAAAGAATGATAATCACTAAATCTGATTAGATAAGGGGAGTTTAAATCGGGGATTGGAGACAATAGGAGTAAGGAGGTGGTGTCAGACACTGAATGAAGCAATGTAATAAGGGTAGGGGTGGGCTGGTTACTGGGAGAATTGGGTTTACTGTTACATAGAAATAAGCATATGGGTAAAGGGTTGAGGGAGGGAGGGTCATCAAAGTTACACAGAGACACATAAGAAAGAAGGACATCCTCATTCAAATTATAAATTTACAACAAAAAATGTTCCCTGGAAGATTAAACAGCCATGGCTAGGGCTTTGAAACTTTCCACTTGGAATGTCAGAGGGGCTCAGAATAAGGTCAAGCAACATAAAGTACTAAAACATTTGAATCTTCTGAAGGTCGACATTATATTTATGCAAGAAACCTATTTGTTCAACTCTGAAGCCATTAAATTAAGGAAACAATAAATAGGGCAGTGTTTTTCTGCTGAGGGTACTACACAAAGCCAGGGTGTCATGATTTTAATAAATAAGTCAGTTGCAGTCTCTCCTATACAAACTATAACCGATCCGCAGGGTAGATATGTACTAGTAAAGGGGAAATTACATACTACAGAGATTCTATTAGGGAGTGTATATGGTCCCAATTCAGATTCCCCTGAGTATTTTATGCAGCTCCTCAGTCACTAATGCCCTTTCTATCACTACTGATTATTATACGGGGAGATTTCAATTCAACTCTTGACTCCACCATGGATTGTTCAGGTAATAGTCATAAAGGACTCTCACCAACTCAAGGAGCATTCTGGGAATTACTAGATCAAATAGGTTTAGGGGATGTCTGGCGTATCCTTTATCCCCAGCTGAAGGAATGCACTTTTATCTCCCCAGTACACAAAACTTCTTCCCGAATTGATTACCTGTTTATTTCGCATACACTGCTTACCAGGGTGGTAGATTCTTTGATACATCCTGGACCACCATCCGATCACTCTCTAGTTTCTTGTCTGATTTCACTCTCTTTTCTTCCTAGCAAAGGAGGGCTGTGGAAACTTAATAATCAACTCTTAAAAGATCCAAAAATTGTCAATTATATAACAGAACAAATTAATAATTTCATCTTAGTTAATGCCAACTCTACAGGTAAACCTGATATTGAGTGATGTGCGCTGAAAGCTTATTTGAGAGGCCTTTTTATTGGGTTAGCATCCAAAAGGAAGAAAAAACAGGAAGAACAGCTCGAAATACTGCTATCTCAAATCTGTGATAAAGAAAATAAACTCAACCCCACTCCACTGAACAGGATCTCCAAAGCCTGGTGAAACTAAAGGATTCCTACCTAAATTTCTTGAGTGAAAAAGCAGAATTTGCTATTTTAAAAACTAAAGCTTCCTACTCTGATCAAGGGGAGAAAGCAGGCTGACTGCTTGCTCTTGCACTTAAACAGCAAGAGTCTTTGAGGCTAATTGTAGCTATTAGTTCTGAAGAAAGGAATGTATTACTGATCTCTCCAATGGACATAGTATCTGAATTCAGATACTATTATACCAAGCTGTATGGCCCCATGGAAAATCCCCCTTCCCACGTTCATATAGACTCCTATTTAGTGGACTCCAATTTGTCTTCATTATCAGAGCCACAAAAAAGTTTTTGATAGTCCCTCTATCCCCTGTAGAAATAGCTAGAATAATTAAAGATCTCCCTTCAGACAAAACACCGGGACCAGATGGCTTCTCTCCTAATTTTTATAAAACTTTTGCACAACAGCTTATCCCGACACTACTCCCACTCTATCAACATATCCTTTCTAGACTAGTATCTGATAAATCCCTATTTGAAGCCCTTACTGTTCTCTTATCGAAACCAGGCAAACCTCCAAATTTGGTATCAAGTTATAGACCGATTTCACTCCTTAACCAGGATATTAAAATATTGACTAAAATTCTGTCTGAAAGGGTTAGTAAGATTCTCCCTGATATTATAGGAACAGAACAGGTGGGATTCATGAAAGGTAGATCTTCAACATATCATCATCTACGTACTCTGTCACATGTCTTCTCGGCATCCAGAGATGCTGATTTTCCTGCGGTTCTAGTCTCCCTGGATGCCGAGAAGGCCTTTGACAGAGTCAATTGAAACTTTATGTTGCACACCCTGAAGGCTTTGGGTTTCCCCTCAGAGTTTCTAACCTGGATTGGTTCACTTTACAAAATTCCAACTGCCCGAGTAACTAGTAATGAGGTTACTTCTGAATTGTTCCATCTGTATGTCGGAACAAGACAAGGCTGACCCTTATCCCCGCTTCTTTTTAACATCTATCTAGAACCCTTAATATGTAAATTGATGGATTCTCATGAGGTACAAGGCATATCTATTCAAATAATCAAAGTCTCAGCCTATGCAGATGACCTGCTCCTCCAATTATCTCATCCAGCTAGCTCTATTCCATCGATGTTGGCTATTATTAAAGAGTATAGTAATTTGTTTAATTATAAATTAAACATAGAAAAAAACATTGTTTTTCCCCTCAATCATAGAGTATTGAAGCATACTTTCTCTGTTTTGGGACTTTCATGGAAGTCAGACTCCCTGAGATACCTGGGGATCGAGCTTGCTAGAACCCTTAATAAACTTATAAAACTGAACTTAGGTCCCTTGACATCCATGATCAGTCAGGATTTCAAAAGATGGACCCTTTTACATATGTCCATTTGGGGGAAAATCAGTATAATAAAAATGAACGTCTTACCCCACATATTTTACCCACTTAACCCTCTCAACATCTGGCTCCCCCAAGCGTGGTTCATGAAAATTCACCATCTAATTAATGATTTTCTCTGGGCTAGTAAAAAACCCCAGATAACATATCATAAATTAGCTGTACCCAAATTAAAAGGGGGACTACATTTACTTCACATTGAAATGCATTATTGGGCCAGTCATGCTACTAAATATCTCAGGTGGTTATCAGTTGAAAATCCCTCAGTCCCCTCACCTTTCTTACCGGCTTGGCTGCTCCCTCCCACTCCCTGCTCCTCAACAAACTTACTGATGCCGGGCTCACCTTATCAGCAAATGCCTGGTTCCATGACTACCTAATAGGCAGACTCCAATTGGTAAAAATCGCATCACATATCTCAGACCCACTGCCAGTATCCACCGGCATCCACCAAGGGTCAGTCCTGGGCCCATTGCTTTTCTCAATATTTTTAAAAGACCTCCCATTGGCTTGCCAGCACTCCTCCATCCAGATGTATGTGGACAACACTGTCCTGTATGCTTCTGGCCCAACTACAAGCAATACGTGGCTACCCTCCTTCAGGAGGACTTCAATGCCATCCAGGAATGGTTTCGGTCAAACCAGCTACTTCTAAACCCCAAGAAAACTGTGTCATTAACTTTCAGCTCCCAACAAAGACTCTTCCGTCAAGTCTCCTGCCCACCTTTCAAAACCTTGGATGGCGCTCCTCTGGACAACTGCTCCAGCTTTAGATACCTAGGAGTCTGGCTTGACCAGCACCTTGATTTTGCCATTCATAGTGACTCCCTGCATAAGAGGCTTCTCCCCAAACTTGGTGCATTACACCGATACAAAAGCTGCCTCCCCTCTCCTACAAGGCAGGCCATAGTCCAAAAAATGATATTACCTGTCCTCGATTACGGTGACATAGTGTACTCCATCACTCTCTCATCTACTTTGGCCAGCCTCAGCACCCTATTCCACTCATTCTGTCGTTTCATCCTCAACTGCCCTCAGTCCACCCACCACTGCTCACTGTACAGCTCCCTAGCCCTGCCATCCCTCCAAGATCACAGACTAATACACTGCACCAGGTTCGCTGCTAAATTCTGGTCCCTCTCCCTCCCACCTTACCTGGCTTCCACCCTAGCCCAACCACCTCCCCCAGCCTACGCCCTAAGACACACAGACCAAAGGCTTCTCCATGTCCCTTTCATGTGCACAACTAAAGGTCAGGCCACTTTTTCCTACTGGATTCCCCAGATCTGGAATGCCCTACCACCTACCATAAGAAATGCATCAAATCCTAGTCATCGCAACTAGCTACTCAGCACGCATTTCTCCTCCAGCTGCACATGTTTCTAGCTGCACCTCTTTTAACTACTTCTAACTCCAATGTACCATACTGCTCTATGTTATAAGGACATTTTTTCTAGGTTGAATCATGTATTTCTTTATCTTTCCCAAAACTGTCTACTTGTAGCTATTCTGCCGTTGTCTGTAAGGCAGTTAGCCATACCTCTCACTGTTGTAATGTCTCAGTCTGACACTGTGTTTTGCTTTGTATTGGGTCCTGGCCCCCAGGTCGCATCTGGAATTGAGCAATTGTTGCTCAGTATGCCTTCCTGGTAAAACTCATAAATAAATAAATAAATAAATAAATAAATAAAATAGAATCCACTCTTATACAAGCACAAGGCTTTCATCCCTCTGCCTTGTTATACTCCATGATCAAACCTCTTCCCTCTTCTTTAAAATCCTCCCCAATAGCAGTGTCCATCAGGGTCCATTCACAACTCTGTGCATTTTTAAAATATAAGCATACTAAATACATTTCTCAAATTTGGTGGGGGAATCCCAACCTCAAAATTGCAGGCAAACCTCTTCAAGCTAAATGGATTTCCCAGTTAGGAGATCGTTCTCTTGCATACTTCATTAAAACTGAATCATGCTTGTTTTCCTCGACCAAAATTACGGATAAAGCTAACATCCCTAAATCCTCCATTTTCAAAGTGTTTCAATTACATCATTTATTAATACAAATATTTGGCCCTACCCCACCTCAACCACTGAAAATATCTTTTCTAAATGATTTAAGTCCTTTTGCAGGTTTCCTTCAAGCAGTTTCTAAAACATATAGTGCTATATATCACTGGTTCTGTCCAGAAAGTTTTGGCCCAACAAATTACTGGTACTCCGTTTTCCTAGGACATGATATTTTTGGGCCTTTATTATGGCAAAATTGTGATAAATTTGTTACACAAGACAGGCTTCATTTGATGCAATTTGAAATTTTACATAATCTTTATTACTGTCCTGATAAAATGACTAAATTGGGTATGAGTTCCTCCTCAATATGTACGAGATGCCTTCAGGGTGTGGGTGACTTACTTCACATTTTTTGGACATGCCCAAAAGTTGTGCCCCTCTGGAATATTATTAGACAATGTGCAGACCCACTTTTAAGACTAGCTGATGTATTTACACCAGAAATATGTTTATTAGGAGATTATTCCACTATTCCAGTACTAAACTGGAGATATATTGTATTAATTGCTATGTCTGTTAAAAAACTTGTCCGGAGACATTGGAAAGACACTGCTGAGATTACATACACTGAATGGCTCCAAGAACTCTTAGAAAATCTTAGAACAGAACAAGTAATAGCCAATCTATATAATAGGTTCAAGAAATTCAACAAGATCTGGGGCCCCTTATTAGCTCTTTACTCACTTTAAGAGGTTATAGATGTCCATTCATTCACATTGTGACTTGGTATAACTTAGTGCTCTGTGAGGGATAGGTGGGAGGGGGAGTAAAGAAAGGGTAGAGGGGAGGGGTGGAGATCCACAGAATTCACATTGTATGTTTTCTAAATTCTTTGTATAATATGGATCTCCTACTTGTAATTTGAAACATCTAATAAAAACTGAATTGCAAAAAAAAAAGAATGAATTCTATCAAATGTGATGACAAAGCAGATTCTTTATACAAAGTATCCCTCAGAGCTTCAAGTCCTTCATCATGTGTGATATTTGTATATAATGCTTTTACGTCATTGTTACTAAAAGCCAATTTGGTTGCAATTCCATATCCTCGAACAGAGACAATAACTGTATAGTATCTTTTAGATATGATCTTGATGCTTGCGCTGTTTGTTTAATATGGCCATCTACAGAAAGAACAAGAGGTTCTGTCAAGAATCCATTACTTGCTACTATTGGTCTTGAATGTGGTTTATGAGCATGTTTGTGAATTTTTAGTAGTCCATACAGGACTGCTTTTACTGGAAATTTCACTTTCAAAAAATCAAAGGTGTTCTGATTAATGGTCCCACATAACAATGCATCATATAATATAATATCAATTTCTGTTTTAAAAGTATTTGTAGGATCTTCTGTTAGTGTTTCATAATATTCAGGATTCTTTAATTGACTTATCATCTCATTTTCATAATCTATCTTAGACCACACAATAATGGCTCCCCTCTTATCCGCAGGCTTTATAATAATCTGTTCGTTCTCTTTAAGCTTTTCAAATGCCATCTTCTCAGCTTTAGTACAATTATAATAGCTAGCTTTAGGAATGTCCAACAATTCCAAATCTCTTAAAACTGCTTTTTCATAAAACAGAAACTTTAGGATTAAGAGGAGAGAAAAAAGAAGATTTAGGTTTAAACATTTCCATCATGGTCAACAATTCATTAGAGCCCTGCTCAGAATCAGGCATTACAGATGTATGTACTTTATTTTGTTGTTGCAGTTCTTTAGAAAGAAAGGCCCTTAAATGCAACTTCCGTGTATATTTATGTATGTCCACCACAGTATCAAAAATATTGATGTCCCTCGTGGGAATAAAAGACAGGCCCTTCTGCAACACTTGTATTTCAATGTCAGATAAGGAATAATCAGAAATATTAACCACCAGTAAGTCAATTTTTTTAAATGTATCCAAATCATCTAATAGCTCTTGTCCCCCCCCCAGTGGTCCTGGATCGACTCACCTGGGGGCCATAATAATCCCTCAGCATGCTCTGTCTGTATGAAGTCTGTTCTGTATGGTTCCTCCATTGTTGCTGCTGTTGATTTGCTCTGCCCCTCCAAATCTGACCTCTCCCCCTTCTTCTGCCTCTCCCCCTCGTAACATCTCTTTCTCCCTTTTCTTCTATTGCCTCTTCTAATAATTCTTCTCAAAATCAAGCTACCCTGGGACTCCTTCGCAATGGATGCTCTGGCGGAATCTGAGTAGATTGTGCTCATGTTAATGGGGGGGTGGAAGCAGAGGACCCCCCACTGTAATTCCGGAGTGATGTGTGGAGAGAAAACACTGTCTCAATTGGGTCGAGTCTGGGCCATAACTCTGTATTCCTGGAGGGCCTCTTGATTTTGGGGAAAATCCTCCTGATTGAGATCTAAAAAATGGCCCGAGTTGTTCCCTGTATTGGTATCAGACTCCGACCCACTCGTATAAGTGTCTTTAGGCACATAGACACCATATTGTGAAGTGTTGTTTTTCAATATTGATTTTTTAGGGCCCAGATTCTTTTTCCAACAAAAAATTCTGCCTTGTAAATAGTCATTCTTGTCTCATTCAAATTTATTCATTTTTATTTTCTTGATTCATTCCTCATGTTTTTTTTATATTGGTATCCAATTGTTGTTTAAAAAAAATGATAATCTAGATGCTGAGAGAAACTAGCAACTGTTTTTTTCCTTATCCAATAATTCTTTTTTAAGAGCCTCCTGCTGTGATTCTCCATCGGCTAAAATATATTGTATGATGTCCTCAGAATATCCTAAAAGTTTTTGTTGCCATCCTTTCAAAAAAGAGTCTCTTTCTATACCGAAGGCAAGTTGCAAAGTAAATCTTACCCCTCTTGGTACTTTATTTTCTGCCAGATAGGCCGTAAGCATTATCTTTTGCCAATGCATACATCGTGCTTTTAGAGCAACACGTTCTAATAATACAAATGTAGTTCTAATGTCCATAGTTTGCTCATTAACAACTGACTGTGCGGTGGTTGTATCTGAGCATACAGTATATTCCTTCATTCTGTTAACAGAGGGTTAGGTTGACCCTCTTGGAAAAATAAAGAGTCTACAAAGTTCATAGATGCCTGAGATAGGGGAGGGGCTTCACTACTTATTTCCATTGTTTGTTGTATAGTCTTTTGTGCCATCTTGTTAACTTTTGTGGCCTGTGACTGTTTTTACCATGGATGTTTTCACCCTTTTGGATTATTAAAGAACTTCCTTATGGAATCTGTGTTCTTGTCCAGTTCATCTTATGATGGTGATTCGGTCCCTTTTGGAGTCAGTGGAGTCTGTGTCGCCGACTTCTTACCATGAGTACTGCTTAGCATATTGCTATTTATCACTGAACCCCTTACTTATAGTTTCTTTCTTCACTTTTTAGACAACTTAGTGATCCCTAGCTATACCATTGTATGGTCCAGAAGTATCATGATAAACAGGTAGAAATACAACTGAATAATCCTTAACTATGTTTTCCTCTTACATATTGCTTTTCTGGCAACTGGGTATCCCCTGAATGTAGTGCTCACTGTTTTGAAAACATACATCGGGGAGACAATGGACGGTATGATCCGATCATAATTAAATGGTGACCAGAGCTGCCTTAATTATCCTGGCCTCATTCTATGAGACAGAGAGTGTTTGTTTAGCTGGGGACAAATGTATTATTTCCTCCTCAATACAAAAGCAGTACACACCCTTTAATACAGTATTTCAACTCTATCAAAGTTGAAGAGACACTCAAAGGGACTGAGGTGCTATTGCCATCCCCTCCCATGTAGTTAGCTCCCCCCCCCCACACACATACACACTCCTAGATCTATGGAGTAGCAACTCAGTAACACAGCTCGTCACTACCATGTAGGAGGAATGCATTGGGAGGACCAGTCCTAGATGGAACCCTAATTGTATAAAACGGTGTCACCTTGTCCTGGATGCTCCCTCCATGATACGTTTAAGAAAATGCTTTAATACTAAGGTTCAATGTTACTCAGATGTTCTGTGTATATAATTGTATTAATCCAGTGAGAATTTTTGAGCTTGCACTGTAAATGCTCAGCATTCAGAATGTATGACCACTTTTCTTCACTTTTCTCTTCTAGTTTTCTTGTTATTTAGAGTTAGTCCGCAACACTCTTGTCTGATACTCAGATGCAAACTTTGAAATTATCCAGCTCGTATCTAATGTGGAAAGTGTGTATATCAGGAGGCAAGGGATTGGAGAATTCACAGTTCTCCTCCCACAGATATGCCACCTGGATAGTACAGGGTTTTCCCTTTTCTGACTATGTTCTTAATCTGAGAGTCACTCAAGTGGAGTGGTACATAGGGTGTTACAGTGTGCATATGGGTATCCCATCAAAACGGCGACTGAAATTGACCGACTCGAATATGAACGATTTAATTTCAGTGCTCGTCCTGTGAGCTACCCTGAAATGGTAGCTAGGGGTGAGCAACAAGGTGACTGGAAAAACAGGAGGTGGAATGGAACAGGATGGAAGGTATGTGGGAGGTAGTGCGACGAGAGGCTGCCGAGCTGGCTGTGTAGTGTGGTGGTGAGGTTGGCTGGTTACAGTGGGGAGTGTGCAGAGTTCAGGGTTGGGGAGGTGTACAGTAATTTGTGTTTTGTGGGTGGGAGTATTTTTATTTTTTTTCAAGTTTCTCCCCTTCCCCAACATGCACCCTCTGGAGTTGAAAATCTTTAGTAAGGGGATGCGGGGGGCAAAGCCCCCTGCATAAAAAAAATTGTTTTCATCCATGTGTCTTTGCTGGGAGTGTACATCGCCATATTGGTTTTCCGGCGATGTACACTCGCTATGCTGTTTTGACATAGAACCGTGCATATGTATGTTTTTGATCTCCCAATTGCGAAGGTATTCCACTTCACATTTGTTGTTTGGCTGTTAATGTTAGTAACATCTCTTGCTCTTTTATTCACATTTCACAGTGGTAAAATGACTGAAATCATTAGCCATCTACTAGAAGTAGGCTACAGTCCACTACATGGCAATATTTCCAGGGGGTTTGGTTACTGTAATGACAAATGCTTTCCATATACTCTGCATGCCACAGCTCTGAGTCTGTCCACATAATGACTGATTTAAGAATAGTTACATGGAATGTACATGGTGTTAATCATCCCATTAAAAGGAATAATGTTTTAAATGATCTTATATCAGTCAATTGTGACATCACTCTCATACAAGAAACCCATCTACTGCCTGATGAGGCTGCTAAGTTAGATAGGGGTTGGTTTGCTCAGGAATTTTCAAGCGGTTAAAATACAAAAAGAGGGGAGTTTTTATTTTCATTAACAGAGGGACTCTGCTAGTAGTGGATAGTACAATTAAGGATGACCAAGGGAGATTGGTCCTGATTAAGGGGAAATTACAAAGTAGGGAACTCATTATAGGGAATCTTTATGCTCCCAATGAGGGTGATGCTCAGTTTTTCTTTCAAGTTAGCACAGCAAGTTGCAAATTTATCCTAGACAAAGCTTGTATCACACTGGGAGGAGATTTTTATCTAGTAAGGGACCCCTTATTTGATAGAAATCCTGCAGAACAGGGAACACCTTCCCATGCCAATGCAAGGGCTGCAGTTCAGCCCACATGTCAGGAGCTAGGGCTGGTGGAGTGCTGGCACCCGCTACATCCCACAATACTTTACCAACAAGTTTGCAAGGCATACGTTTGACAGCCATCTAGACTACTTTCTCACCTGTGCCAACTCCATCTCCAAAATCCAGGACATTACTATGCAACCCCTCATTTTATCTGATTATGCCCCTGTACTATTTTCTATTTGCCTCCAGCAAACACATCCCAAATCCCAGAGATGGAGATTTAATCCCTTATTGCTCAAATCCTCACATTTTCGTGAGTGGGTGACATATGAAATTAATCACTATTGTGTCTGTAAGAAAGTCCCTGACACCTCTCATTCAGTGTATTGGATGCTTTTAAAGCATATGTTAGGGGCAGAATTATTAGCTATGTGGCCAGACAGAATAACCTTAGAAAACAGGAATTTGCTCAGCTTATGGCACAGTTGTGTGCAACAAAAAGGGCTTACTATGAAAAGTAGCAGCACACCGAACAGGAGACATGGGAACTCACACTGCTAAAATACATAGAGAATAATGGATATGCAAGTGTGCGTTATGGATTTTGTTTTACACACCCAAGGTGTGTGATGACCCATAAACCTCGCGAGCGAAGCTCGAGGGGTTTATTAAGTCATCACACACCGAGTGTGTGTAAAAAAAATTCATAAGAACACAATTGCATATCTTGTATTTTTTATAATTACTGGTGTAAGACAGTGTCTCCCCTACCTACAGACACTCACTTTTTCTCCCTCTCTGACTTGCTGTCAGCACACACACACACACACACACACACACTCCCTCTCTCTCTGACACAGAGTCACACACACTCCTTCGCTCTCTCCGATGGACTTTTTGGGGGGATTTTCTGATCAGCTACCTTGTCTCTGCAGTATCTCTATTGCCTGGTCCTGGATCACACTCCGAGTCAGTGTCTCCTGATTGGGGGACACTGCGGGATCAAACAGATATTTGGGGGTATTTAAAAGGCAAGATCAACCAGATGAAGAATATAAAATGCAGAAATATTGGGAGGTTAGTCAAGAGTAGCAGCTCGTCAGTAAGCGGAAAACCAAGCTGCCATTTTTTTAGTACTGTTCAGCCCACCCACACACAGAGTGCAAGCCAATGAAGTGGTGCAATATGCTCAGGACAGACAAAGGACACTGGAGGTGAAAAAAAAATTTAGTGAACACCGTAATAACTCATTTTCGTGTTATTACGCCGTTTTGGAGACCGTGAAAACAGGTTGATAAAGGGGGTCACCAGTAATTATATATAGAATAATGCATGGGGAAGTGTGTGCATAAAATCTGAGTTGGCACACACTTCCCTATGTTTTATTTTTTATAATAGCTGGTTCCTTTGATTTTTGTTATTGGACAGGTACTTGTTAAACAGCCTAACATCGGTCCTGAGTTTTCTTAGTGTTTCTTTTTTTCTTGCTGCTCTATGAATTTTTGTCTTTCTAGGTCACTAGGTTGCTGAAATGGGGATGAATGTGCCATTTCTTTAGGTGGATAGACAGATGTTAGTGGACCACTGGTTATTTTTCATTTCTGTGAGAACTGTGTCTTTCTTCAACTGCATGTAAGTTAGATTCCCATTCAGCGATTTCTGTGAGGTTAGTGCAATCAGTTTGACAATGTAAGGAGCCAGTAGCACTAGCATGAGAGTGATTTTAGAATTTTTGCAAAAGGTGCTTAAACTCTGTTATACATGGACGATTATACATATATGTGTATAATCAAGCTCTGTTATACATGGGTGATTATACACCTATGTGTATAATCAAACTACATTATACATGGTCGTGTATAATCATTCATGTATAATGGAGTCTGACAGCTTCTGCCCACAGCTGATAATCATCACTAACCAGTTATTATAAAGTAAATAAACTCCATCATCAGCAGGCAGACATAGCCCTTGTCTTCCTTAAACAACACTACTGGGAAAATGGAGAAAGGGCTAGCAAACTGCTGGAATACAAACTTAGCAAAAGGAAAATGGAGACACAAATCCCTCAGATTAGACTGCCCCAGGGTATAGGCAAGGCAAGGCAAATTTTATTTATATAGCACCCTATCAAGAGGCTCAGAGTGCTTAACACATATAATAATAAAAAATTCTATAAACATCTCAACAATTACATTAATCAAAGAAGATTACAAGCTTTTTCAAATAAATAAGTTTTAAAAGGTCTCCAGCATGCTAGCAGGCTTAATATATGGTGGAATAGAATTCCACAACAGCGGTGCTGCCACCTGAAAGGCCCTATCTCCTGATCTTTTTAAGTGGGAGAAAGGTATGACTAATAAGCCAGCCTTGGCGGAGCTTAGGGGGCGTATAGAAGAGTACAGAATCAGGAGCTCTTATAAGTAGACAGGTCCCAGGCCACGTAGGGCCTTGTATGTTAATAAACCTATCTTGAAGGTGATACATGCACTCACAGGTAGCCAGAGCAGAACACACACAAAACAAGAGTGACACAATCCCTCACTGAAATATCCATCAGCATTCTGGCAGCAGCATTCAGCACTAGGTGCAGTTGCTGCATCAATCCTCCACACAGCCCCGCTACAGGGCTTTACAGTAATCGAATCATCTATTAACAAAGGCATGGACAACCGTAGCCAGATCAGTAGGAGTCAAAAATGGTTGGATTCTGGCAATATTGCAGAGATGGAAAAAAACGGCCCTAATGACTGACTTCTGACCCTGTGTGCAACAATCAGGCATTCCGAGAGTATTACAGTACATGAAACTTTATGCTTCATCGAGTCAGTGTTCCTCACAAGAAATAGAGTAATTCCTATCAAAAGTGCAGCTTCCCAAGCTCCAGCCATCTGCTGCAGAGGAATTAGATGAAGAGATTACACGCACTGAAATCCTTGTGTCAATCAGAGCTTTGGCCCTGAGGAAAGCGCCAGGCCCAGATGGGTTAAGCACAGATTTCTATCAGAGTTTTACCCAACCCCTTATTCCCCATTTATCTGCATTATTCACAGAGATACAGGCTAAGGGATCTCTAACAAATACCCAATAGGAAGCTACCATCATACTGTTCCCCAAACCTAACAAACATACATTATGTTCTAGTTACAGACTCGATTTCACTATTAAATGTAGATGCCAAGGTTTGGGCAAAAATTGTGGCTAATAGACTTGATAAAGTTCTACATTTAATAGCATACAAAAGCCAGGTCAGTTTCATGAAGGGGAGGCAAGGGAGAGACAATATGAGAATGCTGCTAAACCTGCTGCATGCTGCCAGCTTCTCATCAAGAACCACAGCGGTAATAGCAATGGATGCAGAAAAAGCTTTTGACTTTGTGGAGTGACGTGACAGGGTTGGTTAGACCCTATCCCATTTTTGTTGTGTAGGAGGGAGTCTGAAGCAAGAATTCTGAATACTATCTCTGTCTTTTCTGACTTTCTATTTGACTATGCAGTCAAATCTTGCCTTTACCTGCTGTACTTTCCTTTTTCACTGTCCCTACCTTGCTTATGTATGTTTGTAAGGCATATGTATGAAATGGGGTTCCCTGATTTATAAACTAAATATAGTTTGTTTATTGATGAAATGATTGCAGAGGCAGCTGTGACAGAGTGCGACCTTAGACCTCAGACTGGTGGAATCTGTCACAATGCTCTGGCCAGCTACTGGCTGGGTCACAGTGTTACCTGTATACCTAGCAACCAACAAGTACAAAGTCTGTCTTTCAGAGAAGATGGGGGAGATTGACTTGAAGAGAGACCGGGGAAGACACAATGCTTTCATGTCCTGAATTGTCTTCTAATTTGTTGTGTGTAGACTGACCTGAAGAGAGGCAGGACATGCTGTTTCCATGTCTTGAATTGTTTTCTGATTTGCTGTGTGACGATTGACCTGAAGAGAGACAGGACATGCTGTTTCCATGTCTTGAATTGTTTTCTGATTTGCTGTGTGACGATTGACCTGAAGAGAGACAGGACATGCTGTTTCCATGTCTTGAATTGTTTTCTGATTTGCTGTGTGACGATTGACCTGAAGAGAGACAGGACATGCTGTTTCCATGTCTTGAATTGTTTTCTGATTTGCTGTGTGACGATTGACCTGAAGAGAGACAGGACATGCTGTTTCCATGTCTTGAATTGTTTTCTGATTTGCTGTGTGACGATTGACCTGAAGAGAGACAGGACATGCTGTTTCCATGTCTTGAATTGTTTTCTGATTTGCTGTGTGACGATTGACCTGAAGAGAGCAGGACATGCTGTTTCCATGTCTTGAATTGTTTTCTGATTTGCTGTGTGACGATTGACCTGAAGAGAGACAGGACATGCTGTTTCCATGTCTTGAATTGTTTTCTGATTTGCTGTGTGACGATTGACCTGAAGAGAGGCAGGACATGCTGTTTCCATGTCTTGAATTGTTTCTGATTTGCTGTGTGACGATTGACCTGAAGAGAGACAGGACATGCTGTTTCCATGTCTTGAATTGTTTTCGATTTGCTGTGTGATTATTGACCTGAAGAGAGACAGGACATGCTGTTTCCATGTCTTGAATTGTTTTCTGATTTGCTGTGTGACGATTGACCTGAAGAGAGACAGGACATGCTGTTTCCATGTCTTGAATTGTTTTCTGATTTCTGTGTGACGATTGACCTGAAGAGAGACAGGACATGCTGTTTCCATGTCTTGAATTGTTTTCTGATTTGCTGTGTGACGATTGACCTGAAGAGAGACAGGACATGCTGTTTCCATGTCTTGAATTGTTTTCTGATTTGCTGTGTGACGATTGACCTGAAGAGAGGCAGGACATGCTGTTTCCATGTCTTGAATTGTTTTCTGATTTGCTGTGTGACGATTGACCTGAAGAGAGACAGGACATGCTGTTTCCATGTCTTGAATTGTTTTCTGATTTGCTGTGTGACGATTGACCTGAAGAGAGGCAGGACATGCTGTTTCCATGTCTTGAATTGTTTTCTGATTTGCTGTGTGACGATTGACCTGAAGAGAGGCAGGACATGCTGTTTCCATGTCTTGAATTGTTTTCTGATTTGCTGTGTGACGATTGACCTGAAGAGAGGCAGACATGCTGTTTCCATGTCTTGAATTGTTTTCTGATTTGCTGTGTGACGATTGACCTGAAGAGAGACAGGACATGCTGTTTCCATGTCTTGAATTGTTTTCTGATTTGCTGTGTGACGATTGACCTGAAGAGAGACAGGACATGCTGTTTCCATGTCTTGAATTGTTTTCTGATTTGCTGTGTGACGATTGACCTGAAGAGAGACAGGACATGCTGTTTCCATGTCTTGAATTGTTTTCTGATTTGCTGTGTGACGATTGACCTGAAGAGAGACAGGACATGCTGTTTCCATGTCTTGAATTGTTTTCTGATTTGCTGTGTGACGATTGACCTGAAGAGAGGCAGGACATGCTGTTTCCATGTCTTGAATTGTTTTCTGATTTGCTGTGTGACGATTGACCTGAAGAGAGGCAGGACATGCTGTTTCCATGTCTTGAATTGTTTTCTGATTTGCTGTGTGACGATTGACCTGAAGAGAGACAGGGCATGCTGTTTCCATGTCTTGAATTGTTTTCTGATTTGCTGTGTGACAATTGACCTGAAGAGAGGCAGGACATGCTGTTTCCATGTCTTGAATTGTTTTCTGATTTGCTGTGTGACGATTGACCTGAAGAGAGGCAGGACATGCTGTTTCCATGTCTTGAATTGTTTTCTGATTTGCTGTGTGACGATTGACCTGAAGAGAGACAGGACATGCTGTTTCCATGTCTTGAATTGTTTTCTGATTTGCTGTGTGACGATTGACCTGAAGAGAGACAGGACATGCTGTTTCCATGTCTTGAATTGTTTTCTGATTTGCTGTGTGACGATTGACCTGAAGAGAGACAGGACATGCTGTTTCCATGTCTTGAATTGTTTTCTGATTTGCTGTGTGAGATTGACCTGAAGAGAGACAGGACATGCTGTTTCCATGTCTTGAATTGTTTTCTGATTTGCTGTGTGACGATTGACCTGAAGAGAGACAGGACATGCTGTTTCCATGTCTTGAATTGTTTTCTGATTTGCTGTGTGACGATTGACCTGAAGAGAGGCAGACATGCTGTTTCCATGTCTTGAATTGTTTTCTGATTTGCTGTGTGACGATTGACCTGAAGAGAGACAGGACATGCTGTTTCCATGTCTTGAATTGTTTTCTGATTTGCTGTGTGACGATTGACCTGAAGAGAGACAGGACATGCTGTTTCCATGTCTTGAATTGTTTTCTGATTTGCTGTGTGACGATTGACCTGAAGAGACAGGACATGCTGTTTCCATGTCTTGAATTGTTTTCTGATTTGCTGTGTGACGATTGACCTGAAGAGAGACAGGACATGCTGTTTCCATGTCTTGAATTGTTTTCTGATTTGCTGTGTGACGATTGACCTGAAGAGAGACAGGACATGCTGTTTCCATGTCTTGAATTGTTTTCTGATTTGCTGTGTGACGATTGACCTGAAGAGAGACAGGACATGCTGTTTCCATGTCTTGAATTGTTTTCTGATTTGCTGTGTGACGATTGACCTGAAGAGAGACAGGACATGCTGTTTCCATGTCTTGAATTGTTTTCTGATTTGCTGTGTGACGATTGACCTGAAGAGAGACAGGACATGCTGTTTCCATGTCTTGAATTGTTTTCTGATTTGCTGTGTGACGATTGACCTGAAGAGAGACAGGACATGCTGTTTCCATGTCTTGAATTGTTTTCTGATTTGCTGTGTGACGATTGACCTGAAGAGAGACAGGACATGCTGTTTCCATGTCTTGAATTGTTTTCTGATTTGCTGTGTGACGATTGACCTGAAGAGAGACAGGACATGCTGTTTCCATGTCTTGAATTGTTTTCTGATTTGCTGTGTGACGATTGACCTGAAGAGAGACAGGGCATGCTGTTTCCATGTCTTGAATTGTTTTCTGATTTGCTGTGTGACGATTGACCTGAAGAGAGACAGGACATGCTGTTTCCATGTCTTGAATTGTTTTCTGATTTGCTGTGTGACGATTGACCTGAGAGAGACAGGACATGCTGTTTCCATGTCTTGAATTGTTTTCTGATTTGCTGTGTGACGATTGACCTGAAGAGAGACAGGACATGCTGTTTCCATGTCTTGAATTGTTTTCTGATTTGCTGTGTGACGATTGACCTGAAGAGAGACAGGACATGCTGTTTCCATGTCTTGAATTGTTTTCTGATTTGCTGTGTGACGATTGACCTGAGAGAGACAGGACATGCTGTTTCCATGTCTTGAATTGTTTTCTGATTTGCTGTGTGACGATTGACCTGAAGAGAGGCAGGACATGCTGTTTCCATGTCTTGAATTGTTTTCTGATTTGCTGTGTGACGATTGACCTGAAGAGAGGCAGGACATGCTGTTTCCATGTCTTGAATTGTTTTCTGATTTGCTGTGTGACGATTGACCTGAAGAGAGACAGGACATGCTGTTTCCATGTCTTGAATTGTTTTCTGATTTGCTGTGTGACGATTGACCTGAAGAGAGACAGGACATGCTGTTTCCATGTCTTGAATTGTTTTCTGATTTGCTGTGTGACGATTGACCTGAAGAGAGGCAGGACATGCTGTTTCCATGTCTTGAATTGTTTTCTGATTTGCTGTGTGACGATTGACCTGAAGAGAGATAGGGCATGCTGTTTCCATGTCTTGAATTGTTTTCTGATTTGCTGTGTGACGATTGACCTGAAGAGAGACAGGACATGCTGTTTCCATGTCTTGAATTGTTTTCTGATTTGCTGTGTGACGATTGACCTGAAGAGAGGCAGGATATGCTGTTTCCATGTCTTGAATTGTTTTCTGATTTGCTGTGTGACGATTGACCTGAAGAGAGGCAGGACATGCTGTTTCCATGTCTTGAATTGTTTTCTGATTTGCTGTGTGACGATTGACCTGAAGAGAGACAGGACATGCTGTTTCCATGTCTTGAATTGTCTTCTGCTGACCTGGAGAGAAGGTGTTTTCTGCTCAGTGGACCTGATCTGAAGAAGGAGAAGAGATGCTGGAATGTTTTCTAATTTGTTTATTTTTTTCTTGTGATTTAGAATAATAAATCACCACTTGTGGATTTTTACAATTTCTCCTGGACTGCTTATGTTTCCTGACCTGGGCCTCCATTATAGTTAGTAGCAGAGGTATCTTTTTTTTTTTTACTTGTTTAACCAGGAGTAGCACACTAAGCTGAAAACTTTTTTACAGGTGTGACCTGGGAGCACAGGGAAGTTAAGTGACTTGCTCAGGGTCACACAGTATGCAAGTGGAAGCTGTGGGATTCAAACCCAGGTCTGGTCTGTTGGATGTCACCAGATTTGAAGCTCAGAGCCTTAAACCACTGCACTATACTGCCTGGATTAACTAAATTTACCATCATTTGGTGTCAGAAGCCATACCAGATCCAGAAGCCTCTCCACAAGTGGGAGTATCTGTGGCATATTTTGCACAAATTTGGCATAGGTCCTGGTTTTATAAGTTGGATTAAGACTTTTGTATTGTTCTCAGAGGGCAACAGTCCTTGCAAATGGTTTTCTTTCAGAGGTCTTCCCACTCCAGTGGGCAGGGGTGCCCTTTAAGTCCCTTGCTCCTTGTATTAGCTATGGAGCCACTAAGTGTAGCATTAAGACAGGACAAACAGATTAGGGGCATTGCAATTGGGTCTAAACAATATCCTGCTCTTTTTTATGAGTATGATTTGTCGCTGACTCTTGAATCTGTGTGGAAATCTCTCCCCAAAGTGTTGCAAATTCTAAAGGGCTTTGGCTGCATATCTGGACTTAAAGTAAATTGGGACAAGTCAGAGATCATGGCAATAAGAGGGATGGTAAAGGTGGCACTGACCCATTGCCTGTATCAATTAAAGTGTGCCCATACCAGTATTCAATATCTGGGGAATGCAGGTCATGCCCTCAATTCAGGACCTACTAAAAACTAATTTCTCCCCTCCATCACTAGATTCCCTTAGAGATGACTTAGGTAGATGGAGCAAACTTAACTTAATCCTCATAGGTAGATTTACAGAATCCAAAATGATGGGACTGCCATGGATTCTGTACTGTGTTGATGACTTGCCTATAGCAATCCCCAAACACATATGGAATAAAATAGATTGATTATTTTAGGGGCAAAAATGGTAGGGGAATTCAAAAATGCATGTGACAGACATAACGGAACTCTAGTGATATTAAAAAGAAGGTAAGACACAGATCATTTAGGATCTGTGGTTTATGAAACAGGTAGGGAAAATGGGCAGACTAGGTGGGCCAAGTGGTCCTTATCTGCTGTTAAATGCTATGTTTCTATCACAACATTTTTATGGGTAAATCAACATCTCAGATTTAGCAAAAAAATAATTCTTCAGGCACCTGTACAGAAAGGTGGGTGGAACCTACCTTGGATGGAAAAATACCACAAGGCACAAATCATTGGCCAGGCATTCCATTAGCTCACCCCTAATCTAACCAAGATCCCTCTTTCGGTAGAGGCTGAGCAAGAAATGTTAGGCACTCAGCCAATTTGCTTGGCTCTAAGAAATCCCCTTAAGTTTAAGAGAAACCTCACCTCACCCATAATTCACACTAGGAAAGTATGGTTACAGCTTTGAAGATTAAATGGATGAAAAAAACAATCCTTTGGTTCTTGGTCTGGGAACCATTGTGGGACAATACGATTCTGACCATTGATAAATCACCCAGGCGCTGGTATGACTGGAAAGGCAAAGGTATTCATAATGTAGGACATTTTCTTATGCCTGACTCTTTCTCCCTTAAATCCTTTACTCAACTCCAGTTAGAATTTGGCATAAAAAAAAAGACCACTGGAAATTTCTACAATTAAGACAAACATTACATCCCCTTTTGACCATTTGACCAAGGGAGTTTTTAGAACACCAGGAAGGATTACCCATAATTATTGCATCCTGGCTTAAAGTCTAAAAAGTGAAAGGGGGGAATATATACAAACATTTGCAATCATATAATCTACCAAGCTGGGATCCCCACTGATTGCAATGGGAACAAGAATTAGGTATCACCATAAACCCACAGACATGGGGAAAAGTGTTGGGAGTGTGCACGTACAAATAATGTTGGTCCCAGCTGCAACTTATACAGAAAAAGATCCTGGGGAGATCAAGCTCAAGTTTATTTCCAGGAAAACTCTGTTGAGCAAGCTCATTTTCAAGGTGGTCCTGAGAGGCTCAAGACAATACAAAACAGTAACATGTCAAATACAAAAAGTGCGACAAAATGGTAACATGTCAAATACAAAAAGTGTGACAAAACAGTAACATGTCAAATACAAAAAGTGCGACAAAAGAGTAACATGCCAAATACAAAAAGTCAAATACATAAAGTGTGACATATAAATGCAAAAGGATTGAACAGTGAGGAGAAACTGCCCAAATTTCATAAACTAACAATGTGAAGGAACAATACAATTTAATTACATAACAATAAGGAGAAAAAAAAAAAGGAATGTAATTATGGACCTTGTAACCAGTGCAGTCCGGTGCTGCACAGTTCAGAACAATACAGAACAATATAACGTATATTGATGCTAAGTAGGTATAACTGAGGGGGGAGGTGAGGAGGGGTGCAGAGAGCAGAAGGATAGGGTGGAAAGATTGGTGGGGGGTCAACAGGTGCAGGGCAGGCAGTGGTTAGTGGCAGTTGCATGATTCTGTTAAGCAGCTGCTGATTAGAGATTTAAAGGCATTTAGTGATACTAGGCGAGTTAGTTTGAGTATGGATTGCACTTTGTTCCAGACTGATGCGAGGACATAGCCAGTGGCAGCTTTGCCATAGAGAGTGCGGAACCTGGGGACATCTAGTATAATGAGGAAGGTTTTCTTGAGTGAGTAACAGCTCAGAGAATGGTGGAACAGACATGGTATATAGGGTGGTACAGTACCTTGTCGAGGAGAGCTTTATAGAGTCTTGTGCAGCTGTGCATTAAATATCTGGTGGTTAGTGAGGGCCATCCTGCTTTGGAATAGAGCTTACAATGGTGGATTCTGGTGGAAGCGTTTGTGATGAATTGGATAGCATGGTGGAATAGTACATCCAGCTTGTGCCGACGGGTAGTCGAACAGTAGCTGTAGATAAAATTCACGTGATCCAGTAAGGGTATAAAGGTGGCTTGGATCAGCTGTTGTCTGATATCACTGGGGAATAATAAGGATTTGTTTTGATAGAAGAAACCTAATCTTGTGTTTAATTTTTTGGATAGCGCCTCAATGTGGACAGAGAAGGAGAGACTATAGTCAAGCCAAAGGCCTAGATATTTGAGCCTATCCACTGCCTCTAATGTTTTGTCTAGAAGGGTAGTGATGGACAGGGTGGTGGTATTATTTTTGGAGGCAGGCTGGGGATTTGTAGGCAGAAGAACATTAACTTGTATTTTTTTTAGCATTAAGATGGTATAGGACACCTGACAGACTGGTGAAAATGGGTCTGCAGCAATCGGACAGATGCTGGAGATGCCATCAGAGAAAGGGCACTATATTTTTTTTCCTTTGGGACTGCCCAATACTGCATCAGTTTTGGGAGGAAGTGATAGAAGCTCTTCAACAGGTCATACAAATACAACTTCCAAAAAATCCAGATTTCTGGATGCTGCAGGATGCAACATCCTTGAGGGGGTACCAAAACCACCCTTCTGCTTCCTTTATTTATTTATTTAAAAGTTTTACCAGGAAGGCATATAGAGCAGTGCAATGCTCGATTCCAGATGCATCCTGGGGGAGGGGGATTGGATTTATCTGCCATACGGGGCTAGATGCACGAGCAGGCGGTGACGAAATGCTGCTTGATGAGAAGGTTGAGCTGCTGAGTGGAGGTGGTATGTCTGATCTCCGCTGGGAGGGAGTTCCATATGTAAGGCATATGGTACTTGAAGGCATGCTATCCTTTGGCGGAGGACATATGCAGGAGGGAGAGACTCCACTGCAATGGAAGGTAAAAGACAAATTTTAATGGCATGGAGAAAATCTACTCCTTCAACAATTGCACAATGGAAAAAGGGGATCATTAGGGAGGCAGAGTTTGTTAGGGTACAACATAATAACAGAGGCACGGGAAACATTTATAAAAAGGGGTGAGCATCTTTGGTCTCATATGTAACAAGGGCCGGAAGGGAGATGGCCTCTGCTAATAAGACCAGAGACTTAGTGGAGAGAGCAGAATGCTTATTTCACTTAGGAACAGGTTAGATAAACAGCCATCACATACACGCCTAACCTAACGATCCATGCAGACAATTAAGATGAGCAGTGAGGAGGCATTTAATATTTAACAGGATACTCTTTCTGCATGCACATAGCATGAAGCACCCTTTTTATTGCATGTAAACTGCACAAGTTGGGTTGACTCTGCATGTGTTAAATATATATAGACCTGGATATTCAAAAGGGTTGCGCATGGTGCAACAGGGATATGCCATGCGCAGCCCACCAATGTGCCCAAGCGCAATATTCAAGGGCAAGTTGCGCAACTCCCTATGTGCCAGAAGGCATCAGTAATGTATGCGCGGTGCAAGTGGGTGCCCGATGGCGCGTACATCCCAATATTCAGCCCGGATGTGCAGTGCATATGCTGACACAACTCTGCCATGCGCTGCCCAGGGTGGTGCAAGATGTGCCTGGTAAAATGAGGAACAAGTCCTGGCCACCCACAGGCAAGCTGCCATATTGCAGGGTGCAATACAGTAGCCACCAGCCGTGGGTCGCCACCCGCCCACACAGAACACTGTCCACAAGCTCCCTGCCCTGGGAGCAATGTGCCACCCCCCATCACCTGATCATGGGCATAAGTAAAATTAGACACCCTGGTGGTCCAGTGGAAGCTCCCCTTATCGCCCAATCCCAGGCAGAAAATGCAACACGTTCATTCACATATCAGGCCTGTGTAATACAGTATGTTCTGCCCGTCCATTGGTCCACACAGTGGACCAATAGGCATACAGACCGTATTATCCACTGTCACTCAGTGGCTGGGTGGTATGCGGGCAGGGTGCTGCCACCCGCCAATGATGGAGGGGGTGCTGGGTGGCGGGGGACCTCAGTGGACAGGTGGGAAGGGGGGTACCACTGGACCGCCAGGGTGTCTATTGCATATTCCGCCCACGATCAGGCAATGGGGGGGGTTCCACTGGACCACCAGGGTATCCAAGTTCACTTATGCCCACGATCGGGTGTACCGGAGCAGGGAACCACCTTGGGACTGCAGGGCATCAGTCCCTGACAGCTGCAGCCTGGCAGGGTGCCAGGCACAAGTCGCTGGGGATCAGTGCACCACATGCCAATGGTTCCATATTGACATGCAAATGGCCCCATTTGCACCTTGCATGCATAATGGCCTCATTTGCATGCCCAGTGCTGAATATCACAGGTAATGCACCTAGTGCAACTGCACTTGCACTGGCACACCACCCTGCTCCTGTTCCCTGTCTTGCGCTGGTGCAGTGCCATATTCCATGGTGCTGAGCCATGGTGCAGCACCATTGAATATCACCTGGTCTATGCCTAGTGCAGCCCAATTGCGCTGCGCCCAGGCTTGCACCCCTGCCCGGCGCAGTATGAATATCCAGGCCATAGTCTTTTCTCATTGCTCTGTGGTAGTTTGCTATTATTTGGGGGTTAGTTGATATTATAGAATTTGTTAGAAGTTATGTTAAGTGTCCCTTATTAATTTACACAGTTGCAAATTGGAGTGAGTTATTGTTAGAGAATTTGTCATTCTAATGTCAGTATCAGTGGCTCAGTAGGTAGCACACTCGCCTCTGAGACCGGGAGATCAGAGGGCTGTGGGTTCAGTTCCCACATCTGGCACTTGGGTTAATATCCCAGTACTGACACTGTAGTGCAGCACGAGAGGGGTGCTGCACTTCTGAGGTGCCGCCTTTCGGATGAGACGTTAAACCGAGGTCCCATCTGCCTGGATTGGTGGTAGTTCAGGTAGATGTTAAAGATCCCATGGCACTTATCAAAAAGAGAAGGGGATTTCCTCAGTGTCCTGGCCAAATTTCCCTCATTCAGTAAAAATACCACCAACAGCTTAATCTGGTTCAAGGTCAGTTGGCATTCATCTGTATCCTCCTCCCCCGGGTCGTGCCTGAAAATAGGCAGGATTTGTCTAGTGCACTTACCTGGTCAACAAAAGCTAAATAAATAATTTTGAATTGTTAAGGTAGTACTCTTATGTAAATCTATTTCTTAGGTGGATTTAAACTAATTAGAATTATATTGCTAAGCTGTGGCAACTTCATGTTCACGCTACTACTTGAGCAGGGGGTTGATTTTTATCAGTGTTTAGCTATACTGTATAATATGTTTGCTGCTAAATTACTTTAAGATCAATAATGTTTCCTCATAAAAAGATAATAAGGTAACTGACAGTGTCATCAGAATTGGGGTTATAGGTCTTACAGAAGGGAACGAAAGAATAATAAAGTGGGAGGTATACTATTTTACATAAAAGAGACTATACAGGTAAAGGAACTGGACCAAAACACAGTTAATTCAGGATGTGAATGCCTGTTCCTTGAAATCACTTTGGTTAAAATGAAAAGAATTTGGTTGGATATGTGTACAATCCACTGACACTACAGCTGCCAAGCAGGATGCTACTCCACACATCACCACTAATAACATTAGAGAAACAATCCTCTAATTACCAAAAGGGAAAATAAAAAGATACCTCACGTATATATAAAAGATAATACTTGACTGGTTATATAAACAAATATTAGTTTTAGGCATTACGTTAGCTCTTTAAATGAAATGGTTCCATTTCCAGCTGGCCCAGTGGTGCAGAGGATTGAGGCGCTTCAGCCACCTTACCTCTCCCATGCTGGCAACCCGAGTTTGGCAACAAGCTCGTGCCTCTGAGGGTTGACCAGGGGGAGAGGGCTGGGAGAAGATTAAGCAGCCGCTTAGCAGTGCTCCTCTCCTGGACTGGGGAGGAAGTCTTCCTGGCCCTTAGCTGCCACTTAGTGGAGAATCATTGGTAATTCTGGACAAATGGTGGGCTGGTGCTAGGCAAGGTGGTTGGGGCGGGGCCACTGGTTCTGGAGTGTATGAGTGCCTCCACGTGCATGCACTACTGTGACTGCCGTGGCTCGGGATGTAAGAGGAGCAAACCAGGAAAAACACCATGTCCCCTCCATCGCTGTGTATGACAGCCCCTTGGCATTCTGGGGTCCCACACAATGTGGACCCCCACTGGACAAGATGACAGGGAGAGCAGCAGGTGAAGCTGGGGGTCCTGAAGAATGGGCCCAATGAAAGGTACAAGGTGGCACTGGGGGGCAGCAAGCTATATGAAAAGGTTTTTATTTCCATGACCCCTAGTTTTCTGTGGCACTTCAGACTGATTTTTTGGAGTGGGACCCCTAAACATCTGTGGCAGCCTTTGTTAGATTCTACAGCACTGACCATTGATTTCATAGACAGAATTCTGTTCAGCAAACACCTGCGATATCATCTGATGTTACTGATGAGATCAGATGCTGCACAGGGAGCTACAGTAGGTAGTATGGGAAAAAACAGTACGTTTTCAAGAAACAAATGTGAAAAAACAATGACGTCTGCAGTGCTGCTTTGATTCTGCTACTGGATGAGAGTTCAGTTGCCAATTCTGCATCTTTGGAATCACAGAATTCCAGTGACCCTACTTCTATATATACAGTATTTAAAATTAATCACTTCAAAAGTAGTTCATAAACTGCAGTAAAAAGCCATTTAATCATCCTTGTGCAATCCAGGGGACAAAAACAGGATTAGGGCAGAAACAGGGAGACATATGGCATTAGTGTCACCCTGCTGCAGCAAAACAGACTTAAATGAGATCTGAAAGGAAACTCTAAATCCATATTCAAAATTTGTTTTAAAATCTCATTCTGCTGGAAGCGGTGTGGTTGACAAGTGTATGATGGATGGGCTTAAAGCTGCTTTTTTAAAAGCTGCTATGAGATCAAGCAATTAAAAGATAATATGTGATTTTGACTTTGGTTGAGAGGTTATTAAGTCCTTGATCTTTACAGACAGCTAGGGGAAATGAAGAAGAACCCACTGCTGCCCCTTTAGACTGTAAAGGCCGTTCCATATCTGAAACGGTAACACATTAGCAATTCAGTGGCTAAACTTTGTATTCTACAGAAAGCATTGTGCAGCTCACTCCAAAGGGCTGTCCAGTACTCTAGGATCGATATTACAGCCGAGATGGACATTTTCAAATTATAGTAATCCTGGGGATCAGCAGCAAATCTGATAAAATGTTCAGTCTGCTGAATAAACAGCTCTCGATCTCACACACTCATATTACTGTTAAAACTGTGTTTGTTTGTCACCTGCTATGAAATCAAATAGTGTTAAAGGGCAAAGCATGTATTTGAAAATCAAATACTGTAGTGTGGAAGTGGCTTGAAAAAAGATTTTGAAAACCTGTAATGCCACAGGGATTTTTCTCATCTTCTGGGTATTTCTTAATTGCTCTAGACTATTTCTGTTTCAGTCATCTCTGCAATACTAAGAGGGATTCATTTTCTCTTACCAGAAGCAAGCATATTCTTTTAACAAGCATTTGTCAATGTCAAATGTTGTCTTACTGGCATTGGAATTGGTAGTGCAGGAGTTAGAGAGATGCATAATAGGAATGTCAATGAAGTATTGAACTGATGCCAACCCCACCACCCTGCAGAGACTGACAGACATTGGGGTGTACCTTTGGGTCACTGGCCATAATGCTCACACCATTTCACTTCACCCTACCCTGCAGACACCGACAAGTGTTGAGGTGTGCCTTGGGGTCTCCAGGCCTTACGCTCACCCCATTCCTTAAGGAAATATGCTGAGATGGGTGCAGTGTAGGAGAATGGGGTGAACCTTTGGGCCAAAGAGTTCAAGACACACCTCAATGCCTGTCTCTGGCTGCAGGGTGGGAGTGGAATGGCATGAACATTACAGCCAAAAATCCCAAGTCACACCCCTGATGCCTGTCAGTCTCTACAGCAGGGAGTGGCGTTATGGATGGAAACCCTAATGCCCGGGCGTTTGTCGATATTTTCACTCCAAATTTTCAACATGGGCTTCTTGTGACCCCAGGAACAGTGGCACTATCAATTCGTTAGCCAAAAGGTGAGTTTGCATTGCGACTGCGCCATTTGGTGCCACAGATGTGAGAACACATTTCAGGCAGGATGTGAAAAATAACAGCTGTACTGTTCATGAGGAGGTATAAAAAAGTGGCAATGTTGAAAATGTGGAGTGAAAATATGAAAAATTGGTGATCGTCACGAGCATTCATAGAAACTGAGCAATGCTTGCCCGTAACACAATTATTTGGGGAATTTTTTTTAAACAAATTTTCAACACAGGCATTTTGGGACCTCTGCTCATGAACAGTGGCACTGTGATTTTGTTAATCTGTCCCAAAAGTTGATTTCCTACAGCAACTGCACCATTGTGTGCCAGATGTGCAAAAGCACATTGTAGGCAGTATGTGAAAATGACAGCTGTACTGTTCATAAGGAGGTGTGAAAAAATGGCAATGTTGAAAATTTGGAGTAAAAATATTAAACATTGTCGAAGTTATGAGCGTGTGTGGAAACTGCGTAATGCATGCTCATAATGCAGTCATTATCTTGAAATTCTTTCATCAAATTTGCAACATAGGCTTCTTGGGACCCCACCTCATAAACAGTGGCACTATTGTTTCATTAATTGGACCTGAAAGGTGATTCCATGTGGTGACCGTGAAATCACCTTTTGGGACCGAATAACAAAATAACGGTGACTGAGTTCATGAGGTGGGGTCCCAAGAAGCTCACAATGAAAATTTGGAGCCAAAATTATAAATAATGGCTGAGATATTCACCTAAGTTGAACCTCCCCCCCATTGATGACATTATACAGCTTACCGGCATTTCTTCATTTTGCAGTTCGGCTTTGAAGAGTCCAGACGTGTTCCCGCTCCACCAAACATCGCAGCGCCAGCCCTCCGGAGGTAAGTATGAAGTGAGAGGGGGTGTAGGAGGTGGGGTGCAGAGAGGGTTGGTGCAGATTGGGGGAGGGAGGCGCTGCAGACAATGAGGGACCATTTTTTCAGGTAAAATAATAAAACAGAACTGGACATCACAGTGCCAACACAGTAGGTTTTGTGTGAGCAGCGGCACACTGGGGTGGGCTTCCAGTGTGCCACACAATGTGGGGGAGTGGGGCATATGCTGACACAAGGATTGTAGCCCCGATGTTGGCTTTGTTTGGGGATTGTGTGCCGCCACCATGTTTATTGAAATGTTTCACCAGGAAATGCACGTATGGGAGGCGTGTCATCTCTGCCGCTGCATGACGAGCTTGTCTCTGATTGCAGCAGCACATTTCTTCCAAGTTGGTGGCACTTTACATAATTCTTGCGTCAGCACTAGCATGCTGGCTAACTGGGGAATGAGGGACACACTACGAAAGCGTGCCCTGCATTCGCCAACACTGACACACCTCTCACTGTGCTATTACTACCGCAAGATGTTGCTTGCTTGTGTGCAAGACAACATAAAAATGTTACATAGATGTCTGTTGTCATGTGTTATGCACCTGGAGCTGTAATTAGTGATGACATCAGAGTCTATACTACATTTGCAGCTGAGATAACACAGTCATGACCTTGTATGCTCAAATATTGACATAGCAGGCATAACAGGGGAGAAAATGTTTTGTGAACAGGACTCAATGATTTCAGTACCCACAATTTACTCTCACTAATATGGTAGCCAAGGGTATAGCAGACTGGGAAGCAGAGGTCATTCTGTCTCTGTACAAGTCATTGGTTCAGCCTCATCTTTAGTACAGTGTACAGTACTGGAACCTTTACTTAAAGAAGGATAGCAATCTACTGGAGATGATCCACAGAAGTGTGACCAAGATGATCCAGGAAGAACAAGGCAGGCCATATGAGGAGAGACTTGGCGGTCTCAACATGTACTCCCTGGAGGACAGAAGACAGAGGGATGCCATAAATGAAACCTTTGAATACCTTAATGGTTTCAACAAAGTGAACTCTGAGGACCTCTTCGACCTTAATGGGAACAGGTCCACTTAAGGTGCGCTGCCTCAAGCTGGGAGGGGGATGATTCAAGAGGGAAATGAAGAGGCACATTTTCACTGAGAGAGTGGTGGCAAAATGGAACAAGCTGTGGGAGGAATTATCTCCCTGAATACTGTGGACAGCTTCAAGAGAGGATGGAATAGAAAAAAATGAAAATGTGCGTGGAGGGTGGATAAATTGGGGGGCATATCAAAAGGAAGGAAGGGGTGGATAGCAGAGAGGAGGGCAATCCCTCAGTATATACTGACAAGACGTTCTTCCACTGGCACAATCTTTTATGTTCATAGCCTGTGACAAGATGCACTATATATTAAGATGTATCAGCACATACAGTATCACAGAAATCCTGGCAATCATGGCTTCACTTCACTCTACCACTTGTTGTTAGGCAGCAATGCTGACATTACAGACCGAATAGAAAGATTATTCCTAGTTGTCATAGGGAATATTTATTTATGTAGGTTTTATTTACCAGATAGGTGCACTAAACAAAAAAAAGTACCTATTTTCAGGCATGACCTAACAGATCACAGCAGTGAAGACTTGACAAAGTAATGTATATAAAGTGCAGAGAATCTATACGATTTCATAGAGTTAATACAGAGAACAAAATTCCCGGAAAAATGAACTACAACTGCCTGAGAAGTAATACAGTGCTAGACCAAAGCACAAATACAGCTAAACATAATACAAGGCTTGCAGTATAGCCTAGAGGTTAGAGCAATGAGCTGTGAATGAGCTTGGTATATCCAGCAGACCTGGGTTTGAGTCCCACAAATTCCACATGTATACTGTGTGACTCTGAGCAAGTCAGCTAACATCACCATTACTCCCAGGTCACCCCAGAAAACAGGCACTTGTACCCAGTGGGCCTTACCTGGTCCCCCCCCCCCAAAAAAAAATAATCAAGACACAGGAGAAGGCTCAACAATGGAAGAACAAGTAATAGCATACACATGAAGTTGGTAATCTGCAAATAAGCAATATTTAACACTGGGTTCAATGCAGGTTATAGACACATACTAGTTGAGGACGTAAGCAGGAGAGAGCAGTATCTACTACTGAAGGCATGATTGGATTGGCACTTTCGGACCACCACACGGTGGAGTTCCAGAGTACAGTGGCAAAGTAGGAGAAGGACAATTCCCCTAAGTTAGTTCTGGTTTGGGGGATGGCCAAGGAACCATGGATGCTAAACTTTAGGGGCTAGGACACTCTGTCAGGTAAAAGGAGAGAGGATAGGGATAGTGGTGTCAGTTTAGTTAAACATAGATAACATCTCCCAAAGTGAGGCTGTGCAGGGCAGATGGTGGAAGAGACCGAGTCTGGAGTGTCAGAAGCAGCAGTGGTTATATCTACTCATGGCCAGGGCAAATCTACAGCTATTACTGTATGCCACATCCTTTCTCTGAAGAACTATTTTGTAGGCTGCAAAGTAGACAGATATTCCATAGGTAAGTTTTGGGAGCATAATGCCACAGGCAATGGCTACGGGTAAATGGGCCTTAGGCATGAGGTTACTATATATCTTGTAAGAGGGAACCAATCTGATATTCACTGCCTTACTGTCAGCAGCTATATACATTGAGAAATGTAATGAGGGGGCATGGCTTGAGCGCCATGAAGATGGCTGCCTAATCTTTTTGCTCTGTCCTTCCCTGGGCAGAATCCGATCATTTACAATGTGATCCGGGGTTGAATTAGATGCTGCAGCATTGGGGGGATCTCTACACTACTCCACCACTTGCCATATGTAATTTTTTTCGGGGTGCAGCACCCCGCTTCAGCAGTATTAATCACGTACATGGGGCAGCGCGCTTAGCACGATAGACTGGGAAGGCCTCAGCTCAGGGTTGCACCTCCTACTGGTTTCGCTCTGTACACCAGCCGCAACATTACTTAACTTCCCTCAGACCCAATGCTGAAACAACTCTGCTGCTGCAACTGGGACCTGTACAAGGACAGCTGGAACGATTCCTCTCTTACCTGTCATGGCAGCTTCCTCCTCATCTCCACCCACTGGTTTGTGAGCTGGAGCAAACGGTGCAAACAACAATTCCCTGTTGCAGACTCCCTATCCTACATAACTAAGATACTCAAGGCCCTCCTGGTCAGGGTAGATGGGATCAGCGCTGCTCTCATGCGCACCATGGCTGATGTCCGCAATCTAGAGGACAAATTCAATGTGGCTGAGGAGCACACCGAAGAGCTTGAGCAGCAGCAAGGGATGGTCTGGCAGAGGCTCCATGAGCAGGAGATTAGGCTTGTTAAATTATGGGACCGGGCAGAAAATCAAGAGAACAGAGGGCTTCCACCTGGACAGCCTACTGGTAGTGTGTAGTCCAGGCAAGGAGGGGCTGTCAATAGCGGACAACCTTTCCGCTACCCCTGTTTAGGTGTGAGACTCAACGTAGCTTAGGGAGTGCGGAGTGCTCCCTTTTATACGCATATCTCCACACCTTTAGTGTTCTCACACTTAAGGTGAATTAGATTGTTTTGACCGTACTGCTTTAATATTGCTTAATCTTACAGTTTGTACTATTGTCTTTTCTTCTCAGGACCATTGTAACTGTGACACCACAAATCCAGCGTATACTACAGCATCTCCTCCCAGTATTCTGCTCTACAGAGTGGCACCCACCCTCTGAACCCTTCTTACATCAGGTATCACCAGTATCTCTATAGACCCAAGCTGGGAGGTAAATGGGCTCTGGTCTCTCTGTGGTGGGCTATGATGGCAGGCAACACTGGGCAGGGGTGGAGATGCATCTCTTGGAATGTTAAAGGTCTCAGTCACCCTGTCAAGTGCACTAAGGTCCTGCAGCACCTTCATTTGCTGGGAACAGAGATAGCACTCCTCCAAGAGATGCATCTCTCTGCCAGAATGGTACAATGGCTCAAGAAATTGTGGTGGGCCAGGTTCTAGCTAGTTCAGCACCTACTAAATCTAAGGGAGTAGCCATCCTGGTACATAAAGCCACCCCCTGGGTTGTGGAGGATATCAAGATGGACAACCAAGGTTGCTGGATAGTAACTCGCTTTTTGTACCCCAGTGGGGGGGTGATAGTAGGGAACGCATATGGCCCAAATACTGACACGCCTAATTTTTTAACAGGCATCAGTCAAGCCCTCACATCCCCGTTGGAGGGCCATCAGAATATCCCTATTATTCTTGGGGGTGACTTTCATGTGGTCCAAGACATTTTTTTAGATAAGTCTCTCCCCACTTCTCAAGCCCACCTGAAAACTAGGGCGGCGCTCCAGGAATTGGAGGAAGAATGGGGACTCATAGACCCATGGAGAAGAGACAACCCTACAGGGTGCAATTACACCTTCTCTCCCATACACAATACTTATAGTCGCATCAACTATGGGTTGGCAAATTACAGTGTGGCTTCAGGTCAGAGTGAGGTCAAGATTGACAACATCCTGATTTCAGACCACGCACCGATCATTTGCAACTACCTACCTCATGGGCAGGGCCTGACTTCCATTAGATGGAGGTACAATCCTCTCCTGGTTTGGGACCCTGAATTAAACTCTGTTATGAGGGAGGAAGCAAAGGCTTTCTTTCTCACTAATTCTGGGAGGGCAGTAGCGGCTGGCACGGTATGCGAGGCCTTCAAAGCGTTCCTTCAGGAGCGGGAAATTTCATGTCTGTCAGTCAAGAATAAGGCCCGCAGAGTGGAGATTTCCAGTTTGCAGGCAGAACTCACTGTCCTAGAGACCAGGTTCAAGACCTCCACCTCTTGGTTGCAAATGGATAATACCCTCCTTACTCCTATTGTTGGGCTTAAGTATCGCATCAACACCCTTTTACAATGAAAGGTAGAATGGCAGATGCTTAGATCTAAGCACAAGTTTTGGGAGGAAGATGACAAGGAAGGGAAACTGTTGGCCTACCACCTTAGGAAGCAGCAGGCCATGTCCCACATTCAAGCCCTAAGGGATAATGCAAGTAAAGTGGTCGCCGACCCCAACCATATTAATGCAGCAATGAGGCTCTATTATCAATCCCTGTATACATCCCAACCCAATATAGAGGAGGCAGACATAGCAAAAGAAATAGAGGACTTTTTCGGTCCTGCTCCTATTCTTCGCCTTACAGCAGAGTTGCGTCAGGTGCTCGAAAAGCCTATCATGGCAGAGGAACTCCATACTGTGCTATACCAATTGGCAAAGGAAAAGGCACCAGGGCTGGATGGTATGACAGCGGAGTTCTACCAGCTCTTGAAGGAAGAAATTGTCTCCCCACTCCTTCAGGCCCTACAGGTGGCACATGGGAGCGGCTTCCTTACCCCAACTATGAAGGAGGAATTAGTAACTCTACTCCCCAAGAGGTCTGTGGACCCTCTGGACTATGCCAACTTCTGACCGATCTCACTCCTGTCTGTTGATGCAAAGATTATTGTGAAGGTATTAGCCAAGAGGCTGGTGAGTGTACTCCCAGACTTGATCCACCCCTCCCAGGCGGGTTTCTCTAAGGGAAAATCTGGGACCGATAATTTGAGGCTAGTCCTTAATCTCAAATGGATCGTAGTGAAGTCTGCTGTACCGATGGCAGCCCTGCAGTGGATTTCTCTATAGCATTCAACTCAGTGGTGTGGAACTACTTGCATGGAGTCCTAGCCAGGTATGATTTTGGTCCCTATTTTTGACAATGGGTCTCCATGTTGTATAAAGAACCCACAGCCCGCATATTAACTAAAAAAGATATTTTCTCCCCTTTCCGTCTCCAATGGGGCATACTTCAGGAATGACCTCTATCTTCTTTGCTCTTCCTGCTTGCACTGGACCCCCTTGCAAGGAGGCTTATTGCGTCTAAGGGTATCACAGGCATTCAGGTGGAGGGTCAATACTACTTGGTTAATTCTTACACCTATGACCTTCTTCTTACCCTATCCAACCCTGAGCAATCACTGCCCACTGTTCTGGCTACCCTCCAGGACTTTGCGAGGATCTCAGGACTTCTGGTTAATCAGAAGAAGACTATGCTATCCCCCCTAAATTCTGCCTATGCACAAGACTGCCTGAAGGGCACTGGGGTGTTCTGGGTGCCTAGGGGTTTTTCTTATCTTGGAGTTTGTATTCCCTCCCACTGGCAGGATCTGGAGGGTGTGAACTTCTCACTGTTACTTACTTCACTTACAGCTCAGGTAGACTGCTGGCATAAACTCAACCTGTCATTGAAGGGGAAGATCGAGGTGGTGTGGATGTTTTTTCTGCCAAGAGTCTCATGTCTCTTTCTCAATCTCCCCATCTGGCTTTTCTCTAAATTGTTTCAGTCATTGGACAAACTAGTGTCTCTCCTACTTTGGGAGGGTAAAGTTGTCTGCAGGGGACGATCCAAGCTCAGGGCTCATTGGACCGGGGGGTAGGACTTTCCTGGTTCCAGGAGTACCAGCTGGCCTATAGAGTTGCCCAGGCACCCAAATGGTTTGCACCCCTTAACTTACAATCTCCTTTATGGGTCACTCTAGAATCTTCCCCGATGCAGGGGGTCCAATTGTGCGGCCTTCTTTCTCCCAGCCACTCCTTCCCTCCCCAAGCTATCCTTATCATGTTGGAAACTGGTAGAGCCTGGCAGACTGTCATGGCCTCTTCTCATATGCCTATGGCGGCTTGATAGCCATCCTTACAATACACTCCCCTGTGGGGTAACCGATGCGTTATAGTGGATAGCAAACCTCTCTCTTGGCCCACATGGAAGAACAAAGGCATCTGGCAAATTTGGGATCTTTGCATAACAAATACCACAGTTCTAATGTCTTTTGAACAATTAAAAGCTCATTTCGATTTACCAGCTCGGGACTTTTGGAGGTTCCTCCAAATCTGGAGTGCTATCTGGGCTTTTCAGGAAAAGCATGCCACAGACCCCAAGTGGGATTGGATGAACTCACTCCATAAGGTGGCGTCACATAAAGGCCTTGCAGGCAGAATCTACCAAATGGTGCAAGACTCCCAGTTGGACCACACTGACAAGTGCAGACGTACGTGGGAGGTGGACCTTCAACAAACCATCCCTCATGACAGCTGGCAAAGGCTTGTCAGAGCATCCCATACAACATACAGAGATGCAAGGAGCCAAGTTATGCAGCTGAAGATCCTGCTGAGATGGTATCGGACACTGGCTTCACTTCACTCTATGGGCCTGCTCGGACGTGCTCTGTGCTGGAGATGTCAGCAGAGCCCAGCTCACCTATCCATATCATTTGGCAATGCCTGGTGCTTATTCCATTTGGGACATCAGTTCTAGCCCATTGCTCTTGTGTGGTTGGAAGGAAGATTGGCAAGGCGCCCTTTCTCCTGCTGTTGGGGGACTCTTCATCCCTTGATCCTATCTCTGCCTTGCTCAAGAATTGGGTCCTGGCCACAGTTTGGGAGGCTAAACATATCATTTTGATGAGCTGAAGGCAGCCTCATTCCCCTTTCATTCTAACCTGGCACTCTGCATTGGCCAGGAAAGCCATCTTTGCGAGGCTCTCCTTTGCTGGCCTGAATCAGATTCCCAAATTCCACAAGAAATGGGAGGCTTATTTGCATTCCCATTTATGTTCTGTTCCACCTGCACCACCTGGCAATCCTCCCTATTTAGAGACCCCCAAATTTGACTCATCTTCTCCCCTGGCTATGGCTTTACCTGGAGAACAACTTCCTAAGTGGGAGTACCATAAGCTGGGCTCTCCTGCTTATCATTAAGTTTGCTTCGTCTCCTCACCATTATTATTTCTACTCCCTAGTTATGCACGATACTCCTGGACATTGGTTGCCCCTCCTGTTCTTTTCTTTTTATCCTTCACGATGCTGTGTTATATGCTGGATGCATAATCTAAAGTTGAACTCCGCATTTGGGACAAGTTGTGTTTTTTAAATCCTTATATGTCTTATTATGGTTTGTTTCCCCAATTATGGGACACCAGAGTTTTTTGATTGTAACAATGTCACTCTCATGATATGTTACACAGTGATTTGATCTTGAGAAGTGTGTAACGTAATGTTGGAAACAATGTAATGTTCTCATGATAGAAATTTAATGAGACATTAAGAGTGATTCCCTAGGTAGTTGAAGGAGGATACGGTGCTAAGACACGATTCATTCTCACAAGTCACCCTCAGGGGAATAAGGCTCTTTTTTAGTCTCAGTGCTGAACCAAATAGCATGGCCTGGGTCTTGGTGATGTTTATGAGGAACCTATTATTTTGGAGCTAACTGACTACAGATCAGCAGGCAGCTGGTGACTTAAAGCCGGGACATAGCTGGAGCTAGTGGAAAGCACTAAGTCATCAGCATACAAGATGAGAGTGCAATGTGTGAGACCAGCATGTGTGGTGTTGATATATAGAAAGAAAAGGAGGGGGCCTAGTAGGGATCCTTATGGACCCTGACAGAGGTGGCAGCAGAGTCAAACAGAGTTGCCAGATTTAACATGCTGAAATCTAGTTGCCAGATAACTGTTAAACCATGCTGGTGCAGTGGATGAAACACCCAGTGCAGTAAGTTTTCCTGATAGGAGGGAATGGTCAGTCAGGTCAAAGGCTTTGGTGAGGTCAATAAAAAACACCTGTAAGTTCACCCCTATCAATGGCAGAGGTGATATTGGTGGTATGAGATAGGAGGATGGTGGTGGTGCTGCTGTGGTCTTTGTAGAAGCCATGCTGCACAGGAAATAGAACACTATAGGTATCAAGGTACTTAACCGAGAGGCTACCAATCTCTCAGGTATTTTATTGAGTACCAGGAGTATTGCTATGGGTATGTACTTGCAAATCTTCTTATTGTTACCCTTTCTGAACACAGGTACAATGTGGGAGATCTTCCAACAGTCACGTACAGCAAATGACATGAGAGACAAATTGAAGATTTTAGTGACCAGCACAGGAAGTACCATGGCAGAATCCCTCAATATTTTTTGTTAAATATCATCAGAGCCAGCTGACTCAGATAATGGAATCTGCATGAGGTACTTATGTACCTCAGCACATGTGACAAATTTAAGGTAGAAGGGGGTGAGGGGTTGGTGCTGTCAGTGGGGGGAATGGGAGGTGAAGCAACAGAAAGAGGGAAGGACTCCCTGTAGGCTGTTGGGTCTGTGAAGCTATCTAAAAACCACCCCACTTTAATGTGTTTATCACTGTTTACCTTGTTTCAGCTTAATATTGCCTTTTCCATTGTAAACTCTATCTGACAATCATTCTCTACGTTCTATTTCCATATTCAACAGGAAATAACATTTTCCAAGTGAAATAACATGTTTGAAGTATAATAATGTGTTCTAAGTGAAAATAAGTATTTTTTAACCCCCCCAAAATAAAATAAACGGTATCTGTAAATGAAACACCACTCATTTTGTATATCTTTTTTTGCTGAACAACTTTTGTGCTCACAGTACCATGCTATCGTTTTTCATTTTAAAATTATTCGCATTTGTTTGTCGAAAAAGTGAAAAGAAGCTACATTTTTTGCTTTTTTTTGTTAATTATAAAAATAAAAACTTAAAGGTAGCTATAAATAAAACAGCACTCATTTTGTAGATCTTTTTGTGGTGAACAACATTCGTGCTCACAGTACAATGCTATCATTTTTCGTTTTAAAATGATTTGCATTGGAATAAGGTTAGTACCGCTACTGAGGTCGAACATTCTAAATGAATTCCGAACCTTTTGTGACATACCCAACTTGCCAAGATATCCTTTGTGACATACCCAACTGTGAAGATGTAAACGGTATTTCACATGTGGTCAGTGAGATATCTCTTTTATCTTCATGAAAAGAGACCCACATATGTTGTATAAGTGTGTTATTGTGGCACCCAGCTTACAAGTATGTCACAATCACTACCTTGAAGGTCGGAAATATCACAATGAACTACTGAACCAATCATAGAGCAATTGTCACAGTGCTGATGAGTTGCAGAGTGGGACTTAGTCACATTTTGTTTTGTGAATCCGGCCCAACATTTTTGAAAATGTAGTAAAAGTGGAAACAATCGTTGCACAAGGAATCCCTCCCTTGCATGTTTTTTTTTTCCTGCATGTGGTGCAATTTCTTTTCCCTTTGAAAATCTTGCCCCAGTACTTCCAGAGCTGCTGATATCACAGTGGAAATTTTTAACAAAAATGTTGAGTTTTCAATCAATCAATCAATCAATCAGTCAATCAATTAAGCAATGAAATATTATTGTTTGGTCTTGACATCACATTTCATACATGCATACATCACTGTTAAAAAGAAAAATGTAATCCAAAGGGATCTAAGATAATGCCAGCAAAAGCAGTTTAAACAAGTCTGAAAATAATCATTCTTATGGCTAGCACACCTTACCTGGTTAACAAAAACAAATAAATAATATGACTTATTTCAATTAAGCATAGAAGTTCTTTTCTTTTTTGGACTGCACATTCAGTGGGGGTGGGTTACTACTGGGTGGAAGTTTCAAATTCTGTGGAATGGAATTCCACAGAAATTCAGAAAATTCTTCATAATTATTTGGAATTCCATCTGTAGAGGAATTCTGAAACTTTGAAGGAGGAATGGTCTTTTATGGATTAGTAATCCATGGTTCATATAAACCATCAATTCCTTTTCTGCAATACATTTACATATTCCATGAAAAGTTATTCCCAGCCTTACATAGAAATGCTTTTTGGAATTCTTTGGATTTAAAAAAGACGATATTCTAAAAAGCATTTTGGATGCGGAATTGCCATTCTACATGAATTCTGCTGGTGGAATCCCCCATTCTGCACAGCTCTAGTGCTAAGATATTGCTTAAACATAAGGAGCCAGATTTTCCAAGCCCCTAAGCTCGCTTTGCTGTCTTCAAAAGGGCTGCATTGGCCCTGTGTCCCTGGATACAGGTGAGTAAGAGATTCTGGCGGCAATCAGTTATGCATCAGCAGTGGACACCTGCTGCTAGCGACTAAATCTGCTTTGACAACCTTTTTGTAGACTTAGGGTGGGATATTCAGAACTGTGCCTGGCAGGGGCGCAAGCTTGGCACAGCGCAACTGGGATGAGCCAGGGCATGGACTGGGCGATATTCAACGGTGCTGCGCGATGACCCAGCACCGTTGAATATGGCACTGTGGCCACCTGCACTGCACATGGCACAGTGGCACTGCGCCAGCACAAGTGGCCAGAGAGGAGCAGGGGGATGCGCTAGCAAAAGTGCCATTGTGCTAGGCGCATCAACCACGATATTCAGCAGTGGATATACAAATGGGGCCATAATGCATGCAAGGCACAAATGGGGCCATTAGCATGTCATTATGGCCCCATTTGCATGCAGATGCACCGATCCCCAGTGACTTGCGCCTGTTGCCCTGCCAGGCAACAGCCATCGGGGACCAACACCCACTGCCCCCACTGGCAACGAGCTCCGACACCCGATCGCGGGCATAAGTATAAAACTTCAATGTCCAATATCCCTGGTGGTCCAGTGGACCGCATCAGCCCAATTGTGGGCATAGATATAACTATTCAATGTCCAATATCCCTGGTGGTCCAGTGGACCGCATCCAGCCTGATCACGGGCATAGGTATAAATATTCAACATCCAATAACCCTGGTGGTCCAGTGGACTGCTTCCAGCCCGATCGCAGGCATAAGTGTAGTAATGTAAATGTCCAAACCATCCCTGGTGGTCCAGCGGTTACCCCCTCCCCACCTGCCCACTGAGCCCACCACCCTGCTTCCCTCCAGTCGGCGGTAGGTGGCGGCTTCTGCATCCGCCAGGTCGCCTCGCTGACTGACTGACTGCCAGTATGATTGTGTGCTGTTTATTGGTTCACTGGCGTAATGAGTGGGCATGCAGACAGCCTCATACATAGTCCAGATATGTGAATGGATTCATTCACATATTCAGACTGTGTAGTACGGCATAATTTGCATGCCCATTGGCCCATGCTGTGGACCAATGGGTGTGCAAGCTGTACTGTACGCAGCCGTAGGCGGGCGCCGGCAGCTCGGCGGGTGGGGAGCTGCTGCCCGCCGCTGACTGGGGGGCGGGCAGTGGGTTCAGTGGTGGGTGGGAGGGGACAACGCTGGACCACCTGGGATGGTTTGGACGTTTACATTATTACACTTATGCCTGAGATTGGGCTGGAAGCGGTCCACTGGACCACCAGGGATATTGGACGTTATATTACTATACATATGCCCATGATCGGGCATGGGGGGGCGCTACCACAACGGACAGTGCCGCCGGAGCTGGGGTGGCCACCCACAGCTGGCAGCTGCTGTGTTGTGCCCTGCAATACAGCAGCTCACCTGTGGGTGGCCAGCTGTTGCTCCTGTTTTTTTTGGCTCAACTGTGTGCGGCACAGGTAGGGGTTGTGCCTGCATCTGCTCAGCATCCAGGCTGAATATCCGAGATGTCACGGAGTATGCGGGCCGCCCCGCACTAGCGCGCAGCCCTTACAGATGCGCCCAGGCGCATCAGGATTTGTGCCATGCACTTTCCCCTTTTGAATATCGCACTGGGGCACATCAGTGGGTTGCACATGGTGCAATTGTGTTGCGCCATGCACTAACCTTCTAAATATCCTACCCTTAGGATACAGTGGCAGGTGTGTCCAATATTGGACACATGCCACCAGAAACTGCAGCCCATTGTTGTACAGTATATTGACTGTGGTTCTGAAAATAGCACCAGCTGCATCCAAGCAGGAATAGGCCCTGTGGGTGTTGAGGGATGCAGGTCTATCACCTGCATTTAAACTTTCAAAAATCTGGCCCAAGGAGTTATACTTAAGCAATAAAACATGAATGTGTGTGCATCATTGTGTGAATAATTGTAGGATAATGGCATGACTTGAAACATAGAAACAGAAACATAGACCATGATGGCAGATAAAGACTGTTTGGCCTGCCCAGTCTACCCATTTCCCTACCTACTGGATCAGCTGCAGATCCTAGTTTTACCAACAGCCTACTTCCTCCAACCTCCCACTAGAATTGCCTTATGTCTGTCCCATGCATTCTGAAATTCCCCCACTGTTTTTGACCCCACAACCTCCTCAGGAAGGTTATTCCATGCATCCACCACCCTCTCCATGAAAAAATACTTCCTCACATTGCCCCTGAGCCATCCCCCTCTATCTTCAAATTGCGTCCCCTTGTTCTTGCACATCTCTTTTTCTGAAAGATGCTACCCTCTTGGACTTTGTTGATTCTCTTGAGGTACTTGAAAGTTTCTATCATGTCCCCTCTCCCTCCTTTCCTCAAGGGTATACACATTAAGCTCCTTTAGTCTCTCTTCATGTGACTTCTGGTGCAGACCCTGCACCATTTTAGTTGCCCTCCTCTGGACTGCCTCCATCTTGTCTATGTCCTTGCAGAGATGGGGTCTCCAGAACTGTATGCAGTACTCCAGATGGGGTCTCACCAACTGTCTGTGTAAGCTACCATACTTTTGACCATTCCTCCAACGTTGCCAAGTCCCTTCTCATCCTTTCCACCCCCCTTGTGTATCAACCCTTTTGCAGATCTTTTTGTCATCTGCAAAGAGGTATACTTTTCCTTCCAGTCGCTCTGCAATGTCACTTATAAAGACATTAAAAAGGACTGATCCTAGTACTGAACCCTGAGGTACCCCACTAGTAACCCACTTTCTTCAGAGTGGACTCTGTTTACTATTACCCTCTGCATCCTGTTGTCCAGCCAATTATTTCCCCAGGCTTCCACCTTGTGACCCACTCATGCTGGCTATCTTGTTTATTAATCTTTTATGTGGGACTGTGTCAAATGCCTTGCTAAAGTCTAGGTAGGCCATGTCCACAGCCCCTCCCTGGTCTACTGCTTTGGTCACCCAGTCAAAGAAATCTATTAGATTCATCTGATATGGCCTTCCCACTGTGAATCCATGCTGCCTTGGGTCCTGGAAAGTGAAGGATGAGGCAAGGCCGAGCGCCTTGTGCCCTTAAGAAGTGTCATAATAACCCCACAGTTAGGCACACCCTAGAGTGCCTTATTGTGACTATAAAATTATTTCTCTGATTTATATTTTAAAAACTTAGTAATGAGGTTCTGAAAATTAAGTATTTTTGACCAGTGTTGTGCTGAAATAGTACATGGTCATGTGATTAGACCTATGCTGTGCTGAAATAATGCACAGTCATGTGATCACATCTGACCAATCACAGGTCTTGTTTTCTCTTACTCATTGTATAAAAAGAGGCAGAGAATTTTTCAAATCATCATCTAGAGCAATAAATCACAGTGAAACTTTCAGGAATCATGCAAGGAGCCTTAGAAGATGCCAGATTGGCATGTGAACAGCCTATTCAAAGTATTATACAAAGGTCTGGCTCTGGTTACCTGTATTCGCACTGTATCATATCCCTTTTTTGAGTTGCAGCCCCAAATCTCTTAAAGAGAAGCAAAGATATTTAAGTTGACTTTTGATATATTTTCTGTATTTGGTGTTCCACTTTGCCCTATATTGTAACTCTTCATACTGACATAAAATGGGGATCATTACTCTCCCCCCAAAGACATCATCTGTTCTAGCTGCTTGTTCAGACCTGACTTCACACTCCATCACTGGTGACATCAAAAACTATCACTGTGGAAATGATTATGATGTCACAAGCTGAATATTTTAATGGAAAGTGTAGACAAGAGCCAACACAGATGATGTCTAAGGGACAGTGACGCTGATTTCATGTGTATACAGTAGTAATAAAAGAAAAAGGCAATAAATGTAGATGAAAATATGAAATATAAGCTGAAGCATATCATGAAATTATCTTTTTCCAAAGTTAGTCTGTGACATTATGGTCTTCTTAAACAAGTATAACCCTACTATATGAATATGGTTTTACAAAAAACACTTCTGTTTGTTACTTGTTTGTCATGGTGGATAGATCAAGGACAACACTGGTGCATGTGAAGAATGTCTAACAAAAACACTTACATTTGAATCACTCATATGTCAGAACATAAATTAGAACACTGGTATGTCAATAACGGCTTGCAAAAACACTTATGTATGTCTCACATGTCTGTTAGAGCTTGAACGAGAACAGCACTTGAAGGTAAAGTAAGTTTTCTCTCACAAAGCACTTCAGTATTTCAGGCACTCTTATTCAGAAGGGGGTATGCAACCTGGCGAGGTGCAGGTTTTTTTGTTTTGTTTTTGTTAGGGATTGCAAGAGAAATTTACAAAAAGGCTGGCAATAAATCCAAATATTATCATGAACAGTACAATAGAAAAGGTAAGAGGGAAAATGTAAATAAATGCAAGAAAAGGGAACACTCTAGACAGATGTTTAATGTCAGCACAGTGCTGTCATGTCCCTGCAGTCTCTTGCTCATATGCTGCAACCCACACAAGACAGCCTACACTAGTTTAAATAAGGTTGGTTTAATCCCAAAGGTCCAGGGTACAGAACTGTGCTAAGTGTGTCAGCATCACTTAGGATATGATTCACATGCTGCAGCTCATAATCTGTGGGCCACAGTCCCCACCCCACCCAACTCTGGAACCCTCATTAAAACTGGGGAACTGTACATAAATGAGGATCTCCTGGCATGGAGATTTGAAATAAGATAACAGTTATGCATATGGCTGGACTGGTGTGCAAACAGTGAGTGTAGCAGACCAAGACAGACACTACTCAGTTAAGTGACTGACACTAACAAATAGAGGGGAACCACATGCATCCTGTCAATACCTAACAATGCCAAACATAGCGTACATAACAAATGACAACAGAAGCCCCAAAGGCCTATCAAGTCTGCTTGTTGCGGCAGTCATGCACATCTGCCACATATTCCTCTGCACCTCCCGTCACCCTTACCTTTCCCTTGAAAGTATAATAATACTGTGATTTTTTGCTGCCACTGTCCTCTCAGTGAAGAAGTACCTTTTGGCTTCCTTCCTGTAACCGTTTCCCCCCAATTTGTAATCATGTTTCTGGTGTTTTTGTTCTCGCTTCTGGAGAAAAGATCCCCATTAGTAACCTTGTTAATGCCTTTATATTTATTAATATGTATTCAATCAATCAATCAAAATCTTTATTTGTCTAGGCGAACATCATTGCGCAGAGCTCATTTGCAAGATGGACCTGGTTATGATAAAATCTCAGACAAAATACAAAAGATGAGGAATACATATCTAATGACAATGGGACCATTTGATACATATAGGTCATAGCATACAAGACATCAACCAATAACATAGAACAACAATGTTGCAGCAGTATCATCTGCAAGTGAAAAATTGTGGATCTCTCAGATTTAAGTGACAGTATGCTAATTTGGGTTAGGTGGGTAACAGTAGAGGAGGGGACTAGGGTAGACCTAGAAGTAAGAAGCCAGGTGGTAGGGGAATGTATCATCATAAGGCATAGCCAGAATAAAACATGATTATTAATAGGTAGCTTAGATGGAGATAGGATAACTAAATCAACCGAGGACAGTGGAAAGCAGCAGACAGAGGATAGAGCATGAGGAGAGGAAGGATTAAGGGAAATGCATGTAAAAGAGGACAGGTAAAAGACAGCCAGTATGGTGATATTGCGGTTATTGGTTCCGATTAATGGTGAGAAAAGCACTTGCACAATTTCTTAATAAGACGAGAGTACAAGGTCTTGAATAAACTGATACTGATGAATGTATTCAATTTTACAGTTTTCTGCAAATTGTTCCACAGGGAAGGCAACACAAAGCTAATGGCTGTTCTGCCTTGGTGAGACTTTGGGAATATTTAATGAGATGTAAGAGTGACTTCTCAGGGCATAGGTGCTTATTGAGCTTAGTGGGAGGCAGTACTACATTCCTTATTACATGTCTGAGCTTAGTCTTAATGGGACTTCATACAACTTTGCAATTGATAAAAGTTCCTTATTTCCATTGTAGTGAAGGTACTTTTCAAGAGAGGTATTTATCTGTGCCAGCCTCAACTTAGTACAGAGTCCAGATGTCATACATCACCTGTGAAGTTCATAGCAACCATCTCAGTAGCTATAGCTACAGTTCTGTGGAGAGGCCATTCTTAGGGAACTCTCAGTTCAAACAACAACTTCACTGGATCAGATGTATTGTGGAAGTTTTTTTGAGATAGCTCTGTAGGTCCATAAAGCAGCATTTTTTTCCCACCTAAACTGGAGGGAGATCCATCCTACGGCTGCATATAATAAACAGTGGTGCGTACTGAAGGGGAGACCGGTAATAAATCTAAGAGCTCTATGGTAAAGCATATCAAGTTTTGTTAGGTAAGAGGTAGGACAGTGGCTGTAAAGAAAGTCTGCGTAATCTACTAGTGAGAGAAATGTAGCTTGCACCAACTTCATCTTCGCATCGCTTGTGAGTAGGTAACTGATCCTGAAGTAGGACCAAGTCTCTGGCAAAGTCTTTTTAGCAAATCCTCGATATGCTCAAGGAAGGATAGTTTATGGTCTAGCCAGACTCCTAGGTACTTGAACTTTGTAACGAATTCTAGGTCTTCCCCTGGAATTGTAGAGATCTGCGGTACTGTTCCTGTAATTGCTGGAATAGCTGCATGTATATAAGGAGAGAAAAGCATCACTTTAGTTTTCTTTGCGTTAAGTAAGAGCTTTTTGTTTAGGAGCTGTTTTTGAAGTAGGTTAAATTCAGATTGACAGATGCTGCATGCAGCTTGAGGTGATGGGCGGCTTAAGTAAAGCACTGTATCATCCGCGAATAGGTGGACGTTTGCCTTAGTTACACTGTCACTGATGTTATTGATGTAAATCGCAAACAGAATGGGACCTAAAATAGATCCCTGGGGCACTCCTCTTAGTAGAGGTTTAATAGATGAGAGTTCACCTTCTGCTTTGACTTGCTGTACACAGTCAGTAAAGTAATTTGTAAACCACCAAAGGGAAAGAGAGTCCAAGCCTACAGACTGCAAGGATGAGAGGAGTAGGCTATGGTCGACAGTGTTGAATGCCTTGCTTAGGTCTCAAGAATACTGCACAGACAAAGTTTTTTTTATCCAGTTCAATCTGCTAGTCATTAGTCACTTTTGCGAGGGCTGTGATACTGTTATGGTTAGCCTTGAATCCAGAAAGGGCAGGATTTAGCAGATCTGATAGTTCTAAATACAATCTCTGTTGTGTACTTAGAATTTTTTGCAATAAATTTCAACAGGACAGGGAGAAGGGAAATCTGCCTAGAATTGTTGAGGTCACAGGGATTTCCTGATTTAAGCAGAGGTATAACTGGCTATTTTCCAGATGGAAGGAAGGAAGGACTCCTTGGCTAAATGATAGGTTAAATCGGTGTGTTATAGGTACAGCTAGTACATGGTAAGCAATCTTTCAGAAGTATGGGTCTAGGGAGTCAGCGCCAGCATTTTACTTTATGTCCAGTTGACATAGAAGGTCTTCAACCTGTTTCAGGGAGGCAGGTTGCAGGAAGAATATAGAGTTTGTGATTCTGATTTCATTAGGTTGAGAGCCCAGCTGGGAGTGTAACAGGTTCACAGGAGACTTATCAAAGGCTAGCCTCGCTGTCGTAAAGTGATTATTAAAGGAGACCAAAATTTCTACCCTCTCAGTGATGGTGAATGTATTATAACAAGTGATGTATTATAACAAGGGTCTGAGAAATAGAGCTTTCTGATTGGCTGTAAGCATTCTATCTGCCTTATGTTGATCTTTTAATAGTGTACTGTCTTTCTTACAGGATAAGAATGTTATCTCATGCTTCTTTGGATGAACAGACAGCAACAGAAAGCTGAATGGTCCTATCAGCTCAAAACAACATGATATGAAGTTCTTATCATGTAAGAAACCCAGTACGCTATACATATTAATGTATTATGAAGCAGTCTAATTTCCTGTAATGAAAAAGAGTCAGACACTGTGATTAACATTACAGAAATTAGTTTATTATTATGCTTTTTTGTTTTGCACTCCCCCTCCAATTAGAGGCTGGAGCGGCTTAACAGTTGTAACAGTTTCTAGTTCCATATTTTCCTTTCACCTATAGTTTACTTCAGTGACAAAGTTGAAGCTGTGCCGATTTCTGTTTGACAGTTCAAGTTGCAGCATTTCTGACAAAACAGTCTAAGAAGACAGTGTTAGGGCGGCAGGAATCAGCTGATTGGAGCAGCTTGAAGCATCAACTGTATGCTGGATAAGAGGTACAGCAGAGCAGCACTCTGATTGGCTGATGCAATTAGACTGCTTTATAGTGGCATTTGAAGGTCTTAATCATACCCCCTCTCTTGCTTTTCTCCTCCAGCAAGTACATGTTCAGGTTCACCAGTTCCTGTTTATACAGGACATTATGCTGCCCCTGTATCATCTTGGTAGCCCTTCCCTGCCTGCACCACCTTTCTCTGCACCACCTCTCTCTGCACTGCCTTCATCTGATTTATTTTCTTGAGGTAGGGGCTCTAGTATTGCACATAGTACTCCAGATGCAGCTGATGGATCTGTGCAGGGGCAGAATGAGCTTATTCTGCCTACTGGTGAACCCCATAAATATGCAACCCAGCATCATGTTCACCATCTTCACGTCTGTTACATTTTGTGGGGATTTGAGTGGGGCTCTTCTAATCTGTAGGATTTGCTGGCTCATATGCGCTTTATGTACACAAAAGGCACACGTCTGACTCCAGCTTTGGACAGAAGTAATCTTTACCCTGCCCTACTGACCCCAGATGCATGATGAGGCTTTTATTCCTGGCAACATACTCACATCTCTAACATCTCCACACATCATGCAAGCTGTCAAAAAGGATCAAAGGCATTGTGATGGAAGTGGGGAGGAAGGAGACAGCCCCATTTTGTTCCTCAGTTACAGTCTGCCTATCATCACTCAGTGATGTAAGACAGAACCCCACCTTTGATCCAGTGTGATAGCTGTTGAGCTGTAGGAAATGGGGAGAATGACTGAACTGCTGGAAATGTTTGCCAGCTGGATACCCCCCCCCCACACACACAGATTGATCGGGGTTATTTATTTATGTATGTACGTATTTTCTTATTTATTTATGTATGTATTTATGTTTTGTTGACTGAAAAAGGAGGGCTAGGCAATACTGCCTATTTTCAGCATGATCCCAGAGATGGGGTAGAACTATAACTGACATTGTGACTCAGACTGAGCAGACGCTGCTGTTTTAAGTGAAGTGGGGGAAATTGTGCCAGGACATGCTGTATTACAATGTCAGTATTGGGATTTACCCCAAGTTCCTAGTGCTGTGTCCTGCCACTGTTGTCTTTCCTTTTCACCCCCATCATATATTTTCTTTCATGCATGCATTGTATGTTTCCATCTGCGGGTATGCCTGCACACATTTCCATCTGTTGTGTATATATGTGTGTGTGGGGGGGGGCATACTCACATGAGCATTCCTCCTATGTGTGTATATCCATTTTCAGATTTTCAGGTGTCCCTGTCTCCTTCACCCACATTTGTCACCTCATAGCCTTCTTACTATGCTCTCTTAATTAGTCCCCACTTGACGACTCCTCAGCTCAGTCACTCCTAGGTGTCTCCATCCCCATCTTCAACTTTTTGTTTTCCAGCTTCTGTCTTTACTTTGCCAGTTATAATTTTTCCTTCTAGATCCTCTCACTATTTACTTCCCTTACATATATGTATCCCTTATTTTCCATTACCTCTTCACTAACTTTGCTTCTTCTCTTGTAGATAATTCCTGAAGAAGACCTATGGTCGAAACATTCATTCTGGCCCTTTTGTGCAGTCAAGCATTCAATCTGCGTGACCTACTATCACTTCACACGGCTCTGACAGCTTCAGCTTCCCATCAGTGGTGACCCCAGGTCTCCTGCATAGTAAATTGCTGCTAGTTGTTTACTATTTAGAGGGGAGTGCCGCAGGGGTCAATACTTCACCCCCTACTATTTGCTATCTATATTAATAATATTGATGATAACATATCCAAGGCAAATATACAGCTGTTCGCAGATGACACGGTTCTGTACCTTAGTCGCCAGACTCCTGAAGCCACCTGTGCAGACCTTCAGAAGGAATTCAACTGTCTTCAGAATCAGCTTCTCTTCAAAAAACTCCTGTTAAATGCCAAAAAAACAAAAGCGATGCTTTTCTCACCCTACAGTCATGCTGGGAACCTGGTTAGTACTGGAGCGTTACTTCACATCACTACTGTCCTTGTGGAAAACCTGGAGTTTGTCACGAAATTCAAATACCTGGGAGTGTGGCTGGACCAAAATCTTTCATTTTCGGAGCATATTGAGGACTTGCTTAAGAAACTATGGCAGAGGCTGGGCCTCTTCTTTAGGATTAACCAGTTCGTGACTACAGATGCTAAAAAGTTCCTGGTCCAATCAGCATTCCTATTACTGGTTGACTATGTAGACTTCTTATACAGTCAGTGCCCAAAAGCTTCCCTTGCTAAACTGGACATGCTTTATCACAGAGCTTTCAGATTTATAACAGGCCTTCCTCTTTCTACCCACCACTGCTTGCTGTATGCTGCCATAGCGTGATCCTCCCTTATGTTTAGAAGAAATAGAAATGTGGTGTTTTGGACTCTTAGAGTTGTCACAAAAAAGCTTCCCCAATATATCTTTGACTGTCTCCCACTTAGCATGCCAGGAACTTATGCCTTAAGAAGTGCCTCATTTTTCACACTTTGTATTCCCAAGGTCTCTTCACGCTTTGGTAGAGCAGCATTTAGCTTTGTACTGCCCACCTTATGGAATAAATTGCAAAAATCTCTGAAATTGAGCATACCCATCAGCTTGGATTCCTTCAAGACCTTATTTGCCTGAAGTGTGAGGGAACACTGTAACTGTTTCCCTCGCTTCATAACATAGCCTGAGTCCTAGGCACCCAGCTCTCAGCTGCCTTCAGTGCAGACTAGAGTACTGCTGGCTCTATGGATCCATCTCATGTTGAGAGCAAACCCTTTAACTTCTCTCTGCCAAATTAGGTTGCAGCTGTACGCTAGCTACCTGTTTTCCAGCTTAGGTCCTCTACCTCCCTCCCTCCCTTATGCTCTCCCGTACCCACCATGCCCTCCCAGCTCCCCACCCTCACTATTCCCTTCTGTTTTATTCTGCCACTGCATTGAGCACCTACCTTGTATTATTTGTGTCATATGATGTACTGTCACTGTTGTATATAAATCTATTGTGTACTGGTATTAACCAGGTCCATCCTGTAAATGAGTTTTGTATTTATTTGTTGCCTTAATGATATATTGTCACTGTTGTATGTAACTCTATTTTGACTGACTTTAACCAGGTCCATCTTGTAAATGAGCTTTGCTCAACTATGTTCACCTGGATAAATAAAGATTTTGATTGATTGATTTAAATAGTACATGCAACCTGAATTCTTGTCCATGCTATGTGTCCACAGTGATATTGTCTATTGTAAACTGTTTCATTGATTGCTATGAAAGGGTTGTACTGTTATCTCTAATTACACATATTAGCTTACTAAGGCTGCTACTGTATCTTTCCTGCTCAAACTTTTGTACTTCTATGATGCCCTGGGTCATGCCTGAAAACAGTCCCTGGGACCAGTATACTCACCCAGTTATCAAATAAATAAATAAATAAAAAGGTCCTTACAGTCATTATATAGACAATAATGCATGGAGAGCTGTACATTATGAATTTTTCTTTTTTCACATCTAAGATGCGTGATGCCACCAACAGTGAAGCTTGAGGGGATTAAATAGGCATTACTCACAAAGGGTGTGAAAAAAATGAGTAGGTACTACTCCCCATATCTTATTGTGTATTATCACTGGTTTCCAAACACCCTCTTACCTGCTGCTTCCCTGCTTAGTGTCTTGTATTGTCAGAACATTAGGTTATAATATCAATCTTTATAATACAGCACTTGGATTTAACTCAGGCCTTACCCCTAAAATATTTTCAAAAATTACCAAAATTAATTATAAAATTCAAATATGATATTATCCCTATCTTCCCCAGTTTTGGATAACAATGAACAATGTTTCTGCCTCACTTAGAAATATGAAAAAAAAATATTTTATTAACACCCATATACAATAATTTAAGCATTCCTAATTTGCATAACTAGTGAGAATAATAATAAAACTGTAAACATAAACACCAAAAGTTTCAAAAAATCAAATGAAACACAAAGAAAAAAACAAACAAAACAAATATTTCAGCAAATAATGCAAATGAATGAGCAATATTCAGCACAATAAATGGTACTTGGCTATATACTGTGCTTTCAGCATACTTGATGTTTAGTATTACCGTCTGATATAAGAACAGGCAAACTTATTGCATTAGCATCTCAGATTATATATCTCTATAAGACTTATTTCAAAACTTCATAGCATGCAAAATGTATTTATTTTTGTTTAAATTTAAGCTTAACTGTATACCCAAGGTTTTGTGGTTAAAAGTTCACTATGTTACCTCCCCAGATGCCAAATTAAAGTATTAAAATTGAAATAATTAAAATAATTAATATAATTGAAATAATACTTAAATTTCTGGTTATCTGTAGGCTTGGTCTTTTTTTCTTTTAACTTTCAAAATCTTGGTAGAAATTTCTGATTTTGGATGATAAAAGCCCTTCAGACACCAGGCTTGGCTGTAGTACTTGTCTTTCCCCTGGTCTGCCCTCAAACCTGGAGCCGTGGACTCTACTGGCATCAATGAAGCAATGCAGGCTGGATCCTCCTTGCTTGACATCACGAATTATCAAAAAGTCACTAATCAGGATTTTGGTAGAAACATCAGACATGTTGATAAGTTTCTTCCCAACTGCAGTTGTTTGCAGAAAAGGTTTCCTTGTGGATGGCAAAGTTCTTAGTAACCTGATTTGTGACTTTTTCTGTTTTAGTTAATTTCCACTTAAACCTCGTGACATTGGACTCCTCTATTGTAAAGCAGCACTGGACTTACCTTTGCTGATGAATTTCACAGTTAGTCTCTTGTCCAGGTTTTAGCAGGAATTTTAAAACATTACTTCAGTCAGGATGTCCAGTGTTTGACCATATTCTTTGCTTCATCCAATATTGGGAAAAAGTCCCTTTTTGTAACAAGCAGTTCTTGAAGCTGGTCCTTGTTGCAGTCTTGTGTCAGCTCCCAGGCTTGTCCTCATCAATCCTGGTAGACACATCAATGGCTTAACCAAATGCTGATCTCAGACAGGCGTGGCTTAAGACTTTTGGCCCAGTAAGTCTTAAAACAACAAGATTTCTTAGTCCAACTGATGTAGATCCTCACACATCAAAGAATCAGGCAGTTCTGAAGTGGGCCTGGCCAAATTCGCATGTATGTGTTCAGGTTGAGTGACATCATCACCAGACTCTGGTTCTTGCAGATGATGTATGGGTGACATTTAACTCCACTCTAAAGACATCCCACTTGCTTCAGGTCCACTTTTACTAAATAAATAATTTTTCTTTTATAACATCTTTATTCAAAATAATATAACTTTGAAACCAACATTTTTGAATTTCTCTCATTGAACAGTCTTTTAACACATTTCCCATGTTTCTAGGATCAGTATTTCCTGAATTAGCCTAATAAAGGCTATAACTTTATACTTTTAGCAAAGTTTCTCAAAACAAAGTGATCAGCTTGTTCTAAATATTCTAGGCTTCAGAATAACATAAGATTTGTCCATAATTTTTTTCAAGAAATTCTCTAAAGCATTAGATTCTCTTACAAGCACATGGTTTCTTTGTTTCTGCTTAATGAAATGTGACCTCATGCAGCTTGGAGATCACCGGGAAACTCTCAACACCAAGTGACTACATTCTGCTTTTAGATACTTAATCAAAAGTTATATCCTTAGAAAGGCTATAAGGTTAACTTCCTTTTAAGACTAAACAAATCTGTTTATTTATGGCAGTTCTGATGTGACAATGTTTTGTAAATAGCAAGCATTACAAAACTCTTGCAGACCTGATATTCAGTCACCTTATAGGGCTCTACATTCCTTATTACATGTCTGAGTTTAGTCTTAATGGGACTTCATACAACTTTGCAATTGATAAAAGTTCCTTATTTCCATTGTAGTGAAGGTACTTTTCAAGAGAGGTATTTATCTGTGCCAGCCTCAACTTAGTACAGAGTCCAGATGTCATACATCACCTGTGAAGTTCATAGCAACTATCTCAGTAGCTATAGCTACAGTTCTGTGGAGAGGCCATTCTTAGGGAACTCTCAATTCAAACAACATCTTCACTGGATCAGTTTTTTCTTTTCTCCAAACTCTGAAGTTGTCTAATGTATGCTATATCCCCTTTATTGTTCAAGACATTATTTTTCCATTCCAGTGTTTAAGATTTAAGCAGCATTTTTCCACCTTTGTTAGATACCTATTTTAACCAGTCTTATAGTATATCCCACAATTACCTTAATAATTAAGCACTTATAAAGAATATAAAATAATAATAAAATATTATAATAACAGTTTTGTTCCTGCACTATCCCACTCACTATCCTTTGCATGCTGTCTTACTCTATCTGTCTGGCTCCCGGTGTTGCCCTTTGAAATTGGTGTCTTTTGCAATCAATGGCTCATGGTGAGAGCTATAGGGAGACTTGTGCCTGCTATTTACACATCCAGAGAAGTAGAGGGAAAAGGAGATTTTTTTCGCTAATGATGATAATACATAGTAAACTGTATATAATGGCAGATTTCTGTGTCTTATGACATGGGTTGGTTATTACAGAGTTTGAAAGTGATCATACACTGGATAAGCTACTTAACCAGTAATTCTTGAGCTGTATTTGCCATTTGCTGGTCAATTCCTCTGCAAAATGAGGTTAATCAACTCTGTGGAAATTCAGGAATGCTCCATGAAAATCCATTAGAGTTCCAAAAATGTTTTTCAGTTCAGGTTAATAACTTAGTTCATAGCCTGATCATACTTACCTACACAATGTTTGTAAAGCTGCTGAACATTTAATGGACTGTGATAAACCAAGACAAATAAACTATCCATGAAAGTAGTTTACATATGCATTGCTTACTCCTTAAAGAGACATGATTAATCTCAAAATGAAAACCCTGACAACTGAGGAGTGAAACATACACTTTCTACAGGGAAGTTTACAGATTTAGCATACATGAGAGTAAAATGCAAATTCACCCCAGCTTAAAAGAAAATTGTGATTTAAGGGTGGGATCAAAATAAATTAGACTTATCTATTTATGAATTGATGGTGAGTACTGATAGTGATTCCCTAAGAATGAATATCAACAGAAATATAAGGTGAGCTACTCATTTTAAAATGCACGGTTATAAAAGAGATCATTAAAAAGTTGAGATTATCTCAGAAGAAGACTGGGCCTCTGTCTGGACATGTGCCATCAAATCATGCAAGGAGAGTCAAGGTAAATTGTTCCAATTCAAAATATTGCATTATTATTATTATTACTACACACCTAAACAACTGGAGTGTATGGGATATTGAAGTGATGAGCAATGCTAGAGGTGTCAAGAACAACATGCAAATCTTTTGCATATCTTATGGGAATGCCTTTATTTAACTTTATTCTGGAAAGAGATACGTTAGTCACTGTTCCACAATAGTTGGCTCTGTAATTCCACACTTTTTCTCCTTTGCTATCCTAGGGATTGTTCCATTAGATTTTAAGATAACTAAACATCAAATTAATTGGTTATTCACAGCATTCTTAGGGGCTAAATGCTTAATTCTTAGGAAATGGAGAACTACCCAAGTTCCTACCTTACTTGAATGGTACTCATTTATGGCCTCTACAGCAAATAACAAAAGAATAAGTTATTTATTGTTGAATCAGTTAGAAACATTTACACTTATTTGGAATGCTTTCCTAAATGCTGATTTATTACTACATGCTAATTAGAGATATTAATTTGTTATAATTCAGTAGGGGTACTTACTTACTACTTTTATTATGTTTAGCTTTCTTATTTACCGTTAAAACTAAACATTAAGATTTAGGAATTTATTTGATCAACTTCTTAAAGTATGATACAATCACAATGTAGAGAGATGTAGTTTTTTTGTCTTTTATGATTTTGCCTTTCACTTCAAACTGTTTATACATTGGTTATAATCTTTGTTTTAGATTGTAAAAAAAAAGAAAAGAAAATCAATAAACATTTTTATGGAAAAAAAAGTTGAGATTATTACAAGAATATGTTTTTACTAATGATTGCTTAAACAGGGTTACCTTAATAAAAAGAACACAGGAATCCCAGATAGATGTAGGCCTATTTGCCCATTGAGACTAACCCACACTTCTAAATACTGTAGTTGTAACACTGATGGTTTACTCTGCACATTTACTGATCTACAGTAGGTTTGCCTTAAATGCTTTTTAGAATACCAAACACAACTACTGTACTGATTAGACTGTTCCAGATGTGCTCCACTATCAGACTAAAGAAATTATTCCTCAATAGCCCCCTCCCTGATTCACTTATCAAAGGGGAGCTATAAGTCCTACCTATATCCTACTTTTATAAATCTCTAAGCTGGTGTCAAACCTAAATACATCTAAGGTAATCGCGTATGGCTGTGCTCTGAGCATTAATAAGTGTTTGGATTCTGAGTAATTTAAAAAAATTCTCATTTTAGTGGTAATATTCTTGAAGTTAAGAAAATAAGAAGTTAAAGATGGAAGCAGGTTTGTGGGCCAAACAAGACAGCCTTCTGCTGTTCAGAGGATATATCCACTTAGTGGTTATTGACTGACCCAGAACTGTATATCTGTCTAATTGATTTTAAATTACTTTAGAGTAGGACTTTAGGCCTATCCCCAATGTATAGGTTGAACAGGAGGGGGCCTAACAATGAACTTTGAGGGGTTCTGCCTTACCCCAACCAGATAATACATAATTAATTGTAACTTTTTGACATCTATCTGACAACCAGTTTTGAACCCACCTCAGAATATAATTTGTCAGGCCTGCATTTCTTGGCTTCTCAGTGAGTAGCTGGTGAGAGACAGTGTTAAATGCTTTACTGAGGTTGAGCTTTGGCACATCAATCACTTTGTTTTCAACTAATGCTTTGCCTATTGGTTAAATAAGCTGATCAGATTTGTTAAAGAATATCTTCCCTCAGTGAATCTATGCTGCTTGTCATCAACCAAACTATGTGAAATAAAAAGCCGTTTCTATTTTCTTTTACTGAAATGTCAAGGGTTTTGCAGATTACAGACATAAGGCTGACAGGTCTGTAATTACTAACTACTATACACCCATGTCACCCTTCTTGTGAACGGGAGCCACGGTAGCATCAGTACAGTCAATGGGTACCATTCAATCCTAGATAACACATGACATGGTGTGCAGTTATAAGGGAATAATACACACCTTGTGGGGGTTGTTTGGCATGAGGCATAGCCAAGTGCTGCCAACACCTGAGAAGTGCATTATTCCTTTATGACTGCACACCCTGGAGTATGTTATCCCATTTATAACATATGAACATATGAAAAGTGCCAGCAGAATAAAGCCTAGCAATCTATTGAGTCTGTATTGTGGAGTCCTAAGTGGCAACAAAGGACTATACTCCCCCTCCCCAACTGAGACCCATCCTTTCTGACTATTCCCCATTTGGCTCTGACCTTATGCTTTACCCTATCCCATCCCTTTTTGAAGCTTTCCACTGTTTCTAGTGACACCACTTCTTCTGGGAGCCTGTTCCAGTTTGCAACCACTCTGTCCATGAAGAAATGCATCCTTGACTCTCTCCTGAACCTCTCTTTCTCCAGCTTAAGATAGTGCCCCTCATGTTTTTCCCACTGGGCTGGACAGGCTCTCCTTGTTCTTGCCCTTCAGATACATAAAGATCTTTCCCATCTCCACTGTCTCCCTCCTCTCCTCCAGGGAGTACATGTGCAGGGTTTCCAGCTTTTCTTTGTATGTCCTGTCCTGCTAACTTTTCACCGTCTTTGTTCCCTCCTCTGGTCATCTGCGGCAGGTTAATGTCCTTCTTTAGGCAGGGATGTCAGTATTGCACACTGTACTACAGGTTCAGCTGCACTAGCAACCTGTATAATGGCAGTATGACTTCCTCCCAGCTGCTGCTGACCCCCCGGCAATACAGCCCAACATTCTGTTGGCTTTTGCTGCTGCCATTCTGCATTGTGAAGAGTGCTTCAGGTTGCTAGTGATCAACACCCCAGGTCTTTCTCTTCCTCGAACATGGCTACCAGGACACCTCCTAGGCTGTACTCCACCTTTGGGTTCGTGTCTCCATTGTGCATGACCTTACACTTCTTCACACTGAAGCCAAGTTGCAATACTCCAGACCACCTCTCAAGCTTGGCCAGATCTTCCTTTAGGTCCTGAATCCCTTCAGCTGTATCCACCCTCCCACAGAGTTTGGTGTAATCTGTGAACAAGCAGATCTTGCCTTTTATGCCTTCTCCAGTGTCATTAATAAAGATATTGAACAGCACTGGCCCAAGCAGCAAGTCCTGTGGAAGCCCCACTGGTGACAACCCTTGGATCTGAGACCCTCCCCACCACCATTCCTTAGGTCCTGTCTTTCAGCCACCTAGCTACTCATCCAGTGAGTTTCTCTCCTAGACCCAGATCCTCACACTTTCTGATCAATCTCCTATATGGCACAGAGTCAAAGGCCTTGCTGAAGCCCAAGTACAGGATATCAACCACTTGCCCAAATGGGCTTTTATTTGTTGAAATTATAATGTAGTTCATGTGAGGTGTGCAGTATCAGAAAATGATTACTGGTCAAGTGACATGTTTTGACCAATTATGTTACAGGATTTCATGGCCAGTTTTAGAAAGCAGTATGTCATTCATTGGACTAGCTAATGCTCCTGCTAATTCCTTCAACTTCGTAGGGTGACTACTGACTGGACCAGGTGATTTATTATTGTCCACTATCCTCAATCTACATTTTGGGTCCCTGATACTAATAGCTGGTATGTCTTCAGCAGCTGTATTATCAGCACTATGCAGTATCATGCTGGTGGGTCCAAAGACTATTCAATGTTGGGGATACATACAAATACAGCAAAAGTCCATATGAAAAGAGGAGAGAAAGAAGTAGGTGCCTCAACTAGGACTTGAACCCAGGCCACCCAGAGTACCATTCCGATTGCGCTACCAGCTGTGCCACCAAGATAACTGGAAACTGGTCTGTCCTCGAGCACATTACTCTTTCTCAAATGCACAGCCTGGTGGCTACACAAATTATTTGAGAAACAGTAGTGTGCTTGGAGACAGCCCAGTTTCCAGTTGCCTTGGTGGCTCAGTTTGTATGTGTTCCATAAAATATACACACTGAACTCATGTGATTGAATACAGTAATTATTTGTGCAGCCACCAGGTTGTGCATTGAGAAAGAATAATGTGCTTAGGAATAGCCCAGTTTCTAGTTGCCTTGGTGGCTTAGCTGATAATGCAATTGGAACAGTACTTCTGGCGGCCTGGGTTCAAGTCCCAATTGAGGCATTTCTTTCTCTCCTCTGTTTGTATGTGTTCCATAAAATATGCACACCGCACTCATGTGATTGAATAAATGTAATTATTTGTGCAGCCACTAGGTTGTGCATTTGCGAAAGAGTAATGTACTCGGGGACAGCCCAGTTTCCAGTTGCCTTGGTGGCGCAGTTCAAAGCGCAATTGGAACAGTACTTTGGGCAGCCTTGGTTCAAGTTCCAGTCGAGGTACTTACTTCTTTCTCTCCTCTGTTTTTATGTGATTGAATACAGCATACATCCATTTAAATATTCATGAACCTAGCGAGGCTTGATTAGCTACTGGATCAGTCATTAACATGTTAGAAATGATAGATCCAGGGGGCCAGCCCGGTGATGCACTATGCCTTACTTCGTGCTACGCCGGTGACCCAGGTTTGGAAATGACCTGGGGTCGTTGGGGTGCCAGCACAGGTGGGGAAGAGGGCAGGATCGAGCTGCCTTATGGGAGCTCTCCTCTCCCAGGGAGACTGTCACCCCCCCATAGTTCCACTACCACAGGGTGGAAGTCCAGTGGCAGTGCAGGCGGAAGGGGGCGGCAAGTTGGGAGAGCATCTCGGAACACAGCATGTGTGTACCTCCACATATGTACATATGCACCTGAGAAAGGGGAAGGACGAAAACTGGGGAAACATACCAAAAATGTATATAAAAAAAAATGACAGAGCCAGGTGCCAACTGACATGGTGCAACATGCATGGCTGGCACACAAAACTGTACAGTATTTACTTAGCCATCCTGAACTGTACCTGATCTAAGTTCCGGGAGGTACGGATCCTGTCCTGTTTCTACTGCAGCTAAGCATGAGTCTCTCCTGACCGCTGACTGGCCCAGCCTTGGTGACAGCTCCCTGATGAAGTCTTATACAGAGGTGCTACATAGGGGAGATTAACTGGTAATCGTCAGCCACCGGAAATAAAATAAAGTAAAATAGCAGAACGGGATGTACATTGCCTTCATTACTTTTTGTAGTTCGGTTGTGGGTGGAGTCAGCTGGTTTCAAATTCAGTCCAGAACAGACACAATGGCACCTCCATGGTGACAGTAAATTAGATTGGATAAGTGGAGAATCTGCAGGAGTCAGCCAGAGCAACCAAACACAGGGCAGACCATTATACAAGTTTTTATACTGTTCTGTTAACTATTTATTTTTATAAATGTAAATACAAAAAAGTAAGTTTTATTGCTATTAGTCTTATAATGACAATAACAACCTCAAAGACAGTAATTTCCTTGGATTAATGACTAGCTGGAGGGAGGAGGCCCTCAGTTGTATCTTGGGCCACCTTCCCCCATTCAATCCCTTGGAAATGACTAACTTCTTGGTTTACTGCTTAAATATTTAACTTTCTGAATGGCCCTCCTTTGTTCTGAAATGATGATATTGAAATAGTTATTAAGAATTTGGGCTCTAACAATTTTTTTTGTACAAGAAGAAAACTATTTGTCTCAAGACTGTAGAATAAAAAAACAAAGAGACATAGAATGTGTCCCCCCAAGTGTCTTCTTTCTCATTTGCAAATTATACTACATAACCACTAGAGGGCTATAACAGCTGTCTTTTCTGTTAAAGAGGAAGCACATTATATTTTCTACTTCCTCTTCTGCTCTAGTGGGACCTGGGATACCCTCTTTCTGAGGACCATCCCTGGGTTTTTTCTGCCTGTTTCTCCGACCGAACCATACTCATCCACTAAGGCTGCAAGACTTGAACGCCTGTCCCCACTCCCATTCTGTACTGGTGGAGCAGGGCCAGAAACAGAAATGAAAGCTACAGACCAATCTTGCCACACTGGATTCCAACCTTGAACCACCTCATTGGCTCAGCTGCAAAGAGTTGCTCCACAGGTACGTTCAGCACCAAAACCGCCTCTCAGCCAACAAAAGGATTTTGAACTTATGACACCTGATCGCCGATTTATCTAGGCTTCTAGTGACTTTTACTGCCGGCTGTTGTGGCATTTAGATCTACCATGGGAAATTACAGCTGGTTCCTCGGTGTGTCACTAGCTTTACTAGTGCTCAGCTCAATTCTTCAGAACCCTCATCCCTGCCTAAAGTGGAATGACTGTTGCGCTTCTCCCTGTCCTGCATCCAACAGCTCCTTTCACGTAGTCATTTTGGACTATTGGGCTTCTTAGCTGTCTCTGCCGGAGAGTGGGACATCTCCTGAGCTGCCTCTGCAGATTACTCCCCCATCCAGACTCGAGACTTCCTACTCATGGCAAATTCCTGCCAGGACACTAGTGGCTGCAACACTAGGCTAGTATCACACCAGGAGTGGGTACAGGCCTACCCATCAACACCACCTCCCCTATCGCCCCAAAAATAGTATTTACAAATTACAGTTCGCTGCCTTAAAAAGTATCCTGCTTCTTTTACTATTGTGCTCAGGCAATGTCAAACTCAACCCAGAACCATTAGACACCCTTGCTTCACCATCAGACCTGGCAGGTATCAAAGAAATGTCTTTTATGCATCTTAATGCCTGTAGTTTGCTGAAAAAGTTCACCCTTATCCAGTCTTGGGTGAGCCACACCCTACCTGACGTCCTAGTGATCACTGAGACCTGACTTAGGCCAGCCACCCCAGACAATGAAATCAATATCCCAAATTATTTACTCTTCCAAGCAGATAGGCAATCAGGAGGAGGTGGGATGGCAATTTATGTAAGGGACAAATACTCAGCCGCATGCATAGATGCATCATCCTCCCCCAAAGAATTTGAGTGCTTGACCCTAAAGATCAAACTTTCTCCTTACAGTGCACTCTGTGTAATAGGCTGCTACAGGCCCCCTTCTGCCGGGCCTCATCTCCAGTCTCACCTCAGTTCCGTACTGGGGCTCTGTTCCTTGGAAACTATTATTCTTGGTGACCTGAACTACAATTGGCTATCAAGTGCATCAGCTCCCTTGAAATCCTTTTGTGACACTCTAGGGCTGGTGCAACTCATTGGCGAGCCTACTCGCCCAAATAAAAAGAACCTTAACAACAGCTTCCTCTTAGATGTAATTTTGGTTAGCAAGCCACATCTGTTCTCTCATGTCAGAACATTTTTCTCAAACATTAGCGATCATTGTATAATCACCCCCATTAGATCCGTGCACAACCCACAGTTTGTGACAAAGTTCTCTATCAAGAGGTGCAAATGCAACTTCGATTTGTTTGCATACGTTCACAACTTGAAACATTCACCGCGATGGCAGGAATTCTCCCTAGCCAAAATGGTTAACAGGGCATATACTATTTTTTACGATATTTTAAGTGAGGCTTTAAATAAGCATGCACCCTTGGTTAAGGTGCGGGTCAGGAGCAGCACCTGCCATTGGTTCTCGCCTGAGCTCAAAGCTTCACTGTTAGAAAGGGCTACTTTATGGAAAAAATCCCGAAGAAGCAAGAATGACTCGGATTGGTGTCTTTTTAAGAGAGCACGTAACAAGTGCACCAAGTTGGTCAGACCAGCCAAGGCCGCCTACTATCGTTCGGAGCTAGCCTCTGCTTCAAGAAATCCTTCAAAGCTCTGGAAAACATTAAAAGACATGCCTGGACACACACCTGGGAATTCCATTCCAGCAAAAATTAAGTCCGGTGGCAGCGTTATCTCTAACCGATCGGAGATATTGGGAAGCCCTCAATAACCATTTTGCAACGGTAAGGCTAGCATTTGATACTTCCCCTGCCAATGACCTCCGCACAGCTCAGGATCCACCAACCCATGAGTCCTCCCCAACTGAGGAGGCCTTCTCCCTTCTGCCTGTCTCTCTAAAAGAGGTGGAAGACCTACTGCTGCAACTGGACACCAGGAAGGGAGCAGGCTCCGACTTCATGGAGCCATACTATCTGAAATGTGCCTACCATGTGCTTGCAGTGCCAATCACCCACCTATTCAACATGTCACTCTCCCAGGGTATCCTCCTCCCCCTCAATGGAAAATAGCCCATGTCATCCCTCTATTAAAAGCAGGTGACCCCTGCGATATGAATAATTACAGACCGATCTCCCTCCTCCCCATCCTGTCTAAATTACTAGAAAAAATTGTGTGTGGCCAGCTAGGGGTATACTTAGAATCCAGAAGCCTATTAAACCCAGTTCAGTCTGGATTCAGAGCAAAGCACAGCACCGTAACAGCCCTAGCTAAGGTGACCAATGATTGGCTCCTAGACCTTGATAACAAGAAGCATGTCTGTGCCATTTTCTTGGATCTTAGTAAGGCATTCGACACAGTCAATCACAGCCTGCTTCTTTCCTCCCTAAGCACCTTAGGCCTGGACCATAAATCTATGTGCTGGTTTGCAGACTACCTCGGAGAACGGAAACAGCAGGTTAAAGCTGAAGGTGATCTTTCTCCATTAAAACCTATGCTGAGGGGCATGCCCCAGGGCTCTATCCTTGGTCCCCTCCACTTTGCAGTCTACAGTAACAATATCAATGACCCCATCAAAAAAGCCAACATCCACTTATTCGCGGACAACACTGTACTGTACTTGAGTCGCCCCACGCTGGAAGCAGCCTATGAAGACCTCCAAGCTGAATTTAACCTTCTACAATACCAGCTCATAAACAAGAAGCTTTTGCTCAATGCGACAAAGACAAAAGCCATGCTCTTCTCCCCCCTCCTTGCATGCAGCAATTCCTGCTGGGGGTGGGGAGCTATCCCACAAATTACCACTGTTCTTGGAGAAACACTAGAGTATGTAGCTAAATTCAAATATCTAGGAGTTTGGCTCGATCATAAATGTTCCTTCGCCGACCATCTCGAAGAACTACAGAAGAAACTAATGCAAAGATTAGGATTATTTTACAAAATTAACCACCTGCTCCATAGGAGGCCAAGATTCAACTGGTTCAAGCTACCTTCCCATCCTTAATAGATTACGCGGACCTGCTCTACAGCCACTGCACTGCCTCTGCACTGGCTAAGTTGGACACCCTCTACCACAGAGCTATCAGGTTCATTACTGGCCTTCCACTTTCCACACACCACTGCTCCCTGTACTCATCGTTAGGCTGGACTTCCCTTCACTATAGGAGGAATAGAAAGGCCGCACTATGGGCCTTCAGAGCAGTAACCAACAGGCTCCCCTCATATGTCTCAGATTGTATTCCCCGGAGTTTGTTAGGCACCTACGCTCTAAGGAGCTATTCCCTAATTGCCCTCCAAGTTACAAGGGTCAACACTCGTTTCAGCAAAGCTGCTCTAAGCTTCTCTTTACCCACATTGTGGAATGGTTTGCAATGGAACTTGAAGCTGAGCTGCCCTGTTAGCCTGAATATCTTCAAGGTGCTCTACGATCACTACATGAAAGCACCTTGAAAATGTTTTCCTCACCGCTAGCCCACTAATTCCGCAACTCCCCCTTTCCATCATGATGCTCGCCATGTTTCTACCCCTGGCTCTTACTCTTTCCCTATTAACTCTTCCTGCTGCACCCACCCTTCTCTGTCCACTCCAGCCTGGCTAAAGTCGCACCCCATCCATAGTAGTGTCCCAATTATCTACCCCTCCTCCGTCATTATCATAATAAACAAGTACATGACAGCCATCGTCACTTTCTGTGGTTTTAACCCAATTTTTCCCTCAGTCGTCGGTAATATATCCCTCCTCTTCTTTACCTCTCTAACCTGCCACCCCATACATGGCCTCTTTCCCCTATATGTGTAGTTGCCAGCTGCCTGACTCAAAATTTCTCTGCTTATAACCCCTGTATGCCTATGGTTGATTGTACATCTGCTGACTTCTTCAACTGTAAAATAATGTGTTTTTTTTATTTATTTCAACCTTGCATTGTACTGTATACACTTGTTCTTCCTTGTATATTATTGCTTTTTGTATACCTGCTTCTGTACTGTACTTTGATGTATTCATGACCAGATCCACCTTGCAAATGAGCCTTGCTCAATGGTGCCCGCCTGCATAAATAAAGATTTTGATTGATTGATTCAAAAGGACCAGTAGACCCATCTAGTCTGTGCTATTTTCCCTAGCTAACATTACACCTTGAACTCTGCTTGGTCACTGGTGTCCCTCCCCCACCTTGCCTCCATTGATTATACCCATGTGCCTATCACACATAAGATTGAAGCTCCCCATGGTTTTTGCCCCTACACCTCTTCTGGCAGGTTGTTTTAGGCATCCACAACCCTTTCCATGAAGAAGTATTTTCTCACATCTCTCTTAAACTTCCCCCCATAAGTTTCATAGCATGCCCCCGTGTTCTGCTGCTCTTCCTCATGTAAAAAGAGACTCCCCTCCTGTAACTTGTTTGCGCTAGTGTGGTACTTATATAGGTCAAGTCATGCCACCTCTTACTCTCCGCTTCTCCAGGGAGTACAGCTCGAGCTCCTGCAGCTGCTCCTTGTATGGTTTCTCGTGCAACCCTCACACCAGTTTAGTAGCAATCCTCTGGACCACCTCTACCCTGTCAATGTCCTTGTGGAGGTGCAGTCACCAGAACTGGGCACAGTACTCCAGGTGGGGTCTCACAAGTGAACAATACAGAGGTAACTCCACCTCTCTTCTCCTGCTAGAGACCCCTCTCCCTATGTACCCCAGGATGTGGCTCTCCTTGCCTACTGCCCTGCCCTGTAAAACTAACTCCGTGAGTGCTTCCGCTAATATTTGATTAGTCAGACACGTTCCATAGTAATAGCTCAAAGAACATTTGTACCAGAATAAATGTGCTATGCAACTGTCTAGCCAGGCTTACTTTTAATAGCCCTTATGACTCTCGTCACTGCTTGTTCTTGTTTTATAGAACGTTGAACTGGCTGCCACTTGAGGACAGAAGAAAACTGAATTATTTTCTTTCCTCCCTGAAATGTATAAACCCTCAGGTGTATAAAAGAAATGTTATCATCTTATTTATCATCTTAGATTACTTATGTAAGCAACATGCTAGGTCCCTTCATTCAGATGAATTAATTGAATTCAATATCCATAAAATGCGCACTGCTCATGGGTCTTTTGCTTTTAGCTATGAATGTTCTGCTCCATGGAATTCTCTTTCGGGTTTACTGTGCAGTGGTAGTCACAATCTTCCATCCCCCCTGTATGATACTGACTGGCTTAACAAGTCAATCAGTCCCTGAGATCTGTTTCTCCTCTTTGCATTTCAACTAGCTTATACACTGGTACTTGTGATGACTTCATTTGCTGCTGCTTCATGTTTCAAACATGTACCCTTGTTATTTATCATAATATGTTTGTATGCAATGTCTGTCTGATGCTTGCTTTACCAAGACACCATTGTACTGTAAATAAGCTTTGCTCAATGGTTTTATATGCTGAAATAAATGAAATGAGAATGACATTCTTTATATTCCTTCTTGGCCACTGATGTCCCTTCATTTTTTTAGCTTCCTTTTTTAATGCACCCTCCTGCTTCTCCAGTGCACATTGCCCCCTCTTCCTACCCAATGGACACATCTCCAGATTTCTGGATCCCTCACCTCCAAGCTCCTCTGGTTGTTCCATTCTGCCATGGGACCTGGTGTATCACTGTCAAGGAGTCCTGCACGGAGCGTAGAAACATAGACTTTGATAACAGATAAGGATCGCTTGGTCCACCCAGTCTGCCCATTTCCCTACTTATTGGATAAGCTGTAGATCCTAATTAACCAACAGACTACTTCTTCCTAACCCCCACCAGAATTGCCTTATGTCTGTCTCATGCATTCTTGAATTACCCCACTTTTTCTGACCCCACAACCTCCTCAAGAAGGCCATTCCATGCATTCACCACCCTCTCCATGAAAAAATACTTCCTCATGTTGCCCCTGAGCCATCCCCCCCCATCTTCAAATTGTGTCCCCTTGTTCTTGCACACCTCTTTTTCTGAAAGATGCTCTCCTCTTGGACCTTGTTGATTCCCTTGAGATACTTGAAAATTTCTATCATGTCCCTCTTCCTCCTTTCCTCGAGGGTATACATATTAAGCTCCTTTAATCTCTCTTCATATGGCTTCTGGTGCAGACCCTGCACCATTTTAGTTGCCCTCTTCTGGACTGCCTCCATCCTGTCTATGTCCTTGCGGAGATGGGATCTCCAGAACTGCATGCAGTACTCCAGATGGGGTCTCACCAACTGTCGGTACAGTCTCTAATCTCTGGAGCACAGCTGGTGTGGGGGTTGGACCAGTGCACTGAGGGGTCTTGTGTTATGTTAAAGAGCTAAGAAGGCCTTCATCTGGCACACTTAGACCAGGGTTTCTTTTATGTTTGGTCTCTTTCACCTGCTGCCCATCTCCCTGCTTGAGTGTGAACATCGGAGGATATGGGGGACATCCACATGGTCATCCAGGCCACCAAGCATGCCTCCTCTAGGCCTCCACCTTGAGAAACTCTAGGAGCAAAGCAAATCAATCTTTCCATCCAAGGAGGGGAGCATTCATACTAACACTCTTCTTCCCTGATGGTCTCCACTCCAGTCAGTCAAGGTGCGAGGCATGAACCCGGGTCACCAGCATGCTGATCGGGAACTCACTGCTCTATGCCATGGAGACTGCTAATTTTTAGCTTTCTAAATGCTTTCTAATTCACTTTCATTAGACTTTTGACCACTGTAGCTAACCATACTGACTGTCTTCCATTTTTATTTAATTTTGCTCTCAGCAGAGAGTACCCTGTCTCCAATAATTTTTATACTTAAAAATGTCTCACTTCTCCTCCATCTTCTTCCCTAATTGTTTTTCCTTTCCTTTTTTATGTTTGCTTGCACGCATGTGCAAGAAACATAGTGCCTTCATCGGAGATTTCGGAGGTGTGTCACCTCCTCCTCCAATTCAGTCAGTGGGCTGGCAGGCGTGGCCCCTGTAAGCCAATGCATTTTGGAGCTGTCTATGACACGCTCCAAAATGCAGTGGCATACAGTTGAAAGGGGGAGCTATGCTTGAGTGAGCACCGATAAGATATCGGCTGCTCACGCGCAGCACCCCCCCCACACGCACAGACAGACGGCGCGCTCTCCATACTGTGGCAGTCAAGGTGCCCAATCCCGCCGGCTGAGCTGCGCCCACCCTCCCAGTTGTAGGTGCCACGCTGGGAGCCCACCCCAGCATGGCAAGCACTGTAATCCTTTGGCGCGGGTGCCCAATCCCCTGTCGGCTGAGCGCCCCCCCAAGTCCATGTGCCAGCTGGGAGCCCACCCCAGCATGGAAAACGGTGCCGCGATTTTTTTTTTTATTTTGCCGACGGGTGCCCAATCCCCGTCAGCTGAACGCCTCTGTTCTCGTGCCACGCTGGGAGCCCACCCCAGCGTGGCAAACGGTGCCGCGATTTTTTTATTTTGCCGACGGGGTGCCCATCCTCGCTGGCTGAACGCCCCCTGAAGTCTCCAGCACGCTGGGAGCCCACCCCAGCATGGCAAACGCCCCACGATGTCTTTTTTTGTTTTAACCCTGTAAATAAAACTGTCCTGCCACAGGCCTCCCAACCCCTCCCACAACCCGCACCCACCCACTGTGCACCCAGCCTCCCAACCCCCCACCCCATACTTACCTCCGTGCTCTGCGCGACGATCTTGTGGACGGGAACACGTCTGCACTCTTCAAAGCCGACCAGCGAACTGAGGAAATGCCGGTAAGCTGTATAATGGGTTACATAGGGGGTTTCAACTGTGCATATCTCGGGCATTTTGGGATTTTTGCGCAAATTTTCAACATGGGGTTTTTGGACCCCTTCTCATGAATGTCACTGTCATGGTGTTATTGGCCTGAAGGGTGATTTCGCACAGTGACTGCGAAATCACCCTTCAGGCCTGAATACCGCCATGACAGTGACATCATTCATGAGAAGGGGTCCCAAAAACCCCATGTTGAAAATTTGGTGCCAAAATTCCAATAAATGACTGTTTTACGAGGGTGCGTTGTGCAGTTCCTACGCAGGCTCGTAAGTTCGCGAAATTTCAATATTTTCACTCCAGATTTTCAACATTGCCATTTTACCATACCTTCTTATGAGCAGTACAGCTGTCATTTTCACATCTCACCCAAAATGTGTTTCCACCCATGTAGTGCAAGAATGGCGCGGTCGGTGTGCGAGAGTAATGTGCGGGACAAATTAAGAAAATCACAGTGACACTGTTCATGAGCAGAGGTCTGAAAATGGCTAGTGTGAAAATTTGGTAAAAAAATTCCTAAATGACTGTTTTACTTAGCCGCAGGTTGCGTTCCTACGCTCGTGTAAGTTTGCAAATTTAATATTTTCACTCCAGATTTTCAACATTGCCATTTTATTACACTTCCTTATGAACAGTACAGCTGCCATTTTCATATGTTTGAAAATGTGTTTTCACATGTAGCTATATTAATGGTGCTGTTAAAAGCAATGTTTAGGACAGATTAAGAAAATCACAGTTACACTGTTCATGAGCAGAGGTCTTAAAATGGCTATGTTGAAAATTTGGTGACAAAAGTCCATAAATGACTGTGTTACGAGTGAGCAATGCGCAGTTTCCACGCACCGTAAGTTCATGACTTTGTAATATTTTCAGTCCAGATTTCACCAGTGGCATTTTTCACACTCTTATGAACAGTACAGCTGTCATTTTCATACAACATGGCTGAAGTGTTTCACACTTTCAGCACTGAGATGCATGGTCGCTGTGGGAAATCATTGTTCGGCACAGATAAAGAAAATCACAGTGACACTGTTCATGATCGAGGCACCAAAATGCCTGAGTTGACAATCTGCTGTAAAATATCCCAACCTAATTATATTACGGGTGTGCGCTAGTACAGTTTCTATGTACGCTCATGACTTCACCATTTTTTAAATATTTTTACTGCAGATTTGCAACATTGCCATTTTACACCTTCCATGAACAGTTACAGCTGTCATTTTACATCCTGTTAGAATGTTTTGCACCTGTAATTGCTAAATGCGTACTGCTGTGCATAACAGCTTCATTAAAAACTGATATTCCCCTGTTCATGAGGTGGGGTCACAAAAACATGTTGAAAATTTGGAGTGAAAATACCAACGAATGCCTGAGGTATTAGGGTTTCCAACCATAACGCCCAACCCTGTAGAGAATGACAGGCATCAGGGGTGTGACTTGGGATTCTTGCCTGTAATACTCATACCATTCCACACCCTGCAGCCAGTGAGAGGCATCGAGGTATGCCTTGGACTCTTCAGCCCCAAAGTTCACCCCATTCTCCTATATCGCACCCATCTCACCGCATTTCCTAATGAAATGGGTTGCGCATAAGGCCAAAGACCCCAGGAACACCGTGACACTTGTCAGTGTCTGCAGGGTGGGGTGTGGTGAAATGGCGAGGCCGTTATGCCTGATGACCCAAATGCACACCCCAATGCCTGTCACTCTCTGCAGGGTGGTGGTGGGGTTGGCTTCAGTTCAGTACTTCACTGCCATTCCTATTACGCAGCTCTGTAACTTCTACATTACCACTGCCAATGCCAGCAAGCAAACATTCGGCATTGACAAATGCTTGTTATTAAATGAGTTCAGAATCTTGTTTCAACAATTAGCTAAGGACACACAATCCAGGAGTTTCTCTTATCTGAAATGAAGAGTCTCATCAGTACCCATTTTTTGGCATGACCAGTGGAAAATTTAGAAAAATAGGAAAGAGTTGTGAGCTATAAGTGAGAAGAGTTTATAACTTTTATAAAGGGTGTCCCTAGAGCCTCAAAGTTACTAATATTGATTATAAGGCAGTAGTGGATCCTCCCAACTGATCAGAATAAGAGGATTTTTAAGGGCGTTATTGGAACAGACACTAGCTCTCCTTCTGATCATCTTTTCCAGGTTTAGGAGACCACACTGAATTCTGTTGATTCTTATAAAACTGATCTTTTCAAATTACAGTAAAATTCAAAGTAATGTGATACATTATGGGATTTTATTTTGTTGTTTAGGCAGACAGATAGCTTAAAATCTATATGAAAGCAGATTTCTGAATTCAAGTATAAGGTATGACTAATACAGTCTAGCAGAGAAATTTGGTGTACTAATTATAATAATCTGCTTCCCAAAACTGACATCAAATTGATTAAATGTATTTTATTTTTAATAGAAGCCCACTGAAGAAGTCCATAAGGGTGAAACATTGAAACATTGGGTTGAGAAGGTAATCAAATTAAAACTTTTATGCTGCTGAGATTGAGGTTTGAGGGTTTTGTCAAAATCTGAGTGAGCATCCTGTTATCCAGTTTTGAAGAATTACAGTAAACCAAATAATTTTAGTGGCATCACAGTGTAACGACTGTCATGACATTCTAACTGCAATATTATTGTGTTATAGTGGATAGTGAGGGTTTGTTCTGCATGGATTTCCATGCCAGCTGAAACCTTGTTGTACCACAGTTCAAAGGTCATGGAATACGGTTCTACCCTTCTGCTGTATAACAACATTCCAGATGATCAGCGATCCTCGAGACAGCTGGTGTTTTCCACAGCACTACCACTTGCACAACAATCAGTTCAAGCTCTGCACTGAAACCTCTGGCACTGGCATGTGCTGCTACAGAGCTCTGTGAAAACATTTTCATTTAAAAAAAAATAAAAAGTAAAACAAAAAAACTGAAATATGAAAAATACTGGTTGGGCAACTACATGCCCAACCAACCTATGCTGCCACCTCAGGCTTTTGATTACATCAGACCTCTTGAGCTTTGCCCTTGAGGTCTGATGTAATCAGAATCCCTTTGTGGCAGTACAGGCTGGTTGTGTATGGCTGTGTAACCAGTATTCTCTATACTGTAATCCCTGTTTGGAAACGCAACTGACTATACCAGCCCAGATAGAAGCACTGCGTAGCCAGGGTCAGTTCTTTGTAGCAGGGAGGGACCTGTGACACGCCAAGTTGTGTGTGTGGGTGTGTGTGGGGGATCAGAGGTGCTACCCAGAAAACCTATCACAGTATTTATTTCATTTTTGTTTATGAGGTAGGTACTCAAGACAAGAGTTTGCCTATTTTCAAGCATGACCTGGGAGAGTTACAGACAAAGGTCAAAACATTTCAATGAAGACAAATATAATACATTACAGGAAATTAGGCTATATATAAGACATTTCAACGATGCAGGGAAAACAATAACAATTTGAGGAAAGCAGCTTATGTCTAAACCAAACAGTGCATAGGAAATTAATATAGTGTAACAGTCATTTCTGCAATATAGGACGTCTCAACCAGAACATAAGACTAATGAGTTTATGCAAACCTTACGGGAGGAATATACAATAACTGCGATATGGGAAACTATGCACAATATCAGTTCCTTAGTTCTAATCTCATTTTCAAGTTGTCTCTCCTAGAATTAAGGCATAGCGCTATCCTTTTCAGACTCTAGCATGCTCCTGGCACAGCGCAGCACCATACTGTGGTCACTGTCAACCAGATACTCCCTTAGAATCCCTCGTGCAAGGCTTCACATTGATTGCTCATCACTACGTCCAGAATTTCCTCATTGCATTGTCCTTCCCTAATGCGATGGTTAAAGTAAAACTCAGTGCTTCAGCAAAGAATTTGACCAATGTTGATCTTGCTACCTACTGATCCTATGACCAAGCAAACACCTGGAAATAGTGTGTTACAGGCAGCTCAGTGTGCCTCTCCTGGTAAAAAAGTGACCTGTAAATAAAGCTCAGTAAATATCCCCATATCGAGCCCCTCCCTGCGGCCCCACTGCAGAGGGAAGCCACAGAGTCCGGTGTCTGAGGCAGAGGTGGTCGGTGGCTGGATGTCCCCAATAGGGGGAGCAGCTCACGTGGCCAGGAGGGAAAAATCATCACCAAAAAAAAAAAAAATTCTGATATGGTATCCAGTGAAAAGGGTGACTGAGATAGAGCGACTCAGTCTCAGCACCTGTAAGATCAGCAACCCTGAAAGGGTAAGTGACCAGAAGGGCAGGGTGCAGGGAAGACCAACAGGATACTGCAAGAGGACAGAAGGTATCCAGAAGAGGATGGAAGGTGTGTGAGGGGGGGTGAAGGGGGGGAGCCGCTGGGCTGGCTGTGTGGCACGGTGGTTAGGGTAGCTGGCTCTGGTGGGGAGGGGGCTGGAGAGGAGCACAACGTTTTGTGTTCTATTCAGCTGGTGCTTGTATTTCTTTTTCAAGGTTCTCCCCTTCCCCGACACGCACCCTGCTCCGATGTTTGTTATTTTTAGTGAGGAGGGTGTGGGGGACGAAGCCCCCCATGTAAATACTAGAGGGGAGTTTCCTCACTGTGAATGTACATCGCCATTTTTATTTTCAGCAATGTACATTCCCCCTAACGTGAGTGTCAGTATCACACAGAACCTCCCAAAACAGTTGTCAAGATCTCCCTTTGAAACAATGCCCCCTTACACTGACCTTGATAATCCCATAATTATAAATCTGTCAATCTCTTCCTCCTGTTCTGTTGGCCCATTATCAGATCTTCCTTCCCATCATTTCTGCATTAACCCATATTGGTTCTATGCTACCTTCATTTCTTCTTATCACATTGGCTTTGATGTGTTTAGTTTCATTTTTAAGATATACTGTAGCCCCACCTCTTTTCTGTATTGTGTCATTCAAGTAAAGCTTGCAGCCAGCATATTACCGTGTCCCGTCAACCAAGTTTCAGTTACCCCCCCGACATCTAATGACGTAACTACCTCTAATTCCTAACTTTTGTTATTTATGCATTTTACATTGACCATCAGACACCTCCCATTCTTTTTCCTTGAGTTCTTAAACATAGGTACAAAAGAAACATTTATACTTACCTTGGCATCCCACTGCAGTATGAACTGATTGCCTATCACTCCTCTCACATTGCCGCCAACCACTGTTTACACACACATGGTGTTGTATACCATTGTAAGGCTGGTATGCTAAACATCTTGGGCCCAATTTTAAAACAGTCAGAACTGGAGCAAGATGCTTGCATCAAGGAGAAATGGTGCAACAGGCTTCTTGCACCGCACCTTGTGCCAGGCCCAATTTTCAGAAACAGCCTACACTACTGGGGGGACCACTTGCATAAACCGGGCTTGTGCCGTCCTTGTGATGGCTGCACTGGTGCACCATAGTGGAAGGGGAAGGGGATGTGCACCATGGTGAGGCTGCCATATTCCATAATTTGAGATTTTGGAAGCCTGCCCCAATGGGCACACGAACCCTACTGTTAGACCAGCCTGGAGCAGGTCTAACCTGCCACGTGCCACTGCTGCAGCCCTTGCTGAGTGAGAGATGACCCATTGCCCCTGGAGGTAGGCACCCAGACAGCCCCTGACACATGCCAGACCACAGCTGGAGTGGCCGGAGGTCCACGGTAGGTCATAGCCCACAAGCCACCCCCCATGTTGGCACTGGTGTGTCTGCCTCCCCCACACAGACCTACACAGTGCTTGCTGTTGCCCAATTGGGGGCAATTGTCACCCACTCCCCCCCAGCCTGACCCATCCCACCACCCACCCCCGTGAGCCAGGGCATGCCCCAGATGACCTGCCAGCCACCAACGCCACCAGCCGGCGGGTTGCCATTGCTGGTCACTGGGGCATTTCCCTCTGGTGTGATGTTTGTTCGGTGCAGCTGTTGGCTTATGGCAAACCCAGGGAGTTTGGCACTTGGACCCTACTTTTTCCACAGTCAGGCGCAGGGTCCCTGGTGCACCCAGGTTTGCTACATGCGGTGAATTGGTGCAGCATGCACTAATCTAACTGCACCTTCTAAAATCGAGCCACCTGTGTTGTTAGAAATGCCAGTACATTTCTGCTTGCTTTCAATGGGGGGAGGGAGGCTGCATTCTGCTGTCTGACAAAATCAAGTAATTGGTAAAAGCTTTACTTTTGCATGAGGCAATATGGCAGTTGTATAGTTCTCATCGCGTTTTGTGAGTACTGGCATATCTTTCATATAATAACTAGCGTCATAAGGAAAAAAAGGATTTAGGGAAATGGAGATACTCAAGTAAGTCAGTGTAGGAGGGGGACAGCACAGCATGGCACAGTACGCCATGGGGTGTACCATTGCAGTTAGGGCAGCATGCTAGCCCTTCAGCCAAACATACTTGCAATTGTACATGAACCCATGAAAACAAGGATTGTCCTGTGCAGCATCACAGCCATCTTCAGTGCTCCCCTTGCTCTTTACACTGTCTGACCTACACCGTTGCAACTCATCTGCACCTTTCACTGTGGTGCGGATCAGGTAGTGTAAATGTATCTATTGATGCTGTCAGCACAAACAGGCTGTGTGATCCAATTGAGTCTGCCAGGGCTACAGACCAACTGCTGTTTCTGTGAGACACTTAGTGGCACTTCACTCTTATGTCCTCCCTCCCTCCCTTTTGACACTGTCTTCATCACTTTCTTAACTTTCTCATCTCGTGCACTGCTCCCACATTATGTTAAGTTCATCCAGAATTCAAAAGTTCTCTTTGTTCACTTACTCCTTCTGGTTGCAGTCAACTGTTACTCAAGCAATAAAGACTGAAGAGCTGGTCATTTTCTGGAGATTAATGACCAGCTAAGGGAGTGTCAGTTGCTTGAAGTGCAGCAAGGTCAACTAACCCCAGCCAATAATTAACTCCCCTGGAAATGACAGGCTCTGAGGTTGTTGTTGCATTTATAAGTTTTCTTTTACTAATTTTTCTTCAAACCTGACATGCAGCTAAATATGCTATCTCCATTTTAAACCTGTATTTAATTTATTCCTGTTTCATTAATTTGTCTTATCCAAAATCTCCTTGTAAATGATTGTTGCCCAGTGAAACTTTCTCCTGTTAATCCATTTTAAATGTTAACACAAATAAGTGTCATTTTTTATTATAATTATTTATTTCATTTTTTAAGTCTTAAGTTTGTATGAATGCTAGCATGGTAGTTCTATGAAGCATGTAAGTGATTTCCATGAGATTAACAAGCTGCACAACAGCCAATCAAAGCATACCTTTGCCTCATGGGTAATATGCATAAAACAACATCCCGCACCAACAAGATTTCAGCGCTGAGAGTTCAGATACCACATTGGCACATACATCAGCGTCTTTTATTTTTCTTAATAAGAAATGTGATATAGTTTGTTTGCCTGCCCACCAGCTACAGTGAAAAAAGGGGAGGGTGTGGGGGTGTGGATGGGTACAGCTCCCCTGAATATGTTTGATTTAGTATAGAGGCTCTGCTGTTTCTGGTGTCATAAATTGTGGTCTTCAGCTATTGAAGTCCAACTAATTTTGACCTTATGGAGACATCTTGGCTGCCCTGGGGCATGAAAACTGGGGCACACAGCAGAAATGATGTGCCACTAGAATGAAGATCATGTAGACTGAGATACACGACTGCCATTCTAGTGCTTTTACTTTTATAGTGAGCAGGCGGTATCTCTGACACCAGTACCTTGTTTTATTTTCCATCAAGTCCATTCTAAATTCCTCCTAATTGTATTTTATTTAGACTTTGGTAACTTGATGTAGCCCACTGAGACAATGTCCATTTACGAGGGTGACCCAGATGTTCACAGGAGCAATATAGAATTACACAAAAGAATAATATGTGACTGGACAATTACAATACATTTTATGTAAAACAGTTGAATTTGCAGTGATCTTAAAGGTACTGTTTATACAAACATTTAAGGGACCAGAGAGATTTTGTCTCCCTCAGGTGGGCAAGTAAGGTATTCCAGAGCTTAGGAGTGACATAATGCTTCATGACATATCTGTACATCCTCTAACAATCGAGCACTTCACGCTGTTGCACAATTCATGAACATTCTTTAACTCAAGTTCATGAACTGATTTATCAATAAACCATAAATATCCATAAAATATTTATGATCATTTCAAAATGTCACAAATGAGCAGACAAGGTGTGTCTGAAGGACAACAGTTTTTCCCATGTGCTGCACTGCATTGCAAGTATTTGTTACGAGTACCCCTGTTGTGGGAGATAAACTCAGAACCTTTACCCTCAAAGGTGAGAGGGCTACAAACTAAGTCAACTATCACAAAATTGCAGTGTGGCCTGATAAAATGTATTCTTTCATTTTTTTTTCCACACCACAAAAAATAACTGCAGGGTACTGGGACTTTTCTATAATGAACATTTCACACTTTTCTTTAAGGTCCAACTAATCCTATTTTAGTTATTTTGCCAATGTCTGCTTCTCCCAATGTCCATTAACACAGCAGGTGCTGATGTGTCATCAGGTGTGGCTGGTACATGAATCACATGCTGTACAGGCCGTACATTGTAATTGATTCTGCACGGCTTTTGTGGCTAAACCTCCAGACTTTCCTGACATGTAAATGAAACTAGGAATGGGTAGGATTTGCAAAAGAGCTAAAATAGGATTAGTGGGTCCTAAAAGTGTCATATGCAATGTTCATTTCAGCTGTTAAGGTACCGGCATGTAATGAGGTTAGTGTGTATGCATGTGGAATATGAAGAATGGTGTTATAGTCCACAATCATGCTTTGAATAATAAAGATTTTAGACATCGAGCCTTGGTTCACTAACTCACACTCTAGGACAGCATTAATTGCTTTAAAGGACAAATAAACAAGGAATTGTGGGGGGGGGGGGTGTGAATGAAACTGGAAATGCTCCTGTGTATGTGTAGAATAAGGGCTACTGATTTTCATGATGCCAGCAGTAGTGATAAAAGGGATACCTTATCCTAAGCGATGAAAATATGCAAAAAGGGAGATAAATATACTTTAAGTGAACTATAACTGCCATGTACTTCATATTCTATGTCCACCACCACAGCAGAACTTGTTTCAGTGTCCTAACTGAAAAAAGAATAATGGGCCTGATTTTCAAAGGTTGACGCAGGGCTTCCGTCAAGCCTGCATCCACCCCGATGTTTGACGTAACTGCGCCAAACTCCTTTGATGTAACTGTGCCCATTTTTAGTGCGTTGGATGCAGCTGTGACATTTTCCACAGTTTACAGCAGCTTGCACCAAAGCTTTGACGTAAGCCCCATAAAAAGGTCCCTCAATTGACACAGATTAGGCCGGGGAGCTGGTCTAACTTACGGCATTTAACTCTCTGAACTGAAATCGCGATCAATGCCAAAAGAATGCTGCAAGCCCCCAATGCTGTATGTTAGGTGCACCAGGGACTTGTGGCATCTGCAAGAGGTTTGAAAGTTGGGCCCAATGTCTCCATAAAGATTGCAACCAAAGTCGAAGATAACCCTTCTTATCATGAGAATAAACTTTTTGCAAAGAGATGAGACATTCCTTATGATCTCCTGATATCACATTTTCATTATAAAACCAGGCACATCTGGCTTGCCATAAATAATACAGTACTTGAGGCCTGCACATATGACTTGCAAAGTGCCGCTGTGGTATTTTCCCCAGGATGGGGAGAACAAATATGGGACAAATTCCTTACAAGAACATTTCTGAAACAAGGGTTTCTGCCACATTACCACTAGAGATAGCCAGAAATTATACACATATAGGCATTCCAAGAAAAGGTGTTCCTGTGTCTCCAGGATTGTCAGGTATGTGGGTCTGGTGCAGGATCTCTCACTGGCTCCTTTATGTTTATGGGAGCTTCTCGCTCCCAATTGGCCATGACTGCGGAGCAAAAGAACATCCCATACCAACTTGGCATCCTGGGGATTGACAATTGTCCCACTGGCCCAGCACTGTCTTCATGTCAGTTGCTTGACACAAACGGAGCAGTTTCACATTAAATGCAGCCTCCTGGACACATTAATACATCTGGGGCCTACTGTTGCTCATAACCTGTGTATAGGCTAAATTCCATTTTCAAATTTTCCAAAAAGATGTTCTTACATATTCCAGGACATGTGTAGTCTTGAGGGGAGCATGCAGTTCATTGTTTCGCCACCCTGAAATAAAGGGTCTTAACCAATCTGTGACGTTTTAAAATCTTCACTACATGTTTCAGAGCCATACTAATGTTACTATTAATAAAAAGTCTATAATAAAACACTAAGGGGTTAATCATATAAATGCTTCCTTATGCCACAGGTCAATATGTAATCTCTCTTTTCAGAGGGTTGAGGTGACTCCCCCATATAGCCAAAATACCATACTATTTGGCTTCCAATTTGGTGGTGGCAGTAGGTTGATAAAACTCAAGTACAGAAAATAAGAATTAACAATGGGCCCTATGCACAATGCCAACATGCCACATAAACCGGGTCAATGCCGCAGAGAAGTGCCCGCATGGCATTCACCATGGGGACACACAACAGGTATGCGCCTGATCCCCCGGCTGTGCAGAGAGCAACGCGCCAGGGGTGGGTGGGGGGCATGCTGGGAGCGTGCAAGCACTATGCGGAATTCATCACGTCTGGAAGTGCTGGCCACCAGAGTGTGGAGGAGGGCACCAGATATGCCAGGGGGAACCCTGCTGCAACTGTCTATGCACCCTGCCCCACTGCACACAGAACCACCGCATGGCTCCTGACCAGTAGCAGTCCACTGTAAGCGGCACTAAGGAAGCCCCTCTCCATTATTCTCTCTAGCGGTCAGACCACCAAGATTCCCTGCAGAAGGATGGGACCACCACCCCCACACACACACATGATCACCTGGTACAGTGTAGCACCCCCCCATGTCTGGAGCCTCGAAAGTCCCCCCTGCATGACTGCCCCATCCCTGGCTGTGTGCCGTAGCCACCACCACCACCACCCCCACATGCACATCAGTGGCTCATCCACGTAGTGCAATAGCACACACCCCAACACATGTCTCCCCTGGTCCCCGTCAGGCATATGCATACCCTCTGCCCCCGTACGCACAGGTGTCCCATCCTGGTGGTGCAGAAGAACTCTTTCCCCCAACACACATACACACACACACACACATATGGGTGCTCCTATCCTGGCCATGCCCCCCAACACACACGGGTGCCCCGGTCCACACTGGGTAGATCCCTGACCTTGGTACCAGTACCCTTCATTGGTGATCAGTGTAACCCCACCCCCTGTGGCACTGGCACCCCCTCCCCCATTCCTGCTAGCTGATACTGGGTGCTGGACAGCCAGTGGCACAACCATCCCCACACCTCCTTGGTCACCGGCCATCCAGGTGCTAGTGGGAGTGTGCCCCTCTATATAGGCAGTGTGCACCCAGCATCACTTGGATGGCTGGTGGCTGAGGAGGTGTGAGGAGGTTTGTGCCACTGGCTGCCCAGCACCCTGCACTGACTAGCAGTTATGGGGGTGGGGGTATCGGTGCTATGGGTGGTGGGGATACACTGAGCACCAGGGTGAGGGTACCAGGGTCCGGGTTGGAGGGATGTTTGGTTGTTACATGCCTGCCTGGGAGATAATGATGGAGCACTTGTGGGGGGGGTGGGGATACACCTCAGGGTGTCTGTCTGTCTGTCCACCATGAGGCTGCCTTGTTCCTTGGGTTGGGTCGGGGGGCACAGTGACTGTCAGGGCATGGCTGCGTGGGTCCAGGTGCACACAGGTGCTATTCATGCACCCCAGACCCACAGCATCAGGTGTAGGGGATTCATTCTGGGACCCAGGCCATGCATCCCACTGGATGCTTCCCTGGGTATGCAGCTCCACCCCTGGCCACCCTGCAGAGCCCTGCGCACCGTGGAGGTGGTGCCACAAACAGGTGGCCACCAATCGTGAATACCAGCATGTTCGTACCTGTCTGCAGGTGCACGCCTATACAGGCAGGGTACATTCCTTTGATGCGTTCCTCCACCCAGATCATGCATAGTGGCCAGTTTTTTTTTAAATAACACGATGTAACTTAGATATTTGTTTTACCCTTCCACATATTAACTTTTTGCTCAACAGCCTGCAGACAAGATTCCCAGGTTTTTAACAGCTAAATCCCCTTTTCAGAAAAGTAATGAGCAGGATTTTTATGTCCCTGTGCAGAAATTTGGATTGAAGCTATCTGCCGTGGTGGTGGTGGGGGTGTCCTGCAGTGATACCTATAGCAGCACCAATGCTTTTACCATAATTTCTGTTCCCCTGTAGTCAAACACTCAGTGAAGAGCTTAGGAAGGGTGATGGACTGGTTCAGGTTGAATTCTAACCCCACCTTATGGAGGAACGTCCAAGTAGTCCTGAGTACTATCTTAGCCCTATGGAAGATTATATAGTTTGGATCTGTGCAGTGGGCTTGCAGCTCACTCACCCTTCTAGCAGATGTAATGACAATAAAGAATAGCGCTTTCCATATAAAATACCTTAGATCAACAGTAGCTTCCATCAGCTGGGCAATGCACACATTTAGATCCCCAGGAGGAACAGGGTCCTTCCCAGAAGGGTATAAATGATTGAGGCCTTCAAAAAACCTTTCGTAAATATGTTGTGAGGCCAGAGACTTACTTTTGTCAGCTGATGAGTAAGCAGAAACTGCTGCCAAATGTGCCTTCAGGATTGGGGGCCTCAGGCCTAGAGACTGTAGGTATGCACTAGGTAATCCAAGGCAGTAGGCAGACCTGCCTGCATAGGGATTATCTTTCTAGGAGACTCATTTTTATATTTTAATGGCTCAAGTGGAACTAAACTATCAAAATTAGTATTTAAAAGAGAAGCCCTATTGAAATCAATGGAGTGCACCCCTGCACTCTCCCAACTATTACATCACAAAACTTGCTAGTGCCAGGGTGGCTCTCCAGACAGGGAAGTGGAAGAAATCAGGCCCTCAGCTCCACTGAGCCAAAATATGGTCCCTTCCTCTCCTAAAGCTTGCTGTTAAAAAATGTTTGTACTGCAGTCTGCAAGTATAAGGATCCTACAGGGATAGGGAGGTGAGTGCCACAAAAGGTGCTCTTTAACCTGCTGAATATTTATTTATTTATTATTTATTTATTTAAGAATCAGTTTACAACCTTTGAGCCAGAGGCTCGTTTACAAAGGTACTTCGTCACATAAAGACATACATTGCGTTTCGGTTACATAGCAAAGATTTGCCAAAAATCAATAGGCATTCACCAGAGGTGCCACGTCACATTGTGGTCAGACAGATACAGTTGGGTACAGACAGATACAATTGGGTACAGGTACAGGGTACATGTAATCGATAACAGGTATTAAATAAGTCGGTATCAAGTGAGCATTCTGGTAGATAAACATTGAAACAGCTGGCACTGGCCAGGTTAAACCTAGGCATGGTGTACAGGGAAGTGGTGGAGGGGATGGTTGGGTGGAGAGCTGCCCGGGGGGCATTGTCAAAAGAAAAGGAGGTGGAGGCTATGTTCAGAGACAGGAGCAGTTACGAGTGCTGAAGATGTGGTTCCGAAGTGCGGTTTTGAATGTGGAGATGGTGATGGCATTGGTGATGGTGGCAGGGAGAGAGTTAAACCAGGTTGGGGCTCTATAGCTGAAGGACCTCTGGCCATGGCTGGTTCTTGTTCTGGGGATCTTTAGAGTGGTCTTGTAGGAAGACCGTGTTGCAATGGTGGGAGGCTCTGGTGGATGGCGCGCGTTACCCCAGGGGAGAGCCAGTAGGGTTTTTGGTGAGGAGACAGGTCTGGTATCGGGCCGTTCATCCAGGGTAAGCAGGTTAGCATCGACATATAGCTGACAGGTGTGTGTGTGAGCCTGGGGGCACCAGTAATCAATCTGCACGCTTTATTCAGGGTTAGGTGAATTTTGTTGAGTGCAGTGGCGTCGGCAACACCGTATACTGAACCATAGTCTACAAGGGACAGAGCAGACGATGTAACAGCTAGCTGGAGAGCATTTGAGGGAAGGCAGGTTTTATGGTGGAATAGGATGCCAAGCCGTGTGTTGGTGGCGGATGTTAGAGCGTCGATGTGGGTGAAATGTGAGGGCTGAATCGAAGGTAACCCCAAGGTATTTGTAGGAGCAGACTTGTTCCAGTGGTTGGTTGGTGCTGGAAGGATATAGAGTGGGTGGTTGCTAGCTTTGTTTTGGGGTGTGAAAAGAGCATAGTTTTGGTTTTCTTAAGATTGATGACGAGTCTGCGCTCCTTAAACCAAGCCTCGGCACTGTTAAAGGACTGCTGTAGAGTCCTGTGAGAATGGGATTACGGTGGGTGGCAAGGACAGCGTCGTCTGCATACAGCAGAATTTTGCCAGAGCATGCACTGGGCAGGGTGTTCAGATACAGCGAGAAGAGGGGCCCAGGATGGAGCCTTGGGGATCCAGAGAGAATGGGACGGGTATCGGAGAGTGTGCTATTAATCTTGACACACTGGAATCGAGTGTCAAGATAGCTAGCACACCATGCCAGGGGGCCAGCTGAGAGACCAGTGAGGCAGAGTGCATTCAGCAGCAGTGGATGGGAGACAGTGTCGAAAGCCTTTGAGAGGTCAATGAACACTGCACCAGCTAGGGAGCTGGTATCCAAGGAGGAGTGTGGGAAGTTGGAGAATTCAATAAGGGCAGTGCTGGTACTGTGACCGCATGGAAGCCATGTTGCTCTGGGCATAAGATGTTATGCTTAGCCAGATAATCAGTGATTTGAATGGCCACCACTTTCTCAGGGCTTTAGAGAGGGAGGGAGGATGGAGATTGGCGGTAGTTGTTGGCCGATGACCTGTCGCCTCCTTATGAATAGGTGTGATGATGGCTGTTTTCCAAGCTGTGGGGAATTGTCCCAGGCAGGTGACTGGTTAATTAGGCTTGTGAGAGGTGCAAGGACCTCATCCAGCACCAGCCTGAGGATGCTGGGGTCCAGTGAGTCACTGCTGGGATTGTTGCCATTGAGAGCTTTGATTAGGATGGGTCTGGCTTCCCGGGTGGAAATCTTTCGCAGGAGGAAGCTGGGGTGCTGGAGGACAGGGGGAGTTTGGCTGGGGGGAGGGTCAAAAAATTACTAGGGAGGACTGAGCTAAGGTCAGTGAAAGTGGTGTTGAACCAGTTAGCTATGGTGGCAGGCTCGGTGGAGGTTGTGCCATTTCTAGTGAGCTGGGATGGGGCAGGGGAGCAAGCGTTACCATTGAGTTGCTTAATATTATCCCAGAAGGTCGGGCTGAGCCCCAGGAGGGAGTAAGGAGGCCTGGTAATGGTCTGCCTTGGCTTTCCTGATGGCCCATGAGCATTTATTTGAGGCTGCATTGTATGCATGCCTATCAGACAAACGACCTGTTTCAGTGGCAAGGTGCCAGGAGGTTATCCGGTCTCTAAGTAATTGTAGGAGGCGGGCTAGCCCAGAGTGCGTTCTGTTTCTTGGACCGGGTTTTGGTTAAGGGTGCAAAGAGATCACAGGTCATGTTGAAGGTGTGAGTGAAAAAGGTGAGGGCAGTATCAATGTTGGTTGCCTGCTGAATGGGGGACCAGTCTATGTGGGTGAGGAGTGCCTTAAGTTTCTTCAGCCCAGCAGGGCGGAGGCACCTGCGGAGGGTGGTCTGGGCTTTGGGTTTGGGATTGGGGCCCCAGTGGAATAGGATAGGGGAGTGGTCACTCAGGGAGTCTGGGAGGACCTGGATGTTTTGGATTTTATGGAGTCGGTTAGTTATAATAACATCCAGCAGGGTGCTGGTACCACTCTTAGGGTTAAGTCTCGTGGGCTGGGTGACGAGTTGTGTCATATCTTGGGTGGCAAATGAGTCTCTGGTGGTGGATGAGGAGGTGCTGAGCCAATTTACATTAATTTACAATTTACATTTACATTATTGACTGGGAAGTTCTGCTTTCCAGGAGTAGCAGAAGTCAGGTCTTGCTGAATACAGTCCAGGACTGTGTGCTGGTGCAGTTAGTTAGAGAACCCACCAGGCAGGCTGCTGACCTCGGAGTGGTGCTCACCAACTTGGAGATGGTAGAAATGGTGTGGGTAGGGAAACCACTAGGGAAGAGCGACCATAACTCTACTGGTTTGAGCTGGCCTTGGGGACCAGTAAACCCAGATCAAAAGCTGAGGTCACTGATTTTAGAAGGGTGGACTTCAACAGGATGGGGAGTTGATCTGGGGCAAGTTAGTCAGTCTAGACAGCAGGGGGGAGGATAGATGGAGGCAATAAAGAAATACATACTTGAGGCATCAAAGATATGCCTAAGGACTGAGACCAAGAGCAACAGGCACAAGCAGCCGATGTGTTTTTTCTGAAAGGGTCAGGGAAGTAGTGAGGGCCAGACAAAAGGACTTCATTAGGTTCAAAGAAAAGCAGGGAGAGGAAGAATGGGGAGGATACCAACTGAGAACTAATGTAGCAAGGAGGGCAGTTAGGAAGGCTAAGGCAGACTCTAAGCTGTGCATTGCTGAGAGGTTTTTTATTTATCTTGTTAATGCCCACGATCGGGCTGTGGGGCACATTGCCATGCTGCAGGGGGCATCGGTCCCCGACAACTGCTGCCTGGCAGGGCACCAGGCTCAAGTCGTCGGGGATCGGTGCACCTGCATGCAAATGGGGTCATAATGACATGCAAATGACCCCATTTGCGCCTTGCATACATTATGGCCCCATTTGCATGTCGACTTTTGAATATCGGGATTGTTGCGCCTAGCGCAATGGAACTTGCACCAGCACATCCCCATGCTCCACTCTGGCCACTGGCACAGTGCCACTGTGCCATGCACACTGCGGGTGGCCAGGGTGCGATATTCAATGATGCTGAGCCATGGCACAGCTCCGTTGAATATCTCCCAGTCCACACCCCTGCACAGCCAAGTTGAGCTGCGCCCAGACTTGCACCACAGCCTGGTGCAGTTTGAATATCTGGGCCCCAGTGTTTATATTTTCAACAAAGTAATAAAAGAAAACAGACTCTGGGTGTAAGATTTGGGCATGGACTCAGGATGGAAAACATTATCCAATATAAATATCTGGGAGTAATGATGATTGAAAACTAGATTTCAAAGAAGATATAAAGATCATTGTTAAAAAATTAACCAAAAATTAGGTGCTCTTAGAAGGACATCAATTTGTTGGTCCGATGAAACTAGAAACAAAATACTTAGCCATATGGTAATGCCAGTAGTTGAGTGTGGTTCAGTATTATATAGAAATGCTAATAAAACAGAACTGAATAAAGTAAACCAATTGTACTGTAAACTAACTGGATTTGTTACAAGAGCACATGTGGTATACATGACTGTAAGCTTTATCATAAATTAAACTGGCTTCACCCTGATGAAAAGAGGAATTACGTTTGGTTACAATGGTGCCATAAAATTATATATCCTCAAAGCAACAGTCTGGGCAAATAATAACTTAAAAACTACTTTTAGAACAGATAGGGGATACAATTTAAGATTTAATAGTTTGAATGTCCAAACAGTTAGAACTTACAATAGATATGGTGATACAATGCTTCAGTCTTCTATAGCGAAAACATAGAATGGGTTACCAGACAAATTGAAAAATATACCTTCTCTTAATTTATTCCTCAAGGAACCAAAAAAGTATTTGCAACATGCTTGTGATTGTTTTAGATAGAGTGACCTATTTTTAATGTGCATTGTGCTGTATGATACTGTTAAGTTATGTAATTGTATAGGAGTATGGTATGGTCTTGTACAGGATAATTGTTGTAAACAGAGTCTTACCCTAACAATATACTGCCTGTATAAGTGTTACCCCCTTGTTACCCAGGGTTACTAGAATCCCAGTCAGACCTAGTGGTAGGCAGGGAAGGCACCTTGTGAAACTCCGGTTAAATGGGTTTCACACTGTCTCACTCTGTTCTCAGTCTCAGCTGAGACTGAGGGATGACATCCCCAATAGAACTATCGCAGCTGCATGAGCCACATTGAAATCTGCAGCAAGGGAGTTGGTTAGAACGTTGGAAGGTTTTGTCAGTCAGTCAGTGTGAAGTTGGGAGCTTGATGAGAAAGCAGCTCAGTGAAGGCTCTAGGACAGAGGGCTACTTTTAGTTTAATAGGGTGTGTATCTCCACCTTAAAGAGAGAGACAGAAGATAATTGAAGTGGTGGAGACCGCTGTTTTCGGGTCTCAGTGCCCCCTCCCTCCGGGGGGGGGCAGGAAAGGGTTCCCTGCAGATTCCTAGGGCAACCCCCTAGTACTGCTTGTAAAGGAGAAGCTGCCTATGTGTTCCAGAGTTTATTTGGGAGAACAAGAAGACTTGTGAGTCGCCTGTGGGCACCTGCAATGTGAGGGTGAGTGTCTGCTCTTGCTAAAGGGCATATGTTTTTCACCCTGGGACTTGTGTGACAATGTGAGGATTGAACTACTAAATATTGGGAAGCCTAGAGTAATGGGCTAAGCAAAGTAAAAGTAGGTTCAAGTCCAGAGCTTGTTGGGATGCAAATGATATGTAGAGGATGTGACAGGCGTCTAGTGGTTTGGGAGCCACAACAAGATAATTGGTTCATTCCTCAAATGGACCACGGATCAAGTGGCCGGCGGGGGAGCCAGGCCAGTGGGGAAAACCCAAGTAGTGTACAAGTCGGGCTGTGTACCCAAAGCTGCGTGCAAGTCCGGGCTGTGTGCCTGGTGGGTTTAGAACCTGAGGGCCGGAAATAGTGACAAAGTGTTCTGTTGTCTCTTATCTGCATTACCAGGAAATGTAGCCCCATGGGGGTCTGTCTATGCTTTGTTTGTTCAGCTTGGATGTGAATAAAAGCCACACTGAAGAATCCCATTCCTGGTTCTGGACATTACAGTTATAGCTTCCTGTTTTCAGATTTACTTGGGTACCCCTGTGCAGAGTAACCAAACCTAGGCCCCTTGTGCCGAGTAACCTCATCCTTCCCGAACCCAGTCCCCATCAGGTACTGCTGTCAGCTTCAACAGCATGCCACCTGTCGTTTTGCTAAAAAGGCAGGGGTGAGGGGTTACAAAAATGGAGGCACCGCTTTGGATTTTGTTCTGGGAGGAAGATGCTTGGGCAAGGGGGCTAGTGTTTTGGCTATCTGGCAGTGGGTAGACCAAAAGCTGAAGCAATGTCCCTAGTGTGTTGCTGTGTGCTGTGGATCTTATGCTGCTGTTTAAAATTGCCAACTGTTTACCAAGGAGCAGTAAAGCCAAAGAGTGTGCCCTTGTCCTGCATCAAATTGTTTACAGTGTTTTTGTCTGCTTTTTTTTTTTTTTTGCCCCCTCCTCCATGGCAGATTTTTCTGCCCGGTCATGGATCCCCCCCGCTGCGGCATCCCCTCCTCTTGAGCCGCGCTCCCAGTACCCCCTGGCTTGCCTCCCAAGGCAGGGATGTAGCACCCTCGGCCTTAGGGTGCCTGAGCAACATGTAGGCTGGGAGCGTGCTCATTAGAGAGCCCATTGCAGCCGAGGCGGGCATCATAGCGTGGAGGTGAGCGGAGTTTTCCCCTTTTAAGGGGCGGGGCGTGCAATGATGCCAGCGTCTGCCCGCCCCATCTGATGTCAGGTCCCGAGTGCTTGGGGTTCTCACGGTCTCCACCAGGAGTCCACCCTGCACCGGCGACTCACCACACCCTCCCCAGATAAGGAGAGCAGTTGTGAGGCAGCTAGTCCTTCTCCCCAGCCGGCCCTCCGGCGACCTGAATCCATTCGAACCGAGTCGCCGGCGTCATAGCGAAATCCAACCACGGCGCCGGCGGCTTTGTCTGCTTTTAAAATGAACTGGTAAAGAAAAGTGTGGAAGACTAGGGGTAGCAACAGGAAAATTGTGCCCTGGACGTTTGAAATGCTTTTAAAATGAACTGTGGTAAAGAAAAGTATGGAAGACTAGGGGTAGCAACAGGAAAATTGTGCCCTGGATGTTGGAAATGCTTTTTGAATAAATGAGAGACTTGCAGGTGTAATGGCTATGTTAAATGGCTGAAATGGGCTCCCGCCATGGAGTCAGTTGGTAAAGAAAAAAAGTTGCATTCTGCAGTTTAAATTTGCCTGCTCGACGATCGCTGTGAGGAGAAGAGCCCTCGCGAGGAAGAATAGGCTCATTTGCATGGTGTCATGTGATTGGTTAGGCTGCAATCAGTCCCACCCCTCAGCCAGCTCTACAGTGATTGCCCCAGCATTAGAGAGGGAGTGTGAGTGGGGTGCGTGTACTGGCTAGTGGAGGAGCATCGCGGAGTGTTAAAATCGCTGTAAACAGTCTAAAAATAGACTTTCTTGTTTAAAATTGGGCTCAACCCGCTAATCGATCATCGGAATTGCAAAAGTAGTGGTCGAAAAGACGATCGGTAGGACTGCCCACCCGTTTCTGTTCTGAGGCCTCCAAGAACTGGCTGCAGGCCGTTTTTCCCCATCGCAGCAAACTGCTACTGATAACAGTAAGTAACAACCTAAAAAGTGCTCAAACAGTGATTTTCTGCCCTATGCCATATAAATGTGTGTGCAGCAGTGTAGTCGCTTTGCAAGTAATGACTGTGTCAAGTCCTGCCAGCAAGTGCAAGTCTGTTAAGCCATTGACTGTGTGCATAGTAATGAGTTCAGCCTCAGTTTAAAGTTTGAAGCCAGAGAGAGACTGTGGGTTGTAGCCAATGTGCAGCACTAGTAATACAGGCAATCCTGTGCTAAAAACCTGAAGCTTTAAGGGACTGGGAATCAAATAAACGTTACCAGCATGTAAAAAGTCCATGTAAAATCCTGCAAATGTGTTTGAAGCAAGAACAGAGCAAGTTGTGCAGTTTGAGCAAAAGTTATCAGTAGTTTGTGTAAATCGGGTGCGCAGTGGCTTGACCCAGATTCTGAATGTTGATGCACAGGAGTGCTGCCGCCGCCATTACAGGGTGGGGTAGTAAAGTAAACACAGCAGCAAAGGAGCCATTTTACAACTAAAGAAGAGTGTTCAGTAAAGTGGGACTTTCAGTTACAGTGAACTTTTGTTTGTTTTTCTGCAGTTATGGCCTCAGGACCAGCTCGTTACCCGGATCATGCCCCAGTTGCAGTAACAGCAGCAGTGAATAGACTGAGGGATATTAAAAAGTGGTGCTATGGAGGACAGTTGCCTCCTCATGTGGCGGTTCCTGGATATCCAGTGCATGTATGTCAAATATGCTTGAGGGCTGGAAGGGACATCTTCATGGTTCCTCACTGTGCTGGATGCCTAGAAAAATATGGCTTGTATAAAGCTCCTCAAATCTGGTTGGCTCCCACATGGACAAAGGTTCAGGAATCTGCAGTTGGCAGCACACAGCACCAGGCAGAGCCTGTGGAGGAAGGCCCCTCGGGGGAGTGTGGCACAAAGCTAGATGGTGCAGAGTTAGAGACAGAACCAGAAGTTGAAATTTTGGATGCTGGATCCCAGAAGGAAAGTCCGGATAAAGCATCAATAGACCCCTGGGGAAGGGGGGCCTAGCCCAAGTCTCTTAGGCGAAGATGAGATGCGGGAGGCCTTTGAGTGGGAGGTGTTGACCTCCGTGCCTAGTGATGAGTGGATAGTCTCAGGAGTGAGGACGACTTCTCACTCCTGGACTCAGATCCTCAGTGAAGAGGAAGATGAGGGGGAACCTATGTAGCCTTGTGAAAAAGGAACGAGTACACAGCCTCAAGATCTTGCCTCGGAGGAATTCATGGAAGAAAGTGCTGATGCCACTGCCCTGGCTTCGCAAGAGGAAGAAGTCAGGGATCCGTTTCTAATTTCTTTAAGGATGCGAAGCTGGCAGAACCAGGACTGGCCACCCCCAAGCCAGGCCAGAGGTCTCAGATTGACCAAAGCAAGTAAAGAAGAGAGACTGGTTCGTAGAAAGGCAAATGAGATCTATGGTATGACCTTTCCTACCTTTCCTCGGAAAGTCTGGGAGGAGATTGAGAACAGCAGGAAATCCTGGATCTGGGAGGAAGCAATGAAAAGTGTGCATCCTGGGGCTAACAAGCATGCAAAAAACAGACTGTTTCACGAGAAGTATACCCAGTGGAAGAGAGGCAGGACACTGTTTATAGACAGAGTGAGAATAGTGGACGGAGAGGGACGTGAAATCTCCCACTGTGTGAATTATGTGCACCCAGATGGGGTAATAATTCAAGCTCCTGACCCCGGTACTATTGGCCTCAGTGCAAGGACCTCCCAGCAAATGTGCCGGTGCCTACTAAATGGAAAGCCGAGCAGTGGTAGTCAATACTGCCACCAGACTGTGAAGTGCCTTTATTGATCCGCCAATATGGACATCCAGGACTCAGGTGCCCCATTCATCAGTCTACAGTGTACTGGCCTTTCCAGAAACCATCGACTGGCCCACCAGATGACTTCAGATCCAGAGAGACACCAGTCCAGCTGTATCCTGTTCATTGCCTGGTAATCGGATGACGACCGGACCAGCTGTTTTCTTTTTGTTCCTGTTTAAGGTTCCATCTCCAGAGATGACATCAGCCCAGCTGTTCCCAGATATGTGCCCTCCTGTGGTTCCTGGAAGATGTCCGCCAAGCTTTAGCCGAAGAAATGCTGCCAGGGAGAGGCTTCGTCAGAGGTGCAGGTCAGTGACGAATTTCCATTCTACAAGTGGCTGGTAAGTCCGAACTTTTCTATCTTTATGACATTGCAGTACACACCCTACGCTAGCACACTTTAAAATGTGTGAACTGTCCGCAAAGACTCTCCCCTTCGGGACTTTGGCCTGTTAGAACTGTGCTTCACCGGGCTCTGGCCCAGGAGAGACTCTTTATTGGACTAGCCTTCGGGCACTGTGGTCACTAGTTGGGACTTTAAGGGCATTCCATCCCCCCAAATGTGTATTGTAAATAATGTCGTTGTTTTCTAATGTATGTACTGTTTTCTACCTTTTTCTTAAAAAAAAAATCTTCTTGGGATTCTTCAGTGTTTTGATGGTAGGGGTTTAGGTAGACTGTGTATGCACATTAGGAGCGTGTGTTGTCTTTCTTTTTCTTACAGGTATTCCTGGGAAGACAGAAGAGAAGAGAAGACAAGAAGAGGAGGAGGAGGAGGAACTCATAGGAGGAACTCATTAGTACTTTAGTGTGTAGAAATTTAAAGTACTGTGGTGTTATTGTAGTTATTACTGTCTTAACCCTTTCCTTCCACAGGTGTGGTTGTGGGGGTAGGGAGGAGACAGTAACATGGTATAAAATGTGGTATTTTAATGGTGTGTGGTTGCAGGTTGCCCAAGGTCGGGGAGGTCCCCGGGTTGTTTTGGTTTTTGGGGTATTAAATTAAAGGCAAATAGGTTTTCCCTAGAGGGTTGGGGGGATAGGCAGGCTGTGGCCCTGACCTGCAGTAGGGACCACAGTGCTGATCTATCAGGGCTATTCTCTGGATGGTTCTACCAGAGCCACTAGGTGTCCATAGTAAGTGGATAGTGTAGAGGCTGATATGTCAGCTAAAGGCCTTTAGGCCCTTAGTGTTGCCTGCCTGTGCTTGCACATGGTAGGAGGGGGCCTGATCACCCCCCCTCCGCAGGTAGCACATAGGGTGGGACGGCCTAAGGCTGGGTAAACAATGACTGCGGACAGTCATTTTCCTGGTCAAGGGCGAGTGTAACCACCTTGTTACTCGGAGTTACTAGAATCCCAGTCAGACCTAGTGGTAGGCAGGGAAGGCAGCTTGTGAAACTCCAGTTAAATGGGTTTCACACTGTCTCACTTTGTTCTCAGTCTCAGCTGAGACTGAGGGATGACATCACCAATAGAACTATCGCAGCTGCATGAGCCACATTGGAATCTGCAGCAAGGGAGTTGGTTAGAACGTTGGTAGGTTTTGAAGTCAGTCAGTCAGTCAGTCAGTGTAAGCCAGTTCAGTGTGAAGTTGGGAGCTTGCTGAGAAAGCAGCTCAGTGAAGGCTCTAGGAGTCTCAGCCCTGACAGAGGACTACTTTTAGTTTAATAGGGTGTGTGTCTCCACCTTAAAGAGAGACACAGAAGATAATTGAAATGGTGGAGACCGCTGTTTTCGGGTCTCAGTGCCCCCTCCCTCCGGGGGGGGGCAGGAAAGGGTTCCCTGCAGATTCCTAGGGCAACCCCCTAGTACTGCTTGTAAAGGAGAAGCTGCCTATGTGTTCCAGAGTTTATTTGGGAGAACAAGAAGACTTGTGAGTCACCTGTGGGGTGCCTGCAACATGAGGGTGAGTGTCTGCTCTTGCTAAAAGGGCCTATGTTTTTCACCCTGGGACTTGTGAGACGATGTGTGGATTGAACTACTAAATATTGGGAAGCCTAGAGTAACGGGCTAAGCAAAGTAAAAGTAGGTTCAAGTCCAGAGCTTGTTGGGATGCAAATGATATGTAGAGGAGATGTGACAGACGTCTACCCTTAATCTACATTTGAAAGTTTTCAGTAAAGGAATTGTTCAGTTTCAAGGGAAATGGCCGGGTATGGGCTGTGGGAGCTGGAGGTGGGTGGCCCCATCTTTAGTGACCAGGTCCACCTCTACAGATTTCTTCTGTGATTTCTACTTTACCTCAGGCACTTGGCCAGTGATGAGGATGTACCTAGATGTGGGATTGTGAGGAAAATTCTCTCTAGGAGTCAAAGACTCTAGTGTGGTTTGGGGAGCCACAACAGGATAATTGGTTCATTCCTCAAATGGACCTCGGATCAAGTGGCCGCGGGGAGCCGGGCCAGTGGGGAAAACCCAAGTAGTGTACAAGTCGGGCTGTGTACCCAAAGCTGCGTGCAAGTCCGGGCTGTGTGCCTGGTGGGTTTAGAGCCTGAGGGCTGGAAATAGTGATAAAGTGTTCTGTTGTCTAATCTGCATTACCAGGAAATGTAGCCCCATGGGGGTCCGTCTATGCTTTGTTTGTTCAGCTTGGATGTGAATAAAAGCCACACTGAAGAATCCCATTCCTGGTTCTGGACATTGCAGTTATTGCTTCCTGTATTTGGATTTACTTGGGTGCCCCTGTGCAGAGTAACCAAACCTAGGTCCCCTGTGCCGAGTAACCTCATCCTCCCTGAACCCAGTCCCCACCAGGTACTGCTGTCAGCTTCAACAGCACGCCACCTGTCGTTTTGCTAAAAAGGCAGGGGTGAGGGGTGAGGGGTTACATAAAAATAAACTTTTATTGAATGATTCATTCATTCATTCATATATCTAAAATTAGCATGCAACAAGTACACACACAGATGCACATATAAAGACAATTAGTCTCACCATTAGCTCTCTCAATTTTAGTTTGCAAACAAATCTAATTAAAGCATGTACAAGCTACCAAATCATTCAAATTGACTCTCATTTTTGTCTTAAATTCTCTTAAACTTTTAAGTAGGGTATGCTGTAGAACACTGTATATAATTTAATGTACCAGCTCTTAATGAATGAACAGGCTTTCCTAGCTACTTAGTATAAAATTAACTGAAGCAGAGGGAAAGAAGGCAAAAACCTAACAGAGAGGAATGGAAGTCGGGAAACAGATACAGGAAAGAGGGAAGGGGTCACCTACAGTATCTAGAACACTAGGAGAAGGAAAAGCAGGAAACAGCCTGTCTGAGGTACAGTTACAAACCAAACTCCAGAAGTATAACGAATGGAGGAAAAGAATAAGAATAAAGGAAAGAGACAGATCGGGTCAGGAGAGGCTCTGCAGTAAAAAAGAAAAGCAGGTTCAAGGGTTTAAATTGTAAGTGGGTAGAGTTCAGAAGTAAAAGGGAACTAGGTTAGGCTCAGTGTTTTAAAAGGTCAAGAGGGCAAACAGTTATGGCAGTTGTGCAGAAAAATGGGTGTGGAGCGGCAGTCTTCCTGGAGACATTCTGCAGACTGAAGTGCTGCCCCACATGCATGCATCTCTCTGGGCTGAGGTCAGAGGTTACCTGACTCTGAGATACATTGGCAAGAATCCAGAGGACCTCTTGCCCTTTCCACGGGCCTCTGAGTAAGCCGCCATTGCATCAAAGGATGCCTAGACAGAGAAAGGAAGGCTGGTCCTTGGTGGGCTCTGGGATGGTGGGGATGGCAGGTGGGGGATACAGTCCTTGGTCTCTGCCACTGTGTAATTCCTTTGCCATTCTGGCAGGCCAGGCTAACCAGGAGGAGGCACCTGAAGTGGTGACAAGGGAGGAGGTGGAGGACCTCTGAAAGGGAGGTCTCGGGATGGGTGGAAAAGACCCTCAGCAGAAGAAGATGCAGCTGCTAGTGTGGGACTAAATTTTTAGAGGGACAAACTTGGGAATGGAAAGAGATGCAGAGAGGGAGATAAGGTGTCCATCTAGTGCCTAGTACCAAAGAGATGGAGAGCAAATCCTAAGGATTAGTAAGGCAGCTGGCCTTAGGAAAGATATGGATGTCATTGCCCACCTTGGGACTAATGACCCTTCATAAGAGGGAGTTGTGCAGTGGCTGTTCAGTGAAATGGGAAGGGGTCTGAAACAGGTAGCATGAGCGGTGGCTTTTGCAGAGCTGCTACCTGAGTATGGCCGGGGGGAGGGGGTTAGGGAACTCTGTACCAGGGACTTTCAACAGCTGGTTAAAGGCATGGTGTAGAGAAGAGGGATTCAAATTCATTGGTGACTAGGGGCCAATCTGGAAGGATGTGGGTCTATATAAAGGTGATGGCCTGCCTCCTTCTGTGAAAGGAACCTCAATACTCAGTATGAGGTTTAAATGTTACATGTACTGTATATACATTTATAAACTGACAGAGGTGGAAGACTGTATTACCAAGGGAGGCATAAATTGCTCCCCCCCAAAAGAGAGGGAGTGCCTGAAGGGAGAAAATTCCCCTAGGGCAGGGGGGTTCTATGTAATAACAGTGATCGCAGAATAGCGATTGCCATTAGGGCGAGTGTATATCACCAAAAATGAATTTCGGTGATGCACACTCGTGGCAATGAGAAAGAGGGCGCCTGAGACCTAGGGGATTTTTTTTTTGATGTGGGGGCTGTGGCCCCTGCACACACACATTCCGCACACCCCTACTAATGGATTATCAACTCCAATGGGGTGCATGTCGGGGGGGTGAAAAACGTAGAAAATGTAAAGCCGCCTGCCAGCAAAAAAAACAACAAACACGCTGGACCTGAACCCTGCACCCTGCACCTTCCAACCAACCTCCCTCCGCACCACACTAGTGGACCAGCTAGGGAGCTGCCCGCCATCCCACATACCTTCCTCCCACCTCTCCCTCCCCGCGTGTGTGCAGCGTCACGATCTCGCTGTATGCCCACTCCGTTATCCAGTCACCCCCTGCCAGGTAGGCCTGAACACAGGCGCCATAACTGAGTCACCATTTTGTAGGCTCGACAGGTCGCCTTGTTCCCAGGTTACCAAGCAGGGGAACAGGATGAAGCAAGGATGGGAAGATGGGAGGATGAGGGTGGTAAAACCAAAAAATGTAGAAAGAGAGGTAAAGTGGACAAGAAACAGAGGGGGGCAAATAAGAATGAGGTAAGTTAAAGAACTCTCAGAAATATAATTGGAAGAAAGGGGGAGGTAATGATGGTTGCAGGCAGGGAGGAACAAGGTTTGGAGAGCAACGTGCTCCAATGCAAGAAGTCTAGGAAAAAAGTTTCAAACCTGGAGGACATCATAGCAGAGGAAGACCTTGATATGTGTCCATAATTTAGTCACTTAATATCATGATTGGGATGTGGCCATACCAGGGTATTTTAGTTCAGAATACATATGGAAGGGAGGAGGGGAGGTAGGGTTATTCTGTATGTGGGGGGGTATTAGGGATGGCAGTACAAAGGAGCCTAGAGAAAAGGAAGTGCTGGAGGTGCTATGACTTACACTGGATGCAGGAGCAGCACAGGGGTGATATACAGGCCTCCAGCACAGGGGGAGGATTTGGACAAGGCATTAGGGGAAAACATAGGCAGGATGGCAAATAACGGGGAGTTGCTGCTAGTTGGGGACTTCAATCTCCCTGATGTGGACTTGAGCTTTCCAGTAGCATCTTTGACTAGAAGCAGGGCAGTCCTAGACTCTTTACAGGGAGCGTTTTTCAGGTAGTTGTCAATGAACCCACAAAGGAGGAGGCAATACTGGACCTAGTGCTCACTAACAGAGACAAGGTAATAGGCATCACGGTGGGTTGTGCCCTGGGGACATGTTCTCCGTACAGTGTAGTTTAGTATTAAGATGGGTACAGAAGCAGACCACATGAGGATGTGGGTCCTGGACTTCAGGAGGACGGACTTTAAAGTAATGGAAAACTGCCTTAGATGCAGTCTAGCATTGGTGGACTGCCAAGGTGGAGCAGAGGAACAATGGAGACAAATTAAGGAGGGTATTGTGAAAGCAACCAGCCTCTTTGTGAAAGAAGTGAGTAAAAACAGGAGGAAAAAAAGACCACCACGGTACCCTAGAGGGGTGGCCATGAAAGTGAAGGGAAAAAGGTAGCATTCGGTAGGTACAAGGAAACACAGAGGTATGAGTATGGGGGAAGTACCAGATAAAATCAAAGGAAGCAGGGAGGGCAGTGAGAAAAGCAGAAGCACAAACATAGGAAAGAATAGCCAAAGTAGTGGCAGAAGGGGGCAAGACCTTCTTCAGGTACATAAGCAAGAACAGGAAGACAAGGGAAGGGATACTGAGCATAAGGAAGTCAGTAGATGGTGACCATGCAGAGGAGCATCAGGAAAAATCTGACATCCTGAACAGGTACTTCTGCTCAGTCTTCACAGTGGAGAGTGAAGGGGAAGGACCAGAAAGGAACAACAGGAACACAGAAGGAAGGAGGTAAGCACATACATTTACAAAGGAAAGACTCCTGAGGGGATTTTCAAACCTGAAAGCGGTCAAACCCATGGAACCAGACAGGATACATCCATGGGTGCTGAGGGAAATCAGGGAAGAGCTTGCTGCACCACTGGCAGCCTTATTCAACATATCACTGGAAACAGGAATGGTTCCAAGGGACTGGAGGTGAGCTGATGTACTGTAGTTCTGCTTCACAGAAGTGACAGCAAGGAAGCTAGCAGCTTTAGACTGGTGAGTCTCACATCAGTGGTGGGGAAATTAATGGAAACCATGTTAAAAGAATGGCTAGCGGAATATCTTAAATACAGGGAGATGCATGGCCAAAGACAGCATGGATTCATGAGGGAGAGGTCATGTCAGACAAATCTGATTAATTTCTTTGACTGGGTTATCAAGGGAAGTGCTGTAGATCAGGGAAGGGTAGCAGATGTGGCCTATTTGGTCTTCAGTAAAGCCTTCAACGCTGTACCCCATAGGAGAGTGATAAAGAAACTGAATAGACTAGGGGTGGGAGCCAAAGTTGTAAACTGGCTATAAAACTGGTTAAAGGATAGGTGGCAGAGGGTGGTGGTAAATGGCATTCTCTCTAATGAGGGGACAGTGACCAGTGTGGTGCATCAGGGTTCAGTATTGGGACTGATCCTGTTCAACATCTTCATAAGTGACACCTCAGAAGAGCTTGAAGGGAAAGTATGTAATGTCCCAAAGTATGGGGGCACTACAGAAATGGGGAGCTTATTTAATTAAGTAACGTATCCCGGGGTCCCCATTGTCATTGTTGGCTCAGAGGCAGTAGGTAGGGCCCCTTGCAGTGCCCCCCCCACCTCACTATAGTCAGGCAGGGCACAGTAAAGATATAAGGAGGTAAAAGGTTTTTTTTTGTCTCCTTGCTCTGCTGCCTGCTCTACTCCGTTCTAACCCCCCACCCCCACTCCTTGAGCAGGCAGGCAGCATGAGTGGGTACCCACACACTGGGAATGCTGTCCCTGTCCGGCGCATGGTGCCCTTTTTGAGAATTCAGGCAATTGTCTTGGGCATGGGCTCAGGGTTCAAGAATCAGAACTCCAAGCACCTTTTTCAAATAACAGCCATTTTTTTGTAGGGCAGTTTGGGCTGATCGTGCAGTAAAGAGGACATGGGAGTGCGACAGGGACATGGCTTACCTTTGGTTGTTGAAGTGGTTCTGTTGACTCCTCTGGTGTCTCTCCTCTGATCAGCGAAGAGGTCTGCAGTGTTGTGGTGCTCCGGTCCTGGTGGCAGCGTCAGTCCAGCGGCCAAAAAAGCTCCTGTTCCTCCAAAGTGCAGGGCTGTTGCTGCCCAGTTTATTTTTATATTTGCCCCAAGTGTTCCAGTCCTTCATCGGTGGCATAGAAGAGTCGCATAATGACCGAGAAAGCTGTCAGCACTCGAGAGGCCCCCCTGTCATCCTTCACTGTGCCTGTTCCCTTTCCTCCATCGGTTCCCTCCCTCTGCCAACAAGACCTCCCTCCTCCTCCTCCCAGCAGGTCCTTCACCCCGGGCCTGGGGTGGTGAGTCGGAGGCAGCACAAAGAACAGTGCTGACTGCCAGAATTAATTAAAAATAAAAGTGTTGTTGCTGGGTGCCCAGAGCGCCACTGGAGGACTGGGTGGGAGGGCCAGCTATATAATTAATTATTCAGGGCGCAGCAACGACCACAGGGAGGGGCCTGCCTTAAGGCCCATGGGGGAAATTATTTAATATTCATGGGGGGGGTGGATTAAAGGCAGGGCAGGCCTTGGGTGAGTGGCAGCTAGACCTTGAACAGGCCTATCGAATTAAAGGGGCACCGACCAGCCCAAGGGATTTAAGGGGGTAAAAGCAAGCCCCAGAGAGATTAAAGGGACATCACAGGCCCACAAAAGGTTTGAAGGGGCCCAGCAAGATGGGTCCACAGCTGCAAGGGGCCTAGCACACAAAGCCTCATAGAGACGGCCCAGCAGCATAGACCAGGTAGCCATGAAGGGGCAACATTCAAGGCCCTACATATAGAGGGGCCCAGTGGTAAAGAGGGCAAGGAAGGCTCAGGGGAAAGGAGGGATCAAGCCCAGTGTTTTCAGGGTGTTTTCAGGGGTAGCCAGGTCCTGGTACCAGAAGGGACCCGCAAGCGCAGTACTTTGTTAAGGGTCAGTGAAGGAAGGGTGCTTAGCACACAACTGCCATCTAGTGACTGTCAGTTGATGAAATGTGTATTTACTAGTATCTGAACTGCTGTGCTGATTGCAAAGTACCAAGACTGTATTGTTACTGGGACTCTGGTTATTGGCCCCTGCAACAAACAATTGCCCTGGACTTTGGTGATTTGCCCCTGTTCCTGGCAAATTGCCCCTGCAATGAACAATTGCCCCTGCAATTAATTGTCCTGGAAATCTGGTAATTGGCCCCTCTCCCTGGCAAATTGCCCCTGCAATGAACAATTGCCCCAGAAATCTGGTAATTGGCCCCTGTTTCTGGCAAATTTCCCCTGCAATGAACAATTGCTCCTGCAACAAACAATTGCCCCGGAAATCTAGCAATTTGCCCCTGTCCCTGGCAAATTGCCCCTGCAACAAACAATTGCCCTGGACTGTGGTGATTTGCCCCTGTTCCTGGCAAATTGGCCCCACAATGAACAATTGCCCTACAAAGCTGGTAATTTGTCCCTGTTCCTGGCAAATTGCCCCAACAACAAACAAATACCTTGGTGCAGTGAAAAGTGTATTTACCAACTTTAGTATTGCCGGCTTATGTGTATGGATTCAATCTTCTGCCTTAACACCCCTGGTGGTGGTGTTCACAGCTAATTCTTCACCGAAGCAGTCTCCAACCAGAGAATAACTTCACAGCAACCCTCCTCCCTGTCATTAACCGCTGGTCAAAACTGACGTAACCCTGAGTGACTTGCGACCGCAGGCTCCTGGTCTTCTTGTGGTTTGGTCGGCCTGGAATTGGAATGTCCTGGAAGAAGCCTTGTCTGTCACTCCCAGTCATTTGCCAATTGTCGAGTCTTACTGACCAGTGTGTATCCATGTCTGCCGGTTTGTAGTTTTCTGGTTCTGGAATTTCTGGATCCTGATCTTCGTTCTGCATCCTACCCTTCCTGCTTGTCTCATCCAGCTTGCATCATCCTGTCTTCAGGGATCCAGCTTGTTCTTGGTGATCCTCTTGTGGATGCTTCACCAAAGAAGCTTCAACATGTCTTCATCCTTGGCAGACCTGGTCGAGGGTTGGTGCCAGGGAAATTGCAGCAGATCTTCATCCTTGGCAATCCTTGCAAGTGGATTCGACACCAAGTACTTGTTCCTTTATGCTTGGCAGCCCTGGTCGAGAGTTTGTGCTGGGGAAATTGCAGTGGATCTTCATCCTTGGCAATCCTTCCAAGTAGCCAAGTCCTTGTTCCTTCATCCTTGGCAGCCCTGGTCGAGGGTTTGTGCTGGGGAAGAGTTCAGCAGATTTCAGCTCTCTTGTGCTAAATTATTCCGGCAACCTTAGAGAGTGGGTTGGCTGAAGAATCAGGGTCTGTTAAAAAATCTCTCACATCCCCTCCAACCTCTCCTAGGTTCTCACTAAGATGTTAGCTTGGTACCAAGTAGAAGCCCCGTTTCCCCTTTTTCTCCCTTGCTTTCTTCATTCATCAGCTTTGTGCATGAAGACATCAGGAAAAAGTTGGACTTCCTTTAGCACCAATAGACTTTTAGCAGTGGTTATTCCACTCAGCCCCTCGGGGTCTGCAACTGTTTCATTCTTCTACTAGAGTAATAGTCATTTACTGCAGTGATTGTTAACTATTATTCTAGAGTAATAGCTGTTCCGGAATTGTGTACCAAATTGTTTAGTGCATGCATAGTATAGAGCTCGACAGATAATGGCCTTAGGCCGAGGTGTACCTCTAAGAGACATTATAGAACATTCACATACTGTTATGTTTGGTTTTTGGCTCTCCTCTTCCCTTGTGACCATGTCTATCTTTCCCTCTGTAATGAATAAAGCCCGTCGGGCATCAAACTTATAGATTGTCTCCTGTCTGTCCTTACCAGGTGCCTCCATCCACCAACCCCATTCGAACCACAGTGTTGCCTCGCCATTCCACCTGATTGAGGCGATGCTGCTGGTGCAGCTGAGATTAGGCGATCTTCGTGGTCAGCACTCAGTTCATCACAAGTACACCTTTTTGCAAACAATTGTGTAGCAAGATCAGTATTAGGGTCGATACTCAGTAGGGGGTGCAGAAAATGGGTAGTGACCTTCGAGAACTTGAAGCGTGATCAAGGGTATGGTAGTTGGGGTTCAGCTCCAAAAAGTGCAGATCATGCATCTGGGGCATAGAAACCCAAGAGGAGAGTACAAAATCAAGGGAAGTAATGTTGGTCGCTAAGCAGGAAAGGACCTTGAGGTTATAATATCTGATTGCCTCCAGGTCACAGGGCAGTGTGACAAGGCAGTGGGCAGGGCCACTTGGATGCTGGGGTGCATATGGAGAGGTATCAAAAGCAGAAGGAGAGAGGTGATACTGTAATACCCCAAAGTTGGGGTTCCCCAGCAGTTCCCCAGAGTCCCCACTCTCCACAGTGTACCCCAGTAAAGGTGCCCAAATCACAGACTTAAAATAACGCCAAGCTAGGTTGCTTTGTCAGTATGTGGCAAAAGTAAACATTGTGCCCAGGACAGAATGCTGTGCTGAGCTGCACATGCATAGCATTCCAGAACCAGAACCTAGAGTGTTGCTGTTTGAAAAAATAAAAGTTGTTAAGAGAGAATTGTGGTAGCTGTGGAGGAGAGAAGATGCAGAAAGTGTGGAGGGACAAGAAAGGGCCTACTTGGAGGGTTGAAGCTGTCCCTGAGGGCATATCTGTGTGCCTCTTCTGCCTCCAGCTGCTGAAGACTGCCCTGAAGCTGTTATGCAGTCTGCAGTGCCATCGTGAGGCACCAGAAGTGGTGAAGCCGTCCTGGTTCCCATTTGAGAAAGGGCTTGGAGCCCATTTTTTTATAAATTTTAAACTAAAGTTTCGGTCCCCAGGAGGCGGTGGTAGCAGTGCTGCATCATTTGTGCCACAGTCGGGACCTTGCAAGTTTCCAGGTCAACCATTGAGCTGCCTGAAAGCCTTCTCTCTGCTAGAAACACCTCCCGATCCAGCATCTCCTCATCCCTGTCTGGTGTGGTGAGTCGGCGGCATGCCTGTAATGTGCTGACTGCTGCAATTGAAGTTACAATTTTTCTGTTTTTTTTAAATAGCACTAGGCCTAATAAGGGAAAAGAATCGGCTCAAAGCTGCGGGGAAGATCGAAGGGACAAATTTGAATAAACTGATATTCAGCAGGCATAGTAACGTCCAGGGGTGGGTCTCCAGACATTGGGTCCTGTAAGATGATTATGAATATTCATTAGGAGGCAGGACAAGACAGGGTAAAGAGAGGGGAGTGTCAGAAAGGCCTTGTTTAGGTCTGGGGAGGGATTTAAAAGACATGAGGGCCTAAGATTTAAAGGGGCCCAGCTATGAAAGGCCCAGAGATTTAAAGAGCAGCCAAACACGACCCAAAGATTTAAAAGGGGCCCAACCACAAAAGGCCTGAGAGAGATTTAAAGGGGCCCAGTTGCATAGACCATAGATCCAGCAGTTCATTTAAAGAGGCAAGTCAGGCCAGCCATTCATTTAAAAGGGTCCAGCATTGACTAGGCCCAGATCTTAAATGGGCAAGTTAGGCCCACTGCTGTTAAAGTGGTGACTAGGCCCAGATCTTACAGAGGCAAGTTAGGCCCATAGTCACTTAAAGGGGCAACACCAGTCCCAAGATCTGCAGCTAGCCATGCAGGCCCACAGGTGTTAAATGGGCCCAGCAGCATTAGTGACCCCAGATGTTAAGGGAGCCTAGTTAGCTACATAGGCCCACAGGTGTTAAAGGGGCCTAGTCTGATATTTGAGTCTATAGCATTTCAAGAGGGCCTATTCCCAGTTGCAGTGTATCCACAGTAACAGGATAACCTGATTTAGCTAGAGGGACCTCTTGGTAGTTAGGTCCACTGAAAGCTAGGGTTCACCCAGAGTAGTAAAGTGTCTGTTTATTTACTGAGGTCTGGACATTGAGACTGTACAGTTGACCACTACAGTAGGAACTGTGACATTCATTGCATTGCTATCCATTCTACCAACAGTACAAGTGCCAGAACTGTATTTGCATTGCTTTGTGCCAGCGTTTCAGTGCTGGGAAAGTATCAGAATCAGTCTTCAGCAACCTTCAGAGTCACTTCACCAGTGTGCATCCCTGTCAGTCTTCATCAATTCTTCAGGAATCATCTTCTAGTGCATCTCAGAAGCAGCCAGCAGCAACTTCCTGAAGAACCATGCTGCAGTCGTCTCATTTGCAACATCATGTTTGTTGTTTTCCTCTGGCAGTTCCCAAAGTACAGCTTGGCCCAGTGCAGAATCTGTCATCCATTTCTTTATTTTGTCATCCGTATCAGAGTACCGTCTGGATCATCTGTTCCAGTTCTCTGAGTGACACCCTGTGGTTGTCCTATGTGGGTCCTTAGCTCATCTGGCTTTGGAGACCCGAACTTTGTCACACCTCAAAGCATGGTTTGTTGTTTTACATGTGCCCTAGGCTCATCCAGTCTTGGAGACCAGAATACTGTTGATCCCCTACATCCAGAGACTTTCTTATCCAGACTTCTGTTTCTCGTGGAGTCTGCATCATCTTCTTCATCTGGCAGTCCAGAAGTG